>JAZHAC010000010.1:7500000-10000000 GCA_039707435.1 Actias luna
AGTTTGAGCTTTCGGTGAAGGAAAACATCGTGAGGAAACCATAGCATGGTGGTAGGGCTTTTTCCAATGCCCGCCTGGCTAGCAACCACCCTCAAGTTAAAAACCTGCCGCCAAATACCAATAGGTGTGTTCCGGCAGCTGCTCTTGAGAGCCAGTTCCTCCACAGGTTTAGTGTGCCTACCAACTAGGGTCGTATCGTCACTTCAGATCAGGTGAAATTATGGCCATAACGTTAAACATTAACTATAAAAAAAAAAAAAATACAAATGTTTATCATACGGTACGACTGATTGTGTAAAAAACATAAGACCTGTGTATTTCTTTTCTTTCAATACTTCATAGGTTCATGCATGGTGGTAGTGGTTTTTCTAATGCCCAACTGGCTAGCTGCCATCATCAAGTTGAAAATCTGCTGCTAAATAACTATAGGTTTTTTTGAGAGCCAATCCCTGCAATAAAGGCGGGCAAAGCACCTGCGATTCCCCTGGGGTTGTGGGGGTCCATGAGCGGCAGTGATCACTTACCATTAGATGACATGCTAGCTTGTTTACCTCCTATTCCATAAAAAAGGTGTTTCAGTGTTTGTACTTGAGAGCCAGTCCCTCCATTAGGCTTAGCGCGTCCACCATCTTGGACCAGTTCGTCAATTAACATAATTTTAGATTGTGGTCATAACAGTAAACCTTAAATGTAAAAAAAATTGGTAAAGTTTGGATCACAATTTCATGTGACGTTACATGCTGATGTGGCTCAAGATGGTGGACACGCAAAGTTTAGTGGAGGGACTGTCTTTCAAGTGCACTTGCCAGAACACATCTATAGGTGTTTGGCGACATCTTTTACAACTCGATAGCTAGACGAGCGATTATTAAGAAATGCCATATCACAGTTCTATGGTTTCATTAGGATGTATTTCTTCACCGAGAGCTGAAGCTCATTGTAGGGATTCGAGCACACGTCTACCTACGAGGTGTCTATGTTCACTCCTATTGAGACATCAGTGCCGACACGAATCGGCGTGTCTATTAATGTGCCCCTTCGTCATTCTGTCTAGTAATCAAGACAAGAGGTACCCGACTAAGTCAGGATCATTATGTGTATAGCGATTAATGGACCTGTGACACCCGTTTTTTGGGTTTTAGAATTTGTACATCATTATCCAACTTGTACAATGCTTACTATCAATTACGGTGGTATAACTTTACCGTGATAATTTAAAAAATAATTCAACATATCTAGTCTTGGTGAATTGTAGTAGTACTAATGTCACGTGATAAATTTAATTTTTTTATAGTTAATATGTTTAGCGTTATGTCTACAATTTCACCCGAAGTTGAGTCTTGATGTAGCCCAAAATGGTGGGTATGTTAAGCCTAGTGAAAGGACTGGTTCTCAAGTGCAACTGTCGAAGCAAACTCATAGGTATTTGGCGGTTGACTTTAAACTTGAGAGTGGTAGCTAGCTATGCAGGCAAAAGAAATATCCATACCACCATGCAAAAGTATTTTTAGAGTAATTTTATCAGTAATCGTAACGATTTCCATCGAGAATCCAAGGAAAATGTATAAAATCATGTCAAAGAAATTGGGGTAAGCATTTATTGGAAGTTGGATCCAATACGACTGAGACAATACAGTAAATCAGCACGATCGATCAGAGCGCAATAGGTCGCGGACGTAGGAAAAATATTTTTCCGATAACTATCCCCGGTCTTTGTACGGTAAACGGCATCAATTATATATATTGAAAACATATTTTATTATTTTTAATCAGTTTTATATAATAATGTTTAATATTTTCTGTTCTGTGTGTGGTATGTGTTTATACAATGTATAGCACACATCTATGTATTCAGCTAATAATATTGTACCAAATTAACGGATTATTTTTAATCATAATTTATATTTCATTCAATTTTTGAGTTCAGCGTAGTGTAATTGATCTTATAAAAAGGCGTGGCATATAATGTTCATTTAGTAGCGATCAGTCTGTATTTATTAATAACTATTTAATATGCCTTATTGTTCAATAAAAAGGTATAGTAAGGTTAGTAGGAAGCATAATTATGAAATAGGAATATTGTTACATTTCACTTGTAAGCGTTTGTAATTCGTTGAAGATTATTATCAAACAAAGCATATGCAGAGACTTTTACGATAGTAAATTCTTATGCATCCCGTCATGCCTCACACTCTTTTTAAATCTCCATTTAGCCTTCTATTTCAATTATGTTATGCTTTTGTTAACTATTTTTCCCTATTAATCTATAATAAAATTATAACGAGAAAAGATTTATATTTCTGGATATTTGTAACGAATAAATTCAAAAATTACGGTACCAAACTCACAAATTCTTTCAGCGTTAAACTACATTATCCTCGAGTAACATAGCTATGTGTATTACTACAAAAAATTAGAGATCGCTATTCGGAAAAGTTTGTTTGTCTGTTAGAACGCGTTAATTTTAGAAACTATTATTCGGATTTCAAAAATTAGTTTGTATTTCATAGAGCAATCATTGACGAAGGCTTTAGGCTATTAGTATCACGTTAACATTAATAGAAGCAAAGCAGTATTGAAAACAGTTACAAAAACGGGCAAAAAGTATTAAATAATTTTTAGTTTCATACGAACGAAGGCATAGCTTGAGTAAAATAAAATAGAAAAATAATAAAGTAAATTTTCAAATAAAGTTTCCAATTATAATACGTTTCTAAACAGTACCACGTAACCTAATCCATTAGGGGCTATCTAAATCGCTTTGACACTGTTAACAGATATCTTGCCACTATGCGAAGGAAATAAACAAACAAACAGTAAAAAGAAGAGGAAAAAGGTAAGTAAAAAGTACAAGCCGACTCTGCTTTGTATTCATGACTTTCAAATAAATAACGTTTCCTACGTTGTACAAGAGAAAGGCTTTACTATGAGTCTGCATAATGGACATTACAAACTCGAATGAAATTTGATATTAATGTTAACGATAGATATGTAACCTTATAATGTCAACGAATTCATTCATTTAATATATTTTAAGTTAATTAAAGAATAATATCTATATATATATGAATAGGCAGACATTTTTGTATATTTCTTACGATCTTAGCTTTAATTTTATCATTAAAAAATGTATACAGTTTTAACCCACTCTTACAAAAATTTCAATAAATTCTTTTTTTTCCCTTAAATCAATATCACTGGGCAATTCTATCTATTACTTATGAAGCTTTTAATTTTTACTGCCATCATACTAATCTTATTATTTCATATAAATGAAATGGAGTAGATTTAAATAGATATCACACTTTAGTATATAAATATTTCAGATAAAGACAGTAAGAAGTAAGATAAGGTAGTAATAATTGCTGAACAGTCAGAATTTAAATAATATATATTTTTAATTGTTCAATAAAATGTAATATCCATACCTAATAAAACAAAACAATCGGATATCAACAACAAATTTATGATAGTGTTCAAAATATCCGTAGCCAATGTAATTTTAAACGATTGTTAAGACCGAAGACGGCAACGAATTTCCGATTGAAGGAGATTCGTTACCATCCAATAGTTCTATGTAATTTTGGTGAATATGTGGTGAGTAAGTATTTATATTTATAAAAAATTCTTGCATGTAAAATAAATAATTATTTATAAGTATTTTTCAATACATTATAGGTTTAACATTATGGTCACAATTTTATGCAGCTAATATTAAGCGATGTACCGTGGCCTAAGAAAGTGGACACGCTAAACCTAGTGGAGGTAGAAATATAATAAATATATTGATATTATAAGAAAGAAACAAACAGTAAGGGCTAGCTTAGTTATCAAGTAGGAGCAAAATTTATTTAAGGTTCTACCTTGATTTCGATCGCACCTGGTGTGTTGAAAGAGCTGTATTTTAGTTTTATTACTCTAGAAAAAATAACCTTGTAGGGTTTGACTTTATTCTATTGGTTGTCATACTAGCTGTGCCTGCAACTTCGTTCGCATGGAACAAAAAATATTTAACAATTGTTGCTCGTTTTTGTAACCTTTTTCAATACAGCTATGCTCCTATTGGTGATAGCGTCATTTTAATAGCATAATGACTTCGTCAATGATCGCTTTATTAAACACAAAAATACTATTTGAAATCTAACTGATAGTTCCTAAGACTGTTCAATTAAACAAACTTTTTTGAGTAGATATCCCGACTTTATTATAGCCTATGCTACCCAGGAATAACGTAGCATTGCAATGGTGAACGAATTTTTGAAATTGGTCCAAAAATTTTTCAGTTTCTTCGTTACAAACATACAAAAATACAAATCTTTCTAGGATGGCAGCAACCTTAACTACGCCGGATGAAATATTCAACTCCGTATTATTATTTAAAATGGATTGTATTATAAAATGGTTGGAAGTAGATATCTCATAAAATGAATGGCAAATATTGTACAGCTATAACCGGGATGATAGCTCACTTACCTTGTACGTCGACGATACGACCACCGTTGCTGTTGGGGTATCCAAAGCCACCAAAGCACCTTCCTTAAATATCCTGAAGGTATACGCACACAATTCACGGGGTTTACAAGACAACTATCCGCCGCATAGATAAAAAATAATCTCGTCTACCTTCCAACCAATGTATGAGCCCGAACACTTTCCTCTTTTTAATGTTAATATAGATAAACTTACGAATTATATAAAATTGCTACATTAGAATCAAGTTAAAAACTTCAATCATACCTTTTTTAAATTGTAATTAACGTCGTGTTCTATTAGTATCTTTTTTGAATTTGGAATGGATTACATAAACATGATAAAGCCGGTTTGAAACCGGAATCTTACCGTTTAATTCGGTTGTCACAAAAACGAGTGTAATCGTAGTCAATAAATCAGGATATCGGCGAAATATCGACTCGGTGTCGGCTACGTGTTCCTCTCTACTGCCGCGAGGCATTTTAATGAGGTCCCGCTTAAGCCGGCTATAGGTACCTTTTGAGTTGTCACTTAAGTATAGAAACTTAGCAATAACTTCGATGTCAGCATAATATGTTTTTCCTGTATGGAACAGGGGACAAACGAGCAAGCGCGTCACCTAATTACCGCCACCCATGGACACCGACAACAGCAAAGAAATCGCAGGTGCGTTACGTCGCTGGGGTGCCGTTGCGCTGGGGTGACACGGTAATTGCAAGTACGAATCCCGCGGTTTTAGTGGGTATTCCCGGCGGCTAGCGCGGGGTGAGTCCTACATAACCCTCTCAGCCCGCCCCCCCGGGCTGGGAGGAGATACGTAAATGCATTTCCCGACGTTAAAAAATAAATAAAAAGAGTGCGTTACCGGTCTTTAAGTTATGACTAAGCTCTGTTATTGAAGGTTCCCAATCGTATTGGTCAGAAACATAACTCATTAAATTTGGTTCAATATACAACAACATGTTCAGCAAAATATTTTATTTTGTCTATACTCTATAGGATTAAAAGCAGTGATTTTGCATTTTGCTAACAAGTATTAGTCGATACATGCCCAGCTGCCAAGAGGGTTGAAAGCGGTTATTATAGCGATGGCATGCGATGAAATACTATTTTAATGGTCGCTATTGATTTTGACATGGACTGTTGTCAAATGTTTTTGTAGCCATCGCCAAAAAATATTTCTTGAAGTGAAAACTTCTTAGACATCGTTGTGATTTGAAATTCGATAAAACGAATTAGCAATACGAAAAAGAGGCAACCACATAGAAGTATAGGATATAACGTGGGAGAGAATAAGATTGAACATGTGGTAGTATGTGTGTGTGCGCGAAGATTTGAAGGTTTCATTTCGCATGTGAATTGCACAAATTTCTTTCCGTCATTGTATTTTGTATTTGTATTGTGTATTTAATGCGTACGAGTATGTATATAAAGTAAGAATGACAGCTGTTTAAACTAGAAAAACCTAGAACAAATATTTAAATTGATAAATCGTTCCTCGATTCGATTTAAATATGGTCAGCAAATGTGTGTATTTAACGTGGCAATAAACTGGCTACAAAGCGCACCTAATAGATCCATTAATTATCAAGACCTAAGCCAAAGCTAATTTCTTCTCAAACTAACTAATGTACGTAATTAAGTAATGCGTTTAATGACTTAATAAAGTTTGTAATAAGTTAAAGTATAATATATTATTTCTATTATAAATAATAGATATATTCTCTGGTCAGGATTTGTAATGTATGTTTTGTTATATTATTTAGTATATAGAATACTAAGCTGTGCCCGCGAGTTCGTTCGGGTGGAACTAAAATTATTTTTTATCGCTTAGCACCGGTACATTTTTTAATAAACGTACCCTACGCTATTTATTCATCATATATAATTTACATAAATATCATAACAATGCGAAGCGGGGATAGCTCAGTGGTAGCGCCAAAGGACGTGAGTTCGAATCCCTGCAATGACCTTGAGCTTTTGGTGAAGGAAAATATTATTATGAAACCATAGCCATATTGATCGTATCGCAGAAGGCATTTCGATTTATCAAATACTATTAAATTATTTATTTCAGTACGTTGATCTACACAGATAGATACACTGCAAACTCAAGTGTTTTATTTAATGTTTTAAAGCAAAACACTAAGGTGTTTTTTTAAACTAAATGTTTTGTTTTAAAACGTTTTAAGTGATTAATAAAATTATGTTAAACATTTTAGCATTTTGTTTTAAAACTCTTTATCTGTTTTACCAATAAATATACTTTAAACTGTTTTATAATAAAACATTTTTAATTTTTGAAACGTTTAGTATACGTTCTAACGTTTTAAAACTAATCAGGTATTAGCAAATAAAACGTTTCTAGAAAAAAAAAACGGTTTATGTGTACATCTCTACACATACACACACTGCAAACTCAAGTGTTTTACTTTTAAACACATAAAATGTTTTAAATCTTGTAGTCACTTTTTAAACATTTTATGGTGTTTTATGTAATGGAAACGTTTTAAGCGTTTAATTTTAATGCACAAAAGTGTTTTTATTAAAGCACTTGAAGTGTGTTCTGATCTAAAACATTTTAAGCGTTTTATAAATTTTTGATTAATACATAAAAAAATAAAAATCATTAAATTATTTTTTTTGAATTATTTATTTATTTATTTTAAGTTTTAATTTATAAATGAATAGAAATTACATAAAATTATAATGAATATTCTTAGGGAAATTTCTCTTGTACATGCAAACTACATTTTTGTTGTTTATAAACTATTGAAGGATTTTTTTTAAAGTATCTGTTGTTTTATACTTTTAATTAAAAATAATCTTTAATTAAATTAAATGATAACAGAAAGAGAAAACATTTAAACAAAAAACATTTCATATTCTCACATTACAAATCCAAATCTTTTTTTTTTCTATTAAAACTTATTTGTTTTTCTTATAGTAACTATTGTATAGTATTCGTGTATCTATTAACGATCTGAGTCTTACATTAATAACAAAAATAAAAAAAATTTTTTTTTAATAAATTAAAATTAAATAAAATGCTTTGTAACTATCAAAGTAAAAATTAAGTCCAATACATTACTTATTTATTTTATTTTTCTTTTTCTTCTCGTTTTCGAATTAACTTCAACAAAACTTGATTTTTTTTAATCAGTGTTCCCAATACTTGGCTGTCGATGTACTCTAACATATTTAAGTATTGTTTAGGAAATACCGTGTCCCAAACATAATAAGCTGCTAATGAAGTAGCTACCACCTTTGGTACTGTAGGACTCGAAATTTGAACTCTGACATTGGTATCAGCCACAATAAAAGCAGCGCTGATTTATTTATTATCAGAGTATACAATAGCTCGAGGAGACTCGTTCTCTTCAGTCACAAGACAATCAGTAGATGAACGTGTCTGTAATAAAATAAGTTTTTAGTAAGATAAAAGACCCAGTTGTTGATATTAGCCTAGTTATTGAAACTTAAAAAAAATTTTAATAAAAAAAAATCAACTCTATTAAATTATTAAATATATTTTTTAAATCATAAATTTTATATAATTTGATTTTTTAAGGACATTTTATTTTCTTAATTAGAATAAAATTGCAAGTGTCAAACAACTAGGCCAGTGTCAATAACTGGGTCCTTTAATATTTACATTCATAATATTTATTTGTTTAAATACATATTAAAGGCACAATAAAAAATGATCTAGCTTTTTAAAGTTTTATTTTCTATACAACTTGAGTATTAATTAATAAATGCACTTTATAATAATAGAAAATATAATAAACCTTACTGGTTTGAAAGTAAACAAAGGCTTGACTTCTTTCTTTAATTTTCTGGTCACAGCATCATTTAGTTTGATTAAAAGGTCAATTTCAAAACCTCAGATCTAGAAAATTTAATTCATTTATTACAAATAATTTTAATAAATAATCATAAGTACTGAGAGAAAAAAATATTTTTATAAAGAAAATATATTTGGCTAAAGAGATTTATGCTTAATAAATTCTTATCAACAGAAATTCGTCAGCTGTTTTCAAAATCAAAATACATTTCAAATTAAAATATTTCAATAGGAAAATTTCTCAAGTGAAAAAAATATAATATCTATAAAAAAGCATGTTCTTTCTTAATCTAATAAATATTTATTATCTGTAGAATTATTTAAAACATACCTTTCATTTGATATTTCCACTTTAGACATTTTCAGGACATGATTGATATTTGTATCTGCATTTCTTTTTTTTTCCTGGTTTTTTTAATGTGGTTCTGTGATTTCTTATCCAGGTACTTAATTGACTCCTCACTATATCCTTTAATAAGAAAAAGTTTTTATTTTAACTGTAAGTCTTGTAAATGTACTATTATTTTTATTAGATTGTTGTAATTGAATTATTTACTAATAAAAAAAAAATACTTACATAACCTTTCGGACCACCTTTTAGCAATGGATAAGCTGATACAATGGTGCTAGCAAGATTCTGGTAGTCAATTTTCATCGGCTGTCCATCAGTTATTTCCCATAAAAACGATCCCCAATGATAAATCAAATCTTTTTGTGATGCTAGAACTCTGAAATCTTCAATTTTTTGTTTCAAATCATAAGTTAAAGAAGGTAAAATTGCTGGCATCTTGATAGAACCTGGTCCAGTTTTAACTATACTTATATTTTTTTTTGACTTATCTAATTTTTTTTCGTCAACATTAACTTCACTATCTAACGGGATTTGAGACTAAAAAAAAATTAAGTTAAATAAATAAATAACAGTTAGAAGCAATCAATAAATTACATGTTAATTTTAATTGATGATGACAATCATTAAGTTTGATTAACTTAATAATTAACTCAATTTACTAACCTTAGAAACTTCTTCATCTGATGCATCATCATTTCGATTTTCAATTAATTTTTCTGATCCTAAATCATTCAGCGGTTTTGTATATACAATTTTATAGGGAAAACTTCCATCATTTCCTTCTAAAACATCAGGTACAGATTCAGGTGTTGGCAGTAAAAGAATATTCAACTTGTCTCTATCTTCAATAATGTCATCATCTTCCACGTCGATCCACACATCTTCATCATTATCTTTTTTTTTGTACAACAATAACTTTATTTTTAATAAACTTTTTTAAACACGTATCGCGTTAACAAATGTCACGAATTGTTTCTCGTATCATGGCAACGTCAGAGACACTTGGATCACATTAAAACTTCACACATTTTGAACGCCCTTGCAGAGAACAAAAGACTTTTTTGTCCATTTTTGTAATTTTTATTAATAAAGAAATTACTTTACGAATATATACTCTAACGTATTCTATTTTTTAAATTAATTATTAGTAACAATAAATTTTCATTTGGTATTAACACGATAAGGGTTAAACTTATTATGGAATGCAGCTTAAAAGCGGGAAAACAAAATAAGAACGACGTACGTGCGTGTGTGTGTAACAAGCGCCAGACTGAGAAGCAGCGTAGCGTCAATGTGTATGTGTAGAGATGTACACATAAACCGTTTTTTTTCTAGAAACGTTTTATTTGCTAATACCTGATTAGTTTTAAAACGTTAGAACGTATACTTAACGTTTCACAAATTAAAAATGTTTTATTATAAAACAGTTTAAAGTATATTTATTGGTAAAACAGATAAAGAGTTTTAAAACAAAATGCTAAAATGTTTAACATAATTTTATTAATCACTTAAAACGTTTTAAAACAAAACATTTAGTTTAAAAAAACACCTCAGTGTTTTGCTTTAAAACATTAAATAAAACACTTGAGTTTGCAGTGTATGTTAGCCTCGCAGTAGCTTGATACACTGCAAACTCAAGTGTTTTACTTTTAAACACTTAAAATGTTTAAAAGCTTGTAGTCACTTTTTAAACATTTTATGGTGTTTTATGTAATGGAAACGTTTTAAGCGTTTAATTTTAATGCACAAAGGTGTTTTTATTAAAGCACTTAAAGTGTGTTCTGATCTAAAACATTTTAAGCGTTTTATAAATTTTTGATTAATACATAAAAATTAAAAATCATTAAATTATTTTTTTGAATTATTTATTTATTTATTTTAAGTTTTAATTTATAAATGAATAGAAATTACATAAAATTATAACGAATATTCTTAGGGAAATTTCTCTTGTACATGCAAATTACATTTTTGTTGTTTATAAACTATTGGAGGATTTTTTTTAAAGTATATGTTGTTTTATACTTTTAATAAAAAATAATCTTTAATTAAATTAAATGATAACAGAAAGAGAAAACATTTAAATAAAAAACATTTCAGATTCTCACATTCCAAATCCAAATCATTTTTTTTTTTCTATTAAAACTTATGTTTTTCTTATAGTAACTAAGTAACTTAAGTAACTTAAGTATTGTTTAGGAAATACCGTGTCCCAAACATAATAAGCTGTTAATATAGTAGCTACCACCCTTTGGTGCTGTAGGACTCGAAATTTGAACTCTGACATTGGTATCAGCCACAATAAAAGCATCTCTGATTTCTTTATTATCAGAGTATATAATAGCTCGAGGAAACTCGTTCTCTTCAGTTACAAGACAATCAGTAGATGAACGTGTCTGTAATAAAATAAGTTTTTAATAAGGTAAAAGACCCAGTTAATGATATTGGCCTAGTTATTGATACTTAAAATTTTATTTTAATTAAAAAAAAAACAACTCTAATAAATTAATAAATATATTTTTTAAATCATAAATTTTAAAATATTTGATTTTTTGAGAACATTTTATTTTTTTAATTAGAATAAAATTGCAAGTGTCAAACAACTAGGCCAGTGTCAATAACTGGGTCCTTTAATATTTACATTCATAATATTTATTTGTTTAAATACATATTAAAGGCACAATAAAAAATGATCTAGCTTTTTAAAGTTTTAGTTTGTATACAACTTGAGTATTAATTAATAAATGCACTTTATAATAATAGAAAATATAATAAACCTTACTTGTTTGAAAGTAAACAAAGGCTTGACTTCTTTCTTTAATTTTCTGGTCACAGCATCATTTAGATTGATTAAAAGGTCAATTTCAAAACCTCAGATCTAGAAAATTTAATTCATTTATTACAAATAATTTTAATAAATAATCATAAGTACTGAGAGAAAAAAATATTTTTATTAAGAAAATATATTTGGCTAAAGAGATTTATGCCTAATAAATTCTTATGAACAGAAATTCGTCAGCTGTTTTCAAAATCAAAATACATTTCAAAATAAAATAATTCAATAGGAAAATTTCTCATGTGAAAAAAATATAATATCTATAAAAAAGCATGTTCTTTCTTAATCTAATAAATATTTATTATCTGTAGAATGATTTAAAACATATGTTTCATTTGATATTTCCACTTTAGACATTTTCAAGACATGATTGATATTTGTATCTGCATTTCTTTTTTTTTTCCTTGTTTTTTTAATGTGGTTCTGTGATTTCTTATCCAGGTACTTAATTGACTCCTCACTATATCCTTTAATAAGAAAAAGTTTTTATTTTAACTGTAAGTCTAGTAAATGTACTATTATTTTTATTACATTATTGTAATTGAATTATTGACTAATAAAAAAAAAAACTTACATAACCTTTCGGACCACCTTTTAGCAATGGATAAGCTGATACAATGGTGCTAGCAAGATTCTGGTAGTCAATTTTCATCGGCTGTCCATCAGTTATTTCCCATAAAAACGATCCCCAATGATAAATCAAATCTTTTTGTGATGCTAGAACTCTGAAATCTTCAATTTTTTGTTTCAAATCATAAGTTAAAGAAGGTAAAATTGCTGGCATCTTGATAGAACCTGGTCCAGTTTTAACTATACTTATATTTTTTTTTGACTTAACTTTTTTTTTTTCTCAACATTAACTTCACTATCTAACGGGATTTGAGACTAAAAAAATAAAGTTAAATAAATAAATAACAGTTAGAAGCAATCAATAAATTACATATTAATTTTAATTGATGATGACAATCATTAAGTTTGATTAACTTAATAATTAATTCAATTTACTAACCTTACAAATTTCTTCATTTGATGCATCATCATTTGAATTTTCAATTAATTTTTCTGATCCTAAATCATTCAGCGGTTCTGTATATAGAATTTTATAAGGAAAACTTCCATCATTTCTTTCTAAAACATCAGGTGCAGATACAGGTGTTGGCAGTAAAAGAATATTCAACTTGTCTCTATCTTCAATAATGTCATAATCTTCCACGTCGATCCACATTGCACATCTTCATCATTATCTTTTTTTTTGTACAACAATAACTTTATCTTCAATAAACTTTTTTAAACACGTATCGCGTTTACAAATGTCACGAATTTTTTCTCGTGTAATGGCAACGTCAGAGACACTTGTCACATTGAAACTTCACACATTTTGAACGCCCTTGCAAAGAACAAAAGACTTTTTTGTCCATTTTTGTAATTTTTATTAATTAAGAAATTACTTTACGAATACATACTCTAACGTATTCTATCTTTTAAATTAATTATTAGTAACAATACATTTTCATTTGTTATTAACACGATAAGGGTTAAACTTATTAAGGAATGCAGCTTAAAAGCGGGAAAACAAAATAAGAACGAACCTACTTGTACTGCTGGACTTTAATGTTTTGGAAAATTTTAATGTGACATTTAAGTTTATTGCGAGGAAATATATCTATTTTTTAACAGAAAATAATAACAAATAAATAATGAATTTAGAAGAGAATGAACGTGTATTCCCTTGCACAATGTGCTTTTTTCAATGTAATTCGAATAAAACGTTAATTAACCATGTTGTACGATGTCATCGGTATTTCTGGCAACTATTTTATGGAGTCAATTCAAGAAGTCCTCTGGCAGATATTCCAAGCTTTGACATCACGATGTGCCTACCACAAGACTGTATGCACGTTTTAAATGAAGGAGTAGTTGAATTAACGTGTCGGTTATTTTTATATCATTGTATTGTAGTAAAAGGATTATTTACTGTAAAACAGTTTAATGAAAAAATAAGTTCATTTGACTTTGGCCACTTTAATAAAGATAAACCTGCAATAATACAAAATAATGATCTTAATGAGGATAAAAGCTTGCGCCAAAGTGCAGCTCAGATATTTGTGTTAGCTCACACATTACCATTTTTAATTGGTGAATGGATTTATGATACGGATGATCAAGATAACATCGATCGAATCGACTGTTTTACTTTATTGCTGCAGATCATGAATTTGTGTCTTGCTTATGAAATAACAGATAGTTCTGTTGATTCTTTATCACGGATGATTGAAACTTTTAAAATATGTTTCAACTTATTATATCCTGATAGATATATTCCTAAACTTCACTTTTTAGAGCATATTGCGTATTATATAAGATTATTTGGTCCTACTCGACAGCAATGGTGCTTTCGATTTGAAGCAGCACATGCTTATTTTAAAGGACTTGTGGCAATTATACGTAATTTTTAAAATATGCCAGCTACTATGAGCTATCGCTATCAACCTCGCATTTGTACTCGACTTTTTTCCGGACCCGGAGAATCATCGAAAAAATTTTTATATGAAGGCGATTATATTACTCCTGGTCCAACTGTACCTGTAGTAAACTTACCATATACTCATTTATTTGATGAATTAATTAATAATACAGAAAGGAATACATGTAATATCATGAGATCTACAAAAATAATTATTCACGGCACAAGTTATTGCTTTAAAAGCATAATTTTATTTAAGTGTGATGAAGAATTAATGCCTGTGTTTGCAGAAATTGATGACATTTGCATATTAAATGGTAAAATTTTGCTTGTAGTAACTCTCCTTGAAACAATTTTTTATGACTGTCGAGTTAATGGTTATTTATGCCAAAAAACTCAAAATCAACAACAAAAAATAGTTAATATTGAAGATTTAATTTTTCCACATCCTATCACATCTTTTAAACTCAATAATCGACAATACATTCCTTTAATTAATCATGAACGGTGTGAATTTATAGGTTGAAACTGGGTAAATATCTATGTATTAACTGATAACCTTTTTTTTTAATTATCTTGCAAAACAATTACACATCTACACACGTATGTATTCATATTGAACTTATGTGTAGAGTATACTTACAGTATATATCTACTTGGGTTTTCAATGATATATTTTACCTTTATATGAAGTACTCTGTTTAATAAGTGTTTTAAAATAAAAATGTTTTACAAATAACCGTTTTTTTTTCTAGAAACGTTTTATTTGCTAATACCTGATTAGTTTTAAAACGTGTGACCGTATACTAAACGTTTCACAAATTAAAAATGTTTTATTATAAAACAGTTTAAAGTATATTTATTAGTAAAACAGAGAAAGAGTTTTAAAACCAAATGCTAAAATGTTTAACATAATTTTATTAATCACTTAAAACGTTTTAAAACAAAACATTTAGTTTAAAAAAACACCTCAGTGTTTTGCTTTAAAACATTAAATAAAACACTTGAGTTTGCAGTGCATTGACGCTACGCTGCTTCTCAGTCTGGCGCTTGTTACACACACACGCACGTACGTCGTTCTTATTTTGTTTTCCGCTTTTAAGCTGCATTCCATAATAAGTTTAATCCTTATCGTGTTAATAACAAATGAAAATTTATTGTTACTGATAATTAATTTAAAAAATAGAATACGTTAGAGTATATATTCGTAAAGTAATTTCTTTATTAATAAAAATTACAAAAATGGACAAAAAAGTCTTTTGTTCTTTGCAAGGGCGTTCAAAATGTGTGAAGTTTTAATGTGATCCAAGTGTCTCTGACGTTGCCATGATACGAGAAACAATTCGTGACATTTGTAAACGCGATACGTGTTTACAAAAGTTTATTGAAAATAAAGTTATTGTTGTACAAAAAAAAGATAATGATGAAGATGTGTGGATCGACGTGGAAGATGATGACATTATTGAAGATAGAGACAAGTTGAATATTCTTTTACTGCCAACACCTGAATCTGCACCTGATGTTTTAGAAGGAAATGATGGAAGTTTTCCCTATAAAATTCTATATACAAAACCGCTGAATGATTTAGGATCAGAAAAATTAATTGAAAATCCAAATGATGATGCATCAGATGAAGAAGTTTCTAAGGTTAGCAAATTGAGTTAATTATTAAGTTAATCAAACTTAATGATTGTCATCATCAATTAAAATTAATATGTAATTTATTGATTGCTTCTAACTGTTATTTATTTATTTAACTTTATTTTTTTTTAGTCTCAAATCCCGCTAGATAGTGAAGTTAATGTTGACGAAAAAAAAATTGATCAGCCAAAAAAAAATACAAGTATAGTTAAAACTGGACCAGGTTCTATCAAGATGCTAGCAATTTTACCTTCTTTAACTTATGATTTGAAACAAAAATTGAAGATTTGGGAGTTCTAGCATCACAAAAAGATTTGATTTATCATTGGGGATCGTTTTTATGGGAAATAACTGATGGACAGCCGATGAAAATTGACTACCAGAATCTTGCTAGCACCATTGTATCAGCTTATCCATTGCTAAAAGGTGGTCCGAAAGGTTATGTAAGTATTTTTTTTTATTAGTAAATAATTCAATTACAATAATCTAATAAAAATAATAGTACATTTACTAGACTTACAGTTAAAATAAAAACTTTTTCTTATTAAAGGATATAGTGAGGAGTCAATTAAGTACCTGGATAAGAAATCACAGAACCACATTAAAAAAACAAGGAAAAAAAAAAGAAATGCAGATACAAATATCAATCATGTCTTGAAAATGTCTAAAGTGGAAATATCAAATGAAAGGTATGTTTTAAATAATTCTACAGATAATAAATATTTATTAGATTAAGAAAGAACATGCTTTTTTATAGATATTATATTTTTTTCACATGAGAAATTTTCCTATTGAATTATTTTATTTTGAAATGTATTTTGATTTTGAAAACAGCTGACGAATTTCTGTTCATAAGAATTTATTAGGCATAAATCTCTTTAGCCAAATATATTTTCTTAATAAAAATATTTTTTTCTCTCAGTACTTATGATTATTTATTAAAATTATTTGTAATAAATGAATTAAATTTTCTAGATCTGAGGTTTTGAAATTGACCTTTTAATCAAACTAAATGATGCTGTGACCAGAAAATTAAAGAAAGAAGTCAAGCCTTTGTTTACTTTCAAACCAGTAAGGTTTATTATATTTTCTATTATTATAAAGAGCATTTATTAATTAATACTCAAGTTGTATAGAAACTAAAACTTTAAAAAGCTAGATCATTTTTATTGTGGCTTTAATATGTATTTAAACAAATAAATACTATGAATGTAAATATTAAAGGACCCAGTTATTGACACTGGCCTAGTTGTTTGACACTTGCAATTTTATTCTAATTAAAAAAATAAAATGTTCTTAAAAAATCAAATATTTTAAAATTTATGATTAAAAAATATATTTATTAATTTAATAGAGTTGATTTTTTTTATTAAAAAAATTTTTAAGTTTCAATAACTAGGCTAATATCAACAACTGGGTCTTTTATCTTACTAAAAACTTATTTTATTACAGACACGTTCATCTACTGATTGTCTTGTGACTGAAGAGAACGAGTCTCCTCGATAATAAATAAATCAGCGCTGCTTTTATTGTGGCTGATACCAATGTCAGAGTTCAAATTTCGAGTCCTACAGTACCAAAGGTGGTAGCTACTTCATTAGCAGCTTATTATGTTTGGGACACGGTATTTCCTAAACAATTCTTAAATATGTTAGAGTACATCGACAGCCAAGTATTGGGAACACTGATTCAAAAAAATCAAGTTTTGTTGAAAGTCATTCGAAAACGAGAAGAAAAAATAAATAAAATAAATAAGTAATGTATTGGACTTAATTTTTACTTTGATAGTTACCAAGCATTTTATTTACTTTTAATTTATTGAAAAAAAAATTTTTTTTTTTTTGTTATTAATGTAAGACTCAGATCGTTAATAGATACACGAATACTATAAAATAGTTACTATAAGAAAAACAAATAAGTTTTAATAGAAAAAAAAAAAAGATTTGGATTTGTAATGTGAGAATCTGAAATGTTTTTTGTTTAAATATTTTTTCTCTTTCTGTTATCATTTAATTTAATTAAAGATTATTTTTTATTAAAAGTATAAAACAACAGATACTTTAAAAAAATCCTTCAATAGTTTATAAACAACAAAAATGTAATTTGCATGTACAAGAGAAATTTCCCTAAGAATATTCATTATAATTTTATGTAATTTCTTTTCATTTATAAATTAAAACTTAAAATAAATAAATAAATAATTCTAAAAAAATAATTTAATGATTTTTATTTTTTTATGTATTAATCAAAAATTTATAAAACGCTTAAAATGTTTTAGATCAGAACACACTTCAAGTGCTTTAATAAAAACACTTTTGTGCATTAAAGTTAAACGCTTAAAACGTTTCCATTACATAAAACACCATAAAATGTTTAAAAAGTGACTACAAGATTTAAAACATTTTATGTGTTTAAAAGTAAAACACTTGAGATTGCAGTGTATAAACTGACTACCTGTACAATTTTAGCTCTACAAGTAAGATTTTTATATATTAACTTTAAATCACATTCCATCAATGTTAAGAGTAGTTTGAAAAACAAATATACATACTTTTATTATTTATTATAAAGAATTATTCTCTAAAGTTCCAAGCAAATTAGATGACAAAATAAAATATTCATACAAAGTTTACCCTCTCTTTACCCTACTTCCATATAAGTATTTCGCGAGAAAAAATAGCCTATAACCGTGTCCAGAGTATCATCTATATTTATACCACAATTCATTATAATCGATTTAGGGGTTTAGCGAATAAATATACCAAAACCTATTTACCAAACAGCGGTTTCTGTAAATTTTCAATGAAGTATTGTTGTAGTTCAGATGGACGTCGTTGAAAGTACAGCAATTAAATTCATATGATGCACATGCTGAACAAAAAGTGGTATTAGCCATTTATTACAGAGGCAATCATGAGGAGCGAAATTCGATTAAATTGATGTGTATGCAGGTGTTTTTATCAAGATGCGATCAGTATGTATGTAGAGTCTGCACGGCCGTTTATTATTTTTATGTGTATACATGTGGATCTGCAAACGATTTTAAATTTGCGCTTAGCAGGTTTTCAAGGAGATAGAATTCAGTGCTACTTCAGAGTATGGATTATCGATAGATTTTTTGGAACGAAGTACGGTTACGGAGCTAGTCAAAACAAAATGTTAGTCAAATTTATGCGTCACGACCCTTTCTATGGTGTGTTTTATATGTCACTATTGTACTATAGTGTACGGTTATCGATATAGCGTATGCTATTGGCTGTACCCAGTCATAGGTTCCAATAGGCTTATTGGTTCAAGGTAGGCAATAAATTCGCACCGACTCACGGTGGATCATCTCTATAGAAAAGTTAGACATAGTGAACTAAAAATTTTAAAGTCGTAATTTTACAAAACTTTATAAAGTATTCAAGTCCTCTAATAAAACACAATAGAAATGAATCTATCTAATAACAAATTTTGTGTGTGTATATGACAAGTTTTCAAGGTTTATTTTTATCAATTAATAAAACAGAAACAGTTGGGTTTGTTGCCAGGTCTATAAAAACTTTCATAAATTTTCAATAAGTATTACGGTGAAATTTTAATGAAGGAGCGAACTCTAGTCATCGATATGTGTAGAAAACATGAGGAAAGTGGAAGGATTAGGGATCTGCTTCACCGGTTATTACTGCTTGTAATGATTAAGTCGAAGTGCTCAGAGAATTAAGTTGATACGTAATAAGAATGGGGACATTACTTATTCCATGTATCTGTTTCTTGTACAAAAATCGAGTCCTTGAAGATAGTGTTTTTTATATCAAGGTCGCATAACTATATGATACTAGTGGTCGCCCAGTTGTTGAAATTCGACCATAATTAATTTTCAGTAAAGAAAAACAATATTAATCTATAATCTATTCTCAATTTGACCACTGACTTTAACAATATAGTATATGTGTATATGCGTGTGCGTCAAATACACGGTAGTGAGTGTAATGTTATTTTTAATCATTTAGTGTAATTTTTATGCATATTTAAAAAAATATTAGCATTCTGAACTCCTTCTCTATATAAACTATAAGTGTGCGAAATTTTATACTCCTTCGTCCGCGAATTTTTCGTAAAAAGGGGTACAAAGTTTTTGCTTCACGTATTAATATATAGATGATTTCTTTTTAATTATATTCGAATTGATTTCTAATTTTATATCTGTATTACTAATATTATTGTATGAAAAGAAAATCCATACTTTTATTAGTTATATAAACCAGAAATTAAGTGGTTATTTAGCGAGATTCCGACTCGAAGGTCACTCATTTTTGGCGATAGCATATTGACAGACTTTCTGCTTACTAAACAGTTCTTTTATGAATCAACAAAATTTCGCTATAGAGTTTATTTTAAATAGGCAGTTAACTTTTTTGTATAATCTATACAAATAAATAAAATTAAAGTGTCTGTTTGTAATGACAAAATAACAGGTTTTTGTTAAATGCTTATAAAAGTATATACGGTACATATATTTAAAAAAATGTTGTCTGTTTGTTCAGGCTAATATCTGAAACTGCTCGACCGATTTTGACGGAACTTTCGCTGGCAGTTAGCTGATGTTATAATTAACGCGGAATGTTACAATTTTCGCGGAACCCTATTATTTTAGAAAAATATATTTGGGTACCGCGAAAAAAAAACGTCTCCCTATATAACGTCAAACAACGTTAAAATTGCTTAACTGTTGTTCAATAATATCTTCTCTCCACTTAAGCACAGTTTTCAATAACATAACACATGTAAACTCTTTAAGTGATAGTAAAGAAATTAAACATAAAAATTGAATTTAATAACATTATACTTAAACATAAAGACTGGGTAATACAGTGTCTTTTATGTTATTAAATTTCAACTTATAAACATTGTAATAGTATTGCGATACTGGCTTTAAAGACTCACTAAATTCAGTTTCCTTTCTATACATATATAATATCGCACAGGCTGACATATAGTATTTTTATACTTTGTCTCCAAGGTACTCTTCTCTTTTATAGACAAGTCACAGATTTGCATATGATGAAAATATATATTGTAAAAGTTATATAACCCGACACGGGTTCATTTTACACCTCCTTTTACTCTATATCAACAACATATTTATACAAGTAGCTGTGCCCGCGACTTCAATGCAGTGGAACTAAAAATTATTTAATAACTACGTTTTACATGCTGCTTCGCTCGCATTAATATTAATTTTGTCAAACAAATAGGATAAGGCTATAAAAGGTTTCATACAAAGTTTATCCCTCTCTTTATCCCACATCTAATAAAATTTTCGCGAGAAAATGTAGCCTATCACTGTTTCTATACCAAAATTCATCATAATCAATTCAGCCGTTTAAGCGTGAAAGAGTAACAAACAAACCGATTTGTTTGAAAAAATCAATATTAGAGCGAGCGAAGCCGCACGTAACATCTTAATATTACTTCTATAATATCTTAATACTTTATAATAATAGTAAGGATTTTTACCCGTTTTTGTAACTTTTTTCCATACAGCTTTGCTTCTATTGGTGATAGCAGTATGTAAAATAGCCCTAAAGCCTTTCCCAATTATTGTTCTATCAACTACAAAAAGATATTGTTTGAAGTCCGATTGGTAGTCCTTAAGATTAGAGGGTTCAATCAATCAATCAAACAGATAAATATTCCTAAAAATACATTAAAAGGAGTTTCGTTGTGCCTTAGTAGTCCAAGTCAGTCTACAACCTAGATGACCATGTTCAGGTTCACCTACTTAGTGTAAATTTTTATAAATGTACTAATATTACAACTGTTTAGTTTAGTATCAAAATTACTTATTCCCATTTTTTTCCAAACTTATAACTAACGCTACCTAAATATACAATAATTTCAACTGAAATGGCTATGAAATTTTATACTTACCAGTTTGTAGTATTAAAATGGATCAATATCTTACCTGAAAATAAAGATAATATATAATTAAAAATCAATAAAAATATTGATATTTGATTTACATTTTTTATCTTAAAGAATTCCAATCATTAATATTATAAATGCGAAAGTAAGTTTATTTGTTTGTTACGCTTTCACACCCAAACCGCTGAATCGATTATACTGTGTTTTGGTATAGAGATATAGACGGGAACTTGGAGACTGCGATAAGCTACATTTTCTCACGAAAAACTTATAGGAAGTGGAGTAAATGGAGGAATAAACTTTGTATGAAACACTTTATTGAGTCATTTGATTTACCTCTGGGGTTAGAGAATAATTGCTTATGATTTCGAATTTTGAGTAAGTTCATATCTACCTGTATTTACCAACATCAAGATATAAATAATTTATTAGGAATAAATAAAAATATATATTTGTGGATCGATCACTACCAGAAATGGTTGGTAAAATCTAAATTAACGCGAGCGAAGCTGTTGGTAAAAGCTAGTATATCATATATTCACACAAATTAATATATTATTGTTATACTTGCAGCGAAAACTACTTCTACTTGTATGATTCTAAAATTCTTGAATAGATAGAAAGCTAGATTATCTCTGAATTTAGGTAACTTTTGCGTTTGTTAAAGGTCAAATAGAATGAAATACTCTCGTAGTAACTGTGAAATACAATCCACGCACATTTCCATACAGGCTGCGACGTCGTAAACCGCCCCACATAAACGAAGGTCCCTCGCACGTAATCAACTGGGACCATTTCTGGTTTGCTCCTAGATTTGATGGGGTGATAGATGACCGACCCAGGATATGTCGAAGGTCTCGATTTTGATACAACGTAAACTTGTGTTACTAGGGAAGGATACAGAATTTGATGTGGTTTTAGTAATGGGATAAGATTGTTGGAATTACATGTTGGTAGAGTGATCACGTATTCGATTTTTGATGATTTTTACGAAATACAGATTACTTTCAAGTGATAGCTTTATGATAATCTTCTCTCTCTCTGTTTAATATTATAAAGCGAAAAGTTTGTTTTTTTGAACGAGCTAAACTTAGAAGGACTAGTCGAATTTCAAAAAATATTTATGTATTTGATAGAGCAATGATTGTGGAATGTTTTAGGCTATTCAACATCACGCTAACACTGATAGGAGCGAAGCGATATTGAAAAAAGTACTAAAAATGAGCAAAAATGTTTAATTTTTTTTAGCCTATACATATTAAGACGTTAGTTGACAGACTTATCAACTACTAAAACTACCGAACATGGAAAGATGAAATGTAGACTGCAGTTCCCTTTTGTAACACAGAGGCTCATTACGAAGCGATTTTTCAAAATGTAAGCCCTAAAGGGATAAACAGAACTAGTAAAGTTTGTAGGAGAGAAAATAAAATCTTAGGCATAAAAGTTAGCATAAAAATAAATGAACACGTATATCAATATATTCTTATTCGTATATCAGTATTTCTTCTGCCGTTTCTTCTATTCCAGAACGCCGTGTTGTTTCCGAAACGATAGTATATATTTCGCTTCAAAAAAGTGATTTTGTTATTCCATTTTTGGTGAAATAAATGATTTGATTTAATTTGAAGTGATTTGATTAGAATGTTTATAAAATTACGTGTGTAAAAAAGGGTATGAAATTTTTCATCAATACTTGTACTGATATATCTTCGTAACTACCAGACCTATTGGCTTGACTGAATTTGTCATAGATGTTTCTTTCATAGCGTAGACACCCACTAAGACGACAACGCGTGACTTACGGGAATAACGCGAACGAAGTCGCGAGGCACCAGCTAGTATATATACGTGAGGATATTAGTGATGCAAAAGAAAATCTTTTAAATAAGAAAAGAATTGTGAGGTTTGATGTAACTTATGTATTAAAACCCATAAGTGTGTATAACTTCATATGAGTTCAACGATATTACTGCAAGTCAACCGAATAGGATTCATTAGCGATCATTTTTTAAAACCAATATATAAGGAATCTGGTATTATTCCTGGTGGTGAATACTAAGTGGGACACCAGAGAATTGTTAAACCATCTCTCACTAAGAATGAGTACTAGAAGGAACCAAACACTTTTACATGTTCTTTATAGTACAAATAATGTAGCCGACAACAACCCAATTTTTCGTAGTAGTAGAGCCCACAACAAATATTCCCAGGAATTGGATAATTTTAAAAATAATCTAATATTGTAAAATTAGTTGTTTTATTAATATGTGTGTAGATTAGCTGTGTAAATGTTGTGCGTTGTATAATAGGAGTGTTATTGGTCTGCCTAAAATATGCATAAATCTTCAAAAAGATTTATCTTCTTCTATATTTAACTATGTATTGGATGATTTCGCGCATTATCAATCATTCATCCATTATTAAGTATACATAAAATAAATCGAAGTACAAACAATATTAAGTCATCAAAATACGATATTAATTCTAATTAGAATCACCTCGTATCATAGTTATATTACTAAGTTGAGGCCTCATTATTTATCGAGCTTATTAAGATTAACTAAGGTATTAAAAGCCACAGTATTAAATAATTATATAGGTGATATCATAACAAAATTACTTTCGAATTTCACAGACCACAGTTCATTTATTAAGAGATGAGATAGCGGTTATCAGTTTATGTAGTGTTATACCTATGATACCAATATCTCAAGGAGATTTTCAAAGTGAATGTTTTTATATGAAATAATATTAGGAATTATTATTTTGTGTCTTTTAAATATATTATCAATTATGCTCTTTATTCTCTTTTCAACTTTATTGTGGAGCTGCAATGGAAATAAAAATTGTTTTACATGATATATGTCTAATGTAAGCCATGTTGGTCGATTTCTTAAAATCTATTGGATAAGGATTCGCTGACCGGAAACTTGATCCTCGATAGGTATAAACGATTTTTTTAGGTATTCGTCTACATTTTCGAATTCATATTATCATGATTCTACTTCCATTTACAACTTTTATTTGTTGTAACTATTCCACTCTAAATATGTGCTAACTATAAAAAAAAGATCGAATGAATAAGATGACTGATAACTACACAAAAAAAAAACAGAAATTTAGTGAATTGAGAATATGTCCTTTATAATTTTCTATACAGAAAAGGTGTTTCAAGTGAAACTTTTTATGGGAGGGCCTTCAAACCCTGATTTGGCACCTTTTTGTGTGACGCTCGTTCGAGTAAAGAAGGCTCGATGCAACTATAATAGCGAGAGAGGTATAGTTATGTTTCGCTTGTGTCGTGTGATCTTAAGCTCACGCCATTTTTTCATTTATAAGCAGCCAGTAATATAACTCAATAAAAGAAGTATGACATATTTATAAGTATCCAATAACAGTTTAACCTTCGAACGTTCTCGCATCCATATAACAACCTCGCAAGAAACTCGTAAACAAGTAACGATGCCGAATGTCGATAATAATCTTCGCGTTAGGCAGAGAACTTCACCAACTTTTGTCTTATCTAATCTATGACTAAGTAGATCTCGGGACCGGAAGACGGTGGGAGAAGGGAGGGAAAGACGGCGGGAAGTGCCGAAGCCGGATCCCGTATTAATATATTCCGGCTAATTGCAAAGTTGACAATCTTCCTGAGTGTTAATATTTTATGAGTGCGCCAATGAGTCGAGGTGTATTCATCTAGCGAGTTTATCTTAATTCAATTTACTTAATAAAATTTACCTGCGTTAATCATTTTAAGCATGTTATGAGTCTAAGTTATTTAAAAATTTATTAGATTTTTTTCTTAATTAGACAAGAAAATAAAGATCCCTAGCATCGTAAGCGAAATTAGTAAACTTTGTAACAAACTGAATACTGAGTAGACTGACATAAAAATATTAGGCTCTTCAGAGATCCAGGCGTTATTGTGTTGAAGATGAAGATTGACCTAATGAAGATTGCTCATTATCAATGCAAGTGGTATGGTTGCTTTTGGTACCGAGCGTGCAACGAACAGGCACAAAGGCGATTGCTTCGATAGCCAGTATGTTCAATTGTTCTACATAGTCTATTGGATTCCAAGGCGACCCAATTGTCGCTTAACTAAAAGATACATCTAAATCTATAGTAGATATTTTATATATATAACTCGTGCTTAGTTATTATGGACTCAATTCTGTACAGATTATTTTTATATTTTTGGAGGTATCCTCGAAATTTTTATACTCTATAAATTTCACAATGTCATGAACTTTTCTAAGATTAATCCATCCAGATAAAATCTATATAAACGGACAGATAAACATACATTTTATTAACAATAGCATATGAAGCATAAAATAGGAAAAATATATGTACATATATACAGACCCAACTAGTAATTTGTGAATAAACTTCACACTATGGCGCAGGTTGAACATGCTACATTCTACGCCGTAGCAATACGTAGTACAACGTATTCATTCATGAAGTGCGCAATAAGAAAATTTTATTACATAAATATACAAGCTATGCCTGTGCCTTCGTTCGTGTGGAGCTAAACATTACTTAATTATTCGATTTTACGTGCGGCTTCGCTCGCGTTAACATCGGTATTGTCAAACAAATGGGATAACGCAATAAAAAGCTTCATACAAAGTTTATCCCTCTATTGACCCTTCTTCCAATAGAGATTACGCTAGAAAAAGTAGCCTATTTCCGTCTCTCCTGGGTCCCATCTATATCTGTACCCAAATTCAATACAATAGCAATTTTTACTTTCTTCATCTCTTTCTACCTGTTTGTTTGCTTGCTTGCCTGCTTACTTGCTTGCTTGCTTGTTGCTTTGTTTGTTTGTTTGTTGTTCCTTCTTTCCATTCTTTCTTTCTTTTTTCTTTTTTCCTTCTTCCTTTCTTTCGTTTTTCTTCCTTTCTTCCATTCATTTTTCCTTTTTCCTTCCTTTATTTTTTTCTTTTCCTTTTTTTTCTAGTCGCTTTCGATACTTACACAAAAGAAATGAAGGGTTTTCATTTCAAAAAAATTATAAGTTCATTTAGAAAATCGATGCTTAGTACCGTTCAGCCTACTGCTAGAACCTAATCCCAGCTTAGTAAATATTACTAATTAATGTGCTCATACCCAAAACGGTCCAACTTCAAGAGTCTGCTTCTACTTCTGCTCAAGGGAATTCACTTTACGAATAGAATGGTACAATCTTACGGGATTATGCAGTCAACACGCGTACAAAGTCTTCACGGCGTGTTTGCACTTGGTATATTAGAAATTTTACTTTATCAAATTGTGTGGAATACAATATAGTATAGTTGACAAGTTCAAAATGGTCTAAAATAGAGATACTGCTCTTAAATAAAGACATTTCGTATTTCACCAATATTTCAAAGACTATTAATATTTGAGAAATTTCAAAAAAGCATTCTTAAAGAGGAAGAAATTTCCAATAAAAAAATCCCTGCGTCCGAAACTCTATATCCATTATTTATAATTTAATTTAATTTGAAAATGGGGAGACCCATGACGTGACATTTTTAGTATTGCACCCGCGGCGTGAAAAGCGAGTACGACATATTAATTTTTTAATGTTATACTAATAGGAATAGGTATAGTGTTATCGTTAACATGTCACGTGACCACATCGGTGACGTCTTGCATGAATTTACTGCCTATCCAAACCTTCTTATAGAAGTTTTCACTTCAAGAAGTGTAGTCCGACATATTTTTAATATTAGCGAACAACGCCGGGTCCGCAGCTCGTATTGAATAAATAACATACGCTATAAAGGCGGATTCACACGATGGTTTTCCTTGAAGCGTGTCAGTAATCGTTACTCGCGTCATAAGCAAAGTCATAAACCGTTTACGGTCAAATTGGCAAGTCATGCGCTGAATTAGTAATTTTTGTTAAGTCCATAACAAATTTTGCTTCTTTTCTTGAATGTACTATTCTAAACAAAAGCTAAAAGATACTTTGTGTTAAAAGTTGAAGATTTTTATTACTGGTGCAATGCCTGCTCTAAAGCCAGTTTCCCCTATCCAGGCTACGTTGTCACTTAACATCTCCTGATATTGCGGTCGAAGGCTGAGCCCTAAAAACATATTTATAAATTACAATATTGTTTTTATTGAAAGTATTCAATCTTTAAATAACGCCGACCTATTTAAAGGTTTAATTAATTTAAAGAAAATAATTAATCATGCATAACGTTGATAAACACAGTGATTTTATATATTTAGGCATAGCTCTTGATCATAATATCATCTAATACACAGTAATAGTGCTGCCTAACATAGAATCAAATTAAATAAATAGAACTGGTTACCAAAACCTTATACCGAAACACACCTTCAAGTGTTTGGCGAGAGAATTCCAATTAGTGAGGTAGCCAAGCAGTATTACAAATGCCGTACCACCATACGTTTTCAATACGTTTTCGTTTAATCAAAATATTTATCTTCATTGTATGTATTTGAACGTAAGTCAATCAATGGAGTTAGCACTGGGCCGTCGAATCAAATTACACGAATTCATTGATAATTGATGTACTTTTCTATAACCTTACATAATATTATATATGATATTATTACTTAGATGAAGTAAGTGATATAAATGTATTTAAAATTACAATGTTTAATTTAGATATATCATAATATTTATCTAATTTCGAGCCCAAACGTTTAAACATTTTAATAGATATTAAATAAAAATACAGTGTTCATTTCATCCAGCGCATAGTAATTTTATTTCGGTTGCAGATATTTAAAAAGCAATTAAAGAGTAAAAACAAGAACTTATCTTTAAATCATTTGAAACGTGCTGATGTGTGCAATCATTATATTAGCCTACGATCTAACCATAGACAAGAAAATAAAAAAAATAGATTAAAAAAACTTATTGGTAAATAAACCTTCATTAGAAGATAGTATTCGAGTTGAATATAGTTTATATGCTGATAAATTAGAGTATTAGATATTAGATTTAGAGTTTGATATTAAAGTTGGTATTAGAAAAACTGAACCCGAAATTCTGTGTAAAGGAATATCGTCCCTATGTTATTCAGCGAAGGTACGATTTAGTAGGACAAATAAAACCCGCATTGATGCGGCATCTAAGGAGTGCAAGCGATTAGTTACTTTCTATACTGCAGATAATCTTGATTGAATATTTACACTTACCGTCCGTCGTGGATGTTATATTCATTGCAACCTATATATAACCGGTTTTTCAGTATCTATTGATGAACCTTCGTACGATAAGACCGCCTTGTTAAATTATCAAATAGTTTAGAGTTCGAAGTTCAAAATTCAAACGCCCAGTTACCCTCACGTGCTCAAGCTACCGCATCACTGCGTTTGCCGTATTGCAGATAATTAAAAAACAAACACTTTTTTTTTTAAATTAAGACAAACACTTTTCAGTCACGGATATTAGTTTGAAATTTTAAATCCACGCGGTAAAACGTCAACTATTGGCGCGAACACTAGACAGATGGGTGATTGATTTGGCGCGTTTGAAAGGATTAGGTTAGTTCGGTAACACCACGGCACTGAGAACAAGAGGTGCTAGAGGCGGCGCTAGATAGCAGGCAATTAGCTGAGCAGATGCTACTTTGTGAGCAATCCGGAGCTTTTTGATAGTGTAACGACAAAACAAATAGTCCGGAATGAGTGAACTCCGGGCATGCGCAGTAGGCATTGCTGTATGCGTATATTGTTAAGCGGTGGTTACCGGTAGTCTTTAGATTAATCCATCAGTTTTTATTTATTTTCAATATAATATATGTTATGTTGTTATTTTATATCACAATATATTATCTTGAACTCTATTGCCTATGCACGCCTGTATATAGAAGACTCGAATGATTCCTAGCGTTCTATTTTTACAATTTGCATTCCGGCCCTTACTAGACCATACGGCTTTACTTTATACTATACAGATATGATTTGTCCCTGCAGATCGTAGCGTGGTATTATAAAACTCATTACTATTCTCAATAAATGCAAATATATTTATTTTAATCTGACAAACTCATTACATACAAGTGTAATGTATGTATTTTACTGCATAATTACAAAAACATGTTACATATGTTTAGTAGTAAAGAAGCAAGTTTAATAATCATAATCACTAATTAAAATAGAAGGCTTAATATTAGTGGGGGTTTCGAATAAATAGAGTGATTTTGTGAGGAAGAATATTTAAGAGATGACTGACATAGCCTCTTACGCAATTCATTACAAGATATAATCGCCGTTACAGTATATGCTTATTTTACTACCGAAACATTTCAAAACATTAGTGCACAAATAAAAGTAACTACTTTATTTACTTCACTTTTTTTTACTTTACTTTTTCAGAACACTTATAAGATAAGTAAATAGTCATAAATACCACATTTTTCTTAAATAAAGCAGCAAATAGAAATGATTTCCACCCTATATTAAATATTTAGTAGAATTTTAACATACTATTAACTAAAGTTAAGTAAGATTTCCATATACCTTTTAGCCTAAAGGGCTTTCACAGTTTCACCCGACTTTTTGGGAGAGCGTGGAGGACGCTTAGCCCGAGTGGGGTTGGTATTGGGCTAGCAACAAATTTCTAGAGATCGGTATATAAAATACCAGAGATATATTTTTACTGTGTACTAGAAAAAAGCATAGAAGTTGTTTTATAGTTGTCATAACACTACCTCCTACTTCTAATATTACAACAAAATATGTTGAAGTAATTTCAGCATAAATAAATATGAATAAGGTTTATTTTCCGATAAAAATACTTATTTTAATGAGTGCGGATTTATTTTTAAAGAACCAATCAATTCATCCATAACATTTTATTGTCAATTTTTCTAATTAAAATATTTTTTAACTGTTTGAATCAAGTTTTTTCCTTAAAAGCAATCGGTAAAACCATATTTTCCTGTTAAGAATTTCGAAATTAATGACACAATTACAGATACAGATTAACCAATAGGAAAATAAGCAAGTAGGTCAAAAGATAAATATGGGCATATGAAATGTTTTATTGCTCATGCCTTTTTTTAGCATTAACCTACCATTAGTATTAAATAAAAACGTTATTTTTAAATAAGTTACTTAGAGATAGATTTTATTATCCAATGGGAAAGAAATTTTTTACGAAAATCTTGTGATGTTTTTTTTAGTTAAAGTCTATTTTTCGAGATCTACTAGTAAAAAAGGTTAGGTTACCTCCGAACAATCTGAAGGTGCTTTGTTCAAAAGGAATGTGCATATATTGTTTTGCGTTGGAATAATTTGGAAAGTTAATTTAAATGGAGGTTTCTTCTACGAGCGCTATATTTCTAATAAGCCCTAACGAATATAGCGTTTACATCACATAATCATGTTTGAGATAATCGTTTCTTCTTTAATATGGAACTAGTTTTGGTAGAGACATAATTTTGCAACTAAATTAAGTTTTTTTTAATTATTTAGAACAAGTTACAACGCCCATTTTTTGGTTTCAATTTCCATTTCTAATAGTTTACAAAAATGTTTTCTTCTCTCTCTCAGAAAAGTCTTTTTTGTTGGTAGGAAAACTCTTTTTCTTTTCTTTTAGATTTTGGGGGCGTTCTCGCTAATATTGATTTTGACAAACAAATCTCATGACGTAATAATGAGTTTCATACAAAGTTTATGCCTGTCTTTACCCTACTTTCTATAAGTTTTTTTTTAGAAAAAATAGCCTATCTCCGTCTTCAAGGTCCCATCTATTTCTATATCAAAATTCATAACAATTGAATCAGGGGGTTAGGCGTAAAAACGTAACAAAAACAAACTCACCATCGCATTTATAACATTAGTATGGATGAAGAAATATTACGATAATATAAATAATATTCATAAATTGATATATATATATGTTTATTTTTATTTTCTTTCGCTTCTGTTTCTCTGTATGAACAGTTCCCTATATCAGCAACGAGGTAGGCTCCGTCACGTAGCGCGCAGGGCACACTTGAGATATTTATCCGACGGCAGCGGAAATACCGCTGTCACGGATATCCGACATGCGATAGGATGATCGGCAGATATATAGTTTTATTGAGTCATTACAGTAAAACAAAATTCCACCTAGCTCTGACTACTTGTTGATTTTATTCGTGACTTTAATAAAAATTTATTTCATATTGTCACAAATGGTAGTGTTAAATTATATGAATTGCAGTAAATGATCTGTATTTCACTGCACATGGAGAAAACCGCGTCACAGAGTCTATTTTGTTATCATCGCATTTGCCTATGTAAACGATTCACCAATGTCAAGTGCGATGGACTTTATAACATTTAACAGAGAAAAAGTAACTATCAAACAAAGATAAATTATTTGCGGATTACATAAATAATTTTCCTGTGCAGAATTTGAACCGGTACGTTCCCTTCAGCGCGGCGGTTGCAGCGTGGCAACTGTTTTAACCTTTTTTTATCATAGAGAAACTCTTTTATAGACCCTACCTTTCACCTTGAGCAAGGCGGAAGGCTTGTGTAGGACTCGAGCGGATCGAAGCTGGAGATACCACTTTGTCTAAAAACTCTGAGGCATTTCTTCCTTCAGACCGGAAAGTAGGAAGCGTTACCATAGTACGTCTACTTCCCGGCAGGTGCTGGCCTCTACGGAGGCCCGGCCTGGGGACCCTCAAACAAGGATTACCACAGTCAATTGGGGGAGGTGTTACCTCCGACGAACCTTGGAGATAGGTTCGTCAAACGCAATGTGCTCGCCGCGGTCTGGCAGATTTATTTAAATGTTAGCCTAACCGTTCGTTCAGTCTAAATTTAACATATTTTAGCATCAGACAATGTATAATTTGGTATCACTACAATTCACTCATTGATATATTACAATACATTGTATATTGTATATTCACACCCAATATTTTATGTGCTTATGTATTTGTAATTCTTTTTTACCAATGCCTTCAACACATTACAATAAACAGTAACCAACTACTACAATTTTTATTACTAACAAGTACTATTTTTATATAGAGTAAAGAAAATTTCATTTCCTTGCATATAAAAGATAATTCAACTTTCCAAGTCAAAGTTTACTTTTTAAACGACAAACATTTTTGCACCGCATTCTAACTTTTATTGAATATACCTAAAAAAGTTAAAAGAGTTGGAGATTTTGTTTTGCGATTCATGTAAAGGAGATTGTCATAGAAACTACCGATCAGATTTGAAAGTATATTTTTGGGTTACATAGTACTTTTATTAAAGAAGCCTAAACTATATAAATTGGTGGGTCACTAAGTCGCCGGGAGATAATTGAGGACACTTTTCTTTCATGTCTGGTAACCATTTTCCTTGTCTGGACACTCCGGCCCAGCGAAAAAGCTCTCGAAAAGTCCTTTGTCGTTAAGGTTACGCTCTCATTGATTCTTTGAGATTATTGACCAATCACTTTTAAATTGCTATAATTATTTGAACTTAAGTGCTATACTTGCCGCGATCGACAACACAGTTCCGTTTATATTAGTGCCTCATACAATGCAAGGGTTTGAATACCCGAGAAACTGGACTGGTAAAAGGAGTTGTTCGGTAAGTTGAAAGTTATAAATAATTCTTTCCACGAGGATTTAGTAACCGTACCATACTTCTCAGGACAAATTGAGAGATTTGGGGAAAGACCAGTCCACAGTTGATTTTGGTAACATAACTTACCGCTACTGTACCAGTCGTACCGATTGTACGATCCCAAGGAGTAGAGTTTAAATACAGTTAAAACCATGCGTTATTTTCTCTACAAAAACAAGATTATTCGTTTGTATGCTTAGCCTTTTAAGCTTTCCTAGACCACTGAACCAAATGGTATGAATATTAGATAAGTTGCTAGGCTTACGCAAGTGAGCTGAGTTAGTTTGATTATATCATGAGATGAGAGAAAATGCATGTAGTGAGAAAAATAATGGATATGAACATTGGAAGAATGGAAAGGAAGATAAATGTCAAATAAATGGATAAAGAACGTGAAGAAGAAGATGAAAGATAAGGGAGTGAATGAAGGGGTGGTGGCAAGATATTATGGAAGAAGAAAACCTATTAGGATGACTCCAAGTGACTTGGGAACAGAACAAGAGGATAATTAATGCAGTTTAAAATCTAGGTTATCTAAACTTACTGTTAGTTATAAAGTATTAGCCAGAAGTTTATATCCATAGAAGGTATTTTTTTAAATTTCGATGACCAAACTTAGCTTTATAGAAGTTGCTGATAGTTTTATATATAGGTATTAGACTGTACCTGTTGTGTTGCAACCCGCAAAGTTACTCGATAAACACCGAAACTTTTTAAAGTTGAGCATCTACAAATACAGTTTTTCTTAATATCCTCATATTTTAAGCATACTTTTTATTCCAGTTCGGTTTTTTTTTATGTGAAGTGGTTAAGTAATAACAAAAAGTAACATTATTATTTAAACTTAGTTTACAAATACACTTTAATATAAATAGGTTTTTATTTAATCGCAATAATTATGATAACGTATCTGATTATTTATAGCAAGATTTGTGGTAAAAAATTTTCTTATTGTAATTATAGCTGATGCCCCCGATTACTTTAACGTTTTCTTGGTCAACCGCGCTTGAACGTAAGACCCGTTCTTGAAAAAACCAATAGGATAGATCTGTATACATGATTCTATTTATATAATGGGACTATAAGTTGACGTTGTTATTAATTTTTTTTGCAAACGAGTAAATAAAATAAAGTATAGGTAATGCAACAAACACATAATTATACAATCTTATAATAACTGTAATAGGAACTTTATCTTTTTTGCGAATATATTTCCTAACAAACTTGATATCTTGCTAAATGAAGTTTGAACTCTAAACTTTTATACAATGCGTACGTTATCATGTACTTTGGACCGCAAAACATGTTTCTAGCTCTCGTACAAAATTAATAGATGTTAAAAGTTTTAGAAGAACAAAAATTTTAAAGGTCATAGTAATAATTTACATGTATTTAACGAATACTTGAATTAACTTACACGTGTGATATTTAGTGGGAGCGAGAGATATACTAATGAAATCTTTCATCAATTTTCTAAAAGATCTTGGCCTGTCCAAGACTACAGTAAGTTCTATAATAGAATGTACTTATAAAACTGCACTAGTAAGCTCCTACCAAATTTGACTGGACAGGGAGAGCAACATACGAGCAGTGAAGATGCATGTTGCCGCGCGTAAGAAAAGGGTCCCTTAAACCTACAAACCGTGTCTCAACTCCCGGAAGCTGCTTGGAATTACCTTTTTGCAATACGATTGTCCCAGCCCCTACACTGCGCATCCATGATATACTAAGAAGTTCATCTTATATATTTTACATTAGTTGTCCCAGCGGACGTTGATCTTGTTAGTTAATAACTAGAAAATACTACCATCTGCTTTTTATTAAGGTTGCTTTCGAAATTATTCACGAAGTTCCTCATCGTAACAAGTAAACGCATTACGCGGACTCATGCCAAGGCGAGAAGAAACAAACTGCTGCAAACAGGCAAACTGCTATCACACTTCTAATCATCCACACTACCACCTATCAGATAGGTCCTACCTTATTATTAAATCTTACTTATATTTTTAATTACGCTCAAGAATTATATCAACCAGAGGAAGTAACATAGACATTTGCCAATAACTTTATTACAGAATAATAACTTTGGCTCCTATCCAAGAGGAATCCCTTCGTTTTGTGGGATTAAAGTATTCAATATGTGAACACATGATAATAGTTATCACCGTATCGAGCTTCAAAGAATCAAATAGTTTCAAAGTGGTAGACAAATATGAGGATAGACAAACAATCATAAATAGAAATAAAATTACTATCGATTACAAAGTTTTTTTTTTTTCAAAAAATATTTCAAGTTAGGTATAGTATTGTTATAGGTATAAACAATTACTATAAACTAACTAATGTACAGGAGAGCAGACAGACATTTATATAAGATATTTTTGGACGATTATTGTTGAAATTTAACATCAAAATAACGTATTCGTTGGAATGTAACGTAGGTGTTTTTATCGTCTGTGCAAAGAAAATACGCCCAACAAACAAGCCTCGTACCAGCCATTATTGAATAAAGTATTGACGATAAATGTCTACAAACTAACGCCTTGTCTTTTCGAAGAAAAAATAAAAAAAACTTTTTTATGTAATTTCCACGAAATTTTGAAGCTTCAAGTCTTAACGTAACTAAAATTAGCTAAATTAATTTAACCGTTATTTCTTTTAAATTTCGTTTATCTTTATTTTATGTATTCATGAAGTAGCTTAGAAAAATGTAAATATTTAGTCACTTCGGTAAATAAAAATTACAATTTATAAATCCTTATATTAAAAAAATATTGTGTACTGCTCAAGAATGCGAACTTCCGGATGATGAAACTATGAATAACTTTAAAATTCAATTACAGTGATATTTATTTGCCAAACAGGAAACAGGCTGTTCTCGATTTCACATTTGTATTTTTATTTTATTTTCTGTGTGTATTATTATACCTTTTTAAATGTGCCCGCGACTTTGGTCGTGTGGAACAAAGAAATGTCCGATTTTGAAACTATTTTTAAAACAGCTTTGCCCTTATTTGTGGTAGCGTGATGTTAAACAGTTGAAAGCCTTCTGCAATGATTGCTCTATCAAATACTAAAAGATTTTTTTAATCCCACTGGTAGTAATATTAATAGAGATTATTATTATCTTTATCATTGTTATGTATATATATTTATACGTATAATAAATCAGTAGTAAAGTCGGGTTTTTTTCACTGAATATTTCCAATGTAAATAGTCAGGGTGTTCTCACGCACGCAATTCAATTACTTTCAACGCCAAAATATTGACAGTTGAACTCCATATTCGATAGATGACGTTGTGCATATGACGTTATCATGTAACGCGGATATTAACTGTCCTCTCATCTAAGTGACGCAGGAAAAGTTTGTTTGTTTGAACGCCCTAATCTACGGAACACCCAGTCGGATTTCGAAAATTTTTGCTGTATTTGATAGATTAGCAATCATTGAAGGAGGTTTTAGGATATTTAACATAAAGCTATCACTAATAGGAGCAAAGCTGTATTGAAAAAAGTTACAAGTATGGGCACAAAACAAATTACTCATTATTAGTTTGACGCGAACAGAGTCGCAGGCACAGCTAGTTATGAACGTGCTATTAGAATGAATTATAAGAAAGACAACATAGAATAATTCCGCCTCAAAAAGATATATTAATATTAAAAATATATTCTATACACAATTTTATATATCTATCATACTTTAGGTGAATTTGCCTTTTTGCAAGATATAAATCAAAATTGTTATTATTTCAGTCATCTTTCCTAAGTACTTTAAGCAGGCCCGTAATGAGTCAGTTACGACAGATCCTTGTATGAATATAAGTATATATACACAATTATTTCGGTAACTGCTACTGAATTTTATACTCCGATGTTAAAATATAATAACACTTCAAATCAATTTCAGAAGCATCGACTACTGAAAGTTCGTTAGTTCAAATGCGTTTTAGAAATTTCTCTGTAAACAAGCAACTAAATAATCACCGGCTACGTATATACTGATAATAAAAAATCTATTTTCGACTGCAATATAGCGCCTTGAAAAAAGTAATTAACTCTACCCACGCCGGCGCGCACAGTGGTTCGTTCTCAACAATGGAACGGACATAATAACGTAACAATAGCCCTCAATTTACTAAGCTCAACCAAGAAACGTGACCGTGGGTACACATCATGACTATAAAACAATCTTTTACATCGGCACGCGAACTAAATTAATGCCGCCGATGTTTTTTATGAAGCTTTTACCTACATAACTGGGTAAAAATGGTTTCTTTTTAGATTATTATTTCTGTCATAAACTTGCGTATCGTAAAGATTATAACTTTATATATTTGTTCTCTATCTAAGCCTTTATTCCTTACTGTCTGTTTGAAATAAGTTATGTACTTAGATGAATTAGCTATTATCTGTATTAATATTATATAATTTAACATCAATCATGCAATATGGGAGAAGATCGCTGAAGTTAGGGACGAATGGCGGAAACTAGTGCAACACGGTATGGAATCGCACGACACGGCATGGTTTCTCAGCCTAGGGCATAAAAGATCAATGCAACATGATCAACCTGATAGTATCTGGACGAGACTCTACTTTTTATGTTCTTTTTGCGGTCGACAGTGCCGATCCCGGATTGGTCTATATAGCCACGAGAGATTGCTCCCAGAAACTGCTTTAACCGTCTGTCATAGGTGTAGAGGCCATTAATAATATTAATATAATAATAATATTTACGATGATAGCTCAGTGGTAGTGTGCACGACTTCGCGTCAAGTGACGTGGGTTCGAACCCAAGCACCTACAATGAGCTTGAGCTTTCGGTGAAGGAAAACATCGTGAGGAAACCATAGCATGGTGGTAGGGCTTTTTCTAATGCCCGCCTGGGTAGCTACCACCTTCTAGTTGTGAACCTGCCGCCAAATACCAATAGGTGTGTTCCGGCAGCAGCACTTGAGAGCCAGTTCCTCCACAGGTTTAGTGTGTCTACCAACTTGGGCCGTATCGTCACTTAAGATCAGGTGAGATTATGGCCATAACGCTAAACCTTAAGTATAAAAATATATATATATATATATATATATATTATGGAAAATTTTGTATGTATGAACGCGTTAATCTTAGGTATTACTAGTCGGATTTTAAAAAAAAATTTTGTACTTATAAAACTATCATTCAGGAATATTTTAGGCTATTTAACATCATGCTACCATTAATAGATGCAAAGCTGTACTTCAGTTACAAAAACGGGTAAAAATAATTAAATAAAATTTTAGTACCACGTGAAGGAATTCGCGGACATAGCTAATATATATACCTTATTAAAATAGCAATACTTTGTTTCCGTTTTTATTAATTAACTTGTTTGAAGTCACAAGTTGTGCAATGTTTGTTTATTATTTACTAAAAGTAGTCTACCAAATAATCTGTTCATTATTATTATTTTTTCAATCATTCGGAGTATATAAGCCTTACTCAAAGATCGTCACAGTTTTTTTTTATACTTAAGGTTTTTAGCGTTATGACCATAATCTCACCTGATCTTAAGTGAAGATACAGACCAAGTTGGTAGACACGCTAAACCTGTGGAGGAACTGGCTCTCAAGTGCAGCTGCCGGAACAGACCTATTGGTATTTGGCGGCAGGTTTACAACTTGAGGATGGTAGCTACCCAGGCGGGTATTAAAAAAGCCCTACCACCATGCTATGGTTTCTTCACGATGTTTTCCTTCACCGAAAAGTCAAGCTCATTGTAGGTGCTTGGATTCGAACTCACGTCCCTTGACGCGAAGTCGTACACACTACCACTGAGCTATCATCGCTTCAAATGCTACCAATGCTGCTTGCAACCAGCTGATCTTAGAAAATATCATAAGATCAGGAATATCGCTTGTTGCGAATCTATCCGCATGCCATAAGATAATTTTTATGTCTTATAGAATAATTATTTTATAAACCATGTGCCTTATTTGTGAAGTATATTACTCTGGAGGACTATGTCGATAACTTTGTTTTTCTGCGGATCTTTTGTTTAAATAGATTCTTTAGTATTACGTCAATAATTATTACGAAGTTTAGTATACTTTAGTTGGGCATACGAACATAACCTTGTTATATCAATTTATATTACATGAGCACTATAATTGGGCATTTGGCAACTATTCTGACCTTTTTCCGAAACATGAATTAAAGTCAAGGATATTACTTAATTAAAACGATATTCCGACATTTTCTGTTTATGTTTCTTTGCTATACTGAATAAACTAAATATTAACTACTTGATGAATATTATAGGTGAATGTATGGATGTATAATATATATTATAATGCATTGCATTTGTCTAAACTTCTAGGTTAAGCTACGAATATATATTTTGAAACTTACGGCTTTATGTATAAGGTAATCGTTTTCTACATAACTAATGAAAAACAAACACAAATAAAATTGATCAAATGTTAGTAATGCTATATATAAATCTCTTTTCTTTGGTCGTTGTATAGTAATTAGCGGTAAACCAGCACGAACCGATGTCGCGTGTAAGATTCGATTTATCTAAGTGCCAAGCCATTACTAACTTGAAGTTGCTTGTCAAAACGAGGCAACTTAATTATTCATATTTTGATCGATATTGAAACATCGAATATTGATTGTTCGGATATTAGTTATTTTTTATGTATTGTTATTACAAGTGATCATAATAAATATCATTTGTTTTTCTTTATGATATAAAACTAATGTGCGTTTTTAACCTAGTGTTCGAACTGTCTATGACCAACAAAAACCCCGATCATCCGGCGTCCGGCATCCTGATATGGTGCAGGCCATAAACAGTACTATTTCTCTTACCTTGACCCTCGGCGCTCCAAACTGTAATCGTGTTGTAGAGTGGTGTATGTACAGTAGATTATGTGTGTAATTGAAACGATGACAGCTCAGTGTTAGCGTGTACGGACGCCGCGTTAAAGGACGGGAGTTCGAAACCTTGCAATGAGTTTGAGTTTTCGGTGAAGAAAAACATCGTGATGAAACCATAGCATGGTGGTAGGACTTTTTCGAATGTTCTCCTGGCTAGCTATCCCCTCAAGTTGAACAACTACCTCCAAAAATCTATAGATGTGTTTTTTTTTAATTTTTTCAGCTTAGCGTTATGGCTTTAATCTCACCTGATCTTAAGTGACGATACGGCCCAAGTCGGTAGACACGCTAAACCTGTAAATTGTACTTGAAAGCCAATACTTCCACAGGTTTAGCGTGTTCACCTCTTGACTACATCACCACTTGATATGAGATGAAATTGTAGCTAACTCTAAACCTAAATTGTATGAAAAAAACCTCTATATGGTTCATCCAGATGGTTCGAGCTGCCGTCATCAATTGTCACTAATCGGACAGCCCACTTTCACTTTTAATTCACTTCACAAATAAAATCCAGTCACGATTACCATTCTACACATCGTACATAGGCCTATAAACTACTACTTTCGCTTTCAAAAGTCCAAAATCCAAATAAAATATTATAATAACGGCGCGACACGTTAAGAAGCCGAAATCATACTACGCCAAATCATGTTAGACGACGAACCTGCGGTACTTTAACTTTTGCGTTTACCCTAAAATTATTAACCCTTTAAAACTATTAAAACACGCGGCTGCACCTATATCAACATTTTTTTTTTCACCAAGGGTCATTCTTTTACAGATGATCACCATCATATGAAAATCCCCTGGTGATGGAACACACAGGAATACCTATAAGTGTATTCCAGGAGTTGCAATTGAGAGTCAATCCCTCCACTAGGTTTAGGGTATTCATCATTATCGACCACATCAGCACATAAGATCGCGTGAATTTGTTGCCAAAATCCTGAACCTATAAATTGTTAAAAGTATAGTTGAATTGAAAAAAGAAGAATCTGTCTAAATACAGATTTTCATGCAAATCGTTAGAGCCGTTTGCCAGATATGCAAAAATTATATATATATATATACAAGAATTGCTCACTTCATAGTATTAGATTTATAAGTAAACCAATTTAATTTACAAGACTGAGAGAGCCTACTCTCTGAAATCATTATATAGAAATACCAATAGATATGTAGATGACATTGGTCTTGTATAATGTGGGGTGAAGTCACCACGGTCGTCAGTTAATTAATTAATCAGTACAGACTAGTTGAAGCTTAGGGGACAGGTGTTAACATAACTCCTCATGTATTATACAAGTGACACGCTTGATTCCATTATCAGGATAAGATCAAGCCTCCAGGCATTACTTATTTGCTACTAGGTTTCCTTCGCATAATATAATATAAAATACTAAATATGAGACACACAGTAAACAGTTTTGTTTTTACTTTTAAGAAGTAAATTTAATGAAATTAAGAGTATTAAAAATTATTAAGGAATATTTTGCAGAATTTTTATCTTGAAGTTTCATTGAAATAAAACTAATTTAAACGGATTTTATCGCGGTTATTTATTAAATTTTGATCCCGACGTTTCGAAAGCTTTTCAGCCTTCGTCCGCCCCGTGACCACAAAGCTGAAAAGCTTTCGAAACGTCGGGAGCAAAATTTAATAAATAACTGCGATAAAATCCGTTTAAATTAGTTTTATTTCAATGAATAATATTCGCGTAAACCTAAGAAATCATTTGAAGTTTCATCTTCGAGTTGGCCTTATTTTCTATAATTTAGGACATTTTGCGTGATATAGTCTGATTACCGTGCATACGTTAATTATATATTAGCTTGGTGCTTGCAATTTCGTTCGCGTGGAACGAAATATTATTTGATAATTCTTACCCGTTTTTGTAATTTTTTCAATACAGCTTTGCTCCTATCAGAGATAGCGGGATTTAAATAGTATAAAACCTACCTAAATGTTTGTTCTATGTTCAATTTTTTAAATCAGACTAGTAGTTTCTTAGATTAGCGCTTTTTCTTTCTTATTTTTATAGTATCAAATCAACAAATTAGTCCGCTTTTTTAATATTAATATAGATATAGGTAAATGTTTAGGGTATGATCGTTAGATGCCACAAAAACTCCATGAACAGTTTTAAAAAGAATTACCATCCTAATCCTAAATATTTACTTTATTTTCTATTATTCTATATGACATTGGCGTAACTGTACATTGTAATTTTGAAGCAATGACGGATTAGTTATAATGTGTATGGACACCATTTCGATGGTCGTGAGTTCAAATCCCTGCATTGAGTCAGAGCTCTTGGTGGAGGAAAACATCGAGTTGAAATCATGGCATAGTCGTAGGGCTTTTCTAGAGCCCATCTGGGTAGCTACCACCCTCAAATATCCTATGTATGGGGGTATTCTGGCAAGTACACTTGACTAGTCCCTGCACTAGACTTAGCGTGTCGCCCGCTTCAGACGAGAGTGTGGCCAAAATAAAATAAAAAATAGGAGGAAATGGTAATTTAATTCATGCCACAGGTAAGACCAGATGCAAAATCTAGTATGTACTAAATGTATTATAAAGAGTATTGTGGAATGGAGTCCACGTAATTTAACCTAAACATAAGACAATCAAAGCGTAGAGGCTCTGTTGACTGCGTTAATCATTGGGCTGGATTGTCGCAGAGGCGCGCCATGTTTACTAAACAGTTGTTGGTGCGCCTAGCGACGCTCTATTAGGTAACTCGGTTGAAATCAGAACAATGTGAGGGGGCAATTTTCTTTAATGTTTTTCGGTTTGCATCGTAATCGCCACTATTTCGTATTAAGTTAAGATTGACGGCGATGAAGCCTTTTTAGGAAAAACAGTCTGTCAGGATTTTATTGTGTTTTTTCTACTACTTATTTCAAAGTTTTATTATTTCGACATTGCAGTATTTAAAAAAGTATTTAGATTAAATAAAATGGTTTGAATAATCCCTTTTTGGCAAGGTCAGAAAAATGGCTGTAATCCCCCTGATATTGCGGCTGTCCATAGCCGACGGGAACCATTTATCATCAGATCGGCCATCTGCCTGTTTGCTATCTATTAGTATAAAAGAAAATTGTGTAATAATTTAAAAAAATCGCTTAATGAATTATGATGTTCAATTATTAATCAATCTGCTATTTATGTTTTTTTTTCGACATTATGCACGCTGTTAGCCTTGGAGGCTTAGAAAACTTCACCAAACCCTTTGGGGCCAGCGCTGAGGGCGCTTTATTCATGAAATACGGAAACCCATATATGTAACTATTGTAAGTATGACATTTTAATGTTGTGTTGATTACTATATTGCTTTTTAAAGTATGCCACTCTACAAATAATACCTCTTTTAGAAATATTATTAGTATTATCCGTATACCTAATTAATATTAAATATTAATTTATTATTAATATTAAATATTAATTTATTATTAATATTAATATTAAAATAGACTAGAATTTTTGGGTATAAATAACATGAAGTATGATTTTTATAATTAATTTAGTATTTTTGTTACAATGTTGCTGCGCTGGTTCCAAAATGTATCAACTTAATTCGAATTAAGAAACTAAAAAGTAAGTTATATAAGTCGATTGGTGCAAGAAAATGAATATAAAATATGAAAACAAAGGTGTATAATTATAAAAACATTTAATTAATTAAAAGAGGAGAGATTAACAAATTACGGATCTAAAATAATATACCTATAAGAATGTCTAATGTAGGTCCATTTTAGAAAAAAAAAAACGATTTTCCAGATATAGTTTTAGGTAACATTTGTCATTTAAATATTATACTTTCTGCTCTAAGTCTAAATAAATATGTTCGTGGTGTTTTATATTTTTGTGTATCGCTAGAGACCTATGATCTATACGTGTATTATATTTCTTTCTCTTTAAATATACAGTAAACATAGCCAGACATTATAAAAAAGGGCACTTCAAAATAATTTAACTATATCCTAGTGCTTAATATCACTCAGACTTTTAAACCTCTTCTCTCAGTTAAAGTAAATCTGCACAAATTTGTATAATACTTTGACAACTTATTAGTTTTTATCTGCGATATAAAAATATTTTTACATTGGCAGACAAAATTCTATGAAATATTATAAATAAAATCTTTTGAACTCCGCCTCTGTGCGTAGTAGTATATTCAGATAAGCGAATAATAAGCAAAAATCAACCTTCTATTCAAACATTAGAGTTGACTTTTGAATGAAAATACTAAACTTGTAACTCAAATGTAATTAGGCAATTGGAAATAAAGATATGGAAATTATATGAGGCCACATGAATAAAAAATAATTATTATTAACAATATTTTTCTATTGAAGCGATGGTAATGTGTACGGACGCCGCGTCAAGGGACGTGAGTTCGAATTCACCTAGAATGAGCTTGAGCTTTCGGTGAAGGAAAACATGGTTAAGAAACCATACCATGGTGGTAGGGCTTTTTCTAATGCCCGCCTTACTAGCTATCACCCTCAAGTTGAAATCTGCCGGCAAATACCACTAGAAATGCTGCAAAATTTACACTTGAGAGCTAGTCTCTCCACGGATTTAGCGTGTCCACCAACTTTGGCCGTATCGTCACTTATCATCAGGTGAGATTATGGCCATAGCGCTAAACCTATAAAGAACTGGTCGACATGGCTTTATATAGAAATTGTAAGATGTTAGGGCTTTTATTTACAAATGGATAGCTGCTAGTGTATACATGAGGAAAACCAGACACTAGTGTCTCAATTTGCTATCAGAATCTACTGATAAAGGTCCAGCTACAAAAGATTTGCGTAGTCACGCTACCACAAATACCAGTAAAGCTATAATGAAAAAAGTTACAAAAACTGCCGAAATTATTAAACATCTTTAGTTTTAAGCGAACGGAGTCGCGAGCACAGCTAAGTCGTAATATATTAACTGCAAAAACAAAACGACGATTAGTGTCAACAGACCGTCACTGCCAACGTTAGTATTGATTATGAAAACTCTATGAAATTTGAAATATATTACTATATGAAATCTTAATTTTTTTTTAATACACGAAGGTGCCGTAGCAAACAATCAGTGCCTTACAATGTTACGGTATTTGATAATTAAACAGATAAACAGAATAATACAAAGTTTCACAATAAGAACTTTGTTGATACGATTTCATTGCGCTTCTATTGTATTGTAGTGTTAAAAACATTTCAGTTTTCCGACTACACGTAACATAGTTGCGAGTAAAAAAACATATATTCGAATGAGGTTAGGTCATTAATTAAGTATGTTTTTACTGTATCGATTTAGAAACTATACATTATTGGCTTATATTCGAATCAATATTTGAAATTAAATGGGCCAAGCGAATATAGTGTGATAGATAACAAACGTATAACTTAATACTCAATCGATTTAAAGATACCGGCTTATATTACAATCAGTATTTTCTAGTTTATAGGTTTTAGCGCTCTGGCCACAATATTTCATAATGTTAAGTAAAGATGTTGTCCAGGATGGTGTATGCACGATAAACCTAGTGGTGGAACTGGTTCTCAATTGCAATTGCCGGAATACACCTATAGATATTGGGTCGGAGATTTTCAACTTGAGGTTGGTAGCAAGCTGGGTGGTAGCCATTAGAAAAAGCTGTACCACCATGCTATGGTTTAATCACTATGTTTTCTTTAACCGAAAGCACAAGCTCATTTTAGGTGCATACGAACCCATGTCCCTTGACGTGGCGTCCTTACACACTACCAACTGTGCCATCATCGCTTTAAAATATTTTTTTTTGAACTGACATACGCTGTTAGCGCCAAGTGCTTTGACAGGTTCACCGAACTTTTTGGGCGAGTGCCGAGGACACTCAGCCCCGAGGCAGCGGGCACAAGGGTGCCAGAACGGCCGCACTTTGGCTTGGGCTGCTGCCGGTAAATGAAAAAAGATTCACGATCCTGACTAACCAACAGGCCCTGTCTTACTAATTTAGTAAACCTAACAACGACCTTACCGGGTAAGTAGCTCAAGGGCCGCGAGGGTAGTCACTTACAGAACCGTGTACTTAACATGTTAATGTGTACGAATGGTATACGGCGTGATGGTGTACTTTCAGTGGTATTGAGTGTCATTGTATCGCGTGAGCAGAGTTACTCGAGGGCTCCTATTCGGAGGATCGAACCAAGCTTCAAGCGTCTGCGGAGGGAGGCCGCGGCGGGTGTGCGGGAGCGAAATTACCCGCTTGGCTTCGGCGGCAAAAGGGGGCAGTAACACGGGCGTTTGCACGGACACGTTTGATTGGTGGCGACGGCAGGGAGGAGCGCGGTCAATTTTGTTATTTTATCGACGGGATTGCAGAAGCAATTACGTGGCCGGCCCAAAGATTAGAAGTTTAGCTAACTGCGTGTACTATTTTGGGGCAGGTATGAGAACCGGCATTTAAAAAAAAAATTGTAAGGTCTTTAATATATGCACAAATGGACGGAAGGTCCATATCGTTATGGAAATCTACATTTCGGACACAGAACGGGGCTTGGACAGCTAAGCGCATATATTTGTTTTGCAGCCCTTGCAGTTTGGTAAAGCGTGAGCGAATACGGGGCAGCTATAATTAAGTATAGGGCGGCTACATACTTTGTATCTTGTGAGCTTATGCCTGAGTGACATTTTGCTATTGGAAGAGGTTAGATTGTGTAGTAGAACCATAGCCGTGGAGGCTTTTTTCTGTACATAATATATATGTTTGTTAAAGATGAGGTGCCTGCCTAATACTACACCGAGGTATTCAGTTTGGTTAGTCCAGTGGATATTGACGCCGAAGAGGTGTAATGTTCTTTTTATGTTCCTCCTCGCATGAGGATCGAACATGATAACCGTGCTTTTGTGTGGGTTAAGTCCTATATGCTATTTAAGGCACTAGGACTTGAAATTAAAATACATACTTACGCTTAAATAGTATAGGAGACAAGGTAAGTATAACTCTCCCTCGGATTCTTTAAAATGAATGAATCAGGTGACTTAGATGTTCTTTTTTTAATCTAAGGAATATCTTTAGCCTGGTGATGGTATATGGATAATCAAAAGCCAAAAATTACACCATTATGTTTTTTTCAATAGTCTATCTAAACTGTGAATCAGCAGCAACTGCGTTAGTAAACATTGGTTTAGAATCAAAATAATTAAAAGATTTCCTTGAACATCATAGTAATGAAAAGAAAAACGCAAACAGCAGCCACTTTTCCGCAATAAAAACTAAATAAATTCTATACTTATAATAAAATTAAAAATATAAAATGTAACTAAACCATATTTGCACATTAAATATTTTTTTAATATTATTGGGGTGTATTTTATATAGAAGTTAAAAATGTAGATATATACGATTTTTTATAAATTACTATGACTAAATGACTACTAAAACTATTTCGAGTTACGATGTATTAATTGAGACCAGAGATCTATCTCACGCAGAATAGATGTCGGAAATCGGTTTAATTACGCCGTCTTCAGATCGAAATCACAAGCTCGATGTCAGTTTAACCAGCAACGGATCTGATAACGAATCTGGAACAATCTCTGGTAAGTGAAGTTCCATTTGGTATTAAGTACTTTTGGTAACTATATTAATGAATATGTGAAATTAATGTTACTATTTTTATAACTATATGTTAAAAGGTAAAATTAAGAGATAAAAGAAAGAGATGAAAGTAAGAAAATTACACATGGCAACGATGCGAATACTAGGATGGGTGTGTGGAGTGACTAGTATGGATAACATTAGGAATTAATATATTCAAGGAAGCATATAATGAGAAGTAATAGATTAGCGTGGTATAGGCATGTTATGAGAAGGGTTGAAAGCCATACACCTAGAAGAATATTAAGTATGAAGGTGAATATATGTATGAGAAGAGGAAGGCCGAAGAAGATATGGATGGACTGTGTAAGAAATGATATGTATGTAAAAAGAGTAAATACTGAGATGACCGGTGATAGAGCAGAGTGCAAGGAGAAAACATGTTGTGCCGACTCCACCTAGGTGGGATAAGGGCTATTAAGAAAAAGAGTTTAGAGGTAAAGTGACGATCCAAAACCTACCAATGCAAATCTAAATCTACTAAATCTAAAAATGAAAGACGAAGCATTCATCGGCTATTGCTATTGTCATATCGGTAGGTAAAAACTGACTGATTCCATTAGAACATTAGAGTCACTCTGGTAAGATTATCAAGATGAAGGATCTGTTTATAATCTACTTGGATTCCTGATATCCTGTGGAAATATTAGATATACACTATCAGAATCCGGAACGGTACATGCTTAAGCATGCTAGGTACTATATATAGCGTTACAATAGTATACAATATTTGGATCAAAGATATTTGTGGAATGAAAAATGTCTACTAACTTATTGTAGCTTTTTTGTAGTATTGCTTGAAGATTATAATAGACAATATTTACTTGTTATAATTCAGTTAACTCTTGATCAGCGTTCAATTCGATTTGATTCTTCTCAAAGAAAATGAAATAAAAATACTTTATTTAATTTAGGTTCTGAGAAGGCGCTTATGAACGTCAAAAATATTGACGGTTCAAAGAATAAGTCCTTCAATAAGAAGAACCGGCAAGGCAGTCGATTTGGTTATATGTATTATCTATTTAGGCACATATTTAACAAAGAAAAATTGTAATAGTTTTAGTGGATACAGAGAGAAATGTGTCAATTCCAGATATCATCGTCGTTCACATATTGATCTTCTCTGTAATAGCGTTTTGACATAAAACCCAGCTTGACATGGTGCTTGGACTTACTATCCAGCATATCGGTAATGTGACTTTGTTATCAAACCTAAAACACTGTGTGTAGTCTTACTGAGCATAAAACATAGGGTGACTAGTTAGTCACGGTTTTTAGTATTTAAGTCATGCCGGCCTTTTATGCGAGCCAGTTTTTTCAAGTTTTTGAGGATATACATTAAATTGTCAAGAGTGTACTAGTACTATACCCATAGTTAAGATACCGACTTCTGAAAACTTAAATTTTAATGAGCCGCGAGATCTCATATAATAAATTGCTCGAACAACTACTATTCTTCAGAATATCAAGATTAACAATGTTGTAAGACTAAAGCACATTGTTGATATAAACAGTTTCAATACATCTGATTACTTTAACAATGACTTTTTTAACTTTCACTATTATACTTGACTGATATGTAACGAAAAAATGTTGAATACATCGCGTGTGGGGTCATGAATGGTTGCATTACCTTTCGGAGGTGACCCTCATTTGACATTGCATTATCGAAGTCTGGTATACCGGAGTGATGTATTTCTAAATAATTTATTAAGTCTAAGTTTACTTTGGTGAACGTAGAAAATGGTTTCATTGCGTGATCGTAGCAAAGAGTAGAGACAAATGGCATTGTGGTTTTTTAAACAAAAATAAACTTAGTAATAACCCAATATTTGTTAGTACATTATTCTGTTTTTGTTTCTTAGAAATATTTTTTATTTAATTCTAGTAATTGTTATCGTAGAAAATCATTATATTGAATGAAATAGATAAAGAAGTAATGCATTACTAAATATAGTAAAATGGCATTCCTTTTTCCTCTTTATAGCTTAATAGGTACTTTTGGTTTTTTTATATATTTTCTACTAGTATTTGGTTAGGATGAGATATACAAAAAAAAAATTCTATATAAAGCATTTAGGTTTTCTCAAAGGACAACATTATAATTAATATTTTAGTTATTTTATTGCAAAATACTATACCAGCATAAAAACAAATCCGACATTGTTAATATGTAAATAGTAGTAGATGTCTTGGTACATTTTTTTTTAACAAATAATGTTGCAACCAAGCTTGTATTGCTAAACTCAACTTTCTCTTAAAATATAATCTGTCGAAATTCTACCAACCACGGTAACATAACAGAAATTATTTAGCTACGATCTTGTATAGGGAGTAGGTATTTTACCAGATGAAATTCGCTATGTAGAAAGAAATTGTCAAAAACATTATCTATACATTATTATTGTCTTTAAAATTGTCATTTCTTTGTATACTGCTCAACATGATACACTATATATAGATACAGGTTATGCTCTATATCTCTTTATAGCAAGCCTTATCGCATTTCATTTGGAGTCAGCTTTTCTCGTCATTCTCCGCCAAATAATGCATTAGTCTAACTCGCTTCTTTGGACCTGAACCCATGTTAGTAATATGATTTACTTATCTATGTGTTGTAATTTCACATCACAAGTTATATAAATTAAGTTAAAATACAGAATACTCGTTGTAATCAATAGCCTACTGGTTGGTTGTATTGTGAGACATGATCTCGTTGTAATCCCAGCGGCGAGAATTTGCCACTTGCGAGACAAACTATCGAACTTATGTTGACTTTGCAACAAACTCGTAAGATTTGTTGTTGTTTGTTTGATCCTATTGATAAGTATGTGAACTTTATGACAATTGTCTCGGAGAAATTCAAGGAAATTTGGGACAATATTACCTTTATTGTTGCGTTCCAAAAATAGAACAAGCTTTTAATAATATATTATAGGAGAGATTTTCCATATATTATATTTTATATATTGTACTAGTTGTTGTACTGTTTAGCGTTAGTATAGTGAGTATTTGTACTGTTCTCGCAAATTCGTTTACGTAGAACTAGAAATTATTTAATAATTTTTGCCTGTTTTTTCTATACATCTTTGCTCCTATTGGTGGTAGTGTAATGTTAAATAGCCCAAGGCCTTTTTCAATGATTGCTTTGTCAAATACAAAATTATTTATCGAAATCCGACTGGAAGTTCCTAAGATCAGCGTATTCAAATAAACAAACAAACTTTTGCGTGTTATAATATTAACATAGATAAACAACGTATATTAATAAATACAAAAACATGGTGTCTTAAGTCAGCTGTAAAATAAATATCAATGTTAGGTTTCATATGTAAGTGAATTTTAAAGTCTTTAACACCATATGATTACAGGATTTCGTGTTAAGCTATGTCGTCGATGTAGAATTTACGATGTTATCCAACATTTTATTTTGTTTTCTCTTTACGATAACGATTGTAGCAAAATGCAACTTGGCTGGGGGTCCGCTTGTCTATGTCCAGTAATTAAGCAGAGTGCAATAAATCCTGTAGTCAATGGATACCCTGTTGCCAAGATCATTCGAGTCTGCTATAATATTAACGATAGGTAAAGTCGCGGCGATATTTTATTGGTATCCGATGTTTTTGGTCTCTAGTGTTCTTGTTACAATTTATATAATATACTTGTGTGCCATTTATGTGGTCTGGAGACCTGGTAGTTCAGGTCATCGTACCTTTTTCAGACTCCAGACCTCATACAAATTGTAACTATATCTTTATTTTCATTGCTTTTCCTACAGCTTTAGTTGTTGATGAATAAGAAATAAAAACGTATAATTATCATTATTTCTGACTTACGACCAACATTAAATGAATAAAATACCACTGATTTTAGATTTAGCATAACACCAAAGTAATTAAATCTACAAATGTAACGTAATTAACACCTTCATTTTATAACACCACTGTGTAATCTTACAAAATTTGAAATGCCTTAAAAAAGAAACCTTTTAAAAGCATACTTAGGAACTTATGGGTTACAATTAACTAGATATTAGTGACAGGTCAATGCGTTGAAGGTTGACTTAAACATTTTTTATAAATAATACGTTGTTTTCTATCAAAAGCGAACGCGTATTGTAACCCTCTATGTAGCTAAGCAATATACAATTCTATGAACTTTTAACCTACACAATAAAAGGGTCGCTCCCTTACAGCAGTGAACGCATAAATGAATATTTTAGTATGATTGTACCCAAAGTAATCAATGTTGATTATAACACATTTATTCGCTATCGTGATTAATGATCGAAAATCACAGGGACCTAAATCTCTTATCAGATTTAGGTTACCGTCTCGCAACTTCTTAAAACCTGCTAATAAGTTTTTTTTATAGTTAAGGTTTAGCGTTATGGCCATAATCTCACCTGATATTAAGTGACGATACGGCCCAAGTTGTTAGACACGCTGAAACTGTGGAGAAACTGGCTCTCAAGTGCAGCTGGCGGAACACACCTATTGATAAAGCCCTACCGCCATGCTATGGTTTCCTAGCGATGTTTTCCTTCACTGAAAGCTCAAGCTCATTGTAGGTAGCTGCATTCGAACTCAGGTCCCTTGACGCGAAGTCGTACACACTACCACTGAGCTATCATCGATTAGTAGGAATGTTTATAAATGTTTTCTAAATTGTATCTATCATCATCTAAACAGATCATTGGAGTCTCTCTTAGCATCTGTGATTAAAGTACTGGCAGAAATAGATATACTAAAACAAATATGTTTGAATGTCATAAAAATTAACAGGGGTATTCCGGTCGTTATATTGTATATTCACGTGAATACTTCAAAATCTACATAATCCATCTGTCGTCATTTTCGATTGCTGATTATTACATTACATTACAGACACTACTATAAGTGTTTCTAATATAATCAATTAATTGAATAATTATAATAATATTATAACAATTTCCTAGTTTCTCATTTATTCCTTTGTATTCACCCAACTACCTATCTGGATGCCAAATTTGAACTTTCTAGGTTATCAGGAACTGGGTTAGAGTTTGATCTATAGGTCAGTGATAAAATTGACAATTTTTAGACGTTAATATCTCAATAACTTGTTGGAGGTGTGTTGATGAAATTTAGAATACATGTATCTTGCAAATTTCAATATATGAGCCAAATTTTACATATTTACATAAAATAGCTGTTGAGTTATGGGGTGTTAAAAGTGGCTCCAAATGGTACGTATAATATTACACAGGGTGCTGCTCGCCAGTTCTGTTAGCTTGAACTTGGCATGACATGCTACCGCGTGTCTAGATAATTGTGGTGCGTGCTGCGATCGATGACTGGTCGTGTCGATTATGGGCATGTAGTCAAAATGGGGGACGCCATTTTGTGAAATGTAAATATAATTGTATTGTACATTTAGTTACTTTTAATTTCATATATAACTTTTAAACAATTATAAAAAACTCTAACATTCATTACAGTAAATATTTTTTACAGAATTTATGACCAGTAACGTATGTGTAAATATGGGAAAAAAATTGCAAAGGCAAAAATAAAAATAGGTTTAATTAATTTGTTTATTGACAATATTAAAACTAAAAAAAGGAAATAAAAAAATTAAACTCGATTGATACAGGAAATGGAAAAAGTGCTGAACTAAGCTGGTGATAAAAGAAATTAAATTATTATTTATCTGTAGCCTTTTAAAAATATTTAATGCATAGATAAAGCTCAGATTTAGTTTGATAATATCTATATAAAACCACAAAGAACACAAGTATCATAGGAACTAAAATTTGCAACTTAACTTGTAATTTATAATCAGTGTCCAGACCTGACGTAATTATTATTAGTCAAAGTATTTAGAACATAAGTAAAAAATAATCTATAATTTGGGAAAGCAACACTAAAATAGATATTAAATGAAGAGATTAGGAGTAATCCTCTCGACTTTAAAAAGGAAAGGATGAAAATAAGCACCTTTAGGCGCCTACAATACTTGTAATATGCAGTTACTTGAAATATATAGACCATAAACGATTTAACCGAAGTGCAAAAGGATTCTGAAACGCTTTTCGCGCATATTGCGTTAGAACTTCGTAAGAAAGAATATAAACCGTGAAAATCTGTTTTTTATCTTTAACTACGTTACAATATATTTTTTAATCTTACTAACGCGGCAGTAGTTGTTTAGTTATTATCGGTAGTTAATAATTTAATAGGTTTTTTTTGTACTTTAGAGGTTTAGTGTTATGTCCAAGATCTCACCTGGAGTTAAGTGACGATGTGACAAAAGATGGTGGACACACTAAGTCTAGTGAAGCAACTGGCTCTCAAGTGCAACTGCCAGAACACACCTATAGGTAATTGGAAGCAAATTTTCAACTTGAGATAGAAGTTAGCCAGATGGGCATTATAAAAAGCCCTACTACCATGCTATGGTTTCGTCACGATGTTTTCCTTCACCGAAAGCTGATGCTCATTGCAAGGATTTGAACTCTCATCTAAAGACGTGATGTCCGTATACACTACTGAGCCATCATCGCTTCATTTAGTATTAGCAATCTTCTTAAAAGCACACTATATTATCTTGATAAAACAAATATTCTAATTGAATGTAATTATAATCAGTCGACCCGTTAATTTGCACGACCGCTAAAAGATGCACACATTTTATTAAATATATATACACCTAGCTTTTACCCGTGAATTCGCCCACGTTAACATTGATTTTATCAAATCTGATGACACAATAAAAAATGTCATACAAAGTTTATTCTTCTCTTGACCCCCCTTCTAATAAGTTTTAAGCGAGAAAAGGTAGCCTATCACCGTTTCCAAGATCCTATCTATCTCTATATCAAAATTCATCACATTCAAATGAGCGGTAAAGACGTGAAAGCGTAAGAAATAAACAAACAAACTATTATATTAGTGAGGATATAATAGAATAATATTAATTATAATATTAGTTAGGATTATGAAATAGAAATTATACAATACATTCGATGTTAATTTAAGATGAAGTCAAAGACGCTTACACAGTAAATCTTGAAAGGGATAACCTCTCAAGGGATGCTTGCTGCACAACAATAGGCTCATTATGGAAGATTTGTTTAAGTGACGTCAGTAAGTCAAGGTAGCAATTATGATTGCCTTAATCTCTAGAATTATAAAATTATTTTCAATACAAACTTTACACTTCGCAGTTGCAGCTTCCATCTACGATACTAATGATATTGTTTAATATTTTTTATTCGCTCAAATAGATATATAATTATAGCCTTAATAGTCTTACTATAAAAAGCATTGATTCTGTAAGGGACTAACCTCGCGGCCCTTACGCGGCTTGCCCGATGTCATTGTCAGGACCACTAAACTTAGTAGGTTAGGACCTGTTGGTTCGTTAGGATCGCGAATCTTTGTCCGTTTTTCGGCAGCAGTCCAAGCCGTGGTTCTACCATTCTGGCACCCTTACACCCGCTACCTCGAGACTGAGTGCCCTCAGCGTTCGCCCCAAAAAGTTCGGTGAAAATGTCAAAGCCCTAACAGCGTACGTCAGGTTGAAAAAAATAATAATAAAAGCATAAGGTTATAATCATCGTTAGCCAAACTAATAACTTATACTAAGCTTTTGCTTAATGCATGCAAATAATCTATCCACCTTTCGTAATTAGGCCACACACAGGCCGTGACGTAACCGATTCGATTTAGAGCCGCCTGTGTAAGGTTGGAAGGGGGAAATAATCTCGTGGAGGACAAATCCCTACTAAAATCGACGTCTTATGCCTTGTGGACGTGTCCCGAATTAAAGAACAGTGTGGATTCCTAAGGCCGTGTTTAGGAGGAACTTTAATTAGAAGAATTATGTTTTAAAAGTAAATACATTGTCGTAAAAGAAATTACGGAATTCGAATTCAATGAACTTATACACCGTGGCTATTTATTTAAATAAGTTTTTAGCGATCTATAATAGATAATACAAAATACATTCTTACCGGTACATGAAGTGTACATAAGTTCATTAGTAAAATACATAGTAAAAATATAAGGAAACTTGTTAGAAAGATGAAGAAGGAATTTCAAGAATAGATGGCCAGAAATAAAACCATGTCAACCCAACTTAAGAGTTGTTATAAATACTAAATCATTCTTACGTCAAATACTGCACTGTAAGCAGTTTTGGGAACATGGTATTGTATAAAATTTATATCAAATATAAAATAACAAATCGTTTTTAACACAAGATAAAGGCCAAAAAAAGGAAGCCGGAAAAATAACGAATAGAATTTTGCAATGAACATGAGTTCTCGATAAAGGAAAATGTTCTAATACCATTATAATAAAGTGGTGGATGAATATTCAGCGTTCATCCTGTTGAATACCAGCAACCAAGCAAGCAAGCAACAAAAATAGACTACTGAGAAGAAAATTTACAATAAAAAAGCTGGATTTTAGAAGATATATTAACCTCCGTATTTAATATATATATATATATATATATATATATATATATATATATTCAGATCAACTTCAGTATTTACCTCAATATTAAAATATACTACATTATTATGCCTTATTATGCACACTACCCGTTACACCGGATTGCTCCTGCTAAAAGGTCCGCAATAAAAACGGTACAGCGTCTCCGCGGCTAATTTCAAGAGGCTATCCCACGTTTCATTATCACGGATGTATAATAATTTACTAAATTGGACAATCTCGAAAACGGGCAGATATATATATTTTTATTGCTCGATATATTTAAAGTTGAAACGTCTTCTATAATTTTCTATTCCTAAGTATTATTTTTACATTTCAGTTTTATATACTAAACACATTATAGGAAAGGAAAAACGTAATGGATTTGATGTCATTAATTAGCAACTTCATTACTACTACTATATGTTAATTATGGGTCATGCACCTTCGAAATACTGTTTCAAAGTTATAACTACTTAATAAAATTAGAAACTAGCACTGTCAGAATCAAGATCAACATATACCGAGGGTAGGATACATCGTAGTGGTAAAGCATACGCATATGTTACCTCGAGATTTATAGGATGATATCTAGTCATGTCCTTGCGAGCCACCAAGGAGTGGAATTTACTACCACCGTCTGTTTTTACGCATTCTTCATCTTTGGTCTCATCTTCACTGTCCATCAAGTGTGAGTGATGACAGGTGTCATACAGGTCAATTAAAAAAAATATTAGGGTGACAGGTAGTAATTAAACATGTTTATATATATATGTATATATATAAGTGTCCATCTGCTAAGAGGTTTGCTGACTGTTGGTGGAATGGTGTACCCACGTACGGTACCAGATCTGAAGGACCAGTAAGGGTAGCTACAATAATCGATTATTTACCGGTCATTTAGGTGGTGACTGTTATTTCTTAAGTTCATTGTATTTTCCATCAAGTACAGCGAAATTAATTTTCCATGATACTATTTGATGCTATTTATTTTAATCTGATTAAGTAAGTGTACATAATTACTGACAATTTCATTACAACAAAAACAAGTATATATTGTTATAAAATTAATATAAAAGTTATACTATTGGTTGAACGAAGTGTTACGATGGTGAAATTATTAAAACATATGGCATAAGAAATAAATCCGTATTGATTTAATAAATGAATACTTTAATGCACTTTTAATGTGTACACAGGCGAGCTTAATGCCACAAGGCATTTTCTACCTACGAACCATCAGTATTGTAATGAAAAAAAATGTAGGCAGACACAAGAAAATAAAAATTAATAAAAGAAGAAAATATAACAATAAAGTGAATTTAACATTGATTTTAATCAAAATACATAAATAGTGTATTGAATAAATAAAACAAATACATACAGAACATGAACATTCAGCTCATATACATACACAAAAAAATATATATACAAACAATACATACAATTACATTACAATACGTATTATACAAGACGCATCTAGGGTAAAATTATTTTACTTCCGTGATACATATCAGCCTTTCATTCTGATGCCACTCGGGCACTTTCGTGTCATCTACTTTATTATAGAACGACTTATTGCGGAGGATTTTATCTTTTTCGATACCCTAAAGTAATAACGATTCGTGTTGACTTATAATGAGTTATTAGATCACCCACTTATTATTTGTTACTCGTAATATCTGATAGATTGACCGACTTTAATACATGTAGGTAAACTTGAAAAACTAAACATTATCTGAACATTAAACATTAATTATAATAATAAATTTATTGATGGAACTATAACATATATTACACAAAGACAAAATACACAATATTGGCTACATTAGTATAATTGTGTCACAACCAATAGCCCATCAACAGACTATTTAATAATGTATTTGAGTTCCACAGAATTAGAAATGATGTGTAATAATGTTAAAAAAAATGTAAATAAAGTATTTTGGAAGTGACAATACAGGAAATAGTACTAACATATCAAAGTATGCGTGTGGCTATGCATGTGTTCGTATGCGTGTGTGCATATGTGTGTGCGTGAGTGTGTGTATGTGTGAGTATACGTTCGTGTGCGTACGTAAGAATCCAGTTATAGTTAATAAGTTAATCCAATTTTAAAATTTTTATAATTTATTACGTTTCTTCATAATTAAGTGAAAGAAGACACCGACCCACTATTTACATTTACGATATCTGGGGAGTTTTTTTTTTGTGGGTTAATGTAGTGTACATTAGTTCCCGAAAATCAATTATAAGAATGAATTACTAAATAATACTAGAAATGTTTATTATACATTCTGGTCCGTATAGACTTATGTATTTAATTCTTTTTAATCACCTTTAGACATTTAATGATACATTTCAAATGATTTTCTTAGTACAAAGGGAGGCCTTATTACTAATGGCAATCTTTTCCAGGCAAACTTTGGATGGATATCGTCGATGGATGGATATCGATATATCGTGGAGATGTTTCCGGGGTATTCCAGGGTATACATAGGTATGAATAATAGATGCCACTTTAATCTAAACAATACTTGCGATACGGTAAATCTCAGCTAAGTGACATAGTAAATACAAACATCTCTTTGAAAAACCCTTGCGGGCTTGTTCGTAACAATCAATGTTTCATCTAGGCAAGTGGTAATAAGCAAACAAAATTTATTTGAAAAGTAAACACATAGTAAATACAAAATAATTTCAGAATGTATGACGAAATACGATCGTTTGATGGCGGAAAAGTTGATACTCGTTGATAGTATTTTATTCAGACAAATTGGTTTAAAAAAATATTAAAGTTTATCATACTGAGAGCCAGGCTGGTTTATATAGACCCCCAAAGCTCGACAGAGACGTACAAAGAGTCCAAGAAGGCAAAAAAGATTATGGGTTTCCGTGAGTTGCATACAGAGGTCTACGATAATGGATCTCATTTGAATAGGTTGTGACTTTAATTTTGACGTTCTATCGATGGAATACCCCACACATGGAGATAATTTATTGCTTGGTTTTTATCTGAAAACATGACAAACAGAATTACGACGATAGTATTAGATATAAGTATATATGCACAATCTTGAAATATTTGTAGTGAATTACTATATTTCATAAACAATTTTACACGCTACACCTCACAACAGTTAGAAATCAGTCTAAAATAAATTAAGTTTAGAATGTATAATCTTCTACTCTGTTTACTGCTCTTTTTATTAGACTTTATTCACAGGCTTAAGTGATATCATTAAAAATGAGCCTATTTTCGCCGTTATAATAATGTCCCCTAATTTTTTATAATTATTATGTTTGTATTTTAACCACTGAATTATGTAAATTAACTAAATAACTAATAAATGTTGCCTTTTTTTCATAAAGGTAAAGGTATTGGAGTGGTTTAGGCTGGCATATCGATTCCATATCTATAGATTTAAAGCCTGGCCTCAATCAATCTATGACTTTTTCTGTAATCCGAGTGTTTTGAACACATATTTGAATTTTTAATACCATCGACTAACGTTGATGGATACAAATATATTAAAATTATAGTCGTTAGGTCAAATCACTTTTAATATATCACCATGTGTGCGTATATAGTTCTAATAAATTCAGTTCAACTAAACCAACCGACCTTGGGCGCTAACAACAAACACGTCAATCAGCTCCATGTTTGCTATTACACTTAAATGTGTGTTCACGTGTGACATTGTGTCGACTTAGATAAGAGACAATAGCTTGGAATCGATACACTGCATTAACTAATTAGTATGTATATATAAATGCGCAATTAAGTTTCTTTGTTACGCTTTCACGTCTAAACCGTGGAAGTAATTATGATGAATTTTGGTATAAATGGAAACCTGGAGACAGTGATAGGCTATTTTTTCTTTCAAAAACCTTATTGAAAGTTGGGTAAACTTTATACGAAACTTTCTATTGCGTTATCCAAATTGTTTGACAGAAATAATATTAACGCCAACGAAGCCGCACGTACAATCTAGTTGTTTAACCCATTCCTCCCAACAGTCATATTTTTAGGACACTATTTTCAAATATTATTTTTACGTATTAGGACATTTATTTTTATTATTTTTGATGAAATTCTTACTTTACACTATTTTTATAATAAAATAAATTTTTTTCGCTGTAAATAATGTTTAAATAATAAAAATAAAAGTCCAAATACGTGAAAAGACATTTTGAAAATAGTGTCCTAAAAATATGACAGTGGGGAGGAATGGAGGAGGAAAATTTATAACTTTTTTATAATCTCGCTTAGCTTCTATTGGCGGTAGCGTGATGTTAAATAACCTAAAGCCTTCCTCAATTATTGCTTTATAAATACAAATATGTTTTATTAAATCCGACAGGTAGTTCAGAAGATTAGTTCGTTCAAACAAACAAACATTTCCACTTGATAATATTAATAAACACTCAATGGTATCATTGGCAGACTTTTTCTTAGGCTTTCGAGCTTATAGGTTAGTATTTGCTGGCAGGGTATTATTGTTGCTTATTAGATTGCGACTACCATACATCAAGTTCAATACATACTATAGTGGCATGATGAGACTCTCCAGATTCTAGGATCAGGTTTATTATTTCCACATTGGACCTGGATGTTAGGGATCTATATTCCACTACATCGCTATTACCGTGCACCTGGTATTGTCACATTCACAGATTAAAAACTATAGTTGAACCATCCAAGCAAGTATCATAAAGCAGAACCAAAGCCACACTTCAGGTGAGGTCCTTTTTAAACGCCAAACCGGATGTCGTTAGATCACTTGCCCTGTTTTCCAGTTTCGGGTTTTTCTACAAATACTGAAGGAAATGCTGAAGATTTTGATATGTCATCCCATACATTTTTTGTTATTTTATTTATGTTAAGAATGCGTTACCGATTGTCGAAAAACAACTTGGTCAGAGGCAAGGGCCAATAGGCCAGTTGAATATAGGCATATTCAAGCAAAATCGTTATATTTGTCCAAATTAATATTAAAAATGACACAAAAAATTATACTAAAAATTTGTATGTATTTCCCAGTCCAACTTGAGTGACAGGATTGTTTCTAACCCAGTAAATAATTACGTCCGTGAAGCCGATACGTGACGCTGCGGACGAGATATTGGCTAAGGTCAACCTAGCAGGCCAATTTACACATACATTTTTAATTAGCAATGTCTAATTATATCTATTACACAACTAATAATAGAGAAGACTATAAATAGGGTTATCTAAAAAGGACAGCTGTCTTATTAAATTACAATGCTTCGCTGGGAAATGCAAACTTTTTCACAATTTTTCACCTGCTGAATCCGGTGTTAATACAACCGCAGCATTCTTGTTGTTCCTTCGACCTGCTATATCAGATTTATGTATACTGCAGTACCTTCATTATCAATGCTACAATAGGTCAACAAAGGTATATATAATTTTTAATTTAAATTTATGTGATTGCACAAAAGTGATATGGTTGAGCTATTAGATGTAGTATATGCTGACTGAGGCGTCGGAACGATCTCAGGCCTACCTGGACAGATCCTATGGTAAGGGGCTTGGGCGGCCCAGCACCTTAACAGGTATACATCAAGTATTTGTTATTACGTAAGCTACCACGCGTGCATCACGGTTTCTCCCATAGTTTTGTAGGGGTCTGCCGTAATATACAGATTAGCTAAGCTGATGCATGAAAGGCAGCAGAAGACCAAGTGGCAGCTCTCGCAAGTGAATCAAAGCTCTGTGGAAGCAGGCCTTGGGTTTTAGTATTAATGACTGTCATGTTGTCACTTTAGTGGGTATTCCCGAGTACGTTTTATCTAATATGCCCTACACTTTCAGGATATAGTGAAGGATTTGAGAAAATGATTTTTTACACAACATTAACACAAAAGGTTTGGTATATGAAAGGTGATTCCAAAATGCGCGGCGCTGAAGCGAAACGGATTCAGCCGAGCAAAAATACCTTACCGCTCTGTTAATGGGCTAGTCGACGATTCTTTATTTCTGAATCAATGGAATCTACCGCTGGCATATAAAACCAGATAAAATACCTTATATATAATTCATCATTCTATACGTAATAAATAGATTAGATTAGAAATAGACACATTTCTTTATTTCTCACTACATTTTTTTATATATATTAGAGCCTATGAAGGTACCTATGAAGGTAATTTTGCAAATGTTTTTTAATGGACCTCGGGAGAGTGTCGGCACTGGACCTGATATTAAGGACAGTACAATCCAATAATAGTGGCGACCATCGATGGAAAGCCATTCCATTGCAAGGCGCATCTGTTACGCCGGCCAGCGTATATACCTCTATACGTTTCGCTCGTAGAACCTACTGGTTACATTACTTATATAATTCATCATTCTAGTAACTGGTTTTAACCAATAAACTTTAATTTCTTACATCAGTTGAGGATTTTCTAATTTTGTTTGCTTGTTTCTGTAGTGTTGTTATATATCGATATATCTTACAATCCAATCAACGGAACAACCGTAACTCGATAAAACAATATCGATACAATATGTTCGGGTTTCTCCGATCGTAACTTACCTAACAATAAATCGTACGATAGAACTATTTCTACCATTTCTGCAAATAGGTTGAATTTTATGCAAAAGATTTATATAAAATATTGCCCTTCTATGCTTCTTAGATATTATTAATATTAATCCGTAACATTTATACGTAATCTGCGATTTGTAATGTGAGCCATAATTTCTCCCAATTCATTAATAGCACTGTAGAAAATAGTACAAATTCACTTTTTTTTTATATTCGCCTGAAATATTGATTGTATTCAATGTTTACAAATATATCAAAACCTTATACAGATTATTATCAGCAGCGTAATAAAGTTTGTTTCTAGTCTGCGGTTAAGACACTTTTATAAGCCTAGATTAATTGGTTCTCGAGTGCATCTATCTGAACAAACTTATTGAAGCCTATTTTCTAATTTTCAACTATATTGTCATTCATCAGGTGAACATTGTCTATATTTAACACATATATATTTTTAAAGATAGCAATCAAGACATGGTTTAGCTGGAACTTTACAAACATACAATTAATAGAAACAAAGTAATATCCAGGCTCAAAACAATAATTTCTAGATATCACAAACAATTATCTTCTTTATAATATTATTATCGCTTAAATTGTTACGCAGTCTTTTTTACAGCTTCGATGGTATGCATAGAAATTGCTTACCCTAATATCCAGTTATACAGACAATCTAGGGACAATCTAGCGAAAGAACACGATGCATTGGTAATCAGCGAATGTAGAATGGTACTTACAAATGTCATGTCAGCTGGCCGATACTGCACTCTTCGTTGCTTGTCAACACCGATTGGTTGAAAATACAAATAAAAATTCCTAATGCCTTTTTCATTTAAAAAAACTGATAGTTAGATACCTGGGTATAGTCTTGATGAGCAAGTGGTCTACAATAACCCTTGCTAATATTATAAATGCCGAAGTGAGTTTGTTTGTTTGTTACGCTTTGATGTCTAAACCACTGAATCGATTAAACTTAGAATAAACTTTGAAACTTTTTATTGCGTCATCCGATTTGTTTGACAAAATCAATATTATAGCGAGCGAAGCAGCAGGTAAAAGCTATTAATTAATACAACATCGATAACAAAGACTGCAATTGTCTTTGATACAACAGGATGTGTTTTGGGAGTTTTTGGCGGGATCTTTATTTGTGATGTTGAGATTTTTAATTTAATTCATATACTTAATTATTTTGCCCTCAATTATGTAATATAGGTGGCATGTTACGTGTTATAGTGTAGCTGAAGAGCATAAGTGAATTGAATTATAAATAATCATTCGGAACATCACATATTAGTTGCCGCAAAAACTCCCAAGAGAGCTTCAACAAGAGAGTCACCATCTTGTTGAAGATAGTTTCGTCTACACAAAATCTTAAAATTTGAAAATGACAATAATAGTTTCTAAAGAGGACTGAGTTGCGAAGAAGATGTATTTTTGTATATAAATATGCCATTTCATTCGTTTTTCAAATGGAAACAAAATTACCGCTTTACTTAAAGTTCTAATGTTAACACAATAAATACTGCCTTGAAAAATCATCAACTTTATGAAACTTGCTCGATAATAAACTTTGTAAAATAATAGTAGATTTAAGAGTAAATAACTTCAGTAGAAACTTAACATAATAAAAGAAGAAATGTAAAGTATACATACCTACACACTGTAAAATGATTGTACAATTTCATATTATTTTGAACTTTACAATATAAACTTTGGAATCATGGCGGAGAATGAAATACAGAAACAAGATTAGACGCCTCGCCTTACTCTCGTTCCACACGTTTCTTCTATATACACTTCTTATACATTGTTATGTGTCATTGTGCTCGTTGAAGTGCATTTGTGTTCGTTCTTGCCTGCAACTGTGTATTCCTTGTAGGGTTGGGAATGTTACATCATCTACAATTATTCATACTAATTCACATACCTCCGGGTTTATTACATTTTTATTAGTCTGCCTCAGCATTATGACCGTACTTCACCTGATGGTAAGTTCAATTCGGTCCAAAGACAATAACTGCCGAAAGGGAAAATGTGAGGATATTTTCGGTATTCTTCGGTTTCGGCATGTCAGTCGGAACTGGCATTGTTCACTAGCAAACTGTTCTCCTAATTATAGCAGTGTTTATTTTTTTGTATCCTAGTGTGTAATTAATTTAATTAATAAAATTTAAAGGCTAAAATTTCCCTGTATTTAGTACTTTATGTTTTTTGTAGGTATGTTTATTGTTGAAGCGATTGCGAGCGATTGTTGATTGAAGCGGTGATAGCGCAGTGGTAGTGTGTACGACTTGGCGTCAAGGGACGTGAGTTCGAATCAAAGCACCTACAATGAGCTTGAGCTTTTGGTGAAGGAAAACATCGTGAAGAAACCATAGCATGGTGGTAGGACTTTTTCTAATGCCCGCCTGGCTAGCTACCACCCTCATGTTGTAAACCTGCTGCCAAATACCAGTAGGTGTGTTCCGGCAGTGGCACTTGAGAGCCAGCCCCTCCACAGGTTTAGCGTGTCTACCAACTTGGGCCGTATCGTCACCTAAGTTCAGGTGAGATTATGGCCATAACACTAAACCTTAAATATAAAAAACAACAACATATATCATAACAAATAAATATATGTCAGAACGGAATAGAGATAAGTGTACTAGGTATAAGGAGAAGAGACAAAATACAGTTAAAAACAATCAAAGGAAAGACCTAGTTGGGAAAAGTTCAATTAACATGCAGAAAATTGAAATCGTGCTGTACGAAACATATGTTGAGAGAAAAGAAAGAGAAATGTACTAGAATAATTACTGAATGGTATCCAAGAGAAAGCAAGACAAACAAAGTGATGGGAAGACGATTTAAAGAAAGTAGGTGGTCTAGAATGACCACGTACAGCAAATAACAGAAATAAGTGGAAAGCCTTAGAGGAGGCCTTTGTCGAAATACAAGCTGTTAAAAGGAGAGATTATAGGAATGCAGAGAATAGGATTTAGTTTAAGCTAATAGTTTTATTTTAATCCCAAATGTTAACTAATAAGTATATTTGTAGCGCTAATTTAAAATTGTAACAGCAATAAAGGCTTATTATTATTATTATATTTTTTGGGTTAGCGTTATGGCTTCAATCCTACTTGATGTTAAATGACGATGTGGGCAAGATGGTGGACACTCTAAGCCTAGTGAAGGGACTGACTCTTAAGTGCAACTGCCGGGACATATCACCTAGGGGTATTCGACGGCAAAGTTTCAAACTTAAGAATGGCAGCTAGCCAGGCTAGCATTAAGCCATGTTATAATAAAGAAGATTGTAACAAAGACAAATGAATTGAATATACTTCAGCAAGAATACAAAAAGCAACAAACATTAAATAATAATTTGAGATAATCCAACAATAGTTATCTACTCTACTAATTTCTGCTGTATAAGTTGATACTCCAGTGTCAATTTTCGGTATAAGGCTTTGACACACAGACGTCCACTCTACAAATGAACGTGATGATATAAACAATGATTCAGTGTATCACGAAACAAAATTAAATATATATATATTTTTAATAACATCGATATACATACATCGATAAATGGCGAGTCACTAACATTCGAGTTGGAGAGCGCTCCAGCACAGTCGCGGCAATGTACGTTGCATTTGTCTCACGGCCGCTTGAATTGTCTCCTAGGTATAGGCCGTGCCAACATAGTCTAGATCAGCACGACCCCTCTAGATATGTATAATAAATGTCGCATGTATGAAAACCTTGTTACTTCGTTTATAAACATCATTGGTACTTTCATAGAAAGATGTGATAGATTAGTTATGACATGTTCAGCCATTGCTTCCAAGTAATGTTCAAATTCACAAACAGTTTAAGTTTAGTAATAATATAACAGCCCAATAATAAGGCATTATAAAAACAAAATCAGTACTAAATCGGAACGAACAATATCTTCACGAAAATAAAGCAGCAACAACCAAAATATTTTTCCGTAATGCTATAGACGTATATAAAATTATCAAAATATTTACCTGAGCCTTCAAAAGTTAAAATTTTTCCGGACCTCGGTGCCGTTGCTGTTTATTTGCATAGATTAAAAAATATATATCAACTTTTGCGTATGTGATAATCTATCCGTACAAAATGTTTCACATATTCTTATGGACTCTCCAATAAAATAATCGATTTTTAACTAAAGTAATTACGATAACTAAAAACAACTCAACGCGTGAAAGTTTTTTAAAAGTTTGTAATATTATCGTTAATAAATTGATAATTGTAAATAAATAGGTAAATCTACTAGTCTAATGTGCTACTAATTAATTATATTTTACAATTGATTTGTCTTTGAAATAAAACTAATTTAAACTGATTTTATCGCGGTCATTTATTAAATTTTGATCCCGACGTTTCGAAAGCTTTTCAGCCTTCGTGGTCACGGGGCGGACTGAGGTGTAGGTTGTCCAGAAAAGTTCATATCACTGTGTCTACCTTCAATTTAATTTTTATTATTGATTGTATTCCGATCTACGCAGAAAGAGCTCACAATGTCTTGAGGTCTGGCAATTGGTCTTTTGGGTTCCGATTTAATTAAATGTATAATCGGATCCCAGGCTTGTGCTAGCTTCCAACCATCTTCTCTATTGAAATTTGGATGTTTTTAATTTCAATAGCCTCACGAATCATCCTAGGTAGGAATCGGTGTTCTTTGGCGAGGATTTGTGGCTTGTCGAATCTACGATAATGTTTGGAGCCTTCTTCTGAATGTTCAACAACTGCAGACTTCGTAGAGCGTCGGTGTTTAACATCAGCTATATGTTCTTTTACGTGGGTTCCTATATTTCTTTTAGTTTGGCCGATATAGAAGAGGCCACAGTCACATTTGATTTTGTATACGCCCTGTTCTTGTAGAGGTATATGACACTTGACAGGTGGTAAAAATTGACTAATCTTCTTGGGCGGCTTGAAGTAAGTTTTGATTGAAGCACGCTTCAGTACATAGTCAATCTTGTCTGTGGGTCACTCTTACAAAAGGTAACACAACAGGTACACGTTCTACTGTGGCTGGTTTCACTCGGTTTCCGTGACGGCGGCCTGGAGTTTGGAGCTTGTTATCTCGCAGTACTTGCTTGACATGTCGCAGCTCAGCAGCCATCAGAAGCCATCAGCCAGCCAGAAGATGGTTGGAAGCTAGCACAAGCCTGGGATCCGATTATACATTTAATTAAATCGGAACCCAAAAGACCAATTGCCAGACCTCAAAACACTGTGAGCTCTTTCTGCGTAGATCGGAATACAATCAATAATAAAAATTAAATTGAAGGTAGACACAGTGACATGAACTTTTCTGGACAACCTACACCTCAGTCCGCCCCGTGACCACGAAGGCTGAAAAGCTTTCGAAACGTCGGGATCAAAATTTAATAAATAACCGCGATAAAATCCGTTTACGTTAGTTTTATTTCAATGAATAATATTCGTGTAAACCTAAGAAATCATTATGAGTTATCTTTAATGACTTTCTTTACTTATTTTAATTTAATTTAACTTTGTACTACTTAATAAGTTTAATTATTTTTAATTAATTTATTGTACTAGTTAATTATATGGCCAGTGTTTTTTTTACATATATAATGTATTACAACAGTCTCTGACCTTCGAGGGAATATTAGAACAATTAAGAAATTAAAAAATAATAAAGCATTCTCCAATAACGACCTTGTTAGCTATCGTTATTCAGTTGATAAGTTTTTGTCAAACACTCATGGGTAAGTTCCAACATTGATACATAAAAACTTTCTTACAGTAACATTTAGCGTATTACCATCTCGACTCACAGCTTTATATGATATACATGTAATTAATGGTTCTACAAAAAAAATTTCGTCAATATATTTTATAGGTTTACCACAATATCCATAATCTCACTTGATGTTAAGTGATGATGTAGCCCAAGATGGTGGACACGCAAAGTTTAGTTAATAAAAACAATAGGAAAATCGATTAACTAGTAGAGAAAATCATGCTAAACTGTTTTTGGTTTGCTTTATTTATCTGTAGACTAGCTCCGTGTCTGCGACTTCGTTTGCGTGGAACTAAAATTTTATTTCGTCATTTATCCCGTTGTAACTTTTTTCAATGCAGCTCTGTTTCTATTGGTGGCACCGTGATATTAAATATAGCCTAAACTCTAGGCTTCAAACTTTCCTCAAATACATTTTTTTTTAATCCAACTGGTAGTTTCTGCGACTAGCGCTTTGAAACAAACAAACTTTTTCTCTCTATAATATGAATATAGATGATGTTGTACGAAAACGCAATATAAACGAATATAATAGGTATATACTTAGTATATTTCCACCAAAGTAAAAGTTTCTAAGATATAATGATTGTTAATAAGTCTCGGAATATAATAAAATTATAAAATCGTTAATAACATTTTTGGGTTGAACGTTTTGGGAGTCACAAAAAATGGAAAGAAACCAGATCGTATTACAGAGGTCGTTAGCGCAAAAAAGCTTTATTGTTCAACTTCTCAGTCGTTTCGAAGGTACTTGATAATATGTAATTAGAAAGTATTCAAAAAAGAAAACTTGAACCTTTCGTCTTACGATGTAAAGATTAATTTCGATCGGGCTTCAATCATGAGTTTTTTTCTCGGCACACTTTTCTAAGTAAAGTTAGGTATAATCAAAATCCGGGTGGTAGATAGGACACGATAATTATGACTGACTGAATTTGGACCTCTATACTAGCCATGTTATTTGGTGTATACCTATCACAACTCAGTGTTAACCGATGCATATATTTTTAGTAGTTTATAATATTTACCGTTATGTCAACAATCTCACCTGATGTTAACTGATGATGTAGCCCAAGTTGGTGAACACGCTATGCCTACTACAGGATTTGGCTCTCAAGTGCACCTACCGGAACACACCTAATGTTATTTGGCTGCAGATTTTCAAATTGAGGGTGGTCGCTGAACAGGTGGGTATTAGAAGAAGTTTTACCATGTTGCTATGGTTTCATGACGATCTCTTCTTTTACCGATAGCTAAGGTTCATCAATGAGATATAGCCTGATATTTCGGTGAAGGAAAACTCATTCAAGTTCAAAATCTGTCGCCAACATCACTATAGGTGAAATTACATCAAATCAAACAACTTTATTCAATTTAGAAAGGCGCTTATTAACGTCAAAACTACCACCGGTTCGGATTAATGTCATCATGAAGAAAGAAACTCGATCTGCACATTTATATAATTTTTAGGACCATTTTTTTACATATCAGTTTAATGTGTGTATTTACAGCAGTTATTAGCAGATGTACAGAGAGGGGTGTCAATTCTAGATATCATCATCGCTCACATATTGATTCACTCTGTGATAGCCTTTTGACATTAAAACCCGTTTGACAGGGTTCTTGAACTCACTCTCCGGCAATTCGGTAATGTTCTGGGAATTTATTGTAAAGCCTAAAACTAATACTTAAAAAAAAACTGTTGCTAGTCATCAGTTCTGGTTCAGTTTAAAATAGGGGGTGGACAGTTTGTCACAGTGTATTCCAACAGTAACACGAAGGAACCAGGCTTAGCATGTCCAACATCTTGGATCACAGTGTCAACTAAGAGAAAGTGGTTAAACGCCCGTAAAGCATAAAAATATTATAGAGACATCAATAAAGTTCTACCAAAGTTATCGATATAAAGTTCGACAAAAAATCCGTTGATCTATACAAATAAATAAAATAAAAGTATCTGTTATTAACGTCAAAGTAATAGCTTTTTACTTAATGCAATAAAAGGGTTATTGCAATAAAATACTATGTTAAAAAACTATATTGATATATAATTTAATAAATCTACATTATTTAGTATAGATAAACTAACTCAATATTAGCAAATTATTTTACAAGTCAATATAATTAGTTTATCTTTCATACAAGTTGGCAATTTGGATGAGTTGCCTTTGTGTATATAATATTGTGTGATAGCTCAGATTAACTCGTTGGTGAAAGGACGGTTTAGACCGACTGACAAATATTCTCGGATGATCATTGTGATCTGCCACCAGTCTTAACGCAGCCGTTTTCTAGTCCCGGTGAGTAATCACTACATTTTTAATAAGTTAACTTCAAAACTTTGACAGCTACATTTAGTTTGAGTTTTTTAAATATAACCTGACCTTCAGTCAATCCATCGTTCCGTATCTATATGATTAGATATTAATAATAAATCCGGAGAAGTATTTGATATCCTTATATATTATTTTTCTCGTTTAACTTTTACCTAATTTAGAGTAGAAACTACATATATACCGATAAATATAAAACCCAGACTGCCGCGTGAAAAACTCTAATATGTGTTCGTCGACGCTTTCAGATTACGGTTTTTTTTTTTGTTATCTGTCTTACCTCTCCTTCGTTAACCTTCAATCGTGCTGCGAGACAGTGAGCTGTCTGTAGCTAGGAATTGACAAAGAGAACGGTGCGCCGAGAAGCACGGTATCTCGCTAGTCTGGCCTCGAAGCCAAACTGTATCAACCCACAATACTATATCAACGCACAGATAAGAAGAAATAAATTCGTCTAATATTCGATACATGACCTTCAGTCAGTATAAGTATACTTAAGTAAATCAGTATTTTAAAACAAAACTTACTTATTAACGTCGATGGTGAACCTTTCTTGGCAACAGTTGCTTGCCTTAGATATCCCACTTTCATATTGAAATTTATATGTTTTCAACTTCATATATTAGCCAAGTTGAGATGTTTTTTTTTATTTTCCCTCTTTATATTGGGGCAGTAAGCAGTAATATTTGTAGCTGTAATATTTTAGGAACCCAGTGTCGTTTTAGATTTGATTTAATTTTCTATTTAATGTATTTATATTTTGATAACAGTGTATCTGACACTGGTGTGATAATAATTTTTTGTCAGCTAGATACCGTCTGTATTTTTTTTATAGCCCGAAGTACACAGCTGACAACAGTACCTATATACAAAAACGAATATTTGTCTCTTTGTCTGTCTGTTTGTTCTGGGTAATCTCTGAAACGGCGGGACAGATTTTGACATTACTTTCACTATCAGATAGTTAATATTATAAAGAATAAATTAAACTACTTTTATTTGACAAAAAAAAATAGGTTTCCACGAAAAAAAAAACAATTTAATAATTTTAGTTCCATGCGAATTGTTATGCCCTATATATATACGTAAAAGAGTCAGTGTCAACATAATTAAGAATATATAAAAGCTTTGTCATTACATATTAAGCCAGTGTATGTAAGTCGATTGACGAATCTATACACCTGTTTGGTTCCTAGTAAAAGTGTGTGCTTGTGTTCTTGCCTTTTGATTTTTTTTAAAAAGGCCTCACGGATTGCTATCCCAACATAATGAAGCAGCGGGCACAGCCAGTTTTTTTCAATATATCGTTGTAAGCATAGTCATTTCTGTTTGATAAATTTGGAGTAGGTACAACTGAAGGTAAAAATATTTTTTCGCTGGCTACTTGTATCATATTTATGAAATTCTGATAATTTCTCAGTCCAGTGACTCCGGACATGAAAAGACATGTTGTATATCGAGACACATGTCGCTTGTCACTGAAATACCTATTTCTTCTTTTCAACATTTCGATTTAAAGGAAACCTTTGTTCTGTTAGCAGGAGTACCTACTATTTTTCACTAATAATCGAAATTTTACTTTAAGCATGATATTTCAATATTACAATAAATTTGAGCTTTCGGTGAAGTATAACATCGCTATTAAACTATAGAATGGTGGTAGGTTATTTATTAATGCCCACCTGGCTAGCTACCACCCTTAAGATCCCAAAAATCCAACCCGCAATATTTAGAATTGCAGGAATCAAAGTTTAAACTTACTTAAAACAAGATTGCTAGTATCTACATTTCTATGTTTAAATACACTCGTCCTGAATACACAAAAAATAAAACAGCTCAAGTTTTATTTATCGAAATATAATAACGATTACGTAGTACCGTAGAACCTTTCGAAACCTCAAATAAAGTATCATACGGATGAAAACTACGGAAAGATTCTTGGATTCATTATCTGTTTACGGCAAATAGGTTCCCTTGTAGTTGCGTCAAGATATAAAAGATAAGCGGGCTACACATTGTGTATTTTCAATATTTAATTTAGGGTTAATACTCTTTATTATGCTTCTATTCTACCTGTTTTAATCTTCAACTTTTCATAGACACAACCTTACCGGGTGTTAAGTAACGATGTGGCCCAAGAAGGTAGACACGCTAAGCTTAGTGGAAGAACCGACTATCAAAAGCAACTGACGAATCTAACCTATAGATACTTGGCGACAGATTTTCAACTTGAGGGTGCTAACGTCAGGTGAGCATTAGGAAAAGCCCTGCCATCATGCTATGGTTTCATCATGATGTTTGAAAACGCGTCCTTTGCCGCGGGGTCTGTACAGACTACCAACTTAGCTATAGACATTATATTGTTTAAACATTCACTCTTCTCTATTTACTACAATCTTAATATTCACACCGTTAGCACACATTTATAATAATTTTATAAAGAGAAAAGACTTGTATTTTTATATTTTTGTTTGTTTGTAACTAATAAACTCTAAACAACTACACCGATTTCACAAATTTTTTCACCTTTACAATGCTACATTATCCCTGAATGACATAGGCTATGAATTAGGGATCTATACTCAGAAAAATTTGTTTGTTTGTGCGTTTAACGCGCTAATCTACGGAACCACCAGTCGGATTTAAAAAAAAATCTTTGTGTTTGATAGAGCAATTATTGAGGAAGGCTTAACATCACGCTATTATTAATATCAGCAAACTGTATTAAAAAAGTTACATATATGGGCAAAAATTATTCAATAATTTTTAGTTTCATACAAACGAACAAACAGCTAGTACCTAAATAATTACTTAGTAAGTTCTTTTATATCGTCTTGGTCTTCCTTACTCTTATATCTAATAAATAAGTGTAAAAAACTTATTCAAAAAGCGTATTATACAATCAAACTACTACGCAGATAAAAAAGCATGGCACTAAAATATTGTTAATATTATTAAGGTTACAAAATTGTCTTCTAATGATAAAAAAAAAAACAATTGCTGGAGAGATTCTTTCGCCGTTTCATCTCTTTCAGTACGCTATGTTGTTTCCGAAACGGAAGTAGATTTTTGATATCGAAAAAAGTAGCATTATTATTCTGTTTTTTTGGAAATAAACGATTTGATTTGATTATCAGTCAACTATTATACTCAACATCTTTATAGTTATATGACTAATTTCGCTTCATGACACACCCATACCAAGCTATATTACTACTCAACAGTCCTTTCACTGGTACCATTTTCATACCTCCTCGAATATATTAATTCCTAGCATATCTATTCTTGTTAATACTTGTAAATTTGATAATCATAATAAGGTAAAACCAAAGTAAATAAAAGTAATACATTGGAAAATCTAAAAGTGCACGTCTCATAACGTAATTGAATGACATAGATTTAAGCATTCACATTAAATAACAAGTAATCCGATGTCACTCTAGAGCTATTAAAAAAATGTTCCCAGTAAATTAAGGTTTTTGGGAGTAATTGTTACACATTCATACACACACACATCCGGACATGCATGAACATTTTTTTCCATAGGTTTTTTTTTGTATATAACGAAATAAAGGAATTACAAATGATCTAGTGTGATAGTGACAGTATTTCTTTGGATAGTAAAACATTTGAATTCTTAAAAACACAAAATATTTAAAATAATAATCATTGAAGTGTTGAAAATTGATAGACTTTGGAATATTGATAGTATAATACACAACCTCAAACGCTCCGCGTTATGAGGCGTGCAATAAGAGTAAAAGATAATTTAATATGAGAAAACTATTTAAACAAAAACATCTTTCTCATCACTCTACTATTGATGGGTAAAATCTCTCAGCCATTTAGTGCAACATAGTGGAGATGGTGTAACTTTATCTCTTAGAACTTTACTCTTACCCTGTTGTTAACTAAAATCCGCAACGGTAAATAGGATAGACGAATAAAAAATACATATCACTTAAATATATATATATATATATATATATATATATATATCATTGAACATTATTAAAGTACCTGGAAATCATGAAAATTAAAAAAGTTCATCATTTATTCAAACTTTGTGTGATAGTTATGTTTCAATAAATTAAATTTTACATTTGATAGATTGAGTAGTAAAGAAAAATTATTTTCTATGGACAGTACTTCAGTAGAAAAGAACACCAACGAACTATAACTTAAAACCATGAACAAATACGATACTTTGTTATAGTTACCATAATAACTTTAATATTGTATCTATTTATGGTAACGAGGAGTTTCAATTATTAACTTGGTGTAAAATAAACTTTTTTCAGAGGTTTAAACTTGTACCACAAAAAATCTTCTATTAGACCACCCACCAAATTTCCCTAGAGCCTACTCTGGCAACCCAAAGCGACTTCCACAAAAAATCGACTCTTGCGTTCGTACATGTGTTTTTCATCTTCAGTTATATCGTGTACGATTTGTTTTCTTTTTATATCTATGCCACTAACATAATATCGATATTTTCTATATCAATATTACTATTATAAATTGGAAACTTTGTTTGTTTGTTTGAACACTCTATCTCAGGAATTACCAGCTGGATCTCAAAAAATATTTTTGTATGTAATAGAACCAATAGGAACAAACTTGTATTGATAAAGATTGATAAAGTTGCGGATAAAGAAGAAAGATTTGTATATATTTTTAGTTAACGAATAAACTCAAGAACTACTGGACCGGTTTTAAAAATTATCATAATTACATAGGCTATATAACATTTTTATATGTAATTATTTAAAAAAATTTAGTTACATAGCTAGTATATAATAAAACTGTAGTCCAGTTAAGTGTATATATTGAATATCTTTTAAAAGTAAAAACTTGTGTGTGCTTTTTGTTCATATAAAAAGTTACATCTATAACTCTATAGGTTTTGCTCCAATTTCAACTAATATCAAGAAATAATCGTAATACTTTTAACCCACTTGTCCTAGATAAGAAATAAAAGTTAAAATTGGTATCTACATTGTATATTTTCATAAAGGTTTTTGTACTATTCTGGTTCGTGATGAATGTGACAAAAATTATCACATTTGTGATAAAAATTCACAAACATAAACTAACAAAACACGATTCTGAAGGCCTATATTGTGTGATATATATAAATACACATGTTCTCACACAAAGTACATTATAAGACCTGTCATATTATATGGATCGGAGTGCTGTCGATTGCATGCAGCAGAAATGCGGATGTTGAGATGGATGTGTGGTGTTAAAAGGATGGACAAAGTCAGGAATGAGTATGTTGTAAGGAGTTTGATAGTGGCGCCAGTGATAGAGAAGTTAAATTGGAATCACTTGTCTTAGTTGGGGCATGTCGTGAAAAGAGAGGAGACGCTTGTGGTGAGAAAAGTTATGAATATGAATGTTGAAGGATGGAAAGGATAAGAAAGGCCAAAGAAAATACGGATAGAGTATATGAGGAATGAGATGAAAGAAAAGGGAATGAATATAGAGATTGTGACTGATAGAGACTTATCGAAAAAACGTATGACACCTCAAATGACTCGGAAACAGAAAAAAAGACAATGATTAAATATAAAAACACTTTAATGTTCTTTCTAGATACATATTTCATTTATATATATAACGCAAAAACAAGATGAGGTAAACAAATGTTATATTAGTTTGTTTTTTACTATTGTAAAAAGAATTCTAAGAATGTGCGTGAAAAGTGAATATAATTGATGAAATTTATTATTTCGTTACAAAGTAACCTTTCTTCGGTTATGAACTCTGCGAAAAGTAAATTATTCTGTGGAATTATTTTCTTAGACATTCTTTACGTTTATATTTTTCCATAATCTGGTAATTTTGTAAACTACTTACAATAAACGACACAAGAAAACAAAAAAATTGTGACCTTCATTGCAAATCCGAAATATATAGAAACTGTATTTATGTTCCTAGATGTAATAAAAAAAGTAGTTTATAAGTTACAATGTGGCACAAGATGGCGGCCACGCTAAGCCTAGTGGAGAACTGGTTCTCAAGTGCAACTGCCGGAACACACCTATAGGTATTTTCAACTTGATGGTGGTAGCTAGCCAGGTGGGCATAAGAAAAGCCCCACCACCGTACTATGGTTTCATAACGATGTTTTTTTCACCGAAAGCTCGGGCTCATTGCACGGGTTCAAGCTCAAATCCGTATACATTACCAACTTAGCCATCATCGCCTCAAATTTCTATGTTAATGTGGATGCAATTGAAGACACGTTTAATTTCAAGTCGTTTAATATCTAACTTTTAAAGTGAAGATCAAGCCGAACTTATGATATTAGAGAAAAGAATGCCTTATTAATATACTGTAACTAACTCATCACTTTGTTTTGTTCTACCAGAGCCATTACAAAATTCGAACATTTTTAGTTTCGCCCAACGTCGTTCTTAGTTTTAAAATCTACCGAACATATAGCTAAGAGCTACCAAGGTTACCCCTAAAAGATCAGAATACAGACATGACACGGGAAGGCCCACGACAGGGCGTCAAATGAAACGCTTGATAAGTAGACAACAAAATTTGATCAAATCCGCATAAACCATGAGGTTATGAATCATAATGGAATCTTTTCTTATAATAAAATTCTAAGCCAAACCGGAGCTAACTGAGTATAATTGGGGTAGCGAACAAATTCGGTAATTTTATATCTAAAAAGATAAGGAAGTAGAAAAGTATATTTTTTTCATTTATTATAAGATTTCCACCCTAAATGAATACTGAAAGGCGTAACTTTGTTCAACGGTTTACTATATAAAACTGGTTTAATTTAAAAAATCCTTAATCGAAGCATATAACCACCTGGTTTATAAAACTGGAGCGGGTAACTAATTACTGAGGGCCCAAGGGCAACCCTTTGAGATACTTGCCTTGCAATTTGGGAACTGAATAATGGCTCAGCTTTGTATTCGAAATCATTGTAATTTAATTCTGAAATAAGATTTCGAGAAATGTAGTTGGTTTATATAATTTAGTACCAATAAATGGTTAGTTACGCTTTATTGGATTAGCGTTCTGGCTACAATCTCACCTGATGTATAGTAACGATGCGGCCTAAGATGGTTGACACGCTAAGTCTATTAAAAGGACTGGCTCTCAAGTGCATCTGCCGGAATGTACCTATAGATATTTTGCGACAGGGTTTCAACTTGATGGTGGAAGCTAATCAGTTGAGTATTAGAAAAAGCCCTGCCACCTTGTTATGGATTTCTCACATTGTTTTCCTTCACCGAAAACTGATGGCCATTGCAGGTAGATTCATACTCACGTCCGAATAATAAATAATTTCTGAATATTTATTAATATTGCAATGAAATATTCAATCAAACTTATCATGCATAACCACATTTCTCATTACGACTATGAAGTAAATAAGTTAATTAAAAAAGATGTTACGGTAAAACTAGCTGTTCCGATGTTAAACAAACGGTCCGGACTCCATTTCATATAAATTAATTTTAACAAGCCTCGCAGTATCCACGACGGACGATCCGACGTTACGTAATCGGCAGAGGTCGCTGTTTTACTGCCCCCGGCCTCGACAAACACAGTTTACGACTACCTACATACATTTTGTAAAGTTCGACGAGTTTTGTTTATTTCTGCATATATTCCATACACATATTGGAATTTTAATGATAAGCAAATAGTGTAGAATAACAATAATAGAAATATTAATAATGAAGATATTTATTTGTTAGCGATATCGTTTAATATTGTAGCAGGAAATTACATAAATTTCGAAACAATGATAGCTCAGCGATAAAGTGCATGGACATCTTGTCGATGGACTTGGTTTCAAATCCCGACAATAAGCCAGAGATTTCAGTGAAGGAGTAGGGTAGTAGGGAGTAGGGTAGTAGGGAGTAGGGAGTAGGAGTAGTAGGGTATTTTTAATGCCCGCCTGGTTTGCTATCGCCCTCAAGTTGTGAGTAAACACCTCTAAGGGTATATTGCACTTGAGAACCAGTCTCTTGACTCGACGTATCATGTTCTTTATATTAAGCTACAACGTCACTTAACATTAGGAGAGAGTCTGGGCAATATTATCGACCTTGGGCAACCTTGAGCTTTCTTATGAGGTAAGGTAAGTCATCACAGGCAACAAACATTGATTGAAGAAAGCAGTACGCAGTTTTCCGAACACTGCTCAACCGAGATGAATTCGGCGATTAATCTCTTTCTCGAAATTGAACCTACCTAGACCGAGAATTTGTCCTAAGTATATTTATCTTATGATTTTATAAATATTATATAATTAATAATAGTCCATTTACGATCATTGTGCCACTGACATCTTATGTTCATAATATTGTACTTATAACATTAATTAAAAGTTGTACGAAAGAACTTTTCGTAATTTAAAAATGTATATCATTTCGTTTTTATGTTTGATGTAATTTAATTTCTTTGTTTATAGGTATCTTATAATTGTGGCTCATTGTGACCTCTCTTGAAGTTAGACTAAAATAAGTGTAAAAGCTGTACCTGATTTTTTTTATTGTTCATATGTTTAGAGTTGTGACCATAACTTCATCTGATCCTAAGTGACGATACAGCCCAAGTTAGTAGATATGCTAAACCTGTGGAGGGACTGGCTCTCAAGTGCAACTGCCGGAACACGTCTATTGGTACTTGGCGGCAGATTTTCAACTTGACTTTGGTAGCTAGCTAGGTGGGCAGTAGAAAAAGCCCTACCACTATGCTATGGTTTCCTCACAATGTTTTCCTTTACCGAAAACTCAAGCTATAGGTGGATTTAAACTCATGTACCCTTGACGTGGAATCCATACACACTATCACCGAACTATCATCGCTTCGTTCGCTTCTCTGGCAGTATGTAAATGAAAAGTTACCGTAGTATATTTTAAGTACATATTTAACAATGCTTGTCATCCCATGACTAATAGACCTGCTCATGCATTGCAATTACGCATTACGAAATGAAGTGGAAGGAATTTTCACCAAGATAACAAACAAATATGTCATTGTGATAGAAATGTAAGTTAAATGAATATTGTGGATCTCATCATTTGCTCTATGCGCATATTACGTAATGGCCAAAACGTTCGATACACTCTATGCTTTACGGCCTCGACATATACACATTTTACGACTTTGAAGCGTATAATGTCTCAGGAGAAGCTCGCTTGGACTCCGCAAGGACAGACCTGGATTCAAATCCTGTATTGTTTGACAGGAAAACACAGTAATCTATATATAGTACGTATTCGATTTTGGACTAACTATTGGACGATTTTATTATTTGACGTTTTTGCGTTTTTTATGGTAAAAGTTTAGGGCCACAACTCACCTGATTTTAAGTAACAATGTGATCCCTAATGGTGGACACGCTAAGCCTAGCGGAGGGAATGGCTCACAAGTGCAATTGCCGGAACACACCTATAGATTTTTAGCATGCTATGGTTTTATCAAGATGTTTAATTATGAAATGAAATTACAAGAAATCTAACCGGTTTATGTAATTTAGTAGCAATAACTAGTTATTTACGCTTTATAGGATTAGCGCTGTGGCTGCAATCTCCCTGATGTTAAGTGACAATGTAGCCTAAGATGGTCGATACGCTAAGCCTATTGAAAGCACTGGCAGTAAAGTCTTTCTACCGAAACTCATCTATAGATGTTTGGTGGCAAATTTTCAACTTGATGGTAACAGCTAGCAAGGCGGGCATTAGATAAAGCCCTACCACCATGCTATGATTTCATCACTATGTTGTCATGCACCGAAAGCTCATGCTGTTGTAGGTGCATTCGAACTCGCGTCCCTTGTAGCGGCGTCCGTACTCACTACCAACTGAGCTATCATGGCTTCATATTAGCTAAAAGGTATCTAGCGCTGGAACATAAACCTTTCTCATAAATCACCATATAGCCTGATCTTACACTACCTGCATCCAGCGAATTCCATTCCATCACCAAAGCATCAATCCACCTTCTTATCTATATTCATGCGCTGCACTAATTAGTACATGGCTATGACAGTTTTATATGATAATGGACAACAAACTAGCAGATCAACCATCTGATGGTAAATGGTTACCGTCGCTTATGGAAAGGGGTAAATCCGGGGATGTTAGAGCCATGTTGCTGAACTTGAAGGAAGGGACTGGTTCTCGTTCTCTAAGCCGGAACACAGAGGCTCATACTAATCCTTTATTCTGCAACATTCTAAGCCCGAAGGTGGCCTTAACCAGTGGGGCAATAACCCTACCACCAAGCTGCGATGGATCCAGGATTATATGGTTAACCGTCATGACCAAAACCAAATGTGGGACCAACAAACGTTAGAGCCTCGTCGGTTACTTGGCAGGGTGCATAATTTGCAGGTGAGGTTGGCTTGGGAAACTCAGATATTCGATACCCCTTACACCCTAAAGCTACATGAGAGCTCATTGACGCAATCAGCCATCATTTGTACGTGCTACATGACTACCCGTTTTGTCTCTTGTGCATATTACCTCATTTCTAATTCAATCACACAGAAAAACTCCAAATGTAATCACTTCCACTGTTCATTGAATAGCTTTGAGCTTTCTTAATATACTCATATTTAGTAATCACGTATCAGCATCATAGGAATAAAACTTGCGTCATTCACTAATCAAAGAAAGGAGATAATGCGGTAGTTTCGATGAATATATATTATATAGCTTCCAAAATTGCTCAACGTATTCACCGAGAGACAATATAAACATTTTGCGACCTCCCAATCATCTGCACGAATTCGAAACACAATAAATAAGTACATTTTTAAATAAAAGACCCGCGAACATCAAAATGGTAAAGGTACACACTCCCCAGAGTATCGTAGGCTGCGTTAATAAAATGTAAACGAGCCGAAATTGACTTTATCCGTTGTTAAATAAAGCTGAAAATTGTCCACTGTTTACATCATCAGTAATTCAGTTAAAACCAACCCGCCAGGTTTTATTTTAAAGGGTTTTATTGAAAACAATGTTTTGATGTTGTTATTTCGTGTAAGAATTTTAACGGGAACATTTACAAATGCGTATATATAAATATCGTTAGTCAAATAGTTATACATATTTTTTATACCATTAATTACCTAGTAATAAGTGATCACCGTAGCATATTGACGCTGGTATCACCCGAAGTATCATCAATACGACGCAGAATAATACTTCTAGTGTTCTAAATAACACAAACATTTGTAATAGCTATGATCTATAGAGGTCAGGTATTTCACTGGCCAGGTTGTCCCAAGTAGAGAAAAATCTATAAAGACAATATCTTCAACAACTTCGATTATCCGAAAAACATGAACAATAAGGAAAGTTTTTTTCTTTCATGTACAATAATTTACTTGAGTTTAATTTGTAATGATTTGGATTATTATTCATAATTCAATATTCATACAATTAATAATTTTGCAAATTAAAGTATAAACTATGACTTGTTCCTTGCACCTTATTTTAGGAGTAATTATGGGTCTTCAGTATATCTATGACAAAATAGAATTCTATTCAACGACAGAAAACGGAGATGTAATTTAAAAAAACTGTGTAATTTTAAATTTCTTAATTACTTCACATAACAATTGTTATTATTATTTGGTATGAATAATATTCAGGTAGGAATTAAAGGAACAAAATAAAATCGTATTTGCAAAAGTCATCATGTTAAAATGTGCGCATGTTGTCAAAGTTATTTAACGTGCTATGAAATGAAATGATAGGTATGGGAGTCACTTAAATGTGTGTAAGCAAATGGAAAGCAACAATACAAGACCGTGGACGTATATCACGCGACTGGTGACATACGGCTAGATGACGCGATGGGCGTGTCACACGCTTAACGCATGTTTGGCGTAAGTCAGCAGTGAAAACAGGTCAAACCAAACTAATGACACGTTTTAAAGCAACGATGGCTCAGTTGGTACTGTGTTCGATCCCTGCAATAAACTCGAGCTTTCGTTGAAGGAAAACATTGTAATGAAATCACATTTTAGTGGTAGGTCTATTACAGGTGTGCTCCGGCAGTTGCACTTGAGTGCCAGTCTATCCACAGGTTTAGCCTGTCCATCAACTTGGGCCATATCGTCACATATGATCAGGTGAGATGATGACCATAACGCCAAACCTATAAACCATGAAAAAATCTCAAGTGTGAAGGATTTTGTGAATATAATTAATGAACACAATGACAAGAAATGGAAAAATGGAAACTTTTAGACAAACAAAAATGGAATGGTTATTTATAGAGCAGATTCTGTACAATTGAAAAATAGAATGGAACAAAAAGGTAAAAATCAATATTGTAGATATTTTATGTTAATGATGTTTTATGTTATGTGTTGACCAAACATATAAAAATTATTTGTAGATCTCACAAACTTCAGCGCGGCAGTTGCATCGAAGCAATTGTTTTAACCGCTAGACTAACCTTCTAGTAGCTCCGACCTTATCGTTTCACCTCGTTTGGGTCTTATAAAACAGCTCAACCATCACCAGGTATGTTGTGGTCGCGATCCAATTGAACGTATTGTCACATATGTAACATCCCGGTTAGAACATAGGATAATTTATTTCATAGCAATTTTTTTTCTTTAAAGATTTATCTCTGCTTATCACACATCATTACGATAATTGGACGGAATGCTGCAAAAGTTATTACATTATACAGAATAGCAATGAATCACAATTTTTTTTTCGATCTTACTCTCTTCATTTTTAAATGTAACTATTCACTAGATCCAAGGTCGCCGATCATAATTTATTAAAATTCGTTGAATATCTTGCTGGTGTAACTTATTAAAACCTTTTACTTCCCAACAGTATAAAAATATTTTTCTACATTGTCTGTATAATTTTACATAAGAACCCTGATTTAAAATATAACGTTTTAAAATTAAATGATTTGGAAATAATCGCTGTCTTTTATTACTCATAACGCATCCTAATGTCCGCTCGTTTGTCTGGAGCTATCAAATTAGTGGGAAGATTGCCCCTTTACTTCACTAACGGGGCTTAATGCTTCGAGGCCGGGTTACGTTGCGTTAAGGTACTTTTTAGTACTGCATTATAAATAGAATCGTAATTGTTTGTCATCAATTTTAATATTTCCAAAGAATAATACTGTGTTATATTTCGACCGCTTTAAATATTCGGCAAGTATTTATTTTGTTTTTCACATCAATCTTAGTAAAATTATTGCATTGTAATGATTATAAATACTATAAATATTCCGAAAATAATTAAGGGGAAATTCAATGACAGTGGCAGTGGTTAAGTGAGCAAATTTATTAGAGAGTTATCTAATCCAGAGAACTCAACTCGTCTTTAAAGAACCCTAATATGGATTTTTTATTATATATATGGTGATTGCTTTTCACCTAATAAATGAACGTAAGTAGTAACCCTCATTTCGACACAGTATGATTTTGACGCTATACTAAACATCAAATTGACCATAGTGGAGTGACTGTCAGTTCGATCACAAGTAAAGCAGTGATGACTCTTACGCATACACGGATACACAATCGACTGTTATGGATTTAAATACTAGAATGGTTGTAACTATCGATGAAAAAAAAAAGTTGTGATCAAACCATAGCCTGGCTTTATTTAATGGTTTATTCAAGTAAAACCTTCAAATTAAAATATCTTGCCAATTATAGATGTTAAACTCCATTTGTAGATCATTCCCTAATATTTATAAGAATACTGTTGTTGTGTGTTATAGAAACAGATAAATTATTAAAATTATTATTATCTCTATCATATCATCCGCCAAGACACGAGAGACAAAAAACAAAAGAGATAATACAATACGAATTATATAATACCTAGTTTTACTGAGCTACTGAGCTCGTACGTGATTCTTAAACAAGAACAGACGAAAACAACACGCATTAAAGTTATGCCGGATCGTAAACGTTGAATTTTACTTTAAAACAACTCTAATACCTTTCGGCTTAATGTTCTCAGCTTTGAGAAGATGTCGCGCGGATTACTATACGCATTAGTGTGAGAGGGTTATGTGACTATTAATTAAGACCTTGAAGGAAAAGTACCTTTAAAAGTACTACGTGTATTCATTTTTGAAGTGAATCTTTTTTACGTACGTTGAGGAATTTCTCAAGCCATATTATAAAAAAATTCGTGAGCGTCGTGGAACGCTCAATCGGAACGAATTTCCTTTCATAGCATATTATTGTTGGTAAATGTATTATATATTATTGATTAAGAAATACAAATAAATGATTTATTAGGGTCTGAGAGCAACAAAATGAAATGAAGAGATAATTAATGAATGAATGAATGGTAGAATTTTATTATACATTATTCAATTTATCTAACTCATTATAACACACATAATACGCTACGAAATAGCCGTTAAGAACTTACTGGATGACTTGAACCAATAAGCGCGCACTTATGACCGGGCACAGCTAATAGCATACGCGCTGTTGACAATCGTCTACACTATAGAAATATATTGCAATACAGAGCAGACTAAAAAATCTCACTTTTTGATTTATCTAGCTTCCATCCGTACGGGGGGATAAATAACTTCATTCAAAAAATATCTGTACTTAAGACCACACGACAGAAGTGAATTGAGTGAGTGAGTGAAAGTGCAAAATAGAACTTGATATATAATAATTTTTTTTAGGAATTTAAAATGTGAAAGAAGTTTCATTTGTACGTTTAATAAGCTTTTTATGTATATCTAATTACTTTTATTACGTTTTTCTATGCCGAGGCAGTCTTGGGTTGTTTGTAATAAATAAGCGATCAATTTTGTTTAGATGTTTTATCAGTAAAATATCAAGGCGATGGGATAGGCCTTTTTCAATTTTTGTTTGAACATATACTGATAAATGAAGAAAATGTAATAGAAAATACTATTTAAATATAAATATGATTATTATAATTTATTCTCGTAATAAATATAGGTCATTAAGTACCTAGAACCCATTACCTCGAATAAAACTCCAAGACCTCTAAATCTCCAATGGCATTCAAAGTGTTTGGGGATAAAATCAGGCAACATAATGGGTTTAGGCCGGTAAACATAAAACCGCTGAGGACGAATAGGTAATTACGGACTATGATCGATAGCCTTGGTTATGCCATAGTGAAATATTAAAGCAGTGATCCAAATTGCTTTAAGAAATTTTTATTATATAAAAATCAACCAATAAACCTACTTCTAATATTTATGTTATAAGGAAGTAAATTTTATGGCTATTATATTAAGAGATAATCAATAAGGCCACTGATCAGTTTTTTTATTATAATACAACAAACTACAATATTTCTAAATGTTTTGGTATTAAAGAATAGGTGACGCGTAGTTAGTTCTTGGAGTTATTCTTTTGGCACAAAAATGAAGTCTGCCTTGCAAACGAAATTATATAACGTTCAAATTTTAATTTAGATTTTTGTATCTCCAGGATGAAATGGACTTAAAATACGCGTAAGTAAACAATAGATTTTTGCAAGTATTTCGAAACGTATCTAATCATATAAGTCTAAGTAGCAGAGGCATAGGAACGATAATATTGATTGTAATTCTGGTAATAATGCACATACTTCTCTACTTTTTTGCTTACAAAAATAACGCCACGTCATCAGTTTGCTGGCGACAACTGTCTTGTATAACCAAGTCACAACGTGAAGGCATAATTGTAATTATTTAGTATGGATATATACGTACTATTTGGTTCTCCATTATACTATGTCGATGACCTTCGCTTTAGGCGTCTTGCGGTCTGCTTTTTATAATATAATATTCATTTATATTTAAAATCATATTTCGTGTGAAATAAAATTGTACATAATTACACATCTACGTCATATTTACATGTTTAAAAGGCGTTATGCCACTTAGGTACTATTGTCAGATATTAGTAGTGCTTTCTAAACCGCCTATAATTGTACTGGGTAAAGTTCTGTTTCTGGGTAACGACGCGGTCTTAATTGCTACCCTGCCCAGTGTTTGGAGATTTTAAAGCTGATAAATCTAGATTTCCGTATTACCAATTATATATATAAATTTTTAAATACAGGAATACGATTAAACTCATGTTTTTCTAATTTTAAGCTAAGCAAAGTTTGTTTTAAATAAATGCTGGTGAATAAAAATGGATTCAGTAAAATAATTTGATACAGGTGGAGGTGCGAAAAGCACGGTTTTGATATTCCATAGTACGAAACAAATAAGAATATACGCTTTTTGCTATTAATTAGGTATTTTCGCATTTCTCCTTTTCGTTCGATTTTCTGTGTTAAACTTAAAATAAAAACGAGATTTTATATTATACCTCAACACCACAGAGAGGGTAATGACATCGATTTATCAAGTACTAGAAAGCGTATAGCAACGACTGCTGGATCAGTCAATTTATAACATAATCATGTCTATGCTATGTTTCGATGAATAATGATTAAAAACTACAGTGCTTGATAAAATATATTATATGTCTATATCAGTAGATATTGTAATAGATCCACGTCTAGCAGCTAATTATGTTAGGAAGTAATTTAAAAAAATATCTAAAGATATATTTAACTCCATCTAGTTTAATATTATAAATACTTTTTTGGCAATTTATGAATGACGGTTGTATAGGTTGCGGTAGATTTAAATTTATGTATAGATTTGGAAAAAATAATTAAATAAATATTAGAAAATATGTGTTTTTTATAATCAAATAATTTAAAAATTTATAATAAAAATAGAAAGTCTTCGAATTAGTTTTTACAATTTTTACAATTATAGTCAAAATATGACTTTTCCTTGTCTCTCTGTTTATATATATTTGAATTAATAAATGAGAAATGAGGTAAAGCGGAGTTAGAAAAAAAGGTATGTATTGTTTTTGGTTTTAGTAGAGAGATTCGATTGAAAAGGAGAGGAGAAGGTTCTAGAAAAGGAAAAGATTCTTCGGGAATAGAAAAAAAAAAATTGAGATAATACTAGTTAAAATTGTGAGAATTTCTAGGAATATAAACGGTGAAGCTTAGAGTATATATCTTGGTAAGTGATTGAAATGGCAAAAAAATCATTAAAAGTTTCGCATTTTTATAATGTCAGGAAGATTTCAAAGAACGTAGGTAAGTTGTCAGAGTTAAAGAAACGAAACTAGAGCTAAGCAGTATTCGTAGGAAGTTCGTGAAAATACACAAGATATATCTTGTTTTTCAGGGCAGAAGGTAAAAGATTGTGTGGTGCTAACTTGTGAGTTTTGTGGTAAAACCCTAGTAGACTGTAAATAGATCATAATAATTTTATTAATTTTGAAACAAAGTATTATTGTAGAAATAAAACCAGGGTTCATATAAATATTCTGTTTATTCACTATACATGATCTGCTGTACAAGTTATGTAGATTTGATTCTATGATAGAATCCAAATGAGGTATGCGGCATGTATCATTCCTTCTATATCGAACTCTAAACTGATGTGATTCCAGTACGTAAGCTTTTAATCATTAGAGTTTTAATTTACCAAGTACCAGTAGACGTCATATTAGAGTTAACCCCTAAAGCAACACGGCTTGCCGTGCTTGGACGTCTCTCTTTCTCGTAAACTTATTTTTGTCGTGGTAGTGATACTTGTTCTCGTTGCCTGGAAATTTGCAGGGTGATTATTTGGTGATTATGTTTTTTTTTCTTTATAGTTAAGGTTTTAGTGTTATGGCCATAATCTTGCCTGATCTTAAGTGACGATATGGCCCAGGTTGGTAGACACGCTAAACCTGTGGAGGAACTGGCTCTTAAGTGCAGCTGCCGGAACACACCTATTAGTATTAGGCGGCAGATTTTCAACTTGCGGGTGGTTGCTAGCCAGGCGGGTATTAGAAAAAGCCCTACCTCCCTGCTATGGTTACCTCGCGATGTTTTCCTTCACCGAAAACTCAAGCTCATTGTAGGTGAATTCGAACTCATGTCCCTTAACATGATGTCGTACACACAACCACTGAGCTATCATCGTTTCAAAATTTGACTTGATTTGGTGTTCAGTTTCGTATGAAGCCAAACTGCCTTCTGCTAAAGTGATTCAATAGCAGTAAGTATCAGATATTATTATCCTGTCAGGTCTTCTGTCCGGTTATCTTTGGACATTTTATTTGGCAACCTCTTGTGTGCATGATTAACAAAATAATATGTTTTTGCACAGGAAATTATTGTGGTCTGCCACAAAACAAACTTTTCGCTACAGACTTACATTATTACTCAGAATCTAATTTGTTACTTATTTTATAATTAGTAATCATATATCTTTATTTTAAATATTTATATAGAAAATACCTTGAATTTTAATTCTATAAACTATATGTAACTACATGCCTAGCTAAATAATTTAAAAGTACTAAATTATATTGGTGATATGATTACAAAATATATCTAAATTATTAAAAAAAGGGAAAGAAATTAAAACATAATTATAAATCATACTTTTATTGTAATATGTAACATAACTGATTACAAGTTTAGAAACTCTTCATGTCTCGTATATAAAGTAAAATATATTTAATGTAATTTCTTAGAGATACATTGGTAGGTACCAACTGTATATTTAGAATTATTCGTGTAAACATAAATAATGATAAATTTTAATTTCGATTTTAGTTATAAGGATTATATTACCTTAATAATATAAGATAACTTATATAATGGTAGGGTAGGTAAGGTCCATGGTGTTTAAATGTAATTCACTTCAATTATATCTACACAGTCAGATACCAACTCCATTGTTGATATATGTGTTGAATAGAGTCAATTCTAGTTTATTTAACAACCTTCTTTGGCTTAAAAGTAACTAACTGGTAATGAACTATTCTGTGTGGTAGTCGGTTAGCACATTATAAAGTAAAGGTGACTAGAGCAGAAGTTCAACTGGTTATCCTAATCTATTAAAATACTATTTTACAGTATAACAAATTAGTCTTAATTTGATTCAATACATATTACTTCCGAGTAACATATTCCGAATACACAAATATTTCACATATCTTTCCTTGCCTATCCACATTTCTTCTAGAGCCAGTGCGATATTAGTATTCAATTATTGGTGTTGTCTACCAATTAAAATGGAATAATATATAATCTGATGGGTGTTTTAGTTTTACTATATATAGGCAGTTGTACCCTTCTAATCGTAATACTTGTTAGGACGTAACTTATCTTCTATATATCTATGTCTGTTGATCCAGTGTTAGGGATAATAACCAAGGATTAGGAGTTGGGGTTTTGAGTCCTCTCCATCCATTTCCCACGGCATGTAGCTTCCTTACATTACTGTACGGGGAAGTCTAGAAGGAAGGGAAGTGAAGTGAGTTGCAAATATTTACTTGGTTGACGTTGTCCGCTTGGAACTTTCTTATCACTTTGAGGAGCTATAGCTGACCTTTTACTATGTTTGCTAACTACTATCCATTGGATTTACTTTGTTGAGGGCCTTTGTGCCTTCTATTAAAGACATTAGAGTCATTTATATTAAGGAACTGGTTTCAGAAATCCTTATAACCTGCCTTTTACCCTTATTCTAATCCGGCTTTGGTGCTGGTAGCTGAGTGTTGGGTTTCACTATAAAAAAATATAGTGCTTACTAAGATGCGGGTTTTGGGATGGAGGGCCTCATCTTCACAAATGAAAAAAAAACCTTTGAACAACTTTCATGTACAATTAATTATATTTCCTCTAAATATAATCTCAACTTATTTATATTAATACCAGAATTTAAGATTGATTTTATTTTCTTATAATTGATTGGATTTTTCTTATAACTGCTGTTAATATTTTCTTCATATATTCAATTAAGTTCTAATGTCATCAACTTCGGTTGTGTAATGTTTTCTGAATACTAGACTAATACACGACGTGTCTTTAATACATAACGTAGCTGTAGGTCCTAATAACTAGATGATCATTGCCATAAATTTATAAGGTAACAAGCAGATACTCTCTTTATAGTATTCATTCTATTATTTTATTAAAAATAGTGATATGGCGCTTTAAAATATATCACTTCATAGATATAGGTTAACATTTAAGCTGTAAATTCGTTTTTATGACCATAATAATGGCTACCTTTACTAACGCAATTAGCCAAGGGGTCGACGGCCGAATACAGAAATGGTCAAATTAAAATTTGTTATAAAAAGGGTTAGAAACCGAGTGGAATTACAAAGTTGTGGCTTTATAATACTAAATGGCTTAAAAATAATTAACTAATATAACGCGACATACATTTTTTTATTATTTACCAGATAAGTTTATTTGGTCAAAATCTCTCTTGAAGTTATATGACGATGTGGGCTGCGATGATAACGCTATAGGTTAGTGAGGGGATTGCTTCTCAAATAGGACGGTCAGAACACATTTATAGGTATTTAGTGATAGACTCTATATCTAGAATTAAGATTGTCTCTAATATGTTTTCAGATCTAGGTATTACAATGTACAGTGGATTAAGCTATAGGTTACATATAAATATAACAATAAAAACAACTTCCCAATGACCAGGTTGTATAAACAAACCAGTAAGCTGTTTAAACAAGCTAAATAACAATTTTAGTGTATAACACATCCATTCGAGATATCTTGGAATATTGAAGCACAGTATGGAATCCCGGCTATCAGGTCCACATTGATAGAATGGAGCGAGTCCAAAAACAATTTTATACCACCTAGTATTTTCCGATAATCAATGTGGAAATCTACATTTTCATAATAAACAAATAGTGTATTATAAACTACAACCGCTACAAATCCGCAGGAAAATAGCTGATATAGTATTTCTATACAAATAAGGTCACATTTTGTAAACGCTCCAGATATATTAGGAAGGTAGTCCTTCTGTATTCTCCGTTTTTCTAGTCGCATATGCAACCTTAAAACATGTACTCTGTCATCATGTAGAACTAAATCAGATTGACATATTCATATATATCGAATGTGCGCATCATGTCATGGCGTTGGAAAAGATTTAAACCTCTTTCTTTTTAGTCCTTTAGCTTAGCTTTAGCTAGTTATTTTTTCATATAATTTTTGCATTCTTTTAATGTATATTATTTATTGCCACTTGAAATGCGTGTTATAGGTGTATAAACATGTATGTGCGTGTATATAAAAATTAAATTTTTGTTAAATTTAATATTTGTGTCCGCGTCTAGAAGGGTACAATTCGCGTTGATTGTTGTAAACATACTAACCATTATAAATTGAATCCAGTATAGCAGGATATAAAAATATACTAAGGATGTAAAAGCAGGACAAAATATATGTTTAAAGTACCCACGTCCAATAATTATTTCGGTGAAAGACATAGAATGTGCATAGTGCCTAAATTATAAAAAAATATTACCGTAAATGAATAGTGATAGTCATACAAAAGGTATATTTAAAAAGGAAACCAAACAGTTCCTGCTAGATAGCGTAAGTATTTAATGTAATATACTAAGTATTTATGAATTAGTTTTATATAATACGTATGTGATAAATTCATATTAACAAACGTAAGGAACATCTATTTGGCTATTTGGCAGTTGCTGTTTGGCAGAAGTAGTGCTGTATAATCTTTTGTATATAATATGAATAAATACTTTTTTACTATTTCTATTTCTATCTATTCGTTGGGATGCATTTCTACATAGGAAATTAGTTATCCTTACTAATATTTTAAATGCGAATGAGAGTTTGTTTGTTTGTTAGGCTTGCACGGTTAACGCTTAATACTTATTAGAAGTGAGGTAAAAAGAGGCATAAATTTAGTATGAATCTTTTATTGCGTCCTCAGACTTTTTGACAAAGTCAATATTAACGCGAGCGAAGCCGTATATGAAAGCTAGTGTTTCCTTGCTCTCAATAATATGTGTGACCTTAGAAAGCTATTCAAATAAAATCAAGATTATAATAACAAGTTCAGCGAGGACGAAGAGAGGACACGGCCTACAATGAACCTATTCATACGAGAGGATTCGAGTGGACGGTGTAACGAGCCTATAGCCTTTTCAACATTCACAATACGTGTGAGTAAAACGAACGTATGTTTTTGTTGACATACAAGTAATTGTAGGTTATTGTTCGAGCTTAAAAAGAAAATCGGAAGCTATGAAAATCCGTAGCTTTTTTTTATATATAAGGTTTCAGCGTTATGGCCATAATCTCGCCTGATCTTAAGTGACTATACGGCCCAAATTGATAAACACGCTAAACTTGTGGAAGGAATGGCTCTCAAGTGCAACTGCCGGAACTCACCTATAGGTATTTAATGATAGATTTTCAACTTGAGGGTGATAGCTAGTTAAATGGGCATTAGAAAAATCCCTACAACCATGCTACGGTCTCCTCACGGTTCCTTCACCGAAAGCTCAAGTTGACTGCAGGTATTCGAACCCACGTCCATTGACGCGACGTTGGTACACACTACCGATCGAGTTATCATCGATTCATAAGTATCTGACGATATAAAATACGATTCAATACCAACTCATAAATTTGATAAACTTTTACAGGGATTGATTGATTTTTTTGATGATTTTAAAATTAACTTTTAATAATATATATTGTAATTATAAACACTTTTTTTATCTTATATATACCCGCCCAACAAAACAAAATGGCATAATATTGACTGTCATAAAAAAACACGTTATTTTATTCATAATCATACCAAAAGAAATATATTCCATGCGGTTTACTGTTTAACATTACCTCGTACATAAAATCACATTCACTGAAAAATGACAACACTGAACTAAGAATACCGAGAGAAGTAGATTCATGAAATGTCAAGAAAGCTCTCGCTTCGACTTCGGGAGATAGGCCGCAAATAGCGACCAGGATAATAAGACTTTGCCGACCCTTCGATGGTAGCAAATAGTCAGGGTATTTTAACGTGAAGACGAGGTTTTCGAGGGTTCATTTTAAATCGGTAGTAGACTTGGCCCGGGCAAGCAAAGCAATTGCCTGTCACTTCTCCACGCGCTTGATTTATTTCCTCATTATTATAGGTATATAGTTGTGATCGACTGTAGTTCATGTTTTATATCAATATTTTATGTGGCTGTAAATTATAAGTATACCTAAAATATTTCGTTTAAAAAAATCGATTATAGACTGAACGATATGTAATATTATTAAATGTAAGGACAGACAATAAAGTGGTTCGTAATTGTTAAAACAAAAACCGATTATGGTAATGAGAACATTTAAGACAGATTTAAGATAATTTGGAATAGACATTTAACCGTCCCGTAGACAAATATAAAAAAGCATAGGCAATTTTCAGGTCATTTTTAGGTATTAAATTTATTCACCATGCTATCTATCTATTTATATTTGTATATTTCGTATCGATTATATTGATCGTGGTTGTTTTGTATTTAAATACAAGTACAATCTACGTGTGAAATAGGTAAATAAAAGACAAAAAATACATTCAGCCATATGTTAATAATCTGTTTTGAAACGAAAACTTCAGTGCATTTAGTTCAGTTCATTCAGTGTGCTCGAATTCTTGACGTACTACAATTATTTTATATAGTCTCAGTGCAAGCGATGATGTTATGATGAATTTCGAAGAGATGATAGCTCAGTTGACTGTATGTACGGACGCCGCCTCAAGAGATAGAATTCTTGCAATGACCCTGAGTTTTCGGTGAACGATAACATCATAAAGAAACCATAACATTGTGGTAAGATTTTTTCTAACGCCCGTCTGGCTAGCTACCACCCTCAAGTTGATAATCGGCCGCCAAATACCTGTAGGTGTGTTCCGACAATTGTACTTGAGAGCCAGTCCCCTCCACTAGGTTTACCGTGTCCACTATCTTGGACCACATCACAACTTAGGTGAAATTGTGGTCATAAGGCTAAGTTTATAAAGAATAAAAAAACCAATTACAACTTGGTTTTTGCCTAGAAATAGTGAACGATAAAATTAAACGAAGCGGCAGTAATATAGGACACACAAGCGAAACCTATTACGAGGATTCAATTTACAAACTAGACCTACGCTATTCCAGCCCCAGCCGTATCTCGGGTCACTCAGGTAAAAGTCAGGGGCAAATAAATGGATAGTCGAAGGGTTAAATGTGTCTTGACACGCGACTGCGTAAACACTTGCGGTGCGACACTATTCCATATCTAATGACAAATTAGTAAACCATTAACGGGTTTTGTGTTTTACGGAAAGCGATTTCTTATAAAAGAAGCTCTTCTCGGTGACTTCGCCCGTGGATATTTTAAACTGGATTTCAACTTAAATAGCTATTGCAAATACTAGTAAAGTAGATATTGGTATATTCCACTAAGCGTTCACACTCACGACGTCGGTTTTGCCCGTTTCATTACAATGATTAATAATAATAAATTCAATTAAAGCTTACGTTTCTTTATGTTGTCAGCCATTAACATAGAAAATTGCATCAAAATTCATCAACTTCAATCAACATCAAAACAATTTCAACTTTTATGATCTATGTCAAGCAAGCCCACTCGTTTTGTTATATTTCATTCATAGTATTAATTATCACCGTGTCAAATTTGTCCGAAATATATGCAGTAATTTCAGAGTTATGAAGAGAAAGGGGCAGAGAGAAAAAAATACTATAAAATCTTGTTTATTTCTAGTTTGATAACAAAATTTATTCCTATTATTGTTAAAAATAGGGTGCTTTTGATTTGATTCAGTAGTTTTATCATGTCATGTCATCATTTAGTCATGCCGGCGAAATTACATTAAATTTAAATTTTGCAACAGTAACGGTGATGATCTATGATCACGGTTGATTCAAATAAAACTTAATAAAATCACATATGTTCTAAAAATACTATAAGTTACAAAAATTGTTCAAAAATTCTTACTAAAACCATAAACCCGTAAATTAGTTTGTTTGTCTGTTAGTTTTCACACCTCAATTACTGAATTTATCGCGATAAATTTAGGTATAAAAACAGATGGAAACCTGGAGACAGTGATAGACTACTTCTGTCATGAAAAACTTATAGGAAGTGGGTAAAGAAAGGGATAAACTTTTTATGAAACCTGTTATCGAATGATTCAATTACTTAAAACTTTAGAGATAAATTACTTATAATTTAGATTTTTGGGTAAGTTCATATCTACCAGTATTGACCAGTGTCCTGAAATAAATAATGTAATATCATTTTATATAACAAAAATCAGTAACGATCGACAACCAGAATTGGCTAACAAAATCAATATTAACGCTAGCGGAAGTTGGTATTGTATAAAATATCATTAAATACTTACTGATTTATTAAACATTCTGTCAAAAGTTTTTCTCGAACTGACCTATTTAATTAAGTCCGTTAAAAGTATCCTGCAATCGACTCGGAATTGATTTAAATTTTCCAATTATTTTTTTATCCACACCACTTTTTCACCAAGCGATTTATTAATAAAATAATTGAACCAGCGAGGACATATCCATCGCTTACCCTTTATTTCATTTCGAAACGTTAATCTAGGTTAACAATTTCCGTGTCGCGAGTTATTAAAAAGACGCCACATTGATTAAACAAAGCCGGTAATAAAACATTTGGAGTCTAGACAAAACAGTAAATATTTCATATATACCGGCTGACCGATGACATGCCGAACTAAAATATTCAGTGCCGAAAAATATTCTGTCCACCCTTGTCTTAAGTTTTACCTTAGCAAAGGTCAACGGTTAGGATAAATGTTGATAAAATAAGAGATTTTAATAATCGGACCCTTGAGTTATACTGCTACTGTGTATTGTTTGTAATGGAATATATATTAGGTTCTTAATAAAACATTTATGTATTTTTATATCAACGACAAATTAATTAATACATTGTCAAATCTATACGAATAATAAGAATGTAAATTTAAGGTGTCTGTACTTAGCAGATTTATGTGAAAAAAGAATTGAAACCCGACTAAGAATCATACTAATATTATAAATGCGAAAATTAGTTTGTTTGTTTGTTTGTTACGCTTTCACGCCTGAACCGGTGAATCGTTTGTGATAAATTTTGGTACATAGATAGATGGAACCCAGAAGACGAAGATAGGCTACATTTCTCGTGAACGCTGTATCTGATGTGGGGTAAATAGAGGGATAAACTTTGTATGAAACTTTCAATTTGCGTCATCAGATATGTTTGATAAAATTGATATTAACGCGAGAGAAGCCGCACGTAAAATCTAGGAAGTAATAGAATATATTTTCATTATTTAAGAAAGGCCTGTCTGTCTCCTCGTTTGTTCGCGCATCACTGTTAAAGTATAACGTTTATGATAAAACGTTACCAAAGAAACCCTCAAGCGTATGCTCGAGTAACTTTAGTCATTGTCTCATGAAAATTGGTTAACTCTATCAAAAGTTATTAGAAATTTGAATGGTGGCGCGAGATTAAATAATTTTAGTTCTATGCGGACGAAGTTGCAGGTACAGATAGGTATTTTTTTAAATCTATAATCTATATTTAAAAATAAAACATAGATTATAACATGTGTCAGGTTGCAAATTATTATGAGTGAACTTTATAATACCGTAGCTTTTTGCGAGATTACCTGTGAGTTTGTGAAAAAATTGCAGCCATTTGTTCGATCATCACATAGATGACGTTATTACATAGCCTAACTATAACAATACGTTTAAAAATATTAAGCAAATAGTTTTACCGATAATCTAGTCAATAAGTTCAAATACGTGTTAAAGCTCCTAAAAATATGTCGATTTTTCAAAAAGTTATACCATTGTTAATTAACTATTTTTTTCCCAATCTTTGTTTCTGGGCCTTGTTATAAGAAATTTCCTCCTCTTTCAGGATCTTATTTCAAAATTCCTTAAATATTATTATACTAGAAGTTATTAACGAAAAACTAAATACCTTTTTTATCTTATTTTGTTAATAATACTCGCAATTTTCTATGTACTAATAAATCCTTAAAAAACATTATTCTAGACGTCATTCCGAATTGAATGCGCTATAGTACATATTTTTAGGAGCTTGTTGACTAGACTACGACAGATGTTGTTCACATTCCTTTACAGTAGTTAATAACTCAGCCACAGCGCCATCTATGAAGTTCAGAAATAGTATAAAACCATAGGAATGAAAAATACATGATTGTACCAATTTTCATGGTGATTGCTCAAAAGTTATTATCGAGTTAAATTTCATTAAATTCTATCTAGTGACATTGAGAGTGAGTGATGCACGTACAAGAAAACAGACGGATAAAATATACATTATGTTTATGTACTGTAGGTGCCTATAGCGATAACAGTGTACACTCAAGTTAAGTTTTAATTGCGGTTAATTTTTATATTATTAAACACGGTTAAGATTAAATTATAATACTTAAACATTAAAGGATGTTTTATTTATCATCATATCATGACAGATGACAAAAATGTGCTTATTAGCAAACAAAAATCATATCATGTGATTTAAAAAGAAAATCAATGGATACGTATAAGTAAATTATGTTTTTCCTTAATTAGGCAACTAAGGTTGTTGAAGTTTATTAGTACTATTAACATGTAGAAGAAAAGTCCCTCGTTGATCTTTAATTTAAAAAATCAGGGCTTTTTGTGAGATCTGAGAATCCACGCTCCATTCTATTATTTCCATTTCCCGACACTTGAACATAATAACTCAGCTATGTGAAATGACAAATAAACAAAATGAACTCTTACTAATATTTTAAATGTGATTGTGAGTATGTCTACGTTAACTTCTCAATCGATTAGACAGGTTGACAAGAAAACAGATAAGGATACATATACGGTACCTTTTATGCAAGAGATTAAAATAATATTTTAAATACTACGCCAATTAAGTATTGACACAACAAGTTAAAAATAAAAATCAATTCACAGCAGAATTAGATCCTGCCAAAAGCTCCGAAATATGTCTTAATACATATTTTCATGCATTTAATATAATGGAAATATTTTTTTTATTATAATGTATACTGTTATTAATAAATTACCATTTTAACTTTTGAATATCTATTCATATTTTATATTATTTAAGCAAAGTAAATACAGATCAATATTTAATGAAGCCACGAGCTATTTTATACGCAGAACGATTTCAATACATTTCTATTTGATTTTTAAAAACACAATTCACGAAAATTGTCTCTTCAAACGAGAGAATAATCTAAAATTTACAAAGTTAGTACGTCTAGACAGAATACTGAGGGCTTTACATACAGGTATGAACTTACTTAGCAACAAGTGGTTGATGGACCATCTACTCCAAATTAAATGATTATATAAGCGATCTTTACTGTTAATAACTTAGTTATCTACTGACTATAACCAGCAAAAAAATATTTCATAGTTAAAAAAGTGACTATAATATTACAAGCTGAATTGTTTTTCTTTGATTGAACGCGCTAATCTTAGTAACTACCTGTTGCATTTCAAAAACTCTTGTTTCCATCTGACAGAGCAATTATTGAGGAAGACTTTAGGTCATGTAATATCACGTTATCACTATTAGGCGCAAAATTAGGAGCTGTATTATAAAAAAATCCAAAATGCCAAATAAGTTAGCACGAAACTAAAATTTTATTTAATAATGGTCATAAATAATGTTAGGGTTGATGTATCGTAAGTCGGTCCAGTAGTTCTTGAGTTTATTCGGTACAATCAAAAATACAAATCATTCCTCTTTGTAATATTAGTATAGATGCATATGAGACTGATGAACTGCAAAACAGTATAAACAAACACTATGATGATTGTAATTAATTAAATCATGGAGAAGGTATTAATACACGATGACACTGAACACGATAGGCAATGCTATGGTACATCCATTAATTATTAATATACACTAAAAATATACTAGTCGTCTAGTATAAAATTAAAATCTGTAATATTAAATTCTATGCGATATCAACTCGCATCCCCAGTAACAGCTATCCTAGCTAACTAGGTTAAATAATGACTTATACACCTGCCCCCATAGTTCGTTGAAACCGTGAAAGCTAAGAACTTTAGAAACTAACAACATATGTCTAATTGAAAAAAAAAGATTGAATTATAAAAGTATAAAAAGTGACTTGTGAATAATCTACCATACATCGAATTTAGCTTGGCAATATAAGAATCTTGACCGTTAGATGAACGCTAAAAAAACCTTGAGTTTGGCCCTGGCTAAGTCTTCGCAACTACAATAGCACAATATTGTTATGATACAGAACGACATAAATTATTAATGAGGTAAAATAGGTAGAGGTTTATTTTAAGATCAACTAAATTAAGGATGACCAATTTACTCTTCCGAGACCATTAAGAATTTAATAAGTTGACAATGACACAAACAAGATCATAGTACGGCAAAGTAATCCCATCACATCTGATGCTAAACATAGAGTAATCCAAAAACAATGATGTCTACTAAGCGATACCACTGCCAAACCACACCGCAAGCCTGGCCGTAGTTAGATATAGATATATGGACTGGGAGAGATTACCTCTATTAGGCTTAGCATGCCAACCTTGAGCCACATCTTCACTTAACATAGATTGTTACAATAACGCTAAAAACTTATCCATATTATACTAATATTATGAAGCGATTTTTTTGGTTTGTTTCAACGCGCTTATATTAGCAACTATCAGTAGGAATAAAAAATACAGAAGTTACAAGCATAGCCGAAATAAATGTCCCCTATTATACTCACTCTATATGTTATAGTTCACATATATTTAATATGTAAGTTATTACGTTTGTTTGTAGTAATACACCCAAAATACCTCTGATTCAACTCCATGGAACATATCCATCCAAAGGTTGCCTGGAAAAAATTGCTATTAGCAATAAGGCCGCCCTTTCTACTAACTGAATCATTTGTTATGTGTAATTATATATTTTAAGGTGTACAAAATAGATTAAATAAATAAATAAATATACTCAATACTACAATATCATTTCCTTAAAAAGATATTTTTATGAACTTTTAAAACATTTTATTATTTACACTAAATTGTAGAATTGATTTGATGGACGGCTACTTAATATTTTAAAATAATACAGTTAGAAACTATATGAATTTAATGATAATTTATTTTGTCTAGGCCAGGCTTTTACTTTCTATTAAAAGTGTTAAAAGGTACTATAATGTATTTACTGAATAAATAAAGTTGCCGTGATCGCACTAAATGAGAATAACATTTATAAAAGGTTGAAAAAGTTAAGTAGTGCTAAGCTTAATTACCTGTAAAAACTTTCAACTCTAAAATAATGAACGCTAAAACTTTACTTTATTTAGTACCTATGCATTATGTTTATATTTTTAGCGTTTAGTCAAACTCTCAATTTTAAGTCACGATAGGTGTGACGATTAGTGGACACGTGCTTAGCCTAGTGACAGAACTAGCTCTCAATTGCAACTGCCGGAACACATCCAACAAGTATTTGGCGGCAGATTTTTAATTTGAGGGTAGTAGATAGACAGACGGGTATTGAAAAATACATACACTAACACTATGTTATCCATCGACGCAGTGTCCTACAATCTACCACAACCATCATTGAATGAAATGGATTGAATATTTATTTGTTTATTTAGAACACCAACATAATGATTACATATGAAAGTTACATAGTGTTGCAATGTAAACTATTCAGACCACAGGCATGCATGACGTTTATATATTAAGATAATTATGTTATATCTTTATACATACAGAGTCTTTAAAAACAATAAAACAAGAAAAAATTATGATTACATATTAAAGAGGCATTTAGTTGAAGTAATTTATAAAGTATAAAATGTATAATATATAAAAGATAAGGTCTTCAAATTAATTTATATTTTTATCTATATGTTTATCTTATTATTATCAATGAAAATTAATATATAATCCAAATATATACATTGATTTTTTCGTTATATCTATCTTTATTCGTTTAATTAGACGAGTGTTGTTTTGACATTAAACATTTCTGAAAATTTGAGGAAATTGTTTTAACGGTAGCAAAAAGGATTTTTGCAGTTTTATTTCATAAAACTATAATAAGTTCGTATTTTGCCATGAAACAAATTATAGGGCAATCAGTTTTTACATAAATAAATACTTTGCAAACAAAGAAAGAACAGTTTTGTCTTTAAGTCTTCATGTATCGCGTGGAACTAAAATTATTTGATCTCGTGCCTTCATTCAAATTACAATAACTTTTGATAGAGTTAAACGATGTTAATCAAACACACATGTTACTCAAGAATACTCTTTATGATTTCCTTGATGACGGTTTATTATAAACGTTGTACTTTACCAGCGATGCGTACATAAACAAACAGACAGTCAGACACATATTACTATAAATAATGTAAATGTATTTTATTACACATTATTAAGCACTCGCAATATTTTTTTCACATAAATTTAAAAAGTACCGAGTACATTATACTTACATTCTTATTAACTGTATAGATAATATTTATTTTTACTGACTAATAATCATGAAAATAGTATGTTGAATTCTGTATACCAATATTCGTTTAAAGATTTTTTTATTATCCGTTCTCTATACCCGAAGGGTTACGCCACCCTTAACGGATAAAACCCCGACGTGTTATAGATCAAAAGATATAACCAACGAACAGCAATCGGTATCGAATATAGCTGTCTGGATCATTCTCAATAAAATATTACAGAAGAACGCGATTTAGATAAAGCAAACGATATTATTTTGAAACTTCTCATCGTACGTAAGATATGAATTTGTGTTTTTCATTTTATTTTAAATTTGACATAGCTAACACTTTGTTCACATTATAGGTAATGAAAAATAAATACAAACTCAGAAATATTACAGGATAAGAAAGACAATCAATGTGGTGGGATTTAAGCCATCCATTCCATATGCCATTACAAAGATCACGACGATGCTCAACAAACTCTTTATTTTTAACATTGTATTTTTAGCAATTCGAGACCGTAGAAGATTTAAAAAGACACGAAATCGATCGCTTTATCGTTTCGATATAAATTGAAACCAACTAATAAATAAACCGCCTACAATCATAATTTATAACTATGATAATAGAATCCTAACGTGCGCACACTGTAAGCACACGTTCACTGCTAAAATGGATACATTAGCCACACAAGAGCGAAACATCTACCATCTTCTGGTTCTCTTTCTGGCGTAAAATAAGTCACTGTAACTAAAATTGGCAAGGATAATGATATTTAACAAATATAAGTATAAAATAGGTTAGATTTTTAGTTATGCAGAACACGGTAAGGTAAAAGTAAATTGCATCGAAATTCGTAAAAGAGAACAACTCTCTAACAAAAAATTATAACTTGTTTATTATTATACTATTCCGAAGGAGCACTTTTGTTTTATGATATAAAAAGTATCCTATATATTAATTATTACTGTTACTTATTATTGTTATCTGTGCAGTAATTTCAGAATCATTTATGTAGGTAGAGACAACACACAAAAATCCCAAATAAAATATATTTGGTTTCTATATAGGCATTGAAATAAAACTAATTTAAACGGATTTTATCGCGCTAAAATCCCTTTAAATTAGTCCCGCGATAAAATCCGTTTAAATTAGTTTTATTTCAATGAATAATATTCGGTTAAACCTAAGAAATCATTCTATATAGGCATCAAATTACACCCTGATCATAATTCCCAGACAAATAGTTAATGTACAAATTTAGTTAGTTAATTTAGTTTAGTTTGAATTTTACATTGTTTAATGTCATAATTTATGATTATAATATATAGCGGAGTGTGATGAAACAATTATATATATTTTTTTGTTTTTACTTTATTTCGGGATTTATGTCCACAAAGAACATGACAGTCCCATCGTACCCTACCCGTACAATATTTTCAAATGTTACTTAGAAGTAATGACCAAATTCCTGACCAATTGCAGGTGCACCCAAGATTTGATGGAACATGCCCTGCAGCATTATATAAAATAAAATGGAATAAAATTAAATAAAATGAAATAAAATGAAATAGAATGAAATAAAATGAAATAAAATGAAATAAAATGAAATAAAATGAAATAAAATGAAATAAAATGAAATAAAATGAAATAAAATGAAATAAAATGAAATAAAATGAAATAAAATGAAATAAAATGAAATAAAATGAAATAAAATAAAATAAAAAACCTATAACTAATAAATATGATGACACATTAAAAATACAATATTTTTCCTTTTTTTACTCATATGTTATAGTCGCCTCTTCGGCGTAGGCCTCCCCCATTACTACGTTTTTACTCCATTATTATTTTACCTGCTTCACGCTATCTGTGTAATTGACCTTGCAATTCTTTCCATCTTTCTAAAACTTTACGGGTGTAATGTTCTTTTATATAGATTTTTGTACCTTTGTAACATTTTTTTCTTCAGTATTTCACTTTTGCGACCTATATTAGTGAATGTTACCACTATTAGTCTAGGGTTTTCTGATTTTTTTACCAAGTCTTCTTAATTCATCTATATCCCCTATTAAACAATACTTTTACTGAGTTTATGATCATTTCTAGTTTCGAGTTTAACAACTTGTTATAATTACACTGGGACTGACCAACTCATCAACATAAAAAAAAAAAAATCCTTCTCATTTGTGTTTCGAGTTTATCTGTGATCTCATGTTGATGTTCGATTTTGTTTTCTAACGCTTTATTGTTTAATTCTATATTGCCAAATTTCTCATTTATGTTACTATTTATCGATTTCTTTATATTTTCCTTACATAAATCTGATTTTCTGTTTCTGGCTGGCTAAATCGTGTTGTGTTACTAATAGAACTTGTGTTACTAATAGAAAACTATTTTTATGAGTGAAGATTTTATTTCATTAGTTTTGAGTAAGATAACTGCGATTGCTGGTAGAAACTAATTCATATTGTAAGTATGCTTTACTTTGCTTATACTTTAATTTTGATGTTCTTTATATAGCAGTATAGGATATCTGACACACAGAAAACAAGAAATTATAAATAAATATGTATTTATATTAGGTGAATATTATTCTTTCAACGTGACGGCAAGTTCGTGCGCAAATCGAAATAATTTCATTTTGTATGTAAAAAATAAGTGGCATAACCCTCTAGGTGCAGTACGCGCCTAACCGACCCTAAATTGCCGCCTTCATTTGTATTCATAAACGCAAACCGATGGTCCGACCCGATAGCCAATAAGGTGTAGTGCCACTTACAGCGACATAATACATTATTTTATATACATTTGTAGACGAAATCGGAACTTAACGAATACGTATCTTCGACCTTGAAAGAGAACGAATATTTATATTTGTATTTATTTATCATATATGAAATCACAGTAAATCGAACACAATAAATAACATTTACTGTATGTCACAATCGAGTGGAGTCATTTTTTTGCACGCCTCAAGCCCCGAAGCCGATGAAGTTGTGCTCTTATCTCGACACGTCAAGATCAATTTTATACGATAATATGAGTAGATATATTTCAAGAAAACACGTCAAATAATTTGTCTCATAAATTCTAAAAAAACAATGTTATCTTACTACCGTCAGGTTTTTTTAGACAAGATGGTCACGATAACTCCCGAAAAATATGACGTATCGAGACAAGGTTTCGTTTAAAATCTTTAGAATAACATCAACCAGTTACCTATTTCAAATTAAAAGCCTAGTACCCATAGTTTAATAAGAACGTGGTTTTTTATACGCCTCATTTTTGAATATATTACAAATTACATTTACAAGTTGTTGATATAGTAGATTTTTTTTTAAGAAAAGGCAAAGATTCAAAACCATACAACCACGTCCATTGACGCGGCAACCGTACACATTACCAACTTAGCCATCATATTTAGCTTAGTGGTGTGGATTGATAGCACACGGCAGTTCTATCTGACTGGATTAAAACCACTTTACCTCAGTGCCGCTATCTAATTCTTCTTTTCTTCTTTCAACAATTACCAACATAGAGAGGAAAAAAACGTGTATCGGATGATACATGTCAAAGTGACTTTGGTATTCTATATGGTAAGTCATCCTATACATTATGTTTCTCTTTACGTTAGCAATTGTTACAAGACAACTTGGCTTCGATCGCAAGTATAACATTCTTGATAATGGTACATGAGGTGTATTACGTTCATGGATCATCTGTTATATACTCAGAAATCTATTTGTAAGGCTCTGCACTGGACTGGTTTGTTGTCACTGTACTTATTGTTAATAAGCCTCACGTATTGAATCTTTTTTGATTTTCATGTTTCGGGATCAGCCATTGTATATCCAGCTGTAGAGAAGCTTGAAGTTCACAAAGACAGGAACGAATATTGAGGATTGCTTATGTTTCTGTATACGTAGTGGTTTATTAGTTACAGTTGTAACTCTAAACTAAATACTTACTTTTATCAAATATAATTGATCCAACTTAGTGAGTTACTTATTTTGTTTTGTGTTTAAATTTCAGATATATGTGTTACATATTCTTCGTGTTTAGACTACCGCAAAATAAAGGTTTACTATGAGCCTTTTGGTTCCGGCATAGTGAACGAAAACCAGCCATTTCCGCTTAGGTTAGGAATATTGCTGTAACACCCCTGTTGTTGCAGCTGTCGATAGGCGACGGTACCCATTTAACATCAGATGGCCTATTTAATATTGTATCTTTTATGGTTTACTTAAAACTACAAGAGACAAAGAGTTTAGTTAATTCTTGTTAGCTAAAGGTATGAGCTACACAACAAGCATACGATCCACGTAATGGTAAACTATTAGTGTAGCATACAGAAGCATACAATACTTGAGCAATAACGAATGCATTGACAAAGTTCAGGCCCCTTTCAAAAGAACTTTGGCAGTCCTATTAAATGTAGGAATACAAAACAAAATTATTTAGGTACCTCAACTTTCATAATAAAGAAATCACAGAAAACCTAATTACATTACAATTCTTAAATGTAAACTTATTCGGCACATATGTAAGTAAGGTAAAATTTATTTGCACTTTTACGGACGCAAGATACTTCAACATAATAAAGGAGTATCTTTGAAAACTTTCCCGTATATTCCTATTTGAGATCAATTAAATAAAAATTTTAAAGCAAATTATGGTAACTATAAATTTAACAATTACACATACATATATTAAGCACTAAAAGTAAATATTTTAGGATTATTACTCCAATTAAATTATATCACAATTTTGCGCCAATACGGCGTTGAAATCTCCTAATTTTTATATTTTATTCGATACTCGGTCTTTCGTAGCCAGTGACAATTTAGTATGACCAAGGCATTTAAACTTAATACAACATTTATGTCTGTTACTTCGTTTGTGTGAAGTTGAAATATTTTTCATATGATTCTTAATCTTATTTTTCGACTTTTTAGAGCCAATCCCTCCTCAGGTTTAGCGTGTCTAACAACTTGGGCCGTATCGTCATTTACGATTATGTGAAAATACGGCATTAACTAAAACTTTAACTAAATAAAAAATAGCCTCTGTATTAAGAAATTAATTTACTAGAAAAAAAATCCCTTATCGTTACACTTTATTTGTTAAAAGTATTCCATATTTTAATCTATAATATTAGTTGTAATTGTGACCTATTTTATTAAAATCAGTGTCAAATTTTCAGAGTAATGAACGTTAAAAGAAACAGACACGCAGACCAAATAACTTAACTAAATATCTTTGAATCCTATATCGATAACTACATCCAGATTGAAAATTTGAAAAATAATTTAATTTATTGACTTAAAATTTAATCTATCTGTAGAGATTGCTTATAAAATGGAATATTGGTAAGTGGACTTAACATGTCAACGTTTTAAAATTGATTTACCGCTATCAATGAAGACGTAGTTTATGCTCACGTGCAGATTTGTTCGTGGAAATGGCCCCATTATAGTCGATGTTTCCAGTATGTAACTGTTACGAACTCTAGTTTTGACATAAAATGTCGGTATTGCATTAACGACAATTTCAGACATACCTATTTCAAAATAAAACTTCTTGTTCAATATTAACAACACGATACAAGGAAATTGTATCAACATTACCTTCATCAATATAAAACAATAATTTTATCATTGTTTAATGCTATATCATTGATACTAAAAAGGAAAATTCAAATAGAACAGATAATGTCGCAGTTTTAAAGGTTTCATAATTGTTCTTCTTCTACGTGGTGACACAAGCCGAATTAAAACAATATGCTTGCGTAGTGGTGAAAAGATTGGAAATTCAGTAAGGTTCACTTCGAGACTGACTGTTCAGGATGCGCCAGAAACATTCAGGTACTCGGATTTTAAAGCGATAATAGCTTAATGGTAGTGTGTACGAATTCCGCGTCAAGGGACGTGAACTCGAATCCACATACCATGAGCTTGACCTTTCGGTGAAGGAAAACATCGTGATGAAACACTGTCATCGTGGTAGGGCTTTTTACAATACCCGCCTAGTTAGCTACCACTCTCAAGTTAAATATTTGCCGCCAAATACCTTTACGTGTATCGTTACTTACATCAGCTGAGATTGTGGACATAATACTAAACCTTAACTATATAAAAGCACATTACAAGCCAAAAACAATTGCCATCTTCAACAAAACAAATGTAATATATTTCTAATAGTCACCCGTAATGACAGTCTACGAGCCTGTCATAGCTAAAATACATTTTACCATATATATAATAGTCGGGATCTAATCGGATACAGATTCCTATTACCCAGTATCATTACAGGATAAACATCGTTTGATTCTGGGATAAAAAAATGCTGTGTTTAATATCACAAGAGAGAAGTGAATATTTAACCAAGGCGAGATTAATAATACGAAATACATCAATATTTCTGTCGTACCGTGAAGTTGTGGAACCGACTTTCTGTTAGCGTATTTTCTCCTTGCGATATTGGGTCCATCAAAGGCCAGCATAAAAGCGAAGACTGGCAGTGAATTTTGGTTTTAAGTCTATCGTCGCTGATTTGGATTGTACAGTACTTAACATCAAGTGCAGTGCATTCACTTTGTTCGGCAACATAAAAAAAACTTATTGGTATGTCACATACGGTGTTTATGTCGATACTGAATGTAACTAAATCATTGTGTTTTCTCATGTAACACTCAAGAATGAGTATAACGGCGACGCGTTAACAATATATGTATCACTCCCTTAGTCGACTCTAGCCGACGTTACCCGAAAGAGCGTTACACAGCCGAGCGTTTCATATAATCCTTTTTTTATAGGTAAAAGTTTAGCGTTATTGTGGCGGTCTCATCTGATGGTAAGTGAAAATGTGGCCCAAAATGGAGGACTAGCTAAACCTATTGGGGGCACCGGCTCTCAAGTTCAATTGCCGGTACATAACTATAGGTATATAAGGTTGTAGCTAGCCAGGTAGGTACTAAAAAATGCCCTACCACCATGCTTTAATTTCATCCCGATATTTTTTCTTCACCGAAAGCTCAAGTTCATTGCAGGTGGATTCGAACTCACGTCCCTTTACGCGACGTCCGTACACACTACCAACTGAGCTATCATCACTTAAATACTCACAAAATAAAGTGTTTAGCACGCCTAAAAAGTTTCCCTTCAAAAATGCTTAAAATGAGCCTATATATTTGGTGTTGCAACTCGCTTATCATTTCTTACTATTAAAAAAATCGTTCGTGAGAAAACAAACCGTTCTAATCTCGAACATCAAACACACTGATCATCGATCGAAACGAGCTGGAAAGATAATTTATATTCATAAGTACACCGAAGCAGCGCTCGAGTACTTACTTCAAATACATTATATTTGATTTTCCTCGCGCTACTGTTTACTTTGAAATCCTTTTTCGTATTCTATAAACTCGTTTATCATTTTTTTGAAGTATTATTATTTTTATCATCTGCAGTGTCAGATTAGTGCTCCTCATGGGTCGCATCGCCGTAAGATTTATGCATCTAATATAAACATTTTCGCCCCATCTAACCGACATTCATCCCGTGTCATATTCATCTAAATACGATCTCTTAACGAGGACTTGTGTTCCCTTACAAAGAGACATCTGTTACATTAAGTGTTCATATTGTGGTCAAAATAACTGAAAATTTAAGGAAATGCCCATAAAGTTGGAAATAACTGTTTACATTTTTTTTAGAATCTGATAACATTAAAACTCATTTAGCAATAGTTAATAACTTAACATTCAAGCTTGTCAATTCCACGAAATAAAACAAATTCAACTGACAATTTGATATTTATTACATAAAAATAGTTTTCACGCTGTGGTAAAATTCGATCATAAATATTACTGAAAATTTAAGGAAATTCTTATACAAGTGTGAAAAACTGTTTACATTTAATTTCTTGATAATATTAAAGCTTATTTAATATTAGTTAACGTAAAAAAAACCCTACCACCATGCTATGGTTCCCTCACGATGTTTTCCTTCACCGAAAACTCAAGCTCATTGTAAATGGATTCGAACTCACGTCCCTGGACGCGAAGTTGTACACACTATCACTGAGCTATCATTGCTTTGAAATGTTTTAGTTATCGTTCCTTCCGCGAAGTTTAAGTGAATATACTTTTTGTATCTACTTTGATATATAGTTTATAATCTAAGAAGTTAAAATACTTGCGATAACAACACAGAAGAGAGAAAAAAAGCTGCGAAGTTTAGTATACACTGTTTAATTATTCAAAGATGCCTATCAATTATTTTTTCAATTATTTACTTAATCTAATTTACGCGGGACAGGAGGAGGGGATGTTCCTAGGTGATGGACTGTTGGTTCCCTCGTCAGCGACAGTATTAATTACATCCCTCGGCACTACAGAGCGAATAAATGACAAAGGTGACTCGGCGAAACTTCCACTTCGTACTAAAAACTACTTGAAGTACGTCTTTGAAGAAACTTTTTTTTACTTTTATTATGCTATGTATATTGTTTTGTGGTATAAATACTATGAATGTGTTGTTAACTGTGTAAATTGAAAACTGTTGTCAACAACGTAATGAATTAATGACAATATGCAGTTTTTAATAGTTGAGATTCTAGACTGCGTACTTGAAATTAATGTAAGGGGAAATTCTTATATAACTCAGAATAAAATATAGTGTACTCAGAATTATCTCTGCTTTAAATCAAAAAATCAAAATTATAGTTGCAACCTATGCCTATGTTTATCTTTACCTTTTCCTTTTTTGTATACGTGGAGAAATGTATTTATGCATCCTCTCCCAGCCCCGGGGGCTAGAGGGGTATGTGGGACTCACCCAGCGCTAAGCGCCGGGAATACCCACTAAACCCCCACGGCTGTCTGTCACCTTCCTGGAGCGACGCGGGTCCGTGCATGCAATTACCGCGTCACCCCAGCGTACCTGAGTAAAGTTCAGGTCACTTTTTTTATTTATAAGTTCAGGTAAGCAGTTTTTCAACTTGAGCTTGAACCTGGAACTTGAGCTAGCCAGGCGGGCATTAGAAAAATCCCTACCACCATACTATAGTTTCATCAAAATGTTTTCCTTCACTGAAAGTTCGAGCTCATTGCAGGTGGGTTCGAACTCGAGTCAAATGCCGAAGCGTCTGTACACACTACCAACGAAGCTTTTATCATTTAATATTATTTTAGTTATGGCCAAGGTTGATATAAATCTATGAACACTTTATAGATTTCACCCCAAGCCTGCTAGCTTTGGAACCGTATCGTATACGAGGCGATTCGCTAGGCGTAAATTTAAACTGGTACGTACATATAGTTATTTTTTTACCATATACCTAATATGATCCATATTTAATAATGATATTATTTTTAAGTTTATATTTAGACAATAGAGAATGCATAACCACCAAGCTCTGGTTTTCTCATGAGGGTTTTCTTTACTGAGATCTGAGACTGGTTGCTTTACTACAAGTATTCTTTGTCGTAGTTGATTGACTCAAATAAGTACACGAGTGGAATTCATCTCGACGGACCTTAGATGTACTACTTTTTTTATTTAAGAATTTTTAAGCATATATAAATTATCGTAAAAATTTGTTTCCTACGACAATAGAAGTAATAAACGAAAACATGGAATCAGCCTCACTGATATTTTTTTTATTAAACTCTGAGGCCACCTACTTGTACGATTACGCAATTATTATTTCATATATCAAGTTCAAGCTCCTTATTAATGGTGCTATTCCGAATCACATAACTTAAATTACACTTAATATTATAAAGCAGAAAAGTTTTGTTTGTTTGAACGTGCTAATCTTAGGAACTACCAATCAGATTTTAAAATTTAAATTTGTATTCGATACAGCAGTAATTGAGGAAGGTTTTGAATTATTTAATATCACGCTACTATCAATAGGAGCAAAGTTGTATTGAAAATAGTTACACAAATTATCAAAAAAAATTAGTTCTACGTAAACGAATTCGCAGGCACTATTTTACATACAGAATTAAATGTATAATGCCGCTGCAACCTGTGGATCCGAATTTCGTGTAGACAATGATTTGTGTGATTCGCAAATGATTATTCTCAATTTGGGTGTTATATTGAGTCTGTTAATTTTATGTCGTGAAACTCCTAGCGATACAGGGTCTTAATGTGGGAGCTGGTTTTAACAAAAACAGTGTAATTGTTACACGACTGGAGCTAACTGCTTAATGATTGTCATAGTGAAAGGTGCTCAAGGTACGTTGCATAGAAAAACTTAACGCTTTCGAGTTAAAGCTTCGATTAATCCGTATACTTTGTAGGACCAATCTTGGGTTTAGTTCGCCTGTTGTGAAAATGTTCAAGTAAGAATTCATAAAGAAATTAATATTATATTAGAGGATTTGGATATATTTGCATTACATTCTACTACTTTTATTAACAAAATTGAAAACTACTTCGCTGAAGCTCTTGAATAATTTATTATCTGTAATATATTTCTTGATTATTTTGTTGGATTTTTATTTTATATAACTATTATATTTATTCATTCTAATTCTAACTCATGAGAAATCAAAATATGAATGAAGTTACGAGGCCTAACTAGGTCATAACAATAATAAAATTATATTATACGTAAAAATAACTTTCGTAAAATATCAATTTCAGTTGTAATCAAACACAACTCCCACGCTCACGAGTGGGATGAAAAGTTGGTGGCATTAATATTTCATAATATTAACAAATCATACTGTTAATTTAATATAGTCAAATATTATCATGATATTAATATTCAGTGAAAAGAGTCTGCTATAGTTGTTATGATTTAATAGAATATTGTAAAATTAATATTTGTCACGTTATATAACTGGTGATAATTCACGTCCAGTTATATTATAGAAGTCGAAGTGGGGTAATGCGACGAAAAATAGGTAGGTAAGTGATGTTAAGATACGACAATTATGCCCACCGGTTAATTTATCTCAGTGACCATTTTTGATGGGTTACGGTTCGGAATTAGCCGGTTCACAACCTCCTATTGGAGGTTTGCAGCCCGGCTTGCTAATGACAAACATCGACGGTATTCTAATCTGTAGATGATGATCATTGCCTTGAATTGCACTATGCCCAACATGAGATATATTAATCTCATTTAAAGCTGCTTCGATAAAATAAAAAACTAACAGTGCAACTTTTATAATTTATCATTCCTCAAAACTATTTCATTATTTAATAATCTTTAAGTAACTCAATACCTGACCACGTTGAAAATAACATTCAATTCATAAGTGAGATGTTTAACTGGTGTGAAATATTCTATCATTATCATATATATTATCGAAAGTGAAGTTTTCGTAATTATACTGATGGTCAACGTAAATATGTATGTATACTATAGATTTACCTGGTATCCGACTGACAGGTGACGTCACAGGAGCTGCTGCAGTTGTAGCTGTGTTGGGCGGGTAAACAGGATCACAGCATTCTCGTTCAGGGAACTCACTCCCGCAAACCCATGCGGCGAGAAGCACTACTCCGACCAGCGGCCACAAACCACTACGCGATCGCGGGCACATCGATGCGATCTTTCCGATACTAATACATTCTTTAACGATAAACAAACACAACTTTACACCGAAATTTTTCGAGAACTCGCACAGGGCTAACCCCAACCGGTTTTGCATTTTGAATGGTACTTCGATCTCTTCTTCGTCCCCCTTTTTATTATATTTGACATCGCCGTCGTGAAACTCATTCATTTACACTAATTTCACATTACACTTTTTTTCTGAAGATATTTTGAAGTTTTTTTTAATAATATTTTGTTGTAAATTTTAATTTATTCTCGACACTTAAAATGTAGCATAATTGACTGATATGTTGAAGGGAACTTTTTATTTCGTTTGTTATTGTAAATTATGTAATAAATATAATTTGGATTTATATCTGTAAATATTAAATATGAAATATTTAAGAAAAAGGTAGTGAAAGAAAACATAATTGTATTTAAATTAACAACACAAACGTTTAAATAAAAATACAAGCGCATTCAAACATCATTTCATGTAAACCTTTCTTTCATTCTCATTTCGTTTTTATGAATACCGTTTGTTCTTTTCATATGGAATTGACACGATTCTTCAAATTATAATAGTGGTGTTAGATTAAATAACTCATGCAGCTATGTAAAGTCACAAGAAAGATATTTTTTACGATCGATGTGTGGTCAACATGGACATTATAAGTAAAATTCCAATTGTCTAATTATATATATCTATGAAGTACCCGCTCAAGATCTGTGTAACCAGTACATTTGTCTAAGGCACCTATATTGAGGGCAGTAAGTATGATAAAATAACGGTAGTCTTCAATCTATGCTAATATTATAAGGCGAAAAAGCATATATGTTTGTTTGAACGCCCTAAGGAACTACCAGTTGATTTTTTTTTTTAGTGTTTGATAAAACAATCATTTCAAAAGATTTTAGGCTATTTATCATTACGCTACCACCAATAGGTTAACCATTACAAATACCAAAAAGATTACAAAAACGGGCATAAATTATTAAATATTTTTTAATTCCACATGAACGAAGTTAGTTAATAATAGACACTTGTAATGATTTTTTACAGTTTGTGATGCAACTGTATGCTGTATGAATTATATACTTAAAAGCAAAGGAAATATAGTCTTACTTTTTGACACTTTACGGTTAATAGGCAAAAACAATTAGGGATATTGGAATAAACATGATTTTTTGAAATGCTTTTTTATAATTGTTTTGGCTATTTAACTCAAAGTAAGTGTAAAAAATGCCTGAGAGATGTTATATATTTGAGATAATATTAAAAAACAATATAGAAAATAAGAAAAGATATAAAATAAGTCAACTCACAAAAAGAAACAACGAAGTGCATAGTATACGCGCGCACACACAAAGGAGTCGAGAGATGGCATTACGGCATTAGAAAGCGTCATGCCGTTTATCGTCACGGCAAGCGTGTATTTTACTGTCAATAGATGGTTCACATTAAAAAGTAGTGAATAAAATCAAGCATAAAAGTTTGATTAATCCTTTTTCTACATCTTAACTTATATAGTAAGGTTGAAGTCATCGTCTAGCAGGGGTTAGTCTATACTATTCTCGAAATATGTAGTCACGTAACTACACGTATAAATAATAATGATAGTTAACGTCAAACAGAAATTCCTTCTAATATGATTTGATGGCATATAATATTTACTAATTCTGCAACACGATTATTATATATGAACATATATTTACAACATACTTGAAAAGTAAGACCAACAAAAATGAGGAAGAAGATATATAACAATAAAAATAAGCAAAAACTTATTAATACTTAGTAATCCTTACTATTATTATAAATGCGAAAGAAAGTTTATGTGTTACGCTTTCACGCCTGTACCATTGAATCTATTAAGATGAATTTTAGTATAGAGATAGAAGTGACCTTCTCGCGAAAAACTTATAGGAAATGGGGTAAAGAGAAGATTAAATTTACTATGTATTTTTTCATTGCGCCAACGCGATATTAACCGCGGGTTCCTAGCTAGTTAATTTAATAATAACAAGTAGGCAGTCGACGAGAACTGCTGAAAGAAACCTTAAATACGTGGCTGTTGACGACAATGTTAATGTTAAGTGAACTTAGTAAACCCTATTCTGCGTCACCGATCCGATCGTGACAGTTCGCTCTTATTCACGTTGAATGTAAATAAACGCAAATTTTTTACTTCGCATACATTGTTTATTTACTTAGGTAATAACATCGTCACCTGATTTTCATGATAAAATCGACCACGAATGCCAACAAGTCGGTATATACCGTTCGAAATCGAACGAATCAAATAATCGGGGTCTTAAGCAGGTCACGATTGAATCGGTCAGTTCTATAGAATATATTCGGTCTTAGATATGATCTTTGTAAAGTTTCTATAGCTCTTTGAACGCTTACGGATTAAGAAGTTTGTTTAGATTTATAAATGGCACAATACACAAACCTTTCCACGAGTTGTGTAAAAAAAAACGGAAAATATTCCTATTAAAAGCGCATGTAAATGACTATTATATTTGCATGGTGTTAGGGTTTTTTCTAATGCCGATCTGGCTACCTATCGCCCTCAAGTTGAAATTCTAACGCCAAATACTTATAAGTGTGTTCCGGCAGTTGCACTTCAAAGCCAGTCCCTTCACTGGGCTTAGCGTTTCCACTATCTTGGACCACATCAGCACTTAACATCAGATGAGATTGTAGCCATAACTACACTAAACTAAACCTATAAAGTATTAAAACCTATGTCTATGGGCGCGACAAAGGCATTAAACCCAAATATTGCTATCAAATATGATTAAAAGTCCTTGTAGGGATCTTCTAATTGCTAACATGTCAAGCCTATACCTTTTCAATACTGTAATAATAGACGTTAATTTTGTGAAATGACGTAATAGTTTACCACGCACACACAACACTGGTTGGATACCAGTCCACAAACATTTAAACCGTCTCCGTTTCTCTCGCATACCTTCCTACCTTATAATTATCATAAAATAATTGTTGCTATTTGCTAATAAATGTATTCGACTACTAACTATTCGATTTAATGTATTTACCCATTACTAACTATCGAATAAATTATTAAAAGATTAAAAGGCGTAACGATTGTGAACACGCTCTAAGTTAAAAGGGCATTAAACAAATAGAATCCCTAATACGCTATTTAACTTTTTGCGAGAAATCCTAACGTATATTACTTTTGTTCTTCAAAAACTTCTTCTATTTAACAGGAGGGAAAATATTATTTTCATTAAATTCCCAGGTAAAAAATGGACGATAATAATATCAACTTTTGTGATCATCGTAATAGTCTGTTTTAAGTTGTGATAATATTTATTAATTGTATCAGACGCTCTGAATTATTATTTTCTTTTAGGATTCTTATTCTCTGTATTATTATAAAATAAACTATTTGTTGTGGCTTTAATTATTAAATAAAGAGATTAGTATTTCTGCTATATTATTATTATTATTTTAACTCCAGGTTATTCAGTATAATTGAAAAAAAAATAGTGCATACAATGTTTATGGAAAAGGGGTACTAAGTACCAGAACTTATTGGTTTGAGTACCAGAACCAGTACCAGAACTTGGTTTGTGTTTTAACCACACGACAGAAGTGCAAAAACTCAATAAAGGCGAGGTTAATAATATGAAATATAACAATAATGTATTAAATAAAACGAATTGGCATATACGGTGTTTATATTGATACTGAAAGCGACTGATAAGATATGCTCTCTCATTTAACGCTTGGCGAGGTAGTGTTATAGTCACGCGTGGACTACCTCTCTCGCTATCAATTTTTATCGTGGAGAAAATGTTTTATAGCCTTCACCTTCACCGTATCACCTTGGACAGAAACTCAACTGAAAGAAGGACTCAAGACAGAAGACTCAACTGGATCTAAGCCGGAGATACCACTTTGCCTAAACCTCAATGTGGGGCCCCTCAGAGAGGGATCGAGACAATCACCTCTCTCGCGACCTAAGCCACCTCGAGCTGGCTTTACCCGAAGGAGCGTTACATTACCAAGCATCTCCGGTCAATCTCCTTCAATCCCCACAAAATAAAGTACTCAGTGCGCCTAATGAAGTAACCTTTCTTTTTCCACTCAACTCTACCAGCCGTCATCTCAATATTTATTATTTTTATACACATATCATTTCTGACACAGTCCATCCCATATCTTCTTCGGCCTTCCTCTTCTCTTACATTCATTCGCCTTCATGTCGTACGCAGATTTGAAATTCAATACCTGAAACATCCCTGGTATACAATCGTTCGTACCTCTCTTGAACCTTAAAAAAACAGTTTCTATCGATACTTTTATCGAATGTTTGCAAACTCGTCCGATGTATCGCATATACTCGAACGTATTTGGTTAACACTAGCTCGTTCTGCAGACCATCTGTTACACATAGTTTGAAGCTATACGATTTTTGATCGAAAGTCAACCTAGAAATTTTCGAACAATTTTTCAAATGTTTCAGTAAATATTGAAATAAGCACGGATCCATCGAACTCGTATTGCGGGTATACACTTAGAGTGATTACTATATGAAAACAGGGGCTATTCAGTTTGTTGATATGGACATAATTATGTCATGTAAAACATTTTCCTGATACCTTGAAATTAAATGTTATGAAGAATTAGTTATACTGGTAATTGTGGTTCTGCGCTTCCAGTAGGCAATAACTTAACTAGCATGTTACCTTTTCATATCGTAAAAGCCTTCTCTATGTTCTTCTAAAATACTTGCTAGATTTCATGCACTACGTTTCCTAAAGGAAAATCTTAGGAAACTAGTTCCTATTAGGTTGCCAAATTGTTTTCTAAATATATTTTTTAATGAATATGAGAAGAAGTTAGTAGTGTACCACTTATAGCAAATACGGAGACAAGTTTTTCAGTTAATCAATTCTAAGAAAAAATAATAATATTATAAACTTAATTGTTCACGGTGGTCGCAATTGACCTACGTTATTGAAGAGGGGTCCAAAATAAATAAAAAAATTTTTTTTTAAGGGTTTCATAAAAAAACTTCAGATGAAATAATAAACCAACCATGTAACATCTAGTACTAATACAATTCAACTTTTCACTGTGTAATAATGACTCTTCGTTACTTCTGTGTGCTCTAGAACGAAATGTCATAATGAATGATCTTATTGAGAGCTGATAAAGCGAATATCGGATAAAATTAATCCTTAACAGATGATCGGTCGATAGGTAATATTATAATTTAACGAGCGAAAATATATTAAAACTTTCATCCGTAAAGTCGGCTCGAGCCGCTGAATAGTTCGTCTAATTACAAAGTTTCCTTTGATCTGGAAATTTTGAATGAGGAGTGACTTAAAGCGGCATCCCTTCTAATGTCAACTGAGTAAATACATTATTGAAAATAAATATTATTAAGTTCTATTAGTTATAAGAGCCCTGAGCCAAGTTAAATTCTTCTACATTCGCTTGCTTAAAAGGCATTAAAAATGTATGTGATAACGTTCTATGTAGTAAATCGATACTATATTTCAACATTAAATCGTGTTAGATCTTTATAATTCATATACATTTGAAAAACAACATAGATGTTTATTTCACAGCTAATATTAAAGACGCCATTGTTTATAACGCTCTGAACACTGGACTCCTTAAAACTTTTATTAAAGTTGGTATATGTATGTTTTGCGATTCCTTTAAATGTATTAAAAGCTGTAAGAATCAAAACTATGTCAAAATAGTCGTCATCTGTCATAAAATATCGTGCGTATAAGAATCGAATTCAAAATGCCATCATGCCGTTGTTCTAATATACTAACATTTATAGCAAACATAAATGTCTTAATTCAACCCTTTATTTCTACAAATATAAATAATCCAAACATTTTTAATTATTACAAGCATCATATATACTTTGTAAATCAAAAAATTATTTTTCTTATTAATTGATACTACTTTTTATCTGTAAACAAGTATATAAGTGCTCGCTACAACTTTTACCGCCTCGCCCGCTGCCGTTAATAAAATATAACCGATTTCCGGCTAAGACATCGCAGCTCAACGTAACACTAAGGTAAAACGGTACCTGGTGAGTACGTAGATACAATAGATTTAATACATCTGTGCAAATGATTATTGATTTTGAAACGATGCTAGCTCAGTGCTAGTGTATACGGATTCCGCGTCAAAGGGCGCGAGTTCGAATCCACCTACAATGAGCTTGAGCTTTCGGTGAAGGAAGCATCGTGAAGAAACCATAACATCTTGAAAATCTGCCGCCAAATACCATTAGGTGTGTTCCGGCAGTTGCACTTGAGAGCCAGTCCCTCCACTGTTAATTATATACTATGGATTAAATGAGTATATTTAAAATAACAAGGAGTTTCGCACGTAACCCAAAGACTACTGTTTCTAGAGGAAGACCATGAACAGCTAAGTTTTAACTAAAAATGAGCGCTCAGTGTCCCGTGTCGTTTCAATATTTCGATCAACTTCAACGTTATTTCTTATTTATGTATGTATTTAATATTTATATACGTATATGTAATATATCACAGTTTCTTGCTTTTTATTCTTGTATATATGTGTCATCGCGATTTGTTATGAATAAATTATCCGTCCTCCTCGCTTTCCTTTTAAGCTGTGTTAATGTGACGACATTCTGAGAGCACCGGATACAGATAAAGATAATAGACAAAAATGGCATCGGTTTCAGGAAGCCTATTTCGAAATGTTATATGAAATTAACAACAACAAGAAACTGACAGAACTTTTAAGTTGAAAACTAGCGACATGCAATTTTATACATTTTGCGAATTCAGTAGATTTCATCACAAAAATAATATTTAAAAGCTGTGGTTAGGCAAGTGTGTTATCTGAGAACAAGTGAATTAATTTAGTTTAATTAATAATTTAATTTATTTTTTATTTTATTTAATATCCGAGTAAGATTATTCGATCGAAGCCCCGGATAGGGGCCCTCAACTAACTCTGCTCGTGCGATGCAATAACACTATACATCACTGAGAGTACATCATCACAACGCATACCTTTCGTGCATACCCACACATTAAGTATACGGTTCTGTAATGGACTACCCTCGTGGCCCTTGCATGACTTGTCAGATGTCATTGTTAGGACCACTAAACTTAATAAGTTAGGACCTGTTGGTTAGTTAGGATCACGAATCTTTGTTCTTTTTCCGGCAGAAGCCCAAGCCGATGTTCGGCCATTCTGGCAACCTTGCGCCCGTTGCCTCGGGGCTGAGTGCCCTCAGCATTCGCCCCAAAAAGTTCGATAAAGCTGACAAAGCTTTTACGGCTAACAGCGTGTCATGTCGAAAAATAAAGATTATTGATAATTTTGGTAAAACAGATATTGATTGTCTATAGACTTATTTTAAGAGTTACATCATAAATATTCTGAAAGTTTTTCACAAGCTTACCGAAATGATAAGAAACACATTTTACTAAAATTAAAAAAGAAACACCGTTTGTCATATAAACTAGTTGTTTATAAATTGCAATCAAATAGCTAATCGCAAAATTATTCATTTGACCCTATTAAGAACCAACATAGGCCAGCACTGTCCCATATTCAAAATGATTTTTTCTGCTATACTATATTTTTTACACAACTAAATAGGCACGTGGCGTATGACCCCTCATGGTAATCTATTACAGTAAGCCTGTAAATTCTTATAACACACTCATTAGTACGTTGTTGTCCTTCAAAGCCTTGCCTGAGCAGTTCTAAGAATTTTACTCATCGCAGAAACAAAACAAAGTTGTCTGCAAATCTTTTTGTGGTAGAGATATTTTATCACTCGAACTACAAGTAAAAAGAAATCTTTAAGATTTGCATCTACATAAATTAATTTTTCATTTATGATTCTTTAACTTGAATTAAGAATAAATAGTTTCAAAGGTATAGTGTACCTTTTACATATTATTAGTAACCAAATTGTTATATTATCAAAGAGATATTATTGTTACAAACCGATGGCAAACAATTGAATGATTTCAAAAACAGTCGAGATACTGGCTCCTACGGATGGTTCACAAATATACAAGTGCAACTTTGAGGCGCTGATAGCTCAGTTGGTAGTGTATACGGATTCCGCGTCAAGGGACATGAGTTCGAATCCACCTACAATGAGCTTGAGCTTTTGGTGAAAGAAAACATCGTGATGAAACCATAGTATGGCGGTAAGCCTTTTTCTAATGCCCGTCTAGCTAGCTACCATCCTCAAGTTGAAAATCAGCCGCCAACTACCTATAGGTATGTTCCGGCAGTTGCACTTGAGAACCACCTTCTTCACTAGGCTTAGCGTGTCCACCATCTTGGGTCATATCGTCACTTGAAATCAGGTGATATTGTATTCATAACGCTAATCATTAACTATAAAAAATACATATCACACAATCCAGCCACTAGGTTAAGCGAATCCACCATCCTAGATCACATCGTTATTTAACATGAAGTAAGATTGTGGTAAAAGATTTACTTCTAAATCTATATTATTATTTCAAAGCAGAAAAAGTTTGTTTGAACTCGAAACGCTCAGAACTACCTGTAGGATTAAAAAAAATGATAAAACAAAAATTAAGGATGACTTTAAGCTCTCGAACAATAGTTACCATCAACAGGAACCAAGCTGTATTGAAAAAAGTTACAAAACCTGGGAAATAACATTTAATTCCAAGCGAACGAAGTCGCGGAAGCAGCTAGTCATATATAATACGATAATTTCCATTATAAATCCATGGTTATTTTACTAACTAGGGACATTACTTTGAAAAATACGATAATTCTATATAAAAATATATATGACAATTCTAAGTTCGCTTCATATTGCGAACACTGCCTCAATGGGCACAGTTACCTCAGCTCCGTTTATTTCTGTCGACATGCAACTCCCGTATTAGCCTTTACTAAACCGAGTGCTAATAGATCTATAAACGTAATAAAGCTGTAAATAAACCAAATCTTTACATTAAATAATTAAAAAAACATAATCACCATGTTATTTGTCAGCAATATAAAGGCCAAATAGATATTGTTAGAAACTAGCTTTGCCCGCGTCTTCGCTAGCGTGGAACTAAAAATATTGGATATTTTTTGCCATTTTTGTTACATCTTTCAATACAGCTTTGCTTCTATTGTTGGTAGCGTGATGTTAAATAACCTAAAGCATTCCTCATTTATTGTTCTATCAAGTACAAATTTGTGAAATTCAAATGGTAGTACCTAACGTTTGCACGTTCAAAATACTATTTTTTTTCGCATGTCTTCTTCTCAAACTGCTACATAAATTTCGATGGTATTTGACACGGTGATTATTATTATTATTATGAACTAACACATGAAATACTTTTTATAACATAGAAAGAAAAGGTTCCTCCAAGAAAGTAGGTAACACTTTAAAGTTTGTAACAAATTAATTCTCGATGGATTTTAATAGTTTTTAATACGTTTTTCATATTCGATAGTTGACGATTTAACTATAAAAGTATTTTATTTAAATGTACGAATAAGTATTTTTTGTAAACTAATGACGATAGTATTCATCGTTTGATGGTCACTGTTAATTACTCCTACAATAATTATTACACGGTATATTTGTACAACATAATACATTTTGTAGTTTACCACGTGGTGGGAGGACACGTCCATTCGATTCAATCACAACTACCATATAATTGGTGTAATACCATAATTACCCGTTTAGGGCTGTCGCTTTTTGTGATCAGCTACCGTATATTCAAAAATTGTAGTGATCTGTATCCAATTTAAAGAGGCGTGAAAGCCGTTTCTCGTATGGTTCAACCCGAGTTTGTTTATTTACGCTTTCACACCAAACAGCTGAATCAATTATTATGGATTTTAGTATACAGATAGATGGAATACTGGAGATGGTGATAGGGTAATTTTCTCGCGAAAACTCATTGGAAGTTGGGTAAAGAGAGGTATAAACTTTGTATAAAACTTTTTATTGCATCATCCGATTTGTTTGACAAGATCAATATCATCGCGAGGTAAAAGCTAATATGTTAATAAAATATCGAACGAGCTTCCTTCAAATATGTTAAGGTCAAAAGGCACTCCATAAAAAGTTATGAATAAATCACGATAAATACTCTCCTATCTTAGGCAGCACTTTTTGCTTCCATTCCTGCTAATACTTGTAAGTGTTCGAGAACTCGTTTGGAAGAAAACGATCTAAATAAATCTCCGAAGAGATTGTGCTGTCACATGAAATTTTGCTTTCAAGCTGAAGCTAAGAATAAGAAAAAAATGGAATATGTTAACTTTATGTTCGTCGTGGTGTGATGGGATACATAAAATTTACTATTACCAATACAGTTTTGATAGTAAGAAATGTAATGTAACTCAAGAATGATTGTTATCACTTCAACAACCATTCGAAAGACATTGAGATATTGTAACAACACATCTCAAATAATTTAATTATTAAAATGAACTTTTTGGAACAAGGTACCTTATCGCACGGTACAGCTGGGGGCTAGACGGAAAAAAGTGTAAGATTTTTCCATCACGACTCTTTAGCGAATGCTTATTGGCTGTGCCCAGTCTTAAGTACGAGCTTATTGGTTTAAGGCGGCCAATAATTTCGCACTGGCTATGCAGATATAGTTTGTACACGACAATCGAGTCAGCTGTATCATATTATAAGCATTATAATGAATTAAATGAATTGAATGATTTACCATAAAATGTTTATATTCATAACTAGAAAAATATATTAATTTCAAAATTTCCTACCACTCCTTCAATCCATTAGTTCTTTCTGCGTTTAATTGAGTTGCTCTCAGTCGCTAGTAATTCATTTATTTGTATTTGTTCATCAACGATTTTCAATAATAACATAGTACGAAAAGAACTTTGTTCCAACCTAGTTTTCTACGACACTAGCATTTTTTTTTTTATTTATGTTATAAACAATCTATACCTAAAAAATTTCTTTCCGTTTCAAATTTTAGAACTGTACGTCCCCGCGACGGAAATATAACATTTTACAATTAGTCTCAAAACGTTTTTTTAATTATAAAGAATCGTATTTCCTTATAGCGTTAACCTAAAAACTTATAACCATTAGAATATATTTAATGTTCAACCTTGTAAATCAAGTAACGCAAAAGGGTCTTGACACGCAGACAAAAACACAGAAGGACAATAACGATCTTATAGGGATTTATTTATCCTTAAAGAAGTCTGTAATCCTAAAAATGTATGTTAATAAGTTAGGAAAACAGCTAAAGGAAAGGTTATTTATAACGGTAGAAATTGATTGCAAAGCATTGAAGCATCTTCGAGATTAAGTTCTTTTCCTTTTCGTACTATTCTGGATATTACAAACTAAATGTGTAATAAATTTGCCCCATAAACTAACGTTACGTAAGGACAATTTACTTAGTATTACCTTATATTATATTATATATATTAGTATATACTATATTACTATATTACTATATTACTATATTAGTAAGTGGTGTCGTTTGTACTTCTGTTTAACTATTTGAACGTTAGAAATCATAATACAATTTCACTTTAATGATTCTTTCCAAGAAAATGTGTTATCGATCGCATACTGTCTACAATATGTCAGAATATTCTTTGCTCATGGTTTTATATAGAATTACGGCAATTATGGGGTTACTCTTCTTGATAAACATAGGGTAATTTAAAAAAACATTACGATTTCAGAAATCTGCTGTCTATCAGAGTTTGTCACTGTTTGTTTGAACGCGCTAGTCTTAAGTAGAAGGTTTTAGTATATTTAACATCACGAGCAGATATGTATTGACAAAAGTTACAAAAACGGGCAACAATTGTTAAACATATTTTAGTTGCGTGGGAACGAAGTCATGAGTACGGCTAGTTGTGTATAACACGGCCGACAGTAAAAGGCGACTCCGAATGGTCCGAATGTCGCACATAATATTCGTATCCTATCACCCCGCTATATAATTACAAATAGAAACATGGGTTGTCGTGGATCAATACATAAAATATTATACCAGCTTATTTTAAACCAGTTTATTAACTTAATTTTTTACACAACAAAAAAGTACAACTGTAAGTGAATAATTATTTCAAAACCTTTCTCATAACGATAAAAAATGAAGTACGTCATTAAAAAAAATCAATGAAGGTCTCCAGTTTAATCACACAAAATCTTAATAAATCATACTCCGGTATAGCTTTGACTTGAAACGAACGGCCCGTTATGGCCCAATCCGGCCCATGCAAGGCCAAAACGAATCGATAGTAGGCTGGCTGCGGACTTTAATATTGTGTACACAATACGTAACCATTTGTTTATACCTACAACTGTATTTTGGGTGTGAAAATCAAGTTTCCATAATTATTTCACATCCAGTAACAAACTATACAATGATGAAGATATATCGACGATTTTGTATGCTTAGAGAACTTCTCTACATAAGTGTTGTTTGGTGTGTAAAAAGAGGTAAAGAATAAAATGCGCTTACAATAAAGAGTTGATTCTCAAGGCAGCAGCATACATAGGTTTATATTGAACTTTTTACATGTCACAGTTAAAGTTAAAATTGGCCTCAACACATTACTTTTAAGTATACTTATAATATAACTATATACCACTAATTATATTAAAATAACAATTACGACCAATAAGTCCTAAAAATTACAATATTAAGTTATGACCTTATTTCAGTTCCAAAACTTACATATTAATCAAAGTTTGTTAAATCTAACACGATACGATTTAAGATATTAAAATACGAAAAACAAACAAAGTATGTTAAAGTAATTTAAAGTTATTACAACTTTCAATTAACTTTACAATATTTTTTCTTTTTGGAGTAGATTCTTATAAAACGAATGCTTGAAAATGAAGCAAACCTTTCTGCTTTTGAAATTCATTTTCATTCAAATTAATGTAGTTCAAAGCTGTTAGCATTAAACTTTCCACTAGTATTCACCTTCAAAACTTACCACGTTTGCCTATTTTAGCAGCCAAAGATATTTGCTCCATTTATCGTTTATATTGGATCGTTAAACTATTTAAATCGTTCACCGCAGCTGAATGCGCTTATAAATCTGAGACGAATCGGTCACCCCTATCTGGTTATCGAATTTGAAACAGAAATGGGAATATTTGAATCATATCCATATTATCTTTATTGTATTCAATGTCTAATAAATTTAGTCTTAAACAAACCTTTCAAAACGTTTTCAAAGGAATTCTATTTTAAACTGTTTGAGCAATCCAGTTCAAGGAATTTCTATTTATAACTTCACTGGTTGGTCAATATTTTCCTTACGGCATGAGCAAAGGAAGAAAAGTTACAAACTCTTTTGATAGTAACGTTTTTTTATTAGACAGCAAATAAAGATATGTACGTATCCCTAAGCAAATACAGCGTGGTTATACGACATTAAATGTATTGGATCAAAAAGTATATAAAATCACAAAGATTAATATCAAAAATTATGAAAGAAACGTAGGTGTAAGACAGTTGACGTTCGCGAGGGCACTTTTCCTTACCTCCTGAGGGAAATACGAAAAAGATATATTTTATTGCCTTTTATTATTTTGTCACATAATATAAAGTGACAGATGAAAGCTCATACTAGAGGAAGCACTATTTTTTTCTTGACACAATTTTATCTTATTACTTGGGCTCGTATATGAACACCAATGATTATTTGGTTTTATATCTTCAGACGTGATGATTATGTTTACAAGGTAGATTAAGACTTTCAGACTGTATAGGTATGTAATTCTTTATATTTCTACCCTGCGCTATATCTATCTTATACTATTAAGTGAGCAATTCTTGTATGTATGAGTATACAATTCGCGTATCTCGGAAACTGCTCCAACGATTTGGATGAAATTTAGTATTTAGACAGGTTTTTGCTTATTGATTTCATCTATATAGTTGTATTTTTAGTAAAAACATTTTTAAAGCAAATCGCCTCTAGTAAAATGAATAATGATATTACTTGTATTTTTATTTGAAGTACCTGGGTGACCGAGCTTAAGTCAGTATTTTTTTTTTCAATTGTGTTTATTTTCATATAATATATTTAGATACGAATCACATGTCGATTATACATCCATATTTTACAATTTTACATATGTATGTCGTCGTTTTTTCAATAAATATACACGCAATGTAATTAACCATTTTATTAGAGATAATTTGCTTTAAAAAAGGCGTTCTTACTAAAAAATATAACTATATATGTAGATGAAATCAATAAGCAAAAACCTGTATAATACTAAATTTAATTGGAATTGTTAGAACAGTTTTCGAGATACGCGAATTGTATATACACATGTAAAAGAATTGCACACTTAGTAGGGTTAGATAATGACGAAATACATATGTAAAATTGTAAAATGAGGAAGTATAATCGATATGTGATTTGTATATAAATATATTGCATTGAAATAAACACAATAAAAATATATATCGACCTAAGTTCGATCACCCAGGTACTGCGTATATAACAACAAGTCCACCCCGAAAAGAAGTAAAGTGAAACGAACGTCTGACTATAAAAATGGTTTTTAATCAAGTTATAGCTTCCTTTTCTAATATCAAAATATATCAAGAATATATAAATTTTTATCTACTGAAATGTATTAAATGATGAATAAATGAATTAAAAGGTGTACTAAAAATTGAACAGGAATACAGTTTGTTTTAACGCTGGAAACCCGATATCAATATTTTCTATCGCTTTTGGAACTTGATTTGTTAGAATAATTTAACCTCAGAAAAAAGTAATTTAAGCAAGAGAATCCGATGATACAAGTTAATTGAACGTTGGTGAAGGCAGATATATATACCTCGACAATAGAAACTTTTCAATGTCTCACCAAAATAATTCTAAAATTCGAATATAAAAAATTGTCTACTATACAAAATTTCTTTCTAATTATTTCCGGAATGATTAATGTAACAGTCGTTTCCGAGAAACCAATTATATGAATACTACATATTACTGGCGTCCGTGACGTTTTCGGTTGTTCCGTTCCGCCGTTGGTTAAAGTAGAATACGTTCTTAGTATATATAGGGAAAGGATTATATACACCAAATATTAAGTTAATGCGCTGTACATTATTGGAGATCTGGTCATGAGAAGGTGGAATTTCATATATATTATATATACCGTTGGTTATACTAGTCATTTCCAATTTACCTTTCTTACTTTGCAGTAAACCTATACGCAATTTCACTTAAATCCCATCAACAGTTTAAGAGTAAAATAACAACTATTTTAACATACTACATTATACCTAAAGTAATGTTATAAATGCGAATGTGAATTTGTTCGCTACTACTCAACCGATGATCCTGATAATTTCTATATACGTTTTCAGGAGTACATAAAAGACCATAAAGCAGAAAATCATCAAGTAAAATAAGATTTTTTTCAGAAGGTACTTTTTTTTTAGACTTTTTAGCACTTGAGAGCCCGTCCCTCCACAATGTGACCACCATCTTGGGCCACATCGTCACTTAACACTAAATCTGTAAATTATAAAAAATAGACTGATAAAATCTACAATAACGCAAACGAAAAAGCTGGCAAAAACTTGTAACACTTATATATGACATACAAGAAATCCTCGAAGGTATTCGATTATTTAACGTTTGTGGGAATATGAAAGATATAAACTTATATAAGTTCACCTGTGATACGGTGACAGTGACCTTTGGGAAGTCGGGCCGTGTAGTCACAAGATCGATATTCTGGTCCACGTAACCCTCCCGAGGAATACGATGTGTATGAAGTATTATAATATATCCGAGAAAAATCCTTCATACATGTCGTGGAGATAGATTAATATAAACCAGAGCATTTCTGGAAAGTGTACTCGCGGGACACCCAATAGTTTTTTGTTTAAAGACACTACCCGACAGTATACAATTATGGACCATTTATATCATTTGAAATTGACAAAAGTTTTTTGAATCTTCCCTCTGGAACAAATACATCATTATAAATTTGATAATTAAATTTATTTATATGTATGATCGGATACTTATTATTATTGTTATAAGTTTCTAGTTCAAATAGAACACTACCAAGAAATCAAATCGTAAATAATAATTAAGATGTGTTTTCGCAAATTTCAGTGTATAATCGATTTTTATTGTTATATCACAAAACACAACAGTTTTTAAGAGGGTAAAACCCTCTATTTTAAGATTTTTTGATGAACAAAGGTTTATTTTTTTAAGTGATTATATAATGTCTATTAAACATACATATTATGAAAAATGAATAGGAAATTCAATGATCGTACAAAAATATTTCTTTTCGATTTATCTACTTGTTTTTAATTTTTTTATAGACATTCAGTGAAATTATGAATGTATAATTTGGTAAAAGTTCTAAATATAACAAATTGTATCTAATACTATTTTGCTACATTTTTGCTAATTGTAAGTTAACGTGCCTATAATAATAAATTATTGCCTATATTACAGTCGTTCGCAATTTCGATATAACTTCGAAACTTATTGATAAGTATATACATATTTATTCTTAAGGTATATAAGTATATTTGGTCTCTATTCAAATACACCTATACTATTCCTCCAAGATAGGAATTTGATGTTTGTACATATTTGATATCAAGATTTACTAGCCTGCATTGGACCGCCTCCAGCTATTTGGGCAGTATGCCATTTGGCGGATATTAAGACGTAGTTAATTTTTATATATGTTTCACAATGTAGCAGAGTCTACAAAGAATGATAATTTACAAGACGATAGTGTATCTAGTCATTTGTGTTGTTAGTTTAACAAAAAAAAATACGAAAACAAATAGATCTAGATTTGGGAAATAAGAGAATAATCTTATTATTCAAGTGATACGCTTGGAAAACATTGCTTTATTAAATCAAACTTTGCTTCCCTTTTGTTCGTAGTCAGGTCTTCTGATATTATTAGACCCCTCTTGACAGTTTCACGTCATTTCTGGTCTTTAACCCTTATTCTGAAAATCGTCTCGATTGTCTGTATCAAGGTAGTTTGCGAACAGACTCAGACTTGCCTTCTTCTAATACTAAATAAACGATGGGTTCCCATAAATTGTGTAAATAAATTAATTATAAAATCCGTGGTATAGAGCCCAATGGCGATACCTAAATATTTTGAAAATTCTTTATTATATATCGGATTGGTAAGACATGATAATTGTATCGGACTTGATAGGGACCACCACACATTGTATACTCAGTAATGACGACCGTTAGACCCTTTACAGTGACACTTTGGTTTTGTCATATTTTTGAATCAATCAGGGTATCGTGGTCGAAATTGTTATTGAATTGTACATTATGTACAGTGACGGCACTGTTCCGTACTACTAACAAAATAAACCCTTACCAGTGGACCGTACTAGGGCTAAAATGGAAGATTAAGGTCTAAAGTTAAATTGAATACTGCAGATCAAGCCAGTATATTATTAAACAATACATGAATAATTTGAAATTTTCTCAAGCACACCGACGCTATGAATGATTTTCTTTTTAAACATATATTACATTTGAAATCTTCCACATCTTTTTAATCTCATGTTAACTGTTATATGTATATATCTAAGTGAAATATTTCGAAAGACTAAATCAACTAACTGTATTTCTTATTCGTAAATTTAAGCGAAGACGTCACATGAGAGTAATGACGTATTATGTTGCTTATTTTAAGTATAAATACAGTAGAACCCATTTATAATAATCCATTTTATAAAAACAAAATACAAAAGTAAAAAAATCCCGATGAATAATAATCTAACTCGCGTTCGCGAGAAATTTTACGATACATCCCGAAACATAGAAGATTATAAGGAATATTACTTAATAGCTAATAACGTACGGTTGCTTAATATTTTAATTTCGTATTTCCCCACAACGTGATCCAAGAGCTTCCAAGATTACAACACAATTTCCATTTTAAATTTCTTGTTGAAATTTTAATAACACTCTCTTACACACACACTTTGTATTAGGTTCCCGCCATTTTAACACAGTGTGTGGTTTCCCGCGCTTTTCTTTTAACCTATCATATTAAAATATTCATCAAATAGTAATTGTATCGAAACCGTGATATATAAAAAAATAGTTATAAGTCAATATAAATACCTTCTAAATAAGTAGGTCATATGCCATATACAAACCAATCGGATCATATTAGTGTAACATTCTACTCCATTCACACTCGTCAACTGAATAAATAACAGACACACCGTTCATCCATACACACGTAGCACTCCTTAGAACTCAATAAATAAAATTATAAATTGAATGGTAGATTACGTTTAAAAAAATCGAAAATCGCGATCAAGCCGCACGCACCAGTCGTGCGCGTTTTACGACAGACGCGACAATACTAACGTAGTAGACCTGGCTGGAAAGGCTTTAGCCGTCCCCACCTCACCCTTGGAGCATCCGACACCCCTTTCAGCCCTCGACCATGGCTACTGCTTCAATACCAAATCGTCATATATTTCCAGATTAACCTTTCAAAATAATTCACACCATTAACACTCTAACCTTAAAGTCCGAATTTGCTTGCAAATTTTGAAACGTAGATTATATTTGGAAAGCGAATGCATACCGTCCTATGAGTCAATACGTAGATTGTACGATGATAATGAATTATTAATCGAATATCTATTCAATAGTTCTATACTTAAGGATTAGTTTTCATTTAATTGTAAATTTGGTCACACGTGTGAACGGTTGAATTCGATTACTTAAATTAAAACACTCGGAAAATATTGTTTGAAAATCGTCCCTAAAGTGGCCAAGTTAAGAGACCTTTTTGTGCAACAATCAAATCATCTTGAATAGTATGATCACTTTTCACTGTATCAGGCTGAAATACTTGTTACCTTAATTATAAGCGTTGTCATTTGGAATTGAGGTATATATTTAATCGGTTATTTTTTGGACAAAAATCAATCGAAACTTAACACCGATCGACCGTTGCTAATATCGGCATAGATTTTGTGAAATGTATCTATTAGGATTGCAGTTTTCCATAAATTGTATTTTTCTTTCTAAAACTACTACTACTACTACTACTGTTATTTTATTTATTTTTTATTTATATATTTATCAGTGTTATATATTTATTCATGTTTATTTTAATATTGATTATAAATTTATATTTATAATACTAATCTCGAAAAATTCATTTTGTTTCGTGGCTTAAAAATAGCTGTCGAACTTTTATCCAACGTATTACAGTGGTTTCTGAGAATCTTGTTACGTTTTAAACAAAACTTGCTCAATTAAACTCATTATATATCTATGAATTTGCGTATTCAATTTCCGTATATTATTAAGCAATACAACTTTAAAAAGTAGTCAAAAATGAATTATTATTAGATCATTTCGACGGTACATCTATCATTAAATACTATTTAATATGTGTCAAAGATATGAAATTGCAAGAACATCAAAAAATAAATAAATAACAAAGCAGTGTAATATTTATAGAATACATTATAACTTCATAATAAGCCTGTATAGAATAAAAAGAGATACTAATCTACAATTCCAAGTTCAATATGTATATGAATTGATGCAAATACTAACTCAAACCTATTAACCGTCAAAAGTGTGACATAGAAATGTGAACCTTAAACGGAAACAGCATGGGTTGATTTTTATATGCGCCTGAAAACACTTTATTTAGAATATACAGCCCAGACGTATTGACCTGATTTCGTTTTAACACTTTCAGAACTTAATATAAAGCGCTCGATACCTTATTCTTTTAATGGGTTAGAACGTATTATGTTGTAGATATGCTGGTATATATGCATTGCGATCTTACATGACAAGAATTAATGGGTACTTAAAAACGTATGTTATGGGGACTTGTCCATTTCACACTTAGAACCAATACAAGCGATTGGACGTGTGTGTGTGCGTGTGTGACGCCAATGGATGTGAGTTCAAATCCACATGCAATGAGCTTAAGCTTTCGATGAATGAAAAAAAACCTGATAAAACTATGGCATAGTGTAAGGTTTTCTCTAATGCCCGCCTAGCTATGCAACACTGTCAAATCGAAAATCTTACGGCAAATACTAAATGTCTGTACGAGCAGTTGCCTTTGAGAGTTAATCCCTTCACTACATTTAGTATGTCTACAATTTTAGGCCACATTGTTACTTAACATCGGTAGATTACACTTAACATGTGTATATATAAAAGTGTCATGTTCTGAAGCGATGATAGCTCAGTGGTAGTGTGTACGATTTCGCGTCAAGGGACGTAAGTTCGAATCCAAGCACCTACAATGAACTTGAGCTTTCTGTGAAGGAAAACATCGTAGTTACCACCGTCAAGTTGTAAACCTGCCGCCAAATACCAATAGGTGTGTTCCGGCAGCTGCACTTGAGAGCCAGTTCCTCCACAGGTTTAGCTTGTCTACCAACTTGGGCCATATCCTCACTTACGATCAGGTGAGATTATGGCCATAACGCTAAACCTTAAGTATATATAAAAAAAATGATGTTGAATATGTCCTTGTCTCAATATCAAACTGCAGCTTTATAAGCACACCCACTACAGTGCTGTAATTGTGACAGGGCCTTATCTACGTTATCATATACGAATTATCTAACAGGAAATATATATTATTATATAAGTAGTACCAGTTAAGAAGTAATTATTATCAATATTTCAAACGAAATTGATAAAAATATATAATGGGAAAGTATCTGTGTTTGTGTATTTGAATGCTCCAATCTTAGGACTTACTAGTCGGACTTCAAAATTATATTTGTATTTAATAGAGTAATCATTGAGCAAGGCTTTATGTTATCTAACATCACGCTACCACCAATAGCAGTAAATCTGTACCTAAAATAATTTACAAAAACGGTAATAAATGATGACATATCTTTTAAATCCACGCGAATGAAATCGCGGGCACAGCTATAATAAATATAACAAGCTATATCAATAATATAGTTGAGCTACGAAATTTCTACAGCGGGCTACGAGCCTACGCAAAATCGAAGAACATCCGATTCGCTACGCAGTTACGAGAAACGGTATTAGTAGATAAACTGCCGCGTAGTAACATCGTTACAGAATTTCTAAAGCGAGATGTTGCTACGCGTATAGAATGTTACTCGTTTCTTTTAATACGTGTATAGAGACGACACTTAATAATTGTTTTTCTTATTTAATAGGTAAAAGTGCTTACAAACAATAAAAGTTATTATGTTTATGGCAAACGGATATAATTGAAGCGATGATAGCTCAGTGGTAGTGTGTAAGACTTCGCATTAAGGAACGTGAGTTCGAAGCCACTCCACCTACAATAAGCTTGAGCTTTCGGTGAAGGAAAACATCCTGAGGAAACCATAGCATGGTGGTAGAGCTTTTTCTAATGCCTGCCTGGCTAGCTACGAACCTCAAGTTCAAAATCTGCCGCCAAATACGGTTACGTCGTAAAAACTATATTCGTATATAATTTAATACATCTAAATTATTTAGTATAGATAAACTAACTCTATATTAGCAAATTATTTAATTAAAGTTATACGGAAACTACTAGTTGACATAATTTATTTATCTATAATACAACATGGCAGTTTGGCTGAGTTGCCTTAGCCTCTTGTTATTTTCCCGCCGTTTCGTCACCTAAGATCAGGTGAGGTTATGGACATAACGCTAAACCTGAACTATGAAAAAATATTGAACACTATGTTGAAAGTTAAAGTTAAAAAGTTATGATACAAATATAAATAGTTTTTTCCAGATACATGTAAATGATTTAAACCTTACTTAACGCTCCAAACCAGGCAACATCTGTAACATGGATGCCTAGAACACTGTCAGAGTTATATAGATAATAGTCGGTGGAATATTTTATCTAGGAGAAGAGAACCCAAAAAACCAAAGCTATCATTAACACTAAAGACCTTTATAAGTAACCAAATTAATTAGTAATCATTTATATGCTGTATATATATGTATGAAGTGTATGTGCGAAGGTGAACACATGTGTATGCGTGTGTATGTTTAAGAGATTCTTGACTGATTGTAACAGGCCAACTAATCACCTAAGTAAATGATCTGTTCGTTCGACAGAAGTGCTACGAAGATATTTACCGATAGCAGTGTTTACGTGTTTACGTGAGCATCGTTTAAAATGATAGATCTTTTGTTTCGAAAATGCAGAGAGTACTTTCAGAAGATTGTCATTTTTGATGTGAAATGTCTATTAATCCGCTTGGGTAGCAAAATCGACCAATATACTGAGACGGAAATCGGCAGACGCGTTATACACATATCCTTGCATGCACATTGCACAAGCTGGACGGATTTAAATGAAAATAGTCCCTAGTCTATTTCATTTATCTTAACCAGTACCTTTGTATATTTACTTATTAGTCATACCAGTATAATTTCTTTCAATTCATTTACTGTATTTAGTATAGCCTAATTTTAATCATGCTAACAAAATGAATGTATGTCCCTCTTAATTTTGAAGCCTAGTTAGCCTACAAGAAAATCCGACCCTGCTTACAAGCTGTATGAGTTTTTGTAAAAATAACTTATAAGGGTTTATAAAAGTAAATTTCCAAAGCTAGCTCATATACTTATTCGGAGCTCGCACTTTTATGAGAAGCTAAATTGAGGGCTTACTTTAACACGTATAAGGTTATAGCTTCAATTATTACATACAATTTAACATCTGCTTCACATTTCGTACATGTTTTGTCATTTTAACTGAGATTATAGAAGATTTCGTGTTGGTAGAGTTCAGTATCGGACTATATCCTGACTGTCACCATGTAGTTATAATTCTGTCACAACGACTCTCTTATAGATTACGGTTTCAAAACGACCAATGTAATAGTATAGGCTAGCTTGATTAAACAGTCACGACCATTGATAGAATATCCATTTTTGAGACTCTTTACCAATACCTTGCTATTCAAATAATTGACTTTACTTTCATATAAGCTTTATTTATAGGTTTAGGGTTATGGCCAAAATTTCACCTGATGTTAAATGATGATATCGCCTAAAATAGTTTATACGTCAAGTCTAGTGGGGCGGCAGGCTTTTAGGTGTAACTGCCTAGACATACCTATAGGTATTGCGGTAGATTTGCAGCTTGAGGGTAGCACCTACTCAGACGAGCGTTAAAAACCTCTCAAACGCAACCTCATTCCTCACTCCATTTTCACGGCGTCCGTATACGCTATCATTGAACTATTATTGCTTTAGATAAAATCAAAATACAACCAAACAAATCAAAACGTCTTGTGTTACTAATCGCATGGTTAAGGTAAACAAAAACTAACTAAACTCAATCCACGTATACATGTAGAGACGACAAAAAAACCTTTATAAATATTTTTAGACGTGGTATTTTACATACTACAATAAATTAAAGTTGAAATAAAAATTATACGATGTTTTACGAGGCGTCGGGTCGGCGCGACGCGACCTCACAATGTCGGTCAGTACCTACGCTTTCAGAGCTTACTGTAAATGGTCACTTAATATTATGTGAACGGTCGGCGGTTATATACGCTGTCACGTGATTCCACAACACGCATACACTTCAGTCAGTGACAAATATTGTACCGTTAAACTCACACGACCGATCACATTTAATATTAGCAAATAGGGCCTTCTAATATCACGATCGGAACTTGTAAACCTTAATATAATTCCAGGTTATATACCCTAAATTGCCCCGTTTATCATGTTCCTTATGAGTCTTTGGAAGCTACATTAATACCCGTTAAGTTATAAAAGGAGAAACACAAAAAGGCAGTTGCAAAAACCTTCCATTATATAGTAATTAATTGTTCGCTATGTGGTAGTTATATAATTTAATTGGTCTTAAAATTAAATAACATGAATGATTATTAGTAAGTCTTCGATAGTCGCCAATGTTTTGGTATTATAATGTGATTAACATCAGGTACACTTCTTCAACTTTGTTATTATAATAAAAACCTAATGTATAAAAATAACCTTTACTACAGTTCCATAACTATAGACAATAATATCCCGGAAACCTCGAGAAAGAGGAAATTTAAACAAACTAAAAAATAAACTTAATGACTTTCTAATAAATAACATTGCTTCTATGGCTATATTAAATTACAAAAAGGCTTAACTAAAAAAAGTGATATTAGTAATTGACCGATATATATATATATATATATATATTGCCATAGTAAAATAATTTGCTATACCCTATTAAGGTTCATGTATAAGGATAAGATCTGAATGTATATATATGAAAGCGAATATATAAATAAAATACTAATATAGTTATAAAGTGATTATGAATAATTAATAACCAACAAAGTACAACAGTAGAACTGATGGCTTGAGTCACATTGTGATAATGACTCAAGTAAAAAGTAATAGACGCAATTTAATATCCTAGAAAGTAAAATGATATTATTTAGACGCGGTGTTGTGAACTAAGCGACCTCATTACAGTCGACTCTCGCGCCCTCTGGCGCCATTATACAAAGAAAATGACTTATTACGAGCTCTAGCTGTATTTAAAAACTTCTATTTTTCATTTACAAACGAAAAAGATTTATCTTTAGGCTGACCGCAAACGTGTAGCTATTAACAAAAACACACAGTGACTTTACTTGACAAACCCAAAAAAAACATCGAAATTACTTAACTTTGGTTAATTTACAAGTTGGTATTCATTAAGCAATAATAACTCAGTTGATAGTATGATCGGATGCCGCGTCATTGGACGTGAGTTGAATCCCTGCAATAAGCCTTAGCTTTCTATTAAGGAAAACATGGCGATATAACCATAGTTAGTCGTAGGACTTTTTAATGCTTACCTGGTTGGCTACCGCCCTCACGTTGGGAATCTGCCGCCAAATACCAATAGGTGTGTTCCAGTAGTTTCACTTGAGAGCCAGTCCCTCCACTAAGCTTAGCGTGTCCACCAACTTGGGGAACATTGTTACTTAACGTCAGGTGAGATTGTGGCCGTAACGCTATATCTATGAAGTATTAAAAAACCTTGTTGGCCATGCAGTGATAAAATGCTCGGTTTCTTTTATTTATAGCTAACGTAAATAAGCACAAAATGCACTTATTAATAAAACAAAAAGATAACTACTTTTATACGTACAATTGTTTTCTATGTATAAATAGGTTAAGACAAAAAGCTTTAGCACCTTTTTCTGTTAGTCAAGTGATTTTCTCTTTTTTATTCAGTACTTATTTAGACTTACCGGATGCTTGTCTTGGTTCCGACATATCATGAGAAGAGAGGTGTGTGAGAGATGAGAAGAAAGAATAGGTTGTGAATGAAGAGATGACGGCTGATAGAGAATTGTAGAAAAAGAAAACGTATGGCGCCGACCCCAAATGACTTGGGAACAGGACATGAAGATGATGTAGTGTTACCGGTAAAATATTTTGCTAACCTTATTATATTTTAACTCTTAGCTTAATTTTTTAATAATAATTATAGATGCATTTTCATCTCTAGGTGAACCTTAGTTATTACTAAGTGGTATAATTCTGAGATCGTAAGTATGTAAGCTGCCTTACTCGTACAAGCCAAACAAACAACGTTCCAATTCAGAAATAATGGTCGACGATTCCAAACGTTCGTTCTGGCTTTGGGGATTTAGATAAAATTTGATTTTTTTTGTGTAAGGATAATCTATTAAGTAATACCTTACATATATTAATTATTTAAGTGAATGAAAATATGTTTTATTAGACTTAAATTATGTACATACTTCAAAAGTATACGTCCCTCGACAAGAAAACATCCATTCCTCCTATTAACCATTGTTAAGTACATAAGATGTAAATAATAAAAAATATTTCCTAAGAACGTATACTTAGCCTAAGATATTCAAAATACTCACGATTAGTTTAAGCTGCACGCAAATGTATTACTAGCTGTGCCTGCGACTGCGTTCGCATGGAACTGACAGTTATTCAACTAATTTATAGCCTATGTTACTCAGGATCAATATAGCACTCTAATAGTAAAAGAATTTTTGAAATCGGTCTAGTAGTTTTGATTTTATTCGTTACAAACAAAATATAAATAATATCTTTATAATATTAATATAGATATAGTTAATCCATTTTTTCATAAGTAATAAATTAAATTTAAAAAAAAAGGTGCGGACTAAAAATTCTGCAGGACTGACAGTATTAAAGGCATAAAAAAAATGTATTTCTTATAGTTGCACTTATTTTTATATCGAGCCTTGTCAGCAAAAACATCGTGAGTGACAATAGCACATTTTACAGTAGAGTTTTTTAATTCCTAATTAAAAAGTATATATTAAATCTTTATAAAAACAAATATGACGCGTTGTTCATAATTAACCACTAGTCTATTAAAATAATAAATATTAACATACTGCTACTAACTTACAATATTAAATTTTAGGTTACATTTAAAAAAACTTTTCAAGAAGTTTAGCGATTTCGATGTTTTTTCTCAAAAAGCCCAATATCTAAGAAGTCTGTTTAAGTGATATTAATTAAATTATAATTACGATGTGAATAAATCCAGTGAGACTGTGAACGTCTTAATGTTTTACTCACCGGACCTATTTTCTTTGTTGATCGGTGCCAACAGGGTTAAGATATGTATTCCTAAACTTTCTTCATGTACACACTTTTTAAGCACATAAATGTTAAATCTTTAGTTAAATCAGGGGTACGATAAAGATTCATGTTATACGGACGCGCCAGTCCTACGTAAGGAGCTCCAACAACCGACTTAGCTGGAGCGAAGTCTCGGCGGTGACAACAACAAATGTCGAACTTCTTTCCTTTAATATAATATTTATTGACGTTGAAAAATGTGTAATAACTTAGGGTGGTTACAATAATCTATTAAAACTTAAATGTAATACATTTAATTTTTTAAAGAAATTGCATTGAAAGATTATTTTAAACGCCAGCTATCACGATGTTACTTTGAAAAAACTTTAAAGATTCTGTTGTTATTTTGTTGCCTGTAATTTTAATGCCTTTTTATGTAATATAAAATAAATCATCATGTTTTCCTATAAATATTACAGCTATTAGTAAATAAAAGGTATAACAGCTAATTATAAAATATGACACATCATAGCGAGTAATTCTGACGGAATTTAAACGTATCAAACTTTCCCAGTAGCGGTTTGTGTAATCCATAAATTATTACGGAATAATAATTTGTTCTTGTAAATTTTCCTAAAACAGAAAGCATAATCCTAAAATGCGAGTTTTGTATTTTAAATATAATAATTATAATTCAATAGCTTCAAGGACTTAAAATGGAATGGGCTTAAAAGGAATGAAAATACAAAATATCTTCATTTAGAATGTACGATCGAAATAACTGGTTAAAACCGCAGCCCGAAGGTGAAGTGATTGAGGTTTCGTCTCCTTCCTCTGCTGGGTTGAAACAAATGGAATTTAGACGAGAAATACATAGCCTTATTTCACTGGGCCAGCGAACGAAAAGACAATTTCATTGTACTGGATAATTTTGATCAGAGGGCAGCAATGCCAAGATACACTGCCGGTATACTGCAGTCTTATGTTAACTTCCTTTTGTAACACCTGTCCTCTGTGTTGTTCTAGAAAGCAGATGTCTCACAATTTCTCTTGTTCCCCAGGCAGGGCGGTAATTTTAGTGGATTTCTTCACGTTAAAGTAAAAGTTATTCCCTTGTAACACTTGAGACTCTTACTTGGTGATTTTTAAGTGCAAGTGAAGTAATTCTAATTTTATATGTCAGCCATATTTTAAAACTAAAAAACAATTCCTGAAATTTGTTGCATATTAGTTTTCGGTTTTATGTTTAAAATTGAAAGTTTATTTATAGGTCAGAATTTTATTAATAACATTTATGTAAGTTAATGTAACAATCATATAAATACATTAAATAAACTATACAGTACGTATAAAAGTTTCAAGTCTCTATTCTTCCTTTACTTACTTATACTGCAGTTTTCAAATCAATATATTTTCATAGTTATACTATTAAATGTATATGATATAACATTACATATCAATGTAAAGTGAATTTTATTACCGTAAATGAAGCATTGTTTGAATAATTTATTGAATAATTAACTTTCCAGTTTATAACATTCGTTCAATCTTCGAATTGATAAGAACGAATTGATAAGACTGTAAAGCTCGTAATTGAATACCTGAAGGTTTGAGGTTCGGCATATAAAAAGGATTGCTTTTTATTCGTATGCTTTATCTATTTGAATAGAATAAATTATCGGCAGACGGTAAAGGAAGACATCGTGAGGAATACCTTGCAAAATGTTTTTACATTTACTATAGGTAAATAAATACAGAACTGTTGATTTCGCAGCTTTGCATCTGTTAATACATGATAGGTCTGCACGGTGAAGAAACTCATGATTTATTTTAAGCAGGAGCCTTTACTAAACATGTACCTACAGATTGGTATATAGTATACATTTTATTTAAAAGGAAAATTGGTTACGTATTCAATGCTTGCCATCTCTTAGAGAATCTAAGTAGTATTATATAGGAATTGTAATTCTTTAAAATTCCAAAAGTTTTATACATGTACTTAATTAATTAACTTATAACAGGTTACAAGTTGGACTCATAATTAGTCAAGCTGACTCCAGTATCTGTATCTAACAAATGACATGTTTCAAAATCGTTTCGCTTATCATCGGTTTTTTCAAAACTATTTTTGCAAAGAAAATCACCATCGCAAACAAAATCATTTCGACTTTCATCCATAATGGCAGTTTCGAAACCTTCCCTATACCTTTTATCATTCTCATTTTGATATTGATATCTAATTTCAAAATCGGGTGAAATTGTTTGGCCTTCGTTCACTGTCTCTTTACCTAAAATATCTTCAGCTTCCATAGCTTGAGTTGAGATTTCATTAAAATGCACTCTATTGCTTTCGTTTTTAATTTCATATTTCAATTCTGAAAGGTTTATCTCTTCGCGACTCTCGATTAGTGGTTTAAGATTCATCATGTTAAAACTTGGCATCATTCTAGAATCCCATTGATTTTGCACCGCAGATTCATCTATGACTTCATCAACTTTTTTAAATGCACCCAGGTTGTACTGTAGAGGTATTGAGAACGATAAGTCTGCTTGTGGATTCTGACTCGTTGGTAATGCTGATATATGAATTGCCGGTCCCGGTTCTTTAACTTTTGAACTATAGTTGTGATTTGACGTTTCTGTTACGTTTACCATTTGCGTCGACGTAACTGAAAAATAAATCAATAACATACCTTTAAATTGTATATTAACTGTTTACCGCAATACTTCATTTTCTTCCATATGTGAGGTTCTTAGAATGAACGTTTTATGAACCATGCCTGTTCAGTTATAATTCATTTTTTTTTAAACCCAGAGCGTTCCGTGCGTTGGCAGCGAGGTGATTTTTTAAGTCATTATGCTGTATGTTCTTTTTGTTATACTACCTATAACTTTACTATTATTGACTAAGACATAATACTTACTTACTTACTCAGGTTAGTGAGTTTCTGGCGTGCGTCAAGTGCGCTGGAATATCTGGTGTTAGAATGGTCAATATTTGCCATTTTTAGTATGCTTACAGTATGGTAGATTTTTTTATGTAGTTAAGGTATATCTTTTTGACCACAATTTTACCTGAAGTTAAGTGATAATATGGCTCAAGATGGAAATCACGCTCAGCCTTGTGAGATGACTGGCACTCAAGTGCAACTGCCTGAACACAATTATAGGTATGCGGCGGCAGATATTCAACTTGAAAATTAGTAACTATCCAAGCTGGCATTAAAAATGCCCTACCACTATGCTGTTGTGTCATCACGATGTTTTCCTCCTCCGAAAGGTCAAGCTCATTGCAGGTGCATTCGAACTCACGTCCCTTGACGCGCCGTCCGTACACACTACCAACTGAGCTAACCATGCTGATTATGGCTTGCGCACTAATCTAAGCAAAGGCAAATGGAATAAACTAGAAGAAATAAATACATACATTCATTACATTTACCTGGTATAGTAATGAAATCTCTCATTTCTAGAGCCAAAGTAGATGGAGACCGCTCTGGCGATCTGCCTCCTCGTGCAGGATAAGCCTCACATCCTGTTTTTTGCTGTTTGCGCCACTTGGCTCTGCGATTTTGAAACCACACCTTTAAAAAAATCAAAGTAATCAAGTTAAAAAATACTTAAACATTATTGACTAAGATTTGCTAGCCAACATAGTGTTTTTTTCTTCTTATCATTATTATAATGGCAACATATTTTGTATACACATTCCTGAAAATATTATATTGATAGAATATTTGTCGAAGTTCAGATAATGCCCTAGCAAAAGTTAAACGCCTGAACTAACATAGTCTATAGAGTTTTATTGTCAGCATTATTTATGTCCAAGTTATACGTACATAATACAAAACACAGTAGCAAACAATAAAAATAATATTCATTCAGCAACCATATCACAAATCACATATTTAAAACAAATAATATAGGAAATGTCTAAATCTAGGTTGACAGTTCTTAGTTTAAGTATTGTGAACGCTGCCACCTAAACTAGATAATCCTGTACCTCAGGTGCCAGTACAGATATACTATTAATGAGAGCAATTGTACAACCCCAGCAGATATACCAATTGGGAGAATTATATACAAAACAAGGCTACTAAACAAATTAAAATTAAAACCACAACATAACTGATGAAAGTGAAAATTCTGCAAGGTCATTGATTGTATTACTACTGTAAACTTCGGGTAATCGAACAAAGTATGAAGAATGATTAATATGGCAACGGTACCTGAACTCTAGCTTCGGTGAGATCGATTCTCATTGCAAGTTCTTCTCTAAAAAATACATCTGGATAGTGAGTTTTATGGAAAGCCGCCTCTAATTGTTCCAATTGTATGTTGGAGAAGGTTGTCCTACAATGAATGATTTGTTTGAGATTTTTCCAGTTAATATACAATTATATAGAATCAAATGCGTAATAAGTATTTATTGTACAAAGTATACCCGTTCCGAAGGACACCGTACGGGAGATAACTGATATGAAGATTGTTTAGTGTGTTTCCTAATTAAAATACATTATTAATTTATAAAGTAGCATGGTTGCTTCCGCTTTACTAATACCGGTCCCTCGAACCTTACGTTTACGAAATTAGATAAATAGTTTCTTAGATATTTCAATTTATATAAGATAAAATACAATGTTATCTGCTTACTATAATCATTAGCCAACGAATATATGTCTTAACTAATAAAAAAGTAGTAATATTGATGTAAAGTATTTTACTAGAGACATTTTTCTAAAATTTATATATTAATATAAAAAATATTATACGTTTATAAATTAAAAACAATGTGTGTGCAGTTCACACGTGATAGAAGTGTAACCTTCAAAAATTTGTTTCGTAATATGCAGTCACAGACACACACAAATGCTAACACGTACAATGCTCGGACCCTGTAAGAAACATCATATAATGCGTCTATCTCATTCTCTTGCACACTAGACAAGTATGTGATTGATTTTTTTACAGTCGCTTTTTTGTTTCATCGAGTTTCAAATCACATCGATGCTAAAGAAGGTTTCACTTTAAAAACACTGTAATCAGTCCAGGAGTTATCGTGTTATAAGTTCAAAAAACATTTCATACTATTTAAAGTACTAACAGAAGTAATGAAATAAATATTTAAATTTAATGGTAAACAATATTTGAAGGTAGATATATGATTAAAATGAAAATTTTAGGTGTTTGAGGTAATTTTACGTAGATACATGAAATATTAAAAGCTATTTAAAGAAAAGTTGATATATATGATATGCATTATCTTTAATATCAGAGGGAGATATTTAACCTGCCGGCATTGCAACTTGCCCTTCAGCAGACCTCGTTTTAATGAATACTACACTTGCCATCATATAAAGTACTGTAAATTTACTATCAAATAGAGAAAAAATACCTGTATCTTCTTTGTTTTCGTTTTGGTATATCACTTTTTGAATCTGTAATTAAAAGAAAACACTTATTTTATTCAAAACGTCTTGAAAATCTTTTGATATGTTAATTATAAAATGAGTGATGTTCAAAAACAAAGCATCTGTGTCAGTTTATTTGTTAAGTCATTTAATGCAACTGCTTACTTGGCTTTGGTGAATATTCTTCATCTTCCTCGTATTGAGTTTGTTCGACACTTTCATCAGCTGCATCTTGATTGGTAGTGAAAGGTTCAGTTCCTTCGGTATCGGTGCGCTCACACAGTACCGAACCTGGGCCCAATCTATAATATTTTTTCAAGATTAACTCCTAATTGATTAACCGACTCATCAAAATATGACTTACAAGAAATCAGTACCCGATTAGTACATATGGTGATAATCTGCTCACAGTGACTTTATTTAGTTTGTCTTGTTTTGGTAACTTTTGATATCAACTTACCCGTTGAAAAGGTTGGGTATATTGTAACAGAAGCTAGTCGTTGGTGATACGTCATCGTTGAGTATGGTTGCCGAGTCGAACCCTGGTGCACTGGAGGTACCCTCACGACCGTCTATTGACTCTTCCATCTCCTCAGGACAATGAAATCTTGATCGACTTTACGTTTTGCTTGACCTGTTGGGCATTATCCAATACCTGTCTATCTGGTATAGCACAATTGTGTTAAACTAGATCGTGATCACCATGGGAAAGTGGCCCCTTATCCAGATTATATTTTTTCTACAACTGTCAACGTAATGAAATAACAATTTGTATATATATATATATGTTGAATTGGATACCTACTACTTTGCACATCTGCCCACTGATTGATTGAATGGATGATAGCTCAGTGGTAGTGTGTAGGAACGCCACGTCATAGGACATGAATTCGAATCCAAACACCTACAATGAGCTTGAGCTTTCGGTGAAGAAAAACATCGTGAGAAAACCATAGCATGGTGGTAGGGTTTTTTCTAATGCCCTAACTAACACCCTCAAGTTGAAAATCTACCGCCAAATACCAACAGATGTGTTCTGGCATATGCATTTGAAAGCCAGTTCCTACACAGGTTTAGCATGTTTACCAATTTGGACCGTATCGTTAAGGTAGGTCAGATCAGGTGAGATTATGGCCATAACGCTAAACCTCAACTATAAAAAAATAAGGTCTCATAAAACAAAAAATAAATAAAAAATATTAATTATTTTTAGGCAATTATAAAAGAAGATATGTCATAGACATAGTGCTTAAAATCTCGTACAAATTTTATTTTCGCTTTACGTTAACAATTGTAGAAGAAGTAAATACGGTGTATAGGGTAACACCCGGGATAGTTATAGGCGTAGATATAGCGGGTTCTAGAATCAGCTTTCATACACTCAGTAATCAAGGAGTGGTTTGAATTTGTATCCGACTGAGTAACGACAACTAAACACATCGTAAAAAAACGCATAATTGTTACCCTCTAGCTCAATACGGTTGGAAATATCTAGTTATATCGAGCCAATAATTTACTTACATGTTTGTATTGTAAAGAACTTATCTTGTATGCTTTACTTTGACAAGGCTCTATTTAAAAATACAAGGTATTAAATTATTCAAATATTGTAATCAAATAATAATAATCTTATACTATTAAGTGAGCAATTCTTGTATATAGTTATGTATAAACATTTCGCATATATCCGAAACGGCTCTAACGATTTGGATGAAATTTGGTACTAAGATAGATTTCTGCTTTTAAATTCATCTATGTAACTATCATTTACTATCATTATCATTTGTTTGTTATTATTATTATTTATCATTTATTTATTCATTATTTTATTTTTCATAAAAACACAATCAAAAAATTACTAAAATGATTATTTATATACGTAATTTTTATTTAAAGATTGAGTCCATACAAATCGTTTAATCAATGTGTGATTCGTATTTAGTTATATTGCAATTTTTTTTTTTGCTTGTTCTTGACGTGTCGAGAGCAGAACACTACCTGACACTCGCTTTGCGGTATGAGGCGTGCAAAATCCGAGCCAAGCTCGATCACCCGGGTACTCGGATATTAATACAATTAGTTTAAAAAATAAGTGTATGTTAGAGGATCCCTCAATTATTTTCTAAATGTTGGTAATAATACATAATACCATGGTTTTACTACAGAACCTGTTATCATATTCAGATATATAGCCACTAATCAGAACAAAAACAACTCCAATTTTATTAATCGTCACTAGGATTTTGTATATAAAGACAAAAGTGTCATTTGTCCATAATATCTTTAGATTTTATTTACTATGTACTTCGATATGATAACATGCTATGCCTCACGTAGAAACTGACTCTGATCTTCTGCAACATACCTACGAGTGTTTCCAGATAGATTGTCAACTTGAACGCGTTAACAAACCAGGCGAACTTAGAAAATACCCTACCATCATGATATAGTTTAACAACGATGTTTTCTTTTACCGAAGGCTCAGGGACTTGGTATGGTTTCGGTCGAACTCACGTCCAACGACGTGGTGTCCGTGTAAACTACCACTAAGCCATAACTCTTTCAAATTTTATCTTTGCAGTGATAAAAGCTAAGCGTATACTCATTCAACGGTTTCAGGATAATTATATCAAAATTAAAAACATATTTTTCTCTTAACAGTAATAGAACACTGTAAATAAAGTGATTGACCGCCCCGAGCAGGCTGCGACCAGCAAAGCACCGATGTCGCTCAAATTGAATTAAATGCCTATAATTTAGTTAAGTTTATTAAATTATCAGTAAATGAGTATAATTTGTGTCCTTTCAACATTGTGACTTTGTTGACGGGACGGTTTACGCGCTTTTCACGTGACGCCATCTTTTTTTTCTGTTGCTCTTTGATTTGACAGCAAAAGAAGCGGAGATTGCGTTGGGAAATACGATACAATCAATGATGTGATTCTTTTAAAGTGATTGATATAAAAAGTTTAAAAATAATAATAATTCCAGTTATTTACAGAAAATTTGCAAAGTAAATATCGTTTTCAAGGCAATATTTGAAAATAGAAACTTATTAAGTATAGTGAAATAAGTTAGATGTGTTATTATTTATCTTGCAGTTCGTAACATAATATTTAATTATTTCCAACGTGTGTGTATGTAACTTTTAATACGTTTTGGGTTACGGTAATTATTTCGCACGTTCATGACGGCGAAATCCTATATTCGTGTAAACTTATGTGAAAGTTTTTAGTGTAATTAAAATTATATAGAGTATCTTTGTAGAGCTTTAATGGAAAGGCAAATAAAGTAGAGTTTCAGTACAACCCTAGTTCAACCAACAACTTCTGTTAAGAATATTAATTGTAAAGGTAAAACTTTATGTTAATTTTTTTAGGCTAGGTTTTAGCTTTATGGCCCTTATCTCACCTGATCTTAAGTGACGGTACGACCCAAGTTGGTACGCACGCTAAATCTGTGGAGGGATTGGCTCTCAAGTGCATATCCAGTTTGGTACACAACGTTACCAAATTTTGAAATAAATTTAATCGTTATGTTAGTAGTTTTACTAAAAGAAGATACATAATATATATTTAATGATACATAATCAAAATATTTAATTTAATATAGTAAACTAAAGATAACGCTACTATCACATCTATCACATCCATTTTAAAAGATCTTATTAATATTTGTAACTTGAACTCTATTAAATAATTTGTTTAACAGATCACTTAAAAATTCAGTAATGTCTGAGAATTACTTCATAAAGCCGGGATTGCGGATCTTGGATAACTTAAAGTACTATTTTATTTATCATTGTTAGCAATGAGTAAACAAATTCATGAAATTTTAAAATAATTATTCAACTATCAATATCATTTTACTAATAACAGGTTGACTATAAATTTACATTTTTATAACATTCAGGAATGTTTTATTTCGCTAACCGGTAAAAACTTGTTAATCTATCTAACATCCTCTGGTTAAATTTTGCTGCAACTATGTATAAATATATGTGTGTAAATGAACACAGTAAACATTCATTTCTTTTTCTTCTTTGTTTTAAATTATTTCTTATTTAATATTTACTTATACTAATAATAGTTTATTTATAATTTTTTTATTACACTGTCATGTAAAAATACGTACTAGTAAGAGAAAATAAAATATGTATTAAACAAACCAGTTTCTTTCACTCACCTTATAACTAATTAAATTATTCGTAACACAATTAAATGAGAAACACATATAAGTAAATAATTAACACATAATGGTATTACGGAATGGTGCTATAAAAATCTTACGGAATGCAAACAACAGAACGATTACGAATTAAATAATTTTAGTATATTCACAACTGAAGGCTGTATCTATTGTCACGTGGTTCTATATACTGAAGTGGCCGCTACGGGGTTTACTGAGCGGTCATTGTTATCGAAATATATGGAGTAGCTATTCGATTTTAAATTATAATAACGCTACCTTGTTTTTGTATAAATATATAAAATATATATTTGCTTGTGTCTCCGTGTACGCGCTCAATCAGCAACTACTGGAAATATTTTGATGAGATTTGAGAGAGAAAAATGGATATGATTAATTAGGATTTTACTACTACTTTGTCTGCTCAATAGCCGGTAACATAACTATAAAACAAAGTTGTGGTTGCTCTTAAATTTATGTTTGAATATATGCTTGCTATTAAACCCTAACCCTAGTTTAACGATTACCGTAATGATTAGTATATTGTGACATTTTAAGCTTTTAAAAATATCACGTTTTAACGTTGCAAGTAAACATAAAAGCGACTCTTAACGTCTCTTTTTAAATTTATTTGATGTTTTAAATACTCTCAACTGTTCATCATCACTAGGGATTTTCCAACAACTCACTGTATCCTTGCCGAAATCCATTGGTAGCATCTGAAACTTTCTATCTTAAACCCGATTCCATGCCTAAGATAGTCTTAGGCCGTCATCGCAATTGAAGGTTTCATATTTTTCAAATCAATTGCTCGATTTTACTGTTCCAGGATAGTAAAGTTCAAAAAATAAAAAAATTTTTTAGAGAAATTTTAAATATTTAATTTATATACATATGTATTATACGTAGAGAACATTCTATGTTATTCCTGAATACAATAGATGGCGCTGCGAATGAGTTATTTACTACAGGAAATGGCAGGAAAACGGTAACTATTAGTATATTAAATGTTTACAGTAAATTATCTGATGAAACAGTAAATTGCAGTAAATTATCTGGTACTCAAAGTTTATAGATGTGTTTGAGCGCCATTATTTAAAATAATGTAATAATAATTATATTTTTTTACAGCCGCTACACTTATACTGCGGTGCGGAAGCCGCATGTGGCCCGTCGAGCTTTCGTATTTGGCCCACCCGGTGTTACTTTATGTTAAACAACCCAAGGACCTATAAAACCTAAGGAAATAATTTATTATATATATATATATAATTTTTTTTTTGTTTGCGGCCCGCTAGACAAGCCCCTTTGTATCCCATATAGAAAAAAGCTTGACTATGGCGTCTTTAGACTCAAAGAGTAAAAATATATTTATTAATTGCTTTCATGTTTTTTTTAAATAACGGACATCGCCTCCATTGATTTTAGAACCGCCTAGAAAAATTGTGACGTTGACTGTCCACCTATCAGGCATACCTTTAATAGATCAATTCCCGCGCTAAGCAGAGCTTAAGGGGGTGGTGGAGTGAGCACTTACAAGTGCTGGGTGTATCGCTGTCAGGTAAGTTGTGGCTTGCTGAAGCCTGTAATGTATGAACGAGATGACGATATAGCTCACCTAGCAACTATTTTTCCCAAGTCGACAATATAACTGTAAGAAATAAAAAAATAACGATAATTATCGTGCAAGTCAACATTAAACTTTGACCTAATATTCTATAATAATATAGCTTTTATACTTAGAATTGTGTAGGTTATATTGTGTTATCGTTGTAATGTTTTGTATGGGAGTTGGGTTTTTGTGTTGTGATGTCCTTTTTGTTTTAGGTAATCTAGCATAGAGAAAAAATGTAACCGGTTAATTTTAATAGAAATACTGAAGCATCCTACCGGCCAATCTCCTTCGTTTTATCTTCTAATCACATGACGCTGGTATTTCGCTCATGCCGCCAATACAATAAAAGTTTAAGATTCAAAACTTGGGTAATCTAATAATTATTATTATACTTACTAGGTTTTAGTGTTTGGGCACAATCTTACCTGATGTTAAGTGACTGCTCAAGACAGTAGACATACTAAGCCTTGTTGAAGGGCTGGCAATCAAGAGCAACTGCGGGTACACCCATATAGGTTTTTGGGATAAAAAATCCACTGAAGGGTAGCTAATCAAGCGGGCATTTAAAGATGTCCTACCATCATGCTATGGTTTCATCATGATGATTTCCTACACTGAAAACTCAAGCTTATTGCAGCGATCCGAGCTGGCATCCATGGAGTGTCCACGTCTATATGGGGGTTGGTTGTAGTTATAAAGAATAATTAACTAATGACAGGTACGGATTAATATATCATATTGTGGTATTTATTTTACATAGCATACGTTATTTGGCCTTATGTTATGTAATGTTTTGCGTTGAACAGTTTGGTTATTGTACAATTCAATTAACTGAACTGTAGATACCCAGAAGTCCCCAGCGTTAACAAGTATGTAAGAGTATTGTATGAATGCCAAAGGTTTGCAAGATGTTATACTTGTCATTGGCATAATCGTGTCTATAGTTGCCACTGAATAAGCGGAGGAACGATTGATCACGGAAGACAATATAATAATTTTCAGGTGTAATTTCTATGGCTTATACTTTCACATAGTACCCATTTATGGGTTCGTATAGCCCCCTTACGTTCAAGCATAAGCTCGTTGGGTGGTTGTAGAATACATTTATGCGCTGCTGGATTGTGTCCTTTATTACTTGCTATTTATATAGCTAAATAACTAATAGAAAAATTCTCAAATAATCAACTGATTCGTAATAGCATATATTCATACTAAATATAAATTATAAAGCGATGATAAGTATGTTGGTAGTGTATACGGACGTTGTGTCAAAGGGCGCAAGTTCGAATTCACCTACAATGAGCTTGAGCTTTCGGCGAAGGAAAACATCGTGATGAAACCATACTTTGGTGGGTAGTGGTTTTTCTAATGCCCGCCTGGCTAGCTGAAACCGTCAAGTTGAAAATCTGCCGCCAAATACCTATAGGTGTGTTCCGGCAATTACATTTAAGAGCCAGCCATCCCACTAGACTTGAGGCCAATGAGTTTGAGAATCAGTGCCCTAGAGGCTTAGCGTGTCGACCATATTGGGCTACATCGTCACTTAACATCAGCTGCGATTGTGGCCATAACGCTAAACCTTAACTATAAAAAAAACAGCAATTATTTAAATAAAAGGTGCTACTGGTAAATTTCTTCTGTAATTTTCGTCACAAAAATACACCACGTAATACTTAGCCGTCATGATATATAATGCCAACTACAATTTCTAAGGCAACGCTGAGGGCGAAATAAATAAAACAAAACAAAAATCATCATGAATGTTAATTCATATTTAATAAATAAATACATTTTCATTGTTTTTTTTTTCAATAAAACTATTGTAAGTAGTGACTTAGTTTAGCAACTCTCAACAACATTATGATACAGCGTATTACGTGACGCGCCCCATCTGCGTAAATTACTTAACACTAATTTCTATTTAACAATTTTTTAATATATAATTAATGAATATAATATATTAGAATGTATTCTTCAATATACATACATAGTCAAGTTATAATAAGTTAGTAATTAGATTATATTTTACAGAAAAAACTAAAATCCCTTTTACTTAAAAATACTTTTCAAAAGTAACGAAGAAAACTTAAATAACTCTTTACTTGTGAAACACAATACAAGAATATTGTTAAGCAAATCATTGTTTATTGATAATTTAATTTTTCATTTTCAATGATAAACCTAAACTATTTTATTTAAAATAGTTTGATATTGTAAATTTACAATCTCAACAAGTAAAGAATTATTTTGACTCAATATAAATGTTTCGTATGAAATTACATGAAACAAGTCCTAAGGAAAACATAAAAATTAAAAAACAAAAATTTTTCACAAAACCTGATAAAACTCTTTCAAGTAATTCGAACACAAAATATTACATCTTTGGCTTCAAGCGAAATTTACAAAAAGCATTCCCTTTCCACAAACTAACGATGCAGTTTATAATATGTAAATTGTAAAATAAATCAGAACTTAATGCGCTTGGAACAATGAAATATTATGTTCTCGTATTTAGAAGTAAAACTGCTTTATGAAAATTTAACTAATACAAGTTTGTATGAAGAAAAAAGAAAACATTGCCAAGCCTTGAAACAAAACTCATATATTTGCGAGTTCAAACGCATGATATTCAGTTTTATAACAAACTTCTCTACGTATTCATGTTGCAATACAAACTGCATCGTTAAACAAAATCAAAACCTAGCCTTAATGTATAAGGACGCATTTCGCTTGAAATACGTATATCAAACACATTCGAGCTTATTACCGTACATGTCTTTCGTAAGCAGCAGTAGAGATTCGATCAAATATAATGATAATATTAATCAAAATAAACTATTTTATTTGCTTTAATAAAGTACCGTGATGTGTATTATTATATGTTTTTATTATAATTACTTTATTATTTCATAAAGGCTGCAAGCTTCGATTTAGACACGAATAATTTACGGAATTTACGTAGCAAAATGACAGTAAAACTCAGATGTTCAATTCAGAGTGTTTGCTTATCGTTGGTCACGGAGAAAAATGCATAAGTTTGGATGAAGAATCTACACAGTCAGTGATTTTAAGGATGTTGGTTGTTATGAAAATAATCCCCTTTTCCATCTAATAGATAAAATAGCTGAATCGAATACATCAATTAAGAACTGGTAAGAATATTCAAATATATAATAAAATAAGCAACATTTTTGGAAGAAATAAATCAATTCAACATAAAAATAACAAACATAAATTGACATTGTACACCAATACGATACTGAAAATCATCAAAAACAGAAACAACAAAATCAATCTCCGCGTATCAAATTTCAGATCAAAATCTCTTCGCCGCTACAAAATACGTGGTATAAATGAACTTTACGAACATTTATTATAATACGTATAAAGTTCAAAATACAATGAACCAACGTTAATCAATTCCTTTCATTTTGACATGCATTACATTTCCCTTAACTATAATATAGCACTGACAATGTGAGAAATTTCAAATTGTTAAGTACACATGTAGACAATTATTTTAAATAAATAATGCTTATTGGCAATCGTAGAGACTGCTTTAAATCTATACGACTACATTCAAAGAAAGCTTTTTACAAAACTGAATACAAAACTTATGAAATAAGCAGAGATTCAAATAGGTAGTCGTAACGGACCAAGTATTCTCTTAGGAAGTAATAATCCCATATCCTCTTTATGTTCTTTTTAATTTCTAGTTTCTCAGTATTCTCGCTTTTTTATAAACTGAATTTTTTTTACGCAATTTGGTGGAAATTTAATACGGTAATATTAAAAAAACTATCTGATAAATTATCTTATCATTCGTTACGGGAACAGATGTGTTAATATTAATAATTATATGTAGTACATGCGAACATTATTTAAAACTTTACAAGCTTGTATTTAAATTTGAAAAATGCTTAAACCTCATGTAAATTTAAACATCAAATAAAAATGATGTATAACCTATTGAAGTTTGTCTTCTGATGTGCCAACACTGAACCACACACATACTATTCTTTTATTTGAAAATATTTTTTCATGATTCAGCCATAAAACAGATAGGTAAAGTATTGAAATTCATGAAAAGTTTTATCATAAATGTGTTAGTAAGGAAATGTCGAAATCTTTCTGACATCGATAGACGAAGTAACCGATTATTATTACCTATCTAATCACGTATCAAATAGTAGAAACAACAAGCCTACGATAACCTTTAAAAAGTCAACAGTGTCACTATTAATCAACATTTTAATTTCGATATTCCGGTCGGTCTATTGCCCTTCTGCTGTCTTCATCAAACTGAATAGAACCGAATTGTCAAAGGACATGCAAACACTAACTCTATCATTAAATGAACATGATTTTAATACGAATCAATAGATATTAAGAGAATGACCTATGGTGCTAAAATACCAATATCTTAGTGGAGTGATTATGGAATACCGGACCTGACAAGTGGTCTTCGGTTACAGTACTATCGTAGTACAGTACAGTACAGTAGTAGTAAATTATGGAAGAGTAAGCAAATATCACAATCTACACTTAAAGTAATTAAGTATAAAGAAAAAAATTATATATAACTCCTGAATTATCACTTCACGTGTGACAAATGAATTGTTTAGTTTTACCGATTGCACTTTCACAATAATGCCGACCGAAAGTCGTACTACTTATTATATCATTAAGAAATTATCACTTATCTAAGTATATACTGGAAAATCCAAGGAAAATCAATACCGTTAACAGGCAGATATAAAAAATGTTTTTTTAAAAGCAGCCTTTAGGTATAGTGGAGAGAACATCGTACACAGTTTATGGAAGAAGTCGTTCATCTTAATACTAATTATCTTGGACATAGGATGAAACATGTCGAGGTTAAGTAAGCTCTTTATTTTGATATAAAAATTTCACGACTCTTACTCTTAGTTTTATGGAAGTATTTGTAAAATTATCAAACTTTTTGTTTTTGTTTTCAATTATAAATAAAACGTAAATGATGTCAGATTAAGGTAATTTTTTTTGCTTAATCTCTTTATAAAGATATTTTTATACCAAAATAAAGGGTTACCTTACGTTAAGTTTCCTCAACAAATATCTTTATAGTGAAGTGAAGAAAATACTATAAGCCTATTGTTTAAGTTTATTCCAAAAATTCTAAATCTAATATAAAATTCATCAACAATATTGAATAAATTCGTATATTAATTTCATTAATTCCATACAAATATATAATAACTGTGATGTCTCTATTCATTGCTCGAACTGATACTTGTGCAAGAAAAAAACCGTCTAATCCAAACGTATGTACAATTATTCTAAAGAAAATAGGAATATTACAATGTACTAACACACTTTTTTTAAATATATAATTTAAATGATTTTATTTCATAATACTATGTGGTTTCTGGTAACGTGCTTTGATAATTCTAAAGAAAAAATCTTAAATTTCTAATAATGAATATGTTTAATAAATTTCTCTTTTACCTTTAGAGTTTTTTAATCGATAACTCTAAATATATTATAAACGCAATGACTAATTTTCAATTTGTCGTATTAGTTCAAATATTCGCGACGGAATATATACTGCAAGTATAAATAAACCATAAATATTGACACATAAAAAATGTAATGGACGAGTCAGATAATGTGATGGGGCCAAAATAACATAAAAACATAGTATACCACTAGTCAAAATACTAACGTTTTCTGTTGACCTAAACAAAATCAATTTTTTATATCATTGAATAGCATTGGATAGAGTAACTTTTAATAAAAGAGTAAATCAAACTGTTAATTACAAACTTTCTTTTATATGGGCTTTAGTTCGAAAACCCCATGTTCATAGAAACGTTTGTGATTCAATTGAATTTTCACCTCGTAATGGAAAATTATTTAATTGCAAATGAGAAAAAATCTCATACATATAAATTAATTATTGTACAGGAAATATTATTCATATCAGAATCGATATATATCAATGAAAGTTTTGGTGTTTCGTTTTCCACAAAGAATTCTTTTACATAATAAGTTTAGTACTCAAGAAGGGACAATGAAGTACCTTTAAACTAATTATAACCAAATCGCTTTAAGCAAAATAAAAAAAAAACAATGTAGGGAACTTTTACAGAATTCCTATACATACTTTAATTATAAAATATAGATATAATCATACGATAAAAATATGTCGGAATAAAATTAACAGGATGGCACTAACAGAATGAGGTACCGGACCGCTATTAATATCTCATACATTACTAGTTACCGGCTCAAAAAAAAAATCGACAAGAATCATCATTCCATATTAGAAGAGATCTTAACTTATATTCAAATATGCAATAATAACGTTCTGAAACGTCGTTACAACAAGCGATCTAATTTTAAATCAACCAATCAGTAAGTAATTGTCATTGTACGCAATTAAAACTTGTGCTCAAAATTAAAATGTTAGCATACTAATTTCAAAATAAGTCATAACAATTCTCATTGTAATTCTTGTTTTCCAGAATGCCGTTACAATAAGTATTCTAATTTCGAATCAAACAATCAGCACCAACAAATCTGACTGTACGTAATTGGAACATGTGTTCGTAATTTGAATAATAAGTATTCCAATTTAAAATCAACCGATCGGTATTAATATATCTTATTAAATTTCTGAAATATCGTCACAATAAACATTCTAAATTCGAATAAAAAATCTCTGATTTAACGAAATGAACAATTCGTTCGATATTCGAATAATAAATATTCTGATTGCAAATCAACCAATCAGCAGTGTTAACGACCTCACTGTATTGAATGAAACAAGTCGTTCGAAATTCAAAATTCCCGAAGGTACTGGAATACGTCACCGTTGTTGCAACTGCGCTGTTTATACCTCGGTGCTCTTTCCGACTTGTCCGTGCTTCGTGTCCGGTATCCCTGACGCGCTGAGCTTTCGTGTGCGTCCGGGGAATATGTTGCCAAATAGACGCCCTAAAATAAACGTTTTACTGTCAAACACTTTAAATTCATTATACAATTTAATCACATTCGTATAAAAGGTGGATGAGATTTAAAAGAAAGATTAAAAGATTGTATAGAATATATGTTACGAAAGTTCCTATTTTTGCACCCATAATGCAAATGACAAACATATCATATATTGTGGAACACTTTCAAAAAGTACAGAACGTTGCCAAATAATACCAAAAAATTAGCCTTTTATTAAAGTTATACTCTTTGATGTTCTAAATTTTATAGAGCATTAGACGATTAATTAAATATAAAAGCATTAGTAACAGAATCTACAACTAAAACAACTACTACTATATCAACAAAATATGTTATCTTTTACAGGTTCGCCGGGCTTTTTGGGGCGAATGCTTATGGCACCCAGCTCCGAGGTAACGAGCGCAAGAGTGCCAGAGTGGTCGAACCTCGACTTGGGCTGTAGCCAGGAAAGCGAAATAGTGAATCGCGAGTAACTAACCTAACGATTGGGTCCTAGAAAAATATCGAGCTCATGAGGCAAGAGATTCGAGCCGAGATGATTCTATTGTATTTATTATTAGTGGTATACGAGGGACGACGTGTTAGTAAGGATTGTGCTCTGGGCAATGAAATAATGAGATTCAAAGAAATTTCTATATGTATGCTATCAGTGAGTAGAGGGCGGGGCCGGATGATCAAATAGTTATCATTACCAAGGAGTTAGTGTGTTTGAGAGGAAGAGGAAAGCTCACGAGGGCCCATATTCAAAGTGCATTTAAATCTTAATCGATACATTGATAACACTTAACGATTACGACTCACTAATCGGCGGATGATAAAATCGTTATCCTAACAAAGAGAGTAGTGTCAGGCATGGGGCTGCTCACGAGTGTAAATGTGTAAACTGCATTTAAATCCTAATTGATGTATTGATTGAGTGAGTGAGAGGAGGGGGGCGGGTCGTATGATAAAATCGTTATCCTTACAAAGGGGGTAGTGTGTTTGGGGGGAGGGGGCTGGTTACCGGGCGAGCGTTGCTCGGCGGCAGAGGGGTGCCGCGGGGAGGTCGCGTGCAGGGCGGTGCGGCTGCCCTGCTGGAACGAGACCGACATCCCGCTGTCCAGCGAGCCGACCGACCCGCGCCGCTGCAGCCGCTCCGCAGCGAGGGCCACTGCACAACACCAACATCACGTTTACCATCAGATCCATTCCTGCACGCCTCATAACGCGAAGCGTTTGAGGTTCTACATTACTCTCGACATACCGAAATCGAGCAATTTTAAATCTTTTGTGTTTTAACGGCAATGCAAATGTTTTATTATCCAGAGAAACACTCTCACTATCGCAATTGATGATTTTCAAACTCATATACTAAAAAAACGTCCGTGGACGTCCGGATGTCGATGTGTAACGATTACGTCCCAAAAACTTAATGTATTGGGACCATTTCTTTTTTAGAAGCTCTTGAATGACAACGGATTACCTCCTATTTAATATGAATGCTTAAATGTATGTCATTCAATTATTATTACATTATGATCTGTACACATTGCGTTTGCCAGTGTCAATGTTTTAGAATTGTATATATAATTCATATTATCGTTAAATTTATATTCTTCTTAAAATTTTTTTCGTTCTTGGCTACTCAGCCCTCTTTAGTCTTTAGTCAGTTGTTACCTTTTTCAAGTGGTAAGATGTCGGCATTTTGGGCCGATGAAACTATTTCCAACAAGATGGTGACTCTCTTATTGAAGCTCTCTTGGGAGTTTTTGTGGCAACTAATATATCATGTTCCCATTGATTATTAGTAACATTTATGCTTTTCAGCTACACTACATCACATAATATATCATCTATATTAAATAATTCAGGGCTAAATAACTAAGTACATTAATCAAAATAAACATCACAACATGACACATCAAAATCCTGTAAAAAATCTGATATCCTTTCTTTCAGGTTTATGTGGCCCAAGATGGTGGATAAGCTAACCCTAGTGGAAAGACTGGTTCTCAAATGCAACTGCCGGGAGACACCTATAGGTATTTGGCAGCATAGTTTCATCTCCAGGGTGAGCATAAGAAAAAACCCTACCACAATGCCATGTTTTGGTGGTGCATTCGAACTCATGTCCACGTGATGCGGCATCCATACACACTACTTACTTAAAATTCATCGCATAAATAAACAGTTAAGTTTATAGACAAATTTCACACACAAATACCGTATACAACATTGGTTCATCTTGAAACCATGATGGCTCAGTTGGTACGGCGGCCGCGTCAAAAAACATGAATGCAATGAGCCTGAGTTTTCGGTGAAGGGAAACATCGTGAGGAAACCATAATGTGGTAGTAAGGCTTTTTATATTGCCAGCCTGGCTAGCAAGCCCCTCAAGTTGAAAATCTACCGCCAAATACCAATAGGTGTGTACCGGCAATTGCACTTGAGAGCCAGTCCCTCCACAGGTTTAGCGTGTCTACCAACTTAGGCCGTATCGTCACTTAAGATCAGGAGAAATTATGGCTATTACATTAAACCTTAACTAGAAACAATCTACAATAATAAACAGAAATTAAGCAAAGAAATGGAAATAATTAAAGCTTTCACTGACCAGGGTCATTGATGTCCACTAGGGAGTTGCTGAGTACGTTCCTCTTGATGATGCTGGTGGGTGGGGGGTTGGAAGAGAGCCGGGACGGTGCAGTCGGCGCCGGACACGAGGGTGGTGGAGGTACCACCACGCTGCACATCAAACATTGAGACTTATTGAGCATAATATTAAATGCATTTTTGAAGTGAAAACCTATTTAAACGAATTCTTTCTTTAACGAATTAAAATTTCAATTAGGGGGCCGCCACGCCACTGCTGCAGCGGTGTGCTATGCGTTCAAATCTCACACAGGGCAATTATTTGTATAATTTTGATTTTGGGTATTATTGCGTTCGTTAATTGTCAGTTTGTGATATCCTCAGTGATACTATTGATGTACGAGTATTGTGTTAAAAAAATTGTAACAAAAAGTTTCGAAATTTATTCGTGTATATTTAAAGGTTTCAAAAGTATTTAAAGGTTCGCAGGCCTAAATACAAACAATATCCGCTGATCAATCTATTTGTAATCACCGTCACTATTACTGTAATAATCAACAGTTATCCTTATCTTTACTAATATTATAAATGCGAAATTGAGTTTATTTGTTACATTTTCACGTATAAACTACGAAATCGATTAAGATGCATTTTGGTATAGAGATAGATGGATTATTAAACATATTGGAAGTGGGAAAGAGATGGGAATAGACTTTGTGTAAAACTTTTTATTGCATCATCCGATTTGTTTGACAAAACCAATATTAACGCAAGTGGAGCGGCAGGTAAAAGCTAGTAAACTATACAAATAATTGTAATGACTTATATACACATACCCGTGCAAATGCGCATGCTCCATGCATTGTTGATGATCGATTTCGACGTCGGCGACACCGCTGTCTCGGTTCTCCATCACTGAAAATAAATTAAATAATATTGAAAATACCTTAATACTATAAAGTGGTAGTGTCTGTATGTTTGTTTGAACGCGCTAACCTTACCTACCATCAGTCAGGTTTCAAAAAACCGTTTTATATTTGATAGAGCAATTACTATAGAAGGACATTTAACATCAAGCTACCACCAACAAGAGCAAAACTGTATTGAACAAAAGTTAAATTAAGTACTTCTTAGTTCTACACGACACAATTCGTGCGTACAGCTATATATCATCAGTTGAAACATATTTGCACTGAAATTGATCAAACCATAGGTTCTCAAATTGAGCGGTACCGCCTTTCAGTGGGCGCTAAGCCTATCTAAGACGGCTATTAAAAGTTCAAGCAATATTTGGGGAAGCTGAAAAGAAATCGGTAGGCGGTGGATTGCCTTACATATTTCTGTAAAAAATTTCAATGGGGCTATTCCTGGGGGGCGTTAGGCATTCAATTTTCCCCAAAGTAGGCGGTACATCAAAAAGTTAGAGCAAAACTTGAATTAAACAAACTTGGTTGGTAAAGAATTGTCACCGTTTCTAGATGAGGCGTTGGTAGATCTTCCCTTCCCGCGGTTCAGCTCTCCCTCGATCCTCATCGCCTCCATCTCGTCCATCTCGGCGATGCTCTCGCGCAAGTCCTCCGCGAACTTGCAGCGGTCGTGCTCGTTCCGAGCGTTGAACGTCGCCAGCCGACGTCCGTCGACGCGTCTTGACAACCGTATCCCGAACGGATAGTCTATAAACAGTTTATCACTTTTAATACTTATAACAATCACAGGTTTAGCGTCTCTACTAACTTGGGCCGTATCGTCACTTAAGATCAGGTGAGAAAATAGCCATAACGCTTAACCTTAAATATATATACAAGAAAAACACAGCTCAAGTCTGTTTTACAGTTAAGGGACCGTTTAAGTATTACGTAATTTTTATTTTATCTTGTAAAACGTGCGTTACAAGGGCCGTAGGGAGGTTTGAACAACGCGTTACGTAACATGTTTTTTTTTTATAATAAAAAAAAACTAGCCTAGTATAATTTCCCAAGTTCGCATATTTACGTTTTACGGATAATCCCTCGACTAATTTTAATCGAATGTTCAGAAGTAAAGATAAATAAAGTTATTTATTTATTATTTAATTAGTAAAAAAAGGTAAAACATAATTATGACTTTTAGGTAAAAATGCTCACTTGCGTGTTACGTAAGGTTTTAAAAGAGTTACAGAAAAATGTTACGGTGCGTTACATAGTAGGGAGGAGTTCCAAAAACCTTCAAAAATTGCGGTACGTAATACTTAAACGAGTTTTTACAGTTAATATGAGTATTTACAAGTGAAGTGAGATTTTATATTTCAAAATATGATTTTACAAGTAACGTGCGTTTATACAGTTAAAGCGAAATTAACTATATTCCTTGCTAATAATTTATATTACATTTAAATAAATATTTATCTCAGTAATACGGTATTTAAAATATTAGTAATTCATCAGTAATCGTACTCACGCGGAACGGAGAACAAATTGACGAGCATTCCACAGAGAGGGAACGATTGCCGGAAAGTGTATGTCACGGAAGATTTTTTCTTACTGAAGATTTTCGTTATAACCAGAAGATCGTTGAAAAGGAACACCTGGAAAACAAAGCATTTTACATATTTGCATCATTACTTTTTAATTAACCATTCTCTTTAAGTTAGTATGTAATTAAAAAAAAAACAATACGGAGATCTAAACACAATGCAAACATCATATAACACTACTGGATTTAACAACAAACACAGTATTACGTCAAAATCACTCGGCCTTAGTTGGTTTACCTTCTTGACCATACAATATTATCTCTCTCCACTTAACGACAAGTCTCAATTACGTGTCGCTATATAGTTCACACTGTATAATATATTCTAACGGTGTCGGTAACAAAAGTCACGCAAGGTCAAGCAAAGAAATTTGGACGAAAAGTTGAGAAAGAGGTGATAGCCTTTATCCCTACTAATAATATAGTCCTTACCAATATTATAAATGCGAAAGTGAATTTATTTATTTATTACGCTTTCACTACTAAGCCGCTGAATTGATTATGGTGAATTTTGGCACAGAGATAGATGCGAACCAGGAGACGGTGATAGGATATTGTTTCTCGCGAAAAACTTATTGGAAGTGAAGTAAAGTTTATAACAAACCTCTCTCTGATGCACACCGGGCCTCTCCTTTTTGTGTATATCAGGTATCTCGTATAAGCGACAGTAACAAACGAGGCGACGATGAGGCAATGCAAGGTGGGGCTTTTTTCCCACTATCGTAGCTTGGACTTTCATAACCTGAAGCGATAATTTATTATACACTTAAGTTGATTTGAAATTAAACTTCTTTAGGTACGTAAGGGAATATAAAAGACAATATTCAATACAAAAATGTAACGGTTCTTGAATATATTTCTAAATTAATAATAACAACGTTACATAGATTTGTAAAAACTACTAAAGAAAATATGTTTTTGTCTAAGAGACTTCCAAATTTAGGGACTAGTAAAATTGATCCTGATGGTAGAATGTCCTCAACAATTGTGCAAACATAGATATGTTAACCTCACACTTCTTTATAACGCGAATTAGACCATTTTTTAGGCTACAACGCAATTTGACAGGTTCTATTTTCATAATCTATCGAATATAATTGAATAAAATCGAATCAAATACATCGGTATAAATCCGTCATGCTTCCTTATAAGGCCAAATAGACCATTTCTTGGGCTACAACGCAAGTCGACAGGTTCTATCTCCATAAGCTATCGAATATAATGATTTTTTTTAATAGTTAAGACGTTATGGCCATAATTTCACCTGATCTTAAGTGACGTTACGGCCCAAGTTGGTAGACACGCTAAACCTGTGAAGGAACTGAATCTTAAATGCAACAGCCGGAACAAATCTATTAGTATTTAGCGGCAGATTTTTAACTTGAGGATGATAGTTAGCCAGGCGGGCATTAAAAAAACCCCTACCATCATGCTATAGTTTTCTAACGATCTTGTCCTTTACCGAAAACTCAAGCTTATTGTAGACGGAGTGGATACGAACTTACGTCCCTGGACGCGAAGTTGTACACACTGCCATTTAGCATAAATTTAATGACATCCTATCAAATCAAATACATCGATATAAACTATCGGATAAGTTATTTTGTCTTGTGTATTTCACCTGGGTGACATGATCGCTCCCGGGCCTGAACTCGCTGGACTTGACCCTGTCGTATATCCCGGCGAGCATGTCCCGGTCGATGTCTCCGCAGTCGTCGATGCCGCGTAGGTTCCGCACGAAGTCGTCCAGCGACATGCGCGCCTCCGGTTTCAGGTTCGGCGTGTGCAGATCCGTGTTAAGCATTATAATCGCGAACGCCAGCACGAATATCTGTTTAATAATGATAAATGGAATTATAACTTGAAAATTTGTAGGTTAGTCAAAAAATAATTCTTTTCTAGAGAGACATAAAAGAACTATGTCATAAATAATGAGAGATAGATGATCGATGATAGGATCTCGATTTTACCAGGTCCCGGTTTTTATTATTAATTAATAAACTGAGTCACTTGTTCCTAAGTTATGTTCAGCATTATAACGCTAAAGCCAGTAAGATCATTTGTTTAATAACGACAAATCGAAATTTTACTTTTAATATGTAGGTCATATTTTGCCCAGCTTTTTTATGCCTAAAGTCCTGCAGGAAATAAGAAACAAATTAATGAGCAGGATCAAAGTTTATCATAATGTAGTTTTTAATATTAATTTATAAACTTACGCTTAATGATAAGGCAACCTATCTTATGTAGAAATGACACAAGGCGTTACAGTTAAAGTATTGTGGATAAATTAATCAATAGTAATAACTCTGAGCATGATTTTAGTTTAGTTGGCATAAAAGTGGACAGTTTTAACAGCAGAGTTACCATCCTATAAAGCGTTGCACGAGCATTAATTATTTGCAGTAAAATGTACTATTATAAGTGAAATTGGCATAACTATTATTACCATTATACACAAGTAAAAGTCCGCAAAAACTTAGTGAGTACTACGCACTTTTTTCTAATGTGACCAACGTTTTTTTCGCACTAGGCTAGTATTTTAATCGAGTACAGAGTAATTTAGTAGCTAAACTACTCGACATTGCCCAAAAATCGTTCACACTACGATGGACGTTCAACGCAATAGAATAGATAAACGAAAAAATCTACTGTTAATCGCTATTTTAAAAGAGGTGAAAGACGAAACTTGTTTCATAAAGAGAAATTGCGAAGTGATTGCTACAGCTAATGAACTCGATTAAAACGACAGGTGCGGACTTGTGTAACACATGAGTGAGTAAAAAGTGATGCGTGGTGGTAATCGCCGAAGAAAATAGAACGAAATGGTTCAACTCGACTAAACGATTTGCTAATCTAATTTACAGTTACAAAATTACTCGATACTCGACTAAATTAATAGCCTAGTTGTTTTTTATATAGGTAAGGTTTAGCGTTATGGTCATTATGTCATCTGATCTTAAGTGACGATACGGTCCAAGTAGATGGACATGCTAAACCTGCGGAGGAACTAGCTCTCAAGCGCAATTGCCGGAACTCTCCTATTTGTATATGGCGGCAGATTTTCAACTTGAGGGTAGTAGCTAGCCAGGTGGGCATTAGAAAAGCGCTACCATTATGCTATGGTTTCCTCATGACGTTTTCTTTACTGAAAGCTCAAGCTTAATGTAGGCAGATTCTTACTCACGGCCATTGACGTGATGTCCGTAGATACTACCAACTGAGCTATCGTCGCAATTTTATGTATTATGAGCCATCCATATAAAGCAAATAAAAGTACAGTTCACATAATCTTAGTAATAAACACAAACCGTATCCTGGGTGCGGAGTCTCTGTACGAAGTCAGGGTTGCAGACGCAGTATCTTCTTGCGAACGCTTCGACGAGTCTCTCGATCTTCTGCGCCTCCCCGGGCAGACGGAAGTACGCCTGGTACCGACGCAGAGCCACATCCACCGCCATACCGGACAGGTCTAGCTCGTTCACGAAGCACCTTGAATTAAAAATGCCGTAAAATATTTAATAATAACCGATGATAAGTCAGTGGTAGTGTTTACGGACTTCGCGTCAAGAGACGTGAGTTCGAATCCACCTACAATGAGCTTGAGCTTTAGGTGAAGGACAACATACCGATGAAACTATAGCATGGTGGTAGGGCTTTTCCAATGCCCACCTAGCTACCATCCTTAGTTGAAAATCTGCCGCCAAATACCGATAGATGTGTTCTGGCAGTTGCACTTGAGGGTCAGTTTTTCCACAGGTCTAGCGTATTTACCAACTTAGGTCGTATCGTCACGTAAGATCAGGTGAGATTATGACCAAAACACTGAACCTGAACTATTATATGACTATAGTAAGTGGTGCCAACTCAGTTGCAACGTGTTAAATAATAATATTCTAGTACTATAAAGTTAGCAAACCTTATATATATAATAATAATAATATATATTTTATAAATATAAAATTTGCGTATCTCGGAAATGACTCTAATGATTTGGATGAAATTTGTATTTAGATATTGCATGTAAAAACGTTTTTTATTCAAAAATATTAATTACATTTGACTTTTAAATTTAAATATGTCAAATTATAACATTTTGATGTGTAATGCGCATTTAAACATATATTTAGAAATTAACACAATTTAAAAAACCAGAGATAAGCTCGACCGTCGAGGTACTATATAATATTTAATCACCGACCATAACACAATCACTAACTACTACTAGTAATCGCGTGTCTTAATATGTGTAGTAATGGCTTCAAGAGACATCAGTTTAATCATAAACTTGCACTTTTATTGAATACAAGCATGGTGATGAAGTCACTGCACGGTGAATTATCTAGGTAAAAATATATCTCCAAGCATCTATCTACAGTACTACCTGAAAACCAATTTACCTAACACGACGGTAGAAGATAACATCATTTAACATAAATAAAATTTCATTCTATATCTAATCTTTAGATTAATATGGTAGTAATATGGTGAAGACAAAGATTGAGATAGAGTCACTGAATGGTGAATTATCAAAGTAAAAATATATATCACCGAGCATCTAGCTGTAGTTCTTCTGTAGAGAACCAATTTACCTAACGACATCTTAGATGACAGCACTATTAAATTTAGCTTAAAATCTAATCTTATAATGTGTAACATAAATAACTCACTCCAAAACCGCCATGTTAAACTGGCTCTGCAAGTTGCCGAGGTACTCGCCGATCATCTGTTTGCTGAGGCCTTTCCTGGTGATGAGGAATCTAGCGACTCCTCGTGGAGAATTCTCGAGGAACGCTCTGGCCATCAGGTAAGCGATACCACGCTCTGGCTTCTTGTTGAACAGGTTCAAACCGACGCGATACTGTCGTTTACGGACCGTCTCTGATACCTAATTATAAACAATACATGCGATAAACTCTCAAAAACACGAAATATTTTGAACGTTTTATAAAGTAAAACGTCAAATATAAATAGGACATAAAATAAATATTTTAGCCACAGTACAAGCAGAAATATGTTTTATAAACCGGAAGACATACACGAACGTGACAGCAAATATATAGATAGATGAGAGTAATCTCGAACTTTGTAATGCAGTATTTTTCTTTATTTTCTGTACTAATTTTAAAAAAATTATACTCAATTATATGCCTCGCCTAACTGTCGTTTTAACGCAATATGCAAAAATTTGATCTCATTTTATAAAACACAACACTATTACCTAGTAAAATTAACTCATCAATCTAAAACAAAGGGTGTGGTATTTATTTTCTTAGTTTTCAGATTATGCAGGCCGTTTAAAAACATAGCTTATCTAAATGTCGCGAATTTACAAGAAACTGTCAAATACTGAAAGAGGAACATTAAAATAGTTTGGAAAAATCAAAAGTACACGCCTCATAACGCAATTATAATTGAATGACAGAGATTAGTATATTATAGCATTCATATTAAATAAGAGGTCATCCGATGTCATTTTAGAGCTATTCAAAAAGAAATGGTCCCGATACATTAAGTTTTCGGATGTAATCATTACACATCCATACACGGAGACATCCATCCGGACGTCCACGAAATTTTTTTATCAATAAGATTTTTTTTAGTACATAATGAAATACATGAATTTAGAAATTATCTTGTGTGATAAGTGAGAGTATTTCTCTAGATAATACAACATTGGCATTGCCGCAAAAACACAAAAGATTTAAAATAATGATCATTGAAGTCTTGAAAACTGCTCGACTTAGGAATGTTGAGAGTAATGCACAACCTCAAACGTTTCGCGTTATGAGGCGTGCTATATTATTTAGCAAAATTTTCATAAGTAATAAAAGTATAAAAAAGGTGCGGACCAAAAGTCTATAGAACTGACAAATGTAAAGGCAAAATAAAATATATGTTTGTAATAGTTGTACTTTTATAAGAGTTGTTATTGTATTGTATGTAGTAATTAAATGATAAATACGATGAGAATGAATTCTAAACATCATATCCAGAACATGTTAATATTTAAGCAACTGACCGGTCCTATTTTCTTTGTTGATTACGCCTACATGGTTAGGATATCTTTTCCTAAGCTTTCTTCATGTACACACTTTTTAAGATAAATGTTAAATCTTGGGTTAAATTAGAGGTACGACAAAGATTCGTATTATACGGACGCGATAGTCCTTCGTAAGGAGCACCAACGATCGACTTAGGTGGAGCGAAGTCTCGGTGATGACACCAAGATATGTAGAACTACCTTCCGTGAATATAACATTCGCGTTATGAGGCGTGCAATATTAAACGTTAAAAGGGTGTATGGTTATAACCTTCAGGGGTTGGTGCTGCTGGTGATGATCGTGCTGGGGCCGGCAGCACTGTGCGGCGTGCGGAGCGAGGGGCACCGGCACCGGGGCGAGCGGGGCGAGCGGGGCGAGGGGCGCGAGCGGCGGGGGCGGCGCCTCGTAGTAGGGCGGGGCGTCCTGCCGCTTCCACACCGCGTATCTGTCCCCGGGCTCGTACACGGACCCGGACGCGGACGAGGCGCGCTGGTGCTGGAACTGGTCCTGGACGTGCACGTGGGGCTCCTGCGGGCCGTGCGTTCAGGGTTACAGCAACATAAGGTTGGATGATGCGAGGGAGAAGTAGTTTTTATATCATTAAGGTTTTAGCGTTACGGCCATAATCTCACCTAATCTTCAGTGACGATACGATACCCGTTTATAGATAAACTCTATGAAAAATCTCATGTTGGAACGAAGTTCCTTATGGTGCGTCGTTGAGAGGTATCCTAGCCGGCAAAAAACGTCCGTAACGTTAGCAAAAGATTTTTATGTATAGTCTTGTGTGATGGCTATTCAGTGTCTAATGTATAGTCTACGTGATGACTGTATTATTATATATCTCTATAAATCATCGTAAACAAAATAAAGGTGTTAAGATAATTTTGTAAAGCAGTTTTTTTATAATTTTATTGGAAAAAATCATAGTAAAAAATGTATACCCGAATAATAATTAACTTTATACCTCGAACAGCACTTGACATCAGGATTTTTATAATAAGGAACTTCGTTTCTATCTGGGGTCCCACGACTCTTTTTTTTTCGTGCAAGCAATTTATTTGAGAAAGCGTCTAAAATTTTGATTCCGTATATTAATATATGATACTAACAGGTGCTCTGGGTTGGTAGGGCTGATGGTAGTGGTGACGATGCTCCTGTGATGATGAGGACGATGAAGATTGTACGGAAGACATCGACCCGCCGCGTACCACCGCACCGCACTCTGCACGCCGAAGGGAGACGGGGCTTTCCGCGCTGTTAACAATAAGTATATATATATAATTCACATCATACACTATCGATCACAACTAACGATACAGACCAAGTTGGTAGACAGACTAAACCTGTTGAGGGGCTGGCTCTAATGTACAACTGCTGGAACACATCTATTGATATTTGACAATATATTTTGAACTTGAGGATGGTAGCTAACCAGTTAGGCATTAGAAAAAGTCATACCACAGTACTATCGTACAGAAGACTCAAGCTTATTGAAGGTGGATTCCAACCCAGGTCCATTGACGCAGTGCCCGTACACATTACCAACTGAACTATTATCGCTTCAGAATTAGATTTAGATTCAAGAATAAATATTTAGATATAGATAAATTTCAATAAAATGCATTTATCTTATGATACGCCGAGTGAATAAAACTAAATCGAAATAAATGATAAAGGGGCAATGCAACCCAACAACTCCGTTGCCTGGAACAAACTACGAACGTTTCCGCTTCGACTGATCATAATACCATCTAGATAAATTCAGTATTTTTGACATGATCGAATCTCATTTCAAAAGAACTAAATTTTTTTCTATACATATAAATAGAATAATCGTAATGTATTCATAGTTATTGTAAGCATGGGTACTAATATGTAAATTTAATACATAACGGAAGGAATGTGTTATTCTTACTTCAGAGTTATACTGCTAGTTCGCTTTGGCACTTCAGGCGGCATCCGCCTCGCATTCGCGGCTTGAATAGCGGCCAGCTGTTGTTGCTGCCGAGCCGTCGGTGACGAGAGCGGTTTTCCGCCAGACGACAACAGATTGCCATATATAGGACCTGCAATTATAACAACGACCTAATAAAACTACATCGTAACTTACATTTCAGAATAAGTGTAATACCTAAGCTCGCTACTTTTATCAATGACGTCTTTTGCAAATATTTCTTCTGTGTAAATAATATTTACAGTTCAAAAATATTTATTTTTTTATTATGTGTATAATCATGTAATAATTTGCAGACATCACATTCATTAGCATAACACTAAAACCTACAATAAATAAAAATAACGTTTGGACAACAAAAATTACTGGAAATTCCTTGAATTTTTTGTCGAGTAAATTAGTAAAATGTATATTGATTTTATTACCTTAAATCTAAAAACACACTTAAAACACACTTTTTTTAAAACACACAACACTTACTATTATTACTAATTGTGTCTTAAATATTGGATAACAAATTTGTTTGTACAAGAAGCTGATATGAACATAATTTTTATCCTGAAGGGATAGGACTTTTACCATGAAATTTTTTTCGACAACTAATTATAAATCATTGTAAAAATGACACTAGTATCTACTGTTTAGAGTATTTTTAAAGCGTAGTATTTCAAATTGACGTTAAAAATATAAAACAGGTCTTACCAGTATTATTCATCATCTGATGATTATGAAGAGATTCATTATGTGATGAAGATGTCGAGATGTTGGTCACGGAACCGCTCACCGAACAACTGCACACCTGAAACATAGAATACAATACTTTTTTAGCATTTCAACAACCAACGTCATAATGTATTAATTGGGTATACCAAGAAACAAGCTCACATGATCATTTTGGGTTTGAAACAAAAGCAACTTACGATTATTAACAAGCTACCTGTCTCTTTTATACTTTATTGCAACCGTATCGCTGTCCTCTTCATAAAGAGGTAAACACGCGGTTAGTTTTCACGCACTATTCGACTAAAACGTATGTAGCGACTTTAGACAAAGCAGCAGATTTGAGAACGAATGAGAGACTTTATATAATTTGTAAATAAGATTGATCGCTTAGATAAGTTGTTTCAGAAAATGATCCTACAGCTTTGATTATGGCGATGATAATTTTGTATAAGTTTAAATTTAATTTACGTTTCACATATAACTTCAAGAAACCGTAGAAAAATATATAAAAAACAATTAATTAATTAATTAAGAAAATAAGTATGGAGCAAGTGGGCTCATATCACTATAACCGTCTTTTTTCTAAGATTGATTTAATACTAAAAACACACACACATTCCCTTTAAACTTAATAAAAAAACGCTTCCAACGAACGGCTGGTTGAAAATACGCCTTACAATATCATACCCGTTGTTTATCAAATATAACTAGCTAGTTTCAATTTAAGAGACAGAGAAACAAATTTGACCTGAATAGATAATATCGCGTACAATTATTTAAAAAAAATACTCAAACGGCTATACGACCTAAAGCCGACACTATTCGACTACAATCTCTCGCTCACTACCTAAGAGATACTATGGAATCCTTATATAATTTATTAATATTATAAAGCGAAAAGGTTTAAACGCGGTATTCTTAGAAACTACTAGTGGAATTTCAAAATTTATTTTTATATTTGACACAGCAATCATTGAGAAAGGCTTTAGGCTAGTTTAACACCAATAAGAATAAAGCTGCTTAGAAAAGAGTTACAAAAACGGGCAAAAATTATTTAATAATTTTTATTTCGACACGAAAGACGTCCCGAGCACGGCTAGTAATTTAAATAAAATTACTACATAGTTACACACATTATATTTTTGATAGACGAACCCCCAAATACGTATCTTGGTCACTTTTCTCACATTCCGAATCTTCGTTATTCTCTTGAATAAACTTTTAGTTTTCGACCGATCCATCTCGAACTATAATTAAACGCGATTGCGAAGAGGTTACTCTCGGGCGACGTCATCTCGAACACTGATAACGTCCGATAGCGCTCTGATTACGTACTGGATGCTTTTGTAATTATATCTACTTTATTTATATACATGATACTAATTGTTTAATATAACAAAGCTAAAGAAATTGTTTGTTTGAACGCAGTATTCCTAGGAAATACAAACCGGATTTGAAAAATTAAGTTTGTACTAGCTTTTACCCTCGGCTTTGCTCGCGGTAATATTAATTTTGTTAAACAATTCTGATTATGGTACCCACAATTTTACATAAATTATATCAAAGGAAAACTGGTATAAGAACATTTGTCGTAGTCGTTCATACGCGGGCCGCTCACTATTTTGGCGATAATGGCTTACATATAATATATAGATATATACTGTTCGGGCCTTTCTTGGACTATTTAAGATAAACATTTCCATTATATATGTGTAAATCTAACGGTTTTTGCAGCGCACACCAGAATAGGTCGCACATAGCAGAATTTATTCCTACTTACTTGACACTTTTCGTTATATTTTGGAAAATTGACATAATATCTGTATAAATTGTAGCCTGTATTATTCTGATGTATAAGCTATATTATTGTTAAGTTTCGTTAAAATCTATTCAGTAGTTTTTGCGTGAAAGAGTAAAAAACATCCATACTTACAAACTTTGAAGTTTGTAGTATTAGTAAGGATTTTACAGCCCTATTGTTGATGTAAGGCTATATTTAACATCACGTTACGATTCTTAAGAGGCAAGCATAAATAAAGAGAACGTTAAGCAAGAAACATGTTACAGCGTGGTTGGACAATGAGGAATATATGTAGGTATATAAAAGAACAAGGAATACCTTTCATTCGGAAAAAAGAAAGAAATAACACTGCGTAACATGATTTCGGCATAAAAAAACTGATTACTATTATAGTTTTCTATTAGTTATAGGATGTAAATAGCGAATGTATTTTGTTTCTACCTTTTTATAACGACCCTCATATTATCCATATTAGTAGATATAATCGCTAGATAACCTTTTGAGAAAATAGGTTTATTTCCCGTTTGTATATTTGAGATTACCTGTCTGTAAGTAACGCGAATAAAGCTGCGAGTACAGCTAGTTATTATATAAAATTCGCAGATATTGGGACTCGCAATGTTTAATATATAAAAGTAGATTGGCTTCATAGAATTGATAAGAATACTTATTAAGACGAATGTAGGTATCTTGAACACACCTATATGGAAGTGTGGTGGATGAATTAGTAGTGGGCAATAGCGGTGTTTTATTGGGAAATAAAAACGAAACTATCTATTAAACGCTAATAGCTGTTTTCTGAACTATATATTGTGGTAACTAGTTTGCAGGCACGAGGTTATTGTCACTGTCGCGTCTCGATAAAATTCTGTGGGTTAAATTGTAGTATATGGGTTAAACTATAGTATTAATTCACGCCATTTTTCAACGATTATTTCTTATTCTTATATACAGAGAGTAGACAAAATATGAGCACGAGAGACGTGATTGCAATTTTATATAAACTACCTTCATTCTTGTAACTTATCTCATGATATCGATATTGGAACCATGCCACATAGAGGTGGTTCTTGTTGTATATCCAAATAAATAAAATTGAAGACTTATACTTATAAGAAAAAAAACCTTTTTGTTATTTGCCGGTATGTTTTTCGGCTCAATTCTTTCATCTTTCACAGTACTTTCACTGGCAGATATCTGATGTTATAAGGAGTAATCTCCGCTACTTTTATTTCTAGTGCACGCGAAGGAAGAACAGGTAAGGCTAGTGATTAATAAATTTATTAAGGCTAATGTCATTTGAGAGTTTCTTGAATATTTACAGATTTGCTATCATATATCAAGCTTAGGATTGTTTTGCTTACAGCATAATGTAACAATGGAAATGTTAGTAATAGAAAGAGTTAATCCATTTTGAATGTAGGAATGAGACAACAACGTTCTTTCGAGACACTAGCTCTTTTCAATAACCTCGGACACAATGGACGACGATTCAATGGCTCTCCGATGTATATATGTTCTCTGTGTCAATAGCAAAAACATTTATTTGTCAGACGGAAAGCAGATTGAGTTTAGCGTTTGAGTGATGACAAAGATCACTACAAAGTAAAGGGTTAGTTGGGTCACAATAACCCGTTAATCGCTAATACAATTACTAATATTATAAAGCAAAAAATTTGTTTGTTTGTTTTAATGTGCTGATCTTAGGAACTAAAAGACGGATTTCAAAAATACCTTTTGTGTTTCATAGAGCAATCATTGAAAAAACCTGTAGGCTTTTTAACATTACGCTGCCAATAATAGGAGCAAGACTGTATGGAAAAAAGCTACAAAAACGGACATAAATGACAAATTGTATATTTTAGTTCCACGCGAATGAAATCGCAGACACAGCTAGTACAATTATATATTACACACACAGTACAGTTATATACAATTCTAGTTTCTATATTTATGGTGTGCAACGATAATCCTAATACGAACAGACTAAATTTTGATACGTGGTTATGAAAGTCGTAAAAATCATTTAGCTCAATTTGAAAACTATTTCAATTACATCGGTTAGTCATAAATAGATTTAAAGTGTAACTTAGAACACGTTGTATTACATCGTAAGTTTCATGTAATTTTCTTTAATATAGTATCAAAATAGCATGATCGGTATTACCTAGTTAGGTATATTTTATTTTGTATAGGTATGGAAAAGTGTGAGTGATGCTCTATTATTCAACCATTAATCTAAATACATTGAATCGACACTATTTTTCGGAACTGTATATCAATTCAGCTCCTGCAATTCCTCTATAGGAGTTTAAATACAGATCTTTATGTTAGAGGCAATAGCTATTCACGTTTGGGTACCCTAACACACTATGATTTCAAACCCACAGCGATCAACGCCATAGTCCGGAGACGATTTCACTCAGCTATTATTGCATGAAACGTGATGATAATGGATCAAGTAAAAGTATGTAAAAAAAGAGGTATATTAAATACGACTGTCGACATACCCCGCTGTCAGCATCAGCCCGGTGATGAGGCGGCAGATCAGAAGCGATCATATGGATTTGATGAGCGGATTGCTGAACCCTTGCGACCATCGCTTCCACTTCGCTCTCGCATTGCAATTGGTTACTATAAATGAATTGTTATTTGATATAAATCACAAAAAAATCATACAAGCAGGAATTTTAGCGAAATCACTAGAACGACAAAACTATTTTTTTTAATAATATATAACGATAATATCACGTATGAAATAGTACAAGCAAGACAAGAATTAAAAAATGCTCTAATGTCATGCTATTTTTTCATCACAACTTTTTTTTTCATCGTAAGCTTAAGCTCAAGATTCAAATTATGGTCAATGGACGTGTTGTACAAATATGCCATCTGAGCCGTCATTACTTCGAATAATAGGTTTAAATAATGATCTAGCACCTCTTAGTTAGAATGTATTTAATACGTATTCACGGCAAAGTTTGTCTAGATAATAAGATTGCTTACATTAAATCGTTTTCATGTCGTTCACGAAGCGACATAGACCTCATTGGCCTCGTGAGTGCGAGCACCTTCTCGGCGCCTCCTGGACTTTTTTGTAGTAAAGTATTTCCGTACATATCTGTACCTGAAAACATACAATTATTTCCAAAACATTTTAAGAAAATATTAATAAACAATGCAATTGAATTTGTAGCTACGTGTTAATGTATACATCAAGTTTGGCAAGAAGTCCGCATACACGACATAGAGCCATAAAATGTTCAACCAGCCAGATAATCACTCGCCTTTTAGTCGCTATAGCTAAGAAACTGATTTATTTTAATATACTGATAAAACAGATGTTACGCAAACACGTTTCGAACATTAGAATAGAATATTCAAATCATAAAAAATATACGTAAATAATATTACACTTAAAAGTATAATTATGAATTAATAGGAAAGTCGTAATTTGAGCATTCAACTAATTTAATAAAAATGAAGTAATATGTTTTGTCTATCGACCACAGATTGAACGCGAACTAATTTCAGCTTTTACACATACTAATAATTATTTGATAGTTATATTTGACACTATACCAACATGCAATATTACTCTACAAAAACAGCTTATCAAATAACCTACGAATGTTTTTCTGTTAAAGTTACATTTACTGTAATCACATATTGATAATGACTATGAAAGTTAAATATTAGAGAAGGAAACAATGATAGCATCTTGAAGCGATTATGGTAGTGTGTAAAGACGCCTCGTCAAAGGACGCAAGTTCGAACTCACCTACAATGAACTTGAGCCTTCGGTGAAAGAAAACGTCGTGAGGAAACCTTAGCATGGTAGTAGGCCTTGTTATAATGCGCGCCTGGCTAGCTACCACACTCAAGTTGAAAATCGGCCGTAAAATAGTAATAGGTCTGATCCGGCAGTTGCATTTGAGAGTCAGCCCCATAACAGGTTCAGCGTGTCCACCGGCTTAAGCCATATCGTTGCTTAAGATTAGGAGAGATTATGATCATAAGTATATATATTTTTTTTTATTAAGATTGATCTGTATACCATTGACTAGTTGACCGTGATCGGAGCCGTCCTGCAACCTCCTAGCAGTAGAATCGGCCGCTTTCGCCATAGCCGTGATGGCACTGAACTTTTTTAAAAGTTGACGTCTCCTAAACGCTCTCTGAATGGTGACCGCGGCTCTTCGGGCGCGAAGACCGCCGTATCTTCTTTCCAAGATCTCGACTTGTTTATCCAATAGATCTTGGGACATCTCATAACGACTGGAAACGAGATATTTTAATTTAATTTTACTTATAATTACTTAGAAGGTAAGGTGATCTATCAGCAGGCATGAATGTGATATAAGGTAAGTAAGGAATGAACTACAACTGGAGAACAATGTGTGGAAACGTCAAAATACCTAAGATTCATACCAGGAGTTGCATCACGACTCTTACAAGGATTATGTTGAAATCAAAGTGGAAACTGCTACAAATATAGAAAGGAAACAGCTGGATATATCGATAGTGCAATTAATAGAAATTTTGTAAACTCTGAATTAAATATTTTCTTGCATAAAGAGAAATGGTAAAATTGTTTCATATTTAACAATAGAAATGGCTTTTAACAAAGCTAATATAACTACTGAAATAAATTTAAAACTGTATCTAATAATTGACTTATTATTGATTGAACAGTTTATCATAAATAAGTGTTAAAATCGATTACGATTAAGACATTCATTTCCCTATGAAACTTTAGCGTTTGAATTCAAAATTACTCTTTAAACATGCAGTTAACAATTTTCAAAGCTCATTAGACAATTTGAAAATAACAACAAAATTATTTATGTTTTACCGACACATGAGTCCCCTGTTCCACAATAATATAAAACATAATTTGCAAAGTACTACATAAAGAATACGATGAATGCGAATGACAAGCACTTTTAATTAAATACAAGGACATTTGAAACATAAGTTATACAAAATAGTTTCCATTATTACTGAATATCCATATGGAAACATTTCGAATTAGTTGTTTCTTTGAAAGATGTTCATTGACAATAAAATATTTTAACAATTAAGTTACATAAAATTATTAATGCGTATAAGTGAATTGAAATATCTTTTGGTACACAAGCTTTCAATCTATCACTGCATAAACAAGCTTGTTTATTTAATTTATTAGTTTAAAAATGTGAAAGTGGAACAGGGCCTTTTGTTTTTATTGTAAAATCATGCCTTTTAGTTTCATTATGTATTGCTATTGCAATAATGAACAAAATATGAAATCATAAGTTAAGAGTTATTATATAATTATATTATTGCATACAATTAGGAATTCAAATTTTTAATAGAGATTAATAATAGACTGACTACATCAATTCGTAGAATTTTTAACGCGCTCGTGTAACTAATATATTGTTTTTTTAATTGTTGGCATCATTTCCATAGCATTAACTGCTATAACTTTGCATTTTATTATTAATCCAAATATTATTTTTATTTTATTTTTTACATTTTGACTTACAGTTTAATAATATTTTCAAATAAATGTAGTCAATCATAACATTTTTTAGCTTTGAATCATAGAGGATAGTTAAATGTTATCTAGATGTTGAAGAGGGGTCACATGACTCGCATTCCTAAGATTTTCTCCTGACGTACCCTCTAGTCAATTTACCCCTTTTTTGGGGTAAACTCGTATCTTTTTGCGTTATCCCAGTTGTACCAATGATGGACACGTCTGTTCCACGCCTATGGAAGGAATTTTTATATAGAGACAAATTGAACACAAACTGTTAGTAAGGTTGCTAAGTTTTGACATATTAGTCCCAAATTCTAGGTTTCAAGACATAGTATTTTGTATGAATTTGGCAACCACAGATTATCTTAAATTTTAAATATATAGGATATATTATACCAGATACCTGTGCATCAAAAGAATAGACGTTGAGAGTTCCCAATAGATTTACAACCTCTATATGTATGTACAACATTGAAACTACGTTATAATTGTGTGTTTTTTATAGTTGACCTGTTGTTGTGGACGGCCAGGCCGAAACCCTCGGGCGGAGCAGCGATGTACAGCGGTGGAGCTGGATCCGGGGCGTTGCAAAGCCCAGCGCCCGTCGACGCGTTCGATGCTGATGAGCATGACGAGTTCGAATGGTTTAAAGCTGAAATTATTTTAGTCATCGCACTTTATAAATGATGTAAATTGGTAAAAATTATAAAATACATTTTAAAAGAGCTCTTGATGGTAATACAATAAATAGAAACGAATTCATATATACTACTGAGTGATACACACATCATAGACACAGTCTTAGACTCATATTCCGGTAGTGGATGGTGTATGTATAGTATATATACAGTAATCCATTAGAGAGGTACAGATTTAATTTACACTAGGTCGCACATTAATCGAAATCTATTACAGAAACTCTTTTTAGTTTGTCGCAATTCGATATCAGCCAGTGTTCTCAGCCAGTATGATATTGAGGAATGCCGATTTGTTTATCGTTGTTTTTAGATAATACTGTATCTTTGACTCGCATGCAGTTCTATTGCTTTACCATAACACTGATGTATAACAAGATTAAGATGTAACGTTACTCTCATAAAAAACACTGACATGAAACTTGATGATCCCAATCGTCTCTTTTCAAATGCTTGCTATGGCGTTTATTTGGCTAAAATTTTGAAGACGATTAAAACGATCTCTGATCAGCTTTATCATCCGTAATTGAGTTTCCGTTATCTCTGACAAAAGGCCGCAAGACGAAGTAAAAACGTCGATAAATTTCCACAACGATTTTTTGCACCGCTAAGGAACAAGATCTCATAAAAATATTATTTATTACAGAAAAACAAACCAGACTTCAGAAAACAAAGTTCCATTTAGCCTTCGCAATCCACGTCTATCCAGAACGTCCCTGACTATAAGCACAAAACTATTTGAGTGTCATAAACCTATCAATATATCAGGCACTATACACTTTCTATTCGATTCTGCGGAGTTGCCTAGTTCATGTTCGAATTCCAAGATCCAATGCTAAAGAACTAAAAATAGGATCTCCTTGAAAATGTCCATTTTCAATAAAAAATTATTCCAAATCTATATACAAATAAAGTTCTAAGGTTATATAGAATTGAAATTGCAAAACAACACAACCGAATTGAGAACCTAATATATTGTTAACTAAAGCCAGTTAAAAGAATGAAGAAGTTATATATTATATAGAGATATGAAGGTAATAAAATAAACATACTGACCAGGTAAAGGTCGGTGTACAGCGGTGACGTATCTATTCGCCTCCATGTAACCTCGGTCGGGCTCCGCGGTGTGGGCATGGTGGGCATGTATCGAATGTTGATGAGTGTAGAAACCGTCAGGCGGATGGAGAGTTACCCCACCACCACCCTCCTCTTCGTCCACCTTCTGCGAGAAGCTGTTGACAATGAAACGACATTAATTATAGAACTTAGAAATTATAGAAGTTTATACGTAATTCAGTAGAGTGCAAATTCCATGGTAGCTGCTGCACAAATTTACATATAGCTGCTATACGTAAGTCGAACCGCAGTCATATACAAGGTTAACTACAAACATTATACTACAGTACACTACTACTACAGTATGTACAATTATTAAACTTATGTAGAGCAACCTGATCATACGTAATTAATTAAAAAAAAAAATGCGTCGGTTCCGCCATCTTAAAGATGAACAGATGCTATTTCTAGATTATTGTAACACTTAAAATTATTTCCAGGATGACAGTACTCAAATCGAAGTTTGATTGATAATTGGATTGCATAAATAATCGATTGATTTCCCTGTCTAATTGTATTTCATTGAATTGAGTGAGTGACCAATAAATGGTGTTAGATATCATAAACAAAAAAAAAATGTATAACCTGAAATGTCAAAAAGCGATAAAGAGATAGACCGTTACAGACGCTTCCGCTACTTTTTCTGAGATTTAATCTTTGTCACTGTTAGCGACTACTAACATTAAAATTAATGTTATGATTTTAGAAAAAGATTTTTAGCTTTTTGTAGATAATACCGTAATTTAACTTTTCTTTAGGATTCAATCTCTTTAGGGATATTAAATAATATAGCAATATATTCATTATTTATCCTTTTTTATAATACTTGATAAGTTCTACATTTTAAAATTTTCTAGTCTACTCTCTTGACTATAAACGAATGTTTATCTTATTTATCTTGTTAGTGTCTAGTGCATATTGTGAAATTTAGGTTTCTGTGATTCTTCTCCATATAAAAACATTAACCGTGCTAATTAAAAAAGGATACAAAGTTTTCATATATTAATACATAAACAATTTAATGTATTCTTTCTCTTATCGTTCACTTTCCTTATCACGCATCTTTCGTAAGACCTGATATCTTAAGTAAATGTTTAAAACTATAGATAATAATAACATTATGTAGGACTTGGTTGATTTTTTTTATAAATAATTGCTTTATTATTTTAATTTTTAAAAATAGTTGGCTTTTACTGACACAATAATTATGTTTTGATGATAACCTAAAGCCATCTATGTTCTTGATGAGCGAAAAAAGTTACATTCAATATTATTTTCGAACTCTCAAGGAAATAAGTTAGGATATTTTTGCAAGCTTTTGCAGTTTTATTTTAATTCATAAATTTATTAGGTTTTATCAACGTATTAAGTTGTATAATATTAGTTGTGTTTACATTTAATTATGTTATATAATTATAATTATGAATAAACATTTTAAGTTACCCCAGAACTACACAGAACAGTACTTAAAAAGGAAGTTGTAGGCTGTGTTCCGTTATAGGCTACGAGTACTGTAAGGTGTGACGTCAATTAGTATACTAGGAATCTATTCCTTTATACTAAGCTATACTGGTTACTGTTTAAAACGGAACGCAGTGCAGTAGTACTGTCACCATGTTTTTTTTTATTATTCTATCTAATGGAAAAACGCCATATTCTTCAGTTACTTTCATTTTATACAAAGGTTTGGTGTCACTTTACAATAAAGACAATATCTTGAAATTATCCATGTTTGTTTTAACGGCGGGTATCTTTGAATAACAATATTCAAATAATCAATAGTACAAATTTCTGGACGCCATTGGTCACGTGATCAAAGCACTGAAAGTATCTTACCTCGAAAGCTCCTTTACTCATAGTAAAAACATGGTGATAATTATGACGGCATGTATTTTCCTAGGATACTCCGGCAGTATGCTGTTATCCATAACGGAACGAATTTCTCCCCAGTAAGAGTACTGAATAGTGCTCTCAATGTATATCAGAACACACCCGATGGATTATTAGGGCTTGGTTTGAAGATACCATTTCAAGCTTGACACTGGCAAAATTGCCAGCACGAGCAGGATCCATAATAAAGTTAAACAGTCAAGGAAAATATACGTTTGCAATTATACACACAAATATAACTAAAATAACTACTCAGTATATTTATCATAATTTATTTTTCAAATAAATCACAACGCCTGACGAAGAATTTTAAAATGAGTAAACAAATGAAACTTCTATAAAATCAAAGGATATACTAAAACATAATACATATTGTAATATGCTTTAAAAACGAAAACGAAAAACATTTAACAAAGCAAATTGCGAACCAAGTTGCACATAATTCAAGATTTAAACCTGAGGTTTACCTCCATGACTTTCTTAAAATTATTTTTTAATTTACAGATAAATATAAATATATACACTTATATAAAAAACATACACATTTAGGAATTTAATTTCAAAAACCTGTTTTTTAAATAAGACCTATTACGACGCTCGTCATGATTATGTCTTTATTTATAAAACTATCAAATCTTAAGCATTATATTAATAAATTTCTTAAATAGCTATTGAATATTGGTATACTCCTTTCACTTAGCTATTTTTACTACAGGGAGTCGGGACACCGCTGTACTAGATGTTTAGGAGCCTTTAAATACAGTATATACATGGTATTGGATAAACCCATCGATCAACATTAACGCTAATGGTAAACACAGGTATGACGCATACAAAATCCGTCAACAAATTGAATACACAAACCGTCGCGTCGTGAACCTGAATTTAGCAGTTAAGATCGAAGCGACGTTTGACGCGTTTCGTGTTCAGTGAAAGTCTATGAAACACTACAATCTAAAATTTAACACGGCAATACTAGTGTTTATGTTTATTTATATTATTAGCCGTTTAATATGGGAAATTTAGAAATCGAGCCAACCCATTATCGACATACATTTCCGACGTTGTTTAGAATAATATATGATGAACCATCAATCTTGAAAATAGACAATAATAATACGAAACGATGATAACTCAGTTGGTAGTGTGTAAGAACGCCGCGTTAATGAAGTAAATTCGAATCGACCTGTAAAGAAGCTGAGCTTTCGATTAGGGAAAACATTGTGAGGAAACCGTAGCATAGTACCAGGGTTTTTTCTAATGATCAACTGGCTAGCTGAAGTCCTCAAGTTGGAACTCTGCCACCAGATACCTGTGATGTATTTTGGCAGTGACACTTAAGAGCCAGTCCCAACATGATTAGTAAACACCAAATGAGATTGTAGCCATAAGTTAAGCCTATAAACTATTTAAAAAATAGATTTTCGCTTTGCTATGACAAAGGCTTGACGTGATTGTATGAAGGTAGAATATGATAGTTGTGTCCGTCTAGATACCTTATACTTTTTTTTCCGACATGTTAAATTTGCATACATCCTCTCTTTTATGCCCGGCAGGCTACAACAGGCGCATATGGAACACACCCAATGAGAGCAAACTTCAAATATCTACTAAGAGAAACCCTTATGACCCGAATTTTCTCTTACTAACTTTTGTTTTTAAAAATAGATATTGTATTTAATACAAGGCGCTTGGTTTTATAATGACAACAATGTTACAAGTCATGTCTAAAATTAATTACAAAATACAACTATCTTATAAGTCGTACACTGTATAAATGATTACTTAAAAATCTAGTATCTATATAATAAAATCCTATTTAATTAGTATCCTATAAAGGCCGGCAACGCACCTAAAATTCCCCTGAAGTTGTTTGTATTTTGTTTGAGTGTCCATTGGCAGCGGTGATCACTTACCATCAGGTGACACGCTTGATCGTTTGTTGCCTATTTCATTTACAAACGAACGGAAGTTAGGAAAGCTTATGACGGCTAGTGCCTCTCTTGCTTTTTAGGGTACCGGCATGTTGGAAACACACGTGCACTTACTAACGAGACGCTTGGACAATTCTATTAAACGGAAATTTCTACATAATGATTTCTTATGTTTACGCGAATATTATTCATTTAAATAAAACTACTTTAAACGGATTTTATCGCGGTTATTTATTAATTTTGATCCCGACGTTTCGAAAACTTTTCAATCTTCGTGGTCACGGGGCGGACTGAGGTATAGGTTGTCCGGAAAAGTTCATGTACTTACCGTGACCACGAAGGCTGAAAAGCTTTCGAAACGTCGGGATCAAAATTAATAAACAACCGCGACAAAATCCGTTTAAAATAGTTTTATTTCAACGGAAGTTTCTACGTTTGAAATTCCTAAAAAAAAGCACGTTGTAGAGAAAAACTTTCAATAATTTGAAGGGAAATACTATATGAATACTTTGAAAATGAAGATACAAATGCAGAATTGAAACGAAATATTCGAATGTTCTGTTTCAATATTCTAGTGAATATTCAGCAACATTGTAAATAAATCATATTACATTTCATTGTATTGGATGCTGATAAATTAATAAATAATGTTGATAATCAACTTACGTTATAGCAAATGTACATACTTACTAATTATTATCTATATTAAGGTTCCTAAATAAAATAATATAACCAACAAATAGGCACAAAAAAAAATGTATTGTAAATGTTTACTAAAAAATTTTGATAATAAGTTTACGAGAACGGAAAGACAAAAACAAAGATAAATTAATAATTTAATTAAATTTAAATTACAACATAGTGGACACGCCAAGCCTAGTGAAAAACTGGTTCTCATGTGCAACTACTGGAACACACGTATAGGTATTTGGCGAAACATTTTAAACTTAAGGGTGGTAGCCAGCCAGGATACTAACACGATGTTTTCCTTCATTCAAAGCCCAGGCTCATGTAGGGATCCATCGATGTGATACCTATACACGCTTTCACTGAGTTATCATATTGCTTATATCATATAACAAGCAATAGGAAATATTAAAATGTTAAGGTATGTAGTGTCTAAAATTTGTATTTAGTTAACTATTAAAGTTATTTTATAATAACTGTAATAATATTTTCACTCATTCAACAAACCCTAAATAAATAAACTATGAACTTAATACAACCTTCAAAGACCTAAAAACGAATCGTTCTCCTATCATACTAATATTATAAATGCGAAAGTGAGTTTGTTTGTTTGTTACGCTTTGACGCCTAAATCGCTAGATCGATTGTGATGAATTATGGTACAGAGATAGATGGTACCCTGAAGACGGAGATAGGCTACTTTTTCTCGCGAAATACTTATAGAAATTGGGGTAAAGACAGGGATAAACTATGTATGAAATATTTAATGACGATTTGTTTGATAACATCAATGTTAACATGAGCGAAGACGCACGTAAAATCTAGTGCACTTATAAACTCGGTCATAAAAAAACAGTGTAACAAATTTCACTACCAGTCTCCACTAAGAGAAAACAGTACAATTATATTTAATTTACTGAATAAAGCTCGTCAATTATATTTAGCTCTTTCACACAAGTCCGTTAAATGGCGCTCGTCAAAAAGGTGACTGTGGAATATAATTTTATCGTATTACTGCAACTTTTTACATTTAACAAGAATATATTTTTTTATTATTATTGTGTTATCGTATGCGACATTATGTCCATTGACAATTTCGTAATTATAATAGACTCTGCAACTCGTAGTAGAGGTGGAGGTCACGTTACAACGTGACAAAACGGTGTTCACACTATTGCTTAAATACTAATAGCATTCGTTTTACTCACAAGCATAAATATATACACATTTCAATATTTTTTATTATCTGAACAAGACATACCGATTTGAAATTCAACACATTTTTAAATTTGGAATGGATAAACATATTTCACACAACAAACTTCCAGTTAATAAATGACTTGCAACGCAAAATTATGGCGATGATAAAAGGAATGAAAATCATACACCATGCAAAAAAAGGCACGTAATGTTATATGTTCACTATGTTCGCAACTTTGTTCGCGTGGAACAAAAATTTTATTGAATCATTTTTTCCCGTTATTGTAACATTTTTCGATACAGCTATGCTATTAAATAATCTAAAGCCTCCCTCAATAATTGCTCTATCAAATACAAAAATAATATTAGAAATCTGACTGGTAGTTCCTAAGATTAGCGCTTTTAAACAAACAAAGTTCACCACTGCATAATAGTCATATGAATGGTATAAAGGGTATGTCATAATAATAAAAAATATGGTTTGAAATATGTGTATTAACATTTTGATAGAAGCTGTGGGGGAATACAAACAAACAAATAATTATAATTTTCTTTACCGCGGTTAAAAATGAAGAGCAGTGAAATATGAAAGTTATAGGGCATGAGCACTCTGTAAGGCTCTATTCAGTTGTATGGGCTTGATTAATATGCCTGAATGCGCCCGTCCGATGCAGAAACGACCCACTTTCAGAGCTCAGCGAAAGATTGTAGATTATTAAACTGGGCAATGCCTGTGTCAGGGAGGTACGGATTTAGGCATGGTTATGGGTTACAAAATATATGTTTATTGTGTTGCGCATTAAAGTGGACCTGATGTTAAGAACAGTGCAATCTAAATCAGCGATGACTAACAATTAACAAAATTCACTCCCGGTCACCAGTCAATGCAATTTTTTATTGTAAACTTAAATTAAATACGCTTTCAAGGTATTCAAGATTAGACAATAGTTTATAATGTTAACAAAAGCTTTCAATGTGAAACCAGTATAAAAACCACTTCAAAATAGAAGTTTGACCAACGTAAATACAATATTTTCGGTCTAATATTTTTTTCAATTTGTTTGTTTTAAAGCATTAATGTTAAGGGATCTACCTATCGGATTCCAAAAAATATTTGTATTGTATTATTTGTATTTGACAGAGCCATCTTTGAGGAAGACCTTAGTCGATGTAAAATTATCTATAGACCCACGCGAACGAAGTCGCGGGCACAGCAAATAATTAATAGCTGAGTATATTGTCTACCATTTTTTGAAAATAGATAAATTATTCCTAACATATATCTTAACAAACTGCCATATATTTGATTAGCTAAAAAGTAGTTAGATAATGGAACTACCTATTCAGAATATTATCTTGTGAATAATATTTGCATATAAAATAATATATAAGACTAATACATAATCAAAAGATATATTTGATTCAAATCTGAGGTCGCAGCACATAAAATATTCTCGCTGATGCAATACTGAATCTAGACCTAGATTGCGTAGTTTTTAAAACAAACCATGCTATCAACCGTACTGCCTTTTATCATTCGTATTTTTATTCTGTTCCATAATCGCGACTGTGAATTATGAAATCACGCATCACTGATTTATTTGCGCTATCGCAATTATTTGCCCCTGATGTCTTTAGATATAAATATTTATTATTTATGCAAAAAGACAGTTAACAGCTTACATTTGTGTCAGTTTCTAATAATATATATTTTGTACAGATTTTTTTATAATAAGTCAACCAATAAATACATTGAAATATATATTGAAGTACACTGATATTAATGTATTTCATATCTATATTAGAATTATAAAGCGGTAAAGTTTGTTTGTTTAAACACGCTATTCGATCGGATTTCAAAAGCTCTTTTTTGTATTTGATAGCGCAATCATTGAAGAAGGTCAAACAACGAATGAATTTATATGAAGGTGAATTAATATATAAGCAGAAAATGACCGAAGAAAGTATGGCTAGACTATGTGATATAATAGCAGATAGAGATAGGTAGAAAAGGAACCCATGTTTTTCAACACTATATATGTCAAGAAAAATAAACAATTTTTGAAGCGATAATAGCTCAGTCTGTAGTTGTGTACGGATGCCACATCAATGGACGGGACTCCAATCGAATCCCTGCAATGAGCTTGAGCTTTCGGTAAAGAAAACATCGTGATGAAACCATAACATGCTAGTAGGACTTTTTGTAATGCTCGCCTGGCTAGCTACCACCCTCAAGTTGAAAATCTGTCGCCAAATACTTTTCGGTGTGTTCCGGCAGTTGCACTTGAGAGCCAGTCCCGTCACTAGGTTTAGCGTGTCACAGTCTAGGACCACATCGTCACTTAATATCAGGTGATATTATAACCATAACGCTAAAGTTAACTGTAAAAGAAATCTCTACTTTACACTAATTTTCATTTTTGAATTAAATTAAAATCATAGTTATAATGAATATATTTAGCAACATAGCAGCTTTCGCTCAGAACGACAGATACATATGTGAAAAAAAAATGCATTAAAATCTACTTAATTTTCTGCAGTGTAAAACATTATGTTGATATAATAGCAAACTGCAGATCATTTCGTTTTCCATTGCTCGAATGGAAAGCTGCCACATTAATGAAAAAAAGTAATATCTATCGTAAGCTGCACTTCAAAACTACTAGGTCTTATTTACTAACATATATTTTACTGATCATCAATTAGCATCATATAAGGTAGTAGATAGACATTATCTGTAGCATAATAAACAATAAATATTATAAAGAGGAAAGATTTGTATTTTTGTTTGTAACGAATAAACTCAAGAACTACTGGACCGATATTAAAAATTGTTTTAGTATTAGAATGATACATTAGACTTTTTTTAATGTGGGGGAAATACATTTACGCAGCCCTTCCGCATCCGAGGGGACTGAGACGAGTATGTGGGACTTACCAACGCAGGGTATACCCAATAAAACCCCACAGCAGTATGTCGCCTTCCTGGGCCGTTGCGTCAATGCTACATTAGCCCTGAGTAACATAAGCTATATAACGTTTTTTTAATGAAAATTATAAAATAAAATTTTAGTTCCACACAAACACAGTCGTGGACACAGCTAGTAAACAATAAAATATACAATAAATGTATATAAACGCTAAGACATTAATATTATAGATTAACAAAACATCACGTAAGTGTAAAAATATATTTTATTTTCCGATTCTATCACGTTTATTTCTAAAGTAGACAAATAGTAATGATGTCATATGCTAACATGTAAGACCTTGAAACAAGTATTGCTATATGCGCGAAATTAACTTGAGAATTAGTGAGAAATCTTCGAAGTTATAGTTTGTTAATTATAAAACAAATGAACTTAACTTGAATCTCATATGCTATAAATGTGGAAGTACGATTGTCCGTGAATCACACTTTAACGACTAGGTAAGTTGATTAAATGTGATATCTTATATCGTGGAAAAGGACTTATTTTTTTTTTTAAACAATACAAATTAATATGTCGTACCAAAATGCTCAGACCGTTGTAAGATCAGGAAAACGGGTTTCAACAATTGGTAACTGTAAAGGACATGACATAGACGATGTTGGGAAGTCTTGAGCAACATAGCTAGTAGTAACTAGACTTAGCCTAACTTGAAAAGCTATCCATTGCTTAGTGAACCGAAACTGCTGCCACAAACATCAGTAGAACGAGTACGCTTTTTAGTTACCTTCAATATTTATCTATAAAGTTTACTCACAAACGGCTTACACTATGAGTATGATAAACAATATTTGTCATGCATAAAGTCTACAAACTTATTTGGTCAGAGAAAAACAGACATACAAAAATTGAAAATATCATCTTCATTGGCACACGTCCAGGCGGGATTTCCGATCTCCTTTAACACAAATAGATCTGAATAAGCCTACATCTTAGACAAACTAGGTCGAGATCGTTAGGACTTTTTTGTATGTTACATTGTTTTCTTAGCCATTTACAATTTCTTGACCCTATCGATGACGTTTTTATAGTCAGTACAGTTTAGACATTAGATCTTGTAACCTTTATGACTAAACTTAATTATTATGCCAGGTTGAAATCATTCATTCAACAAAAATTTAAGCATATAATAAAAGAAAATGAAGGTAGAAAGATTAGTTCGAGGTAGGTACTTATGACTTATCTGATATTTTGTAGAATTTTTTTTTTCTTAGTAATTTACAGTTTTTTATAGTTAAAATGGCTTAAATATCAGACCTTGTTATCAGTTGGTAGTGTGTACGGATGCCGCGTCAAGGAGGTGTGAATTCTAATCCAACTACAATGAACTTGGGCTTTCAGTAAACTAAAAGAAAACATCGTGATGAAACCATAGCAGCGTTTTTTAAATTGCCGCCTAGCCATGGAAACCACCCTCAATTTAAAAATCTGCTGCCAACTACCTATGTCATGTGTGCTCCGACAGTTACACTTGAGAGCTATCTACTAAACTTGGCGTGTACACTATTTTGAACCACATCGTCACTTAACATCAAGTGTAATTGTGGCCATAACGCTAAAGTTTAAACTATTAAAAACCTTCTAATCTTTATGACTAACGCTAATAATTATTCGAGGTGGATTAAAATTCTTCAATGCGCTAAACATTTTAATAAAAGTTTAGGTATAGTGTTGGTGTTGATCTACCTAGTTACTACACTGCAGTTATGAATCTGATAGAAAGTATTGTGTACAATGACGGTCGAACTTAGTCAACTAACTGTCTAAGACGTAATGCATAACTTACTTTGAATACATCGTCACCAAATACAAATTGAAGTTATGGTCCAATGATTCAATTATAAAGAACTCGGATGTGACAGTAGGATAAATAACTTTGTACCTGTATCAAACTATTCTGTATAATCCATATCAAAAGTCTATAATCGAAATCGAAACAGTAAAGAATATTATACTATCGTAATATCTTTTAATTGTGTTACATAGATTATGCGGTAGATTATGACTTATTCTATTTTTATAAACATTCTTTTGTACTTAAGAAACATGAAAAAATTGGTTGTCTTTTCACCTAATCTTGTTAATTTTTTTATAAAGATGGATATCTTTCAACAAAGCAATAACCGATAAATACAAAAGCGCATCGGGTGATATGGTCAATTTGTGATCAAACCACAATTATAAAAAAATAATAATCATGCAATTACTTTTACAAATTAGGAAATAAATAATCAGATGTCTATCAAAATTGTAACTTACAGGCGTACCAGGAAACATTTTCCAAAGTTTTATTTCTACCGCAGGTATTTTATGATAAATAGGTAATTTATGTATTTAATCAATTATATCAATTCACAAGATCTTATAAACTATTTACTCGAGAACACAATTGGATTAGAAAACAACTTATTTAAACTACTACTACTACTTAATACTAGCTACATCCGCAACTCCATTCCCGTGGAATAATCCTTCGGGAAAGGTATTTTCTGGGTTTAGGGTGGGTAAGTACTTTCCTGTACATCAGACAATGTGTGTGCAAGATTTCATAATGATTACTTAAGTAATAAAATGTGAAAACGTAACAAATTCACAGTCGCATTTAATTTGAAACATTAGTAAAGATGAAAGTATTACTATTAAGATTAAAGAAATAGTAGTATTACCATTACTTTTGAAGCATTTGAAACCTAGTCTTTAGTTTACTCTATGCGACCTAAAACTCTTTGGAATCTTCAAATAAGCCTACACTTTGAGTTGAGAGCCACATCGCTACGCGAACATAACATTGTGATATGATATGCTCTATAAGTACTCGACAGTAATCTTCCAAGTTAGAATAAAAGACCAATTTCATATAAACTTTAAATATATTCTGACAGCTTCATTAGCTAAATTCAGTGACCTTTTAGACATTTAAATACAGGTTTTCTAATATAATGTCATTTTAAAGATAATCTTATCAAGATTTACTAAATAAGAAAATCAAATTTAAAGTTAAAGTGCATTGCTATAATTTATCACAGATATAAAGCAATATAACTAAAAGGCTTCCACTGAACTGAAACTTGCATAACCATCTTCAAATAACGCTTTGCGGAAATTGCAATTGCATTTTCTTGTAATTGGCGAGTACTTTACAACTTCCATTTCAGAGCGTTAATTAAAGTAGGAAAAGGTGTCCGATTGGACGAAGTTGCGATAGCAACTATTCCACTAACGTTTAATTATATTCTCATATAAATGTATTTATTAATATAGTACCTACGTGTAAAATTCAAAAGTGAGTGCAGGAATCTAATTCGCTATTGGTATGGTCAACATAAATTTATGAAGTCATGTAACTCATATACCATACATTATACTTTATAGCTTAAGCGTTATGGCCACAATCTCACCTAATGTTAAATGATGTTATGGCCTAAGATGGTAGGCAAGCTGAACAAAGTAGAGGAATTGGCTATCAAATGCAACTGCTGAAACACACCTAAAGGTATTTGGAAGCAGATTTTCATGTTGACAGTGGTAGTTCATTGTAGAGAATAGTTAATTGAATTACTTTCTACACTAGAAGGCTTAAAGTGTATTTAAATAAGACTGGAAGGTCTGGGGTGCGAAATATTAATTTACATAGAATAATTAAGAAAGCTCTGTGCTAATATAGTAAAACAATATTTGGAGTAGTTCTATTACACGCGCAATTAGTTATCACCAACAAAAAAAGACAAATACTTATTAAAACCTATACTAATATTATATCCTACTAGATATTACGTGCGGCTTCGCTCGCGTTAAAATTGATTGTGTCAAACAAATTAGATGACGCAATGAAATATTTCTTACAAAGTTCACACCTCACTTCCAATAAGCTCTTTGCTAGAAAAAGTAACCTATCTCCGTCTCCAAGGTCCCATCGAACTCTATATTAAAATTGATCGTAATCCATTCGGCGGTTTTGGCGTGAAAGCGTAACATTCAAACAAACTCACTTTCGGGTGAATAATTTTAGTAGTATTTAGTAGTATCATTTTAATAATTTTAGTAAAATAACAAGTATTTTATATTTAGTCCATAGAATTATTTATCATCTCGTAACCAATTTGACCGAAGCGTGTTCAGTAGTTTCAGACTGGTCTATATACAAATGAATAGAGAGAGACACACAAAAATAAAAAGTTTCGTTTATCTCTTTCTGATAATAATAAATGTTCAAATTTAATCCAGCTACAGTTCAGTCGGTTGTAAGATTATTGCAATGTATAAAATTTCAGCTTTAATAATATCTGTACAATTTACAAAATGCATATAAATCTTATGAAATTACTGGCTAAATGGGAAAAATGTAAAACGTACACTTCAGCAATCTTATAAAAATCATGTGATATAATATGAATTTTCATCGTAGAAATAACCCTTATTAAAATATTATTGCTATTATCTGCTTGAGCTATTACCGGCGGACGCGAAAAGAAACAGCGGTCCCAACTAATCCTTAGAAAAATCCTATCCTAAGTAGAAAAAAAAACCTATTCATCTACAACGAGAGTTCCTAACCTAACATGTACACTGGTGAATGACTCGTGTATGAAACCGATTACCAAATATCAAAAGGTAAAAGACATTTAAGGCCAGGGTGTTCCCTCACAGAACCGTGTACCTAACGTTTACAGCCTGTCTGCTACGCTGGGTATATAAATTTTAATCGATATTTTTTGACAAAGGCAAACTTATTACCGGCTGTACAGTCAATTTCAATTATATATAAAATATTTTCGGAAGCAGATGACAATTAAATAAAAGTAGAAATTACAATATTGTTACATCATGCTATTACTGAACCAAGTTTCCTACTTGGCGTACTGAAGTTCTAGTTACGAGAGGGAAATCTCATCGAAAACGTCTGGTTGTTGGTTATTCACGAACTATCAATCACTATACACAGCTTGATGACCTTTGCTAAAAATTGACACCATTATTTCTAAAGTATCCAAATAGTCAAATTGGTTGGAAATCAGCATATCATAAAATATTAATTCTTTTAAATGAAAAACCAATGACGGTATTCGAAGATGGGGCGAAATTGTATCAGTTTACTAGAATACCCTTTGATATGACAAATGGTGCGGCCGGTTTTCAGTTCAAAGAACTTTGCAATACTTAGTCGAAATTAAGAAAGTAGATGGAAATATTCGCCTATTTAGATTTTACGCCACAGTTTGCGGTAAAACTAAAGAAGAACATGGACCAAAAACTTAGAAAAATTATGAATGCCGTTGATAAGCAATCATCGTGCATCAATAATTTATAACTTTGAATAAAGAAAATAATGTTTTTGAATGCGAACAGGAAAGTTTATTGGGGCACACTACTATAAATAGTTCAATAAAATCTGATGAAGATCGCTTGAAACCGTGGACGGGATTAGCTGTTCTGAATGACGGATCTTCTCTTAAACGAGCCTTTGAAATGTTTATATATTATTTTAGATAGGTACCGAATTTTACTGAAAAGATACATCTTTTACTTTGGTCTCGAAAACTACTCGTTCACAATTCAATTGAATCCTTACTTCCTTACTTACATTATAAATGCGAAAGTGAGTTTGTTTGTTTGTTCACACCTAAACCGCTAAATCGATTGTGATGAATTTTGATAAAGAGATAGATGGTAGATGGGAACTACTTTTTATGGCGGAAAACTTATTGGAAGTGAGGTAGAGATAGGTATACTTTGTATGAAACTTTTTATTGCTACATCCGATTTGTTGAATAAATTTATATTAACGCGAGCGGAGTTGCGGGTATAAACTAGTGTATACCTAAATGTGTATTATAATATCTACAACATTGTATTCTTTGTATTCTTGAATGATATATGTATTAGGAATTAATTTATTATTCCTCGATTATTTCTAGAACTCACCCGTATCCTGGCTTCTGGCAAAACCAAGACCTGGTTAACTTTGCAGCTTCAAGCAAAACACCGCCAATGTCACCGATCCTCATACCAGTGCAGGAACAACACCCATCACCTTCGCCCTCTCCCACTAACACTAGACGGGAATCTGACTTCGCCACTTTGGACACTCAAATCTATTTCACGTTTAAACAATCATCTATATTTAGCTTAGATAACTCCCATTATTCAAACAGTATTAACACTTGAATATTCAAACACTCTTCATTTTAAATGTTTTAAGTATCATTGAAACACTAAGAGTTGTCAATTAAAACACTAAGGCAGTTTTAAAAAGTCTCGAGAACACTAGAAAAAGTTAACGAAGAATTAGAAAAAAAAGTAATTATCGTTCTCAATGACGCGACAAGGTCAGAAAATGAAATTGTAATACGGTCACAATAGAATCGATGAGTCAGGTCAACTACATACCTAAACGTCAAACTGATGGTTAATCGATGGCGAATTTTCTTGTTAACAGCTCTAATTTGATATGAAATTGTTAAATAAAGTTAGGAAATAATGACACCCAAAGAAGATAAATTCCTAAACAGATATTTTTTTTTTATAAATCTGCATAATAATAAATTGATATAAAACATAAATGAACTTAAATATCTAGTTTCTAATTCCTTGTAATACGGCCGTAACACAACAAAAGGAGGACATTGTTACGGATGTTAATATCACTACAGTCCAAAAACAGCGGTAACTACAGAGAAATAGATACTTCATCGGTGCTGTGATGCCGGCCAGTGAAACATGTCAGGGCCTAGATACTACTGATTACAAGACCCAAAGAACTAAAGAAGAGCAAACTATGATAAGTCTATCTTACATAGATTCCCACCAATCCAACTAATTACTCCATATACATACTGATGAAGGTTGCTCGCGTTACAATCGGAGACAATGATCCAGAACCCTATCACCCAGTTATCGCAACATGATAAAATATTAAAGATTAGTATTCGCTAATATCAATTACTATTGCTTCTTGAATACCTACATCAATAAAACAATTAAGGCCCGAACGAAAACAAATTACCAACAAAGATGAGATACGTAATAATAAAGTTACACAGGTAAAACGTGTAGAACTCGGAGCCTTACAAAGCTAATTGATCCGGAGCTGTACCAGCCGTCGAACTGCCTGCAGACGGGTATCGGTAATTTTGTTTACTTCGTTACCTGATTCGGAAACTTGGGTCTTACTTGTTAACCGTGCTGATTTCAATTTACCTATTTGAATATTGTTTTGTGCGTATTTCTAAATATTATTACTTAAACATTATTGTATCTTATTCGTCACCAAGTATAAATTCAATAGTTATGTTTTCTTTCTGATTACGCATCAATGTATGCTAACAATCAAATGAATAAGTTTTTTTACTCTTTATAAATTTAGCGTTTGTCCACAATCTACCCTTACAATAACTAGCAATGGAGTCCAAAATGATAACATGCTAAACCTTGTTTAAGTGCGACAACTGACTCTAAAGTGGAACTCACGAAACGCACCTTATAGTGTTTTCTTTTTATACTTTATAAGTTTGCGCTTCATCTCTATCATGCCTGGTTGTAAGCATAGACGTAGACGACGATGGAGCTGCCAAACTTAAAAGATGCCTATTTACTTAACTCTTGACTTGAATTTCAACATAAAGGCGGCTGATAGGCAAGTAGGCATTAGAAAATGCCTTACCAACATGAATATAGTTTCATCACAATTTTGTTCATCACCGAAGACTTAGGGCTCATTGCAGCGATTATTCAAAAGACACCGTATCCGCCCTAACAGTGATCTAACTCAAAACATACATTTCGTTAACGATTGTTTACCTTCTTTATACAAGTTATATAACATAAATACGTAATGACTAACATAACAAATATCATTTGAATGTAATAATATTTATAAATAGCAAAGGAAAACAGAGGAAATACGCAACAATATTTCTTAAATTGCAAAAAATTACGAACAAACCTTAATGACCGTCGTGGCATAATGGTTTTGTAACCAAATAATAAACACGACCGTTTGTACAAAAGATTTCGAAATCTAAACAACTTTCGCGAATATAATGTTAATTGTTTCATTTAAGAACAATGGAAGTACATCCTAAAAGATTTAAATTTTTTGATCAAACACCGAAAATGCATCTGTGGATCTGACTTCATACGTCTACAAGAAAGTTATACATACTACTATGTTGTACTTTGAGGTTCGTTTTCATACATCTTGTAAGTATTTGTAACACTATATTTAAGTTTTCGTTATAATACCACTCTAAGGATATTTTCGTTTCTGAATTAAAAGTCCATCAAAATTATTATGATGAATGTACCAAAAATTTATGAACTTTGGATATTTTATAGTTCCATGTACCTCTGCAAAACCATAATTGTATATATTGTATGTTAGTACAGAACAGTCATAACCGATGTTAATTGAGTGTGTTCAAACATTATAACTACTTGTACTTAAAAAGTACATCCACCTATAAGTACAATTTATGGAACATAATAATAACAAAATATATGTACAGAATGAGAATTCGACCGACCTTGGAAATAGTTAACTATACACGGCTTTAGCGCTGGAGCTGGTACCTACAATCTATAAGAAAAAAAAACCTTCTCTTCGTAAAGGAATTGACCGATTTTGATTATATTTTTTTATTACTATTAATCGTTTAAGTGCATTGATATTCAATAATTAATAAGTCATAAATTAGTTTAACATCAAAAACGTAGATTTTATAGATTTATATAATGCTATCTATTCATTATGTTAATTCCAACCCTTTATATCACACCCAAAAACAATAATTATATATATGGCTAAAGCACAGACACTCGCGACGTCATTAGATTTAATCCGGGATCCTTGTACGTACGTAAAAATATGGCGTGAACGTATCTTTATCGGACATTGCATGAAGTTGACTATCTATACCTGCTATATTTGTGGTTTAAGCTAACTTTCAACTATAAGTTAGAAGATTGCTAAAGACAGTGTTTGATAAAAGAGCACATTGGATCCGCATTCTGAAATATTCGTTTGTGTAACATAAAAATGTAGCAAAATGTTCTGAGAGATTAATATATTCATTTAACATAATATTAATTTATGATAAAAGATAGCCGACGTTCGCTATTACGATATTTCTAGTTTCATTTGTTACATAATTAACATTTTATTCTAGGAACTAACTTAATTTCTATATGATTTCTAATAATATTATCATATCACAGAATAAAGATGTTCAAAGAATAGTTGCGTAAACTATGTGTTAGTAATGTGTATGGACGCCGTGTCACTGAACGTAACTTCAAATCCCTGCAATGAGTGTGAGCTTTCGTTGAAGGAAATATTATAATGAAACCAAAGCAGTAGGGCTTTTTTCTGCTAGCCACCTGGTAACCTATTATCCTCAAGTTAAAAACCTCTCGCCAAATACCTATAGGTGTGTTTCGGGAACTGTACTTGAGAGCCAATCCCTTCACTAGGCTTAGCGTAAGCATCATCTTGGGCTACATAATCGTTTAAAATGAGTTGAGATTGTGGTCATATAAGTAAACCTATAACTAAAGTATAAAAATGTTTATTTAAACAATTTTAAAACAGAGTAACATATTGTATTGCGTAATGTAATTAGGAAAATAGTTTTAAATCTAAAACCATTGCCCTTTATAACCGAATCGATCGCTGTCAAACTCGTATGTTAAATAAGCTTCTATTATTTATCCATTGGTTTGTAAGGATTTTCGTTCGAAATGAGATACGGAAGCTTCGCTGAAAGGTTTGCCTTTCATAGATACGGGGTAAAACACGATTAAGGGATAAGATTCCAAACTGTAGGTGGAGAAAAAATTTCTTTTATATTACTTATTGAATAGAAGATCCTCTTTTGAATATGATAGAAATAGGAACACTATAACAACACGCTAAAAATTGTAATATATTAAAATGTCATAATAAAAAAATCAAGTCTTTCGTTCTAAAATTGTATATTGCCTATTAGGTATGTTTTTCAATGTTACATTTTTATACAAATGTCTAAGTTGTTTACAAAATTGACTAATTGAAGATGTAAACTAAATTAGTCTGTACTTATATTATAAAGAGGAAAGATTTATATTTTTGTATTTTTGTTTGGAACGCATAAACTTAAGAACTATTGGGCAGATTTCAAAAATTCAACATTAGACTTGAGTAACATAAGCTATATAACATTTTTTAAATAAAATTTTGGTTCCAAGCGAACGGATTCACGGACACAGCTAGTATATTATATAAATTGAATTTTACGTAAGTAGTTCAGTACAATTTGAACCTAAGAGTTAATATCTTGAAATACCGATCCGATTGTAAAATTCTTTCACTAACATAAAGCTACCTTGTTCCTGGGGAATACATTATATGTCAATAAAGCTTATTTAGAATAAATAGGTCAAGTTTAACCGCAGGTTGCATCTAGTGTCAAAAATATATTCTTGTAACTCATCGGGACGAAACTACAAACCCCGATAAAAGTAACACATATTAATTTATCTTATGATTATTGTCACAAGTATCTACATAAAAAGTTATAACAAATAGGGACCAATTTTTATCTGTAAAGATAGAGCTTCGATAAGAAAACTAACTACTATATATATCACACAAAAACCGTTAATTTTAAGGGAAATAAACCATTTAAAAATGGAGCAACGTTCACTATATAAGTTTCGAAATCAGAAATTCAATATAAAAAGACATATTATTAAAACATTTATAACTTAAAGGAAGTATTAGTTGGAACGATGCCAACGTAGAGAAGCGATTCTTTATTAGCAAACGGGGTTTTTTCTCCGGCCGATTCCGACAAACGTTCGTGAACGAAGCCAGTCAAAAAACGAACTAGAGAATCTAAAAATTTATAGGGAAGCCATTGTGTACCAAAGCGTGAATTGAAATGTGACTGTAGACTCCTCCGATCCTATTGGATGCAGAGTTACGTTTGAGAAGGAAATTTCATTGTGTATTTGCATCTAACGACCATATATAAAAAATAATACAGTAAATATTTTTCAACCGACTCATATGTCTCAATTGCCAAAATAAATGTTAATAATGCATTTATAAAAACAACTTTGAATGAATACGATAATGTCAGTCCAAGGCGTTAAAGGCAATCGAATTTATGCCGTTTAAGATTCTTATTAATAATGTACCTAAAGCAATATTAGACTGAAAAGTGCGGGAATTATGACTGGATTAGTTCAGTAATTATTTATTTATCTTTTTCAAATCACATTGTAGTCAGTCAGTAGTCAATTGAAAATTAATTGAAATAATTTACATATTAGCGCGGCGTGAAAACCACCGTTATAAGTATATTTTATTTAGTATAATTTGTATACTAAATGCTAATAAAGATTCGTCTGATTTATTATTTTGTACTCAACTACTATACGTAATTAAGGTAGACACTTATGCCCAAGTGGTTTTGATCAACATAAGCTCTATATATTGCGTTTCGGGATTAGGTAGGTATATCCAGTTCAGATCGCCATAAGAACTGAAAGCTGTGATAATTTGTTAATTTCTCGATATTCGCTATTGCTTTTGAACTATAGTATGTTTTTTTTTATACTTAAGATTTAGCGTTATGGCCATAATCTCACCTGATCTTAAGTGACGATCGGCCCAAGTTGGTGGACACGCTAAACATGTGGAGGAGGTGGCTCTCAAGTGCAGCTGCCGGAACATACCTATTGGTATTTGGCGGCAGGTTTACAACTTGAGGGTGGTAGCTAGCCAGGCGGGCATTAGAAAAAGCCCTACCACCACGCTATGGTTTCCTCACGATGTTTCCTTCACCGAAAGCTCAAGCTCATTCTTAGTGCTTGGATTCGAACTCACGTCTCTTGACGCGAAGTCGTACATACTACCACTGAGCTATCGTCGCTTCAAATATCACTATCTATACACAGTGCCGTCACTTTGCCGTGCAACAAGAAACAAACAATATCGAAAAAGACACCGACAGTTGTGACACTGTATACGCATAGTTTTTGTGACATGATCCAACCACAGGAATATTCGAAGAAAAGAACAAAATTACTACAGGTAGTATCGAACAAACTAATAGATTATTAACTATATCCAGTAAAGAAACAGAAGTATAGACTTATAAAAGTTATTACCTCTGTTGTAGAATACAATTTCACAAGCCGAGTGTCCTTTCGAACATAAAACCGAATGCGTCCAATCAAACCGTTTTCGACCCATAAAAGAGATCGTAATTTTAAACGCTTACTCGGTAATGTGGAGCAAAGTATTTTCACGGACTTGCAATTAAATTTGCGCTCTATTATCTCGGGTTTATAACTTAAACTCGCTTCGGAAATAATAGAGGCACTGTATAGACAGAAAGGTCGCTTAAAAGGATCTTGCGGGATTCGATTTAAACACTGTAGTGTTTCTATAACAATGCAATGTTTAATCGTTTCTAACTAGTATGTATTTTATGCCAAACAGTAGTAAATTGTATATGAAACTGAGCTGACAAACGTCGTTCTGTCTTATAAATTATTTCTAGTGAATACTTTGGTTGTATTATAAAAAAAATGAGGGAGTGTAGGAGGGTGAATATTAGTGCTGTATATGTTTAATGCCATATCATAAAAAAGTATGTTAATAAACTAAAAATTTATGTTCGGGGTGGACTACCCTTATCACTTAGGGATATGAAAAATTTATTACAACCGATTTTCAGACCTACCGAATATACATATAAAATTTCATAAAAGTCGCTCAAGCGGTTTTAGAAGACTATGGCAACTAACATTGTGACACGAGAATTTTATATATATGATTGTACTTTGGATCACATCAACTATGTTAATTTTACATCGGTTTTTGAAATATTTAGACTTAAGTATTAATTATTGCAAAATTGTGGTTCATAATAATTGAATATGTTTTCTACATCACATTTAATACCCTAATAACGATTTAAATCGAATTATACATATATATAAGTATGTACATAATAAATCTAGATCAGTTTATTGTTAGAAACTGTAATGTTGCAAGTTCTACCCGTGATAAAAAACATAATTAATTTTATAACGAAAGTAACCTACTTTCACATGTTAACAGATGTCAGGGATCTACACAGATTTCTAGAATGCTATTGAAAATAACAGAAGAAATAATTAACGCGAGAGCATGTATATAGTTAACAAATCAAAACATTGGGAAACATTACAACGTTGAAACATATTAACTTTTATTATTATTCGTGTATTAATTTCTTAAAAAGAGTAGCAGTATTGAATAACAAGAGTAAGTAGTTTCAATTGTAAATACAAAAGTACTTGATAAGTCTCACCGATACAAACAAATACAGACTTTAGATTCAGGGTTGTATATATTAAGTGGCATTTTACATAATAAGTCACGATTTCAACTGATTTTAAGTTACGATGAAGCCCAAGATGGTGGACACACTAAGCTTGTGGAGTACTGGCTCTCAAATGCAACTGCCGGAACACACCTATAGGTAATTGGCGGTAGATTTTCAATTTGAGGTAGCTAGCCAGGTGGGCATTAGAAACATCCCTACCATCATGCTATGTTTGGAATGTTGTATTATACCTGTAAAGAAGGTGTGATAATACAATTACGTGGAGGTGGCGGACATTCGACACTATCTAGACACACAAATATTACAGAATAATTTAAGAAACCAACACTAATTTACCTAAAATAATTAATTTATAATCGAAATAGAACTTTGATTAGCCCAATGATTAACTAAACAAGATTTATTATGTATTTAGTCGCAAAAAATATCATAAAACAAACGCAGAGATACAGGGAAGTGTTGCAAGGTCGCGAGATTATGTCACTCAAATAAGTACTATCGGTTTTGATCCGGTCGATCGGTGTTTGGCTTTTTGTTCAGTCGACGGTTTTATTGTCTCGCGAGAACCGTTTCGTTTTCAATGGTCTCGCCTGTGTGGGAAAGTCAGGGTTAATTGAACGTTCGTTTCGTATCAAAGCATTTAAATAATATCTATAGTGCAATTTAAATATCAGCTGTTGAAATTGACATACTAAAACAGAAAATGATATTTTTTATTCTTTAAAGGTTATGCGTTTTGTTTGCCATTTCGCTTATTTTAAGTGTAAATGTAACCCTAACCTTAAGTACACTCCCCTGAATATAGCTAAAATTATGACATATATACTTGATGACACAGTTTCGACTTGAGAGTGCTAGTTAGCCCAATGGACATTAAAAATATCTCTATCACAATGGCTTCACCATGATGATTTTCTTTACTCAGGCGTATTGCGGAGATTCTAGCATAGTACAGCAGATAAGGTTGTGAGAATGACAAAAAACCGCATCTTTTTTACTCCTGTAAATCGCTACATTGTAATATGTAAGGAATAATTGTAATAGATACTTGTATATTTAAATTATTATTGAGCAAAATATCGGTACTCAAAATGGTATTAATTTCATCTTTAAAAACCTGTCTAACAGAAAAAGAAAACGTAAAATGGCTTCTCATAATAATTAGCAATATCAATTTTGTAAAATATATATGTATACTTATTAATATAAGATACTGTCAACATTTCTTTCGTTAATCTATATCTATATTATAAAGCGAAAATATTTGTCTGTTATCACATACTAATCTAGCTGCTAGTCGGATTGCAAAAAAGTGTTTTAAATTTTAGAGAAATCATATACTAAGACTTTAAGCTATTTAACATCAAGCTACCACTAATAGGAGTAAAGCTGTACGGAAAAAAGTTACAAGATCGGACAAATAAATATTAAATCATATTTATTTTCTCACGAACGAAGTCGCGAGCACAGCCAGTTTCTTAATAAATATGAAGAAATTGTAGAGACACACACATGCCTATCTGTAATGTGCACGTTATAGTTAGGTATGTGTCGAGTGTCACTTATCGTCACCCGCTAAAAGTCCGATTGAAAACACCCTAGGAAATGCACATGTTTATATCATACTAAGACAGTTATGAAATATTAATAAAGACATTTATTACATATCAAACTTTTATTTAAAAACCAACCGGGCTCGACTTTAAATATCAATTTAATTTAACCTAGTAGTGACTATGTAAATCAATAAATTGGAAGAAAGTTACTTTATGTTAAAGGCTACAAGTTAAAATCCAATAACACTTAAACTTTCAAAACTCATAAACCATTATGGTATATGATAGCCGAACCATCTGGTATAAGTAAATCGAATATGAATAATAAATGTAAAAGAAAGTCGAATAGAGATAGTACAATTACACGTTCAAGTCTACAGCGCACGTGGATCGAAACGCAACTATGCACACAAAATTAATGAACAAAGCAATCAAATTATGTAACCAAAGAAACGATCACTTGTTTTAAGTTTACAGAACACTAATAATCAGAAAGGTTGTGCAAAGGTCCGCGTACGGCCTTCGGGGCCGTTCAACAATATTACTTACAAGACTAAGTTACAAGCTTACTATGATCAAAAAATGTATGTTTGACATCATAAACTATTGTAGATAATTGATATCAAGTAAATTTTTGGACATGAATTCACACAAATGTGATCAATCTTAAGAGTAACATTAAACTGTAATTCAATATGTGATATATTTACGTATACCATGAAAAATAATATTAATAATTATCAAGATAATTTAAAATTTATATTTCTACTTGTGTATTTTTATTATAATGCATGGTGGTGGGGCGTTCTAATACCCGACTAGCAACCACCCTCAAGTTGAAAATCTACCGCCAAATACCTAGATGTATTCCGGCAGTTGGACTTAAGAGCCAGCCCCCCCCCCTCACTAGGCTTAGCATGCCACCATCTTGGACTACATCTTCACTTACATTAAATGAGATAGTGGTGATAACACTAAACCCAAAGTGATAAAAATAATAATAACAAAAAAATTCTCAATAATAACCTTAGTTGAAAAATATTAGGAAAAGGACATAAATTATGCAATTTTAATTAAAATGCATGTTAGATTAAGCATTATTTATTGTTTACGTCATTAACTACGTCATGATATTTGATAATGATCAAATTGACGTGAATAAAGGCACGATAAATGGTAATCACGCATTTGATACAGTTTAAATGAAACCGCATCGCTTATCGCTTATCGCTCAAATCGTATGACTTATATTAAGCCTATATGAAATCGGGCGTGTTGATACTGGCTCGCACGACGATGTCGCCGACTAGTACATATCAATGCAATGTACAATAACAGACGCAATTCCAAAAGAAATAAAATCTAAAATCCAATATGCAATATCTATTTTACATCCTAAAGGGAGTATCATACATAAAATGACAAATAGAATTAATTTGGAATATGTCACGTAGAAATAGTCTACAGTTAGATTTGAATTTTATGAGATAAATACTAAATTTATCTTCGGCTGTAAAATTTCGTTAGTGTATAGCTGTATTAACTAAATTTTTGAAACCAGATACATATCTCAAATATTAGTGATAAGGAAGTAGAATTACCAGATAATCGGAAATTTTCCGGACATGTCCGGAATTTCAGGTGTCTATCAGGGGTACAATGAACATTGGAAATGGTCATTCATTAAAAAAAGGGAAAAAATAAGAAATAAAATTATAATTAACAAATTAAAACTATTAATTAGCAATCAACTAATTGATTATTTACGAATTATTCATCTGAACCTCGTATCTCACGCGCATATTCAAACTTACCCGCAATTTTTTAAAATAAAATACTTTTGCTGTCGAAATGTCAGTAAATTTAATGTTAAGGCTGGGCTTTTTATAAGAAAACTTATTTTGGGATTTGGTAACCCTATACTAAATGTACTATCGATATTCTATTATAAATTCAGGTAATTTGGTAACAAATTTTAGATAGTTTATGTATTGATTTATATTGGCAATTGTTTAGACCTTAAATAATGATGTTAGCCTGAGGAAATTTGCTAACTTCACCAGAATTTTAGGCGGAGTCCGGCAGGCACTTAACTCCGAGGCAAAGGTACCATATTGGCCGGACCTCGGCTTGGGCTGTAGAAGTTAAATTGATTATTCAGGTTGTTTTATTTTATACCTTTAACATCTTTTTATAACATTATTATTTAAAACGATGTAAATATGTAATTACTTTTTGTGATAAGCTATTATTTTAATATAACATAAGAAGTAGAGTTGTACAACAGATAATTTTACTTTCGATTTACGTTTAAGGCCAATTTTCTTATATTCTTTGTCCATGATTTCAAATGGGCTGCACTTTTACATTGGGAAATAGTAATCGAATGCGATGAAATATATAATTTTAAATATAATCAGTAGATAATATTAAACTAAACTCCAGAACTGAAAGGTGAGCGCAAACAAAACAAAAGGCAACCGACAAACACATCTCAACCGTTGTATTAACACTATTGGGTCGTCCAGTGCTCTAAATTCGACCATAACTAATTTAAATTTTAAGTTCGAACAGTATTATTCACTAATAACTAATATATATTGTAATAAATGAATTAATTATGGTTATGTTTGACATTTAGTAAAGACAAACAGTATTAATATATAATCTATTCTCAATTTGAGCACAGACACAGTTTAACAATAAACCAAAGAGTTTATATGTGTGTGTGTGTCAAATTCATGGTAACGTGTGTAATGTTTGTTCTTTTATTGACTTAATGTATTTTTACGCATAATTTTTATAAAGGGGTACAAATTTTTGCTTCACGTGTTAATATATATATATATATTATACGCGACAAATAAAATTTCAACATATAATATATGAAGATTCGTATCAAGTGACTCGCGAGTACATGGTACATGTGTCATGCAACACGACACTCAATGCTAAACGTGATAAGGTATATAATTACATAATTAATGGTTCACTGCATAAGGTGATGAATGATAGAGGTGTTAATTATTATTTGCGCAGATTGATGATTGTCGTTTTATAGTGTAAGTTACAAGTCAAATGTGATTTAGTACTTCGTAGTAGTCACAGCAATATCTGTTATGTATAAAAATAAAGTAATAATTTTTATCAATCCGTTTCCGTTCATCATCCGGCAATCCGTTTATACGAAAATTTGGTTAGTAAATAGTCAAATTGATATTTTAAACACATAATTGTGTTTGCATATGTGCAAATATCAAGTGTGAAGGAGTTTATGAATACAATTAACAGACAACAGCTAAATACTTAGTAATATTTCGCGAGAATCTATTTTTTTTAAACAAAAGTAGCCTAAGTTATACATAAGCTATCTACCAGGAAAAGTCTAATCAAAATCGGTCCAGTCGCTTTAGGGATTATCAGAATCAAACAGCCTGACAGAAAGACAATTCTTTTTTTAAGTTTTATCCTTTTATATAAGTACCGTATATAAGTTGTAAATGTAAATTGTAAAATATGTAAATTGATATGCATTTAGTAAAAAGATGTAATCTTGACATTGAAAAACAGAAACTTGATTTTTATTTATTTCTATTGATTGTTGTTATTTCGTTACAAGTAATCTACACCTATGTATATCAAAATCATGTAATTTGTAATTCGTATGAGCTCAACAATAGATCGACATCACAAGTTTGCAGTTTCTAGTTTAATTTTCTGTATAATCATCATGTTATTTAAAAGATGTATATTTTCAAATACTTGTATGTATGAATTAAACACAAAATAAATTATTTTCATTAATATAATTAGCGATAATGTAAAAGGAGTAAATTGAGATGTAATAGGTTAGCGTGGTATGGGCATCTTACAAGAAGTGATGTAAGCCATAGAAATATTTCAAGTAAGGTGGATGGTTATAGGAGAAGAGGAAGACCAAGGAAGATATGGATGAACTGTGTGAAGAACGATATGTCTGTTAAAACTTGTGAATACTAATATGACAGCTGAGAGACTTTCGTGAAAAAAGAAAAAATGCCGTGTCGACCCTACCTACATATTAAAAAAAGCTCTACCTCCATGCTATGATTTGATCTCGGTGTTTTCCTTCACCAAATGCTAGAGCTCATTGCAAGGATTCGAACTCTCGTACTTTAATGCGAAATCCGTACACACTACCAACTCAGCCATCAGTGCATTTAAAAATTACCACAATAACTTCTATGATAAACCAAATAAAGAGTTGTAAAAGTAGGATAGGTGCTTTTCTTATAGTTAGGTTTATTATACCCGCCTGACATGACAATTTCGATAGATAATGTCTTAGGCAGCCGTCGCTTTTCTTGAGCTAAATTTACTATTGGACAAAGTGTGAGGTTAACTGATAGTGATATATTAAAGTTGTGGGGGTACGGACGTCATTGAATGTGTATAAACGTCCCTCTTACGACTAAGAGAGATAAATATCGTTACTAATATTATAAACGCGAGAGTGTGTTTGTTTGTTACGCTTTCACGTCTAAACCGCTTATTAAAATATAATTAATTTTCTTATACAGATAGATGGGATCCTAGATATGGTGATAAGCAGTGAGGTAAAGAATGGAAGGAAAATGGTATGAAACTTTTTATTGAGTCATGTGATTTGCTACTACCTTTGAAAATATAATATAATATTACTTCTAATTTAATTAATATTAACGCGAGCGGAGCCGTAGGTAAAAGCTAGTACTAAATATAGATACCTTAAGTTGACTTTCATTTTCTGGAAAATACTAAAACAAACTATCAAAATGCCTAAAATTAGATTTAAATGGTCCAGGCTACACATTCAATTAATAGGTATACATAAATAGTAGCTAAAGTATATAATTAATTTTTAGGCGACTGTTTAATTGTCCGCGAACTGTCAACCAAAGACGCGTTTAAAAAAATAATAGTTGTCTAAAATAATTTATATTATTTATTTTGTTTTATGAGATGGCAATTGCCTGCGAAGACTACGAGTGAGGTTTATATTACAAACGAAGTACCCACTCAATAACAATCCACATGGCGATCCAGTCCACTTATTGTTTTAGGGACCAGCAATGACTTTCGTATTACTTTTAGTCTATAACGAGAGAAGCCATTCAAACTGCATGATCTCTTCTGAAACCATACTGTTTCTAAAAGGTCTGACTGTAGACACAACCCCTTATGTAACCTAAATAGTGTTGGTACAAAACAATTTTCCTCTTCCAGTTTCATCTATAAACAGTCTTCATACTTAACGTTCTTTTAGTTATATGACGTGTATCTCTTTTCATAATGTGGCCATAAAATAACAATAATCCCTTCCATTAATTCAGAGTATTTTATCCAACGACTCTCGGTCTCGTTTGTTTTTAAAACCAATTAGCTAACGTAACTGTATTTGTGGGCCTAAATCAACGCAAGTAATGGTTCACAAATACAGGGCGCTCCACGAACACTCACTATTTTTTACATCTCCCTGTCCTATCTCTTTTTTTTTTGTTTGGTTTATGAAACTGAATCCCATTGGATCATTCAATAATACTATCTTTAAAAATAACTAATATAAAATGGAACAATTCTGGACGCGGAAACAACTCACATTGGTACATATGTAAAAAAAAATGCAATAGAATGCAAAAAAATATTTAAATTTTTTTTTTCTTACATTCGTACAACTATTTTTTAAATTGATAAAGTTTTAGCGTTACAGTGCAGGTTAGGTTATGGCGCAAAATGGTGGTCACACTATGTCTAGTGGAGGGACTGGCTCTGAAGGACAAATACCGGAACACACCGTTAACTGTTTGGCGACAAATTTTCAACTTTAGAGTGGTAGTTAGCCAGATGGGCATTAGAAAAAGCCCTACCATCATGCTATGGTTTCATCACAATATTTTCCTTTACCGAAAGTACAGGGTCATTGAAGGGATTCCAACTCACGTCAATTACTATCTGAGCCAACATCACTTCAATAATTTACTTCATCGAAAGACTTTATAAACTTTTTTGCGAATAATTCATTACATTTGTTAGGGTCGTAAACATATATCACACTTATCGAACGTAAGACTAGCTGTCTGTTTTTATCACTGACGACTTTCAATGGTCTTTAAATAGAATAATTATCATATTCTACCGCATAGCTATAAAGCATATCGACGTCCATAAAACACTAATAGAAATTATCATACACACTTCCAACGTCTAATAAAATTTTATATCTTGAATGTTTTGCTGATATACAGTAGGCATAATATAAATATACAGGTAAGGTCGCAAACAGGTGTATATTCCATTTAATTGTAATCTGTGAACGCTGAAACCAAGAACTAAAGCGTTACCAACTATAAACCTTCTTCTACCCTAAGAAGCTCCGTAGAGCCACATTTTTCTGTCTATCTTATCTTTGTTATTTATAATAAACGTTTTTTACGAATTATTGTTTTTTTTTCTATCATGTTAGGCATAGGTATAGGACATATACATAATTACGAAATATTTGCAAATTTCGCTAGCTTTTTTAGTGTTGTTTTAATCTACTCGTCTGATATTTTATTTTGGTTGATTGGCTTTTATTTCGCACTGTAGTCTTAATACACATCATCAACAAACATGTTGCGCCACATATATTGAAGTCGCTAAATATACAATTAACACATACGTTAGTCGCTAGTAGTGACGTAATGAAGTGAATCTTCTAATGGGAGCGCTTTGAAATTCAGATTCGCATTTTTTTTGTGTAACGCTCGGTCGTGTAAGGCCGACTCGAGGCGACTAAGGAAGTGAGAGAGATATATTGATGTTGCATTTTGTAGTGTAGTCTTTTTTTATAATTCCAGGATAAAATGACGATTTTGTACGTGGTCAGCCTGCAAAGTTCTCAGTAGCTGAATGTAAATAACTCCCTAAACTTGATCAACCTAAAGAAAGTCATTATCACGGATTTATTACCATACGAAAGGCGTTTGACCCAATTAGATACAAAACACTACCACCCTGTTCCATTATCCGATAAACGGTGGTGGATACCAAAACGCAACACACCTAAATATGTCACTATATCATTGTATGCTGATGGTAACGAGGTAACACAATTTTTACTTTCAAAATTACATGTGATACATCTAATCCGACAATATCAGCTGATGTTTCAATTACAATAACAAGCGGTAATACCCATGGGTATCATCACATTGTTATATCTGCATTAATATGCACGACGGCGAAGCAACCTTCTGTATGAAAGAACATCTGACTCAACAATCATGACCTAAGCGTATGTTTTTTATGGTGTGTTGTTGTAAGTTACAGTTGGTGTAAAATGTTCACTGGAGCTTAAAATACAAGCCTAAGATACTCAGTAAGACGTGGTCCTGAGTCATTTCAGCGCTTGTAGTTCATGCAGGTATCCATAAGCCCATTTTTACGTGAGTAAAACTTATTTACGCAACTCTAAGCGATGATAGCTTAGTGCTATTGTGTAAGGAAGCAGCGTCATTGGATCTAAGTTTGAATCTACCTACACTGAATTTAAACTTTCGGTGAAGGAAAATAACACAAGGAAACCATAGCAAGGTGGTAGGTCTTTTTCTAATGCCCACCTGGCTAGCGGTAGGGTCGTAACCCTCAAGTCGAAAATCTGCCTCCAAATACCTATAGCTATGTTCCGGCAGTTGTACTTGAGAGTCATTCCTTTCGCAGATTTAGCGTGTTCACCTACTTGGGCCGTACTTGGGCCGTGAGATTATGGTCATAACATTAATACTATATCGAAAAATATCTTCTTACGATAGCCTGGATAAACTACGATAGCAGTAAGTGAGAATCACTAGAAATAACCACTAAAAATATCCGTGGCAACTTTACACATACCCTTTATTTTCTAGAAACCGGGAACCACTTTCGCATCTTTCCAATCCTTTCAAGGAAACCTTATTACTTCTATCAAACAAAAACAAACTGCAGTAGCATCTGCTTCGCGCTGATAATAAGTTTTATGAATTAATTTAAGCAATTTTACCTTCAACAACTTTTATTACTCTAATCAGATAAGCGTATGTCATCCAAATTGCTAGTATCGCAAAATTGAATATAAAAATTAGCATAATTAACTTTTTATGTAATTGGCAACTACTTTGAGATTTATGTATTCATCAATTCTACACCCAGAGACAGAGTGATCACTACTATTCTCATCTATTATTAGAGCTACTAAAAATGTTACTAGAGCAATATATAATTCGTTAGGTAGAAATTTGTGATTAGATAATATTTTAGTGTCTAAATATATTTTATTTCGATTCAAGGTCACAACTGGGCCTAGCGGCAAAGTGTTTGATATGTCGCCTTCCATATTTCACATGCAAGGTAAAACCAGAGGCATTCGCCACAAATTCGTTGTCAAAGAGATACCATTGACTTCTCTATTGCACTAATGTCTTTTGTATAATAGAATGATTCAGGTAATATATTTACATTGTTTTAATTAAGAATACAGTGGTCATAAAATCAACCTCGAAGTAGTGTTATAACGCGAACTCAACCGGATCGCGGTTATCCGTACACGTTCGACCTTCTTAATAAACATTCGAGGCATTCCAATTATGCAAGGTACAGCATGAAAGCGGCAAGTAGACCGCGTCGTGTCTTCGGGCTTGGATACCGTCGCATACGGCGCCTCACGCGATATATCGATGCACACGCGCCGGTTAAACGTCCACTCGAGTTTGCAGTTTGGTGTAAATTGTACTATTATGGCCGGAACACACTTTTAGGTATTTGGTGGTAGATTTTCAACTCGTGGGTGGTAGCTAGCCAGGCGAGCATTAGAAAAAGTCCTACCCCACCATTCAGTTTACTTGTCCTAGTAGTGTTATTAAGTGATCAACTAACTTCATTAGTGCCTGTTAAAATTATGCATACGATTGTTCAATAATAAACAGATATAGTACATCAAACAGTAAACAAGGTAACTGACGGTAAGCGAATACCGAAACCTATGGATCTTTGTAACATTTTACTTTAACGTGACATAAATACACATGTACGTCGTTCTTATTTTCGCACTATAGCGGGTGACATACAAGAATGGCATGTGCGACATTCTTAGTGCGAAACACCAGAAAAAACACTAAAACAACTCTGGAATCTGCGTTCACTCTTGTCAGACCAAGAACCGCTACCACAATACTCCTAGTCTCCTTGTAACAACTAATAAATTATTAACGGTTGCTGATTTTAAACACCTTCCCCAAGCACCTCTGGACACTTTTATCACCGTAGCGAATGTAGGTAGTAGTATCATAATACAAATGTACCTCCTCCAACTCCTCCAAATCTACAACCTCCTACCACCAGCTGAACTATCCCTAAGTAGAGAGAAATTATATACCAAGATATACTTATGCGCTAGACATTCTTGAAATAGCGTATTAGATTCATATTAGTGTATTAGTAAAAAACTATGTTTATTTAAACTATTTTTTTAATAACATAGCATTTCTCCATGAACTACATTTTTTTTTTCAAAATACGAAACATTTTGCATTTTATCTTGTGCACGAAATACGAGACAAATTAAATTATCTTCTGAATTTCTAAAGTATCGAACTATTTTTGTTAATAAACATTTTGAAAATGGATCAATAACCTGCTCATTACCAATGAAAAATAATCAAAACTTTTTAATTCTCCAATTTCAAAGTTTGATCATAATCCCATTTGGCATGAAGTGCCAATGTTGTCGTTGACGGTAACACACTTAAGCTCTGAGGTATTGGCTTTCAAGTATAGTTATAAATTTTCAATTTAAAGGCGGTAAGCTACTCGGATAAGTATTAAAAATTTCCCTACCCATAGGTACATTGCGATATTTTCCAGCACCCCAGACCTATCATCGCTTTACATAGTGGCAACGATGTAAACCCATCAAGTATCTAACCTATTTCTGTGATATAAAGCAACAGTTTTCTATGCATAATAATGCGATTTAATAAATAAACATGGCCCGTTCCAACGAGGCGTAAACTGATATTTACTAGAAAAGCTTTCCGCACTCAACAGAATTCACTTTCTATTCTGTAGAAATTTAGGTTATCCCTTACAACATCAGAGAACTTATTACAATTTGATGCCGTGTAAATAGACAAAAACTCTTTTTTCAACGCACAAATTTTAGGATTGGCAAATTCGATCACCATAGAAAAATCTCACCGAATGCTTCAATTATAATCCTAAATAATTAACTATTGCGAATAGTACAAATCTCTCACACCTAATTAAGTCATTTCATTGTTTTCGTAGTAGACACCATATATGTAATACTTGCAAACGTAATAGTCGTGTGAAGCTTACGTTATTGAGACATTGTGCAATAACAAAAGTATGAAAACGGGGTGCTTTTAAATTTGGCAATATCGTACCTAAACAGTCCATTGTTGTGTGACGTGAATTATAGTGTACGGGGCCTTTATTGTTGTTGTGTAAGATAATGTTGCTAAACAGGAAGTTATGATCGATTACTAAAGATATGTTATCATACTTAACATAAGTGTCTTCATAGACCTATATTATATTATAAAGCGGAAAACTTTGTTTGTTTTTTTTTAAACGCGGTAATCTTAGAAAACATAGGTTGAATTTCGAAAATTCACTTTTTATTTGATAGAGCAATCACTGAGCAAGGCTTCAAGTTATTTAACATCACGCAACCATCAATAGGGGTATAGAAAAAAGTAAAAAAAAACGGGCTGGCGCAGGCACAGTTAGTATCGAATAAAAAAGAAAGGATTAATGGTTTAATAAACGATTATCAAATGTAAGGGAAGCTTATCTATAGGTCTATCTTCTTTCTACTAGCAGTTTATATTAGACGAAGAGATTTATTATTTTATTCGGAATTTCAATTATAGCTGGTTACAAACAACAAAAAGGACATTATTTATTCGACGTAAGTTCTATTTGTAGCTTTTAATATTCTATTGTAGACTCTATCTGAATTGCGATTTTTTACTCGATAGTATGATAGAAAGCAATTTTAAAGACAAAAAACGATTGAGTGAAGAGGTTTTGATAATTACACTAACACTATATACAAGTATTTCAAATAATTATTTTCTCACACGATTGTGTACTACATAATAGAACAAGCAGTGTCTGTAATAAACAAAACAAAACATTAAACTTTCCTTAAGCATACTACGGTAAAAGTTAAATAAACTAAATAAAAATTAAACACGTCCGCGTTACACGAGCGATGGAACAGAAATAACAGACTATTAACCCCGATCTCGGTATAAGCCCTCCTGCATCTATCAACTATAGTTTCAACGTGTTCCTCAATATTTACCAACAATACATTTTCGTTTACGATTATTTCACTTAATCTTACACCTCCATGAAGGGAAAAATAATTAATTACAGTCTATATTTGCGTAACCTAATTCCAAAAGATGAAATGTATCTCTCTATACTTTAAGCGATTTATTTTGAAGCGATGATAGTTTAGTTGGTAGTGTGTACAGACGCCGCGTCAAGGAGCGTGAATTCGAATCCACCTGCAATGAGCTTGAGCTTTCAATGTAGGAGAACATGATGATAAAACTATAGCATGATATAGCAGGGCTTTTTCTAGCGCCGGTCTGGGTAACTACCGCCCTCGAGTTCAAAATTTACCATCAAATATTTATGTGTGTTCTGGAAATTGAACTTGAGAACCAGTCTTTCCACTAGACCATCTTGATTGTGGCCATAACGCTGAAAATATAAAATTGATATATCTCGATAGAGCAATGGCTTTAAAACACTTATTCATAAATTAATGGACAACATAAATAAACTACAGAAAAATATGACAACGAAATGAGATTTAAATGAAACTTTTTTTTTATACATGGCAGATGTTAAAAAATATTATACATCCAAAATAGAAGAAACATTATAACTCTAAAAAAACAAACTATTGCCGCTGACGTAGGATTTTTTTTTGTTTTTGTAAGCATACCAAATAAACATGTTAGGTTGAAAATGTTATATATCTGGGTAACAAAAACAGTACCTTTATTAACGAAGTACATTTTGTTCTTTATATTTTTAAACAATGATTAAATTCCTCAATGTGCATAGTGCACATTACGACATTTTCTAATATAGTTTAATTTTCCTGATTATTTTATTTCAACTCTAATTTGACACCTATAACGATCATAGTTCTGTTAACAATTATTATAACTAAATGTGCATAATCTATACTTATGTTACATACATATGTTTAAACATATTATTTATCAGATAATAAGAAATGCAAATATAATTCTAAAGCCTCTTAATTTTGTTTCATTATAAAATTATATACTGAAATACTTTTTACTATATATGGTCAAGTAACGAAAATTTTATCGACTCCCACAAAACCCTATAAATGGGTTTATTAATTTCTAAATCTAACGGGTTATAATATAAAACGGAGATCAAAACATGTTTACAATGACCGAATGCATTTGATAATCTATATATATAAAAATGAATCTCTATTCCCCTTGATCATCGCATCACTCTGATAGAACAATTTCGCAAATTCTTTTTTTGTTGTGGTAATTATTGTCAGGAGAAGGTTTTTATGAATGAAATAATTTAGAAAGATGAGCGGTGCAATAGTATATTATAGCATTACAATTCAATATTTAGTTAAGACAGGACAACATCTATCGGGTCAGCTAGTTTTTATATAGTTTGCTTATTTTATAATACTTTACATGTAACTGCTTTTGACAAGCATTTAACGTAAATTGAAATATGATGATACCCAAACAACACACATAAGCTAGCAGACGGCCCACACATGCCCCAGAAAACATCCCGAACAAATCCTTGTCTAATCTAACCATTTATGTATTAAAACACCCTGTTACGTAATTATTTAAATTTTTATCTTAATTTAAAACTCAGGTTCATACAGAGATCTATAGAGAGTATGCATAGAGAATTTATCGTCGCAATGTAGACACTCGCTACTCTACGTCATTATTGGGTGAACAAAGTGCAACTTACACCCTTTAGTATATAATATTATTTCAAACTCCAAGCAACTACAGAAAAATCCCAAAATATTTCGCAGAAATAACCCCTAACAACAATAATAAAATAGAATACTAAAGATATAATACGTAGAATCTACTTATAATACAATGATCAAGTAACAAGTAAACCTAAAAACACGATCTTCTTTTCATAATAAGTAATAACAAAGGCGCAATAACTGAGATGATAAAATTCGAGCCGTATAATTTTCCTACACAACATCAAACAAAACTAGGTTACAAGTTGCGGGTTTTACTTACATAAGAATAATAAAATCAACGAAGCAGAATGATACGAAAATAATCTGAGACATGAAAGATTTAGATAAAATAGATACAGCGAGTTACGTATTTACACAAGCTCTGATAAATCTGGAACACGCCGTATATAAAAAGAAAATATGAGCGATTTCAAAGGAAGCAAAAAGACGGGTCGTAGAAAAATGATGTTCATTTTAGGAGAGTATTTGTCGGTAATTTATGCCACTTTTAAATATGTTTACACATGTGTTGGATAATAAGATTTGATAGTTATCTTCGACTGCACCACGACTACTGTAGATCCGTTGTAACACCTAATATAGTAAAATGCTTAGGCGCGTCTAATTCTGGGATCAAACAGAGTACATCTAGACATTTAGATGGGTGGCACAGATCTCTACCGGAATAGATTGTGATTACAATTCATATAACGATGAATCCGTTCTAAAAATTTTATTTTCATAAACACTCAATATATAGTATTTACATTGCTACTCAGTTGATAGTGTCAATGAACGCCGCGTCAATGGACGTGACTTAGAATCGCTGCATTGAGCTTGTGTTTTAGGGAAAGGAAAACATCGTGATGAAACCAAATCATGGTGATTGGGGTTTTTCTTATGCCTGCCTGGCCGGCTACTACCCTGAAGTCAAAAATCTGCCACGCTTAAACCTACAAGTTACAATCATCAAGTATAACCTACAAAGTACAAATTTTCACCAAGATATGAACTATTGTAATTGAAGTTACCAATTATGCCGACACGTAGATGAGTAATATTATAATATATTAAAAATAATCTACAGACTGTTTACCTATATATACAGGTTTAATGGATCTATTGATTTAATAATAAATAGAAAACGTTAATATCGGTATTTACGATTTAGCGAAATCGACGGAGAAATCTTGAACGAAGTCGATGGCATTAGCTAGTGTATATTATATAACATCATATAAGAACAATACCATGAAAATTACATTTATTGTTTCGCAAAAGTGCAAATTGTTTTGAACACAAACAGAAATAAATAAAACTCTCAAAGAATTCCAATAAAGAACAACTTCTCAAAACTTTAATTGAAATGCGACATTACTTAGTAATGTTCTGATTTAATAAACAAAAATAAAAACAAAAACTGCAAACCGGTGTTCGTACAGAAACAGTTTCGACCGGGAAACCAGTCTTGATATTACGAACCCGGTAGAGGTCACACCGGCAACGACCTCCGCCTCTCTAGGTGATTATCCGCGTGGACGGAACGTATGCCTCGTGATGCAGTTTCCCTAACACCGAAACCCATGTTACCTTGTTAATTAACAAAACATATACATACGAAGGTTACGTGTGGGTTATTAGGATTTTATTTCAACGTATGTATATACACTTATTTCGTAATCATTAGTTTCTTGGTAGCTGAGGAATAAACACGACTTTGTTTATTTAAAGAGAGTAACACAAATAACTTAAACTTTGAAGATTTTGTTTTTGTATTTATCAGCTGGTTTTGGTACTAGGATTTCACTTAGGATTACTGGTTCTAAAGTACAAAGACAAATTATAAACACTTAACGAATAGGAGGAAATAATTTACGACCGAATGCAGTATTGAATCATACTAAAATATCAAACAATCATTAAGTTAATTATTTTAAATCATCACTATATTCACAAGTGTATATGATTAATTACACATTCATTACAATTTGATCGTCACGAGCTAAGAATTTTAACAGCGGCGAAGGTTATATTATATTTTCATAAGTGAATACACATGGATACACTATGAGTAGTATTTAATGTTAAGGCGAGATGAGGCAAGATTTATTATTCACGAGCGTATCTCGAACGAGGGTCGCTACTTGATATCTTTTAGAAAAAAATGCACTTATACACACTAAGTAGGAAATACTTGAGTTTCCTTATACATACGTGTAATATGCAATTTGAATCACAAATCAACCCCCGCATAATAATACCTAAACTATGCTGCATGTGCATAGAGCTGCAATCTATGATGCATTTACTGTCGTGCTCCCTCTGTCCATACTCCTGTACACTCGTTGACCTGTTGGCATCTACATCAAATGCCCAGACAGTGGCCGAATACCAGTCAAAATGAATTTGATGCTATCATTGAAACCATAGAGGAAGAATAATAAATTTGATAAAAGTGATTGTAATCAATTCACGATGTATCCACAAGATCGCGTATGCAGTAGTTGCAGATTCTCAAAAAGCAAATATTTTTTGAAGAAATGATAAGATGCATGAGTGAACAACGTGAGTTCAAGTATTTGCAATGATTCTAAGCTTTCATTGTAGGAAAATATGAAGAAAAAGTACGTTTTGGTGTTAGGTCATTTACTAATGTCCTATTAACACTACCACTGCCAAATTTTAAATCTATCGCAAAGCATTTACAAGTGTGTTTAGATGATTATATTTGCGAGCCAGCCCCTTTAAACGTATCCTGAGCTACATTGTCATGTAACATAAGACGAACTTATGGGAACGCTAAACCTTAGCAAATAATAAAAATAAATATATTACTTTCGAATGTTTTAACCATTATGTTTTATTTTAATTGTCTGTAGGTAACAAATGAAACATGAATATATATCTGCACAACGAAGTCGTCATCTAATTAAAACCACTTTGTGGGACAGGTATTTTCAAATTGATAACACAAACTAGTTCGACAATTAATTAACCGTATGTAAACATCACCTACACACATTTTGAGAAATACTTTCTGATAGGAAAAAACATTGCGGAGTGGTATGAAACTACGTTTATGTCCGTATGGATCTCAACCACTATAGACCATGTGAACCACGCTATAGTGTTATGCTTAAGTATGCCGCGTTATGTGATACATATCAAGCAAACTGGTAGGATCTGAGTAAAATTTGTATGTAAGCTGCCTCTGGTCTTTGACAATACGGGGGTTTGAGTATCGTTGTATTGTTTTTTCAGTGGATATTTGACAGTGCTTGATACACGTCGTGTCTTCCAAATGTCCCTATCGCCATTTTTTTTATCAATGCGGTGTGTTGCTAATCCAATCTCTACTGACGTCCACATCGCAACGCTCAATCGCATTACCCGAGCTCAGGTCAAGGCGAGAGAGGCATGTGGTAACCCATTGGGTGCTAATCACCCAACACTACACACTAACACGCACCAAGACGATACTTCAAACTCCCGTGTTACCAGAGACCAGGGATAGCGCCTACGCTTCTTCTAGTCACGGCCTTCTCGCCTTAGCCTGAGCCCAATTTACATGGTAAGAAACCAGTCACAGTGACTTCCGTTCAGTTTCACGCTACGGGATCATCTAATGTATAAACCTAGAAGCTTGCTACCCGGTATGACAGTACGATCTACGATAAACCGCATCATTAATTGTTATCTTTTTATTGTACTGTGTTTACAATCTGTAATACTATAAAAAAACCAAAGATTTTTATAGTCTAATAGAATTTTCCAGCAGTTGCACTTGAGACACATCGTCACTTAACATCAGGTGAGATTGTGGCCATAATCTTAACTATAAAAAAATAAAAAATATATTATCCTTATACCTTTTAAGTGACACGAAAAAAAGATTTGTTATACAGTACTGTCATCCTAGAGGAATTTAAAAACTCGTTTTCCAAAATTATACCGTTAAGTTAACAAAAAAATATTTTTAGAACGTATAAATATCGCACCGTGATTTGTTCAGTGAAAGTGAGAGCGCCATCTATATTTGTATCGGAATGACGTAACGTGACAAATCGGTTATTGTCCGTTTGTCTGTCGGTTACAACAACCGATGATTGGTTAATTGACCGTCTGAAATTGTCGTCTACGCCCTTTTGTAAGTCAACCGTGATTATTAATGGCCCATTCTAGTATCAATTATTTATAGTTTACGACACGATGTTGCCACGTTTCTGATACAACGAATTACTACAAAACAGCACGTATTTTACCTCGTTGTTGTAAATACTCGTTTGTATAGTATTGCACTAATTGTTAAAAAAATTATAGATTAGAGTTTTACGTGTATCGCGAGGATATGTACTAACGCATACCTTCTCAGCCCAGGGGATTGGGAAGATCACGTGGGGCTCGCTTGAGGCTAATCACCGGAATTACCCACTAAGACCCCACGGCCATTGCCTTGTTAGGATGCCGGGGTTCAAACTCGAAATTACCAGCATTTATAAATTAATACTAAATTGAAATACAATACTATCATATATTAATATTATAAATGCGAAAGTGAGTTTCTTTGTTACGTTTTCACGCCTTAACCGCTAAATCGATTGTGTTAAACTTTGGCACAGAGATAGAAGAGACACTGGAGACGAAGATAGGCTACACTTTCTCGCGAAAAACTTATAGGAAGTATGGTAAACAGAGCGATAAACTTTATATGACACTTTTTATTGCGCTATCCGATTTGTTTGTAAAACCAATATTCACGCGAGCAAAGCTCCATATAAATCTAGCAATTTCATAAGTATACAATAGCGTTTTGCATAGATTTTTTGTATATAGCTAAGTTAGTATTAGAAAAAGATTTTTGAAAATCCATCCCTAAAGGGAGGTAAAGTTGCGGATATGTTGCCGATAGGGAATCCCATCATACGCACGGCATAAAGTATCACAACGATGAATAATCAAATAGCAATATATTAGATTCAACTGGCCCAAATATAACTGTGGTAATAAATTTCGTCGACAAAAAGCTCCGTTGCGTATATAGTACGACTCGTTTTATATTCCCGTCAGATGTAGCCCCGCCTTCCCTGTCTTCCGCCTGTCGAGTACTTTGAACCGTCTCAAAATTGTACGCGAAACGCACTTTGAATAACAACGCCGTTTACTTTTCGTAATGAACGACAGACGATGATTTTTTTACGGTAGCACTGCAAAATGAAGACACTGTGTATGATGAACAGTACAATTTAAAAACAAAGACGGCAGGCCTGTGATACAATGTTTTTTGCTATATGCAGGGTTGGATAGGGAGTAAATTCATGTAAGTCGTCATCGACATGGTCATATGACGGGTTAACGTACACAATATATCTGTTCTTATTAGTATAACTTATTGCGCTGTAAACAGTTTTTATTTACAAGTTTTGACTGAAGATTAAACAATTAATTTGGATATTCAAAAATAACAATTTGTTTATAATTGTAAGATTTCACTTCTGTCGGCAATCCTCATAATCGCATTTTTTATAATTTACAGGTGTTTAGCGTTATGTTTAAAACCTTATGTTAAGTGACGATGTGGCCGCCTAGTGGCGAGACTGGGTCTCAACTGCAAATTGATCAGTTAACAATCGTAGCTGCGATGCAGGCAAAGCAGATTCTCGGCAAATTTGGCATACTATTTCTAATCCAAAAAGTTGACAAATAAGAAAACCCGATGTAATGGCTTCATCACTCATCATACTAATAACTTATCTTCGGTATAATATTATATTATATATACCACCACCACACTTTGTAGATCATGTTATGTTCTACATTACACTTTTTAAAAGTTTTTTATACTTTATTGGTTTAGCGTTACAACCATAATCTTACCTGATGCTAAGTAACGATATGGTTCAGATAGTACAAGCACTAAGCCTAGTGCAGACTGGCACCCAAGTGCAATTGCCGGAACACACCTATAGATATATGACAACAGAGTTTCAAATTACGGGTGGTAGTCAGATGGACATTATAAATATTATATATTATCATCACGATGTTTTCCTTCATTGAAAACTCAAGCTCATAGAAGTGATCGAACTCACGTCCATTGACGAAGGGGCCGTACACACTACCAACTGAGCTGTTATGGCAGTATTTACAAAACAGTTTGATGAAAATAACTACGTTATTCATCTAGAAGTAGTTTTGAATGTTAGCGAATCGTATTCTTTTTATATATTTAACTAACTGCTTCTGATAAATATACCGCAAAGCTAAAATCGTCTATTGAGATTGAATAGGAAAACTCAATACAAAGCCTTAAGGAAAGTTCGGACATCCGCGTCCGTGCGAATATCTGCCCGACCGTGTATCCCCATATCGGTCGTGAAAGCAGTAAATCTAGTACAATTCGCAAAGACGTGGAAAAATATAAAAAATAAGGATGTTCCTCATAGATAATCATACCGTTGTAGAGACTAATGTGATAAGTGTACAAGTATTATTGTAAGGAATAAATGTGTTTTTATTATAAAAAATAGCGACCTCAAATCTACCTTCCGAGCTTAATGCTTGATAATTTATTTATTAACTTTCCAACATAAGGTAATATATAAACCTTATATAGTTAAAACTAGTGATATCTTGCTGGAAAACTTAATAATTTTAATCAAATACTATAATTATTATTAAACAAGGTTACTCCATTGCGTGAGATAAAATCACAGATTACGCGAAAAAATGGATACAAATAAACTGGTTTTATACAATACAGGTGTATCCATAAAATATATAAAGAATGAATATATTGTTTGTATATATTGTATGAAGAATGTTAAGTAAGGTAGATGGATGTAGGAGAAGAGGAAGACCTTAGAAGATATGGATGGACTGTGTGAGGTATATGATACATGTTTAAAAAGTGTGAGTACCGAGATGAGAACTGATAAAGGAATAAGAAAACTTGTGCCAACCCTACCTATATGGGGTAAGAGTTATGCAGAAAACGCGTCTGTAAAACGATAATAATATTAATAATAGTTTGATACACACCTAGTTTTCTATAATAATATTTTTAAATAACCACCGCATGTATACGGCACTCTATCTATCGGTTAGCACAGTACAATACAGAAACAAGGATGACTATTGGAAATTGACGCCTTTAGGTTTGTTCCGGCAGTTGCACTTGAGAATCATTCCTTCCACTTAGATTACCGTGTCTACCATTTTCGGCCACATCGTTCTTAACATTAGGCGAGATTGTGGCCATAACGCTTAACCTATACCTCAAAAATATTATTTGGCTCAAGAAAATACTGCAATCAACAATGATGAATGTGTAGTTAATTTAGTACAAAGAAAAACATTGTACAAAGTAAGGTTTTGAGTTATATTTTTATATATTTCGGTACACAATACTAATGACAATCTATAGGCAAACATAAATCACTTCGGCTCTTGAAGCACATCTTTGATCCAGTACTATTGGCTCAAATATATATCGGTCAAGAACATGAACTTTACTTATAAAATATGTACCTGTTACCCGCAGCTGCATCCGCGTTTTGATCTCAATAAGGGACTAAAATTTTTCGGGAATAAAACCTATCCTATGTATTAATCCAAGTATTAATGTATGTATGTATTAAATTTCATTCAAATTCATTCATTACTTTTGCGTGATTGAGTAATAAAAATCCAAACATATAAACTTTCACATTTATAGTATTAGTATTATAAATGTAATAGGTATATAGTTTTTATATGGTAAGCTTATATTGGAGAAGTGTGCGACTATGTTATGAAATCTCCGTATCTCAATTACGAATTTAATTAAACATCAATCGTAGTAAATGTTAAAAAAATTACTCAACTCGAGACATTGCTCAATGAATAAATTGTTAAATATCTTGGAACAATCAATTCGATAAGGACAATTTTATTTCAATAATTTTCAAACATAATACGCATAATGTTTAACACGCAAACACGTCATAAACGATTCTTAATACCTTCATAAAATCGTAAACAATATTAAACAAGGCTTAAAGATGTTATGGATTAGTACCACTTAACTAAGTTAAAATACTGAAATATCGTATTTTGGTAACTATTTGAAATAATAAGTTAGCTTCTGTCGATAACTGCTTAAATCCTTAGTTCAAAATCATAAAAGGTAGCTATCTCGCTTCTATTGGGTGAGAAAGAAGTGAGCCCTTAATAAAGAGTAGGGGATACATAATGGTGATATGGACAGATAATATATCATCTAGTCAGACAACACATCGTAAATATATTAATTTCTTGTTAATATTAAGTTATGAGTCTATTATTTAAGAAATTAATTAGGAGTTATTTTTTACAGATTTTAACACTTATATAAAATATACTACTCGACATTAATTCGTAACAAGCACCAGTAGTATCTGTTTAGTCTAATCAATTTTTTTTATTTAGATAATATAATACAATACATATTTATTTTTATACTCAAATGTTGTGTTGCACGAGACTATTCTTAATTCGATGACGTAAATATTAAATATTAACCTTCTAAGCCATAAGTTACTATCGCTTCTTTGGATAAAAAATGATCTAAACGTAATATCAAAATACCAATTATTAAGACATCAAAACTAAACAGCAGGTTTTATTAAATGTATATATTGAATATTTTTAAGATGTATTTCATTAATAAAAGTAGCTACAAAATAATAATTTGAATTATTACATAAATTATGGTCTAAAATGAAACAAAATGTATTATCATCTATACAAAGTTTTGATAGAACGTTTTATATGGACTGTGACAGTAGTAACGATATTCTGACGGAGGTGACTATATCCATACATACGCTAATAGCCAAGTGAAAATGACTTCTCACGGTGAAGTGTGAATAATTATAATATTAAACATTAAGTAATGAATATGCGATTAGGCTTAAATTGGAAAATACTATAATAAATAAATATAAATATACTAAATAATAAATAAATTTTATTAAAAGAAAATGTTGTATAAGTTTTTTAACGAAGTATATTTTGATATTAATAAAATACGTATCTTCCAATATGACCTAATTTTCGTAAAAGATAACTGACCCTCAGGATAGTACTTTTGGACCCTTTATGAGTTTAAAGTGCAACAAATTTAAAATTATATACCTTTTTCAAATAACAGAACAATATGCAACTCGTGCACACTTATGATATATACCATTATGCAATATTACTAGTGAAAAAATAAACCAGAGACTGGCGAAGTGTTTTCTACAAGAGAAGCACGAATTTAATCGCCAAACCCATAAAACCACAATTCTAAGGTTTCTTGCATAATCAATGATTTTATATAAGAACATTTATAAAGCGTTCAGGTTTCCTGGTATCTGTGTTAGAAATTCAAAATATAAAAATTACTGGAATAAAAATAATGTCGATACAACCGTAGTTTCAATTTAATACATCACAAACCGGCATTATGTTAGGGTTAACCACAGAACTACCATTAATGGATTAAAGATACCATTAATCACAAAGCCAATATGCGTTATTAATAGACTTTTCAAATTACAGCAAAGCTTGTAAAGAGAATTAATGTCATAAATTCTTTAAAACATCTAGTGCATTGTTTGTTTTATTAAGCCTTTCAGAGATACGACGCCGAGGTCTCCACGTTTTGATAATACATCTCGACTGCTCAGATATGGTGATTACTTCTTGATGATAAACCTCGAGATCAGTAATCATGATTCAGTAAAGTAGTTTATATTTAAAAAAACCGGATCTTCGGATATTGAGATTAAAAAATCAAGTTTCACGTGTTTTAATCAAAATCCAGATCAAGCGAAAGCAAGAGCGTTTATATATTATTTCTCAAGAGTACCTACTTGGCCATTTCGAAAGGCCTCGTGACTCAATGGTAGTAAATCTTGAAGCGAGAAGTTAGATGTGCGAACTGCACGTGACTGATTCTCAGGTAGGTCTTTGATCGTTAAATATGTATAGTATTCTGAAGCGATGATAGTTCAGTGGTAGTGTGTACGTACTCCGCGTCAAAGGACGTGAGTTCGAATTCACCTACAACGAGCTTGAGCTTTCGGTGAAAGAAAACATCGTAAGGAAACCATATCATAGTGGTAGGGCTTTTTCTAATGTCCGCCTAGCTAGCTACCACCCTCGAGTTGAAAATCTGCCACCAAATGCCAATAGGTGTGTTCCAGCAATTATACCTGAGAGCCAGTTTCTCCACAGGGTTAGTGTGTCTACCAACTTGGGCAGTCACTTAACATCAGGTGAGAATATGGCCATAACACTAAAACCTTAAGTATAAAAAACTATATCAGCTGCTTAGAACACTAACTTCGTTTAGTCCGAAATTTTGCGTCTTTGTGTATTATTTTCTCTATATATTCATATTTCTTTGTTTCTTTATTACCCCATGGAATTATACAGGGTTTACAGCAAAATTTTAAAACGAAATCGATGACGTCAACGTTCCACTTGCAAGTGAAACAATTAAACATGTTATAAAAATGGAATCTATAATGGTCGTTGAAAAACTTTGTGTGTGGGACCACGGTGTAGTCGATAAATGCAAAACCTCGCAATTTCAATCATTCTAATAGTTCCGGATTACTAAGAGTCTGATCCTAGATATATCCGGTAGCTATGAATTATGAACGAACTTCATAACCCAACTCCAGTAAAAGTGAAAACGGCAAATTTATTTTATGTTGAAACTTTAATTCTTTGGAAATTTATATTAAATTTTATACTCTAGTGGAGAATTCTTCATAATTAAATATACTTCTCGACCTTAGATATGATCTGTAACTTAGTTTTGATGGTCACCATTTCTTTCAAAGCTTTGAGGCATACAGCTTACTATTCGATAATGAAGTAAAATTATATACTTCATAAGTACGGTACACGGTAACTATCTTATTATCATATTTTTACTAACTCACAATTTACTAGGTCAATATACATCAGGAAAACCTAAAACAAGTACTTTCTAAGTATCAAACTTACATACATTTATTTGACTCCAAACGAGGTTAGCGACAATCGCAGAGATAAAACGAAATGAAGGAAGGAACGAGAATAAGCCTTCGCGAATACGTAACCTAAATAGGTATAGCGACGAATAATTAAAATGCTGGATTCTCATTTGAGATAAAGTTGATGCGCTCATAAAGATATTCAACTCCCGTGAAGACAGAACACAATGGGTAAATAAATAGGACGCATCAAAAACAGTCGCTTCTAGAATATAAAGAAAAGACGTAAACCCGCCTAATTCTATTTTAATAAATTTTATTTATCAAATCTAACGCAGGCACTGTGTAAATGTACTCACCTAAAGATGTCAAGGAATAAGAAGTTTTTTATATTAAAAAATTAGGTATTAACATTCATACACTAGTTGATCAAACAAATACTAAGTGTAGACCAAATCATGACAGCTTAGAAGGGAAATAAACACAAATGAAATGAGTACATTCGAAAACTTTTATACCGTAACAAGACAAAATCATGAAGCAGTACCTAATGTTAACCACAATGCAATCATGCAAAAACGGTGACTCCCGAACGATCCACAATCCGTCGTCAGTTGGCATAATTATGACGGTCAAAATGATATCTTAAAAACAACAATACGGCGTCCTTTAGAAACATAACACAAAAACATAAGGCAATGATTAGACCGAAACAAATAGGACTATCCTTTTTCTTATATAGCGGAATCTCTATAACTCGAACTTCGTTAATTCGTATCCTTAGTAAATCGAAGAAAATCTCATTCCTTTCGCTGAACCCCTAAATACGCGCTATTTCGAATTATTTTGACTTTGTAACTCGAACAAAAGGTTTTTTCTTTACGAGGAATTGATAGTACATATTTATACGTTATAACTCGAATATTAAAAAAGCAGACTGCTCGTATTTAGTTAAATATAATGACATCTCCATATAATAAAACTCTTGGTACAACTCCGTATAATACAACTCGACAAATATACTTAAGAATCACGCCTTTTCAAGTCGAAACTGCAATTAAATCCTTTGTATCTTGAACTCCTTGTTAAGTCGAAAACTCATTAACTCAATTTTTTTTACTATTTTTGGTGACTTTCGAGTTATAGAGTTTCAACTGTATTTAGTACTAATATTTTACTCTTCAATATAACTGCAGGTAAAGATGCAGATAATAGACATTTAGATACCACGAAATTAAAAGCAAATGTACCCACGATATTATAAGATGGTAGCTAGTATAAGAAACTTGTCAATAAAAAACCGAGTCAGTTACAAAACGGAATAGGTGCGCCGAAAGGTAATATGTATTTTAAACAAAAAATGTCTTAAACACATACTTTTCCTTCATCTACGCGATCCACGTCATCACAGGAGATTGCATGTAGTTTATTTATGTCTTAGACGACATCCCATAATCTCGTTTGAGGCTTTTTATAATCCACTTGCGTCATACTCGTTTTGCTTTGATGGTTAACGTGTTTAAAATAAAACGCCGCCAAAATGTTAGTTTTTAAGCATTATCTATAGTTTAAATAATATTAGCTGTGCCTACTTAGCTTTCTAATTTATTTTATTTACGGATGACTAACAGTTATAGTAACAATATATAGATAGAAAAGGAGACTGTTAAGTAATTACAAGTCATCACGGATAGAAATTAAACATTACTAAAACTCTACAGTGATATTGCCGGAAAAAAATTACCATTAACATTATGAAATGCACCTATCAAAGAAATGGCTTAAGCAACTTCTATCCGAACGCACACTAATTAAGGGTCAAAATTATGCTGCTGACACAAGACATTGAAACGTTTGCTTGCTCGCACTATAGAAGAATTATGTCTATAATCAGATGAAATAAGTGGAATATTTATATTTTATGTTGTCTAGTAGATTTCCAACGAATGTTGAGATATATTCTCTCTAAAACATCAGAGCAATTAATCTAATTCATAAAATTCTTAACAAGAAATTAAGTCACTAATTTCACGCCGATTAAAAAGAGGTAATTTTTACAAAGATGTAGGTAATCACTGGAATGATAGGGTACATTTTGCTGGTAATATAGAAATTTAATGAATCTCACATAAAAATACTAAACATACTTTATCTTTTGTATTATAATGAAAATCGTAGAAACTCTAATTAACTTAGAAAAAATACAAACGAACTGCAATTATCTTTTTATCTATTTATGGAACAATGACAGATTTGTTAAATATTATAAAAATAGTCTCTATATTTTTTACGGTATATCATCTACCTATGTAATTAATTCAACCAATTTTGTCATAACATCCATACAAGCAACGACTGCAAACACCAAGAACAGTTATTTTCACACAAATAATTGTCCCGTGCGGGGGTGGAACCCACAACACGTATCAACGAGGCGACTAAGCGCTATTAAATTCTTATAATAATCTTTTTATACACAAGAGTTTACTAATTGTTTTCAGGTGGTTTATATGAAACCATAAAATAACTTTCAACTTTCTGTAAAAATAAATAATTCAAAAGCTCCTTTGGGTTCTTTAATAAGCCTGAATCTTAAGGAACTTTTATGAGAGTTGCATATTTCATTCACTACACCCTTCTCAGACTAGTTATCATTTATTCACGTATAGCTAAATGTTTAAAAGACTAGATAGCTTTAGAATTAAAATATTTATGTAACAGTAAAATAAACTTAAAATTGTACTTAAAACATAATTTCATGAGAATATTAGAAACTTTGCATTGAAATAACATTCGCCGAGCGAAACGAATCTGTATTATTACAAACCGTCGCTACGGAACAAAGCAGAGTTCCGATTCGGATGACACTGGCGCTGGCTCGTCATGAATCTATGAATAACGTTTTTCGATATTTAATTATCATTTATATACATTTTATAATGAAATACCTATAAATTGAAAGGATGACAAAAACTCGAATCAGCCTGAATAATTTATAATACTGGAAAACTTGATGCAATTGCTTGTGTTATAAGTGCATAACAGAATTTAATTTGTTTTCTATGTATGCTCTCTTGAGGTTATCGAATTAAATACATACATTGCTTCTAAAAATTCATTATGAACACGATCCCGTACTAAATAAAAAAAAAACAAAAGTCATATTTGAAAACAGATCGCAGTGCCACGATCATGAGAATAGAAAAAATTATGTAACCAAAAACAAACAGATAATACAACGGTTCAATTATCGTCAGTAAAACAGAGAGAAAGTTAAATCATATAGTCAGGAAAGAAAAAGTACCTACGTCCACCAAACGCTAATGCTGTTCACAAGATACCGAGCAAATAGGAAACAGGCTTGTCGATCTAAAGAACGCGGAAAAACTGTTTACAAGTTAACGAAGAAAGCAAAGGACTGACATTGGTCCAGAGCGGCGTGGTAACTTCAAACTATTGAAGATTTTTGTTCATACGGAACAAAAAAACGGTTACTTTCTATTTTATACAGCAAGGCTTGTATATAAATATTTCTAAATTCGAGGTGTATTTATTGAAAATGCTACGTCAGTTTTGTGAAAAATAGATATATAATGAACGTATAACGCATACCTTTAACAAATAAAGATAGTTTTACTAATGAATTTATATCAATATTTAATAAGACAGCAAACATATTAACTTGAAAAAATGTATATCTGTTAAATCAATACTTCGGTAAGGAATTGAACCTATTTGTTTTATTGATAATTAAGAGGAAAAGCTGTCAATAAGTTTTATTGTTTACCAATCATAAACATTAGTATTACTACACTTTTTATCATTTTTCTTTTACTCGCGAATGGGTAATGTATAATAAATATGCTTTCGCGTGGAAATACAAAAACATTTTGTACAATTTAACTAGTAATTCCTAAGATTAGCGCGATCAAACAAACAAGCAAACTTTTCCGCTCTATATAATTAAAAATATATAAATATATTCATAATTACTCACTTTTTATAAAATACGTAATAATATTTAATTCTACCAGGGAAGGATTTAAAATCCTTTGGAAAGTTTTTACATCACATAACTAATTACTTTTATTTAAAGTCATATACTATTTTAACAGTTTAAACATAGAATATTTGTTATTTTGCTTTATTGACCTATATAATAACAGCTACTTTCAGCCTGTTTATATTTTTTTATCAGTGGTGTCAAATATAGATAAGTCGTGAGAAAATTACTAGCAGAGACAACTTATCAGCTGAAATTCAAGATATGATAGGTATATACCACTCCTACCTACAAATAATCTTTGATGTGTCCTTTTAACCTTATTCTATACTTATGATTCAAATATGCTATAAGGTATGGCAACATGGCAACATTCAATAAGATATCGAATAATCAAAATAAAAGATCTAGCAAATATTTTCTGTGTCCGAAGATACCTACGAGAAATAACGGAATAAGTATATGTTATTACGAAATTATAATTATCTTATTTATACAATAAATTATTCTTTCCACGAGTTCTAGACATCTGTTTTATTTACAATTTATATATAGGAATTTTTCTCCATAAAAGTCTACCTTTCATTTGTGATAATAATTTTCATTGTGAACCAAAACTCAGCAATTTGCATAATGTATCTAGGTATAACTTAATACAAGTATGAAAGGGAACAACACAGGTTGCGTGTCTTTAAAAAAATTATAGATTAATAAGACACGTGTAAATATTTATTTAAATAAATTAATCTCATGTAAGCCAAAAAAATAGTTTTATTCAATACAGGCTTTATAAAATCCAAGGTAAACAACAACATGAAAATTAAACTGTATTTTACCAACTCATATTCTATTAAGGAGATTAAAATAAAATTTAAGATTTCTTTCTACCGTTGGGTATTGCCAATGTCGTTGAAATATTAAACGACATAGTATTACTTAATATGAAACGTAATTATTATGCAGAACATCAATCGTTATATAAATATATTACAGAATTAATATCTGGCAAAAGAACTTAATTTTTTTGTCGCGAAGTTATAAAGATTGAAATATAGCATGCACCGCTAATGATCTAAGGGCCAAATGAACCATAGATCAAGGTTACACATCAAATGATTGACAAATTATTTTGCGGTCATTACGTTTATTAATACTTGTTATGAATTTATGCGATGGTCGTGTCATCGGTTGCGGTTAGTCAAAACATTATCGCTCAATTTGACCGTTTCCCATCGTCGACGCGTGACTGTATTGAAACATTACGCATTGAAACTAGAACTTATTTATGTAATCAATCTAACCACTACGCCATAATTGTTGATTATTGATGTTAAACATTAATAATGACATAGTAATTTAGGAATCATTCGTTTATACGAAAATGGATGTTGGACACTGTAATGTTTCCTCAATGTTAACATGGAAATGGTGATGCGAGATCAGACCAAATACACGTATAAATTACATATTTTACGGAGAATAAAAGCGAACAAAGAGTAAACAACTTACAGAAAGCTATAAAGTGATATATCAAAGGTAACGATTTACATTACACTTATTCATCAATTAATTTAAATATAAAAGGTTTTATACGTTCGGTAGTAGTTATCCAAATTTACGACACATGACATCCAAATATCTCAATATAATAATTTTATTGTATATTACTATGTGTGCAAAGCATTAGTGGAAGGCCTTAAATTCCATAGCAATGGTGATTTAGCAATCGCAGGTTAAACACTAACAAAGTCACAAAGCGCTAAACCTAATTTCCGTTGTCAGAATATGGAGAAAGAAAACATGTTTGGTTGGGCCTATTTAGTTGGAACAAGAATAAGAAGGTTAATTAATATTGACATTTATGGCAGCCATGTCAATAAAGTAAATTTTGTTTGATGCGCTTATGTGTGTTTTAGACCCGTAGGATTGAGTTTATTTAATTTGCTCTCAGACTGCTTAGTAAGTGCAAGAGATAAATTATTTACCAATGGTGAAAAACCATTCGTACTCTTATCAATATGATGAGAGTATTTTAAGCAACAAAAATATGGACTGAGAAAAGAAACAACACATGTTCCCTAACTCGTAACTTTTACACGTATTAAAAAACCTGATCTTTCTCCATTTGAATATAAACTAAAACTTTTGTTTTTTTTTCCCCCTGAATATACATAATGTTTATACATTCAAATTTATGCAAAGTGTTTCACTTTCATTGAACCCGTCTGATATACCGGATTTGAAGGCGATACAGCAAAACAGCTTCCTACTCAATGTTCCAACTTAGGTCTATCGCAACGTTGTATTTATTTAATCTTTAACCCAAAGAACAATGCTTCTAGAAATATCATCGACTGTTAATTAAAACCAAGGAAGAAATGAAATTAACAACTGAAACGTCCTTCAGCGAATCAAGAATAATAACAATGGTAATTACAGAAAAAAACAGTCACAGCGCGTGACGATTGCAGATGAAAAAACACGTCGGGATCCGAAACAGTTTTTGCGACACAACACTGTCACCCCGGCGAGCCTCAAGAGTTCGTGCACGAAATTTTGTTTTTTACACTATAACACTTTAGCACTCATGACAATGATGACGTACATAAATAAATGCACTTAGCGACAAAATGTTTATAGGTTTGTGAATTTGGCACATACGGAACGCGTGCGGCCCGCCCGAAAGGCCGTGAGCGACTGTCGGACAGTTATCACATACTGTATAAAAGCGATGCGGCGCTTGCGATTCAGCGAAACTCCTGCGCATACAACCATCTTATATTCTACAAATTTACGTTCATAAAGCGCTGTTTTTACTAAAGAATTAATATTCTTGCTTTCTAAGATATGGACAATTTCTTTACTCGATGGACAGCAAAACCTACATATCGGTAAGGGGAAACGCTTGTTGAGCATAACATCACCTATTCCGTGCCGTGTTCAAGTTTCTACAGTTGCCATATGGTGTTCCTGTTAATATAAGAAGCCAAAAATATTACCGGAGACCATATGTTAAACTGTTAGTAGGTACGACGCGTTGGTGCAAACAGCGCGAACACCTGCGCCTAGGCAACAATGGCCTGTTCCAAGGTGATTTACTTCGTGACGAAGGTCATTAACACGGTGATAACGATTACTATTGAGGTCCTTGATCATGTGAATGATTTAAAAGCAAAAGTTGATAATTATAATACCATATATAAAAGCATTTTAAAATAAAATTAAAATAAAAGCAGTACAAGGATTAATTACTTACAGGATAAGAAGATAAACTGATGTCTTATTGGATTATAATTACGAAAGGTTCATCATGCGCGATTTATTATTATTAGTAGTTAAACATCTTAGTTAAGTAAGATATTTGCAGACACCAGTTTATACGTAGTTAAACAGATATAAGAAGCAATTTAAACTAGCGTTGTACCTATAATTTCAATAGTGTTATCTATTTAAATTCAACGTGCTTTATGTGTTTAGAAATATAGAAACGTTAAAGTTATAAATAATAACGGAGACCATTCACATCACAACAAACAAGCAATCGAAACGTTACGAAGTCGCTCTATAGATCAGCGAGTGAGCGTGCGCGGGCGCGAGCGCAAGGTCGTTTCGAACCGGTCCTCGGACAAAACCAACACGATACTTCTGTATTGGTACTTAATGAGATTGTAGAAATAGTTTATCTCTTGAAATTGCGGTCACTTACTTAAGGAAATAGCCACAGAGCTTAAGAAATATCTACCATTATTTTATTTTATATTCTTGATAAAAGTACTGCCTACCAATGACGCGTAACACAAAGGATCATTTTCACTTAGGATGTAGAAGTAATATTAATTAATATGTGAGCTGAAAAGCAAACAAAAGTTAACGCAGAAACAATGCTCAGGGCAATCTTTGGTGTAAAAGATGAAATTGTAATAGAACGAGGTGATGTCTTTTCTTGTTAAACTAATATCGGTTGCTATTAATTTTCACGCATATTGTACACCTAGATCTATTTATTGCAACCAAGATATTAAATTAATTACAGAAAATGAACCCAATTACACTATTCCTATAATCTTAATAGATATCAATAAAGTAGATCAGATATGCGTAAATGTATTAAGACCAGGTGATTGTAAATCAGCAATTATAGTTCACCCCGTTAATGTCGACTTTATGGTAAGTCTAAGAGCGTCAATTAAAGTGAATGACGCTGTAATAGTAACTGATGGAAGTATGGCGCCGAAGCACCGGTCGATGACTGACCTACTGCTTCGATTACCCGGTTGTTGAGACCGCTTGCTGTAAACCGCTGCTCGTAATGTAACATGTATGGTTCAGTTTGATTGATTTTTGATATGATTTTCTAGGTCGAGAGATTAGCAATGATAAGGTATAACTTAAATTGTAATTTCAATTATATCGATTATTAGACCGTCATGTCTCTTTTTGTGTATCTGTAAATGAATAGTCTTAAAAATATGACATTATAAATAGTATTACTAGAAAAATGTTAAATCTAAAACCTAATAGAAAACCCAAAAGGTTTTATAACATCACATTATTCGCAGATTGGGCTGGACGATAACAAGTCAAAACAAAACGTTATTACATAGACGTCTGTTTTGATTACTAATATTCGAAGCCCACGATATCTAGGCATGATCAGCTTAAAACAAGATCTCCCAGCTAAAGTTCCGACTAAACACTGGCATTATTAGATTTAGACTCCAGAGTGTCAGAGATTAGTTACACAGCATGAGTTTCTAGAGAACATTGTCTTAATATGTAACTAGTTTCATACAATAGTGTTAAGAGCAGATCTTCGTTAACATACACATTTACCACAAATTTCCCATATCATGTTATTAGCATTAAGAATATTAAATTCACTACATTACATTAAAAACTAGCAACCATATCATCGTATTCTTTGTCGATTACTTCTTTCTTCAGTTTTTCGTTTCGTTAGAATATAATACTTGAGAATACTTATGCTACGCAAACCATTTGCAAATTTGGATTATACAAATTCTCGTCTTTTTTGCATTTTCTTTAAGCAGTAAGTTTTATATCTTCTAAAACAATCACACGGGCATATAAAGTACCTACTAATTAAGTGGCGATCTGAAATCATTGCAGAACTACAGTGGCATTTTTATTAAGCCAGTATAGACTTTAATTAGTAATAATGTTACAAGTGACAATAAATCCCATACGTTTACAGTTATTAAGGCAACGGTCCGCAAACACGTTAACTGGGCAAATACGTTATGCTCTTTTATATAATTTCTAATTTCAGTTACGAACTAGAGGCATAGATGTAATAACTAAATTTACCGCTCCAAAACCTGTTAATGAAACTGTTAGTAACGACCATTACACCGGGACTAGAGAAATCTTTATCAAAACATTTTAGATATATTTATAGATAGAAGGACTATCTCATATTGGAATTTCTTTTTCTTAATTTTGCTAAGAAATTAACAAATTATTGTTCCATTAGTAATGCCACTCTACAATATCAGATAATTTTGATATTATGATTACATAAAAAAAATTAACCTAGACTGAATCCTAGGTAACATAATAAATTCAAAAAAAGAGTTTGTTAATCTTTCGCGCCGTAACTACTCAAACTTGATCATCATAACATAAATAAATAATAACATAAAAATACATAAATACTTATCAACCACAACACAATGATATTATTTGAGTTGCAAAAATACAATAGATTCCTGCTCATATACCTCAAATCAACATTTTATTTAAGAAAATAAATCTAGATACCGCACAAAATAAGCCGAGAGGCTTTATAAAACGTAAGATGAGCTAGTGTAAGTAGATTTGCGATGAAGGACAAGCTTAAAGAGTTAAAAATAAATCCACAACTTTGTACGACTAATACAATAATACGGGCAGTTTAATAATTAAAATAAACTTAACAAAAAGTAATTTAGCATATTCGATGTGGAATAAATTGTCTATCCATATAATATAACTATCAGATACGCAACCGAATAATATTAATTAATAAAAATTCACCATTCCAATTTACATTTATCATCATTTACATAATCTTATTTAGCTTTCTACTCTATTTCCGTTTTGTTATAAGTCGCATTTGAGTTATTTAGGTAATTTTGAATAACAATTGCAATTGTAAGATTAAGTTCACTTTTAACCTTCTAAAGTAAAAGTGCAATCCACTGACACATAAAAACTCTATTTAAATGTAGAAAGGTGTCTTACGTCATAAAGTGCATCAAACAAAACATCATCTTCACTCTTACATAAGGTAACTGTTCGATATACAACCTATTGGCATTCTTAAACGATATTTTCTTTTGCAATATATTTCGGGTCATCCTTTCTTTCAATTTTAGAACGAGTTTGGCAACCATTTACATATAAATTCAAATCAAAGCGATAATAATCTGTTATATGTTATTGTAATTTGAATAGACTATATTTAAATGGCAAAAATAGACTGTCAACTTCGTATTGTATTAAAACAATTTTTAATTTCTATAGGTATTATGGGTAATACTAACATCATAAGATACGAATCCAAGTCTCATTATTGAAGTAAAACTATTTAGGTACTTCTAGTAAAAAAAGTGTATACTATCAAAAACCCTCAATTTGCCCGTCACGGTCTCCCGTTATGGCTATAAATACATACGCGATACATATATATGATACATGAGTATACCAATATTGACACATGCAGTTTACTATCACTGTTAGACCACACTATAGTTTAATCCATATTTTATTTCTTTCATTAGTTATTAATAATAAATAACACAAAGTTTTACTTTCTACGCGGATACACAGATACTCATTTATTTAATTAAAGCAGTGTCGTAACCAATCATACTAGAATCTATTTTGATATGTTAAAAGTGATATAATAAAGCGAAGTGAGAGAGGTAAATAAAGCGAAGGATATTAAGATTAGCGAAACCAAATTTCATTAATACATAATTCAAATCAAACGCAAGGATGATTTGAATACATAAAAGCTACAAATATTATTACATTTATCATGATTTGGATACTCTAACGCAATACACATAAATCATATAACTAAAAGCGATTTTCATGAAAATGGCGCAGTATTATATTTCTCCTTCTTCATTGAATCTAGATGCCTCTTCTAGATTGGGTAGTCAGTAAAGTTGGAATCTGGACTGATAGCACAGGATGAGCCAGACGTACTCAGGTATCGTCACTCGTGGAGGCTCCTTCCATGCATCCCAATTCTCTCTTCTTTCTTGAGCTTTATTTTTATGGGATAGGGGGCAAACGAGCAAGCGTGTCACTTGGTGGTAAGTGATCACTGCCGCTTATGGACGTCTACAACACCAGCGGAATCGCCTTGTCGGTCTTTATTGGAGGGGCTGGTTTATAAGTGCAACTGCCGGAACACACCTATTGGTATTTGGTGGCAGATTTTTAACTTGAGGGTGGTTGCTAGCCAGGCGGGCATTAGAAAAAGCCCTATCACCACGCTACAGTTTCTTCAGGATGTTTTCCGAAAGCTCAAGCTCATTGTAGGATTGGAACTCACGCCGCGGCCTTCCTACACACTACAACTGATCTACCATGACTTTGCTTTTTGTTTTTTTTTATTTTGCTTATTGCAGTTATGGTTTAAAATTTATTAGTATAATTAAATAGAATATATTATCTCAGTCATTTCACATTTATTTTCAGAAAGTTTACATTTCATCGTAGAACTAAATGATTAATTACCACTTGTTAATGTATTCACCTGAATACTGGAAATTTTAGTATGAAACATGAATAATATAATGAGCAGTAGAACTTATAATTATGGATGACTAGCTGTTCTGTGTTGCTTCCCTTGCGTTATAATTGATTTTGCTAAACAAATTAGATGACGCAATAAAAAGTTTCATACAAAATTTATCCTTCACTTTACCCTACTTCCAATAAGTTTTTCGCGACATAAAGTAGCTTATCACCGTTTCCATGTTCACATATATCTCTATATTTCTAAAATTTATCATAAGCGATTCAGTGGTTTAGGCGTGAAAGTGTAGTTTTTTTTTTATACTTAAGGTTTAGCGTTATGGCCATAATCTCACCTGATTTTAAGTGACGATACGGCCCAAGTTGGTAGACACGCTAAGCTTGTGAAGGAACTGGCTCTCAAGTGCAACTGCCGCAATACACCTATTGGTATTTGGAGGCAGTTTTACAACTTGAGGGTGGTAGCTAGCCAGGCGGGCATTGGAAAAAGCCCTACCACTATGCTATGGTTTCCTCGCGATGTTTTCCTTTACCGGAAGCTCAAGCTCATTGTAGGTGCTTGGATTCGAACTCACGTCTCTTGACGCGAAATCGTACACACTACTACTCAGCTATAACACAAACTTACTTTCGCATTTATAATATTAGTAAGGATTGTAACTATAACCACCACATATCAAGTGGTTAGATATCTCCAATATCGACAGGTTTAAAGTGATCATATTCTAAGACACCGGTATAAGTACCCAGAACTATGAAACGCTTTACCGTACTGCTCGTCTTTGTATATAATATTATATATTATATAATATTCGGTAATCAAGTAGAATTTAAACAACCTGTCAGTGACTAAAGTGTAATAAACACAATAATTATGCATATCACATTATATTATTATACTAAAGAGTTACATTGTTTGCACGTGTTAATCTTAGGAATTAGTTACAGGCGGTTTTGTAAAAGTATTTTTGATGATAGAGTAATAATTAAGGAATGATTTAGGCTATTTAACATCACCCTACAACCAAAAGGAGGAAAGTTGTATTGAAAAATTACAAAAAGGGACAAAAATTATTAAATAACTTTTTGTATCACGCGAGCCAAGTCGCGGATACAGCTGTATAATTCATATTATTCACATAAATTTTAGTCTGTACATGAGAGAATAGAATCTATTCTTTTTTGAAAGTCTATCCTTATAGTATGCTGAATGTATCGCAACAAATTGGTGAACTACCGATCTAGTTAGCATCACGCAACAACGGGTAAGTTATCTATGCTACGTTACGTAACATCAGAGTTATTGCATCTGACAGTATGTAAGATCGTGTGATATACAGCTAGCTGCCCTTGTTTCATAGTACCGGTGTCTTATTTTTATCAAACTTCTTTAGAACGAATGTATAAATTCATAGTTTTATGAATTTATATTCAATCGTGATTCGCATTAATTATTATGTAATAACTGGGTTACCGAGATTTTACTGCTGTCTTACAAAATAAGATCATCTCTCTTGGCAAATTAGTAAAATTATATAAATTTAAAAATGTATCCGATTGAACTCGTTGAAAATGGCCGTGGGACTCTGTCGTGGGGTATGCCTCTCAGTCCCCCATTCCGGCTAGCAGGGAATGTGTAAATGTATTTATTTCCCCACGTTAAAAAAGGCGTAATAGCATATCGCGTTTCACGAGTAACTGGTATATATCTAGCTATAAAGTGAGATGGTAAAGATCAGAACCTGACTGGGGAACAACCATCATGCACATGGTGACTAACTATTCATAGTGACTCTATTTTGTTTTGCCACTGTTTGAGATCAGCCAGCGTATATTCAACTGTTGAAAAGGTTGTAAGCCCTGTACTTGAGCTAGTACTTCTACTAGCTTTAAAATGGTAACTATAGATTTAACGAGTAAACCCTAAAACTTTTAATTTTTATTTACAATGAATACTCTACCCTTTGGTGAACAACTTTATTTTTAATATTATACGGAGTCTTTATCTTCAAAAGTAAAAAAAAAATCGAAATGAATTGTTTATAAAAAGTCTGTAATTACTAATTGGATGTTTCTCTTAAAATAAAATAAAATATTTTTCAAAATATCACCAAACGTACTAATATCAACATTAAATATTTATTTGTTATTTAAAGAATATACGAGATAAGTGCAAAAAATTTAATGTACGACATAAATATGTAACTATTGTTACAGCCATTTGAAAAAATAATAACTACTTTAATTTAGTACATTTTAAATCATACTTCATATAAGTAATTATGATATATTTTACACATTATTACGTATTAAAAATATGTATAATAAATTAATCTAAACTAGTTAGCCTGAGATCGCTTTACCGAATGTCACCCACACATGCTCCTTTCTTTAACTGAATAAAAATATATGTGACTGATATAAAGTGTAATCAATTAATTAATTACCTCTTATAAGCGCATTCGCATCCTTCGTTTATACAAACATATGAAGACCTCGGTCTTCTCACACTCTTTGCGTTCATTTTAAATCTCACTAATTATATAATACAAATGTTTTATCATTTTCAAAATCGAATACAGAATACTAGTAACTCAAATTAATCAATAAACTGCATATACACCCACGCACATACGCTAAAATTAACCGTACACCCCCGCAAAGTCATATCGGTATGGGCCTGTGGGCGAGCTCAGTCTATGTAGGTACAACGCTGCATTTTGGTGGGCGGAATTCTACGTCATAGCCGTTGAGTGGGCGGTTCCGTGATAATGGTTATTCGAATAATGCCAAGTCTTGCGTTTCCTCTTATTGCTAGAGGGATAATATCGATTCTCAGCTTTACTGCAGTAAACCAGGAATATTAGCTACGAGTTTTAATTATATAAAAATATTCAACAATTCCCAAGTAAAAACCCCTTCAATTTTTGTAATAATATTCAAGATTGTCTCCACTTGAATTTATTTTTGTTCACCTTCATACGACAGTTTTTTTTATTATAATAACACCTAACTTTACAAAAAGTAACATGGGATAGAATTTTATCCACTGTAATTTAATTTTAAAAGAGGTAAAAGTAATATTATGTTTACAGTTCCTCCACAAGTTTAGCGTGTCCACCATCTTGGCCTTCATCGTCATTTAACATCAGGTGGGATTGTAGCCATAACACTAAACCCATAAACTATAAAAAAAAACCTAAACAGATTATATAATGTACATATATAGATATTATACCCACACCGAATTTTAATCATGCAAGTATCTGTCGCGTATAGAGATTAAATTCACGAGTTTTCGGGTCAGTAATAGAACCTATTATCATTACGCCAGGGGAATTGCTAATACAACTAAGAGATCAACAAGCAAGGAATCCGCTATTGTGCTGACATTGTAATCCTCGGCAATCTATATTTATACAAATATTATAAAGCAGAAAAGTTTGTTTGTTTGTTTGAACGGGATAATCTTAGGAACTAAAAATCGGATTTAATTTTTTTTGTTAATTATAGAACAATAATTGAGGAAGGCTTTAGACTATGTAACTTCACACTACCACCAAGAACAGCAAACATGGATTGAAAAAAGTTACAAAAATTGGCAAAAAATCTTTATGAGTTTTAGTTTCCACGTGAAGTCGCGGGCACAGCTAGTCAAGTATAATCTGGCTGATTCTGAAAAGCGAAAATTTTTGTCACTACAGCGTTAGTTATGGCACGTGTATCGTTGTTCCGATTCAGTAAAACACAACTGCTTTGTCCTACCATTCTACATACAACTTCAAATTCATTAAAAAAAACCCCAATTTAGTTATGTTCTTGTACTGCATCTTACAATTCTAATACACTTATCTTATGATAGATAAAAATTTAAAAAATCTGTTTAAGTAATAGCAAATATTTCAACGCGAAATGCAATAAAACTAGTACAAATTAGAAACATTGGTATATTTCTCGAAAGTAATTTTACCAACAAGTGGTTTGTTACAATGTGATAACAATTGAATACTAATGGAGGTAATAAGTAAACCTCGTTCAAATTAATGATAAGCGGTACAATGCTTTTGTGGTTTTAAACGAATTTTTATATGCACGACAAAGACACAGCGATATTGATAATGAAACCATTTGCATTCGCTATCACTGTTTATAAATAAAACCTTAGTCACTAACAATTACAACGACTAGACACCAAGTTTTTATTGATACAAGATAGTTTTTTAAGAACAAATAAATCGTGTAATTTTAATTCTTGAATAAATTATTTCAGTCACCAACGGCAAATATATCAAATGTTGTCGTCTCATTGTATGTTTATATTATGTTACATTAACTGCAGTAATTTAAATAAATAAAATAAAACGATTTATTTAGATTATACAGCACCAAGTGTACAAAGAGCAAAACAGTTACAATGATATGTTTCAGAGCGAAATATGTTTCTTGTCTAACGCAACGTATAACATCCGAAACCTACCTACATAAAAGGAGCCATTTATTTGAGCGACCAATAAAGTTATCGTGTTATTTTTTGTAAATTAATAATAACTTGGACAGATGTTTAGCGTTATCCTTATGATTAACGATAATTGTACTAAATTAAAACTTCCAGAATTCTAATTTATTTCTGTTTAAATAAATATTAAACAACATAGACAACAGTGACAGGTAAAAGTTATGGATGATTCCACGTCCATTACTATGATATGTGTTTTTATAAACGCCGTAAATTTTACGGTTTTCATTTCAACGTAGACATTATGTACCGACTATGTACATACGTATGTACATAAAACTTGTATTTTACATAGAGGGGCGTAAACGAGCGACACGGTCGTTTGAAACTTCGTCACAGTTTACACGTGCGTGTGATTTTATATATCGTACAATTATTTTACATTACAACGTGGAATAAAATTATGTGAAAATATATAAAAAGACGAAATAAAACAAGTAAAAAGAACTGTTCTATATGTACTCTCATCTAATCTCATATAAATTAAACATTTAGTACCTTGACTTAACCCAGTATTTTTTTTAATATGCATTTATTAAAACAAAATCCTTGGAAACGAATCACGTATTAAATAAACATCTACACTTTAGGATTTTACATACGTATGAAGTGATTATTGAAATAAAACATACGAGTGTGATTAATATTTTTTTACGAAAAACCCAACTATATGAGTTTGAAAAAGTTAGAATCTGTCTAATTACTAGTCTATTTTATCCGAATAGAATTCTATATTAAATAGAATATAATTAGACATTTTTTTTATGGAAATGAAAGTTCACATACGTTGTCTAAATTCGAAATTCAGAAAGGCTTGTGTAATGATAACAGCTGAAAACAATACACTTAACATCCAGGAACTGAAAGGATAATTATGCTCATTACACAAAATCTCAACACAAGACTATTGTATCATGTATTGTATCATTCGTTTTGATAAATATAAAAGGCTAATAATACTACTGAAACACGAGAGCTGTTATAATACGATTGTCAATAATTTTCAAATAAATACAAAAAGTTATCGAATTCATTTTATAGAATATCTTGAAAATCAACGTCTCCCTAACGTACGGTGACATTCGACCGAAACCATACCCTAGGGATTGTTCCTTTAGCCCGTGACAAGCAACGTAAGTCGGGAGCACATGCAATTAAAATCGGAACACCTAAAATGTTGCTGCGAAACACGTAGGAATACTTTATTACGTAGGTTTTTTTTTTTAATATTTTATATACACTTTATAGGTTTAGTGTTACGGCCCCAATAGTACCCGATTGTAGTATGAGACGATGTGGCCCAAGATGGTGGGCAGGATTGTGCAGAAACTGGCTCTCAAGTGCAATTGCTGGAACACACCTATAGGTACTTGGAGGCAAATATTCAACCTGTGAGTTGTAGCTAACCAGGAGGACATTAAAAAAGCGTACCACTGTGCTATGATTTCATCACGACAGACTACCAACTCAATACCAACTGATTTATCATCGCTACAAAATCTATTATTTTGTAATATTATTTATAAAAGATTATATTAGAGAAAATACACCGGTGATAAAATATCTTTATATAATATAAAATGAAATCGCTTCGGCGGTTTGTTCGCTTAGATCTTTTATACTATTCATCGGTTTTGAATGCAGTTTTCAGCAATAGGTAGAGTGATATATGAGGAAGGTTTTTTATGTAAAATACATAATATTATAGTACAGAAAAGCCGAAAAATTCAAAGATTTGCAATGTGATACGAAGTTCACGGTCAGCTAGAACATGTATAAATCTGCAACAACCAAATACTGAAAAATGTACTCATGTACCTGATATAGATTCTGCGATCCATTAGCTCTAAGTGGAATAAATACGCACAGAAACTCAACTATACATGTCGCTGTTTACCGTTGTATTGTTTTCCATCCAACATCATGCAGAAGGTACGTAGGATAGATTTTACCCACAACTCTTCTGAGAAAATTAAAAATATATCGATCATCAATTCTCAAAAAATATATATATTTCAGGTGTAAAAACTAAAAATTAAAAAACACTTATTTAATATTTCTATTTCGTTAAGCTCAGAATTCTTTGTTATCACTTTAAAGTATATAGCAAATTCAATATAATTAAATTATATGCCCATTACCACATGTATATACTGTAAAGAATGTAATTTCTTACCAATATTATGGAAATCGGGGTTAATCGATGAATTCAATTGTTTCGTATATCAAAATACGTAAATTAAAACGAATCAAACAACTAAAATCAAAGTATGTGTCGCCGTATCTTATATCCTTTTGTGTTTCAGATATCAAAGCAACTCAACGTTTTGAAATGATTCCGTGAAATCTACTTGCTCAGAGAGCGTGTTTACTTAGCAGCTATTCGCCTTTGAAATAGAAATAACGCTATGATATATTGAGCAAAGATAACCCATATAAAAAAACTAACAGCAAAAACATTTGATATGAGAAAACCGAGTTCCAAAATCAATATAATTTTATTTTAGCAATGTAGTATAAAATGGTTTATAGTATAGCTATTTGTTTAATAAATAATAAAACAAGTCATTTAAAAACTACAATTTTAAATTATATCTGATGGTGGTCTTTAAGTGAAAAGCTACTTCATTTTTGTTCCTCGCTTTCTCGTTTTTTGTTTAATTAGTTAACTTTTTTAGTTGTGCTCTGTTTTATGATCGCTATATCTCAATATTACATATCCTATAGCACTATCAAAATTAAGTTGACTTTAATGAAAATTCATGTGCTGAAATTGATAAGGCTGTTTAAAATATAAATCGTGTTAAAGAAATACTTTTGGGTCAAAATACTCGACAAGATATAACTGAAGCCACAGATTGCGGCTAAAGCAATTTCGGTTCGTGACATATTAAAAAAATACACCAATTTGATTATAATGCCTATCTATATCCCTTATGTAATATATGGTAGAGATGTTGGTTTCTAGTACAATATAAAAAAAACTTACCACAAAAGAATACTTAATAAATATTTGTTCGAAAAATAATAACATTTTGCGAAACAATAAATGAGGATGGTTCATGTAATCCGCCCATGTCGGCAACATATCGAAATGGATTCATTACCCAGCAACATTTTAACGGCCTTGCCATCAGCAATATTGTTTGCCATGTGGTGGGCGATCGTTCGATGTCTCGTCAAATATAACGACTTGAAAGATCTGCACGACCAGTGCTTTGTTTGACTTAATTACTTCGCTGGCTGGAGGCAATTACTATATATTGTGCGGGATGAAGCGACGGTCGTAATGGATTAGCTTGGTCAATGGATTAATTAACTTTATTTAACGATGGATTATAAAGGATGTGCGAACATTCGGATTTTTATTCTAGTATATGAAGAACCATTTTTTGTGTAACTTAACTACTGAAATGGAAACAACTAAAAACTGTAAAAAATGCGTATTTGATTTTATAGAATGTTCAGTACGTACAATTTTTTTCACTTGTTTGTACATAAAATTCGTGATTATAAACGACTGTCGAAATCCGAGGGATTACGATCTTTCACTGTTACTTTAGGATACTTGGATATAATTTACAAATAATGAGTTTTTTCTACGTGTATGGAAGTCAAAATAGAGATTGCCAAAAACGCTCTATTATTCAGGAAATCTTTAATTCTAGAAAATTATTTAAGATGTATCTATTAACAAATATTATTATACATAATCACTAACAAATAAAACACAATCTCTCCTTCAGATAAGAAATTGCAGGTCGCAGATCAAATCAACACGTTACAAAACACAGTTGCAACGATACAGCTGTGTGAATATCATCTCGATATTGATACAAAACGACCACCCGCTGATTTTTTGTCATATTTTATAATAGGCAGGTTGAATGACACACCAACTGACCGTGTACGGAAAGGTGACCAATATATATTATCATTTAGTAATACTGACAACGGCGTGCGATTTTTAATTTTTTGTCTATAGCAAGTTATTTCTTTGTTACCTTTATTATTGATAGTTGAACGGCGCTATTTAGAAAAAAAGCTAAGCTGTTAATTAAACGGTTAATTAAGCTACTTGGTTGCGACGTACGATTCTTTAAATTAGCAAACACACAGATAGACCAATATAAAAATAACTTATTTGTATATGGATATTGATAATGGTTTCTACATCATCTTCTATGTTGCAATTAATTAGTGGGCTGACGATAAAATTCATAGATTGAGACATACTTTACCGTACGAATTCGATTCTCACAAGGATATCCACACCTCCACAGAAATATCAATGCGACTGATATGACATTTAACCTAAAGTCTTAAATTTATTAAGAAGGCGATATTAACAAATATGTGGCTATATTTAAAATATTACACTTATTATGAAGCAATAATGGCTCACTTGGTAGTATGTACAGACGCCGTGTCAATGGACGTGAGTTGGACACTCTGCAATGAGCCTGAGCTTTCGGCGAAGGAAAAACATCGTGATGAAACCATAACATAGTGGTAGAGGTTATTCCAATGCCCATCTGGCTAGCTACCACTCTCAAGTTGAAAATCTGCCGCCAAATACCGATGTTGCATTTGAGAACCGGACCCTCCACAAAATTTACCTTTGTAAACCATTTTCCACATTTACCACATCTTCATTTAATATTAGGTAAGATTGCGCCCATAAAGCTGAACATATTCAAAAAAACGTCAAGACCTGGGTTTTGGACTCCTTCTACATATGAATGAAACGCGAACGAGATTCTGTTTGTTACGCTTACATGCTTTAACAACCAAACAAAATTTTGCGAAAAGCCGTCAGTGGTACAAAAAAGGACATACAGTATCTTTCATGGAGAAAAAAACATACTGTTCCCTAAGCATAGAAAAATAATTGTAGATTGACAAAATCCACATTAATACAAGCAAAGCTGCGGGCAAAACTTAGTACTGCATAAATTTGATACTTACAAGGTCAGAGAGACATACCACATGCACAAACTTCGTTATTTTAAGTATCATATGAATAATTTATGTTTATAAGCCTTAACCAGCTTAAGTAGCAGAAGTACTTAATGTCTCTAAAGTAGGGGGAGCCTGACTTGCCATATTCCATTACCGTAGGTAAGCTTTTTTATGGTAGTTCGGCAAAGTGACGGCACTATACCTGATGTTGCAGTATAATCCAAAAACAGTGGCGACCATCGATGGAACGGCAATCCACCGCCAGCTGCCTCTGTCATGCAGTCCAGCGTAAATCCCGCTTCACGTTTCGCATGAAGACCCGTTGTTATAGGAGGAAAGGAATACATAGGCTGGGTGACTATTCCACAGCTTCATGGTATGCCAAAATCTCTAAGAGATAAACTCATATGGTGTTCCTAAGATGCGTAAAATTTTCAGAGCTATTAATTGTAGGGTGTTCAAGATTTTAAGGCATTAGTAATAAATACATATAGAATTAGAAGCATACATGACCTACAATAACTGCTTAAAGTAAGTAGGCGTAACTTGCTTGTTAACTTACTTAAATAATATAATTAATAGATTATGAAGTCACTATATAAGCGTCTCTTACGATAAATACGAGTAATACTTTCAGCTAATTATTAGGTCATATAGGTAATAATAACAAAAATCTTGATATTTTATTATTTTTTTATTTATGTCTTTATAATATATTCAAGCAAGATCACAACAAACTTTACCACTTTGTAACGGGAATAGAAAATGAAACGATCAATCACAAAATACATAAAAAAACATTGAATTAAGCAATTTCTTATGTAAATACCACGTATAGAATGAATAATGTTATGGTTACAGTGTGTATGTGGTTGGATGATCTACGCAAAATAACGGACGGAAAATAACAGGGAAAATTTCAATATGTGAAATACTCAACGACAAATTTCGACGGATGATGTAAGCCAAACAAAGTGATTTTAGCAAAACCGTCTGATATTTTTTGAGCTCAGTAAAGTGAAGATATCTGATATTAAGGATCGTACGTTACAAAAACAAAGATGAGGACCAAGAGGTTAGTCACACATCGCCGGTAGTCATTATAATGTTGGCTTGTAAAACTCTTTGAGGGTTCGACTCACACTGGTTGACTTCGAAACGTGAGAAACAAAAGACAGCCATTTGAAAGGTTATATTATCATAAGCATGTCAGTACGACTCAATCGAGTGACTTTATGAAAGAAATTAAGTATGTAACTTATTATAAAAAATCATAGAAACCGACCAGAAATATACGTAAAGCCCATAAAGAGCCTCTGTCTATCTTTTATTTTAACACTAGATTTTACGTGCACTTTCGATCGCGTTAATATTGATTTTGTCAACAAATCGGATGACGAAATAAAAAGTTTAATTGAACATTTATCCCCTTCTTTACCCCATTCCCAATAAGTTTTTCCGTGAAAAAGTAGTCATCACCGTCTCCTGGTTCCCATGTGTCTCTGTAGCAAAATGTTTCATAGTCGATTCAGCAGTTTAGGTGTAAAAGCGTAACAAACAAACAAACTCACTTTTTCATTTATAATATTTGTAAGAATAGTAAGCCTTTCAAAAAAAAAAGTAAGCGACAATATGCACTTTTTAGAGGAGAGAGGTTTCATTTCCTAATTAAAAAGATTTTTTGATATATATATATAAAAAATTATGACTTGTTGTTCATAGTTAAATAGTTCTCTATGAAAATAGTGGCTATTAACATATTGCTTCTAATATACAAAGACAATTGCTTCTAATATACAAAGACAATTGTTGAAGGCTACAATAAAAAAAAGAGTTTTGACGCTTACGATGTTTTTCCCAAAAAGGATTGATGTAATAGCATAATTATAATTATGTATTACGTCACATCATGACTTATCAGGGACGTACAAGCAATCTTCAGTTCAAAGACCGAACAATGAGAGTATTTCGGTACGAAATCGAACAAATATGTCCGTACGGTTTAAGTTCGGATACCGAAAATGGTGTGGGACCAAGGTCGGAAGGCTATAACGTCACCGGCAACACTCCACCCACATTTCCACCTGATTTACGTATATATGCGATGAAATTTTCTTGTCGATATTAACAAACAGTAAATAAAGTACGCTCACTGTTAGTTTTGTGCTTAAGAGAACTAAAATTTACATAACGTTTGTTATATTCCTCAAAAATATATATTAGTCATTTTTTATAAGTTATTCGTTTGGTCGCAGACTTATCTGATGTTAAGTCGCATGTACCCTTAAGATTGTACTACGCTAAGTGTAAAGGGATAACGTATTATCAAATAACAACTACTAGAATACATGTGTCAATGCTTCGCGACAGATTTACAACATAATTATTACAGCTAATAAAGCGGCGATTAGAAAAATGCCCTACTACCATGCTACGGCGCCGCAAGCTCAAATTCATCATGGAGCGACGCAGTTTTGTTTTTCAAAAAGTTACAACTATAAATATGTACCTTCTCATGTTAATTTGTTACAGTTAACAATAAAGATAAAATATCAACAGTATTTCATTATTGCTTAGCAACATAAAAACAAAGACATAACATTTTTACTAATCATACTAAAATTATAAATGCGAATGTAAGTTTGTTTGTTACGCTTTCACGCCTAAACCGGTGAATCGATTATGATGAATTTTACTATAGAGATAGACGGGACCTTGGAAACGTTGGTACGCTAGTTTTTCTCACAAAAAACTTAAGGAAGTTTTATTGTATGAAGACTTGAAATTAAAACTTTTTTGTGGCCGTTCAATTATTACGTAACACAATTTGATGGGAGGAGAGAGTATGGTAAAACGTTAAGATGAGTAACAAGGGCGGGAGGAGGTTCGAACAACGTGTTACGTAACATTGTTTTTCTTATTTATTAAAATAAAATACTAGCCAAATTAATTTCTCAAATTATCAACTCTAAATTTTTTTTTACGGGGAATCCGTCGACTATTAAAATGTTACGGAGCGTTACTTGGGGGAGGTAGTGTCAAAAAATCTTCAAAATTGCTATACATAATACTTGAACGGCCCCTTATTGCGTCATTCGGTTTGACAAAATGAATATTAACAGCGAAATGGGTACAAGCCAATCTATACATATAATTAACTTGTAGAAAAGTCGTTTTAATACATTGAAAATATTTCCAAAATAAAAAATAGCCAGGGTGTTTAAGGATACCTAATAGAACATATTTTCAACATTTGTGACTGTTTATCTGTGTACGCATCACGTAAAATGTACAAAACTAATGTAGATAACTTTTATACATAAAAAATGTACGCAACTTGGAGTATAACTTACTTTTTGTTTCATTGCAATCGGTTCAATCTATCAAAAGATATCAAGAGGTAACTTCTTTACGTTGTATAAAATGTAGTCGCTTCAGCTGTCTGTTCGCTTAGACCTTTTAAACTATTCAACGGATTTTAATAGTTTTCAGCAATAGATAGAGTGATTAATGAGGAAGGATTTTATGTATAATATTGGATATATTATACCTATCATTGTACAGAAAAGCCAAAAAATTCAAAGATTTCAACGTGTTGTCGTAACAAGCATAAATTTGTTCACTTAAATTACAAACGCTGGCTAAACCTCACTAGATAGATCAAATTAATGTACGACGGAATTGTATATCTTCAAAAATCGATAAAAAGTCCGCACTAGTATATATTTACTTCTGAAGGATAACCCACAATAGCCACTTTTATCTTTTAAATATCACAGAAAAATATATGGTATTTACTCAGCTATTTTATACAATACAGTCTTATTATAGAATATCTTAGAAGATATCTGTTGTAATAAATAGTCTGTATAAATGATTATCTTTATATTAAGGAAGTAGAGAGTGACTACACGATTGTCTATAAGTTACTTCTTGACTATAAGAGTTCATTAAAATAAATAACAAATAAGGAGTATCAATACATAAATACACAAATAATATACACAATACAATATCAGAGACTTAAATAGCGGAGACACAGCGGCTGGCGGGCCGTGCGTTTCGTCCTAATTCATACGAAGTTCACCGGGTCAGCTAATATTCAATAAATACAGATATAATAACAAAGAGAAAAACGATTTTTCATTAACGAAATTCACTCTTAATTACTGTACACAACTATGCTTCAGTTTTGCTAGCAAAAACGCTTTGGTATGCTTTTTTGTAAATATTCTCAAATTCATATAAAATAAAGTGACACTTCAAGAACTTATATTTATATTTTTCATATTGTTTCGAAAAATGTACTGATTCTATATAAGACAGATTGGTTATATGTTACCATCAGTCGCTAATAACATTCTGTGACGAAGGTTCATACGATGATAACAAATCAAGGCGCTCTTAAGTTAAATATTAAATTATTTTTTATCCATATTTATGTATATTTAAAAGCGAAATACCACTCACTGACTGATCATATTATCTCCAAAGCAACACACCTTAATGTATTGAAATTTGGCATGAATATTCCTTTCACGGCGACAATATCCACTAAGAACGGATTTTACGATTCCGAGAGGTGATCGAAAAAACACGAACGAAGTCGGGAGCACCAGCTAGTACAAATATGTAGATAAAAGCCCAACATAATACCTAACTTTAGAGCTTCTTATTTTGTTATACTCCAACGAACCATCTTGACATCATGTCGGTTGGTAACATACAGCATATATTTATATGATGCCACAACTACGTAACATACTGCAACGAATACATCAAAGTGCAACTCTCCTTATTCTTACTAATATTATAAATACGAAAGTTATTATGTTTGTATGTTTCACTTCCACGCCTAAACCACTGAATCGATTATAATGAATTTTAGTATAAAAATAGATGAGACCTGGAGACAGTGATAGGCTAAATTTTCTCTCGAAAAACTTTACTAGAAAGTGGGGTAAAGACGGACAAACTTTGAATGAATCTTTTTTTTTGCGTCATCCGATTTGTTTCAAACTTTAGGGAATAATTGCATATAATTTCAAAGTTTGTATAAGTGCATATCTATCGGTATTGATCGACATACTGAAATAAATAATTTAATGGCATTTAATAGAAAAATGATTCTGTATCGAATGACAACCAGAATTGGTTGACAGAATCAATGTTAACGCGAGCTTAGCCGCTGGTGAAAGATAGTATTAGCAAAATGTGTGCTAAAATGTAACTCACTATTAAATATTATTATGATGTAAATGTTTCGTACACACATAAGCGTCGAAAACAACAAGGAACTGAATTCTTGCCATTGGAACACCTTGAACCCTCTTAGAACCCCGTCAGAACCCTAGTAACTAAAAACATACTTTAGTTTTGGTCAACTATTTCAGTCATGTGTACCGTCAACATATTTCGTATATCCATCTTGAATGGAACATATTTCTCCATCCTCTAATAATTATATTTCATGATATGTATACAATGAGATTGTAATATAATTTTAACTTAAAATATTACACATAAATCCTTATCTCCAAACACATCAGCAACAAATGTATTTTTAATAGTATTAAGGTTTAGCGTTATGACCATAATCTCACCTGATCTTAAGTGACGATACGGCCAAGCTGGTAGACATGCTAAGACTGTAGAGATTGGCTCCCCATTGCAAGTGCCAGAATACACCTTTTGGTATTTCGCGGTATATTTTCAACTTGAGAGTTGTATATAGCTAGACGGGCATTAGAAAAAGCCCTACCACTATGCTATAGTTTCCTTACGATGTTTTCCTTAACCAAAAACTCAAGCTCATTGTAGGTGGATTTAAACTCACGTGCCTTAACGCGGTTTCCGTACACACTACCACTGAATCATCATCGCTTCAAAAATCGCTATAATCTAATTTATGCAAATCTTACACCGAATAATAAAAGGTGTAACAACTTCCTTGTTTGTAAACATAAAATGTGTACATAGTTGTGTATTCCATTATGACTTACTATGGTTATAAATATTTATAGTTTAAACATTACCCGCATCAATATCACTATCGATATGTTGCGGTCGCTTCCATGAGATGAGCCTGTGCTCCTTTCCCATGATAACTTTCAATAATTTTCTGTGTAGTCATCCATAGGGGCTCTGGAATATTAATATCCATCGCCCCCAACAATTTTACACTTTTCTTCCTAATGGTTCTACTTGTTATTACAATGATTTTTGCTTTAAATTTCTTTTTATCACACATTATCCAACATTTTATTAAACATAATAAAATAAATTCAGCTTACTAGGCTTGTAATTCCTGTGTTATTAGTATCATAGTTGGCCCTATAAGTAGTGCGTAATGTATAAGTAGGCCGCGATAATATCGGAAAAACTAAAGCTTTAGTGTTGCTTTTTAGTACATAGTTCAGTTACTTACTAATGATATCCAATCACGTGTATAATGCAAAATAATACAAAAAAAAAAGTACCATCTTGCTCGACGGATATATAAAATATCTAAAATTATAACGTCTTCCTCAACGAGTATTTATCATCAAAATACATTTATTATCGTATAACCAATGGTTATTAGAATAGTTGAGCGAATAATTTTAATGGTTCTTTAGATACAAGTACTTTTCTCGTTTGTGAATGAAGACTTTCTAACAATGCGATTGGAGCATCACAATTTTTTCCAGTATGTCACACTTCACGGTGCCTTGACTATTGGCATTGTAAAAACTCCATTACATTCGTGAAAGTGAAACTTTTGTATGACCGTAAAAAATCGTCCGAGAATGATGTAACCACGCGTACCACAACAAGCAGCTTTATCGTGCTTTGATTTAGACAATTGTTTTATAATTTACCGAATTAAAGAACATTTTAAAATTTGCATGGTGGTAGGGCTTTTTCTAATGTTCACCTGCTAGCTTCCACCTTTTTACTAACGCAGGGGTTAAAATCCAATTCTTTCCTCGTGGCAACGCGCAAACGCATTAACCGGGCTCAGGCCAAAGGCGAGAGGGGCATGTGGCCATCGGTCGTCGGATGATAAGCACTAGACACTACCTAATAAAACGCACTACAGCGACACTGCAAGCTCCTATGTTGCCAGGACTAAGGACAGCTTTCGCACTTCTACTAGTCTCTTGCTCGCTACCAAGTAAAATTGGAAATCTGCCACTAAATATATATAGGTGATTTCCGGCAGTTGCACTTGAAAGCCAGTTCTTCCACTAGGCTTAGTGTCCATTATATTGGACCAATTCGTCATTTAAGATCCGGTGAGATTATGGCCACAATGCTAAACTTTTAACTAAAAAAAAAAACAATATGAAATATTAAAATCTTTAATTATTATATTTCAAGGGGCGATATTTAACAAAGACTATAACAAATATCATTTTTCTAAATTAACAACTTTAGTTTCATTTAAGGTACTGTGTACACTTAGCCGCATAAAATTTTCTGAAACTATTCAACATAGCCATAAAGCTGTCTCGTATTAGGTAACCCACTGTGTCTACGTGTACATTATATTTTGCCGAGTTGCGACGTGAAAGGGTCTTTTCAAAGAGTGGTGAGGACCTTCTGACGTCAGTTTCGTCGGAAACACTGCGCTGAACAATGGGAGTAATAGGCGCGTGTGAGTATGTTCTAAATTTACCAGCGATAGCGGAAAGTGTCAAATATGCATCAATATCTTTGCAGATTACATTCATACCTATAAAACTGATTTGGGTTATTTTCTATTATGCCCTCTGGCTATGTAGGCCATACCTGAATACGTCATCGTCAGACTTTACAAACATAATTAACGGGCACAAAGTAAGTACCAATCTCGTAACAATTACTTGTGGATCACACAAATAATTTTCCGGTGTGGGAAACGAACCTACAACACTCCGGCGCGATGGTTGGAGCAAAGCAAACGGCTTTAAACGCTAAGTAAACCGTGCGATGTTTATAGACGACAGTTAAAACTATATACTTGTATTTGAATCTCGGCACTACCGATTTAATCAATTATGAATATGAGAAGTAAATATTGTGTTACATAAATGTAATTCCTGGTGTCTTGCTTAAAAGCTATTCCTAATAATTTTGGCTTTTAGCCTTTATTAATACAAAATACCTCAAAATTACCCAGAATATATTATAAAGTAAAATACAATAAATACATCGGTGGTACAGGAACCGATACGACATTGAAAGATTTTTACTACATGTAGGTAACGTAGAAGCAAGAAGTTAATATAAGATCTGTAGGATAGTTTATTGATTACAACTAAAAATATTGTTAAGATAGTATTTTTTTTCGTTTTACAAATTTTATTAAAACAAACCGTAGTATATACTAAGTAGGTGTGTATATGACTGCCACAATATAATATCAATACATCAATGCCTTTAGAATTTTTATTTAGTCCTTTCCAGTACTTTATGGGTTTCAGACTTTTAGGTTAGTAACCTGTAAATTTACTTTTCGTCACTAACATATAAAATATCATTTATTAAAAGGTAAAATGCTTCAAACTTGGACCAAATTAGACTACAGCATGAGAGATCCCCGACGGAGTGTCGGACTTTACAAAGGATCTACAAGATGTAGGCACCATCTTTTGTTTGCTCGAAAACGTTTACTATATATACATACGGCGTTATGTACTTTACTCCAGCCAATATTATGTTACTAAATGCCGTTATACCGTGTTTCAAAGAAGATTAATCAAAATAATTAGCGTATATCTATGCGATTCTATAACGACTTTGAAAAATGTATCAATTACATGCGTACTGAAATTTCTATTATTAACATCAGTGTATACAAAACGACGGCCTTGTTTGTTACGTATTTAGCAAGAGCAAAGCGATAGCAAAAATCGCTAATAATCGTTAGAAGATTTACAATTTAAGTTGACTTTTGGAACAATAAAGCTGATACATAAAAATGTAAGCCATCACGGGACGCTTGGCAGATGTGAAACATCGAAATTGCTTTGTATAAGCTATATGCATAAAATAACAGATTACGACATGAATCAGATATAGCATAATGAAAAGATAAAGCATTACAGATATGTTCCATAAAATAACTGACTGATTATCACATAAATATTCATTTATATTAAATACAAAATACAAATAGTTTATTTTTGAAAATTTCTTCGTCACGTCTTACGTACTACTACGTATAGACTACATATAGTACATTTATTCCATCATATAGCGTTGCCATGTGTCGCCACGCCAACAATCAGGTTTACCCTCGCCTATAGATTTCGATTTACCATTTGCCATTTCGAAGCATTTGTTTAGCGACTTTTGCTGTGGCTATGCTCATGTGAATACGTAATTAGTGGGTGGGTTAGTCTGGATAGGTATATTACACTCACCTATCATCATGCAGGTTCTTCAACTCGCTTAGCTCTAACTCCCTACGCAGGTTGGACACCTCACACAACAGCATATCTCGTTCGGCTGACACCTTCTCGAGCTCCGCCCTGAGGCGGACCACCTCATTGGTCAGGTCCATCGTCGCCATACTGACGACTATCGATAACCGTTAACGAGGCAGCACATCACTAGTCACTCATAACCACTGAACATCGACCACACACGTTCGCGCATTTTGAACATCGAAACCGCACACGACACAGAGAAAGTGATGTGAATTTTCCGTTTGATTACGTTAAACTGCTTTACGATATGCAAACTTCACTCCACATTATCGGCGTCTGGAACAATAAATAATAAAGATAATTAGTTAATGTATTCTGGCGTACATTTTTCATTTTGTTTTCTATCACAGGGTTTTAGCCTTTTTATTACTTTTTTTTACTTTTAACTTGTTTTTGGTTACTAAAAAATCTTGACCTGTTTAGGACTGTAGTAAGTTGTTTATTAGAACGGGTGTTAGCGAACCCCTACCAAATTTTACTAAGCAGGGAGAGAAACACGAGTAGTGAAGGTGAGTGTTGACGCGCATCAAAAACGAGCCCCTTAATTCCACATACGTCTCGCAAGTCTCTGGAACTGCTTGTAGTTCCCAAATTTGCCACACGATGTATCCGACACCCGCACGGTGAATTCATAAATAGGGAAGGGGTTTGTCTCTTTCATTTAAAAAATTTAAATATATTATTCCAAATATTAACTTTTTAATATTGTTAATAGTGTAAGCTTTGTCAATGTATTAACACGTATTTGGAGTTCAGTCTAGTACACTTCTTCTATTATACTTATATTATTCTTTATCTTAGGCTTAGTGTCTCCATGATATATACAGAGTATTAAAAAAAAATACAATGCTCAGAAACAGAAACCGATAAGTGTTACAACCCTTAGAATACAATACGCAATATGTAACTATACGACCTCAAAGTAGCAAAACAAAATTTTCAAATATCATAATAACACTTGTAGGCAAAAGGAGAATGTGCGATACTACATTACGTAGTATGGTTATAAAAACGCAAAATATTTCATATAAACTACACAAATACAATATAGTGAAGCCGCTGCGACTGTACAATGATAATAACCAAGAGGCCATGAATAACAGAAATTGCTCCCTTTATTGGTTGTTTCGTGAAAATCGAGTTTTTTCCTGACATATAACCTTCCTTTATTGCACTCGAATGGATAATAAAGGAATATTTTTGTCGTAAATTTAGTTTGCGGTTTCTGGCATATATTATTTATAGATTCCTTGACAAAGATGATGTTATGACAGAATTAAGACAGTATAGAATATTGAAATAGTGAAGAGGTGCCACCCGGTTTATTATGTCCTTGCTTAATTAATAAATTCATTTCTTATTCACAGGCAGACGATAGCACGGTTATAGGCCAAGTTCGGAAGCTAGTCTAACTGAGTACCACCGTTAAGTTGCAATTGTATCTTTTTGAACTTGGTCCAAGTCCTCTACACTTTGATGAGGTTGTGGCAAAATGTGACATATAGGGTTCCCTCTTGAAAGAGAATTTCATTAAAGTTTCCAGAATTGTGTCTGTTGGTGTGCGACAAGCCCCAATGGAACTGATTACCTAGCGTTTTCATTCATAACGAGTAGGTACAGAATTTTTTTTCTGTATTCCGCCATTAACAACGTAGAGAATCGCAAGCGCACATAACATTTATGTTTTTTACCGATATTATGTATATGATTATTTAATTTACATATATCATTTATATAATAAAATGTTTAAAGTCTACATATAGTTCATATTTTCCTAACGGTGAATTATCACAAATTTCTTGTTGTAATATAATATTCGTGTATTTCTCGAACGAGGGAAAGAAAGACAAACTTAAAACTACTTTAAAAATGTCATTTAACTTTAAAGCACTTACCTATATTACAATTAAGTACATTGGATATAAGAACAACATAAAAATTAAACACGACACTAAGTCACTGTGACAGTTTTACCAACATGTGTACAGTGGTCGCGACTCTGCCTAGTAAAAATTCCTGCCTCTCCACTTAGTTTAAACCTTAAAAAAAATTTAGACTATAACCATTAGAAGCAATCTAAAAATAAATATAGATACTCATAAATACTATTTATATGCAGTTTTCATATTCGCTACTTATATAATAAGTTGTTCGACCTCGTATATATAGGGTTGGCACTTCGCATTCAATAAGGCTTTAATATAATATCGCCCTTTTGTTATATTTTATTACTACGTACGCATTTCAAAGATGGTGGATGAATTTATTATTATAAGAAAGGTTAATTATATTTTGTATTATCGATAATGGTCACCACCAATAACAACTTATTTTGTAAGTAGTTTGTTCGACATTGCATCGCTAATTCCGCACGGAACTTTTGCCTTTCCTATTGTTTGAGGTACTAATTCTAACGTTTCCTATATTACTATTGAGACAGTCAATAATTGCATTAAATACAACAAGTAATTACAATTAAGCTACTTAATTATTGCAATTTAGATATACCACCGTTGCCTGATCCTAACAGATAAATAAAACTACATGGTTAGCATAGTGGTCTAAACGAACACCTCGCTTCTACCCATTGCTGACTGCAGTTATTTCGATTCCCAAGCAATTATGTTATACAATAACAATTGCATGTAACATAACTGATCCTTACTAATGATATAAATGCGAAAATGAGTTTGTTTGTTTGTTACGTTTTCACAGTTAAACCACTAAATCGATAATGATTAATTTTAGTATGGAGATAGATGAAAACCTGTAGACGGTGATAGGCTACTTTTCCTAGCGAAAACCTTGCGAAATGGGTGAAAGAGAAGCATAAACTCTATAAAACTCATTATTGCGTCATCCGATTTGTTTCACAAAACCAATATTAACGCGAGCGAAGCCGCACGTAAAATCTAGTATTAAATACATTGTGAAAACATTTCAGGACTTGGATATAAAAAAATATTGCGTGTTCAACCCTATGCTATGAAAAGTATTTGTTTCTTTATTACTCATAAAGTCCATTCAGTGCATAATTCAAGCGAGTGCTTAGCTCATTTTGGAAACAGCGCACTTCAAACTAAGTTATATGATTTTTTTATTATGTACTATCTGACCTGGTGGCCCTTGACCTTCTGCCCTTTCGAGTAGTCAATCAAATCGACTACACCGTCATCTACCGCGTTATGATCGTGATAAAATGTATCCTATCTCTCAAGTGGGACAAACTGAACACAGTCGGCAATTTGATTAAGGTCGGTTCATTAGTTTAGGGGTTCATCGCGGACAAACAACGTGACACGATTTTTTTTATATAAAAACACATATGTGTAGTTTGCGTATAATACGAAGCGCAAGCACAAAAGATGCAGAATTAATGGCGACATTTATGTCAAAGTGAATTGAAAGAGAAGCTCAAACACCTCTGCCTTTTATTGAGTTTTTTTAGCGTGACTTTACTTTCGACAGGACTGGAGCGAGCGAAACTGTTATCAGGTAAAAACAAGAAAAAATAAATAGACATTGAAATGCCGAAAGTCACTGAAAAGTAAAAAAATAAAACTCATCCAATATGCTACGGTTGCAGAAACTTAGCAAAAGTACAAAATTGTACCATTCGTAAGCACATGAATCGGTTTTATCTTAAAACACACTACTGCTATATATTATATAAATATGACTAGAATATACAAATACTATACCAATCATATTTATAGTTAAAGATTTCATTAGCCAAACCAATTACATATAGCCATAAACAGGAAAATTGTAATATGTAAGTTTTTTTTTAATCCTATTAAATGATACATTCAAATTTACAACTTAGAGCTGTATTTTGATAGTAGCACGACAAACTGACTGAAGTATATGAAATGGTACGCAGAATATAATACAGAAAGATTAGAGCGAATAATTAGTGTTCTATTGGATTTTTGGTATCAAGAGCGCCTGTAAGCCTATTGGCAGCTGAAGATACACTAGTTGATTGCAAAACGAAAATAATTCACTGTAATTAATTTATCAGTCCCGATGTGTAGGGTAGTCGACATCGTTTTGGGTATTAGTTGCAGCCATCCAGCTTGATTCAGTATTTGTGGTGTGTTGTTAGGCAGGACCTCTTATTACTTATGTCCCAAAAGCAATGAGATTGCAAAAATCGTTAAAAATTTCGTATAGATGTAACTGCTTTAATGTACTTAACTTGTTCATTTATTGCTGATTATGTGCGACATTTCCTATCTAAACAAACCTATCCAGTTGAAAATAATCGTCAATCTTACTATGCCACACAATTATCTTTCACAGCATAACAGTTAGAACTTTGTATATATACAGAAAAAAAAGGCAAAAACAAAAGTATAACACTTAAACTTAAACTTAAACAATTAAACTTTATAAGATTACAGACACAGAAATTAATCGTTAAGCCACCCAAGTGCACGAAATATTTTTAAAACATATTCAACATTGACTACATAAAGAGGCAAAACCGTATCTCTTCAAAGCTATTTGATATTAATAATTTAAATATCCTACTAGCACTTGGCACCGGTTTTGTCCGCATTGCGGCGATATTAAACAATAGCAATGTTGGGTGAAGAGAAATATAGACGGAAGCTTTAATGCTCGAGATTGCTCAAGTTATACTCTAATTAAGTTACACTCTAATGCTCTAACAAATACCTATTAATTTATTGATGTTTGTAATTTATACGGCTTAATTATTTCGACATGGTAATTGGCGCGTGCCTTTAGGTAGGGTGGCGAATATTGCATTTACAAGGTGAAATTATAATATATTTTGCTTTCAGTAATATTAAGTTTTATTTGCATATAAATCCAAAACAATACGTACTTTGCAATTTTTGAACTGCCAAATCTTACCCCATTTAAATCATTACTGTTTCAGTGATTTGATTTTAAGGTTTATTTATTAAAATAGTAAATAATTATTTATTAGAACTATTTCTGAACTACTAAAATTGTAAAATCGCATTAACTTTGCATAAATTATAGCGGTATTACAACTTATCCTAAAAAACTTATAAATAATATACGGTTGCTTATAAATCAATTGTTATAAAAATAAATCAGCGGTTATCCTAATATTTCAATAAATCGCAAAAAAAAACCGAATAATAGCAGACATTTCTTCATATTAAAAAAAAAACATGGTAATGGCAAACAAGCGTATAACAGGCATAATATTAAGCAGCTACAGTAGCGTATGGAGACATAGAACACCAGAAGTATCATATAATGGTCCTTATACGTAAATATAATCCAAATCCAGATAACGAATAACAAACAAAAACAACTATGCTAGACGCTTTCCTTGATTGTCGACTTTAACAAGCGAGTCATTATTATGGAGAGAGGTTAATTATATAATTGTGAATTACAAAAAAAACAGACGGTGAGAACCTTCGCACGTGTGAAACAATTTTCGGGGCTACTTTCATGAATTCAAGTGCCTCGGGTTATGTAATAGCCGCATTTTATGTAAAAAAAACCCTCAACGTTATAATAATACAACCTAGCAAAGTAAAAACGTGAATTTAGATTAGCCCTATATGTAATTACTATATTATTATCATATAATACTTCTGATACGTTCTAAATAACATGAAAAACTTTTAGAACGATAATGAATAGCAGACAAAAATATTATGCTAATGTTGTACTACTAATGTTTCCCTTTACCGAAAGATTTAACGCGGCATCCGTACATACTAACAACTGAGCCTTCATCGCTTTTACTGTAAAACTATAAAATATTATTAAAGACGATTTTTTTTACTAGATAGAGCGATAATTAATATATAAGCTACTACCGACAGGAAAAAAGATGTATTGAGTAAGTTACAAAAACGGTCAAAAATGATTAAACAATTTGCTGTGCCCGCAACTTCGTTCGCGTGGAACTAAAAATTATTTAACAATTATATCCCGTTTTTGTAATTTTTTTCAACACAAATTTGGTCATGTTGGTGGTAGCGCGGTGTTATTGGTGTTAAGTTACCTAAAGCCTTCTTCCAAAATTGCGATATAATATATAAAAACATTTTTGAAATTCGAATGGGAGTTCCTAAAATTAACGCTTTCAAATAACAAACTCTTCCGCTTTATAATATTAATATAGATTTTAGTCTCAAACGAACAAAGTTGCGGACACAGCTAGTCATTTAAACTCACAAGCGTTTATATAGTTAAAGTAACACAAGTCCCGCCATCTATGATTGATTTACGGTAACAAACTGAAAATTGTTTGTAAACATTACCGCACGCGGATTACAGCTGATTGATTCCAATAACTATTATGTCACATAGCAGTACTAGATGGCGTTATGTTGTTCAATATTATTAAATACTTAGCGCACAATATTTTAAAAATTGTTTTAATGTAACTTAAAGTATATATTTGTTAATTAGAAGCAATATGTTAATACCCATTTTTTTAATAGATCAGTGGTTAGTTATGAACATCATATGTTTTTTAAAATAATATATCATGATATATTTTTAATTGGAATGAAAAACTGTTTTGCTTCTCGACAGTTATTATTTTTTGGATAGTGGATAGGATCGAAGAGTATTTGGGTGGCGACCACGCATCGGAAGGCACAGTGAAGGCAAGGCTATGATAGTGAATTTACAGTCTAGTGAACTTTGCGAGTACCTCTAGAATATTCGAACTCAGCTGGACCGACAGTTGTGGTAATAACTTCAGGAGACTTATTGGAGACATTTTTTTGGCAGAATAGACAGATACTTGTAGCTAAATCAAATTATTTTTTCTATGCTTCGTTCAGAAAAATAGATTAGGTGTTAACGTTCTACAATTAAATGTTTTAATTTTTCTCATTATTAAATCTGTTCTAATTGTTGAGGAAAATGCAATAATTTTAAACCAGAGACACAATGAGGAGAAATATGAATAAAACTGGTAACCGCTATGCAGTTCAACATCAGAATTCAATTAAAACTTTCATACAATGTTCCTGCAGGTACCTACGAAACGAATTTCGAATTCGTTCATCGTTGAGTAAACAGAGTTAAACTATCCAACATTCTGGAACGCTCCATTTTAGGTCAAATAAAAATAAAATGCAATTTTTGTGCACGTAGATTTGTTATAGTTTATTGTAAAATACTACAAAAGTTTAAAAAGTTTAATAATAATTTATATTTAAATATATAAAAACTTAACCTCTGCCGCCTATCAATGTCACAATCTATATTGGTATTATATACGGAGAGTTTCTTGATTGCTCTAAACATAGAAATTACCAGGTGGATTTTAAAAATTATTTTTATATTTTAAAACAATCATTCACTAAGGCTTTAGGCTATTAAACATCACACTACCATATTTTCCGGGCAACGTTGTATTGAAGAAAGTTAAAAACATGGGCAAAATTATAAAATAATTGTTAGTTCCACGCGAACGAAGTCACAAGGACAGCTAATTATATAGTGTGTGACTATAACTGATGTTACACCCAATGTATGATACTCGCGATTAATTCCGATTTAAATGCTATTTTAGAGCATTTACAACAATAAATTATATAAATTTATATATAATAATAATTCACCGACTCGACATCTGTGCGCGTATCGACCTCCTACTGAAAACCAATGCTGGAGTACATAAGGCAGTGTATCATCACGTGTGGGTCGCAACCCTCTGGATGAAGTGATGATAGCTCAGTGGTAGTGTGTACGACTTCACGCCAAGGGACGTGAGTTCGAATCCAATGACCTACAATGAGCTTGACCTAGCAGGGTAGTAGGGCTTTTTCTAATGCCCGCCTGGCTAGCAACCACCCTCAACTTGAAAATCTGCCGCCAAATACCAATAGGTGTGTTCCGGCAGCTGCACTTGAGAGCCACTTCCTACATAGGTGTAGCGTGTCTATCAACATGGGTCGTATCAACACTTAAGATCAGGTGAGATTATGACCATAACGCTTAAAAACCTTATCTATAAAAATAATAAACAAATAATAGCTACTCCAGTAAAAAAAAACAATAAAGCCAAAAAAGATACATTAAGAAAAAGGTTAACAACAGGACATAATCATTTGTATGAAGTAAACAAAAAAATACTTATGAGATCTCTTCCATCTTAAACATTTGTATCAAATTAATAAAAAAACAAAAATAAACTTATAAGAACTCTCAATGCGAAGGATACGTAAGTTTTTCATTAGCCAATTTCTCCTATCGCGGATCCGTTTTTTCTACATGGATAATTAAGTCGTTTTCGAAATTTAAACGATTTTTTTCCTTACTTGTTATTTGGGCCATTGATGAAAAGTACGAGATAGCAAATGGAATCGAACACTTCAATGCCCCAATCGTTAATTCTGGATATTCTGATTTCCTCTTTAATCAAAAGGTATGCAAATTGACAGACATAAATTCCAATTGCAGCATCCCATCGGCAGATAAATCCAGCAAATTTTCTTTATGCTTTGGTGTCAAATTTGCTTCATTTAAAGCTGCATTTAAAAACGGATTTAAGATCCACCTTTTCCGAGTATTCTTCGATATATCTTGCGATGAGAAGTAATGTCACAGTTCTTTGTTCGTTTTCCACTAGCAGTCCAAGTCGAGGTTCGGCCATTCTGGTATTCTTGCGCCCAATGCCTCGGGGCAAAGTAGTCTCAGCATTCGCCCCAAAAAGTTCGATGAAGCAGTCAAAGCCCTTGCGGCTAACAGCAGACAGGTAAACGGTCGAAAAAAAAAACAGTTCCTTCAACTTTTCTAACACCATTTTCATACCAGGTATAAATACTGTGATATTTATCTCACATATGACTTTTTCAATAAAAGACTGCGTCGAAAAAAATAAATAGAAGTATATTTGATTTCGAGACGATGAGTACAAGTCAATTTTGTTTGTAAGTTGCGTTATCAATTGGCGACGCATTCAATGTTCGTAAAAAATGTGTTTTACGTACTTAATTACGTATTTATATGAAACCTTATTATGAAAATAAATAAATATTTGTCACAAAATAAAATACATGAAAATATTTCTTCATACTGAAGGGGCTGTGTCGTGAAAAAGGTTATAAAATACTGCCGTAAGGTTATACTGTAGCAAGCAGCAGAGTATCGAGCTGTTATTGGATAAAATATCATTTAATGTGTATTTATTTTATTTTATTTTATATTATCCAATAATAAATCTCTTTCTTTCTTCTTGCTTTCTAAATGTCATTGTAATAACCTTTATTAACTAAAATCTATTTCCTGTTTTCTCTAAACATTTTGAGGTACACATACAGGTTCGTCTTGGGACTCAATTGTAAAAAAGCAAAGAAATGTTAAACATATTTAACTCCATCTCATTTGTTACGGAAACTTCGAAATAATAAAATTAAAACTGCAATAAACTAGATTTTTTCACATAAAATACATAACGATGCCGTTAATCTTTGAAGCAGTTTAAGTCTAAACTTGAAGACTGTTCTCGAGAATGAGGCTATTTCAAAAGTTTATATTCGTTCGCGTAAATTTATCTAAAATTAATGTAAACAATTTCTATCAACAAATATCTGTATGTGCGTAGGACATCAACAAACTCATTTCTTTTTCATATTAATTTGTAACTGTATAATATATCCATGTGATATTTTCTAATTATTTACCTTTAGGTACATGCGTAACAGTAACTTACAAAATCTTTACAGTTTATTATCGTCCATATTATTTGATTGATCCAAATCAATGTGGTACTGATTTCCCTTTTATTATCTCTATTTGCGATTGTTAAATAAATTGGGGTTATTATGTCTATTTATAGCTGTTTGACCATAATTACGACTGACAATAAGAGACTGTTTTTCTAGATCTGTTGAATATTATAACGTCTATTTTCACCTTGTATAGCGTTTTTTATTTACTTATTTCCCGTGAGGACATAAGCCATTAATTATAGACTACAAATAAGAATGTTTGATATCGCGTCAGTAAAGCTAGTGCTATCGGAGTCTTGATTAAGCGCATCGCAAAACTCAAACGGTCGAACGGTAAAGTGTTATTTTGACATTATAATGCCGTTTGAATGTTCGAAGGCTAATAGATAAAAAGTGGCGAATTCGAAACCTGCGTCGAAGTAACTAGAAGGACATGTGATTAATATAGTGTTACAAACTTTACCTACGAAATCAATGGAAATATACACATCTCCAGAGAAACGGTAAATAGATTTACGGTACTCAATGCAATCTTTTTACTAGCTTGGAGTATACCGAACACGAACATAGGTGTATAATCTACATTGTTGATCTTTCGGAAGAACTATATCTGTCCAAAGTTCCTGACATTTTGAACAGACATTTATAATTCAACTGCTTTCCGAGTTTTCAACTCGCAACTTAGGAATTACATATTTATACGGGTTGACGCATAGGAAATCGATTTTGAACTTAGTACGGCCCTTCGGTACCTTCGATATTGGAAGATTTTAACGACTATATCGATTTAAGTACAAAACTTTTGATAGAATCGAAGATTACTCAATAATCGGCGTGAAGGAAGTGAATTTACAGTATTATCAATACTTCAGTCAATTTCCGTTCGACATCCATTGGATTTAATATACCTAATTTTAAAAGAGGAGAATTAATAATAGGCATCTCCGCAACATATTGGGGTTTTATACATCAGTTAAAATTAAAACTTACTTTTTTCATACGTTATCATATTTTTAGTTTTTATAAAATAACTTTAGCTGACTATTTTTCGATCAAATTCCCAGTATTAATGCTGACTTATATATATTTTTTTTTATATATTACAATACTTAAGCATTCCCTTTATTCAGTAATCTAAGTATTTGATTATATGATCGAAGTTTATATTTTAAAGATGAACAGTAATAACAGCAAAGTAGCCGGACTCCAACAACGTGCAAATCCCTATCTTAAAGTTAATAATAATATAAAAAATATTTCGCATTTTCGATATAAATATTGTATGCCGTTTAGTTTATATTATTTTTATTATGTAATAGTCTTTTTACTTAGATAATTATGTAATACATTGACTCAAAGTGTTTGAGTTTATTGTTCCGATATTTTATAGTAAAAACTAATTATTTATTTAAAATAAGTTAATATTATAAAAGATGATGCACTTATAACACAACATTCTATACTATATTAAAAAAGAATGCACCGAATCATATCAGTCATGCCTGGTTGCCTTATAGATCTTGACCTTAAAATAAAAGGTCATAGCAGGCAGCTCACATGGTCTCGCGATTTGTTCCGCAAAGGACCATATGTACCTATTTGTGAATAAGTAGGGTGTATAATATATAATGTAATATAGGGTGGAAATAAACTTCTGGATTATGACATATTAGCAACCCTGTAAACAGTTTAGTTGTGAGTAAATTACAATATATAAATTTAATTAGAATAAAAATAACTTTTATAGCTCAGGAATAGTGAAAAGTATTTTAGAAGCGAATCGATAATTCCAGAGATAATCTTCTACAAATACATACTTTAAGTCTATAGATATACTAAATTTTGATTATAGTATATAACTAAATAAATACAACAAATGCCTCCAAGTTAACTTATCCAAAACTATACATATATTCATAATTTATATTCAACACGGTTTGATAATCGAAAGTTAAAATTCTATACATAATTTCATAATTATTAATCAAATGATTATTTTTAGTAGTATGGACATAATTTTACTGTATAATGAGACTTTATATTTATGGAATAAGTGAATGCGTTTTACCGTTAACCAATAATCTCAGAATAAAACTTGATAATGCATTAATGAAGCAATTTTATATCATATACCAAAAACTAAAGACATAAAGTCAATTTCATCCGACTCCGTAATCCAAATTGAATTGACGGATAATAACAATAAACATGCATATAATTGGAACATCGAATGCGCACGCGATGTTTTTTTTTCGGTGCCGTGTCTTTAACTCGCCGAAATATGCGTAACAATCGGCGCCAAGGTTGGACACGCGCCGCGGCACACTTGATTTGGAACAAAAGATGACTAACATTTATCGTGATCTATTGAACTATACTATAACTACATAATATTATAAGGGATTAATAGGTAATAAAATCCCTATTCTGATAAGTATTAGCAACAATTATGGAATATTAATGTACACAAATTGTTTGTTTGGCAGAAATGTTTTCTATTTTTTTCTGTTGTCAGAAATTTAAATTTTTTGTAAGGTAAACAGTATTTTAGTACATTTTAATGAAGATTGTTATAGGCAGATAAATAATTCGAAAAATAAATATATAAGTTTTTTATAGTAGGTACTCTTTATAGAATCAAGTTTAATAATAAACATTTAGAAAGGTTGTTTCTACTCATATTTTTTAGTATTTTTCAGTTTCACATGTTTCTATTGATATACATTATTTTTTCAGATAGAAAATATTTTATTTAAATCTAAAATTCAAATCTTGCTACTACTAAAACATACTTATTTTTATGAGTTTATCCTATCAAAAGTATATATCTTAAATCTAGAAGAGATGTGTAAGAAATAATTTAAAATATGTAAGTAATCTTAACAGTTAAAATTTTTAATATAGCCAAAGTTGAATTTTACACAGTTTAAAGGAGACTGTCTCATAAGTAAACAGTTGATGGCGACACTATAGATGTATCGGGATACTTTTACTCGCATTCCTAATACGATCGGCGCGAACGCAGTTTCACTCGGCGCGCTTGTGGCATACCGAATCAAGCGCAGGTTCGTATTGAAGAGATGTAATATAACATGGTTGGAATCCTTATCCTTACTAATAGTATAAATACGAAAGTAAATTTGATTGTTTGTTACGTTTTCACCCCTAAACAACTGAATCGATTATGATGAATTTTGGTATAGAGATAGATGCAACTCTAGAACCAGGTTACTTTTTCTCGCAAAAAACTTATTGGAAGTGGAGTAAAGAATAAACATTGTATGAACCTTTTTATTGCATCAGTCGATTTGATAAAATCAATATTAATGCAAACGAAGCTATGTAGGTAAGAGCTTGTACTAAACTTCCATTCTCATCACAACACATCCTCATTTAAAAGATATATATGTGTATATTTTATAGAACACACATTGAGGTAGGCTTTAAGCCATGCAAAAACGGGCAAAAATAATTAAATAATTTTATTTCCAAGCGAACGATGTCACGGACATAGCTAGTTATACTATAAATTAATAAATATAATTTTATTACTTCCCAGTTTTTGCTATTTTCATACTTACTCTAACAGAATAATTAATCTTACCTACTTTACGTACACCACAAACGTACACACTGATTAAATGCATCCCGCCATGTGTTTCATTACTTGCACAGCTCTCAGATCCATAGATCACGATCAGATCTTATAATGACCTCATACATTTGCCAACACATTCATTGCAAATACGATAACCCTCTCAGTAAAAGTTCCCACGCCTATCACAATTCAAGAAATTAAACGTTCCAACCCTCAGTTTTCGTCCCACGACGTATTAACTAATTTCTATAGTACAAAATTAACTTCAATAAAACTGAGATGATGATGCAAACGTTTAAAATAAGAGTTCGAAAATAAAATCCAGTCAAACAGATTTAGTCAAAATTACTCGCCAAGCATATATTAAGAGCCAATCTCTCCACTAAGCTTAGGGTGTCCACCATTTTGGGGCACATCGTTATTTAACATCAGGAAAGATTGTAACTATAACGCTAAGTCTGTTATATAAAAAAAAATGCGGGAGTGTCGTGGAACACTCGGTTGGAACGAAATTCCTTACGTAGTATATAATTATTGGTAAATGTAAAAATAAACATTTTATTGTACATTATTCAATTCATCTAATTAATTATCTTATATGTAAAATTCTCGTGTCACAAAGTCAGTTGCCACACTCCTCTGAAACGGCTCGATTTTTATTAAATTCTATATGCATATTCGGTAGGTCTGAGAATCGGTCGTAATCTATGTGGGAAACGGAACGTAAGAAGTGAGAGTAAGAGGAAGTGTGCAAGGGAGAGGAGAGATAATTAATTAAGATAGCGGATACATACTAGGAGTTGCTAATAACTTATGTAAAGAGTTATGTAAAGAAATTTAGTAAGTTATGTAAAGAATTAATCTCCAAAATAGATTCCACTACATTTTTATTTGGTGAAAAATTTTATTTTTATTTTTTTATGCTGTGGTATTTTAAAAAATACATACAACCCTAAATTTTCACTTTCCTACCCACATCCTCTCATTTTTTAATACAACCCAAGTTTTCATTAGAAATAATTTATAAGACAGAACAACGTTTGTCGAGTCAGCTAGTAATACGTATAATATGGTAAGAAACAGCTGACGCGTATGACGTGTACAAACTATATCTGCGCTATATATACTATATCTGAAAACTTACTGGCTGTCTTGAACTAATAAACGCACACCTATGTCTGGGCACAACCACGAGTACGCACGGACAAATCTTACATTTTATTTATGTAGCCTCTATCCGTACGATAAGGAACTTCCTTCTAATAATAATGAAGAACATTTAGAAGTTTTTTTTTTATTTCTACTTTCCTTTTTCAGCAGCACTTGTAAATTATAACCAGCCTTTATGGAAAATTCATGAATCACACACGACACGCGAGACCTATATTCTCAGTTCATCTCTGGCAGTGGTAATTTACAACCGGCGTCGTCGACATCGCTATTTAAGACAACGGAAGAATTTATCGGATATGTTTATTTAGTTGAATCTTATCGTCGTATTGAAATTTTAGAATGATGCAGTCTATAAACATTGTTATGGTGGAGCCATTTACCGATCTCGGAATTCTTAATTTAATCAAAAAACCAGTGTTATTTAAGAAAAAGAGATATAATAGGTTCTCTACCTTGAGCATACAAAAGCAAATCAAAGAAAAGATAAAGGAGAATCCAATACCTAATAAGCTTAGAACCAACTACATACGTTTATGGTTCGAATGGGCAAGTACTATACCGATAAGTTAAAACTACTAGTTTTGACGAAACTATACGTCAAAGGAACTGTATTTTCCTTATATATGTATGAATATTCCTATTTTTAAGCGAATATGGCTCAGTATGTGGTATGTCCAAACGCCGCGACAATGGACGTGAGTTCGAATCCTCTTGCAATGAGCCTGAGCTATCAGTGAAGAAAAAGATCGTAAAGAAACTATAGCATAGTGGTGGCTTTCTCTAATGCTCAGCTGGATAGCTACCACCCACAAGTTAATAATCTGCAGCCAAATCCCTATAGGTGTATTCCGGTAGTTGCACTTGAGAGTCAGTCCCTCCACTAGGTTTAGTGTGTCCACCATCTTGAACCATATCGTCATTTAACATTAATAACGCTTATAAGCCATAACATTAAAATTATAAAGTATCCATATAAAAAAAGAATAAATTGATTAAGTGTTGATTAATAGATTTTTTTTCAAAATATAGAATTGGAATTGCTCTATGTAATGATGCATCATCTCTACTATTCAATAAGTAGTTATTTATACAAAATATAAGTAAATTAATGAGTAAGGATCGATATCCGCTATAGAGCTCAATATTTTCTAATATGACTTTTGTCATTAATAAAAAGGTAAAAAATATAATATATTCAGTTTCCCATAACGTAATTTATGGTGCAGCTTTTGTCTCCTCATTATAATTCCTATCACGTTCCCTAAGACTGTGATTAATAGACTTTGTCAATATAGTCAAACGAAACCTTTTGTCCTCGAGCAAATACAATATGCTATTTATATGTAATCCATTGAAACGTTCGCATATAATATATTAAACGTGGACTACTGTAATATATTAAAGGAAAAATACTGTATCACATACATACATACGTTCCTAAGCACTGTTAAATGGAAGTTCTGTTTTGCTACGGTATGTTCTAAGGTATATATATATATATATATATATATATATAGATAAAATAAGAACATAATAGAAATTCTTATTTTATTAGGAACATAAAAATAAATGTATATAATTAATTTATATAAATAATGTGATTCTAAATACACCAACCGTGAGATATTCTGCTACATCGTACATAAACATTCATAAATGGTTAATTGAATGTGAATTTTAAGCACTGGGAAATCCAACCAAGACTTAGCTTTTTTACATACACAGGGATACAAGGGAATATTACTTCACCGTGTAACTTTTCTTACGATGTTTCCTTCATCGTCAGTTGATAGAGTTACCAACATACACTAGAATAACTTACATAGTATACGGACTTCGAAGCAAATATATTAGAAAAAATATCGATATAACCGTTTAAATCAAAACTCTTAAAAGTGTTTCGTGCACAGATCAGTAAAACAGTAAAACTTGTTTTAATGATCTGTGATTTCGTGTGAGTGCCCTTACCAAGTGGAATCCTTACTAATATAATAAATGCGAAGTTTGTTTGTTACAATTTCACGTCTAAACCGCATAATCCATTCTGATGAATTTTGGTATAGATATATGGAGACCTGAAGACGGTGATAGGCTACTTTTCTCGCGTAAACCTTATTGGAAGTGAGTTAAAGAGAGATATAAAGTATGTGTGAAAGTTTATATTGCGTCAACTGATTTACTTGACAAAATCAGTATTGATGTGAACGAAGTCGCATATAAAATATAGTATGCGTATAAATTGTAAAAAAAACGCAAAGATATAACCAAATGAACTATTTTTTTATTTCATTCAAACTAACAAATTGTGTTAGGTATCATAATAAAAAGTAAGTTACAATTTCCCAAAGGCAACAGGTGCATTGCGTGTACACGTAAAACGTTCGTTATTCATTGTTATGTCATACGTGTTAATATAAACCAGTTTTATCTATTACTTACAATATTTGACCCGTACTCGTTGCCCGGAAACATAAGAATTCAAACCAGATATGTCGTAGGTAAATTCTATTGAATCTACTTTGTTGTAAACGAAAATATTTTTTAATAATATTGTTTTATAATAGCTTGAGCTGCTTCACAGTTGATGTACTGATTGATCCCCAAAATAAAATAATACTGTGAAGGACTTGTGATAAAATTTATACTCGACCGAGTTGTTACCTATTCAACATTGTAGATGGGTTACAAACCTTACTAATATTATAAATGCGAAAGTGACCTTGTTTGTTACGATTTCACGCTTAAACCGAGGAATCGATTATGCTGAATTTTGGTATAGAGATAGATGGGAACCTGGAGACGGTGATAAGCTACTTATTCTCGCGAAGAACTTATTGGAAGTGGAGTTAAGAGAGGGATATTTTTTATGAAACTTTTTATCGCTCCATCCGATTTGTTTGATAAAATCAGTATTAACACGAGCGAAGCCGCAGGTAAAAGCTAGTGACTTTATATATCCAACATCCTCTAGCTGGAGGTGGATATGACAGCGTGGACCGCCGATTCTTTTACCATCAGATTCAATTTCATTGCTTTATCGTGCTGCTATAAAACAAAACAAATATGAATTGTCGCTTAACTGTACTCATCCAATGATTTAAATTTCCAGAGCTTCTTAAGAAATCGAGACATAAAGTCACCAAGCACTAATTCTCATGTCACAAGAAGGCCAAGTGTTTATTTGCGTAAATGATTAGTTGTATTTCATATTACCTACTATATGAAAGCAGTACGAGAACATTTGATATATATGTAAGTTTCTTCAAAACTTGTTTGTGTTATCAGATAATTTAGTGGTTAGACTAAGTATAATATACTATTAAAAACTAAAAATCCACTATTCAATTTAGCCTCTTAGGTGCTTTGGCTGTTAAAACACTACACTAGCCGATACGAAATTTTGATTTTTAATATAATAATGCTCTTTTAACAAATATTTTAGGGTTCATTGGATTTTTTATTGCAGGTATTTAGGGAGGAACTGCTATAAGTTTCATCTTCGGCATAAAATCCTGTGACCAAACTTAAATTATATTATGGACAGACATTTTCTCCCGAGGGAACGTCGGACGTTCATTCGATCGGATATCATTCTCAGAGTGACATAATTCCATATTCAATCTGTGGTTTACACAGCCCCAGGACATTTCACGTTAATCGAAATACGTCAAGATGTTTTTATTTTACGTAAATAATAATAAAGATCATCTTCTTCGAGATTGAAACAGTTTATTTCCACTCATCCTTATATATAAAAGACAATGTCTTGATTCATTTTTGGTAGAATTTTTCAATTGACTAAGAAGACTTGGACATCATTTAAGTGAGAATGTGTTGAAATTTGAGCGTGAAGGACGTGTGACCGGATGGTAAAAAGTATAAGGGACATTATATATCTCGATTTGAACATTTCTATAAGTAAACGCTACAGACCTATTTCAGATAGATATTTTATTTTATCGGATTATCTTTTGCAAAAAACCTATATATACCGATTGTGTAACTGACTGCAACTCCCGCACCCTGTAGTGTGATTTCAAATTCCACACAGAAAAAATATGTGATTCACAAATGAATGTTCTAAATCTGGATGTTACTTTCTACCCTGAATTATATATTTCGTAAAGTGCCCCGTGAAACATGGTTGATTCTTAATGCGGGTGTTATCTTTTTAATTTAAAAAAGGATCTATTTCAACAAAACAATACAAGTAATACATATAACGAGCTTTTAGCTGACATTCGATCACATTCTATTTGCAGTTCTTTCAATGTTAAATCAAAATAAATAAACCAATATAAGTCGTTTGACTTCAATTTAAATAATAGAAAAATTAGTGGCCATTGCAGACTTTGCAATCATGTTCACTATCAGCGTAATCACTGAAATCATTAAAATAAATACCTATATAAACTAAACATTCTTCGAAAAGACAGCACGTGCCTCAAAATCTAAGTTACCATCCAAAAACGATATGACCAAGTGTCGCAGTGCAGCGGTCGTTAAGTTAGCACCAAGGCCCGACTGTCTAAGTACAATGGGAGAGTGAGATATTTAACGTTTACGTAACTTTAGCGAATACTAGCTTTTTAGGGTTAACAAAGCTATTTTATGTGCTATAAAAATGCTTTAGATTTAATTTATCGTGTAAATGAATCATAGTCACCATAAACTAGGTGTATCACTAACCATAGCAGCGCACTTATGCGTATCGCTTTCTGAAGTTAGTTGGAATACATCCAGTAATCAAGAAGCGGAGTGTATGAGTTCTGTACACTGTATTGGACTAGATTGCAAATACTGTGTTAAAAATGCCCATCACAATAACTGCCGTTTGGTATGTAACGTTCCTGGATGTTCTACTGTATACCAACGCCTTGTCGTGGACAGCTAAACACTATATGGTTACTCTAATCAACTTTCTGCCTTGTAGAATAAATAATAGAAAACTTCAAATAAACTAAAGGTAAGTTACTATATATTTTGTTTTGTATTTTGTATAATATGTTAAAGTTCCAGTAAACTAGTATTATTAAATTACAGATACATTTGAACGCTTTGTTTGAACGCCTTAATTTTAGGAACAACGAGTAAGAATTCAAAAATTCTTTTTGCATTTGATAGAATAGAAATTGAGAATGGCTTTAGGTTATTCGACTCCACGCTACCAGCAATAGGAGTAAAACTGTATTGAAAAAAATAAGAAAAGGGGCAACAATATTAGATTTTTTTAGTTACACGCCAACAAAATCCGCGGATACAACTAATATAATATAAAATAAACATGCAAGATGCGAAATGAGCACTTACATCCATTGTTCTATTTGAAATAAACAAACAAACAACAAGCCGAGAGAGAAATTTTCGAAACATTTAAATAAACAAAAATACACGTTTCAGCTATATTCGAAAGCTTAGCGTATCTCATGAAACGCTCGGAATTCGCAACTTCACAGGCTTCAGTACAAATGTTGCTAACAATTTCAATTGTACTACATTTGTGAGAGAATTAAATTGTTTTGCGAACATTTTTCTTTTTTTTAAAGTACAATGAGCGAGATGTTGTAATGTTTCAGTATAATAATGGAAGACGGATTAAAGTGTTAAATTGTAGTGGAAAGCTGGTAATGATGTTTGAGACTGAAAATGAAACGTCTCGACTCGTAACAATTTTTACAGTGAATCTTATATAAAATAAATGTCGGTGGTTATGGTGAATGATTTACTAATAGACATAGAATTAATCTGCTATTTATATTCAAATTACATCTTGGTTTTACATATTGGTCAAAGTATGTACCTATTAAATGATTTAACTGAACCTTATAAGAAACGAACTTCTTAAAAAAACATGGGTTCACCGTGCAGATGTCAAGTCCATCGTGTAGCACAAGGAAACTGAGCAGGGCCCGAGACTTGTTACACAGGTGTAAATTTAAGGACTCCCTTAAGTTCTCGTACTTATCTCTCTGCATAGCCAAATTTAATTTTAGCCTAATAGGAACATTCTAGTACAAAACTTGCTGCAGTCCTAGACAGGCCAAATCTTTTAATAGGTTATAAAGGGTTTTCGTTGGTATACTTCTCGCTCCCACTTCTAACGCGTATAAGTGAAATACGTAGCTATTCCTGTTTAGGTAATATAGGTATTTACTAATTAAATATTTAGTTAAACATATTTATAGATATTTAGCAACCAAACACACAACAGACAATTATATTCATTACACAAAAGTCTATCGAGAGTTGACATCGAACTAAATTGGAAGGTTTATTACAGCTGTGCCACGAAATACGGAAATAAACATTTATGGGCGTAAAGGGCCCATATTTATAAATGAAATAAAACCTGAACGTTTATAATAAACTTGTAAGTCGAGTGACGTCTTAAGCTAATCAATCATTTATTAAATGAAGTTAGTTTCACTGCAAAATGGTACTTTATATAAAGCCCCCTGTTGCGCTTTAAACCCGAAACTGTACGTAGAAACCACAAACACCTCGAAGCGGTCACATTAAATTTCCTACATACATTTATTCATAGCTCTACTAATAACTATTTTAATTAGTTAATAGTTTATAACCTCACTGACCGTGGCTGGCGTTCAAGTACAGCTGCCGGAACATACTGACAAGTGCCTAGCCACAGATTTTCAATTTTAGCATTGTAGCTGAGGTAAGCCCTGAAAAATATCCTAATATAATTCTATGTCTACTTTCTTTATAGAAAGCTAGGTGTAACTGAATTTTTAAATTATACTTTTTTGACCACAATTTTAACTGATATTAAATACAGACATAGAATTATCATTTGCTAAAGTTAGTAGGTTCCAAATGGAGCTACCGAGTTACACCTACATATAACATATCGTATAACAACTTCTAACCTGAGGGTGGTTATTAAATAATAACCTTCAACTAAGTTATAGTTGCATCAAAATATTTTTTATAGTTAAGGATTAGTGTTCTAGTCATAATCTAACCTGTTGTTAAATGACGATACGGCCCAAGTTGATTGACACGCTAAAACCTCTGGAGTAACTATAGGTATTAGAAAAAGCACTACCACCATGCTATAGTTTCCTCACGATGTTTTCCTTCATCGAAAGCTCAAGCTCGTTGAAGGTGGATTAGAACTGACGTCCCTTCAGGTGAAGTCCGTACACACTACCACTGAACTATTATCGCGTCATATTTTCATCCATCGAAGTTTAAGTTTATTTTCAAGACTCTAAAGCACGTCGATCGATAACCATATAGCCATATTTGTCAATTCGCTATAGGTTTGTATATAGTCATATCACTTGAACCATTTTTGCTTTAACTCCAAATATCAAATTCAAACCTGTTTTCGATCACAAAATTTCCGCGGGCATTGAGATACAATTTCTTAAATTTGACAAAACAAAATTCTGTTAAAGTATCGACTTTTCTTTATTGGATATCTAAGTAATGTAATGTATATATATCTTGCCTGCATGATTCAAATAAGATAAGCATGGTATATTACAAGTTCAATATTCACCATGTAATGGTCGATAACCTTGTGTCCTCTTACATTATCTCCTTCGGTAAATCCTTGAATATTTCAAAAGGTATTCTATGCTTGTTTACCATTAGATTACTTGTGATGATTTGTTGACTGCTATATTGAGGTATGTATATGGATATAACTTACAAAATATAGTTGATATGATACAGTGATGGCTAAGCCCTTATACAATTTATAGTTACCACTCTTCTCGTTTCGAAACACCTATTATTATTATGAACATAGGTCGAAGGTATCTTCCTATGTCCAACAACGATAATACTGTAATGCACAAACTTCGATGCAAAATAACATTAATAAACAACTAAAACAATAGAAACCTGGATGTTACTTATCTTTGCTTTCGTATTATACCTCGAGGGACCACAAAACTACATAATACATTAGCATTTGGATAATATTATAAGAGTTGTACAACATAAAATGGTTGTCTTTCCTATAAACGTGATCACTAGAACAAGTTAGACGATATTTACGCCTTACACCCTAATAAGTTTCCAACAAAAATCTTTTCGTTATTTTATATAGTACGCAGACTAAGTTAAAATGACAATGCCGAAATGTAAAGCAGATTGTATTTTTTATAATGACGACACTGTACCTGATAGCCAGTATAGTATTATACACAAACTATAAAGGCTGTATCTTGGCAAATCATTCAAATTTTTTTTCTTTACGTTACTGATTGTACAAAGTCTATATGATTGGGGGTACAGATTTTATAGATTGCCGTAACCGTGATATGCCTAAGCATGTCACTATAATAGATGATTGTCCTGTAGTATCGTGGTCGGGATCCTCGATAAATAAATTTGTAAATAAAGCGCAACGGAATTACAATATTTTGAACGCAGGTATGCAAAATTGAGACAACAATTTCAGGAATTATATGGAATAAACTTAAAGAAATTAAATTATATTATAATTCAAGAATAATAAAAAGATGGTCATTGTTGTAAAACCTCTGGTAAAATAACCGGCGGCGCTTAGAGATCAGGGCGTGGGCGGCGACCGCCCAGAGGTCACTCAACCTGCAGGAAGTTCAACAAAGGACGTCACGAGGGCCAGCCCCATCACAAACTTACATTACATTAAGTACATGCAAATTCTAAACATCTATATTATGTATATAAACGAAATACCATTTGCTCACTGAAATCTGTCGCCATATACCTATAGTTGAGTTCTGGCAGTTTCACTTAAAAACCAGTCTCTCCACTAGGCTTAGCGCGTCCACCATCTTGTGCCTCATCATCAATTAACATCGGGTGAGATTGTGGCCATAACGTTGAACCTATAAAGTATATGTAACAAATTTAAACGCTAACTAGATTTAGCTTATATTATAATCCCTCCTACCACGATGTAGACATCTACTAAGAACAGATACTACTACCACGTGCGGTTGATAGGTAAAATGCGAGCGAAGTGGCGTACTATCTAGTATTTCATAAGATACTTATTAAAACGAAAGTCATCTATGTAAGACAGCTAATTCAAGAGATCAGTTTGGTTTAAGATATAATAGAATTAATTTTTACTAATATTATTTAATGAAATCAAAATGTAAGAGAAAAAATGGTGAACTTTTTATAGAAACGCGACAAATTGTGAGTACTGTTATTCATGGTAATCCATCGACAGTCACCAAAAGCCTCGGCGGCTAGGCTTCTATAACTAATCGCAAATCTAACTAAAACAGAATCAATAAAACGGGTTGGCCCTGTGAGCCAGGCACTTGGAACCTAATTTAGTACAGAGACCTTCCACCTAATGCCAAGTTTTGATGATTCGCAATAAAAGCTTATACAATTTTTGGTACAGGAATACTTTGAAATTTAAACTTCATATTTCATATAATCACACTTTTTATTAATCCAAAATTATATATAGCATGATTACTTGTACAATATTAACTAAAACATTGATCATCGTAATTAAAAATGCAATGTCATTAAAAGTTATTACTATTCAGTCTATATCAATCCGCTTCTAGACAGCCTTTTCCAAGGTTCGCCATCGCATCAGATCTTTGGGTTTCGAGAACTACATCCTGGCAATTTATACTTAAAATAAATTATTTTATATAAAAAATATCAAAATATGTTTTAAATTACAGTATAAATATTCGTTACCAGCTTATAATAGCTATGTTATATATAATGCAGTGAAAATTATATCTAGAGAATGTCATTAAAACACATTATAGATGATATTTGATAATGATATTAGAGATATATTTTTATAAATAATACTGATAAGATATTAAGCCATCGGCTTACGATAAAATAATATACATTAAGTATTTTAAAATTGATCTTACATTATTTTTGGTAATTATACGAAATAATTAGTTCTTTTATCAATCTAATATTGTTGTGTTTAATAAAATTACACACAAATATATATACCATATACTACCACATACTATATACCAACACCAATTGTCTAGAATATAAACATCAAACAATTATCAATTAATTAATAATACTATTTGCGTTTTCTAAGGATTTATTCGCAATTAACAATTAATTTCGCGCATGTATACACTCTACCCCCTCTTATTATATTTTTTCAGTGCTATATATTTATGTGCGTATATTTTCTATAATCTTTGTAGAAGTTTAACCAGTCTGTAAGTATCCTACAGCTGAGTAATAATAGAGACAAAGTATGGGGTTCAATCGCCATACATACCGGACTACAAGATATTATTAACATCAACTGCCCAGAAGACCAAGTTACAATGTTACAAGAACATTTTTTCTGCGTATAGGTTTCCACAAGATCATTATTTTTATATGTGATGATAATGTTAAACAGTTTTAATCAGTAAATGTACAAGAATTTGATATAGTGTATGTCACAATTCCTATATCCCACTACCAGCACCCAGGACACCGTCCGCGTGAAACTTAAAGCTATTTAATATTTTTTGCACGTTTTTATAACTCTTTTTAAAACGACTTGCTCGTATTGATGGTAGTGTGATAGTGTAGCAAACACCAGTTGCCACCTCCACTTTGAAAATCTGCCTCAAAATACCTACAGGTGTGTTACGGCAGCAGCAATTGAGAGCCAGTCGCTCTAAGTATAGCGTTTTCACCATCTTGGACCACATCTTCAATACACATCAGGTGAGATTATAGCCATAAAGCCAAACCTGAATATGAAAAAATAATAATAAATAATTTCGGTTAACAAGCTATTCCAAAATGTAATGTATAGACATCGACAATGAATAACATTAATCAATAATAATAAACCACGTTATTCTATAACTATAATAATTATAGACGAGTATTTATAAAATATTTTAATTTAATTACAATACAAATAAGATGAAACAATACACATCGATGACAAATTAACCAATCCTCTAATTGTCTGGTTCAATGGCCTGAATATACATTTGTCGCGGGATCGAATCGGCAGACTGGAAAATGTATGGGTGGTGTATACATATCGATTTTTAATTTAAACTCCTGTCGCCTCCAAGGCGGCCGGCGGAAAAAATCATCACCGAGCCTTTGAACTAATTAAATTCCTTCGTTTGATCCTTCAATAATTGTGAAATCGATTATATGCGGACGGTCAAAGTAGTTGTCAAATACCGGCATTATTTGGTAACTTTATCAAGGTTATGAATAAAACCTCGTCATTCGACTCTCAATAAACACTTATTTTATATTTAATAGTTATGGTCACAATCTCACCTGATGTTAAGAGACGATGTGACCCAAGATGGTGCACACGCTAAACCCAGTAAAGGAACTGGATGTTAAGTGAAACTGCCGGAACACACAGATAGGTATATGGCGACAGATTTTCAACTTGAAGGTGGTAGCTAGCCAGGCGGGCCTTAGAAACAGCTCTACAGCCATTGTTTGCATTTCGATGTTTTCTTTAACCGAAAGCTTAAGCTTATTGCAGGTGGATTCGAACTCACGTCCATTGACATCGCATTCATACTACCAAATACGTCTCCCTAATACAGTTTGGATTACACTTGGAATATTAGTAATACTCTATTACGTTATTTATTCATAGTGGATTGTGTATGATATTGCATGTTATCTTGCGGACAGCTGACAAATACCGGTCCATAGTATCGCAATCCAACATTCATGCCGCTGCCTCAAGACGAACCACTAACAATCTGTCACGAGATTATTCTCGCCGGAATTTCAAGCCACAGTGCATTTACAGTAAATTACCGTTTTTGATATTATTATTTGTAAATAGTATTACTTAGCAAATTAAAATGTACATTTTTAGCGACTCGCGTAAGTACCTAATTCTAATGAAAGAAAAATAGTACATTTATTTTAAAGTAAATTCCCTAACCTTATTATGATTTAAAAATTTATTTAGTATCATTATAATAATATATATTTTTCAAAACATAGCATCAAGTCTACATTGTCAATACAAACCAACTTTTGGTTTAATTCAATGCTTACTTATATACTTGATACTTGGTCTATCGATACGTGTTAAGGAGGCATTCACCAAACATAATCATTGAATAATTGTATCTGTTTAACAACCTATCACAACATATCCTTACTAATATTATAAACGCGAAAGTTTGTAAGTATTGATGTCTGGATGTTTGTTACTCTTTCACAAAAAAAATATTGAATGGATTTTACTGAAACTGTACAATAATATAGCTTATGCATCAGAATAACACGTAGGCTATAATTTATAAAGATATTGTGTGAATTGACTAAAATATAATGATAAGTATATATGTCAAGTAGGAAAAAATTCTGCCATCTGCGCTGTAAAAATCGTTAGAGTATATAATGTATAATGAAAATGTTTATCTTGAATAGTCGTACAAAAAAGCCCGGGATTTCTATATTTTATGTGTAAGCCGTTATCGCCAAAATAGTGAGCGGCCCAAGTATAAATAACTAAGAGCACAAATATTCTCATACCAGTTTCATTTGCCTCCAATTTAAAATAGTGGGTACCAGAGTCAGAATTGTTTCACAAAATCAATATTAACGAGGGCAAAGCCGCGGGTAGAAGCTAATCCCCAATAAAAACAAACCTGTTAACCCCCAAAAATAAACATTCAAATCATTGAATTAGAGAGAGACTAACTATCTAAATCTATATTAAATATATTCATTTTAGGTAACAACGTTACATGTTTATTTAGATTAGATTATGATTGAACATCTTATATAAAATATCGTACATAGGATCCGTGTGATTATGTTTCAGTCTGAAATGTGTAAATTCACAACACTTGTTGGAATACGGCGCCTTGAATTTATTTTCAGTGTTAGCATTATCAGCGAAGAATCTATGGAAGGACTACATTTCAATTAGAACACTATATTATACTTTTAAATTATAAAAATAACTATCATTTCGTTCATTACTACAATCATACATAACAAAACGCTAAATAAGAATTCTGTGAAGCTTAAACCTGGTTACTGCAGCTTTAAATAGCTCACGAGCACATATAAGGTGTTATACAATCTCATTACGGTATATCTGGAAGCAAATGGAAGCTTCTCAGAGCCAGGTGCGTTCGCACATCTGCGCAACTGTTTACCGAGACGCTAACACGTGCTCGCGTACGCATCGGCTATTGTATAAAAATTATACCACGCCTGAGACGAGATTTCCAAAGATGCATCTGCTTATTTATATTAATATTATAGCTATGTCCGCGTCTTCGTTCGAGTGAAACTAAAAATTATTAATTTTTTGTAACTATTTCAATATAGCTTTGCTCCTATTGGTAGTAGCGTAATGTAAAATAGCCTAAAGGCCTTCCCAATTAATACGAAATTACACGAAATAAAGCGGAGAAGTTGATTTGCTTCTTTGTTTGTTTGAACGCGCTAGATTTAGCGTTGGATATCTAAAAATATTTCTGTATTTAATAGAGCTATCGTTAAGATTTTTTTTTTTTTTTTTTTTTTTTTTTCGACTGGTCATACGCTGTTAGCCGGAGGGGCTTTTACAGCTTGGCAGGACTTTTTGGGGCGAATGCTGAGGGCACTCAGCCCCGAGGCAGCGGGCACAAGGGTGCCGTTGTGGCTGGCCCTTGGCATGGACTGCTGCCGGAAGAGAAAATATATTATAAAATAATAAGAGCTGGCCTACTGGAGTAGACCTTTAAATAAATTACTAATTTGTGAAATGTTAAATATACTAATTGTTTAGAGAGGCAAGGAAGTCGGTGGAGTGGATTGTACTGTACTGTTTTGGATTGAGTTTGTCGGTGTTGGAAGGACGTAGTCTTCGCATCAAAACGACCGTGGACTACCGTGGTCTAACTAGTATTCTGGTGCTTGTATATCTGAAATACTTAGAAATTAATTAATTGAACAGTGAAAGGTTAACAACAATAGCGAACAAAAGATCAAACCAAAAAAGAACAAAAAAAAAGTGCCAAACAACTGGCAGGGCCACAGGTTTTTGGTCCCTTACAGAACCGTGTACTTAGCGTGTGGGTGAGCACGGGTGGTATGCAGTGTGATGTTGTACTCTCAGTGTTGTAGAGTGTCACTGTATCGCGCGAGCAGAGTCGCTCGAGGGCTCCTTTCCGGAGGATCGGACCTAGGCTCGAGCGTCTGCAGAGGGAGGCCGCGGCGGGTGTGCGGGAGTGAAATTAACCGTAAGGCCTCGGCGGCGAGACCTGCGGTTACGCGGGCGTGTGCGCGGACACGAACGGTTTGAAGAGACGGCAGGAAGGAGCGCGTTTTCCCTAGTGATGTCGTCTACGGGATCGGTGAAGCAGTTTCGTGGCCGGCGTGCGAACCAAACGGCTTGAGGATTTGCAGTATAGCTATCGTTAAGAAAGGCTTCAGGCTTATTTATCGTCATGCTACCACCAATAGGAGCAAAGCTGTATTGAAGGAAGTAACAAAAACAGGCAAACTCATTAAATTTTTATTTCTTTCACGCAAACGAAGTCGCGGGCGCATTTAATTGATATGTAAAGAGACTTCGAATATCATAAACGTAAAAGACACTTTGTAATATACTTTTGTTGATTTAAATCTCTAATTCTATGCAATACTTTTTGCAATAGCTCGGATTGGTCAGGGCATTAATACATTAAATGGAAGATTGTACTTTTTAGACTATGGCTTTTTACAACAATAATACATTTCCGTAATAAAATATATGGACGTTTTTCTATTTGGCTTTATAAATGTAAAAATATTTTAATGAAAACGCTCCTAGTCTTTAAAAGTTAAAAAGATTATTTTGTCACGATTAGGTAAACCCATGAACGAGTCCGCAAGGACGGTGTGACTCATGGGAAAAGTATATATTGTCAGTAAAACGGTGACAGAGATCCACCATTGCATTGCACCATTTATGTGGTGATAAACCCACCAGTTGTTTATGCGTTATGGCGTATATCTAACCTGAGACAGAATTGCAGACCGGCATGAGACAGGCGAGGCACTTTCTTTGCTTCTATAACAAAAGAAATATGATCTATTGCGTAACTGCTACGATGGGCGTATATTTTAAACCTTCTAAACAAAGTTTATCCTATCTTATTACACAACATTATCGAATTCTATACCAAATTTCATTGGAATCCGTCCAGTCGATTGAGCGTGATTAATGAAAAAAACATTCAAACTAAAGTTCTTTTAGATGTATAAATCATACTAAGTTATATAAATTGCCAACCAAATATATTGAACCCCACGACAAAAGGTTTTTTTATGATGATTCGTTCTAAAGCTTATTTAGATTACATTGCGGCTAATTCTTACATTTAGGACATACATTTAATATATAAATAGATAATTATAATTATAAATATAACATTACAAAACGCTTTTTTTCTACTTAAGATTTAGTGTTATGGTCATAATCTCACCTGATCTTAAATTCGTAACCAGCAAGCACCAAGTGTAATAACTGCCATAATCGTATCGCGTTCTAGAATCAACCGGTGTATAAATGAATCGCGATCGCTTTGCATATGCTGATAATCATTATTCATCATCTTCTTGTCCTGTTCCCAAGTCATTTCAAATTGGGACAGTACGATTTCTCCACAAATCTCTATCAGTCGTCATCTCTTCATTCACTCCCATTTCTTTCATCTCATTCCTCATACACTTTATTCATCTTTTCTTAGGTTTTCCTGTTTCTTTCCATCCTTCAACATTCAAATCCATTACTTTTCCCACCACATATGTTTCGCTATGCATATGCTGATATACTTGTCAAAATAACTGTCCTCTGGTTTCATGCGGTTTGGAACCAGCCACTGTATAGTGAGCCACTCAGGCTTAAAGACCATTATGGTGGCGGTAACTGCCAATGTATTTCTAGTCTCACAGTGGGTGCTTTTATTTTTGTATTAGATTATAATCGTACTATTATAGAACATCAACATTAACATCAAGAACTAAAGTTTGCCGACTCCTATTTCTGTGATATCCTGATATTGTGAAACCGTCTTCCAGTCAGCGTGTTCCCTTCTTATTGTGATATTAGGTCCTTCAAAAGACTTAGCAGGCCAGTATGACAGCGGTGACTGGCAGTGAATTTTGATCCAATGTCAGTCGCTACTGTTTTGGATTATACTGTACTTAACATTAGGTGCAATGCAGTCACTTTCTTGACCAATATAAAAAGACCAATTGCCAGACGTCAAGACACTGTGAGCTCTTTCTGCGTAGATCGGAACACTATCAATAATAAAAATTAAATTGAAGGTAGACACAGTAACATAAACTTTGGACAACCTACACCTCAGTCCGCCCCGTGACCACGAAGGCTGAAAAGCTTTCGAAACGTCGGGATCAAAATTTAATAAATAACCGCGATAAAATCCGTTTAAATTAGTTTTATTTCAATCAATATAAAAAAATAATTTTTACATGGTAGAAATCGGAGACAGATGTCAATAGAACCATATTGAAAGGAATAATTTCAAAGTAAATACAAGCAGATTATAGAATTATTTCTCGTGTTGTACACGAGATTAAAATTTGGTGTTCCGAGTAAAATAATTATAAATAATGTAATTGGAATTGTATAACATAATTAAAACCTACACATGCACTAACAAACTTGTTTTAAAATCTTTATTATCATATTTGATTATATTCACACGCGAACATATAATAAAGCGGCTGTAAAAAATCTTTTGAAGTATAAGTATAAATATTGGCTTTTAATATCTATTATGTTCTTTTACTGACTAATAATTATAATAATATAAATAAACTATTAGAGTAATTAGTATTAAAAAAAAAACCTGGGAGTTTTATTAATGGCGTAAGATAAATATATTAAGACGTAATGACTGACCAATAAAAGATTAATTTGTTTCACAGATGAATTACTCTTCAAGGTAATTTGATAAAAATCGGTTTATTTCTAGGCTGAACACCATTGTCAGCTATTGAGTGGCTATCCCTTTTATTAGCATGACAACATTTTCTCCTCTTTATAGGTTTTTACGTTTGCCCAGAATCTCACCAGATGTTAAATAAGATGTCATTAAGACTTGGCTGCTTATTTTCAACTTGAGGGTAGTAATAAGCAAGATAGGCCATAAATAAATACAGGCCCTTTACATGTACCATCTAGCTCATATTACTTAGACCATGTGCGAGACTGATACCTAGTGACATAAAAATACTGGAAAAATTCACTAATAGTCCTTAATACAATCCAATATTCACCCTACAGTTAAAGGACTGGGAACTTCTTTCTTTTTTTTTCCTTAGAATTTCCTATTCCAACCACCATTGTATTTATTTTCGATAGGATAGTATTGTTTTATATTTAATAATTTATCATTTTGTTGGAATTAATTTGTAATAGTTAATTAGAGCTTTATATTATTATTCAGCCAATACTACTAACCTGGCTTATAAATTCTTATGTACAAGCAATACTTACCACATTACCTATAACTAACTAAATGTATAATAACTATGATTAAAAATATATTGAATTGTAATACATAATTGTACGTTACGAAAACGAAAGCACTAGAATTCGAGTCAAAATTTTATCTGAATACAAAGAACCCAGATAACTAACCTCAGATCTGAGATGTCTTTATTGGATATTATAGTTACTATTCTATGGTTTGACCACGTAGTCTGATTATCACTAAGAGCTCATGGTTATTGTAGGATTCGTGCTTCCGTCGGTGGTACTTACAAGTTTTGTACAGATGGATAGTGGTATTATCACTATTGTGATAGTGGTATTTATTTATCCCACAAATGATGATTCCCATGCTGCTATGTTTTATGTTTTGCTTAGAAGAGAAATTCAGAAATTGCATTTCTGGAAATTATTTTGAAGTTCATAGTACGACGAGTGATATCCCAATGAGATCAGCGAGTCTTGTGTAAGATGCAAAAAAGACTGTTGCTGTTTGAAGATAGCTATAGACAAATTTTTTTTTTTTTTTTTTTTTTTTTTTTTCGAATTGACATTCGCTGTTAGCCGTAAGGGCTTTGACAGCTTCACCGAACTTTTTGGGGCGAGTGCTGAGGGCACTCAGCTCCGAGGCAGCGAGCGCAAGGGTGCCAGAATGGCTGAACCTCGGCTTTGGATGCTGCGGAAAACAACAAGGATCGTGGAGGTAGTCCCTTACAGAACCGTGTACTTAACGTGTAGGTGTGCATGGATGGTATGCGGTGTGATGATGTACTTTCAGTGATGTAGAGTGTTACTGTATCGCGCGAGCAGAGTCACTTGAGGGCTCCAATCCGGAGGATCGATCCTGGCTCAAGCGTCTGCAGAGGGAGGCCGCGGCGGGTGTGCGGGAGCGAAATTAACTGCTCGGCCTCGTCGGCGAGGGCGGCGGTTACGCGGGCGTGTACGCGGACACGTACGATTGGTGGAGACGGTAGGAAGAAGTGCGTTCAATCTTGTTATTTTATCGACGGGATCAGTGAAACAATTACGTGGCCGGCGCGCGAAACCTTTGGCGTGCGGATTAGCATTGTAGCTAACTGCGTGTACTATTTTGGGGTTGGGATGAACTTCGGCTTTTTCGAAGAATTGCTTTGTAAGGTCTTTGATATATGCATATATGGACGGAATATCCATATCTTTATGGAGATCTACATTACGGACGTACGGAGGGGCTTGGACGGCTATACGCATGAATTTATTTTGCAGAACTTGTAGTTTGCGCAGGGTGGTGTGCGAAGCGTGAGCGAATACGGGGCAACTGTAGGTAAGTATGGGACGGATGCATACTTTGTATATTGTGAGCTTATGTCTGAGTGACAATTTGCTCTTAGAGGAGGTTAGGTTGCGTAGTAGAGCCATAGCTGTGGTGGCTTTTTTCTGTACATAATCTATATGTTTGTTAAAAGTGAGATGTCTGTCTAAAACTACACCAAGGTATTTAGTTTGGTTAGCCCAAGGGATATTGACATCAAAAAGATGTAATGTTCTTTTTATATTATTCCTCGCGTGAGGATCGAACATAATAGCCGCGCTTTTGTCTGGGTTTATTCCTATGCGCCATTTGAGGCACCAGGACCCGAACGTAGACACAGCCCTTTGGACGCGGTAGTATAAGTGAATCCTATTTCTGCCTGAGCTGAAGATGACTGTGTCGTCTGCGTAAGAGCCTACTGCGATGTCGGGGAGTTCGGGGATGTCACTAACAAACAGGTTGAAGAGGCAAGGGGCTAGGATAGAACCTTGCGGGACTCCTGACCTTATTGAATGTGGTGAGGATAGAGTTCCGTCCGCTTTATAGCGGAAGGTACGGTCTGATAGGTAAGCGAGGATTATGCGGACTAGTCTGTCCGGGACTTGAAAGAGATAGAGTTTAAATATGAGGCCTTCGTGCCAGACCTTATCGAAAGCTTTGGCTATGTCGAAAAATACGGCAAGCGTGCGCCTAGGACGGCGTGGCTCCGTGAAATTGGAGAGAATATGCTCCGTGAGGCGGAGCACTTGGTGGGTACACGAGTGCTTCGGTCGAAAGCCGAATTGCTCGTGTGGTAAGAGACATTTCTCTGAGACAATGGATTGAAGACGGTTCAGAAGGAGCTGCTCGTATATTTTACCTAACGTATTGAGGAGGCTAATTGGGCGATAGCTTTCTGGGAGAGATGCCTTTTTACCGGATTTGCGGATACCTATTACCGTTGCCTTTTTCCAAGCGGCTGGAAAATGGCAGTGAATTATGGCCGCATTGAAGATACAGACCAGAAGAGCTATAAGTTTATCAGGGAGAAGTTTTAGGGCTTCGTTCCTGATTCCATCAGGACCAGGGGCTTTCCTTGGCTTAAGGCGTTTTATGATCGCGACAACTTCGTCATTTGTGACCGGGTCTAAATTTTCAACTGGTGGGGTCTCTCTTATTGATTGAATTGTTCGATTGACCCTCCCGATGTGTCCGGGATCTATGGTATGATATTCATAGGAATTGGGAGAACACTGTTGTTCGAGAGTGGTAGCGAGATACTCTGCCTTATCTATACTTTCGAAGGCGGGCAGATTGCCGGGGCCTCTATCCAGCGGTGGCATTGAGGACGAGTAGCTGCTCTTTTGTTTACGGACAAGATCCCAGAAAGCAAGATGAGATGGTTTGATTTCCTCTAAAAGACTGTCCCATCTTTGACCGCGGAGTTCGGAGATACGAGTTTTAACTAATCGTTGTAAGTTACGTAGCCGTACGCGATTTTCCTCCGTCGGATAAGAATCATGGGCGCGAGTCGCGGCGTTTTTTTCCGTGATCAGTCTTCGAATGTCATCAGGGAGTATGAAACGGCGATCGTTTGCCACCTTTACCTCTTTCGAGGTTTCGCTGATGGCATTCTGGAGGTGACCGACCAGGGAGTCAATTGCCACATCGGCATCGGTCACAGACTTTATCTCGTCGGGGATCCTATCTAAGAAAGGGGAGGAGAGATTATTTGAAAGATAGTGTTTGAGCTTTGGATAGTCAGCCACTTTGACTGAAGCCGGTGTGTGGTCACCCGGGAAACCTAGTTGCAAAATTACTGGGCGGTGATCGGAATCTAGTTCATGTACGACATCGATTTGTCGTACCTGAAGCGCGATCCCTTTTAAAATAGCTATGTCTAAAACTGAAGGGCGGCAGTTAGTTTGATAATGAGTTGGCTCAGAAGGAGCTATTACGTCGAACGTAAGCGTATTTTCTAGCCAGTATAAAGTCCTACCATTAGTGGTACTACGCGGGTTGTTGTATTGAATGTGCCCGCTGTTTAGATCGCCAGCCACTATAACAGAGTCACCGAGTGCGAAAAGCGTCTCCAGATCCGACTGGAGGAGAGTTTTATTAGGTGAAAGGTACGCGGAAACGATAAAGATAGTGGGATGACCGGTCATACCCACTCTACATACCGAGACTTCTAAATTTGTAAGTTCGGGAGGATCTATTGGCATGCAATATAGTGACTTTCTGTAGTATATGAGCGTGCCGCCGCCTCTTACACCGGTACGGTCATTTCTTACTATCTTGTAGTTCGCAATCGCGGGATTACGAACGCTCGGTTTTAGTAGTGTTTCTTGTACAAGAAACACGTCTATCTGTCGCTCCTTAAGGAAGCTAGCTACTAAGTCTCGTTGGGGTTTCAGGTTACGTGCGTTAAAGAAGGATATAGAAAGGCCACGAGGTCTGATCTTATCCTCCATTGCGAATTTATTTAGGGGAAGAGCGGATGAGGCGTTGCACGGTCTTTGCAATGCCTGGGAAGCACCTAATAGCTTTAAGACGGCCTAGATCCTGACTAGCACTGAGCATTTCGTCGAATGCGATGATGTCCTCTACTGAATGTTGGTCAAGAAGTTCAGCGAGCCAGTCGATCCCTATTAGACCAATAGACGGGCTGGACATAGTGGTATGTGAGGGTTTAGCCTTTGGAGGCTGCGGTTGGGGCGCCCATGAGGTGGTTGGAGCTAAAGTTGAATTCTGAGACGGAGATGTATTCACGGAAGTGACTCGCGCGGGTTTAGGCAGGCTCGGGAAAGCCTGAATTGACTTGAGTGGCGGTGGGGCAGGATGTGCGGCCGTTGTTTGCGCTGAGGGCGCCTGATTAAAGGAACGCGTGTGTCTTGTGCGTGGAGCGCGTTCACACCCGCGATAGTTCGCGGGGTGCCCGGCTTTACCGCATAAGACGCAGCTCGGTGGAGTTGGAGAGTCACGGGTGCGAGAGCACTCCTTAGTGGAGTGGTTTTCTAAACATTTGACGCAACGCGGGTTGATAAAGCAGTTGCGAGCGGAGTGGCCGTATGCTTGACAGTTATGGCATTGAGTGGGGGTATGCCTCTTATGGGGGGTCTCTACAACTATGCCGGAGAGGCCGCAGACGGATTGGAGGGAGAAAATTTCTTTTCCTTCCTTGGATCGGTCCAAAGTGACTAGAACTAGGTCGTATAGTTTTTTTGTTATATTATGGTACATTCGATGTACCTCGTGGACCGGGAAGTTTTGTTCCTTAAGGGAGGCTAGGATTAGCTGCTCGGGGAGCTCTTTAGGAACGCGCTTAAGAACGACGCGCAGAAGGCGCTCTTCTTCAGTTGTGTAGGTATAGAACTGGTGTTTTCCTTCCCGGAGAAAGGACGTTAAATTCTTATAATCTTTGATAGACGGGACTTTAACCTGTATCCCTGAAGGGGTGCTGGTGGCCCTTGTGTATGCAATTTTCCTTGAGTTGAGCTGGGCCGAGATGCTTACCCAGGAAGCCTTATCGCAGATCGTAACGGGGGGCGGTGGGCGTACCGCTTTCTCAGTCGAGCTAGCGGATGTGGGAGGTTGTGTCATTGGGGTATTAGCGTTCTCGGATGCAGTAGGGACGCGCCTTGTTTTTGCGACAGCAGTTTCAACTGTTGAGGGTGATAGCACCCTCTTGTTCTTGGCCTTTGTGACTATTATAAAGTCGGCTTCAGGATTGCTTTCAGGTTCCAAATCGAGGTCCCTCATTTCAGCCTCGTTTTCGGGGGTCGGGTCGGAGGATAATAGCGAGAAAGAGTTCGCCGTTGGTATTGGCCGTGGTGCGTACGATATTTGCTCCTCGAAAGGACGAGGCGCAAGCGTAGGGGTGGGGGTCGCTGAAGGCGACTGTGTACTTGTTATGTTGATAGCAGGTGCCTGCGAGTGAATTAACACAGGCGAGCGGGATCGGGAGCGTGAGTGTGGAGATGCTGGGCGACGCACCGGTGCTGTCGCTGCGGTAGATGGGGTGCGAAGGGGTAGTAACGTAGATGGGGGGGACGCCGGTCGAGCACGAGTTGGTGCATTCGCTGCGGTCGGTGGGGTGCGAACGCGTTGGACTGGTTGGGAGGCGAGGAACGCCTTGAGCAAGTCTGGTTGCTCTCTACCTATGAAGGCACGTAGCCTTAAATATAAATCTTCCGGACGATTGGCCATGGTCCGGATGTAGGACTTGGGGGCTATAGACAAAGAGTATTACTTAATATAGGAGAACTACATATCTAATTACTACACCATTTTAATTTATAAAATGCAACGTCTATCGTATAAAATGCCTATAATATAGAAAGTAAAATCCAAGAAACTTCGACACAGGGGAAATACGATTTGTATCGCACTTTTCTTATCATATACAACATTCCTTTAATTATTTTTCTATATTAAATATATGAAATGTATGTTTTTTTTTGCATAAGCCTTATTAATGTCAATCATATACTTCATATATCACGTTATAACACTATTACAATTTAAAATCAATTGTCTTATTTCACTCACATTAACATTTTAGCAGATATCAATTAATATTTTAATGAAAATATAACATCGTTACATGCAAAAACAAACGTACCGCTAAATGAGTTACAATAGTAACAACACCCACATAATATTATGTTTCCATTTGCTCAGAGTAATTATGAGAAATGTTTGCTTTAACAGCAAACTTATTATCCTAGTGTCAAATCCAAAAATACTTTATAGTACTAAAAGGACGAGCAAAAACACAATTCGGTTTCCTTTTATAATGTATAGGACACGTTTACAGTTAATATATAATATATATCAGCCCATATGAAGAGTATGGAGTCATATTTAGACCTTACTATAATTTACATAATTACCCTATAACAATACCTATCTTATAACAATTTAATAAGAAAATAGCCCAACGAAGTCCTTGAAATTTTTGTCGAGTAAATTGACTTCTTATTTTTTTCTATTAGACATATGCTGTTGGCCTTAAGGACTTTCACATCTTCTTCGAGCTTTAGGGGCGAGTAGTAAAGCACTCAGCCCCAGGCAACAAGCACAAGGAAGTCACGAAATGACCGATCCTCGACTTGTAGTGATACCGGAGTGATATCTTATAAAAATTAACACTATTATAGGTCGCGGCAAACTTTATGGCTAGTATGAACATAGGTACGTTAGAGTGTGCACAACACAACATTGGTATCAGAGGGGTAGAACCGGTCTTGGATGGTCATTTCTCATCATAGTTATGTGGAATATGCAAAATGACATTGTAGACATTATTTACCCGCCTATACCAATAGCAAGTGTGAGCTCGTTACTGAGTCCAGACCGGCCATAAAGTTTAGTGCGACATATATATACCTACATTTTCTTATTATGCTTGATATGTTAGAAACATGGATACTAATATATGTTATATCCCGGTTATAGAGATTCCGTAAATAAAACAAGATAAAGCGGCATGTTTATTACAAAATATATTGGTATAGAACGTAGCCCGAACTAATACGAAGGCTTGGTCACCGTGTAAACAAGTTCTAGGTTACATTACATTGTATTAGTAGTGCTGACACTTCGGACGTTGTTTTGCCTTATCCGATAGTTTAATAACTCCACAACGACGCCACCTTTCGAGGTACAGGTTTATTTTACTTTGAAAATATTCAATGAAGATGTATTATAGAATATTTAATAGTAGTTAGAGCATCACCTTCTAGTTCTTAATATAAAGCTGGGCATGAGATCTCACAATTGGATATAGATATTAAATTATTATAGTCTATATTTTTACGTTCGGTTTCGCTCGCATTAATATTGGTTTTGTCAAACAAATCGGATGATGCAATAAAAAGTTTCATATAATGTCTATCTCACTCTGTACCCTACTTCCTATAAGTTTTTCGCTAGGACAAGTAGCCTGTCACCGTCTCCAGGGTCCCATTTATCTATATACAAAAATTCATCGCAATCGACTCAGCAGTCTAGGCGTGAAAACGTAACTTTCGCAATTATAATATTAGTAAGGATAAGTATATCGCATACTTATCCAGCGGTGTTTAAATTTTCAACTTTCTATTTAACTGGTAGATTAGTTTAAACCGATCGTACGATTCATACTAAGCACGTTAACAAATACATTTAAATAAAATATATACAATTCCAAATCCACTTAAACGTAGTAGATAATAATCATAATTTATTCTCTATAAATATTTACTCATCATTCCTGACCAATAGTATAAAAGAAGCTGGCGAAACAAAAGGTTATAATATCCAAAAAATTCCTACATTACTGTTACTTAAAAAAAAACAGCTGCAATATCCACAACAGAATTTTAAAAAATTAACATAAACCAGCGTCCTGTTAAATATTTGACGCGGCAATTAGCAGTTGAAGGGCACGCATGACGTCAGGGTAAATTGATGCGCAGAGTAACGCTCGGCCCTTTGATGTTTGCCCGGCCGCAACATCACCACCGCAGCCTCGTGTAACACGCTCGCCCGTCAGTACAGCCTTAATCAGGGTTAATCTAAAAATAATTTCACTTAACAGGTACTAGGTGTGTTTAAAGGCCTTCTAGTGTACATGTAGATCCATAAAAAAACGTTATAGTCATTTTTGAAACAGACACGAAACAAATTACAAATTGTTTCATACAGTTTCGAAATAACGATAATTTGGATTGTTTTTTATAGTTCATAGGTTTTACCGTTGTCGCTACAATTTCACCTGATGTTAAGTGAGGATGAGGCGCAATATGGTGGACACGCTAAACCTGTGGAGGGATTGGCTCTCAAGTGCAACAGCCAAAACACAGCTATAAGCATTTGGCGGCAGATTTTTAACTTGAGGATAGTAGCTAGCCAGGTGGAGATTAAAGAAAGGTCTACCACCATGCTATGGTTTCATCACGATGTTTTCCTTCACCAAAGCTCAAGCTCATTGCAGGGATTCGAATACACATCCTTTAACACAGCGTTCGTACACGCTATTACTGACGTATCATCGTTTCCAGCTTCTAGTTACAGTCGATAATGCTTAAGTAGATTTTATTGTCTTTGGCAGTCGAGATAGAAGAGTTGGTGGAGACGGTGTAGGCTACCTCTTTTTCGCGAAAAACATATTGAAAGTGGGTTAAAAAGAGAGACAAACTTTGGATAAAACTTTTTATTGCGTCATCCGATATGTTAGACAAAATCAATATAAACGCGAGCTAAGCCGCTAATAAAAGCTAGTACCTAAATATTTTTCATACACGGTACTTCGATAATAATAAATAATTACCCAAGCGAAACATAAATTACAATAGATCTCAGATGTACTTAAAAATTATGAGAAAATATATATGAATTATACTAGCAATTAAATATATCCTTTTGCAATTGGCGATATGAGTGAGGACAGAAAAATAAACGAAGTTATCGTGCGAGTCAACGTAACGTCAAGAACGGCTAAAGAAATGAAATCCCAAACGATTCCATTTACTCTCAACGTTAGAAATGGAACGGGGAATTAGATTACGTAATTCCATCACCGATCTCTACAATATTGTATTCGATAAAAACAATGAACTGTTGAAACGGTATACCTTCGCATTGGGATTTGTTAAATCGAATTATAACACGTACGTGGAACTTTCTAAATATATCTAATTTATGTAACCATTATGCGTGCAATAGGAACTTGAGGTACGCAGTAATGCCTTTTGGAACAGAGATTTGAGAAAAAAATTATAACTTTATAAGTTTAACGTTATGGCTACAGTCTCAACTGATGTTATGTTGGTAACTTTCACCATTTATTCATCACTAAGTTATTCAGCCAGTCAATTTGTAGTATTCCTAGTAAACAATAAAAATAACATAGATCGACACAAAGTTATTTTGCGTACAACAAATATGACTACAGAAATTTATAATTCTTATAATTTTAAGGTTTTAAACAGAAAAATCTACATGTAAAAGTATGTTGGAATGTCTTAGCAATATAAGACAAATTATACAGTAACAATACCTTTTGTAAAACTTATTTCAAAATGTGAACCACTACTACAATAACATTAAACACTATTAAATCTTTTAAAGTGAATATTCCATAAGTAAAAGTCCTATGTTTTGCAGAATTTCAATCAATTTTCTTACGTCCAGTGAGAGAATGAATTTTAATTGGAAACATACCTCAATATTCCATTAAGATGACGAGGTCATCCAGAATAAACGTAACCGCATTCGAGGCACAAGGTAAAGCAATCAGTATAGCGGACATGCAATCTGCAGGTCTGTATAAAACACAAACAGTACCTTTGTTGGGTTATCAATAAATGTATCTTTGCTTTAGTCGGTCTTGTTTACTCACATTTTGATGGTTTGCGATGAACCGTAGTCGCCAGTCGACAATGAAACCACATATCGTCGGTTTATGTATCTATCTTTTATACGTATATATATGTATTTACCAGTGGTATGGACGTAAAATATTTACACGTATCTGTTGATAGGTATGTTATAATTAGAAGAAGTGTGGGCACTGTTCCTAGTCTTCTGACAACATGAGAGTTTTAAGTGTCACCGTGGTGCTATTTAGTGGGTAGTATCGGCTGCTTATCACCCGTTAAGTTTTATCATACGCCCATCGCACGTTGCTTGAGCCCGGGTAATGCGTTTACATGTTGCGACGAGGAAGTCCGTAAAGAATAGGATTTTCAACACCAGTTTATTAGGAAAAGGGATTTTATAATTACACTAGAAGAAACGTAAAAGTTGTCCCTAGTCTCTGGTAGTATGGGGTATTAAAAGTTGCCGTGGTGTTTTAGTGGGTAATTGAATGTACTTCTAAAATGATAAGTGATAAGTCCCCGACGTTGCTCTTGTGGCCTGCTCAGGTCATTACATGTGAGAGTACTTTAATGTAGATTTTCATTAAGAATTAAGAAGTGTAATATATCACATTTTAAATCTTATAATCGTCTTAAATTAAATTATTCAATTATAATTCTCGCAAATATTTAGAGACGTTATCATCTGACCATAATTTTATTCCATGTTAAATATAAATGTAGATACATACGGTATTTAGAAATTAAGATGGCTTTAACTAACTGGCGTCATATCAAACGGTTAGCCAATTGAATGTAGTATAGTAAATTCATAAGGAACTATTTATTTGTGAACAGCTGGAAGCCTTTGAAGATCAATCTCCAACAACTCGCTACATGAGACATCCGAATGTGCCCTCAATAATTTTAAACATATCATAGGATGGTTATGGATCATTCTTCTGCATTATTATTGTAAACAATGGCAACATTATCAAAGAGTCAATTCACGTCAAGTGGACCCCCCTTTTTCCACTTGATGATAGAAAACTTAATAAAATATAATTATCGAAAGTAGTCATACCTAAAAATCATCCCTTAAAACAGTTTTTTAAAATTTTGTATTTAACAACAATTTTTTTAACAATAAAAATTTTTGGTACTTTTAATTAAAAAATAGATTGTGAAAAAACTATTGAAGATAACTTAACGAAATTTTCAGGAAATTATAGTAAAATATCTATATTTTCACATAAAATTCTTTTGCAAATTTAATTTGTTTATTATCATATTTTTTATTAACTTTTAAATAAACAAATTAAAATTTTAATGACTTCTCAGTACGATAATCGAAGTTTTTTTTTTTAGTAATACGCATTATACATTTAAGTACTTTATTTCAAAATAAAATTTCACAGCCCGGTATTAGTTTAAATAATATGAATTTTTATATGATGCAGCGGCGAGCGGTACAAGTGCTGTGCGCTACTGAGCTTAGCTGTTAAGACTATAGATTGCTACATATTACACAATTATTTAATAAATAATTTTTACAATTTAATTTTTCTTATATTCATTTATATTTTTAACAACATTTACACAGAGTAATATATTAATTAAAGTATTATTTAGATCCAATAGTTAAATAAAATTATTTATTAAATAATTGTGTAATATGTAGTGTCTATAGTCTTAACAGCTAAGCTCAGTAGCGCGCAGCACTTGTACCGCTCGCCGCTGCATCATATAAAAATTCATATTATTTAAACTAATACCGGGCTGTGAAATTTTATTTTGAAATAAAGTACTTAAATGTATAACGCGTATTACTAAAAAAAAAAAATCGATTATCGTACTGAGAAGTCATTAAAATTTTAATTTGTTTATTTAAAAGTTAATAAAAAATATGATAATAAACAAATTAAATTTGCAAAAGAATTTTATGTGAAAATATAGATATTTTACTATAATTTCCTGAAAATTTTGTTAAGTTATCTTCAATAGTTTTTTCACAATCTATTTTTTAATTAAAAGTACCAAAAATTTTTATTGTTAAAAAAATTGTTGTTAAATACAAAATTTTCAAAAACTGTTTTAAGGGATGATTTTTAGGTATGACTACTTTCGATAATTATATTTTATTAAGTTTTCTATCATCAAGTGGAAAAAGGGGGGTCCACTTGACGTGAATTGACTCCAAAGCAACGGTAAACAAAAAACCGCAACGTTGGGCGATTTCTGATAACTCTATGTGAAGCTTTTCGTGTACTTTTTCTAAATCGTAGGCTATAAATAAACAAATGTCCCGCATAATATTAATATGTATGAATAAAAGCAAGACCTTACCACATCGAATGTACTCGTATGCGATTCCTCTACTTTTCCGAGTCAACATTTCCTTGGATTAATTGAATATCTTAATAATAAAACCCATTTCATTAACCTTACGCTTATGAATAATTTAGTAGGTTACATAGACTACCGCGTACCGCTTCCGAAATAATCATATTTATTGCTATATATGCATTTCATTCCTGAAATATAAAAACGAAGTATAAATATTTTAGTAGTCTACAGGCGAATTTTCTTATTTATACCACTCAAATATGACTTCAGTCATAAAAATAAAGTATATCTTTAACATTTATAAACTGTCTATCGTATTATAATGGATCCTATTCTGATATTTTGTCCAAAGATGTAAATATTAAGAGCCAAAATAATTGAGTTTAGAAACATTATATATAAATAGTGAATTTATTTTACATTACATTGCTTAGACAAGTAAATGTTTTAAGTGGTCAAAAAGTATAAGAAACTGTTTATGACAATAGCACTAAATTTGAAATTACAAAATTCAAAATTAATTCAAAAATTTAATCTTGTTTAGGTTGAAAATAGCCCAAAGAGAACGATTTGATAGCAATGTATTTTGCAAATCTTACCCAGATGAGGCCTAAAATACCAGTTAATGTTTAATATTACTTTTTTGCCTCGCGAGACTACAGCAATAGAATGTATATTTTAACTTATCTTCTGGTATAAATTGAAAAACAATATAATACGAATTCATCCACTCAAAGAAATTTTATAACCTCGTAATATTAATTCCACAGAGACTTGAAAGATAAGAAAAATTCTTAACGTTAAAAGGGAAAAATTTATATACCCTTGTCAGACGTCATTTCGTTGTTTTGAGCTGATACTTAAACGTTACTTAAAAACCCAACATTTATTATTATCCAGCAGTTTAAATAGAAAGCAGGAAGCTTCAAGATCATAGAATACTACATAGAATACTACATAGATAGAATACTAAATAACTTGTCAGTTTATAGTATTACTATTAAGAACTAAAATTAGTAAATGCGATTGAAATTCTATACAAAGTCGCTACGTTTTCTCTTATTTTAAGAAGCAATTACTTAAACCTAAGATCACTTATAATAAATATAATAAAGGACATGTTTAATATAGGGCAGTAAATAATAAGTTGCTCAAGTACAGTTATAATTCACTATCTGTGAAGTAACTAACTTCTTGTGAAGTTAATTAATTAAAATCAAATCCTGTTGTAATACAATGAGGTAGCATTTTTCGATGTCCACATAATGAATGGAATCACTTTTGCGATTATAATTCGGATTAAACATTAAAGTATTTTAGGATAACGAATGACATAATTTCTACTGATATTTAAAAGCAATAATAATAAAATCACACGTATATACGTCCTTTTGGGCAACGACGTTATACACCTTTGCGACCTGCTACTTGTCAAAGTCACCGCGGCTCAAGTTTTTATAGTAACCACGCTTTATTTTCTACTTTAGGGCACTTATGCAGGAATATTTCGAACCTCCGAACTATGTCGTAAATCTGGCGTTCGCTGGTTTTTAGAATAGATTAGAGGAAAGTCTTTTGTAAAATTTGTCATTTTTAACCCACTGAAATGAGCACCATGTTATATGTTAATAACCAACCCAAATATATATAGGGATATGGAACCCAAAGAATCAAAATATATTTGTACATATTACTAAATTACCAAATTAAGATACTAATTCCTTTAACTTACTTTAATTTCTTTTAAGATCTGTTTCTCTGTGACTTTTCATGAGCAGAAAAAGACATTTATATTTTCAAGTATATATTTAATTATAAATATAATATGTATTTTCCCAATGTAATGCTTAAGTAACCCTAAGTGTATTAAAAACATATCTAAATTAATATTATAAAGTGAAAAAGTTTCTTTGTTTAACACGTTAACAAACATTAACAAACGTACAAAATAGAAGCAAATCTGTTTTCAAAGAACTTACAAAAACGGAAAATATATCATTTAATTTTTAATTACACACGAACGAAGTCGCGGACACAGCTAGTATTTTATAAGCAAGACTATTTAATCTCGAGCACCTTTAAACATGTGCTTAATTGTTTTTAAAAATTACGTTGATTTTTTTAATAAATACTAAATTTTTAATTTTCTCCATATAATGTAACTAGCATCTTTGATATTTTAATTAAATTTCTTGGTCTTTGATAAAGTATAATTCTGATTAAATAATTAGTAGGTATAGATTTACGGTTCAAGGCTTGAAATAACCTTTGATTTATTTAATATAGAAATTTGTAAACTATTATAGTGCTTACCTATTAATATAACTATATTTTTTCATACTTGTTCCATATTTAAAGATATTAAGTGACCAATTCTTGTGGACAAGTTACGTACTTGTTGTCACCGTTCCCCTACGCTAGGTGTCAAAGATTCCAGGCGGTTTGTCTTTTTCCGACATTTTCAAGAATTGTTGTCATATTTCTATCAATTTACAAAAAACCTATAATAATGTTAAACCAAAACCTCCCTCGTGAAAAACTCTATCTATTGAAGACAACCGCATGATAATCCGTTCAATGGTTTTTGAGTTTATCACGAACGACAAACAGACGCTGCGGGGGATATTGTTTTATAATAGATCTTGATACATAGCTGGTTTCTTGGAGATTATAGTAGTATTTTGGATTAAGTCTTGTATTTATATGACGTTTTCTTTCCAAACATACTTAAATAAGTATTAAAGTGTTCAGCTAATAGTTATTGAATTTTTAATGCCAATCTCTGTTTATTATTCATTTATATCATATCTTTATTTTTTCCTTTTACGATTTTATTATATGTATAAGAAGATACAATGAACCGTATAAAATACAAAAATACACTCTTACAAATACAAATAAAAAATGTTTATACATGAGGGTAATCGATGTTCAGGTGGAAGGGAGCTTATCATCTAATTTGAAAACTTTCTCGCTTCTAACCAAATTACGTATTACCAATAAAGTCCACCGTAAAATCCCTCAAATTGAATTTAAAAAGTATTTGTGGCGACAGCGTTTACATTACATAACAAAGTAAATAACAATGTTTTTAAAAAAATCTTATTTTCAAAAAACATATTTCAAAATACTTTTATTATTTCCCGTTATGTTGATTGCTAATAATTATAACATTGCGATTTTTATACTATATATATATATATATATCAAATTATTCTTTTTTTATACTTAAGGTTTAGCGTTATGACCATAATCTCACAAGTGACAATCTCTCTCTCTCTCTTAAGTGACGATACGGCCCAAGTTGGTAGACACGCTAAACCTGTGGAGGAACTGGCTCTCAAGTGCAGCTGCCGGAACACACCTATTGGTATTTGGGGGCAGGTTTACAACTTGAGGGCGGTAGCTACCCAGTCGGGTATTAGAAAAAGCCCTACTATGCTATGGTTTATTCAGTATGTTTTCTTTCAGCGAAAGCTCAAGCTCATTGTAGGCACTTGGATTCGAACTCACGTCCCTTGACGCAAAGTCGTACACACTACCACTGAGCTATCATCGCTTCAATTATTTCATTCATTCAATTAGGATTATGAAAGGTGAAGATGGATATATATCAAACATATAATGCTAATTGATGTTCCATTAAAAACACTTGTCGAACTGAATAATTGATGCCTCTGTTGAGTCTCGTGGGCGTGATCAATGCGAGCGGGACGGTGAAACAGGGTGACCATTAAACAGAAGTATGAACGAAACAATCTGTATGTTGTTGTTATTTGTAATGTTTTTTTTATAGTTAAGGTTTAGCGTTATGGCCACAATATCACCCGATATTAAATGATGTGGCCGAAGCTGTTAAACACGCTAAACGTGTGGAAGGACTGGATCTCAAGTGCACCTGCCGGAACACACCTATATAAATTTGGCTGCCGATTTTCATCTTCGGGGTGGTAGCTAGCCAGGTGGACGGTATAAAGAGCCCTACCACTATACTATGGTTTCATCAAAGAGATAAATAAAGTTTTATTTATCCACCATACAGCACATGATAATTACAACATTAAAAGATATTACGATGTGTTCCTTCACCGAAAGCTCAATCTCATGAAGGTGGATTCGAACTGAACGTGTCAATTGATAATCCGTACATATTATTAACTAAGCTATCACCGCTTCAAAATAATAGTTAATTTTAATAGTGATTATTTAACATCATACTACCATTGATACAAGCGTAGCTATATTAAAAAAAGGTATAAAAATTTTGAAATAATCTTTAGTTTCACGCGAACGAAATCGGCGAATTCGGCGAAAGAAGTTTGAGCACCATCTCTTGTTTCTGCCAGCATGGGAGTTTGAAGTGACACCGTGGTGCGTTGGTGTGAGTAGTTTTGGATGCTTATCACACGATGAGTTTTGGTCTGAGCCAAGGTATTGCGTTTACTCGTTCTGATTAGGATGTACGTAAAGAGTATGATTTTGAAAACCACGTAATAAAAAAAAAGTTTATATTCACATAATAAATTTGTTTTATAATGACGATGGTTAATGTTTATGGTATTTGATAGGTCGGATTTCTTGTCGAAAAGGGTCAAACTAACTAGCAATGTATAAGTATGTAATTACATATTAAACGCTGGATTGATCTGTTTCATTATGCCACCTAAAAGTAATTGTTTGCATAATATTATATTTAATAGATTTCAGATAATGTTCGATTAATTTTTTATATATCTATTATCAGAATTTCGGACGGATCGTGAGGAAAGCACATAAAAACTACTGCACTGAACATTAATTTGAGCAAAATTAGCTCTTTGAGTATTGGTAGACAAAAATCCTAACTAAATTTAAGTGAAAGATGTAAGATGTTTTATGAACGATATATATAATTATTTTTTTTTGCAATTAATGGTAATACAACTTTCATTCAAGCATTTTTTATGGTTTTAGTCCGTATTATAAGTTTATATATGTGAACTTATCCGTCCATTAACTAAAAGATACCAATCTTACAATAATCAAATAATGAAAACATCCATATACAATTTATTCTCACTAACTTGTAACTACCCTAAATTGCGCGTATTTTTTGTTCTGACTGAGGCACTTCAGAAGATAATTATGTTAATCTATAGTTATATAAATATAGTAGAATATCTTTCAGAGTGTAATAAAGTCTTATTATACCCGAATTGATCAATTTTTCGAGTGTTAATTGTGTTAAATAAAACAAATAGTGTTTTATAATTAAAATTATCCACACTATATTCTGAAGTATGGTCGCAGTAGTCTATTCTATTAATATAATCTGTACGTAATATCCGAAGGCTCAGGTGTACATTAAACGATGTAGGTACTTAAATGATCCATATTGTATATGATCAATCTTGAAATAAGGGTAGATAATATAATAAGATTATCTGGAACTGAAATCAGTAAATGGGTTACATTCTATTGAAAATCTCAAGTTACGAAAAATTTACACCTACTAATTTCATCCTAAATATCTCTAGAACTTCACTGTCAAGTAAGTTACTAAATCAAACTAGTGTTAAAACTGTATTTAACCACGTCTTATATAAAAAATGTATTATCCTTAGATATAACCCAATTATTATTTTAAGCAAGACTTAAATACTACAGGAATTTACTTCATACAGAAAAAATTAAGTTGTAGATATTAAACAAATAACTATTAATTTTTAATGAAATGCGATAAATGCGGCTTTTACTTTAGTGTTACTGCCAATTATCAATCTTATACTAAGTAAACAATCTTTAAATGCTCGCTTATGAGTCTATTTCACTTTTCTTTTGTGTGTTAAATAGTTCATGGAAGTACTTAGTAGTAGCATATAGTTTCTCAGTTAAAGTTTTAAATTATTTCTATCTTTGTATCAATATATTTTTAATTATATAATTTTCATTGGTTCACCATTTACTCTGAAAACGTTTTGACTCTCCATGGAGACATGGAACAGAATACATACATATTTTACAGGAAATAATTATTATGATGTCGTTATTCCTCCCCTAACGATTATATAAAAACGCATGTTAGACATTTTTTCCTTGGCTACATAAAGAAAAGAAAAACGTAGACACGTCATACGAATGCGTAACTCGGAAACGAGACGTCTAACGGAAAAGGGAGGCAACAGAGGGGTTGGACGATACATAGATACTTAATGGATTCATATACACCTAATATTGGAGACCTAAAATACAATAAGCAATTAAATTTTAATGATTTTCTTAATACATAATTTTTATGTACGCTTGTACCCACGACTGGATTTAGATGAATAGAGTCCCTAGGCCACCTTATGAGGCTCTTTCAGATCTCGCGTTGATCTTAACCAACACATTTTTAGGTTTGTTTATTAGTCATATGCATAGAATATCTTGTTGGTTTCGGTCGAGTGTTCACTGTTTTCAGAATAATGTCATTCTAATTTTGGTAGCAACTTGAATGTAGGCCTTTCTTGAACTTCAATCCCTACGCCTAGCCTAGTTGGCCTATAGTAAAATCTAGCCCTGCTTGGACCCTTTCTACGGCTAGATCTCTTACTGTCACCATCAATAACCGACCTCCGTCGTGCCGGCACAATTTTGAAAAGAACAATTCTAATAATTTTTAAAGCGTCATCTTAGCAACATTCAGTTGTTTTTTCATTATTGGTTGTTGATTTTTCGGAGGAAAACCAGAAACACGGCTGGAGAACTTCCTACTTCTTTTGTACAAATATTATGGAACAATAAAAGTTAGTTATAATAAATTCAGTACAAAAATATATGCCGTGCGGCTTGTTACACTATTTCGTTTGATAGTACTCGAATATTCATATCCGGCCAAAATCACGTGTATGCGTTGCGAACAGCACTGTACTGGACTATATTGGCGCTGACTACATCATCTGGAATCTCGGATTACCACCAGGTAAGTGAGGCTTTGTTATTCATCGATATTGGTGAGAAGAGATCCAGTGGTGTAAGCCCAGCCCTATCTACACTTTGTTGCATATCCAGCCGCGACATTTACGGCGGCATAGCGGTAGGTTTTTTTATTCCATGATCACTGCTACAATGTAACTACTATTACATTGACTAATTGACATTAACTATTAGTTTGAATTAAACTTCTAAAGTGCAAAAATTTGTTAAAAGATTAGCGAATACTTTGTAAGTAGTTATTTTTAACAACAAACATTGTGGATACTGGGTATTTCACACAACAACAACAACCGAACTGAAGGTATTAAATGGTAACATTATGTTCAATTTCTGAAATTTAGTCCGTCTTTTATTTAAAATGTTCTTCGCTACCAGTAACACTGTCTCGTATTCGGTTAAACCCTTACGCGGTGAGTGTTTGACAGAATTTCGAACACTTCAAGGACCATCACACTAAGAGCTCTTTCGGAGGTTCGTGATTTTGATTTTCCCCTTTTTTACACGGCTACAATATATATGTACTGGTTGTAAATTATAATGTAACAACAGAGTATAAAAGAAGATATAGAGAAATAACTGATATATTATCCCGCAAAATCCATTTGGAAAAATCTCGTAAAGCGATGAAATCACTACTTTCATTTTCAATTACCTACAAAGCAAATTTTAGAATTTTGATTAACGATTTATATTTATGAAATATATAGTGAACTAATATTCGTTGTTATTTTTACATTATAACTTGTCTTAACATGTAATGTGAATGTCAAAATAATTTATAATCAAAAATGGACATAGCAGCTTAATATATTACTTCCTTATGTACATATATGTACAGAAAAATTATATAGCCAAAAGGTTTGTTTGTTTGATTGAACGCGCTCATCTTAGGAATTAGTTGAACTACCATTCGAATTACAAACATGATTAAGGATTAATCATTAAGGAAGGCTTTTCGCTATTTAACATCACGCTATTACCAATAGGAGCAACGTTGTATTAAAAAAGTTATAAAAACGGGAAAAAATTAAGACATCATTTTTACTTCCACGCGGACGAAGTCGTGAGCACAGCTAGTTACATATAAATTCAATATCACCGGCAGGTACCGCTACCGCGATAGTAACGTCACATCCGTCGGAGCGCCGCGCACGCGCCTGCACGATACTACAGCCGGCAAGTTATATAGACAGGTGTCGACAGGAACGATCGTGTGTTCCAAAAAAAGTCTTGTTTATTTACAAACTCGGCGCGTGTCAGTTCTCAAGAAATATAATGATTTTCATCAGGCGCGCATTACTCAGCAATTTGGAGAAACTGCAGTCACCCCGATGACGAATATGAAAAATTAGCTATAGAAAGACATATAAGTGACTAATGGTGCCTGTATATTAGCCAATTTTTTTTAATGTATTTCACAAAACTGGTTATAATTGGAAATAATTATACAATAAACCGTATGTTATTACTTGCGTGTGTAATTACGTACTTGACGTTAAATTAACGTGCACTATATGTGTGAGTTACCAATAATTATAAATACAACACGTAATTACAAAATAAATATCAATTGAATTAAAAATACTATAATTTTTTAAGTTAATATTTGATTGACGCCAAAGAATTATAAAAATCATATTCTTAATTTGTCTTTATTGTACATTTAGATACAAGTTGTGTTTATAAAAGATGTCGGATTCAATCACCCAACACTACAAACAAAAACGCACCACGGCGACAATTCAAACTACCGTATTACCAGAGACCAGGGATAGCTACAATCCTCGTGGTCGAAATCTACTTCAAATACCTATAGGTGAGTTCCGGCAGTGCCACTTGAAAGCCAGTGCATCCATTAACTCGACTTAGTGTGCCCATCATATTGGGCCACATCGTCACTTATCTTCAAGTAAGATTGTGGGCATAGCGCTAAACTTATAAAATATATTCTAAAATGTCAGCAACATACTACTGATCTCTTTTCTATAACAAGAATCCACCCTACAATAATCGCTTATGTATCAGATACATAATAGGCTTGTTTCCTTATTTCCTTTGTAACCTTAATTGTATCATATATTATTGAAGCGATGATAGCTCAGTGGTAATGTGTACGACGTCGCGTCAAGGGATGTGAGTTCGAATCCAAGCACCTACAATGAGCTTGAGCTATCGGTGAAGGAAAACATCGTGAGGAAACCGTAGCGTGGTGGTAGGGCTTTTTCTAATGCCCGCCTGGCTAGCTAACACGCTCAAGTTGAAAATCTGCCGCCAAATACCAATAGGTGTGTTCCGGCAGTTGCACTTAAGAGCCAGTTCCTCGACAGGTTTAGCGTGTCTACCAACTTGGGCCGTATCGTCACTTAAAATCAGGTGAGACTATGGCCATAATGCTAAACCTAAAGAATAAAAAAAAAATGTTCATCTTGATTTTTCGTCTTGTTTAATAGTGAAAAATTGTACCTATATGAAAACGTTTTAACTAAGTGCGGAACGCTCCGGTGCGTTGTTTTGATTGTCAAAACCATTACTTGTTTAGCATAATCCGGATTATTTACTTTGTATTATTACACGGAGTTAACACAGTTTCTTCAAGTAGAGCGTCTTGTACTCTAGGCAATAATTTTATTCTTAAAATGCCTTTTATATCACCAGCAAATTCGATCCTTCGTTCACGGAATCAGAATATTCAAACAAAGATAATAGCATATCTGGATCTATTAATAACGAGCCATTTAATGACAGTCCTTTTGTATATGACCCACTTGAAGTAGATCTATTTTACTCCGGATATATACTAATTATTTAATTTTTTTAGTTTAATTTTCAGCGAATATATTATTGAACGAGCATTGAACTTATTGTTTGTACCTGTATGCGAATTATTCACCCAAAGTTATCTTTATTTCAACAAACTTAAGAGTATTTAATGTTGTTGAATTGGGATTGGAAGCGCACAGTGATATAATTACATGCCATCTGCCTTAATTAGCCTTGTCATCGTTTCTGAATGTTCCCAAGCATAAATATATACAGCCATAACAACATGAAATACTTGTTATTGCCATCGCTGTAGTAGCTGATTGAACGACTGTCGCAGCATGAACTTATCATTATCCCGGTCTTAGATACGTAATGGTCGTAATTTGGTATCACAAATGTGTATTACTTTCGCATGATAAATTTCCTAGTACACATGCATGAATGCAGCCACCTAAAATATTGAGTGTTACAAAATCGTTCAATTTACTTACACTACATTTAAACGACATAAAAAAAATGGATAAGCCTCGATAAATTAAGTATCTTAACATAACATGGCGTAAAGTTAATATTTTTATCTTCATAGTCTATACCGAAAGAAGTACCACATTTTGGGATCATATAGAAATTCATCATTGTCCCAACTATTTTATACACGTATCGTATGGTGGCATTTACAAAAAACTACCAATGAAATAAGAACAAGACTGGTATAACTCAAAGTTTCTCCGTCGTTTCATCAAGCGTATACAGATACAGTACCCTTAACGACTGAGTAAATAAAAGTGTAATTTAGAGTTACTGTCTGAATTTATACGTATCACGGTTAAGGACTGCAGATTCAAATGGTCTTACGATTGGCCGTTTATGGTTGCCACAAGTATGGATACGTTAAAGGTACATTTACTGGAATAAGTTATGTCATTAAGTTAAAAACATATTTCCCATAGAAATAATACTGTCTATGGACTGTATGGCAAAACATATGTATGTATGTTATGGGAAAAAAAAATAATAATAAAGAAATTATAATATAACAAATAATATGGATGATAAAACTTTTAAAGCAGTGATAGCTCAGTGGTAGCGTGTAAGGACTCCGAGTCAAGGGAAGTGAGTTTGAATCCACCTACAGCATGAGCTTCAGCTTTCGGTGAAGGATAAAATCGTGAGAAAACCATAACATAGTGGTAAAGCTTTTTCTAATGGCCGCCTAGCTAGCAACCACCCTCAAGTTGAAAATTTGCCGCCAAATAAGCCAAAATAATAATAAAAGGTGTGTTCCGGAAGTTGCATTTGAGTGCCAGACCCTTCACAGGTTTAGCGTGTCTACCAACTTGGACCATATCGTCACTTAAGATGTGAGATTATGGGCATAACGCTAAAACCTTAACTATTAAAAAAACTGTTTTAATATACCCCAGTATTATGCTGTTACGTTGGGCTACTGTTACATGCACAACTAATATAATCATTTTAATTATATATGCATAACATTGTATTAATCTTATATTAGTTATAATGTTAACTAGAAGTATGAAAAAAGTATACTCAAAAAAGCAAATGAATATAAAAAATTTACTTGGAACATTAATTTAATGAATTAAAAGTTCGTTTGAACTACTCCAGTATATCCGTCCATGTATCCAAATTAAAATATACTCAAATACAATTTCAAATATCGTATCAGCGTATAATCACTCTTTAAACGATAGATAAACAAATCATCCGTTACCGGAAGGAGTAACAAAGATGCGCGCGCGCACACTCGACCAGTCAATTGAATAATTGCGCCCGGGGTCATGCTAATTGTGTGCTTATTCATTTAACCGCTGACATGACGAATCAATGTCTCTATTGTTTAATAAACTTGTGGGAAACTTACCACGGCTTCATACTGTCTTATTATTATTTGTACTATTTTTGCCTATCACGTTTTTTTACTATTTATTAATTCTCGAGTATTGCAATAGTCTTTGCTATATCTAATCTAATATTATAAAGAGAAACGATTTATATTTTTCTATGTTTGTAACGAATAAACGCAAAAACTTCTAGGCCGATTTCAAAAATTATTTTGTCACCAGAATGCTACATTATCCCCGAGTAACATAGGCTATATTTATTACTAGAAAAAAATAGGGATCCTTATTATTACTTCAATAATAGAAATCAAGATGTATATAGATATTAATAAGATTGTACATACATATATTTAAATATCATTAGCCATTCAATTTTAGCAACAAGTTTATTTTCGATGCAACAAAAAAAAATGTTGCTTTTACAATAAAATAGCTTAATTACATAATATTCTTGTTAAAAAAGTTAGAATCGACAGCTTTTGATGTTCCTCAAAGGAATAAAATCTATAATGATGTTCAAGTATAATCTAAAGCATGAACCAACAAATTACGAAGATGGAGTTTTGCTTTAGTGTTTAATAGATTCTCACAACAGTTTACTCGTCACGAACCTTCGAAACAGGATGTCTTCATGTAAATAACGAAAGTTGCATCACTTGCTCGAGCACTAGAGTTCAATGGCTTCCATGCCCCATCTACATGATTTTTATATACATTGTGTATATATATTACTAGTTCGCCTGACAAACGTTGTTCAGTCTGATAAATTATGAAAATGTTGCAGGTGTGTATTATTAATGCCACATCATAAAAATATAAATACAAATGTTTGGGTGGACCACCCTTATCACTTAGTGGTATGAAAAATAGATTACACCCGATTCTCAGACCTACCGAATATTCATATAGAATTTCAAAAAAATCGGTGAAGCCGTTTCAGAGGAGTATGACAAATAAAATTGTGATACGAGAATTTTATATATAAGATAATACAGTACCTGTTAAATTATCAGTATTTTAAAATAGAATACTATTAAAAGAGCTATTGTTATTAATAATTAATATGAATTCCTCTGCTAGTGTCTGTAACATAGCTCCTTCAGTTAATGATGAATATAAAACTATTTACAAAATCGAAAACTATATTACTACTTTTGTTAATATCCAAAATTTCTCGAATATATTGGTAACTTTACTCTTCTTTTTTAATCATTTAAAGATTAAGCGTTAAGTCCACGGTCTCATTTGATGTTAGACGACGATGTGGCCCAAGATAATGAATACGCTAAGTCTATCGAGGATTCATTCATATATGGATTTATTGTACTATACACTAATAAAACCTTCAAAAACACTGCATGAAAAGTGAAACCGAGACATTAATTGGCACTAACAATCCGAAATACAAGTAATTTGTGCCGTAACATTAAACAAATTACCCGAAACGTCCCCAGCGTCGATTATAAATGAGGGAATCGTCATCTGCATCCGTACATAGAAATGTAGATGTGCCCATCTGTTTAAATCGGCATAGTATCTGGGAATAGTTTTTGCAGCGCTAAGGGTAATATTCCCTTTATACAAACTTATTTCTTCCTTTACAGACACTGAAGAAAAACAATAGTAATTGTCCTCATTAATTAGCAGAACTGATAATCATAAGGGGTGTGCCACTAAACTAAAGTTTTAACTTATCAACCACACGTGCATTATAAAATACAAGAGCACAGCTGAATAAATATTCATATTAAATATTATATATTATAATTTATAGTAGTATTATATTGTAAATATCCTATTTTTCATTTTCTTCTTCCATAAATCTCTATCAGCCGCCATCTCTTCATTCACTCCCCTTTCTTTCATCTCATTCCACACACTCTCTATCCATCTTTTCTCTGACCTTCCTTCCTCTTCCTTTCCATCCTTCAACATTTATATTTATTATTTTTCTCACCACATAAGCCCTATCGTATATAAGCTTATAAAATCCAATTCCATCTGTCAAATATTTATATGTTTAATAAAATTTATTGCTGTAGAGTAGGTTAATTTAGTCAACGAACATATTATTCGAACGCTATTTATTACAATTAATTTTTTAATCAATTCCTTGTCAAGCTTAACAATACATTCAGGTACCTGTCAACAAGGTGCACATACATAATCACTCATATATTATTTCTCGGGATTAGTTATTTGATCTAAAAGTAATTTTTGAACTTTTAACTTGAACTTATACCGATTGATTGACATTCTAATATTAAGACATAGTACATTCCAAAGAAGTACGGTTTGGATAGGAAAAGAGGCATGAACAAAACCAGAGGTATGAGAAAGACAAAGAAGAAGTCGACTATTAGAGGAACTAAAATGTATTAAGAGTGTTTACCTCTAAGATTGTACTTGATTCTTGCACATTAATAGCCCTTTTTATTATCCAACCCTAAAATATTATTAAGACCGTGGCAAGCCTATATGATAAACGGTTGTTACCTAATGTATTTTCATTAAAAGTTCCACGCGTAACCAGAGAAAATCAATATACGCCTCGAGACTGTTTTTATATGGGTCATCGTGCTATTGTCAGCATAAAATGTAAAAGTGACGTAAAAACAGAAATAAATCCGTTTTATATAATATACTTTATGATGATAAGTAACGAGCATAGAAACATTTTGTAATAAACTTAACATGTAAATTTATTTTATGTTATATAATTGAAGCAAGTAGGTACATTTACTTAGTTCATTTTTAGTAATCTATATTAAAACTAGCTGACTGGCAGACTTTGTTCTGCCTTTTCGAGTGGTCAGTCTGATTGACTATAGCGACATCTATTGCGTTATGATCACTTATCGAGATAAAAAGTATACTATATCTCAAATTGGATCGAACTGCACTCATTGTGCAAAATTTTATGAAAATTGTTAAGTATTTCAGGAGTTCATCGCGGACAAATAACGTGACACGAAAGTTTTACAAAGGTTACAAAACAGGAATGATTGTTTGTTTGGACGCGCTAATCTTAGGAACTACCAGTTGGATTACATTTTTTTTGTATTTGATAGAGCAGCTTTAGGGTAAATAATAACACGATAACCAAAACAATTAAAGCCGCATTGAAGAGAGTTACAAAGGCGGGAAAAAATTATGAGTTTTTGAAAGTTTTATAAAAAAATTTAGGTCCACGCGTATTACCTACGAATAGTTAATTACTCTCAGAGGGTTTTCTATATTGTCTATATTATAAAGGTATTACCATAGATTAGAAAAAAATCATGTTAAGTAATTAATATTTAAAAGGATTTTTCATAACCATCGTTAGCGAAATCGCGGACACAGCCAAAACATAAAATCAACTTTTACGTTCAGCAAAATAAAATTGAAAAACTTCAAAGGGAATTCATTTGTCTGGCCGCTCGCCTTTTATCGATAAAGAGGTATAAACTTGAAATTTTCAAATTGATAGGTATATCGATAAAACTGGCAGATAATTCAGCTGCTCTGATAAAAACTGGCGTCCGTGAAATTCGGGTAAATAAAGGTTCGATAATGCAGGATTTCATACATATTTTATAGAAACACCGAAGTTTGATCTACCCATAAGCGAATCTCTCTGCTTTATTTATTTGAATAAACATGTTAAATGTCTATACAGTATTTTCAGTACATAATTGATATATGCCGTAATAAAGTACAGTTGAACGTTTACGTTACAAAATTATAAACGTATACTGATAATTTAGTCACTGCTATGAAAAAGTGACGACACTCGAAGATAAAATCAGCAATTCAATAACCATTTGATACAGATGCGATAACAGCGTATTTTAAATTCACATTTATCAAGTAACCGTTATGAAAAAGTTAATTGACACATCAGATGAAATCTGTTACTGAAACTCCATTCATTTTGCATGGCGGTAGGATTTTTATAATGCCCACCTGCCTAACTACCACCCTTAAGTTAAAAATCTGCCGCCAAATACACTTTTTTGTGTAATAGTGCCAAACGAGCAAGCGTGTCACAAGATGGTAAGTTATCACCACCACCCATGGTCACACACAACACCAGGAGAATTGCAGGTGCGATGCCGGCCTTTATTGGGAGCGTTTGCTCTCTCTTAGGATTAGTATTTCCTTAATCTTAGGCCACATTCTCATTTAACATTAGTTAATATTGTGGCCATAACGTTAAATTTATAAAAAAGCAACAACTGTATAGAATTTGTTTACGTGCGGTTTCTACACCCCGTTCATAGACGCATAAACCAATAATTACTATACTATTAACACAAAAACATAACTTTCTAACTTTCTATATATATGTAATATTCATTAAATTTACATAAAATAGCTAAACCTAACACCGTAATGAATGTTAAATAATGTTAATAATTATATGTTTAACAATGAAAGAGCATATTACGCACTATAAATGTTTCGCAACTAAGACTGTTGTTTTTGAATAAATTTAGCAAAGTTTTCATAATCCACAAATAGGTAAACTGAGCTTGGTAGTTACTTTGTGGGCATTATTTGTATCTATAAACTCTTACACTTGGTATTACTGAAAAAACCTATATAGGCAGATAACATAATAAAAATCCTGAGGTAAGGCTTAAAATAAAGTTATTAGTTTTATCTAATTATAATTAAGCTGGACAACGATTAATAGTAAACTGAAAAGTAGCGACTGTGAATGACTAGTTGAACTGGCAGACCTTGTCCTGCCTTTTCGAGTAGTCAATCACATAGACTACAGCGTCATCTATCGCGTTACGATCACTTATAGAGATAAAAAGTTTCCTATCTCTCAAGTTGGATCAAACTGCAAAAATTGATAAAAATTGGTACAGTAGTTTAGGAGTTCATCGCAGACAGACAACGTGATACGAAATGTTTATATATAAAGATTTTTAATAGTTAAGGTTTAGCGTTATGGCCATAATCTCACCTGATCTTAAGTGACGATACGGCCCAAGTTGGTAAACACACTAAGCCTATGGAGGGACTGACAGTGAAAGTGAAACTGCCCAATCACACCTATTGGTATTTGGCGGTAGATTTTCATTTTGAGGGTGGTAGCTAGCCAGGCGAGCATGAGAAAAAGCCCTACCACCTTGCAAAATATCATATTTAGATTGTAAGATTGTAGAAAGTTAGACACAACTAGGAGTCAATATAACAAATGGTGCATTGGATGTTCATCCCTAAAAGAAATACACGTAATTTTTTTCCATTGTTTCATGCTGTTAGTACTAGAGGCTTTCACAGCTTCATTAAGTTTGGGAGGCGAGTAGTAAGCCACTCAGCCCGAAGCCTAAAACTACAATTGTCTGACAATATCTATATTTTCCAAGCATGCTATGAAGAGGTATGTGATATGTCAGGCATGTGTCAAAAATCCTGCAATAATGACGTAGTTGGTCTAATGTCAAAGGATAAAGGTAATGTAGTATTTCATCTCTTCTACATCCTCTAGTGGATATAGAGCTCGCGATAGATTAAGTCATGAATAGTAAAAACGTCTGATATCATTAAACATAAAATAATAAAAAGATATACAAATGTACTAATAATAAAAACCAGTTTCCCATAGCAATACATTTTAAAGCAAAATAGGGCAAGGAAACGTGCACGACCTGTAGGCACAGTAGAACTAGATCAAGGTTGGTTCTACATGAGTATAATAATACCTACTAGCGTATATTTTTTATTACTGAATAAATACCTAAGGGTGTATTCGAAAAAGACACTCGTTTATTGGCTACACCATTTCACGGCAGCGATTACATTCGTTGGAAAATTCGATATTTTCCGGCTAACAATGTCACTCCAAAACCATTTCCCGAGCGTACAAGTTGCCTCACGATCTTTTCCTTATCTACACTTTTATATTTAAATATAAATTTTCATGCCCGAATTAGGAGAAAATATTAATATAATATTGTTAGTTTTATTCATGGAATTGCGATCTATCATGTCGTAAGTTTGTCGGATATAGTTAAATTCATATATACCAGTATAATATGAAAAATACAATTAGGAATATGCTTTTAAAGGTACAAAAACCTTAAAAAAACAAGGATGAGGTGCTTTTGTTAAAATTATATATTAAGATTATATTTACACTTGATATTGACAAATTTGTGTCGTACGCTGCAACCATAACATAAATACGTATAATGATGTAGCCCGAATATCACGAAACGAAACCGAGTTAAGAAGATGGTTTAAGTGCAGCATACTGAGCATAGCTAAACCAATCGGTCCCCTAATTCCGTATTTACCAAGACCAAATAATAGCAAAAATCACAAATAATCGCAACCAAATGAAGTTATAATTGACTTCAATTTTGGTACACTAGATACATGTTACAAATTTTCCAAGTCAAAGCAAAGATTTAGTAAGTCATGAACCTGGGACATTTTGTTACCGACCAATTGGGCTAAACCATAACAGTAGCTTTTTCATAATATTATGGAAAAATATACACTAGAAAAAGACGAACAATATTTAACCGACATTTTAGGTACAGTGAGATCAACACGGAAAATTAGACCTGAACATAAAACGAAAAACGGGATGTAGCCAATAAAACAAAATGGTGTTGACACCTCGGTGCCTGTTTAGGCAATAGTTGTGGTAATTAGGTGTGAAACTGGCAGGTTTATTTATTTTTATATTTAGTATACGTTATACGACATAAATATAGTAGTTGACAAATTTTCAGTTATTTTAATATAGTTAAACGTATTTCTTTTTGGGAACTCTAAAAACACTATTTCTTTTTTGGGTAGCATATTAACTGAGGGATTACGTATGAAAGACGTATATACATAAATTCCCGACATACTAAACCAACAGATGTTTTTTTAATGTGATATTTGTAATCATTATTCTTTACCACAGATGCCCATAAACAATAACTAATTAAAAACATATTCGGCAACAACTCAAGATATAAAAATGTTAAAAACCTTAAAGCATACGTAAATTTGATCTAAATTAGGTTCCTTAAGAATGTATAGTAAATAATATGATTAAAGTTACCTGAATTATCCACTGTCTGCTTATATACCTGTAAACACAAAACAAACATACTAGTACCTATGAGATTGAGATATAATTAAAATATATTTTTCATGGCAACTGAAAACTTATTAGGAGAGATAATACAATATTTACTAGAAATGTATCATGTAGTTTTACAAATGTGGAATTATGTCCCTACAAGTACTATTAGTAGCACACTAGTACTGACTAACTAACGTCTAACCTACTTTTTTTAATTCAACGAGATCTCTTTTTCCTCCATTACCTGCCACGTCAAAACGAAGTCGAACCTGTAGTTACAGTCGCAAACATGTAACCGCATCTACCTGAGAAAACTACACCAAAGAAGATAGAAAAGCCTTCAATCTATATTTCCACGTAAAACAGTCAACACCAAATTCATAATTGTATACATCTAAATTTGTGTGTATAATAATAATAATCGTTATTATTATTACAAAATACGAATGTATATGTTTATATTGAATAAAATACTAACGTTGATAAGTATAGTAATATCGACACACAACATATCAATATTTTATCATAATTCGTTATGACGCATTATCACAAATCTACAGACACTTTATCTGTGTGACATTTTTTCTACAATAAAGAGCTTACTTAATACTTCATAATAAAATAATGGTTCTCAATATGACTATTTTTAACTTTTATGTATCGAAACATGACACATCTTTGCTCTCTAAATATCTACCCGGTATTATAATTTACACATACAGTAATACATAAATTATTATTTTATCTCTTACTCATAATTTGAGTGGTTCATATTTCGTATTAACTTAGAGACAATAAAACATTATAGCGACACTTACGGTAGTCGGAAACAAGCCTCGTTAAATATTTTCAACCACTGAAAGGATAACTAAACAATTCAAATAAAAAAAAAGAATAATTTAAATCGGTTCAGTATTGAAGAATATATCGAGTAACATACATAAAGAAATACATACAGCGGAACATAGTGCCTTCTCCCCCATTTTTGAAATCGGTTAAAAAGAGCGTGTACTACCTAGTGCATGTGACAAAATTAACATTTCATGTTTAGATTTTATTGAAACTAGATACGTCGTCAAATATGCTATTCCATTCAGGAAAAGCATAACACCGAAATATAGATAGTAGTATAGCAAGCGATATTATATATACCAACACCAATTGTCTAGAATATAAACATTATACAATTATCAATTAATAAATAATACTATTTGCGTTTTCTAATGATTTATTCGCAATTAACAATTAATTTCGCGCATGTGTACACTCTATCTCCTCTTATTATTATATTGTTGGGTTCTACATATTATTATTCTTATAATATATAATATATATTATTATTATTTATTATATATATTATTCTTTTTCGATGATATCATCTATTTCCATCCTATCCGCATCAGATACGTTCCGTTGACAACGTTGCATACAACATGGTGCATTCAGCACTAAGAAATGTATGGGATAGATAGATAACCACATACTTGTAGCTAATTGATAGTGGATGAGCGTTGAGCTAGATTGTTGTTCATCTTGCTGTAATGGTCCCCACAAAACATTTAGCACACGAAGAACACCTTTTATTGTCTTTCAAAGTTATTTGCCATGTCAGCGCTGTCTCGGGAACTCACGCGTTATTTTACCACAATTTTTAAACTAGATAATAACATCACAAGATCGTTGCTTTTTGAGCCAATGTCATGTCATTCTTGGCATTTACACATCATATTACACCAAAGTTTGAGTTATGACTGTTATCGTGTTGAAAGGAGTTTTATTTAAAATATCTATACTCGTTTTGGGTATTTTTATTGTTATTCACAATTTTATTTCATATATTATACTTAATAATATAATATCATTGCTACACATATCGTTTACTATAAATTAATTTAGAACTACATTTTATTCGCGGTTGCTCTAATAATATAATTCTGGTTGTCGATCAATACAGAAATATTTTTTGTATCAAATGCTATAAAATTATTTATTTAAGTATGTTACTTCATGTTGATATGAACATACCCAAAATTCGAACGAATAAGCAATTACTATCATCTATCGCCGTCATCTCTATACCACAATTCACCAGATTTGATTCAGCGGTTTATACGTGAAAGCATAATAAACAAACTCACTATCGCGTTTAAAATATTAGTAAGAACTACCCGTACTTACATTTAGATTCTTTGACATATAAAAATAAACATTTCTAAGATACATTTCCATTTTATTAAAGGTCATTCGTGCGTTTTTCGTTTGGAACAACAAACAAATTATATAAAACAATTATTTATTTAAACTTCTTAATGTTTCCGCCTACATTAAATTCTTCAATTTATTGTAATTTAATAACAGCGTTGTTTATTCAACCTCCCAGTTAGACATTGAAATAACTTAGAGAAGTGTTCTTTAAAAGTCTCTCAGAAGAATGCCTTCCAGAGTGGGTATTTATCATTTACTTAGGTTGTTTCATTAAAAGTCTTTTAATTTTGGCATTTTTAATATTTTTTCTTGATGATCAAATTTTTATGAGCAATATCTACTTTAAATAATTAAAATGTACTGGATTTATAACTTATATGAAGACGATTAATTATTTGTAAGTTTCCGAGGTAGTGCATTATTGTACTCTATAGGTAAGCCATGGATCGTAAAGGAAGTTAATCTTCTATATATATAATGCAAAGTCGCGTTATTTACACCATTTATAACACAAGAACGGCTTGTCCTATTTTAATGATATCTGATTAAGTAGTAAGATTCGTCTCTGTCTAGAAAAGTATAATAAATTGTAGGTATTCATTTTAGGACATAAAATCCTAAATTGAGTTTAGCTAGAAGTCAACACAACATTCATTTACTATTAGGCGGTACAAAATTTACCGGGTCAGACAGTTTCAAATAAGTATACTACAAGGTATTTTCAGTTAACTAATTTATATGAAATTATTTACTTTTTGGTCGAAATAATTTTACATCTACACAACAATAATTGGTGATTAATATTTTCTCTTATTATTAGATTACCTTCGTGAATCGCAAAGTGTCAACAGAAAGGTATTAAAGTTACTGAATGTATTTATAACTGGTTAGTACAACATGAAATTGAAAATCTTTTAAAGAAGCTCTTTTCCAAAGACAACTTTTTTTTAAAGTCGAGTGTGTTTTTTCATACAAAAGGGAAAGAAACATCAGCGACATCGTTAAGTAAGAAAGATCTAAGAAATGTTCGACAAACGCCTTGTTCCTTCCCTAGTTACTGTTTGCGGACGTAGCAAACGATAGGGACAAAACTCACGGAAAATTTCCATTACGCTTAAAAAAAAAGGAAACTTCATTTCGTTAAACATCAGCCTCCTTTGTTTCAATATTAATTTCACTGATTACTTGTCAATGCGGCAATCCAATATCAACCTTAAAGTATCACCACTAAGTTTGTAACTTAAAATGTATGTAGTTAGAATATTACTTGCGACTGTAGTGTTAGGGGAAGTGTGGAACCATCAAAAAGCAACAAAGGTTAAAAAGCACGCATATTAGGGTTGTTGTATAAGTATCAAACAACGGTATTTCAACAATAAATATTTAATTAGTATTTATTTTTAATTAATTTAACTAAAAAAATGCGTGAGTGTCGTGGAACACTCGGTTGAAACTAATTTCTTTATGTGGTACATTATTATTAATAAACGTATTATATTATTGATTAACGAATACAACTAACTGAATCACTAGCGTCTGAGAGCAAATAAATGAAACAACGTAAACAAGCTATATCTGCACAGCCGTTGAAAACTTACTGGGTGTCTTGAACCAATAAGAGAGTATCTTTGACTCTGCACAGCCAATAGCGAACGTACTGTGGATAACCGTATACAGTATAGTACTATAGCGCAATACAGGACATACTAAAAAAGTCCTGCCGAAAAAATCTTACATTTAGAATTGTCTAGCTTTCATCCGTACCGTGCGATAAGGAACTTCGTTTCAATTAATTTTTAAGTATATAATTTTTCCTTTTAAATTATCATATTGCTTACCGTTGTACTGCATACGCATATAACACGCAAAAGTGTTTTCTTTTCCATGAATGCAAAAAATTAACGCAAATTATTTTCTAATTTATTCAATCACTTATGTTTGTAGCGCTTTATGTATGAATTCGGTATACGTAACATTTACATTCTCATGTAGAACAGTGATCATATAACTATCTTTGATATGATAAATTTATTTATCCATAAAACTGGTATATATGTTCAATAGATTAACTACAAGTATATAACATAGTGCTCACAAATAAGCAAATTTATTAGTATGCTCTTATTGCGGTATCAAAAAAATCAAGAATCGCAAGATGGTATGAACCTTTACCCGACATCCATAAACATGATGAAGGCTCAGTTGGTAGTGTCTACGGATGCCGTATGGCCAAAGACCAGGGAAAGCTATCACACTTCGTCTAATTACCTGGGGGCAGGCAGTTCAAACTTAGTTCTTGAGAAGCGTATAGGCTGGCGTGACAATAGCAACTGTGTTTAGAATTGTACTATACTAAACATCGAACACGGTACCAACACTTTTATGTACTTCGTGACATAGAAAACAAAAAGTAAAAACGAATATCTTAAAAATAAAAAGTATTATATCTTTAAACTATAATAAATTTTACTGATAAGTATACAGAAATATCGATATATAAAAATATCATATTTATGGTAATCCCAACACTATAAGACTGCGTGGCTGAAGGTTTTTGTTTAGCACATACTAATAACCATAGTAAACACAATTTGCTGCGAGATCCTTGATAAGAAAAAACTTATACCCGACAACAAAAGGTTTCACTACTGTCAGAAACAGGAATAAATAAGTTACACACAGACGTGGCTGCTTAAATTACCAATACGTTATTTTTGATTAACCATTAATATTAGAATAATTTTGTTAAAACTTAAATGTTAGTAAAAGGCTTTCTTATAATTTTTTATTGTCTATGTATACATGTTACGAAAATATTAGGATGGTGATTTGTGCTAGATAGTTGTGTAATTTTAGTATCCAATTAATAATGTTTAGTTATGACACACCAAATAGAACTTTAAACCAATTATCAAGAATGTATGTTAACTTAGAGAAGCTATCTTTACTAATATTATAAAGCGGAAAAGTTTGTTGGTTTGTTTGATCGCGCTAATCTTAAGAATTACCAGTCGGATTGCAAAAATGATTGCTGTATTTTATATCCCAGTTATGGAAAAGCTTTTGGCTATTTTACATCACGCAATCACCATTAAGAGCAAGCATTTATTGAAAAAGGATTCAAAACGGAGCTAAAGTTGTTACATAATTTTTATCGAATGAATTAGCAAGCAATACTGGTCCTTCATACATCAAAAACGAATAAAATAATAAGAAATTATATACGTTGATTTATTAAATATAGTATCGAGATTTTCAGTACGAAATTCATTAATTTACTGTAATATATTATGTTGTCATATTTATCTAATAATACATTGGAAAACTCCCCCAGGCAATAGACAGCCCCAGACACTTACTTGACGATAACAAAGCCCCTGTCTGGCCTCGGGGCGATTTGTCACTCGAACCCACCTTCGCTACCCCTAATATATGAACCATTTGAAACGATTCAAAATCTACACGATGACAGACTTCGACGGTTCTATAATAGAAATCAATGTTAACATATCAACATGTCTGTTAGTCTGTAAACATTCTAAAATATTGTGACGGCTGACGATTGTAGTAATACCAAAAATAAAATTTATTGAAACATTAACTACACCAATGCTACTATAAATTATTTTATCCTTACTTACTTATATTTATATATATATATATATATAAATGCAAAACTTAGTTTATTTGTTTGTTACGCTTTCACACTTAAAGCGCTGAATCGATTATGATGAATTTTACTATAGAGATAGTTGGGACCTTGGAGACGGTGAAAGACTACATTTTGTGGCGAAAAGTTTATTAGAAGTGGGGTTAAGAAAGAGATAAACTTTGTATAAAACGTTTTATTGCGACATCCGAATTGTTTGATATTGAGATGTTATTTGACCTATCTATGCCATTGTGTCATTACAGATTTTGTGACGTAGCTAAAAGCACTTTATTTCAAAGACGCTATTTTTAGTACCCGTATACTAAGGAACCAGATACTGTACTAACAAATTGTTTTAAAATTTTATATTTTTTCTACATTTATCTCTATTCGTTTTTTATGGTAAGACTGTAAGAGTCCATATAATATTATATAGTATTAATAATAATCAGGATAAATTTTATCGAAATTTTAATCGAAATTGTTTCTGACGTGTTTAAGGCATATCATGAAACAATACGTATGAAATGAAATACAACGAATAAATCACATAATCGAAGAGATTCTATGAATTTATAACAGAAGTGTTATGGAACTCCATAAACATAGTAGAATCTAATAAACTTGCCAAATAAAAAGTATTCTAAAACGAAACCATAATAGACGCTGTCGAGTACCAGTAATGCGTCAAAATGTAAGTAATAATGATCCTAAGACTAATTTTTAAAGTTCACATAAAACTCTTTATACACATAAAATACCAATTTTATTTCTTAACATAATTTATCGAAAATAATATTCTCGACACAAGAATTATCCGAAACTATTGGTTATCTAAAATTATTTAATATCTGTATCTATGACTGAAAAACGACTAGTTATTCTTAGGATATTCAGAAACAAAAGTCTAACATACTTAACATTCTAAATTTATAAACCGCTAGATTTTACGTGCGGCTTCGCTCGCGTTAATACTGATTTCGTTAAACAAATCGGATGACGGAATAAAAAGTTTCATACAAAGTTTATCTTTCTCTTTTTACACTACTTCCTCTAAATTACTCGCCTAAAAGTAGCCTATCATTGTCTTCAGGGTCCCATCTATCTTTATACAAAATTTCATCATAGTTGTTTCAGCGGTTTAGGCGTGAAAGCGTAACAAGCAAACAAACTCATATTCGCATTTATAATATTAGTAAGGATTTTACAAATTAAATTAAAACAAATTCAAAACTCAAGTGAAGCCACTCGTAGAAGCTAGATGACAGTATCAAGCACAGTAACTGCGAGTTTACGATGACAAGTCACGAACTAGTTTTACTGGCGCTCTCGCTGCGAACTCCCAGATATCGTGTGTTTACTGGATCTTTAGTTTTGTGTTGTTGCGTGAGAGTATACTATCCGTTTCATAATTGTATTAAGTAATCGTTAGGCAAACTAAGCCGAAAATTTAGCACATGGACTTAATACTGCAGCTTCGGTAATGAAGTCATGCTTGCTTGTCAGTATTAATATTTGTGGGCGAGGCGAAATCGTTGCTGGGTATGAGATGAGCAACATGTATCTTTAATAGCCAAATTTTGTACAGTACTATAAAGTATTAATAAGAATGATATATAAAAAAGCATGTTATATTATTAAAATATCCTGCTCCATTTATTGCACGCCTCATAACGCATAAGTTGTGTATTACTCTCAACATTTCAAAGTGGAGCAATTTTCGAAATTTCAATGATCGTTATTTTAAATCTTTATGTTTTTAAGGCAATATAAATGTTTTATTATCTAGAGAAATAATAACATTAATAGAAAATTTTTAAATTCATTTATTTCATTATTTTATAAAATTTTACATGGACATCCTACCTATGTGTATGGATGTATAACGATTTCGCCCCAAAAACTATTGTATTGTGACCATTTACTTTTCATAGCTCTAGAATGACAACAAATTACTTCCTATTTAATATGAATGCTTAAATCTATGTCATTCAAATATTATTACGCTACGAGGCGTGGGCTTTTGGATTTTCTTTTTTCATTAGTTATAAATTGTTCATTAGTGAGTAACTTGTGCCGTTTTCTAAAGTTTTCATTACATATAAATACAATTTTTATCCATAAAGTAGTTAAGTCTCAATTTCCGTAGAAGAAAACATTATATCCAAATATTGGAACATTGCTAAACAATTTTGTAATACACAAATGTTCATCTACAACCTTAAAATTGATAGTCAGTCGTAAAAACACCTATAGTTGGGTTCCCACAGCTGCACTTGAGAGCCAGGTACCCCAGGCTTACCACATTACTATCTTGGGTCACAACGTTACTTAACATAATCTAAGTTTACTATGGTCAGAAAAGAAATCCATAAATAATCAGAAAATATAACTTCGTTTGTCGTTTGGAATTATATTCCTGAATATTATTTGTGTGTATATACGCGAAGTACTAGTTACCGCTACAAGATTTATTGACTTAAAATTATGCATAAATATTTATTTCACACCATAGACGGGTACGACACTAGGTACAGATTTTACGTTCACGCGTGGTTGTCGGAGAAAACACGAACACGCCAAGAGCACCAGCTAGTTCTTAACAATAGAGCAAATATAATATTCGTAATATTATTTTCTGTATAACGTACTAGAAAAAATTCTATAACTTTTTAATAACCTCGGCGAAATGACTGCCCGGTGGTAAGACAAACAACGGCGACCTGTTCTGGCCTGTTAAAAATGCCGTTTCACGTCTTTTTAAACCAATGTTATAGAGAGGACTAAAACTAGTAATATTAATCCTAAGTTACCACAGAGACTTTTAGTACAGAAACCAATTTTATTTTTCATATTCTTCTCAAAGTGTGTATTTATTTCATCAACCCTACTATGCATAACAACATAAGGAAGTAATCTGACATCATGCATTACCCGGCGAGATTGCAAAACGACCAAAGATTTCAAACATTTGATACATAACACTAGAACGGTCTCTTTCGATGAACAATAGCTTTTTAGTCACGGATTACAAACTTTTCTATAGGTGCAACACAAAGCCGGGTTATGGCTTTCAATCCTCCAGACACAAAGGTATATGAATAAACTATAACTTCAATACCTGAACGTGTGTGAAACCCATAAATGGTAACGGGGTTTTGTGAATATACTATAATAGCTTAACCGTACCATTTGAATATTGTTTACTATTAATAACTCTTCTATATGTACTATTAAAAGTGATCAAATATATTAAAAGCATTAGGTTTTAGTTTATTTTGTTATAAAGCATTGTCTTCAACTGTTTACACTGTTACAAACATAATGATCACCTACTTACAATAGATCAATTTTAATCGTCCAATAAGAAAACAGTATACAAGTTTTTAATAGTTCGTCCAGTGGTTCGTTATAAAACAGCTATAAAACATTATAAATAACATCATCTGTGTGAGCTTGATCGACCACCCTCGCATGTAGGGTTACCAGAAGCAATATATTTACGTATAATTAGAGAAATTTAGTATGTATATTATAGATACATGAAATTGGAATCCAAAATAATAATCGAAGCATAGTATTTATAACCCATACTTTTAACCCATAAAGCTGTATTAACATTACACTTTTAATAACAGTAAAACCATGGAGATAACCACGGTAAAACTAGAAATAAAATTGTAAGCCTCCATAAGAAATCTCCGGAGGAAAAAAAGTCTAGTTTATGTGGCTAAAGTAGTAAATGATTATTGATAGATTATAATGATAGATATCGTCGCGATTTCTGTCGAAAACCAGCGAAATTTTTAAATCAAAATAAAAAACGAGTTTAAACCCTATAATAGTGTATATATATGCATCCAAAATTATGATGCATTTTTTTTGCTATTTTCAATACGTGTTGAAATAACATAATACAGGCATTTTAGAGGTTTCGTGTTGTAACCGTATCAAATTATACATTTAACTTATTACTGTGAATCAAGTTTTTGTCTGATTTTGCAAGCGCAGTGACCAAACATTTTCTTTGTTAGTTAAGACTAAGTAAATTAATCTGCAAGCCCGACGAAAGGTAAAACTTAATGCATCAAATACGCAAAAACGCATACCATGTTGTTAATAATAGATTAATCCTTTTCTTGATTTTACACTTAAAGTAAAGTCTGGTAAAAAGTATGAGATATGGCAATCCTAATCGTACACGATGACACACTCGCAGGGATCTACCCCTGTTTATTAATAATGTAGCGGATTTATTTGTCACTGATATTTACTTGCGTGTAGACGAGTTAACAGATAAATAAGTTGTTAACTTATTTCTACTCTTTACTACTTCTGATACTAAACTATACGGTTTAAATAAAAGTTTTAAAGCATTTTACGTTAATTCATCATAAAAAATAGAAAGACAAAAAATACATCTATATTTTAGAGTTTAATATTCAAACACGGCCGGTCTTATCTGAGAGCTCATCTAAATGCTTACTTTCGAAATGGTATCACTGTTGTAAATAATACACGATCTACGGTAAAGTGAACGGTAAAAAAATGTATTCATTCCAAGATATTACTTGATTTCATTATCTTTTTTGCGCAAAAGTTGTGGCCATGTATCAACTAAACAAACCGTAGAAGAATTTATTCAAAGTATTTCCATTTCCATTAGAATTAATGTATACATTTATTTTCATAATTTCTTGGAAAATTAAACATATTGCCTATCTATGTCTATATAAATGGTCAATAATTACCGTAACTACTAAATTGCCAACTTTCATGCACCCTTCTCCAAAGAACTCGGAAGACTCTACTCAGCGCAGTGACAGAAGGTTAGGATAAAGCCTTTCTATCACCAGTTGGGCTACCTGTAGCAGAGAGAAATTACTAGAAAGATGTTGCTGTAGCTCTCTTATATTTGAAAGCAGTTTAACAAAACAACGAGCGATAAACATTTCTCCAAAGATCAGACATTATTTCATAGATTAGTTCTGTTATTGTACGCATTGGTTAGGAAATAAAATACCTTCATTAGACGATGAACAACCGTCTGCCTGCTTATATTAATTAACCAATAATTCATAAGCGTATTCGATACGGAGGGGTTTTCACAACTATAAGCAGAGTCGAAGTCAACACACGTTTGGGTCCAGTGGTCAATAAAATAATAGGGAGAAATAAATCTTGAAGCATTATTCTTACGATACCAAAATAATTCCCAAGATATAAATTAATCATTTCTTGTAACCATTGACTTTAATATTGACGTAAACTCAATTTTCGTATTTATCTGGTAATATATAAGAGAAAGTAAGATTTATTTATGTCATGGATGTTTAATGTGTTACCTCTTCAATCTATTTAGGAAGAAAACGAAAGTCATGATTTGAATACGCATATTGTGATTCCAAAAGCCATTACTTTACTGTATGTTGTCATGTTACCGTCACTAAGAAGTGAAGACATTTTTACTGATTACTGTTATTGCTGTGATATATGTGATGTGTAAAAGTATATGAAAAGAACTATAAAATCCCAGAAGAATTTGGAGTTCCGGCTTCCAGACCGGATATATTTATTTATTCTTGAAGAACAAAACACATAGTAGTGGTTAAGCTTACGCTAAGCTATTAAATGACCTAAACAGAAATGGTACATGGAAACAGGAATACCAGCAAGATCTCTCTATAATCTTCTAAAAGATCTTCGTCTGTGTAGGATTGCAGTAAGTTCTAAATTAGAACGTGTCTCTAAAGGTGCGCTAGCAGGCTTCTACTAAATTTACCTATGTAGGGAGAGAAACATGAGTAGTGAAGGTGACTGTTCATGGTCATCGGAAAAGGCCTCTCTAAAACTATATCCGTGTCGTAAGTTCTGGGGACCTGCTCGGAGTTTCTCTCTCTGCCACACGATGGACAAGGCACACGCACGAAGCTATCTCCCCCTCTTCACGCCGTCTTATGTTCAGGCCATCATGCCTTGAGAACGGCTAAGAGCAAGAGATCGGTCCCTACGGGCGTGATCATAACGCGATTTTCTGAATCTCCCTTGAGCAATAGACTGTTAGAGTTTTTGGTTACAGATATCGCTAAAGTCAGCATTTCAACTTGTTTCTCCTCGATCAGTCTCGATATATCTACATCAATGGCGGAAGGTAGTGGTATTTTATAAATATTATTTAACCATAGGATCATGACGCCAATACTACACCTTTTACGATATTTGTTCAAATTTACTATATAAATTTTGCATTTTTGGTTATAAACCACATGATGTGAATTAATGTACGTAAAATTAATTGTTCGTTTTTTACCTTTTCGTAGCATTAAAACATTTAATGATGTTATTGTGTGGAAAAAGAGCTGTAAATACATTGTTCGGTTGAGGAAATGGAACGGCATAGTTTAAATACACGCATTTAAACAGATATTATTTTATTCACTGTTTTAACTAAACTGAAATAAATTATTTCGCTTAATAACATGTAGTTTTAATTAAATATAAACACACATAGAAATGTTCAATTTAAAATTCGTTACTTTTCCTCTATATTGTAATGTCCTTTTTAGTTGATTATTATAAATAGTAGTTGATTATTTAAAAACTAAAAATTTATACACCTAATTGTTAAAGCGAATATTTAATTACGGAAGAGTTTTTTAAAAACACACATCAAAATGACGATTCTATATGACAATTGATAAACACAGTACAATCTAAAAAAAAATACTGCAGGTGGATTAGATACACAGCGTGGGCTATCGCATTCATACCAGCTTAAAAATGTCGAAGACGCTAACAATGTTACTTAGTAAGAATCAAATTAGGTGGAAGAATCCTATGATAATAGCGCTACCAGGTGCCCGACTTATGTCGAAAATCTTTGTTGTTTTACCGTTCAATAGAACTAATTTATACCACCATACACGTGATGACAAACTAATTAGTAACTCCTAAAACTAAATAGTGAGTAAGTATTAAGGTACTTGGAATCAGTCACAGCACCGCCATAGTCACAGCCAAGCCTAATTAACAGCAAGAATCGGTATCCCCTTCGTTTACCTTTACTCTACAATTCTTTCATAAAATAGATACATGCTAGTCAGTGCGCAGAGCCTAAATAAGCACGCAATAAAAAAAGGTATGTTTCGCTATTAAAAAAAGATGTACCCGTTTTTTAAGGTAAAATGTCTGCTGTAACACAGCGCTGAATCTGGCTTTTGTATTTTAGATCATGTCAACCCTATACACAAGTACAAGTAGTTGTTACCACAAGGCACATTACCCTTGTAGGTATAATATCGTGTATAGATTAGCACGCACGGTAACCAACCATTTGCTATAATTTCGCCTCCAACATAAATATCCTTAATTACAACGCAATATTAACATAAATAACGGTTTGAATTAATGAGCTGTAAAATTTATTTATTACGAAAATTTCTCGCGACTTTCAAATTAATTAAGTTAAATTGGCGTTTTGTAAAAGTTATATATTTAATTCAACTAAAAGAAATTATGTGTTTCAATAAGCTGTTAAGGTTTTTTTTTCGAATATGGGACCTTTTTTAAAACACCTTATATTTAAAATTTGAAAACATGAGATGCGAGGATAGCCGTTGAGAAAAAAAAACAGTCGAAATGAACTTCTTAGCTATCCATGCGCTCATCGGGTCCATCGAGTGATAGAGAGGGAAACTCCGATCAGTTCACGAGACTTGTCACATGGATCTGCACTCACTGTCATTACTCGTGTTTCTTACCCAGCCCAGTCAAATATGGTAGCAATCTGCTAGAACAGCTTTAGAAATGCATTCTATTACATGTAGAACACTCTGTAGTCAGTTACCTTGACAGGCCAAAATCTTTTAGTACACTATAGAGGCTGTGCTGGTATATATATGACCACACACGAACATTTTTCATGTATTTCAAATTAAGCATGAACCCATTAAATTCCAGTGTTACGAAAGTAAAAGCAGTTTAGTTTATCATTAGTCCGCATTAGACCCTCAGGTAGTAAACAGAATCGTAAGGTATAACAACAGTAACAATACAACAATAATTAATTCACACACCTATATAAATAAATTATATCTAAACCAACGTAAAGGTTGATCGTGAAATGCCCAACGGTCGGGATCTGTTTATAATGTAAAATTCCACATTAATGTTTACATTTACAAAGAGAAAACTGTTCACAGACCTACCCTTGAATCGGGTAGATTAGAGGCCGTCAGACTTGGTTTGTAATTAAAATGTTTTCGTTTCGCTTAATTACCATTGTATAATATGATACTGATAGTTGAAGACAGAAAGTTGAAATATTCATGTTTCAATGATATCACACCAAATATGTTCCAACTGAAGAAATATCTCTACAAAAGTTAACAGAATATCACTTTATGGTTTAGTCCCTTACCTATATTTTTTGTAATAAATCAAGAAGGTAGTTAATACCTATATTAAGTTGATCTATGCTAATATAAGTTTTTCGATGATTCTCCAAATAACCAATCTCTAAAATCATGTATTTTACATTGAGTAAAGATTACTGGAGATATACGCCTGAAAGATTATACTAAAACAATTTATTACAGATTACATTCTACCGTTCCATCAAAAGAAACCTGCAGATGATTAAATATTATACAAACACATTAACTTTGTTGCAGTACACGACAATTATGTTTGATCATCATACCTACTAGGTATAAAACTGACCACGAAGTCATAGGTAAGCGTATGCTTATCAGCCGATAGATAAAATATGATCGAAAGAGGTGGTAAAAATGAATACCATATGACCGCTAACAACTACCACGTGGTGATTAGTTCGTCATAGTGACACAGGCCGGCATGATAGCGATGGCCGTCATTTTTAATTGTAGTGTGCTGTATGAGAGTGTAATCAGATTTGCCGAGTTATTATAAATAAACACCAAATAAGAAAACTTTTCAAATGCTATGGAGCTTCGTGTTTATATTTTCACTCACCTAATGCAGGGTTTATCCTGAAACAAAAATAATAATTAACTTTCTGTAGTTCTGAGTCATTCAAAGTTACATTATTGTATTATACTGTAGCCAGTTCTCTCTAGCCAAATTATTAAATGGGCTTCAATAAAACGACGTTATGATATGAATTTATAAAAAGAAATGCTAAAAACAAGATACCCTACCCTAATTGCCCTAAGCAATATAGATAGCGTCCATGTTTAAATGACTGTAGCGTCAATCAAAGGTGCCTTTTTACTAGAACTTTTCTATATATAGACTTGACGTCTTGATCGCCACATTATGGAGTTATTTAATAACTGTTACCCACAATCGTTACAAATCATCAATACCTATAATAGTATAGATAACGTATTAATTGACAATATATGAAAGCATACTAAAAACTAAACCATCGTCTACATAAATTGGAGCGAAGATAGCACAGTTGGTAGTGTGTATGGATGCGTCCGTGTCCGTGGACGTGAGTTTCAATCCACCTACTATGAGCTTGGGGTTTCGGTAAAGGAAAACATCGTGATGAAACCGTAGCATGGTGGTAGGACTTTTTCTAATGCGTAACTGCCTAGCTATCACTTTCAAGTAAAAAAACTGCTGCCAAGTACCTATAGGTGAGTACCGGTTGTTGCACTTGAGAGCCAGTCCCTCCACTAGGCTCAGCGTGTCCGCCATTTTGGACCACATCGTCACTTAAGATTGTACGTCACGTGAGATTGTAGCCATATCGCTACATCTATAAACTATATAAAAGAAATACGGGTATGCTAACCTGTCTACTATTTTTAACCGATTTCAAAAAAAGGTTTACTTTCCCCGGTATGTTTATATATGGCCGCTTTTTAGAGAAACTCCTCGCCGGTTTTCAATGTTTATCTTATTGGGGTAAACTAAACATTCGTGTAAAATCCTATTTCACATACGATATATACGTGTAACAATATTTTCATTATATTAATTTTACGCACATAACTTACATCAACATCGAACAGCATAACATTCAATATTTACATAATAACTCTGTACCAATATTGCTTTTACAATTCTCATATAACAACGCAAAAATTGACAAGTGTTAATTTAAAATTTAATATAATTTAGTATGTTTGTTGTAAATTGTTTATTATTTCTTACAAACTGTAAGGTATTTTTTACTACCTAATAAAAAGGGTGGTTTAAGTTTTAAATACAGTGTAAACTCGATTTATTACAAAAAATCCCCAAAAACTGAATGTTTTGCATTTACTAGTACTTGAACAATTATTTTCAGATTAACTAGATAGTTACCTTTAAAACTAAATTACTATAACCGTTACTTTTATTAGGCCCTATATACGAATGTAGGCGTTAAGTACTGGAACAAACGTATGGATGGACAAGAACAATATTTGCACAAAATCCCTCATAAGTACAATGACTTATGGATATATACTTTTGGATTATGCAATGATACTTTTGGATAGCGTCTGTCATTGGGAAATAAAGAAAATGTTTAATGTAAAATACAATTTACTAAAATATTTAATAGATAAACTCAATAATGTATCAGTAAATATTGTAAATAAATACATATAGGCATAAAAACAAATATCTATATTAATATTATAATGCAGAAAATTTGACTGCGCTAATGTTGTTAATAATGTGCTAATGCTAAATGTACTATCAGTCGGATTTGAAAAAAAAACTTTTTGTATCTGACACAGCAATAATTGAGGAAGACTTTAAGCTACTTAAAATTACGCTACCAACAATAGGAGCAAAGCTGTATTGAAAAAAGTTACAAAACGGGCACAAAATATGAAACAATTTTTAGCTCCACGCGAACGTAGTGACGGGCACAGCTAGGTTTGAAATTAAAAAAAAAACGCTTTCGTATGACTTCAAGTAATAATTGCACGTTCCACACAAAAACAGCAGATCACGCAATAATACATGTACCACAGGAGTCCAAACCCTCGTTTAACTTTTTCACGAGAATACTATACTGAGCTCTGTTGGTATGGTAATAGGGGTTGTAGTGCAAAGATACAGGTGGATCGCCCCTTTCATATAAATTAACTGCACCGCGTTGCAACTCCAGGGCGTATTAGTGGATCGATAGAACGAAATATTTGGAACCTGGGAATACAGCAAGTTATTGGATTGGTGAATTCAACCAACGCTACGTAGAGTTTTACGTTATTTACTATTTGAAATACAGGCTTTGATAATGATGTAAGGATAAATATATGTATAAATGTTAAATTAACGTTAAAACGTTGTTATGTGAGGACTGTAATCAAAGGCAATTAGTATTACTCGGAAAATATACTGCCGATGCGACTTAAAAGTCTACAAAGTCGAAGGAGGACTATGCTATATTAAAAGATATATATTTTATTTTGCATGGATCGGAAACATACAACTAACAAAGGGTATAGAAAAAGCAGTAATAATATAAGATCAATAATATGTTTTACAAAAATAAATAAACTAACTCTTACCAGCGACTCCGTTCGCGTTAATATTAATTTTATCAATATATTCTGGTTGTCGATCGATACAGAAATAATTTTTCTACCAAATTTTTATATAAATTTTTCTTTTTATAATTACGGTTTAGCGTTATGGCCATAATCTCACCTGATCTTAAGTGACGATATGGTTCAAGTTGGTAGACATGCTAACCTGTGGAGGATTGCAATTAAATTATTTATTTCAGGGTTTTGGCCCCTACAGGTAAATGTATAATTATGAACTTTCAAAAACCCGTTTTTTACCTAATGTCTAATATCGATCGACTACCTACCTCCCAAATTTTAGTTTCATAAACAGAATTTTTCTAAATTCGTTTTACAATCTCATTCTACCGTTTTAAAGGTAGTTTAAAAAACAAATATGCACACTTTTATTAATAAATAGAAACAATTATTCTCTGGAGCTTGGAGCAAATCAGACTACACAATAAAAAATTTAATAACAAGTTTATCCCTCTATTTACCCTTCCTATAAGTTTTTTGCGAGAAAAAGTAGCCTATCACCTCCTCCAAGCTCCTCCTCCTCACCTCACTCCTCCAAAATTTATCATAACTGTTTTAGTGATTTAGCTGTGAAAGCGTAACAAATTCACATTACCATTTGTAATATTAGTAAGAACTAGTAAGGATAAATATAGATATAACAATAAATCTATATCTAAATGTGATGGACATTTCGTACAAAACCATCTCTGCAAACGGAGCCAGAAATAGCGAGATGAGTATGTCGCATTCATGAAGGCTTTTTTGGCACTAACATGTTAAAAGAAGTGAAAAAGGAGATACCTTTGCGAAGTAGTAAAACGACATATTATATAAATAACAGTAATCATTTTGGGACTAGCATAATAGTACCATTGAAAATTAATCTCTAAACGTGATATTCAAGTCGTAAACGTTATACTTTGATTAAGGCATACCTTCTACTTCATACATCGCTGTAATCTAAGTTTCGTAAAACACGGTATAAAAACAACAACAACAATAACCACGAGGAAGTAGAAAAAGGTCTTTCTTCTACCCTTAACGCGCCTATGTAAGTTTGGCGCTACATATGTCTTAGACTTTTTCTATGAGCTGTACAGTCAGTGTTCACACCGTTTATACACATTCCTTTCGCCGCACAATTCATTAATACATTTTAACGATTCCGTTACTCCGATATTCGTATACTTTTGTATTTATAACTGTTTTATAGTTTTTAACTTTTTTGCGTTATGGCTACGATCTCATCTGATGTTAAGTGAACATGTGGCCTAAGATGGTGGACAGGCCATGCCTTGCGGAGAGATTTACTCTCAATTGCCACTGCTGGAACACACCTATCAGTATAAGGTTTTTTAACTCGACGGTGAAAGCTATCCCGGTAGGCATTAGAAAAAGCCATACCACCAACCTTAGGTTCATTGGATTCAAATTTGCATTGTATAGGATTCAAAGTCATGTCAATCGACGCGGCGTCCATACACATACCCACTAAGTCATCACCGCTTAGTTATACTTCTTTAGCATCTGCTCGTAATAAGTACATACTACGCTAACTAAAACAAAGTAAAATGTTGAATAGTTTAAGAGTGCTTATAAATTATTCTGTCATGTACTGAAGCTGTTAATGAACTAATATAAGCTAATAAACATTTACAAAGAATATGTGCGAACGTGCAGAGCTAAAGAAAAAATAACAAAAGACAGACAACTGTAAAAGCTATGAACAAAACATTAGAGTAATTAAAACAAACATTCAGTTTGTAATGAACATGAGACAAGCAAAACAATTTATACATTAAATATACTTGTAATTAAACAGATCCACTGTCGGCATTCGTCTCATAATGACAAGATTAATATAAAAAAAAATCTAAATATTTCTTATCTAAAACCATATTTTAATAGGTTTATATGTTCTGTTTAAATTTTTCTTATATAAGAAATACAATATTGGAAATCATAAAAGACTTCCCGGCCGAGATATAAAAACGATATATGTACTAAATACTAGCATTTAGTGAGCTAAATCTACTTGATATCATCAACTATATAGATCATATTATACAATATGGAATAGGATTACTTTAGTTAACCACGTATGAAGAAAGCATTTTCAGAGAAAATTATATTATTTTGGATATTCACGGATAAAAATAGTTATCAACTACTAATAACAGATAATGTACATGGTTGCCAGTAAAGTGATTCGCTTGCATTTATTGTGCAATATTATATAATAACGAACTTTACTGATAACCAGTTATATAAACACAGGTCTTAGTTGTGTAAACTGGAACAATAAACCTATCAACTCGATTGTAAAAAAAATGTAAAAAATTATCGCAAAAGTCCGCGAAGATACAACGTGAAGTAAAGTTATAAAGTAATTTGGGGATGGCAAGTACCTTTTTTACTTATTGAATTTGAATCGGATGAAATTAAGGAATATTGAAGTATTGAAGTAACATTATTTTAATTATGCAAGTGTTCTTTTTCATAGCATTTATTTTATGTTACGCAACAAAGTGGTTGCACTACACCTGTTCGAGAGCCACTAAACCGATTTATATAGTTCTTTTTTAAATTACTAGCTGTGCCTACGATATCGTTCGCATGGAATTGAAAATTATTTAACTAATTTACAGCCTATATTACGCTGGGATAATATAGCATTTTAATGGTGAAAGAATTTTTGAAATCGGTCCAGTAGAATTTCAGTTTATTCGTTGCAAACAAAAATACAAATATTTCCTCCTTATAATCATAGTATTCGCATAGATTGGTGTATTATCCTGTCAGGTTTTAGTTTATCCTATATTTAAAAAAAGTTATAAAGACATAAAACATGAAATACAATTACTCCTAGTATATTTTCTTAGAATAATGTATTTACACTGCTATATATAGGTTTCTATGAAATATTCACTTATGGAAAAAGTCATGTAGTGTTTAACGGGCTTTTTTTTAATACAAATCTCTTTCGCAGTTTACCCGTTCTAAGCCTCAGTCAAAACTAAAGATTCGTACATAAAAAGACTCGTTAACTTTTTTTTTATTCATTTAAAAGCTTCAACAATCTGCCAGGATTGGGACTATTTTTACCAAGATATGATACCTCACAGCCGGAATGAACTTGTTCTTTACCTCCCATTAAAATGCGTACTATAGCCCATCATAGTCAACTACAAATTAATAAACACTATAACAGAATAGAAACTGAGCTTGATACCACTAAAAAGGCATCTGAATCTGCTTTAAACAATTATATTGAATATTTTTCCATTGTTGTTTTTTTTTCAGGAAAGAATTCAATTATGTTTAGCATGTTTCATTTCCCCATTTTTATTTAGTTGTAAGCTCTAATTCTATCATCTACATGGTTATTGGTTGTCACAGTGACACTATATGGCTTTCCATATGTCGCTATGAAACAGTGTATATCTAACTGGTAAGAAGCTTTCAAGCCAACATGATAAAGGAGATTGCCGATGGGTAACGATTGCTGGTGGTCCCCGTTGCTTATGCCAAAATACCATAGCGTTGGTTCAAATGTCTATATGTGCACTTGACAGATAACCTGACACAAACCGTGAGTTTTGCAAGTTCAGCGTAATTAAAACTATTATAACGTTGTATAAATAAAATACAACAAACTATAATATTGCTAATGCTCAGTGTTTATAAGGACAATTAAAACAACAAACAAAGAAAAACAACAATATACAATCCTTGGTGTAGTACGCACCATTGTTAGTTTTTTTTTGTAGAACGTCATTGTGTAGAAAATCAATCAAAAATATTATATTATCATATATGTATAATGTATATAATTTTATCACATTCGATTTCAACGAGATTAACTATCTTCTGCTTCTTCTTTTTTTTATTCTTGGCAACTCATTCCTCTTTAGAGACTATTACTGTAATTTGCAAGTGATAATATTTTGGTATTTTGGGCAGATGAAATTATCTTCAACATGATGGCGACTCTCTTTTTAAGTTCTCGTGGGAATTTTTCTGGCAACTAATTTATCATGTTCCGAATGATTATTTATAATTCACTTCACTTGTGCTCTTCAGCTTCACTACATCACGTAAAATGTCACCTATATTACACAATACATAAAAAACTAAGTATATGAATAAAAATAAAAATCACAACATGACAGATCAAGATCCCGCTAAAAACTCAAATATCTTCGTTGCGAGCATATTCCCGATTATGATATGTCAACCCATAACGCAAACACTGACAAATAACCAACTAGATCATTCCCACCATCGCGACAATACCCGGTGCAATATCGTGGTTTCATTGTTCTAAAATGTCGAAATAAAACTAAGAGTTAAAAGATTAAGATGGAAAGTGAAAACAAAAGTTTCACGGTCAATTTAAGGTACTTATGATCTCGACGAATAATTTGGCATGGCTTTGGGTACCGCGAAACTTTTACCTTTTCTTAGGAATATAGAATTTTGAATTAAAAATGAGTCCAACGATGTTGACAAGAACAAGTAAATATTTGATTTCTGGTTATAGCTTCCGTGTATAATTATCATTTTGCTGACGAAAAAGTAATGATGGTTGTTTTTTTTTGTTACTTAAATCAGCCAATATTACAACTACTTGAAACCCGACCCTACAAATATTTATTATAGTATTAGAATCTAATAATTAGATCAATACACATTTCAATTTACATTTACATACAAGAGCTAGTTTTCACTATACAAAAATCTTATATAGTTGTTAAGATCTTTCTTGTGAGAACTGCTTTTATTGCATAATAATCCTTAGCTCGAGATTATATATCAGGGATACAACATATGGATTTTATGTATATTTATAGAGTAAATCTACGGTGTATTATAACATTTCTCATCTCTTTTGGTTTCAGCCAGTGTTCCAGCTGCCAACAGTTTGATAGTGGGCAAAACAGTGTCTACCACTAATCTATCTGTGGTCTTTTTTATAGATGTTCCCACCATTTTTAGATACTTAAAGGCGATTTTATGTAATATTGGAAACTGTATTTTTTGTATTACTAAATTTCCAGTGGATTATCGATTATTTATAACTTTTGTCATCGTTTTGCTTTAACTAAATCTCTAAACGCTAGACGCTAAAGAGTGTCAATATGACGGGTATTACAGCTGATGTGTTCCAATCATAAAAGAATGTCATAGCTTACCATCCTGTATACAAGTATTTTAAAATGCTAAACACCCAAAGAATTGTGTAGAAAAATAACAAAAATCTTGGAGCTCGGTAAACTTAAACTTGTTGTCCTCAAAGAGAAATTTAAAATGTATGCAAATTGAGCGCACTTGTGGCGTCCTCGTCATATGGTATGCAAGTATTCTCCTGAATGATAATGTGGGAACGTGATACGTAGTTGCTTATGTTTTATAAAAGCGAGCACTATTTAATATAGTACCTAGATGATGTTACTATTCCTACATCGGTAATGAGGGATTTAAAATTTTTACAAAATAAACTCGTAGATAAAAGATATCTAATATTTAATTTATACCAATTTTCTCATGTTGGTACAATCGAATTATCATTTTACCATATCGATAATAAACCGCCCATAGTATTAATTTCTGAATATATTGTTTGCTGTAACTGTATTGTATACAATACATCCGAAAATCGATACACAAAAGATTAAAACAATAATTTATCTTTGAATTTACGCCAACAATATGATTACACATTAAATGAAAAAAATTCGTGGATGTCTTTCAAATTTGGAAAACAGATTTTACCTTTATATTTTAGATACATAGCTGTATATATGTCATGTGTATATGTATATGTATCATTGCTGTCTTTTAGCTTTTTTAGTATTTACCCTCTACTGTAGGAGTTCATTTAGTGTATATTATTCAAATAAACCTTTGAACCAAAAACAGCATTACAAATAAAATGTCTAACCGACAACACATTATAAAACAAAAAAAGTATGGTATTACCTACATTAGTAAAACTGTGTCGCGGCCAATATCGCCCACGTATTAATGCTAAGAGTAGTATTTTTATGTTCCACAGAAAGTAAAGAAAGAATAAAACAAAATATATAGCACAATAGTTCTGCCCGCGACCTCGTTCGCGTGTTTAATTTTAAATAATTTAAGATTTATTTTTCTATCCCTCTGGAATAAAGAGTACTACTACATACATATTATTCCTCATAAATGTGACTATCATATACAAATATAATTGTTCTAATGCGATTAGCAGATCTAGAAATTAGAGCATTTAGACGAAAAAAACATTCTTTTATATTGTTCGTATAAAAAGAAGTGAATACATTAATAGTGGCACGTGAAGTCGTGAAGATAAATGTTAAAGAAATATATAAAAAACTCAGTCTATCTAAAGACAAGAGGCCTATGTCTCTTGGTAAACACAGCTGCCTAATACAAGGAAGAATCAAATACTTGAATAAACTTTAATATTACATAGTCGTTCAATAACAAATAGAATGAAAGTTAATACGAAAAAACTTCAAGATGATCTGAGAAAAGGCTACTATTATTATTATAACATCTATCTAATAAGCACTCCGTTTTTTTAAAAATGTCGTAAAAACTGAATACACGAGGAAAACTACGCATCATTTAATTATAAGAACATACGATGACGCATATATTTCATTCGCATCGCAGTCATCTTGCAAAAAGTCAAATGAAATCTTCGCGTTGGTACATCCATATTTAGATGTTCCGCTCCCACCGATCCTGGACCGTGGCGGTAAGCGATCACAGACTAATATTACACAGGTTTATTTATGATCATGTATATTTATTTAACTAAGTCTCAAATAAATATACTATAAAATAACAAAGAAACAGGAAAATATACAATACAATAGTGCTAATACATACGTAATAATATGTCAATACTGTGATAAATAACGAAAATAAATAAACTATTCTAAATTTCTTAATACCATTTTTATGTATATATATATACTATCTGTGCCGGCGACTTCGTTCACATGGTACTAAAAATTATTTATTCATGTTTTTTCACGAAAAACGTTTTTTCCTAAATAATAATATACTAAGTAACTTCTTATAACATCAGCTATCTCCTAACGGAAGTCCCGTCAAAATCAGTCCATTGTTTCTTTGATTAACCGGAACAAACAAACAGACAGACAAAAAATGTTTTTTTAAACCTTTTATATAAGTACCGTATTTACTTACATATATATACATTTAGTAAAAAGTTGTTATTTTGACATTATAAACAGACACTTAAATTTTATGTACTTTCATAGATCATCTTTATTACATTTTCACTCGTGAAGTAGGTAGATCTGGCGACTCTTTATCTATATAATCTTATAATCTAATCACTATAAGTAAGCAGTTTTTGCATATACTGTATAGTAAACAAGTATATAAGTTTCACGTATATCGGAAACGGCTCTAACGATTTGGATGAAACTTTGTATTTAGACACAATTTTGTTTTTTGAATTTACATAATTATGTATGAAATTTTCAAGTAAACCGTTTCTAGTTAAGTTGTTAATTACAGTCGTTTTTTAATAAATAATGTGTTCAAACATATGTAAAATCGTAAAATTGGGAGGTTAAATAAATTATGTTATTGTAATTTAAATTTACGTGTATGAAAATTTTAACGTGAGACTTAAATTTTATTTTTATTTCGCTCGAGTAATAATGATTTTGTCAAACATAGCGCATGACGCAATAACAAGTTTCATACAAATTGTATCCCTCTTTTTACCCCACTTCCAATAACGTTTTCGCGAGAAAAAGTAGTCTATCAACGTCTCCAGGTTCTCATTTTTAAAAGTTGACATAATCGGTTCAGCAGTATTGCAGCGTGAAAACGTAACAAACAAACTTACTTTCGGATTATAACATTAGTAAGGATTGGATAGAATTGTTAAGAAAAATAATTAGAAAGTATTATTTGCAAATCACATATGTAAGCGTATAATATAAACGTACCATATCTAATTAAAAACTGTTCAACATTCCCAACTAATATATTAAACGACAACGAATAATATTAACAAACGAACGGGTCTTTCAAAAGAGGCGTGAAGAGTTACCTAAGCAAGCCAGCATGACAGCGGTGACTGGCAGTAAATTTGGTTCATTGTCAGTCGCCGCTAATTTGGATTGTACTGTACTTAACATCAAGTGCAGCGCAGTCACTTTGCTGCGCGACTTAAAAGAAGCATTGTCTTATCAAACCATATCAACACTGTTCGGGTAACGTATAAACAGTGTGTCCCCTTAAAATCTAAAATAAATCAATGTTATCTTAATCTAATTCGGTAGCATGTGCTCTCTCGCACCGCACCAGTCCGTCCCGCATGCACTTGATCGATGAGTCACGGTCGTCGCGCACGGCCACTGCACTCACGCACTGATCTGTTCTATTCGTGCGATCCATTATTTACATTATTATAAATATTGCATTACATAAAAAAATAAAAACAGCTGAGCGAGTTCACGACCTCACATCGAGTATCAGAACAACGTAGGAACAAGAACAATCAATCATATTCATTCACAGTTGAAAGCAATTACATGTATTTACATTTTTCTTTAATAATCATAAGACTTTATAAATAAATTTTGTCATCAAAATAATTTACAGAAATTGAATTTAATGATGATGATGATGATTTATTATATGCTTAACCAAGCATATGATAATGTATTATAGTTTTAGTTTGGTTGTAAATCTAACAAGATAGGGTAAAAGTAGGTCTACGTCCATCATGAAAATTTACATAAATATATGTTGAATAAAATATAGAACTCCAGAAATCCACGAAATTTTGCTGGCGAGTGACACTTATAATACAGTTGTGCCCGCGACCGTATTCGCATGGAACTAAAAAATATTTAAAATGTTTTGCCAGTTTTCGTAACTTTTTCAATACTGCATTGTTACTATTGGTGGTAGCGTGATGTTAAATAGCCTAAAGCCTTCATCAATGATTGTTCTATCAAATACAAAATGTGATTTTGAAATCCTTAGCTGGTTTAAACAAACTTTTCTGCTTTATAATATTAATACAGATTACTTTTAAAATCGATTATTGTCGTCGCAACAAACTATACTGCGAACATTTACGCAGTTGACCTGGTCAATCGACCACGCCTTTCACGTGTCTGTAAGCAGTACGCCTGGAAAACCATGGCCCGTAATTAGTTATTCAGTTACATACGCAGTATTTTAGGTTTATCCGGCTTATTAAGAGTAATCCCTGGATTCCTAGTAATCCTATTTAACAAAACCTTTTAATACCATTTTACTTTATTAACAAACGGACTTATTATATAAATCTTAATGTTGTTACACAAATAAACTACGAATAACATTTGTAGTAAACATTATAATGAAAGCAGAATAATGACAATAGAGATACAATACTCTACTATACTCTAGATACAATACATGTTTTTCTAATGTACGTCTGGCTAAGTACAACCCTCAAGTTAAAACTCTGCCGCAGAACACCTATAGGCGTGTTCCGGCAGTTGCACGTGACAGTCACTTCCTCCACTAGTCTTGGTGTATCCACCATTTTAGGCCACATAAAAAAATATAAAAACAAATTTCGGTATTTCGAAATCATGCATCTGTTTTTGTATTATCGAATATTATATGTCAGTCACGAGTCCAAATTTAGATGTACGTAAAAATCATACTATATATATAACAAAGGAGGAAAAACTGAGAATTAGACAATCCTATCTGGCTGGATTAAAGTGACTTTAACAAAAAAAAAGATTTATCAGTAGTAGATGTTTTCTGATGTATCAAAATACACGATATAACATAATTATAAACTAAATTAGACAGAACTCAGTAAACCAAACAACCAACAATGCTCAATGTAAACTAATTCAGCCGATAGCAACTCGGGAGTACCTAAATTCTCTTGTAGAAAATTAAATTTCCTATAATATTTTTGTATACTAATCCCCCATTTAAAATGAAAACAATAAGTTATAATAAGCATTCACTTCTGTTGTTGTTAAACAAAATGAACGAAGAGAAACAATGAGATATAAATCGATCTGTCCATTAGCGAGTAAAACCGCGACTACATTATCAATTTTCAACGCTTTACTAACAAATACATGAAACATGACACGTAATATCAACGACCTTAGTAACTTTACACGTTTTTAAAAAGTGGCTTTAATCATACGTAACTTACATAGAATTTGATTCTTTGTTTATATAACATTATTTTGTATGTTATGTTATGCATAAGTATATAATAATAATTCATGCTGAAGAATATCTGCGCTTTATACCAACTTAGTGTCATTATGAAATATCACTTTGGATTCAACTAGTATTAACACCCATTAAAACGTCTTGCACCATATCTAAATATCTCAATATCTCATCTTAGATTGTAAAGTATTGAAAACTGGACCGTGTAATGTTAGCCAGAAATATAAACACAGTTAATTCTGCTCTACCGTCAATGGATCGTCGGCTTTACTTTGCCGCTCAATATTCCTATCAAGTCTCTGTACTAATCCACTTCGTTGCTCTCGTAAGCCCCATTACGCATTCCAGGCACTTTGTCTCGTAGATACTTATAAAAACATTTACGTACCTTTGCACAGCTACTTATTGTGTGAAAAAGCAATCACACAAATGAGGTTGGTAGGCTTTTCGGCCATTGGAAATACTGTTAGACATCACCTACATTTTTAAACAAATACACATATATCACTAGACTAGCTATGCCTGCGACTTTGTTCGCATGGAAATAATAATGATATCTGCACTTTTTGTAACCTTTTTCTATACAGCATTGCTCCTAATGGTGGTAGTTTGATGTTAAATAACTTGCAACCTTCCTGAATGATTACTCTATCAACTATAATTTTTTTATACGATTAGTAGTTCCTAAGATTAGCGCATTTAAATTTTCCCGCTTTATAATATTCATATAGATAGAAGTAAACTCTTTGTATTGCCACTCCAGTGATTTGGGAAATATGATCGATTTATAATTCCGTTTAAAAAATCATGTTGGTAATTGCCCTTCAAAACCTGCAAAGCAATTGTCACAACACAGCGAAAGATAAACTAATTAATAATAAAATATTTTTTTGTTTGTTTTAGTTCATTGTAAAACAATTAAAGATAGAAATCCTATCATTGTCCGATTATCACCACAGCCACGTGCACATGCATATACTTATGCGGGAATGTATAAAAACTTTACTTAGTATTACAACGACCTTGATATGTTTTCGAGTGTCACAATGTTTCGGTAGCTTATTTCAAATTCAATAACAATCTAAGTTGATAGATAGTAATTTGTTACGACTCTTACAGTGTCATTTAAAACCAAGATTATATTACGAAATTTATAAAATAAAATGTTATTCTAGAATGTTTTATAGATAAGGGAACATTCATTAATCATAAAAGAACTATTATGAATATTTTTAAACATCCCTTCCCTAGCAAGACCACATAAGATATCTCCGACTCCCTGTTCTTCTTCATACGTAAGATTTTATCTGTATTCAGAATACCATCAATTAATCTAACTAAATCTAAATACTATATTCTATATATATACATACACATCAATTAATCACCGAAATGATAACTCAGTTAGTAGTTTGTACGGACGTCGCGTCAAGAGACGTGGGTTCGAATCTACCTATATTTAAATTTCATATAATTACATAATTACATTTAATTAATTGGAGTTATAAGCAAGTTTTATTCAATAAACAAAAGAAATGGAAAATGGAAACCGTATTAAATATAGCCAGTTTTATTGATCTTAACGAACAGCTAGTTTGACATAAATCAAAGCTTAATATTTAACTTTTACAGTAGTTTTCCCTAGCGCTTACCTCTTACAAACCATCATCTGTGTTACAAATTACACATTTTAACTTATACAATAGTCTGTAGAAATCGCTTTCGCGTCCCCTGCCCCTAGAGGAAATTTCGTAAATCGATGGTATTAAATATTGCTATATTCAGCGATCATTTATTCTTTATTATGTTGGCACAACAGACCAATTACCGCCATGGAACTGATAGTAAAATCAGTTCGAGAACAATGGCGGCCACTAAGAATCAAAAACCATCTACTGTAGTCAATGATATGGGGCATGGAAATAAAACAGGTAAAGTAGTGTTAATCTTCTCACATCGTTGCTCTTCGTTTTTACTATCGGTAAATCTCTTTCCTACGATGAAATAGGAATTCCTTCAACAGTTTATGAAAGGATATTATAATGCCGAGCTTTTCAACATTACTATCAATAAATCGAGAAAATATTTGAGAAAATTTATATTCATACTATTGACAATAGTAAGTAGTAATTTATGAATCTGTCAGTACTAACTTCAAGTTACCTGGGGGGCATTCTTTTATATTTTTCTTACTTTATCACTTCTCTATTGGTACCTACGACATCGTCCGATTGAAACTAAATTTTTGTTTATCATTTTTGCCCGTCTTTGTAACTGTTTTAAATACAAAAAATATTTTTGAAATCCGACTGATAGTTCCTAAGATTAGTAGGTTCAAACAAACAAACGTTTCCTCTTTATAATATTACTAGCTGTGTCCGTGACTCCGTTCGCGTGGAGCTAAAATTTTGATTTAATAATTTTCATTAAAAAAATTGTTATATAACCTTCGATTAGTTCTTGAGTTTATTCGTTACAAACAAAGGTACAAAAATACAAATTTTTCCTCTTTATAATATTAGTATATATGCATAGATTTCATATTATGCAGTGTTTGTATACACAAAGTTCTAAATACAAAGTGTATCTTTTTTGTAACTAATAAGTGAGAACTTGCAATTGGTTTCGTGTCTTCAATTGAGATTATCTACCCTTTTTATTAAAAAACACTTTATGTTTCTCAGAAAGGATCTATGAAACTCAATACATACAAAGTTTACCTCACAAAGTATAATAATGTTAATGTTTTTCTACGATCATAAGAACCGTTCTCATAGAGGAAATATGTAATGACCGACAGTATGTAATTCGTTATGGTACTTAAATTATAATAGGGATACAAAAACCTTACTTAGAGCTTAAAAAAGAAAGTGAATGTAAACCGGCGTAAAAGACGTTAACAGAGACACCGATGATGTAAACGCGTTTATTTGTTCGATTGATACTCTTATATGTATAGAGAGAGATGAAAACAGTAATCTCACTTAATTACAACTTAAAATTTATCGCAGAAACAATTGGGTGTTTGATATGAACTCTTTTTTTTAACCTAAACGTTCGCGTGGCACCAAGACATTATTTATTACCAATTTTTTTTTTCTAAAGTTAAAGGAGCCTAAGTTACAAAATCAGCTATCAGTGAAAGTCTCGTCAAATTGATCCACCCGTTTTGAGAATAGCCGACACTAACAGACAGAAAGACAAGCAAAATTGTAAAAGATTTGTTTTATATAAGTACCGTACATACTTTACATTCATATGCATTTAGTAAAAAGTAATATGGCCGACTTTGTTTGCCTTTGAATCTCAATAATACTTACGACGCCGTAAAATGTACTATTTAATTATAAGTTGCCAAATAACAACTATAAAAAATTCTTATTCTTCTTACTCTATAACTTATTTTTGCTGTGTATTGTAAACAAAGCTATAAAAAAAATTGGTTAAAAAAAAAAAACGTTACGGTACAACTTTGGTTTCAAACATAGAGTATATTTTTTACACATATAGATTATAGATTTATAGATGTATAGATTACCTTATACTACAAAATTTAACCAATAATAAACAAATATTAATTTCACAATATCAGCAAAAATATACCAAAATCCATTTATTTGTAAATAGTAGTTGTTAAATTCGTCTTCGGTTTATGATTTGTATGATGCTATGTGAACAAATATTGATACTACCTTACTAAATCGATAAGGGTACTGCATAACAGATTAACAAAAAAAAAACATGGAAATTAAGTGTGTTTTAGTAATTAGAACAAACAATTTCTTAATTACTAGATATTGAAACAGGTAGCGAGATGGCAGGCTATGGGTTAAAAAAAACTCTTCAGCACTTACCACTTACCACACCACTTACCAGCGTTTGGTTACAAAATAATGTTTATTGTAACCAAACGATGATAAAATGAACATGATTTGACTGTTACATTCCCTTTTTTATATAGTTAGTAAAAAGAGACCAACCCTTCGCTTTCATTCGTGTTTCTTTCATTCCACATGTGTAATCGTAAAGTATGTTCTCGTGCATAGTGAAAAAAATATGTATTATAATTTTTAAGATATAATATGTGACGTATTATTGGAGACTTAGTGATCAGTGCAGTACATCAATAAGTCATTAGTTATGAAAAGTATTGTGCGTTATCTAAGCTCTGTATTCTGAATGTATGTTAGTATCTCCGGAAATAGTCCAAGCCGAGGTTCGGCCACTTCATCACGCCTTTGCGCTCGTAGCCACACCGAACTAAGCCTTCCCGAACGCGCCCACCAAACTCTGTGAAGCAGTGATAGACATAACAGTATATGTTATACATGTTATGTTGTAAATATATATATTTTATAAAATCAATATTAAATTTAATATTCAACAACGTTAAAACAGGAAATTACTAAGTGCACATATTTAATATTGAATGATATCAGTTTATCAGGAACTGTATCAAGGTCAATGTTGTTAATAATAAAATGTATTGTTGTTGCATTTCCTTGATCACTTTAATTGTATACTACACGCGAGTTCAGTATAATGTGTCATAATTGTATATATATTGTTTTAAAATTTATATATGATCCGTCAGTACGTCGACGAAAAATATAACCCAACTACCGACAAGTAATTTTAATGTAGTACGAATACACTGAAAGAGTAAAGATGTGAGCAGTTTTCTGAAAGATATCAATAAAAACGATGGTAAAAAATAATTTCAAACCAATGTGTTATTAGTAATTGAACTCATCAAATTCTAAGCAAAGTTCTAATTGTCAAGGTTGATTTCGTTTAATATGATAGAATAAAATGGAAAAGCTTTCTTAATTCTACAGATTGACTTAAAAGACTCAAAAGAGTAAACTAGTGAAAGATCGGTCGCTAGTTTTTTACTTAAAAAGTCTGAGGAGTGTCGTTTTTTCAGTAAATGAACAAAACAAGTATTTTTAATTGTAATTGATTAACATCTGGAATAAATGATATCGATATCTTGGGTAAATGACATTCTCGAAACGTTCACCATCTTGAAACCGTATACATGAGTGTGACCCAAAAAAAAAAGAATTATTTTTCGAGTCTCGTACCAAGATATGTCAAATTATAATATTTTAAGAGGACCCGTCAAACGGCAGGTCAATTAAGAAAAAATAAAGGTCACTACAATTTTTGAATTTTTTTTTGTTTTTTTAAGTCATAATCGTCGAAAGGCTAGATGTTTATGATTTCGATGTGGAATCTTTCATATTTCTGAATAGAAAAACCACTTTTCTTATAAATATATATTTAATAACCTCTGCAGATAACTTATATTAGTGGTACAGAAAAGTATGTTGTGGAAATCTCTACGCCTGAGGTCTATATTTATTTACCGTATTGTTAGTAATATAATAGTCTAAATATTTTGAAAGCTAAGGTCGTGATTGCGTTATTACCTTATTTCGGTAAAACACTCTCTGATTCAATAACATAAAAACTCGTTGAGGCATATGTGTTTATTTATTTTTCAATATGGCATTAGAATTAGGTATTTTTGAATTGTTAGTTATAGAAAGACGTATTTTTAGCGTTATCAGGTTGCGTCAATTATTCTTTATATATTCTAACTATTCCTAACAGAAAATAACAAATGTTAGAGGCTACTTTCACTCGCTTGTAAAAAATGTAGACAAAATATTATTTCAAAATTTTGAAATATGCATGAAGTAACTAATGGACTCGCTGGATTCAATAAATCTCTTTTAGTCCAAAGCGACCAGTCAAATAGTAACAAGAACTAATTTATACAGCCTGTATTATTTATATATTTTAAAGAAAGTTTTACAACTAAGATAATTTAAAAAATAAAACAGACGCTTTGTATAATTTAAAATAAAAGGTAATTAAATTCGGTCACAGAATTAATCTCATTTATCGTTCGTACAACCTAAAAACCTTCGAGGTCTTAAAACCACAGTCGGTCAAATAATAAGCTTATAGAATAAATGAAAACCACTATATTAATTCATATCTAAGTTGTTACTTTATTACGATTGTACATTGTAAGCTAAATAAATCTTTACTGTACCATGGTTACCACTTAGCATCCTAATATTATTTAGCAGTGCTTAAGGGTTTTACTATAATATGTATAATGTATAAGACGCTACCTATATCCTTTGAAGATAGATCAGGTAATATATATCCAGCAATTAAGCTAAGTGGAAATAATTTGTACCTGACTAGATTACACGCAACATCCTGTTCATGATGAAGCCATCATATATTTTAAATTAGATAGGTAGTCTATAATTTATTAGTGGATTCTTGTAGGCTATCGCAGCTTACTATTGTTAATTGATTATAATAGACTCACAATGGTTACCATGTGCCTACTAACCCTCAGGTAAAGCATCACCACTTACCTACTATACTACTAAAATAATGGAACAAAACAAAGTTAATCCAAAATTGTACAATAAATGTATTTTTTCCAGAAACCGAGAAATTAGTATGCCGTACGCTAACTAAGCTAGAACAACTACAAATTAGTCCGTATCAGCGGTAAATGAACCCGTCACGGGTGACCGCCAACCCGGAGGAACATATTACCATCGTCATTATATCCGTATAGCGTATCTACAAATTTAATCACTCTTTCAGCAAGTTCATCGAATAAGACCTAGTAAGTTCAAAAAAACAAGTATTCATATACAACGAAACGTAAGTTTTACGAGAACTAACACTAACTGTGACATATGACAAGACGGAGAGTTGATTTACAACCATATTGGACGATAAACTTGTCGTATCCCAAGAGCAACGAAGTTTATAGCTTCTGCCACTCAGTAGTGCGTTGTTAACCGGCCTGTTTCGAAGACATATCGTGCACATAAAAACCGATACGAATTGGCGTAACTCTGTAATATTTTATTTACACCATGTGAAATATCGAGAGACTTATATATATATATATATATATATATATATATATATATATAATATCACTAGCTAGCACGGGTGACGTTGTTCTGTCGCTTCGTCCACAGCGTCATGACATATAATGGAATAGGAATCAACCTTCGTCTCAATAAAATAAATATATGTATTACATGAGTTTTACTGTATCATTCAACTGGTATAGAAATTACGCGATCATTAGCAAAAGCACACACGATTTTATATATAAAAATGCTATCCTATAATTGTTAAATTCATTATTGTGTATACTGGAGTGACTGGATTGTTTATAAATGTAAAAGCGTTTTAAACACTTCAAAACCTTAAAGCACATGACATTACATATAATAAGACACATACTATACAAACGTATAGAACTTCTAAAGCCCCTTCAAGTAATTTAAGAGCAGATGGATTCGCCGATAAAGTACCCTCTTCCCTTAATAACCACGCAAGCTCTTAGTCATTAAGCCTGAACTTAGGATGCAAAAGGAACCGTCTAATGAGATTTCAAAACGTTAATACATGTATATGCACTAGTATACATTTCAATTCAATGTAATGTATTCCCTATCCTTGAAAGCCATTAATATCTTTTGCATCCGTACTCATATCATGTGCTCTCTCACTTTAGCTTCTTTTTAGTTCTCTTCAATGTTACATAACGAACTTGATAAATCAATTCTGGGTCAAAAACGGAAAGATTTTAAATAAGTTAAATCAGAAAATATATCCATATGCATTTCTTTAATGTATATACTTTTTAATATTATATATACCAGTAAAATTCAGAGTTGATATAAATTATACAAAACATTACACTATGCAATTGTTCCCATCTAATATTAAATATAAGATTTGATTTAATCAGAAGTATTAAATACAATATTAAATTAATTTTATTTAATAAATCACTCAATACACAAGTACATAATTAAATAGATACATACATGTGCTCATGGTTCTCGTACAACTTATATGAATTTATAGTTAACTTTTAGTTAAGGGCAAGTTGCAATACCTTGGACACAATGCGTAATGGCGAATACGATCTGCTACAACTTATCATACAAAGGAAAATCCAAGGAAAATGATCAAGCGGAAAAAGGCGAATTCAGTGGTTCAAAAATCTTCGGGCGTTGTTCAATGTGAGCACAAGATTCCTATTCCGTGCAGCAGTTTCCAAGGTCCAGATTGCTACAATGATAGCCGACCTATGGTAGATGTTAATATTTGTTCGATTTATATGGTGTTTCTTGATGGGTTATAGGTACTACCTTGTAAACCTTACTCAGTGTAGTGAATTTGTAATATTTTGTAATTGAATACATTTGTCAACAGCTATACTCACTATAAAGGTCCTAGTAACTGTTTAACATTAGGTAACCTGCGTGCTCGTTTGCCATCCTTTTCATTTTATGAAAATAACTCTTCTGCGAATCTACAATGAACACTAGACTTACCTTATTCGGTACATTGGCTTAGACATTTAAATATCTATAATTTATTAAATGCAGTTAACAACACTTATTAAACAGCTTTCACGTTAGCAGATCAATTATAAAATACCGTCTTAGGATAACACGCTAATCGTAGTAATTTTCACATCGAGAGTGATCTTGTTAATAGTGATGCGGCAAGTAAGATGTTAGTACAAACGCTGATTGCAGTTAGCAAACACCTTTCACGTAGTTATACTCGTTTCATTTGTATTTACTCTAATTGACATGCCTGTGATGAGAGTTATGGTTGCAGCATCAGCATTTACAAATGTAAAAGTTCGTATTTTTAAATAATGCTATCTGCCATTGCTTTATTGTTATGTATATTTTTTTCTATAATATAGATATTTTTATTTCATATTTCTGGCCTGTTTACTACTGTGGTAGATTTTAAAAGGCAGTAAGCATGGTATTATACCTCATTTGTACCCCAAAAAAATTTGATGTATCAAAGTATTTGCCTTCATTATAAAAACAAAGCAACCTTTCAATAAATGTAATAATATAGCTGTGTTATGTGTATTAATTTAATATTTTGTACAACAATAAATATTTCTCCTCGACCGATTTCGGTCACGGCAACTTTAGCAGCTCCGTTCTCTTAAGACTCGTGCTTTATACGGAAGTGGTCATTTGCGCAGGATATATTAACGTGCACAAGTATACGCGCGAGACACAGGTGCACATACTCATCCTTGTTCTTCTGGACTCAGTCGATCGGAGACCGTTACGACTGGAGAAAAACTAAGGCACATAGAATAATATAACGGTCAGCAAGTTACAAGAGGCCAGTAGTTTTTCACACTCTATTACTCGCCTTCTACCATACCAACGGGAGAATAAGGTGCAATTCTACTCCGCCGGCACCACGCGGCAAATTTTTTTTGGTATAAAATTACGAAACCTAACCTTTGAATATAAAAATGAATTGCCGAAATGTATGTACGTGCATAACTTCCGAACGACTGTACCAAATTGTAATTTATTTTTTAAAGTATTCGTTATTGACAGGACAAAGTTTGTATAGAAAAATAAGAAACGCGAACGGATTTTTTTTAGCCCATAATATGAAATATAATGAAACCGTGACAGCTAAGTTGGTCGTGGGTACGGACGCCGTATCAAGGGGTGTTGGTTTGAATCGACTTATAATTAAATTACTAATTAAAAGGCATTTAATGATAGGAATTATAAACAAGTTTCATTCAATAACCAAAAGAAATGAAAATCAGAAACGATATTAGATATAGCAGTTCTATTTATTTTGGAATTCTATTTATCTATTTAAGTTGGAAGGTTGAGTAGGATTGATTATAGCTAATCAAAATTTGAAAAATATACAAATCGGTCAGTGTTTTAAATTCTAGCAAAAATAAAGAACATCGATTTTAGGTGATACGAAGTTCAACGGGTCAGCTAGTTTTTTTTATAATGAAATACTTTAAACGTTATTCTTCTTATTTTTATTATAACGCAGTGACGGCATTTATTGATGATGGTTAGCAGTAGCACAGTGCAATCTGAATAGAACGGCGACCAACGAGATATCTACATAAATGTTATGTTTAAAGTTCTTTATGCTGTAAGATGAAATACTCAAGCCAGAAGACAGATCTAAAGCTTTATTGCAGAGGTATGATACATCAAACTCATTTGTTGCATGAAGCAATCCATGATCGCTGAGTACAGCACATATTGTTCAGAACGTGCTTAGTGAGGTAAGGTCCTTCCGCAGCTGAACTATCTTATTGACGACAGTAATATCTACACAACGATAATAGCTACAAAGCTATGATAGCTTTGAAGCTATGATAGTCCAGTGGTAGTATGTACGGACTCCGAGTCAAAGGACGCGAGTTCGAATCCACCTACAATGAGTTTGAGCTTTGGGTGAAGAAAAACATCGTGAGAAAACCATAACAGGGTGGTAGGGCTTTTTATAATGTCGCCTGGTTAGCCACCACCCTCATGTTGAAAATCTAGCGCCAAATACGAATAGGTGTGTTTTGGCAGTTGCATTTGACAGACATACTCTCCTCAGGTTTAGCGTGTCTAAGAAATTGGGTCGTATCATCATTTAAGATCAGGTGAGATTATGGCCATAACGCTAAACCTTAACTATAAAGAAAAAACTATTTTCAATCCGAACACACTGTATCCTCGGTATCGGTGAAGAATTTTGAAATACGCTTATCATTATGAAATGGGCCGATCCATATCCTACATATATTAATCATATTAATTAATGTTAAGTAATATTTAAGTATAAAGTCATTCCTCTGCTCCAACATCGTTACAAACCTCAAGAGACATCTAAAAGTATATTAAAACATAGTTGTCTCTATACACAAACTACGCCCCCGTTCTACCCTAGACGGGTTTCTCGAGACAGTAATTTGTTTTACTTAAATACTTATTTTTATGGTGGCGACATTTCGTATTTTTAAAAAGTTTTGTCCCTTCCAATAAATTGTTAGTGACTTTTAGAGTGCAAACTTTTCTGTGTGCTTTTTGGTAAGAGAGAACTTGTTTACGCAAAACTTTTTATAATATATATTTCAGACTTCATGCAGGTAAACGTAATTTGAAGAACAGAATGATGACTGCTTTAGACAATGAGAGTGACTGTGTCAAAACAATTAAAGGAAGAAGAACATACTATCTCATATTTTAAGGATATTGTTTAATAAAATCTTTCATGTACAATTTGTTCAAGATATATACGGTAAAAGACTACGAATAAGAATCTATTTCTGTTTGTCATTAACAGTAAAACAACCTGCGTAATAAGACAAGGTTCAAAACCTCTTCAAATAAAAACAGAAATTCTATATGATTACTTTATTATTCGTCTATCTTTCTGCCAATGTGTCAAGATCATTTTATCGTACAATACTGTAGGTGAATATCATTGAAATTAATATTACACACTAAGGTCTATTTATGATCACATCCTGTCCTAAAAATACCCTGTAAATGTCTTGGTTAACATTTTATAAAGAATTGTTTCAGTTAAGTGGCTCATAGTTAAACATCCTTTCCTTGCCGATTATTAAGACATATAGTTTTGAAGTTCGGCACGAAGTGAGATTATCGAGTGTAAATTAAGGAAATAATCTGTAAATAAAGAATTTACCGTCCGGAAGTATAAAAAACCATGATCGAATTGGTTCTTCAGTTAAAAGGCACACTTACAGCCAGTATACGATGTTAAATGTTCCAGAACCTTCAAGGCGCGAGTTTTAATTTATTGGTCCGATTTTTTTGATGAAATAATAAATTTATCAATAGGTTTCGTAGCACAGCCTTTGTAAGCAATATTATTGAGTTGATAGTTTACGTTTCTAGTCCCTACTACAACCAATATTAATGTTTAATATTATACCAGCTGATATGTTTATTTAATTAACGTGGTGGCAAAGATTCTATTCTTTATAAAGTTCCTCATCGCAACGCGTTAACGAGTTACCCTGGGTCAAGCCAAGCGCGAGTAGTAAGACTCATCGAGTGATAAGCACCCGAAACTAACTACTAAAAAGCACCACGAGGACACCTTAACATCTCCTGTTTCCAGAGACCAGGGACAGTTTGCACACTCCTAGTAATCTTTGGTAACAGAGCTGTTATGTGACTATATTACAGGCTATGTTTCTTTGAAATTAAATGTCTATATGTGACATTATGTCCGCATTTAAAAAATACAAATCAAGAACAGTTTAATATCTATTTAGAAATATATAAACTGCTCCTGACACAATATTATACAGAAAATAATCTAATTGTTTTATGTTCATTATTGTTAAAACTAGAAAAAGTTAATTCTACGGTGGTATGTACAAAACAGTATCAATTCTCGTGGTTTTATCTAGCCTAAATGGTTTACTTAACGCACACGGATACGTTTGATAGCTCGTGTTTGGCGACCTGAATAATGTCAGGTTTCGTAAGTACCTTCAGCTTTGTCCTTTTAAATTTATGTCGCAATTTAAATACGGAAAGACGGTTTTCCGTATCTTGACCGTGCAATTATTTGACTCTACGGTCCAATTGCCAAGATATACATTGTGTTAATATTAAGGCAATTTTATTATTTTTAAAATCTCGAACCGTGGAAAAAGAACCGCATAAATATTCTTAATCAGAAAATAATTGTTCAGGTATTATATAAAGGTAACCTAACAAATCACGGAATTAGTGAAATCTACAATATAATAATTTGGAGATTAATATTTTTATTGGTAGCTTTCAAGTAAATAATTTTTGGTCACTTCTTGATTTTAAGCCGTGTGTTTTTAAACTGCTAAGCAAAGAAATATACGCAACAAACTATTACAAGTGTGTAACATGACAATTTAGAAAGATACACGAGAAAAATTACATAAAAAAATAAACATAAACTTCGAACAATCGGACGAGTCGATGTGATGTAACAACACATATTACCGCTGCACTATTGTTATTGCTCGAAACGACCGAACCGCTTTAGCCTCCACCCATGAACATTACACATGTGTAATTAGCTCAACAAAAACTGGTCTCGTTATTCAACTCGCCAGTTTAATATGAACCGTGATACCACACGTGCTCGATTGTATTGCAGTACTTGCGAAATGAGAGACATGTATCAATGAAGTTTGGTCTTCATGAACCGTTTGCCGCACTTGGCCTGTTTCGCAGAGGCAGCAAAACGGAGGTTATGTTATCAAGATCGTTCCGATTACATTATAGTGTAAATAATTAGCAATAAACTTAAGTTACTTGGTATTAATAGAAAAAAGTTCGTATTATAAGTACCTAATTGTTTGTTTCGTTTGTTTGTTGTACTTGTTAATTGGCAGAGCATACTTCAAAAATAATGGGGATCATTACCATGAATTCTACAGTTCTATAATGACGACTGGCAAACGTCTGGGCAAATCAATAACACAATTGCTTATCTCGACAGGTGTAAAATCAAAAGAGAATTAGTGACTTAATTTTATACCATGTGCAAAATGGTCACAGACCAGTAAGGTATAGATCCCTAACAACACGTTTAATTGTTTGAGATAGACTGGATGATTTTAACATATGGCAGACCTAAAGGTGTTACTATCCTTGAACCCAATAATCTCGATAGATGTACATTCTGAAATTCACAAACGATTCCATATATTCTATACTAGCTGGTACCCTCACTTCGTTCGCGTTTATCTCCGTCATCCAGGGGTAACAATAAAATCCGTCCGTAGTGAGTGTCTAGAATCTAGACTATAGATCATGCAAAGAATATTAATGCCAAATTTCAAATCTAAAGGTGAGTGGTTTTCTGCTTATATATGTACAGATTCTGTACTAAGAACACATTCACTGTATCCATAACAAGTTAAAAAAACCGTAATTATGACAATTATCACATTATGCTTACGCGAATATTACTCTTATTATTAAAAAAAATAATTAAAAACATCTAAATTTCAATAGAGAAGATGATTGGAAGTTAGCACAAGCCTGGGATCCGATTATACATTTAATTAAATCGGAATCCAAAAGACCAATTGCCAGAACTCAAGTAACTGTAAACTCTTTTTACGTAGATCACAAACAAAATTAAAAATTAAACTGAAGATAGATACTGTAACATTAACTGTTCTGGACAACCTACACCTCAGTCCACCCCGTGACCACGAACGCTGAAAAGCTTACGAAACGTCGGGATGAAAATAATAAATAATCGTGATAAAATCTGTTTCAATTAGTTTTATTTCGTTGAATTATCACATTGTCTATATTATATTTGTATAGTTTATAGGGAAAAACCATCCAAAGTCGAATACAATCTAGGCAACTAGTACTTCCCAACTTCTTTTACCATCAGGTTCATTGACTCGTTAAGCATATAATTTCCACTTCGACGATTCATTTGTCGTGCCTCTATGTGAATATGGCTGCTAAACGAGAAGCGACATAAAGCGATTGTCTACTGTACTCATGAAGTTTTATTTAATAATAATAATCATTAAACAGACGCCATGAATATTTCTAAATGAGTTTTAATCATAAACTGATACAGATATATACATTTCCGCAATAATTTATATTGAACTCAATGTTGGCAGACGAACAATAATTATTGTACATGTACTATAATGTTCATGGTCTATTCAATCTTCAATCCTAAGCGTACAATCTTTTTTTGGACAGCATCAGCTCATAACAACTATATATTTAGACACGTTAATGTGATTGTTAGTTTCACTCGGATCAATGTTTACCGAATATTTTAACAAACTACATTTTTAATAAATAATGTTTTAAGATAAAAATAAAATAGACTTGAATATAAAATACAATAATTTTATTGAGAGTAGAATTATTTTATAACCCCGATACAATAGTAATTATTGTTTTGTATGTCCTATTATGTATACTCCGTGGCAAGTTCAATTTTAACTATATATAACGGGTTATAATTCTATCGGAATGCTAGCAATAATTGCACGGGTGACCTAGCGGTTAAAACAGTTGCCTCGCTGCAAACGCCACGCAAGGGCTATGGGTTCGTACCTGGACATGACAATTAATCGTCCACTTGTCCACTTGTGACCGTTTATTGTGTTTACAAAATTCTTCACATATGACATTGGCGAAATGACCTACATCGGAGTATCAGGTTGGGTGACAAGCGCCATACATATGGTAATAAAGCGGTCATAGTGACTGTTTTTGTCTGGCCAATATTGCTTAGAAGCCGGTATGACAACAACAACCCCTAATGGCTGACTTATCTCTCGGAGATAGTCATTCTTTTTTTTATTATTATTATAGTTAAGGCTTAGCGTTATGGCCATAATCTAACCTGATCTTAAGTGACGATACGGCCCAAGTTGGTAGACACGTTAAACCTTTGGAGGAACTGGCTTTCAAGTGCAACTACCGGAACACACCTATTGGTATTTGGCGGCAGATTTTCAACTTGAGGGTGGTAGCTAGCTGGGCGGGCATCAGAAAAAGCCCTACCACTATGCAAAATTTTAGGCAAAATATTATTCTTATTATCAGATATTATGTAACTTTGCTATCCGAAAATTCAAAAAATTCTGTCAATTACAATGAATTTCATATAGTTATGAACATGCACGTGGCGATGGATATATCAGTGACCATTGCTATTTTTGTTTGTAGCGTTTCATGGTGAAATAGTGTGTGACCAGCTAGCTGGAGGCTCACAGGTCGGTATACCAACGACGATCGTCGACCCCTCGAGAGTCGCCCTTGTTTTTGGACTGTAATGACCGTAGCCACTTTACTGAACGATAAAATAATAGAAACTTAGCAATAGTAATAAAAATATGAACAGATCTTATAAACTGAAGATGGAGGAGTCAAATTCGTATCAATAGAACCAAGTTGTAACCAGGTATTTTTTCAACTAAAAATCCGCCTCAAAAACAGTAACAAGCGATTGCTGTCAACTTAGCTTTTACACGTCACTCATATATGTGTGATAAACAAATAAGCCCGCACCGTACCCGGCTTTCTAAACCCAATAGGGAAGTCCACACTCCTGCCATAACAACCTATACAAATGAAAGTGTCAACGATGCTCCTAATACGTCGCGTCGCGTCGATTGATATAGGTAGAGAGAGGGCGGTGTAGCCCGTAGAGGCAGCTAAGTGATTGTCAGATACGGTCACCGTTGTTAACAGAAACTGTGACACAAACAACACAGCCGTTTATTCGAAACTAATACATTTTTTTTACAAACTATTTTATGCAACATATCTTCAATCTTCCTTCCGTATACTAGGTGACATAATGCTATACAAGGTGCAGTTTGACACACCCCGATAATAAAATTAAATAAAATTAACAAATTAACACTTGTTGACAGTTTTAATAGGAAACCTGATGGTAAGTGATTACCGCCACCCATGGACACCCAGAACACCAGGGGAATCGCAGGTGCTTTGCCGGCCTTTACTCAAGGGACTGGCTCTCAAGTGCAACTTCCGGAACACACCTATTGTTATTTGGCGGCCGAATTTCAACTTGAGGGTGGTTGCTAGCCATGCGGCAATAGCAAAGAGCCCTATCACCATGCTATGGTTTCCTCATGATGTTTTCCTTCACCGAAAAGTCAAGCTCATTATAGGTGGTTGGATTCAAACTCACGTCCCATGACGCGGTGGTCCTACACACTACAACTGAGCTATTATAATCGCTTTTGTTGAACTAAAACTTATTTAAGCACTTTTGCCTGTTTTTGTAACTTTTTTCCTATACAGGCTCCTATTGGTAGCGTTACGATAAATACAGTGTTCTCTCACGACCCTTGCGCGGCTTGCCCGATGCCATTTTTAAGACCTTTTTAGACCCTTTTAAGACCATTTTAGCAAATTAGGACCTACTAGATAGTTACACTCGCGAATCTATGTTCGTTTTCCGGCCACCCTTACGCTCGCTGCTTCGGGGCTAAATGCCCTCAGCATTCGCCACCAAAAGTTCGGTGAAACTGTCAAAGCCCTTACGGCTAATAGCATATGTCAGATCGAATAAAAAAAAGAAGATAAATACAGTGGACCCTGGTAATCCGACAAACATTTTGCAGGGCAGTGTCGAACTATCGCATTTGTCAGATTATAGAGTACTACCTAATACCCCCAATAGTTAGATTTTTTTTAATAAAAGGGAACCTTGTAATCCGACAAACTACAGATCCAATGACAAGATCATACTTCATTATGTACATATATCGAATTTAGTGAATTTAACAGCACACATGTATTCACCTTTAAATTAAACAATGAATCAAAATAATACCTACTCGTCGAGTACAATAGTGGTAGCGCGTACAGGTTGTAAACCTGTTCAATCATGCATTCTCTACATTAGCGAAAAGTGTCAAAAAATAAATAATACTAAACATGTCGGATTAAAAGGGGGTGTCAGATTAGACGAGGGCCGGATTACCGAGGCACACTGTAGTATAAAGCCTACCTCAATAATTATTCTATCAAAAACAAAATAATTTTTTTTGAAATCCGACTGGTAGCTGCTAAGATTAGCGTGTTCAAACGAACGAACTTTTCCGCATTATAATATTACTAAGATACAGTTGTATTTCGTATAATTAACCTCATTTTATTTGGATGTCCTTTGTTCTCAATATAGGAGGTGAGTTGTATTTTTTGTCCGTTTGTCTCCTTGTAATCGCATTACTCTGAAAATAATTAATAGGTTTTGTTAAGATTTATTAAGTATTAAGTTTATAACTATTATTATGAATCAACTAACAAGATATTTTTTACAACATAAAACCTAAGAGTTCCTCCGGGATAGAGGACAAATATGAAAATTTTCCAGTAAATGTATTTCGTCACAGAATTGAATAAAGTTTTCTTTATTCAATAAAAGCTAACATAATAAATATGAAATATGAATGAAATAGATTGCGCATTGATTGAGTTTTTTACCCAGGGGAAGGGTTTACCGAGGCAACTAGATCAATATATTTAACCAGTACCCAACAATCCGTTAAAATCATTAGTAACTGTCTAACAATACACTTAAATTATTGGATAAAAAAAATTACACGCTAGCCTAAAAACAATAAAACAACAGAAACATAAAAGGAAAGTATAAATTACTATTATTTATTGGTATCACGATGTCTTCGGGTTACATTACTGAAAGAGTCTTTTGATATTAAGAAAATGTCTTCGTAATTGATGTATCAACCTGTTTGCGTTTATTATTAAAAAGAACTGTAAAAAGATTTATGAATTATCTAAAAATAAAAAAATATATAATTACTCAGATAAATATAATGTTTGAACTAAACATTTAAAATGTAATAATGCCAGTGAAAATTTAAATGAATTAAAAACGTAAGTAATTAATAATTTTAAAATTCACTATGTTACTCATAAAATAATTCAAACATTTTTTTTAATATATGTATTATGTCATTTGAAAACTACCTACATATATTAGTACCTTGAAAGAAAATGTTTATGATATAAGGCTTGATAGTACTAAAATACGCTATGTATGAATAACACGACCAAGAATACGTTTGAATGTTATTCCGAAAAAAGATAATAAGAAAATTGCAAACCCTTATTTAACAACGTTACAAGTCTGGCATTGATAGCACTATTGATCCAATAGCATACGATAACAACCGGGTTCAATTTTTGTAGTGAGCTCTAGTCGACAAGTTGAAAATTGTCTATAACAGAGATACCGCTCTTAAAATTATGTGTGAGATAGCTCATTGGATCCGGAATGATGCCTAGAAAAATGTGCTGAGAGTGTGTAATAATTAAAGATGAATAAAGACATTTCGTTTTTCGCCAATATTTCATAGACAACTAATATTTATGAAAATTTAAAAAAGATTCTTAATGAGGAGGTTTACATTTAAAACTCTCAGCCCCTGGAACTCTATCTCCATTATTTATCATTTTAATTTACGCTGAGAATGGGTCTACGCGCGATATTTTTAGTACTTCGCGCATGGCAAAATATTATATACTATAATATAATAATAATATAGTTAATCATTTTAATTGTAATACTAATATTATAAATGCGAAAGTGAATTTGTTTGTCGCTTACGCGTTTACGCTTAAACCGCTGAATCGATTATGATGAACTTTCGTATAGAGGGAACCTAGAGACAGTGATAGGTTACTTTTTCTCGCGAAAACCTTATTGGAAATGAGGTAAAGAGAGGGATAAACTTTGTATGAAACTTTTTTGCTTTATCCGATTTGTTTGAAAAAATCAATATTAACGCTAGCGAAGCCGTACGTAAAAGCTAGTATTAAAATAGATTTATCAAACAAAAAACAACTTTTCTCGAAATAATGCATATACACTTTCATTAATCCGATCTCAATGAAATACTTAACGGGGTCCATAACAAAGCAAACGTTTTACCGTTCCAGATGTCTATGACCGAGTTCAGTCCTTTTCACCATTGAGATCATCGTCTCAGAATAAAACAACGGAACGTTGCGCGGATGACACAAGCGGTACCGCAAAAACGTCTTGATTAAAACTGCAAGGCTGGCTTTCGTCATGTTGTTTTTTCTCGCTCGAGTTGGAGATTAAGTAAATCAGAAGCAATTGCTTCGAGACAAATTTTCTGCGGTTGAAATGTTCTAGTGCTTAGGTAATCTGTTACGAAAGTAAGTTAGGATTCCAATATGAATCCAATATTACTAATCTAGATCTACACCAAATAATACCAATGACTTTTATCTACTATATTTATGAAGTAATGGTGAATAAATGACAGCGGGTATGGTTCCGCGTCGAGCGACATGAGTTCGAATCTCTACAATTATCCCAAACTTTCGATTTGGTAAACATCGGTTTGAAGCGATGATAGCTCAGTAGTAGTGTGTACGGACTCCGCGTCAAGGGTCGTGAGTTCGAATCCATCTACAAGGTTCGGTAAAGGAAAACATCATGAGGAAACAATAGCATGGTGGTAGGGCTTTTTCTAACGCCCTCCAGGATAGTAACCACCCTCAAAGTAAAAATCCGCCGCCAAATACCAATAGGTGTGTTCCGGCAGTTGCACTTGAAACCCAGTTCCTCCACAGGTTTAATATGTCTACCAAATTGAGCCGTATCATCTTTCAAGATCAGGTGAGATTATGGCCACAACGCTTAACCTTAACTATAACAAAACATCAAACGAATCTGTATTGCTTCTTGTTATTGACCGGCTAGCTAGCTACCATCTTCGATTTGAAAATCAGTAGTCAAGCACCGGTAGCTGTGTATTTCAGAGCCCAATATTTACTATAAATAATTAAAAAAAAAACATAACATAAACCAAGGAAACGAACAGTGTCTTTCTAATGAGAGTTTCTTACAATAATTTTGTAAAATTTATTCTTGTCAGATATCCTGACAATGATGGAGGAATACAAATTAGTATTTACAGTAAATGCACTCTCGACCACTTTCTCATTGCATAACTGTATACGGTTATTTACTTGTATTAAACTCAAAAACTACTAGAACGACTTCAAAAATTCTTTCATATTTAAAATGCTACATTAGACCCAAGTAACATGGGTATATTTATTATTAGAAAAATATAGGAATCTGTATTCGGAAAACTTACTTACTACTAGTCGGATTGCCAAAATTATTTTTGTATTTAATAGAGCAATCAATGACGAAGGCTATATAACATCACACCACCACCAATAGAAGCAAAGCTGTATTAAAAAAAGTTATAAAAACGGGTAAAAATTACTAAATAATTTTTATTTCCACGCGATCGGAATCGCGGGCTTAGCTAGAAATTTGTATATTAGATATTTCGGAAGGCGTTACAATGATACTAACAGTGGTAACAGTATACGAAAGACTAAACATCGGTAAACAAAACCCGCGATAAAAATCCTAAGAATCGTAAGCCCAAACGGGACACATTGTTACATCAGTCTCAAACGTTCCAGATGCTAAGATCGCATTGTTTGGGCCGTGTTTATGACGCGGTTAGCCGCATGTGGGGCTTACTAAGTTCGGATTGCGGAGAAAAATATTAACATGGTACCGTAGGGCGTTGCCCTGCGTATTTGAATACAGCGATCTTTACGATTAACTCTGCTTTGTTAAATATACGGACGAATTAAGACACAGTCGATTAATTTATATCTATACTAATATTATAAAGCAGAAAAGTTTTTTAGTTTGAATGCGCTAATCTTAGAAACTACCCGTCGGATTTTAAAAATTATTATTGTATTTGATAGAGCAATCATTGAGAAAGGCTTTAGTATATTTAATATCACGTTACCACCTACAGAAACAATGCTGTATAGAAAAAAACAAAACAGGCAAAAATTATATAATTTTATAATTTTTTTTAGTTACACGCGAACGATGTCGCGGACACTGCTAGTCTTATATAAAATGAACACAGAAAATAAGAATGTTGGTAACCATTTAGACTCGAGAAACGAATTTCAGATTTACTCAAGCTAGTGTTCGCCTAGTTTAATTAAATATTTAAGGTTGAACTTTATCAGGGTTCTATTGCTAAGATTTATTTTCTTAATTCTGTTGATTAATGGACGTTGTCTTAAAGTTCTTTGTAATGTAAGCAATGTCGGATTGAGCACAGACGTATTAGGTGTTTAATATTTACAGTATGAATGTAAACAAACGGAACTTTTGCACGTGATATAGACAAAATTGTCTACATAAACAGGTTAAATAAAACGACAGACTTATGTGTTTGTGTCATTGACAGTGTGTATTATTTATTTTATTTGTAACTCATGCAGTACATAACATATTAATTTTTTATACTACTTTAACTATGACAAATGTCACATTTAATCTTGCGTCCAATATGCTGAAAGAGGGGAATGAAGTGGTCACTTTATATTTTAACTAGATTTTACGTGCGTCTTCGCTCGCTTTTATATCGATTTAGTCAAACAAATCGGATGACGCAATAAAATGTTTCATAAAAAGTTTAGCCCTCTATTTACCCTTCCTTCAACAAATATTTTGCAAAAAAGTAACCTATCTCCGTTTCCTGGTTCCCATCTATCTCTGTACTAAAATTCATCACAATCGCTTCATCGGTTTAGGCGTAAAAGTGTAACAAACAAACAAACTCACTTTCGCATTTATAATATTAGTATGAAGTATCATGATATATCAATATACTATTTAATATCACATTTCTTTGGAAATAAGCCATAATATGTAAATGAAATCTCTAATTCTAATATTAGGTAACAGAATAGCTCGATGATTTGCGAAAAAAAATTGTATTTTACACAAAGTATATTTTAAAGTGAAACATTATCTAATTTTTGTTTATTTTTTTTTTATTATTAAGGTTTAGCGTTATGGCCATAATCTCACCTGATCTTAAGTGACGATAGGGCCCAAGTTGGTAGACACGCTAAACCTGTGGAGGAACTGGCTCTCAAGTGCAGCTGCCGGAACACACCTATTGGTATTTGGCGGCAGGTTTACAACTTGAGGGTGGTAGCTACCCAGGCGGGCATTAGAAAAAGCCCTACCACCATGCTATGGTTTTCTCACGATGTTTTCCTTCACCGAAAGCTCAAGCTCATTGTAGGTGCTTGGGTTCGAACCCACGTCCCTTGACGCGAAGTCGTGCACACTACCACTGAGCTATCATCGCTATATATATATATATATATATATATATATATCGCTATCTTCGTAATTTACTCTTTTTTATCATAAATTGTTGATTATTCTATCCAAAGTAGATAAACCCCACAAGCCAATTTTGAAGCTGCCACCTTGATTTAGGTACTGTCGAATCCTTGAAACTTAAAATAATTTTACATTATTGAAGGCGAGTCCGATCGACGGGAATAATTAGTATAGTAGGTGCCATGTGCTTCCAGGATTAAACCAGGCGACTGACTTGAATGTATTATTTATGTATACATACAATATATAGGTTATACGTCATTTTATCGGTTTAGTTACATATTATAGTAGAACAGGTTTACTTGGTTTTGAAACGTTTGTTTTAATCTAGCTATACCGATGACTTCTTCCACGTTTTATCGCTTCATTATCACTAAATAGGTATAGAAAAGCAAGAATAGAACAACAAATATTTAACCAATGAGATGTGCTTTCAAAATCTTTTTTACACGATGCTGTTTAAAAACATTTTGGAGACGCTATTTTTAGTAGTCCAATAGCACAAAGAGATAAAACATAGACTCGAATTTATTTAAGATATCAGTTACCGAATAAAGTAAATTGCACTAAAATTGGTCAGAAACTTCCGTTAGTACAAATCCAAATTTTATTCCCTATTTAGTTAATAATTTAACTTGCAACTTGTTAAGACACAGTTTTACTCCTCTAAAATTGTTATATTTTATGCGGGAGCAGTAGGAACTGCTTAAAATCTTGAACATACTTGACATGCGACAATTTTTGGGCGACATTTAGCAATTAATTTTTAACACGCGTATGTATCACATTTTGCACTGGTATAATTGCCTAACTGGAAATAACCGATAATATACAAGCGCATAGCCTTTATTCCTAATTAAAATTATAATAAATGTGAGTTATAGGGGGCTTTTTGCCCGTTTTTCTCGGTGGTTGAGATGATTTCCGACTAGTTCGTACGGCTTTCACATGCATAAGTGCCTTCTTATAAAGTCTTCATTGCATAAGTATTTTCTGGTTTTAATTTTGAACTGGGTTTTACATAAAATTATAACATATTCCATGTTTTATTAAAGTAAAACTACTTTTACTGATATTGATTACAATATTTTGTAAATAAAATCGTTTAGATATTACTGTGATAAGATAACGTATTCACTAGCAACACGTATATAGCAGTCCTTCATAACTATGTATGTGTGGTGTGTCATAATCATAAACATCAACCGGCACAAATTTTTATTACTCATACCTTAAAACACTGTACTCATTCGGATAATTTTATAGACTAATGTGTGTACACGCATTATTTAAATTAATGTGTTTACGCGGAAAAATTCGGTAATCATCATTACCCGTAATAATATTTTAAAGTACAAAAAGCGAAACATTTATATTTTAATATATTATATTTATTTTTATTTATATTAAAACACCATAAAATTGTTAATTCAGAATTTATCAGTGTTTCAAAATACCTATACAATATAATATTTTTGAAGTGAATTTTTTTATGGGAGGGCTTTGAAATTTTTTCCGCAGCATTTTTGTGTGACGCTCGTTGGGGTAAAGTCGACTTAAGGCGACTAAGGGAGCGAGAGAGATGTAGTGATGTTTCACTTCTCTCGTGTGATTTTAAGCACACATCGTTTTTCACTTATTTATTTACACCTTACAGCTTCGGCCAACACAAACTATATTTCAAAAATTACTATGTAACACCATCGAAAGGATTCTCAGTGGTACATCAAAAGAATGTATCGATAGATGCGGACTCCAAAATAATTTAGATTTTTTTGGTAAAGAAAGACAGTGATATAGCAGTAGAACAGTGGTAAGGCATATTTTAATGTACACCTAGCTGTATATTACGAAAACTGTACGAAGTATGTACAGCATGAATAATTACAAAATATATTTACATTAAGGTTAAAGTGACATAAAAGTATTAAAAAACGTTTATTCGTAGCATATAGTCAATGCTTTAAAAATCGAATCGACTATAATTATAGGGACATTAATATAGAACATACGTTTTACAGAGCCCCGTCATCTGATTATTCAAGTTAATAAATTCTTAGAGCTTTCGTGGCTTTTGTGTTTCATCATTTTTGTAGAAACTTTGGGAAAAACAATGACAATCATCAAAAGATCGAGAATCCATCGGTGGTATTCTAGGTCATGCCAATCAGCAATCCTGTTACCAACACATATATATATTTACTGATTCCGAACCGCAACAAATCAAAAGAGAGTCAGTAGGATCGGTTTATCGCCATGGGCGTGGTGACAGCGTCCCATAGTTGAGTACAAATTACACAACCCACTTGATTACTCTCAGCACTCCATGGATTCACTGTATTGTGTTGTAATGACATATTGTGACGCTATATAAAAATGTAATTAAAATATATTAGGCGTAATAGAAGTTGCAACAGCACTATTACTGGAGTTTGTTCTTGTAAATAAAACGTTAACCGCCAGTCTATTCGACCTTGTCCGAGCGTAAAAAGAAAGGAAATGTATAAAATAAACTTACTAAAATCATATGATGAAAACGTTTTAAATTTTTATACTAATGCAACAATAAACAGCAGAATATAAGCATAAATCGGTAGTACAATGGTAATAACTAAGTTACAAAACTAGTAGGTAGGAATGACGTAAGCCAGACCAGGTGTAAAATTACAAGGTTAATAGAAAACTTTATTAAAACCTGTGATCAAATCGGTATTTAGAACGTTTTATTCAAATTATATTTGAAAATACACCAGATCCGGTCTAAACAATGCGTTAATAGTGTCAAGAGTTACTGATGTTAGTTTTGCCGCTCCCAGTTTTTTTTATATGGATCAAGAAGGATATAATATATACGTTACTAGTCTGACTTATATGAATCGAACAAAACGTGTTGAATGTGGGAAATGTAAACACAATCAAACCTTTTTTATGCTAATGAGCAACAAACAGGCAGACGGCTCATTTGATGGTAAATGGTTACGATCGCCTCTGGATAGCTGCAACACAAAGGGTATTATAGCCGTGTTGCTGACCTTGGAGGAAATGGCTGGTTGCCGGTTGGTGGTATACCGGAACACAAATGCTCATACTGAACCCTTATTTTGCGGCAGTATAAGCCGCCATAGTGTCGTAATGAGAAAGGGTCTTTACATACATTTTAATTTATTTACATGATAATATCTGTACATGAAATAAGATACACTGCGATTGATTTTTATACTACCTACCTTCAAACATTATGTAGCAAGTAAGACAACAATATTGTGAAATTATGTTTTTATGGAAAACAAATAAAATATTTTTCGAAACAAACAATATGCATTTTAAATCTGGATGTGTCTAGAACTAGTTCTTATATAATAAGTGTATGAGTATAATTATGCGTAATCTATGTATGCAGATATTATTTATAATTCTACTAGACAATTATCGTACGATTATAAATAAGCTTTACATTATATTAAAATTTTATTAAATATAAATGAGATTACATTGATGTCTCGCCTTTCTGGTATTTTTCTAGCACGTGTTAAAATCTTTCTTATATTGCAAATGGGAAACGTTGTTTATGTTCCGCTGTTCCGACTAGTAATTTGTTCTTTTTAAAACGCACGCTTTTAACGCACTCCTGTGCAGTAAGTAACCCTAATGCTTCATTAAAACACACATTTATGAATGATACATTAATATCTATGAAATTACGATTGGCGTTAGCTTTCACTATTTCCCATACACATTTTCATCCCAAATACGGTGGTTATTTGTTAATGTGTAACTTGAAAATAACATCGTAATACCAAATTTGATATCGAATTTTGAGTGATTAATTAGGTTTGTGAAAGTGGTTAACACAAAACAAGGTACGACCACTTTAGGACTTGAATTAGTTACCTGTCGGTTGCATGCTTTTTGCGGTCGTTTTACAAACCTGAAGAAGCTGTCAAATCCCCTCAATCTAACCACAATAGTTCGAAAGTAAAGCAAATGGTCGACAAGGTCTTATTGATCTGCTAAACACCACTGTAAAGCCGTATAGATAAGTAAAATCTAACTCATACTCAGTATAATATGGTTTGCGCTATGATAAAGTTGACACGGTCGTATCAGGTGGACACAAGCGCTAAAATACTTTGTAAAATCGCCGTAACCCTGTAATTCTTCATAAAACGCATATCTTCATTCGTATTGAGGAACCTACATACATTTCACACAAACAACGATTTCAACACATGGACGAATTATAACCCCAAAGATTGAGATGAGTGTTAAAATAAACATAACACATGTATGTTACTGGGGCACAAACTGAAATATATTTATGTGAAGGGTTAGAGCATTTGGCTCAATTTGCTCGTATAAATATTATTTTAGCCACATTTGTAGTATTGAGATGGATTGCCTCCTATGAAGATACAGTACACTAAAAACATTTTAGAACAAAAATTTGATATGATATTTTGGAGCGAAGATGATTACAAATGCCCTAGTTTTCTAGAGACGAACTTCTTAGCTATCCATGGATTCACCGTGCGGGTGTGGGCCCTATCGCGTGGCAGGGAGAGAAACTGGCATGCATGTTGGCATACACTTACATGTTGGTTAGGATTCTCTAATACCCGCCTGGCTAGCTACCACCCTCAAGTTGAAAATCTGCCGCCAAAAACATATAGGTGTGTTCCAGCAGCTGAGAGCCAGTCCCTTCACTAGACTTAGTGTGTATCTTTAGTATCTTGTATAGTATATTGTGTTAGTATCTTGGGCCACATCTTCATTTAACATTAGATAAGATCGTAGCCATATCACTAAAACTTAAATAAAACTCTAAGCAGTTCCAGGGACTTGTGTCACAGATGCAAGTTAAAAAAATATCTTAACTAAGATGTATAATATTGTGGTAGGATTTTGTCCAATTGCCTCCTTACTTAGCTAGCATCTGCACATTGCAAAAATATTGCTAAGCATTGTAAAATTAAACATATGACACACACTCAGTACAAACTATGATTCAACAGCTGACTTTGATAAATATTCACTCTAGGTTTTAGTTAGTTACTCTAGGAACATCCACAGAGAAGTATGGCTGCCAACATTGAGATATATAACTTTTTATAAATGTAAATTAATAAAAATAAATAAATATTACTATTAAATTAAAAACATAGGTGACATAAATATCTTATAATTAGTATTGTAAGTGCGAAAATTTAAACAAAGAATAGCTTCTAGTTCAGTTGTCTAAAGTTTGTGAATTCGGTTAAATAAATTTTAAACTAAAATCATTATATTTATAATATCTAAATTTATAAGCACAAGTAATACATACTGACAATATCAATTTTTATTTTTCATAAATTAAACACATTATACTAAATATTAAAAAATAGTATATGATGTATGTTATGGTATGGAGATAATATTGCATATATTTAAAATATTCTAATAATCATTCACTAAATTACACAATTCAGTAAGTTTTGGTAATATCAATTAATTCAATTTAATGTTACTTTATGAACCTTTTTTACCAAGTAGGATTAGTTCCTTCATGGTTCATGATTTTTGAGTTTATGATAAAATATGCAGTTAAAACTTTGTCTATGATGATGTCTTATAAAAAGAGTTAGCAACAATTAATATTCAGGCATTTATTACATGCACATTATATTTCAGGCATGAAAAAATATACTCTTTTATTCAACAACACCTAACTATTATAAATTATGTTGTATATAGTTTGTATGATTATTAGATATAGATATATTATGAGACTTTATTTATCCAAAGACTTAGTCCTTGATGATATAGGTATTATTATATTGTTCTGTAGAAGGAAATAATACAGAACTGAATTTTAGATTTAGTTATATTAATTAGTCCTATTGATTTTTTTTAATAATGTAGAACCATATACATATCAAAATAATAAATAGTAATAAAAGTCAATAGTTCTAAAGTAGACGCAAATTTTTATGTTATGCATGTTGCGAAGTTACGTCGTATGTTTAAAAACAGCTAAATTATAAAACTTTGAAGGCGATTCAATTTAAAAATTATCACTAGTTTTCTGTTTTTATCAAATATATTGACGTATTTATTCAATGTACAGGAATATAATGTAAATAAACCATTCTTTTAAATTTTAGTTACTAATTTTCAAGCTAAACTATTTATTTGTTTAACAACATTTTATTGTAAATATTTAACAAAACGGAAAATCAAGTAAGACACAAGACATTGCAGTAATGAACATGCGATAAAACTCATAAACGAAGTGTTAGCAAACCAATCAAATAAATAACCGGAAATAACAAATAAACAATGCAATTCTAAGGTAGGTGAATCGAGAAAACAATGTTTTCAAATAAGTATGATTTAAAACGTATGTAGTATGTTCACAAATAAATAAATGTTTGTAATATATAAAGAATATATGATAAACTCGTAACAGGGGGGTAGAAATCGATCATACACACCACAACACGATTAGCCGGTGAACTTGGAATAATTGTTCCGATCAAACACCTTTGCTGTGACGATTTTCAACACAAATGTCAACAGAAACTCACAACAAACCTCTCTACTGTTACCGTCAACACTAAAACTCATGTATTCATACAAATTTCAGTCACGAATAATGCAAAAATACACTTTCACAGCATTTTTCCGAAGAATCTGTTACTTCAACTGATACATATACGCTTTCTCGTAAAAGCGAAAACAGACTGCCGATTACCAACAACACGAACCGACACCGAGTACATACAACCGACCATAGACAACGTATTATTGACTCCAACACTTTTCTTGTTATACCTCTAAATTGAAAGTACCATGAAATGCTTGCCAGATTTAAACAAATGTGTATATTCAAATTGGTTGGGTAATACCAACGCCATCTGTTGAAACACATAATTATCAAATCATTGTATATCCTGCCATCTATACAAAGTATTGAGTACTTTTTAGATATGTGGTAATGTAAATACTTTTTACGGTGAGGTTTTACTACAAACTTTCTGTTCTACAAGTATATATTAGATTAGTGTAGATGTCAGTAAACTTTAAAATTATTATTTTATTATTATATAGTGTAAGTAGTTTTGAATTTATTTATTCATAGTTCTGTATTGTAGACTAACTGCGTCCGCGATTCCGTTCGCATGGAACTAAAATTTAATTTAATCATTTTCATTAAAAAATGATATATAGTTTATGTTACTCAGAGCTAATGCAGCATTCTAAAAATAAAAGAATTTTTGAAATCGGTCCAGTAGTTCATGAGTTTATTCGTTGAGTGTATTCGGTGTCTTTAGCCTACCATATAATTAAGTTAAGGTAGTCGGGGGTATATTTATAACATAACACCAAGTTAGGAGTAATTGGAAATTTCTTACAATTTAGAGAAAACTTATATGCATTATTTACAATGATCTTTCAAAAGTAACATTGCTTGATATATTAATGTTACCGTATCTACATCAGTCGCTCATAATTAATGTCAAGAAGGCTGCGTCGGATCTAGGGTGGGGGCAAAAACAGCAACAAAACGAAAGAGTAAAAAATCAATTTTAAAAGGGAGTAGTTAAACCAAATGGTCAACTAAACACCAAGCTGTGACTGCATGTGACGTTGCTAAAGCTTTGGAAGTAATTGAAAAATTCTTTCTAGTTGCAGAATAATAGTATGAAGTTGGTTATTTTATGCACGCAGTGGTGGATATTAAGTTTATTCTAAAACTTAACGATTTGGGATAATATTCTTAAATAGATTTATAGAGAGATCGTTGGAATACAATTATCATTTCGCTTTCAATGGCGATCATGCAAGGTCTTACTTAAGATCTTGAAACGAATGAAAGAAAAAGAAATATTAAGTCAGGGACAAAGTTTCTTCGCATTTTATATCAAAATATCGGATTATTAACGTTGCGCGTCGTATATTGTCATATTGGAGTTTATTTTGATTTTGGACTTGTGAAAGCGAAAGTAAAGGTTTGTAGGTCTGTTTATACGGTTTGTAGATTGTACTCGTGACTCGTTTTAGTTGTGAACTGATACAGGAAAGTGGGCTGCGACTGTTGGTGACGGCAGCTGAAATCCTCCGGTTGAACCATTATACACACAATCTACTGTATATACACCACTTTATATCGTGATTACAGTTTTGGAGAGCTCATTGTCAAGGTAAGAGAAATAGTGTAGTGTATCGCATGTACCAAATCGATTGCCCGCGATTCGCGAGCAAAGTCATTTGTTTGAGGAGCACTACTTGATTTGCTGGCCCTGAAAAGCTCGAACAGTCATATATATTTCTAGGTTGTTCTACACAACCATAGCTATTGTCCTATTTGCCGTAAAGCAATAAAATGCAGTAACATTATGCAATTTAAAAGTGAGTTCTAAAGTTGTATAACAGATAACATAAACCATCTTATATTTGACCGCTAAGCATTCCCATCGATGGAGGATTTGAGATATATTTTTTTGTTGTTTTTATTACTAAGGCCGTAAACTTTCCAGGAAGAGGCCAGCAAGAAAAAATATATCTGGGAGTCGTTTCGAAAAACTCAAAATGAACGGTTTTGGTAGACTTCCGCCCTTGATGACCGCTCGACACGACTGCATTAGAATAGTGGAATATAAAGTGGCATGGAGACGTCTTTAATCATGTATTTTGTTATTGTATTATTATGTTCTGCTTAATTAATCAGTTTTCTACTAAATCTACATAATATAGAAGTACAAAATTAGAACAATGCTATGTTGTTTTATTTATACTCCTGCTGGTTTTTTAGGGACGTTAATTACATACAAGCATAATACATATTTTCTACTTCTTTCATTAAGATTTATTATTTATTACAAAAGTATATGTAATTTTGATTTGTTTATTGTATATTATATTCCAACAATACTCTTTCCTTTCTTCAACTATAAGGATTTTTTATCGAAACACCTAAAAGTGACAGCACTGTCTTTTAAAGTTATTAAAGTAAAATCTAAAAACAATGATGGTCAATGGTCATCAGTGGTTTAGCAATCCGTTAAAGGTTACTAATGTTACGTTAGCCTGCACGCTTCACGACAACTGGTTATATTATGGTAGATTTCGAAACACGAAAATCCAAAATATTATCGCTTTGACCAGTTTATCACCATGTGTATGGCGGTTTGTAGTCAGTCCTATACAAATCCCAGCCACTCTGTAGACTTTTACCACACAACAAACAAAAACGCCGCTAAAATCTCCAAACAATATGTAGATTACAAGGAATGGGATACAATATGACATGAAACAGTTAGCATAAAAATAGTTTATCAAACGGTTGAAAGTAACATTAAAATACTTTAAAAACTTCGTATATTTCGAAAAGCCGGAGTATCTTACTATTTTAAGTAAATCAAACTATATACAGTTAAAAAAAAGCTTTTATTATACTCCCTTAATTTTTAAGATTACAGGCATTTAAAATCGAATTTATGAAATCGAATAAAATATGAAACGTTTCTAGAAAAAAAATTGTAAAACAGTGGTAAAAATTAAAATTTCTAGAACTAATTTTGAAACAGAGACAAAAGAGTGCCGCCAAATACTAATACCACTAAGTGTGTTCCGGCATTTGTACTTGAGAGCCAGTCCCTCTACAGGCTTAGCGTGTCTACCAACATGGGCCGTATCGTTACTTAAGATCAGGTGAGATTATGATCATAACGCTAAATCTTGACTATATAAAAAAGTGTGTTATTCATTATATATATACTAACTATATAGTTAATATAACGACTCCACATCATTTATGTTCGGCACCGTGAAGAATGTTATTAAATGGAGACCAAAAAAAAAACATCTCTATCTAGACGAAACGTGATAATTAGTATATGCCGAATCCCGAGTTACATCGTCACGGGCAAACACGTTTTTATAACATTCATTGTTGAAATCAGAGTGTCAAATAATACAGGAGACAACACAAATAAAATTATTTGTAAATTGTTTATTAATTATTTTTTGTATCAAGTCGTGAGAAGATTCTCGAAGAACTTTCTACTCCCATGATAAACGGTTTATGGAAATGGTTTATGGAAACTACACACTAGGTAAGATTGTTGCCATAACGCTAAATCTATAATCTATAAAACAGTGATATTAATATATTGAACCAGTAATAATTATTAATGTTTACCGACGTGTCTAAATGGGCTATAACGATTTTTGAAAATATAAGAAAATTCCAGTGATGATATTTTTATATCAATTTGTTGACATTTGTGATGACATTTTTAGAAACAAAAATAAAAAAGAAAATCAATTTATATAGAAAAAAAAGAAAAAGGTAGCGATTTATATTTGTCTATTATGTGAGTTTGTATGTGTTTTTCGTTCGTACTCAACCAATCACAAAGGAATTTTACATGCATGTTATCAGAGGTTCAAGAAAGGACATAGGATACTGTCCACCCAGAAAAAAGTACCCTTCCTGAAGAGTAGATAAATAGCTGATAATTCCATGTGAACGAAGACGACAATTATAGACGACGAGCATTTGATTTAACGTCAACCTGACGTTTTATGAGGTTTACGTCTAAGATGGTAGTACGTTGAACATAGAAGTTTGTTAAGCACTAAAATGCGGCTAGTTTAATATACCGCCAGTAAGCCCCTAATGACTGATTTAAAAATTAAGGCAGTTCCATTGAAGTGTTTGTACCTATGTCGGTAAATAACCTAGTAATAAAAGAGCACTGTCACTTACCATATGTTTCATGCTTTATGTTCATCTTCACAAGCAAATTTTCTTCATAAAGCACTTAATCTTAATTACATTAACTACCAGTCTGTCGTGGATTTATGGGAGAGGTGTAGCTACACAGACGTATACGTCTTTGCATGTCATGGAAGGTGATGGGATTGAAAATGTATAGGATGTTTGCAAATGTCCGCTTTGAATAAAAGTTTAGTATGATTTATATATTCATTTTGGTTCGACTGCAAGTAGCAAGTTACACGTCGTGGCAAATAGCTACAAGACTCCATTTATACCTCAATTAAAAAAGTAACAGACGCTGCGATATAAATCAAAAGATATGAATATTACTTTGGATTATAATAACACGGTAAGTTACAGCATTCTACCTTATGTGAAAGACAATATCTTCATACCAAAAACAACCGCTACTGCAATGTAACGATGCTCATTTCTGACATAGGAGGCTAAATATCTGCCGGCAGCTGTAAAAACATTGATTTATCCCAAAACACGACAAATTTAAAAATCACTGTGATAGGCTTATCATAAGGTATAAAGTGATCTACCATCACATAAGTATTTGATAAGTATACAGATCTACCATCGGACTAGATTGTTGTATCCTACAATCCACCCAGATAGATTTATTATGAAGTACATAATATGTAATTTCTGTCACATTGTTAAAGTTTGGAAAAGCAATTTATTTATTATTATTTTATTTATTATTATTATTATTTAAAAGAAAATTTAAAAATAATCTCATGTAGTAGATATTAATAACAAGATTCAAAAAGGATTACAGTTTCTAAAGCGAATTCGAATAGTAGCATAAAGTTCAATGCAAATTGGACAGTCTAGTTACCACCAGCTCCAACTAAGTTCTCACCGTAAAACTGTCTCCTTCCACTTGAACACGCCAAGACGCCAACTTTCTTTTCCTCATTGAAACGTTTTTTGAAATCTAAAAGCCATCGCCAATATTCAAGCAATTGTAACAGCGGGTGTACAAAAGAGACAGACTTATTAACACGAACGAGTATGAAAAAGAGGAGGACATATAAAGTCATAAATATCGCACAGCTGGGTTCTCATCCGATAGGTTTTTTGCCCAAAAACGAAGATCTTACGTCGTCCACGGGTGGGTATAGTCGCGCGAACAAGTGTCTTTCCGAGAAATATTTCCTTTCATTTTTGTAAATTTTAATTCTGGTGTTTTGTTGTTTCAATTCGCACATGGTGTTGAATTCCTTGCGATTAAGGGTTTCGAATAGAAAAAACAAATATTTAAACGTAATTTTGTTAAAAAAATTAGTATAGTCAATTTTTGCGTTAATATTTAACAGGTGGCAATAGTTTAAGTAGCAATTTTGTCTATATATGCATAAATTTTCTCATATTTCGGAAACTGAAAAAATTGAGAGAGGAATGGTGGGAAGCATGCTCAAGGTTAAGAAAATAGAAAAGATAAGACATACCAGGATAAGAGCAATAACATATGCCTTGAGCTTATACCCAGGAGCTCAAGTAGAAATGGTCACGCCACGTAGCGAGGCTCAAGGACCAGAGATGAATCCTTAAAGTTACCTTGCGGGGAGGCCCATAGGGAAAAGAGAAAGAGGAAAAGCGATATTACAATAGGAAGATGAAATTTAAAAATTGCAGGCCTAAATTGGTGCAAACAGTTCAAAATAGGGAAATTTGATCATCCTAGGAGGAGGCCATTACCCACCAGGGGTTCGACTTAGATTTAAGTTAACTTACGAAGTAATTTAAATTGATTTAAGAACAAATAAAGGCTTTTATATTTATTTTATTTCGGAAATGGCTCTTACGATTTGGATGAAATTTTGTATTTAGACAAATTTTTGCTTTTTGAATTCACATATATAGTTGTATTTTTCGTAATTATTGCAATTTATTAAGCAAACTAACTGTGTCCACGTGGAACTAAATATTATTAAAGTATTTATTTTCTGAACAAAATGTTACCAAATGGTCAGTGACCATTTCTGTGCCACTGGTAACGTGTATGCAAAATTTCATAGTCATCAGTTCAGTAATTAACAAATATACTATCTGGTACCCACGACGTCATTTTTTTATTAATCATTTTTTTTTCGACCTGACTTACGCTGTTAGCGCCAAGGGCTTTGACAGCTTCACCGGACTTTTGGGGGCGAGTGCTGAGGGCACTCAGCCCCGAGGCAGCAGGCACAAGGGTGCCAGGACGGCCGAACGTCGGCTAGGGCTGCTGCCGGTAAATGAAAAAGATTCATGATCCTGCCTAACCAACAGGTTCTTTATTACTAAATTAGTGATACTAACTACGACCTTATCAGGTAAGCAGCTCAAGGGCCGCGAGGGTAGTCCCTTACAGAACCGTGTACTTAACGTGTGAGTATGCACGAATGGTATGCGGTGTGATGATGTAATCTCAGTGATGTAGAGTGTCACTGTATCGCGCGAGCAGAGTCACTCGAGGGCTCCTGTCCGGAGGATCGAACCTAGGCTCAGGCGTCTGCGGAAGGAGGCCGCGGCGGGTGTGCGGGAGCGAAATTATCCGCTCGGCCTCGGCGGCGAGGATGGCGGTTACGCGGACGTGTGCGCGAACACGTGCGATTGGTGGAGACGGCAGGGAGAAGCGCGTTTAATCTCGTTATTTTATCGACGGCGTCGGAGAAGCCGTTACGTGGCCGGCGAGCAAAGCCTTTGGCATGCGGATTGGAAGTGTAGCTAACTGCGTGTACTATTTTGAGGTCAGGATGAAGTTCGGCATTTGCAAAAAATTTCTTTGTAATGTCTTTAATATATGCATACATGGACGGAAGGTCCATATCTCTATGGAGATCTACATCACGGACGTAAAACGGGGCTTGGACGGCTATGCGCATGAATCTGTTTTGCAATACTTGTAGTTTGCGAAGGGTGGTGCGTGAAGCGTGAGCGAATACGGGGCAACTGTAAGTAAGTATGGGACGGATGCATACTTTGTATATTGTGAGCTTATGTCTGAGTGCCATTTTACTCTTAGAGGAGGTGAGATTGCGTAGCAGAACCATAGCCGTGGAAGCTTTTTTCTGAACATTATCTATATCTTTGTTGAAGGTTAGGCGCCTATCTAAAACTACACCAAGATATTTAGTTTCATTAGCCCAGGGGATATTGACATCGAATAGGTGTAATGTCTTTTTTATATCCTTTCTCGCGTGAGGATCGAACATGATAGCCGCACTTTTTTCTGGGTTTATTCCTATGCGCCATTTGAGGCACCAGCACCCAAACATAGAGACGGCTCTTTGGACGCGGTGGTATACGTGAATCCTATTCCTGGCCGAGCTGAAGATGACTGTGTCGTCTGCGTAGGAGCCTACTGCGACGTCGGGGAATTCGGGGATATCGCTAACGAACAAGTTGAACAGGCAAGGCGCTAGGATGGAGCCTTGCGGGATTCCTGAGCGTATTGGGTGAGGCGAGGATAGGGCTCCGTCCGCTTCGTAACAGAAGAAGTGGTCTGATAAATAAGCAAGGATTATGCGGACTAGTCTGTTCGGAACTTGAAAGAGGTTAAGTTTATAAATGAGGCCTTCGTGCCAGACCTTATAGAAGGCTTTGGATATGTCGAAAAATACAGCAAGCGTGCGCCTGGGACGGCGTAGCTCCGTGAAATTGTAGAGAATATGCTCCGTGAGGCGGAGCACTTGGTGGGTGCACGAGTGCTGCGGTCGGAAGCCGAATTGCTCGTATGGTAAGAGACATTTGTCTGAGACAAAGGCTTGTAGTCGGTTCAACAGAAGCCGCTCGTATATTTTACCTATAGTATTGAGGAGGTTTATTGGGCGGTAGCTTTCTGGATGGGCTGCACTTTTCCCGGGCTTAAGGATACCTATTACCGTTGCCTTTTTCCAAGCGGCTGGAAAATGGCAGTGAGTTATCGCCGCATTGAAGATGCAGACCAGAAGGGCTATGAGTTTATCAGGAAGAAGTTTGAGGGCTTCGTTCCTGATTCCGTCGGGCCCGGGGGCTTTCCTTGGCTTAAGGGCTTTTATGATAGCGAGGACTTCGTCAGTTGTAATCGGCTCTAAGTTTTCGATTGGGAGGGTCTCTCTTATTGATTGAATTGTTCGATCGACCCTCCCGACGTGTTCGGGATCAATGGTATGGTATTCATAGGGATTGGGAGAACACTGTTGTTCGAGAGTAGCAGCGAGATACTCTGCCTTGTCTTACTTTCGAAGGCGGGTGGATTGCCAGGGCCTCTATCTAACGGGGGCATCGCAGATGAATAGCTGCTCTTCTGTTTACGAACGAGGTCCCAAAAGGCGAGATGAGACGGTTTGATTTCCTCTAAGAGGCTGTGCCATCTTTGACCGCGTAGTTCAGAGATACGGGATTTAACTGATCTTTGTAGGTTACGTAGACGTACGCGATTTACCTCCGTCAGATAAGAATCGTGAGCGCGAGTCGCGGCGTTTTTCTCCGTGATCAGTCTTCGAATGTCATCAGGGAGTATGAAGCGGCGATCGTTTGCCGACCTTGCCTCTTTTGAGGTTTCCCTGATGGCATTCTGGAGGTGACCGACCAGGGAGTCAATCGCCACATCGGCATCGGTCACAGACTTTATTTCGTCGGGGATCCTATCTAAGTGAGGAGAGGAGAGATTATTTGAGAGATAGTGTCTGAGCTTTGAATAGTCAGCTACTTTGACTGAAGCGGGTGTGTAGTCACTCGGGTGGCCTAGTTGCAGAATTACTGGACGGTGCTCAGAATCTAGTTCATGTACGACTTCGATTTGCCGCACCTGAAGCGCGATCTCTTTTAAAATAGCTATGTCTAAAACTGAAGGATGGCAGTTAGCTTGATAATGAGTTGGCTCTGAAGAAGCAATTACATTAAAGGTAAGCGCATTTTCTAGCCAGTATAGTGTTCTACCATTAGTGGTAGTACGCGGGTTGTTGTATTGAATGTGCCCGCTATTTAGATCGCCAGCCACTATAACAGAGTCACCGAGCGCGAAAAGCGTCTCCAGATCCGTCTGAAGGAGAGTTTTATTAGGTGAAATGTATGCGGAAATAATAAGAATAGTGGGATGACCGGTCATGCCCACTCTACACACCGACACTTCTAAGTTGGTAAGTTCGGGAGGATCTATTGGCATGCAATATAGTGACTTTCTATAGTATATGAGCGAGCCGCCGCCTCTTACGCCGGTACGATCATTTCTTACTATCTTGTAGTTTGCAATCGCGGGATTACGAACGCTCGGTTTAAGAAGTGTCTCTTGTATGAGAAACACGTCTATTTGCCGCTCCTTAAAGAAGCTAGCGACTAAATCTCTTTGGGGTTTTAAGTTACGTGCGTTAAAAAAGGATAAAGAAAGGCCACGGGGTCTAATTCTATCCTCCATTGCAAAAACTAATTACGGAGAAGCGCAAATGAGGCGTTGCATGGAGCGCGCGATGTCAGGGAAGGCCTTAATGGCCTTGAGGCGGTCAAAATCGCGACTTGAACTAATCATATCGTCAAACGCGATGAGGTCGTCGACAAGGTGTTCCTTGAGAAGGCCTGCGAGCCAATCGAGGCCTTGGAAGGCGGATGCGGTGGACCTTGCGGGTTTAGCTTTCGCAGGTTGCGATTTGGCGGCCCACGCGGTAGATGGGCCTTGTGCGGGTGTGTGCGCAGGAGTGACTCGCACAGGAACGGAAAGGCTCGGGAAGGCCTGGGTTAACATAAGCGGTGGCGGAGCGGGACGTGCTGCCGCGGTGCTCGTTGAGGGACGCGAGCGTGTCTCATGCGTGGGGCACGTTCACATCCGCGATAGTTCGCGGGGTGCCCGTCCTTACCGCAGTTGACGCAGCTCGGTGGATTCGGAGAGTCGCGGGTACGCGTACACTCCTTAGTGGAGTGGTTTTCTAAGCATTTTACGCAACGTGCATTGACGTAACAGTTACGTGCTGAGTGACCGTATGCCTGACAATTGTGGCATTGTGTTGGAATATGTTTTTTTCGGGGGATTTCTACTGTGACGCTAGAGAGGTCGCAGACTGAACTTAACGAAAAGATTTCCTTACCTTCCCGAGTACGATCAAGGATTACTAGGACCATATCGTATTGTTTTTTAGTAATGGTGTGGTACATGCGGTGTACCTCTCGGACGGGAAAGTTTTGCGCTTTGATGGACGCGAATACCTCTTCGACAGGTATTTCCTTTGGTACGCGTCTTAGGACAACGCGCAGAAGGCGCTCTTCTTCTAAAGTGTACGTTTTCTATAATCATCTGTTCTAGGGACTTTGACCTGGATCCCGGAAGGGGTACTCCGGGCGTTGGTGTAATAAATTTTTAGCCGCTTTAGTTGACCGGAGGCAACAGTCCATTTGGATTTGTCCTTGATCGTAATCGGGGGAGGTGGGTGTATTTTAGATTGCGATTGCGTAGTACCGATTGGATTTTTAGGGATTGCGGTCGTCGTGGGTGTCTGAGGGACACGAGAATTTTCGTCGCGTCTAGCTTTCACGGACACGGTTTCTACTGTCTCGGGTGATAGCACCCTTTTGTTTTTAGGTTTGGCCCTACATACAAGCGTAAAGCCGGCCTCGGGATTAGTTTGGGCCTCAGGTTCGAGGTCCTGCATTTCAGTCTCATTTTCGGGGCTCGAGAGCTGCGAAAAAGAATTGGCTGTGGGTACCGGACACGGGGCGAATGAAATTAGCTCGTCGAAAGGACGAGGCGTGGATGTAGGAGCGGAGGAGGCTGACGGCGATGTGGGGCGTGATTTTGAAGTTACAGATACAGTGGGCGTCTGCAAGGGACGAATCACTGGTGACCGGGAACGGGAGCGCGAGCGCAGAGAAAGTGTTGGGAATGCTGGGCTGGCACGCGTCGGCGCGCTTATCGCGGCAGCGGGCATGCGCACGTGTTGTGTTTGTGGGAGTTGTGTGGCCAGGAATTCTTTTAGCAGGTCCGGGTGCTCTTTACCGATGAAAGCGCGGAGCCTACTATTTATTAAATCGATACGGCTGCTGGCCATTTTAGTGGCGGGTATGGAGCAGGGAAAGTTAAAAATGGGAGCCTATATAAAACCTCCCTGCCTGAGGGGCAGGGGGGCGCGATTAGCAAAACTTATACGAGCTATCCCGAGTTCGGCGAATTGACATTGAAGTACAAATCTGTTGCACGTGCAGTAACGGAAAGAAAAAAGAAAATATAATTAAAAAATTAATTTCATAACCGGGGCCAGCCTGTAAAAAAGATTTAAGGGTAATTAAGCTTTACCTTTGTTAACGGCCGGTGTCCGGCGTACTTACAGAGGCGGCAATTCAATCACAACACTGTTTCACAGTAACCAAAACAATACACTGATTTCACATAATAAACTATGAGATTTTCACAATGTGGTATTTACACGGTAAACAAACAAGAGATTGAATTTAACAAGGAGTAATTATCGGTACCACGAACTGGATTATCGGCAATAATAGAGGGATTATTGCCGATAACACTTCACAATGGTACAAAGAACAATAGCCGGCGTAGTAACGCGCAGAGATCGGTTTCGAGAACAATCAAGGAGCGCTCACAGACACGTCCGTTCACGACCGAGGTTGAAATCGAACTCCCTTATTAATCATAGGTTTAGCGCTATGGCTGTAATATCACCTAATATAAACCGACGACGTCGTTCAAGAGGGCGGACATGTTTGTGCCTTGTGGAGGGTCTGGCTCTCAAGTGCAACGGCCCGAACAGACCTATAGGTATTTGGTGGCAGATGTTCAACTTGAGGGAGGTAGATAGACAGTTGGCCATTAGGAAAACCTTATCACCATGCTATGATCTCCAAACGAAGTTATCCCTCTCCGATAGCTTAGGCTCATTGGCGGCGGCTATAATTAGTGAACAGTGACAGACCGCCGTGGGGCTTTAGTGGGTATTCACGGTGACTAGCGCCGGATGAGTCCCACATAACTTTCCCAGTCCCCCGGGTTGGAAGGGTAAGCGTTGATGCATATCCCCACGATAAAAAAAATCTAGATAGAATAATGTGACAATATTTAAAAAAAAAAATCATTCATACAAAATTAATTCTAAATATAGTTACCGGGGGTTTGAACCTTTTTGCAATCAGAGGGACATTATGATCTATTCGTTATAAGCAAAGACTACTAGTTTGAAGAAAAGTAGTATAGAGTTAGTAGGTCGATTAAAAATAAATACTGATCAAAATTTATGATAATAAAAACATGGCATCCTCTACTATCTGCTGTTAAATAAACGTCTGAAATTAAAAGTTTTTAACACGCTATGATCACGGTACTAATGTATGTAGTCGGTTTAGTGTCTAGAATTAATCTATACCCAAGCGAATGCCGAAAAAGACAACCTGGCCAAGGGCTTCGATCACTTAATGTATGCCCAAGTATCTATGTCGGTCACAGCATTACGACATTTATCTATACTAATATTATAAAGGGAAGTGATTTTTATTTTTGTTTCTAACGAATATACTCAAGAACTATTGCTCAGATTTAAAAATTCTTTCGCGATTAGACTGCTTCATTGGCTCTGAGTGACATAGGGTATAAAACATTTTTTATGAAAATGATTGGATAATATTTTAGTACCACGCGAACGAAGTCGTGGAAACAGCTAGTTTAAAATATATACCAACTTGTAAAATGTAAGCATTTAATTCAAGCGAAATTCAAATTCAAGAAAATATAGTTAGATTTTCATACATCATAAATATGAAACTATATGGAAAATAATTTTCTTTTATTGTACTTTTTCGCTAAAGCGTTATGGCCACGTTCTCATCTGATGGTAAGTGACGATGTGGTCCAAGATGGTACACGTGCTTAGCCTAATGTAATAACTGATTCACAAGTATAAATGCCAGAACACACACAGGTATTTGACGGCATATTTTCAACTTGAAGGTAGTAGCAAGCCAAACAGGCATTACAAAAAGGTCTACCACCATGATATGCTAACTTACATCCATTGACGCGGAGTCCGTACACACTACTATCATCGTTTCAAGCTATCGAAAACAATTTTGAAGCAATGTTAGCTCAGTGGTAGCGTGTACGACTTCGCGTCAAGAGACATGAGTTCGAATCCAAGCTCTTACAATGAGCTTGAGCTTTCGGTGAAGGAAAACATCGTCAGGAAACCATAGCACGGTGGTAGGCCTTTTTCAAATGCCCATCTGGCTAGCTACCACCCTCAAGCTGCAAAACCTGCCGCCAAATACCAATAAATATGTTCCGGCAGCTGCTGTTGAGAGCCAGTTCCTACACAGGTTTAGCGTGTCTACCAATTTGGGCCGTATCGTCACTTCAGATCAGGTGAGATTATGGCCATAACGCTAAATCTTAAGTATATATAAAAATATATATATATATGTAATTGAAGAAACAATTTAGATTAATCTATATCTAAACATTTTATCAAAACCTAAACGATTATAACATTTATTTATGTCAACAAATATATGAAACATCTTTAGTTGTATTATATTTACATTAATTGTCAGAAAACTGACTACAATGTTACTCCATTCCCGTCGTTCTAGAATCTTCCTTTCTCTACAAACAGTAACAAGAATCTTATGTCTCAGCTGTTTATTTTTATTCCTCGTAGTTATATTAATTGGCAGTAATTATGTATATACCGTTTAGTCAGTACTATAATTAATTTTAAAAAATAATCATAATTGGCTATTTAACTCCAATTGTTGGAAACATTGTATTGTTTTTATACTTTACCAGAAGTGTTCAATCGTACAGTATTTTTTTGCATTACAACAAACAATTCTTAATTGCATTTGAATTCTCATGTTAACCTTTTGAGTTGCATCAGAAACTATTTGTTGATACATATTCTGAACGAATTATTTAGGTATTTGTACTAATTAGAAATTAGTTAAAAACTGTCCATATTTTTCGAAAACATCGTTACCATCCGTAATTGACTTTGGAAAAGTCTTTCTTTTTTTTTAGCACTATGGCCACAATCTCACCTGATGTTAAGTGAGGATGTCGCGAAAGATTGGACACGCTAAGCCTAGAGGAGGAGCTGGCTCTAAAGTCATTACAATCAACACTAAAATAGAAGGGTTTTAGAAAAAGCGCTATCACCATGCAAATATATTGTGCACAATATTCCGATCCATCTGACCGGACAATCAGGAATAAGTTAGCTTTAAACCTATAAGTGGGTTCCTCAGAATGAAACTATTAACATAACACTCTTGTCCCCAACAGTACAGTAAAACATGCCAATAAATCTAAATAGGCTTTATTGAGAACCCTACAGGGGCATCCGACACCGCGGCTGTATGAATATAGTATGTTTTATTAATTATATCTCGGGTATAATCGATTACTCATAGCATTATCGGGTTAAGAAGTTATTTGTCATTCCCTTTATGGGGTTCCGCGTTGTAAAATAAAAGTGATTATAAGTTCCGATGATAACAACCCGCTTCGTTTATTTTTGATACAATTTGAAATATTTTAACGATTATAGTACAACTACGTATGTATATATATTACAAATGACTAGTAGTCGCTTAGGAACCATAATTCATAATTTTTTTATTCGAACTTTTTTTAGCTTCTTTTCTCTCAAAATTTATTGACTTTATAATCAGTATACGTTATATATTTTATTTATTCATTAGAAATAAGTATGTTTTAAATCCTTTGGCGAAAATTTCTAATGTATACGATTACTTGACCACAGACTATTATGTGTTTGATGTTTAGCAGTACAAAAGTAAATAATGGCAGTTTTATTTAGTTATATATTTTTATGTTTTTATTTATATACAAATTTTGGGACGTTGTGTTGTAACATATATGTTTATGCCAGTATGTCATATAGTGAATGCATCCACACAATTGTCATACTCTGTGGTTTTGTCTATAACCTTTTACAGTTAACGTCTGAAACCTTATAAGTATGAAGTTATTTTTACTGGTCTGTAGTATTATCTGGCTGCATGGTCTAGTTAATGATAGTAAACGTAGCTACGCTTTAGGGCTCATTTTAATTGGTAGTTACAGCCCGCATTCATAATGCCGGAGAATTTTGTTTACGCATGCCATAGGGACCGCATCCGATCACCGTTGTCTTTAGTCGATAGGGTCCGCTTGCGGTTTGCTAGACAGTCTTCACCACGTATTTCTTTTGAAACAATTGGACTGAGTAGACGTAATAGACGAGGAGTAGAGTAAATTGAATACCCACACCACGCTTGCTTTACACCAATCGATGATTTTCATTGCGTATTAAGCCGTGTACGGGGAATGCCCGCATGCTCTATATAGATACATTCTTTTATTAGTCGATAGCCCGTATTCGGGGACCCCCGGCATATGGTATAACAACTGTGCAAACGAGCAGTGAAAATAAGCCCTTACAAGTGTAAAACATTATTTTGCTATGTTGCACTCATAGTTGCCTGGTTTTCCATCGAAATTGCATACAGAATCTTATTCGATACTAAACCGTGTTCAGTATTCATTTTCACCTATAGAATATAATAAAATTGTCGATGCTAACCTCAGAAGCTGTTTAATCGTTTTCTATGAAATTTTATAAATGTGTGTAACTCCAGATCAGTTATCACCTATCACTTGATTGATAGGATAGTTTTTACCACGTCAAGTGACTCTAGCTGTGAAAACGAAAGGTAAAGCAATAATTATTAAGCTTTGATTCCTAAAAGTTTGTTGCTTCCGTATATTTATATCTATATTACCTAATATTATAAAGCGGAGAATTTGTTTGTTTGAACATGCTAAGCTTAGGAACTATCCGTCGCATTTCAAATATCTTTTTACATTTTGTTTTGCAGTAATGGAAGAAAGCTTTAGGCAATTTAACATCACTGTCACTGATAGGCGTAAATGTGTATGGAAAAAGATATAAAAACGACGATATTTATTAAATAATTTTTAGTTACACGCGAACGAAGTCGCGAGCACACCTAGTAAAATGCAAAAAAAATTACTGTTCAAAAATTTTAAAATCACCTATCTTAAGTCTTAACATATATTATGTTTATATAAATCCTCTATTAACTGAATATTTTAAAAAGATATGGCAACCCTTTGAACTATGGAGACCACTTATTTTATTTTTTCGATTAACATAAATTCCATCGGTCGAAACTTTGTGACACTTCGCTCTTATCAAATGTATTATATATTTTCTACCTTTATGCTATCCTTCTTAATAAAAGTGATCGCTTATTCTTAAAAACCGGTCACCGTGAGAACGTGTAGGTTGGAGTCAAACATTGGTTTTGAATTATGACGATATTTTAGATTAAAGAATCCGATCTTGAGACTTGGAATAAGGTTTATTAGAAAAGACTTAGACATCATATAACGCTACATTGCACTACTACTATTAATAATGAAGCAATGATAATTTGGTAGTGTCGTGAATTCGATTCCACCTGCAATGAGCATGCGCTTTCGGTGAAGGAAAACATCGTGATGAAACCATAGCATGGTGATGGGGCTTTTTTTAATGCCCTTCTGGCTAGCTACCAACGTCAACTTGAAAATCTGCCGCCAACAACCCGTAGGTGTGTTACGACAGCTACACTTTAGAGCCGGTCCCTCCATTAGGCTTAGCGTGTCCACCATCGTGTGCCACATTGTCACTACTACTTGGACAGGTGGATGGATAGAACTTGTGCTAGCTTCTTCAGTAATTAATAGCTTGACTCGAACGCCGGTCACGAATATACATTTTTTACTAACAACTTTATAAGATTTTGAAGTAAGTCCTAGATTTCTTATTCACTTAATATTTTACTACTAAAAAGAGTCAAACAAGCTCTATCAGGCTGGCTAATATAAAGCACCAACTAGTGATTTTATAAATGTATACGTAATTGGTTTCTAAGAAACTTTTCTATTTGACTAAAGTTTTACTATGTTAGTTTACCTATACTTCTAACCCTGATTGATATTGCATGCGATTTACATGGTGGTAGGGCTTTTGCTGATGCCCGCCTGGCTAGTTACCACCCTCAAATTGAAAACCTGCCTCTAAATACCAATAGGTGTGTTCCGGCAGTTGCACTTGAGAGCCAGTCCTCCCAATAAAGGCCGGTAATGCACCTGCGAATTCCCTGGGTTCTGAGTGTCTATGGGCGGCGGTGATCACTTACTATTAGGTAACACGCTTGCTCGATTGTCTCCTATTCCATAATAAAAAACTCTATTATCATTGAATCTTTTAAAGACTTTGCCTACAATTATTTTTCAATCTCTGCATAAAATCTCTCCTAAAGTTAAGTGACGATTTGTTCCTAGATGGTGGGCGCGCTAAATCTAGTGGAGCGACTGGCTCTCAAGTACAACTGCCAGAACACACCTATAGGAATTAGGCGGCAGATTTTCAACTTGAGGCTGGTACATAGCCAGGGCGGCATTAGAAAAACCCGTACCACTATATTTTTTGGTTTCATCATGTGTTTTTCCTTCACTGAAAACTCAAGCTCATTGGAAGTGGATTAGACCGCACGTCCTTTGACGCGGTGTCCGTACACACTGCCAACTGAGCTATCAACGCTACCAAATTTTTCAATATTTCCTGTTTTATGAAAAAGGTATGTACTTTGTCCACTCTTGGAGTTACATGCTAAATCCAACACTGCTCGAAAGATAAATTACTTAGCAAAATTATTTTCTCATGGCATAGTGTATCATTATTATCACACGAAAGTGTTCAGTTAGTAAACAATCTCACGGTTCTCCGTGTACTAAGATGTGTAAAAGGCTGATTTGCATATTTGCAGGTGCATACTGCATTGACACATCAACATTTCTTTCATTTTATCTTAATACTTAGAAGGACTCTATTTCGAGTGATTCAATTTGTAATAACATAAAATGCCATATTCATCGTTTCTATTGTTCGCACAGTGTTTCAAATTTGTAATTAAATATTAATGGAAGTTGTTGTTATATTAAGTAAAACAATTTTTATTTTATTTATTTATTTAATTTTTACTGTACATTTTTATACACATATAATATTATACATTTAAAATTATGTAGTTTGTACAAAAGGCGGTTTATTGCTTGTTGTTGAGATGCTGTCGATAAAGTTATCGATTTTTTAAATGTATTCTCATTATTCTATGAAAAGTTGGATGTATTATAAGAATGAAATTTACAATATCTTTTTATATGTATTTTTATTGTGTTGTATAAAAAAATCTTATTACTATATTATTTTTATAGGAATCTTCGAATTAAGACATTTTTGGTCCTGGGAGCGAGGATGATTTATATTTTGGACGACGGGGATATGGTCAATATAATTCATATTTGTTTATATTTTCTGTTTTTATTTGAATACGTTAAGAAATGTATGAGTATAATTGTACTATTTCTTAGGGAGATATCAGAACGCATTTTATTATACATTCCGCTATGGTACATACAGCGGAAGGTGGTCCTCGCTTAACAGACCGGCGTCGGTGTAAATGGTGCTTGTTTCGGGATGGCAACACAGAAAAACAGTATATGTGTGTGAGAGTTAAAATTGCCGATTACACTAGTGACCAACGTTCACCGTTGTTTGTAGATAGTATCATACTGTCAATTATTTTATCACTTTTTGCCGTTCTGTACTATCATTTTATCAAGGTATTGTGACAACAGCCAATCCTGTAGTATGAATTCTAAAAATATATAGAGTTTTGTATATTTTGTAATATATATGTATTACTAAAGAACACCAGTTTGTAAATACTACTACAAAAATACTGTACTCAAAAATACTGTGCTTTAGTTAATGTGTTACTATAATATTTATCAGTTTGTACTATCTGTACAGAAAAATAAATGTATTTAACAGTTTTAGTGTATTTATTTTTAAGATTTATAATATTGTGTTTAAATTTGGTTTCGATGGGTTTAAATCTGTAGATAGATTTTATTATTTTAGTATAATAATTTTTTGACTGCAAATTTGTATTTTATTCTTATCTTTATCAAGAAACAATATCTTTCGCAAATTTCACGTTTATTAAAATGTAACCTTGCTCGGTAACAAAATTGAATATATTTTGACGTATTTGTCAAATAACAATTATTGTAAAACGTTTAGTGTTATAGTAGTTATCGTTAGATTATATCGAATATTCACATTTATTCTCTCACATCAATATCAAATTTATTCAATACTAGCTGACCCAGTGAACTTCGTATCACCTAAAATCAATGTTCTTTATTCTGACTAAAACTAAAAAACAGTTGGACTGATTTGTATTTTATGTACGTTTTGATTAATAAATGAATCTTAATCAACCTTCTAACTTCAATTCGTTAAGATCAATAGAACTGGATATATCTAATATCGATTTTGTTTTTTATTTCTTTTAGTTATTGAATGAAACTTGTTTATTACTCAAATGCATAAAATGTCTTTTGATTATATGAAATATAAATATAGGTGAATTCGAACCTCGTTCCTTGACGCAGCGTCTGTACACACTATCAACTGAGCTATCATTTCCTAATTACTTTTTATATTATAAGATTTAAAAAATAGCTGTTCGGTTTTTTTCTATACAAACCTTATCCTGACAAACGAAAACAATAAAAAAAGAATTATTCAATTTGGTACAGGCGTTCGTAAGATATGCGCGTACATACATTTCGGCGATTAATTTTTATATCTATATTTTACGCTAAAAATAAAAGTAAAAATAAAATAGTAATAAACATATTCTTTTACACAGTTTATAATAATAACTTATACCTAAACTAAATCTTAATCTAGGCAATGTCAGAAAAATATATAAAAAAAAGTAGTATATCCAAAATTATTTTATCGATATATTTCTTGTGTGCGATATCACTAGTCTTGAAAATTACCCTAAAAATGTCACATTTTTAATCTGTGGCAAAATTTACCACTTTTCTGATTTGACTTGTCTAGTCAATAAGATCTGTAATGGAATGTCAATTTTGGTGCTTATGACCTTTTGAATTGACGTTAATATTAGACTTTTGGTAATGCTTGAGTTGTTAAACAGATCTCATCTTTCCTCATGAGAAATTGGTATTTACACAAAATGTTAGACTGATAGATTCATTAATTTTACATTAATCGTTATCTATTGTTCTAATATTATAAAGAGGAAACATTGTTTTATTTTGTAACGAAAAAACTTGAGACTAATATCGATTTCTACAATTCTTTCACCATTAGAATGCTACATAAGTCCTGAGTAACATGGGCTGTATATTTTTTTTACTAATATGATTAAATAAAAATTTAGTCGCACGAGAATGGAGTCGCTGACACAGCTATTACTATAAAATTTCTTCTTATTCCTTTGTGTAACACCATTGTATGAAGTCTCGTTAGATTCTTATTAAAAGTGAATCTGGCGTATAAAATTTAAGTGCGACGTTTACGAATTATAACTGGAAGTGGCATGAAAAGTAATTATACATTACGAAATATTTTCACTTGCGTGTCAACCTTGAGGACGATAGAAAATAATATACCAAACATATTATGGTTTTCTGCAAGCCTCATACCGCGAAGCGAGTAAGTTTGTGCTGTACTCTCGACACTCCAAGATTAACCAATTTTTTGCTCTTAAACTGCCTCCACCACAACATTTTACATTTATACGACAATATTAGTAGATTTATTTAAAGAAAACACTTGAAATAATTTATCTCATATTTAGTAAAAAAAAACTACTATGAAAATAAAACTGTTTAAACAAAAATTGCATGGACGTCTAAATTTTTTTATACAAGCTGGTTACGATAACTCCCTAAAAATTAACATATCTAGACCAGGTTTCGTTTATTATCTATAGAATAACATCAACCAGTTACGTTATTTATATCAATAGTCTAGTGCCTGTAGTTTAATAATAAATTGGTTTTTGACACGCCTTATTTTTGAATTTATTACATTTTACATTTTTATCATTTGATATTTTCCTTAACTAAAACTCATGCTTTAAGTAGGAATTGACCGTCACGGTGTTTGAACAAGCCATCATTACGTAACTTGACTTTAAAACAAGTCGCTTACTTCTATGGAACTTTATCTAAACTGCACTTTACAAAAGAAATATTCACGCCACTGTACGGGTCGTTGTTCAATATTAAACACGAACGTTCCTCTGACAGAGCAATAACAATATATCATAAAATGGGCCGCAAACATGTTCACATAAACATAGTTGCGCCTCTCCTGTTTATTCATATCTATATTTATAAGGGCCTTAATACACACTCGTGAATACGCTTTTTTTATATTTTATAGGTTAAGCGTTATTAGGTTTAGGTTTAACCACTGCAGATAAGTGAAAGTGCCGGAACACACTTATTAGTATTTTCTGGCAGATTTTCAATCTGAGGATGGTAGCTAACCAAGCATTAGAAATATCCCCACCACCATGGACCTTGCACCTTTTGGATGTTCTCGCATGAGCGACTTACGAAGACGCTACAAATCGAAACTGTAAACATTTTAAAGAGTGTGTTTGACCCTCGTCTCGTACCTCTTGTACTGAAATACCGAAACCGATTGAATCTTGATCATGGCAAGATAAGGGAAGACCAGAATAAATGAGAGCTTAATTCTCACTTGCATACTCAATTTAAGTTTCTTCCTTTCGCCTTTATAAGATTATGCAGCCGTTTGACGAAGGTGATTCGTCTCGTGGCTCACGTCCATAAACTTCCGAAAACCCAATACCGACCGAAATCCTTCAGTGAACAGTCGTCAAATTGATTATAACATCTGTCAAAATTTGAAGAAACACAATATGACTAAGGGCATATATTCTCAAAACTACGGTGATTGTTGATGAATTTCTGATTTCAAAGTGGTTGTAGTTGATTTTAGATTATACTCTGTAAACCATATTATTACTTATTAGAAGAAGTATGGGCTCAGTCCCTGGTATCTGGTAACACGGGAATTACAGTGTCGCCGTGGTGCATTTCAGTGGGTAGTATTGGGTGATTAGCACCCTATGATTCACGTTCCGATGTGCAAGTGCATAAACGGATTTTGAACACCACAGTAATAACAGGAGGCAGTGGTATTCTGAAATAAATGAGTTTACTAAAAACTGTAAAGCAAAAAGTATCTTTTAAGAATACAATATACTTTCTGTGCCTTCGACTTCGTTCGCGTGAATCTTTTTTTTATAGGTAAGGTTTAGCGTTATGGTCATAATTTCACCTGATCTTAAGTGACGATACGGCCCGAGTTGGTAGACACGCTAAACCTGTGTAGGGACTGGGTTTCAAGTGCAATTGCCGGAACACACCTATTAGTATTTAGAGGCAGATTTTCAACTTGAGGGTGGTTGCTAGCCAGGCTGGCATTAGAAAAAGCCCTATCCCATGCTATGGTTTCCTCACGATGTTTTTCTTTACCGAAAGCTCAAGCTTATTGTAGGTGGATTCGAATTCACGTCCATCGACGCGAATTCCTACACTCTACCCAGTGGTAGAGCTCAGTAGCTATCATCGCTTCAGTAATCTAAAACATATTTCATCATTTTTTCAATATAGCTTCACTCCTATTGATGGTGACATAATATGTTATATGGCATAAAGCTTTCTTCACTGATGGATCTATTCATTATACAATATATCATATATATTATACAATTTTTATTAATCCCATGAATAGTGCCTAAGACTATCGCCTTCAAACAAACTTTTCCACTTTATAATATTAATCATATACTTGAGAAAAACGCATGTTATTTTTTGGAATCGTTGCATAATTAAATATAATATAAAAATATAATTCAGACAAAACTGTACATCACGATACTTAAGAGAATGTACATTTTATGTCGCCATTGAGTGTTCGTTGAACGAGAAGAAAATATTATTGTTTAAATGACACCCAACCAAACTAGTTATTTATACGTTTTAGGATGTTTGACGTTAAATAGAATGGCGTTAAATGGTGTTTACACTGTATTTAAAATATATTTAAATGAGTTTTACTACATTTAAAATGCCATTGAGATGATACTTACTTAAAACCCTTTTTGAGTTAACAAAACTTTATAAGTAGATACGTAATAAAATAAAATCTTAATACTATTTAGTTAATAATCATATTTAGATATTTCAACCTGAGGTCAAATATTTCACAGCATGATTATTAAAGGTGTCCGTAGTTGACTCATAATGTTATTTCATTATAAATGCACAAAATGTCTTAATTAAATGATCCGAACCGGCATAATAATTCAGAAAAAATACACAGCCTCCACTCGAGATCTGCTTTCGTTTGTCTTTTTCTAACTTACGTTGTTTTATGTTCCCTCTCGTTTCCTACCAGACGAACTTGTAAATTGTTCTTTTTAACATAAGCTGCGGTGCTAAACGGCTTACGTGTCTTGATTCTCAATTATTTTCAACCTTATTGTTAATACGAATAAAGTTCTTTGTTAATTATGTTGTTTGTAAATGTGACTTTCCGAGGATTAAAGAGATGATCAAGTTATCTCGCTCAGACAAAACAAAATACACCACAAGTCCTTTGAGCTTTCAAGTATAGTTGCTTTACCGCGATTGCTTTTTGTAAGCCTGTCCCTTTTCTTGGACTATTTATTTGTTACTAAATTTATTTGAATACATACCTAGTTTAAATTATATGTTTGTTTTGCAAAATGAATATACATGTTTCTTGTTCAATTAGATGTAGACCTTAATGAATTGACATTAGTGCGTAAGTTTTCTAGTGCAGTTATTAGAATATACTAATCGTTTTAAAAAAAATTAATTTATGATTTTCATTTTCTGGTTCGAGTAAGTAAAGCGTAGTCAGAGTGTCTTTCGATGATATGCTCTACGAGGAGCCAAAAAATAAATTAAGAAACAATATTTTCTTATTGTATATTTTATAAAGACATATTTCCTAACATATTTTTATTTTTCTTTATAAAAGTTTTTACATAATTCATTACAAAGATATCGGAGAATAAAGCTGCAAGTGATTTCACGCTCGCTGTTAACAAGTACATTCTTATGACAATTTTAAGTAGCACTTTATTTTATTGTGTATGATATACTCGTACAGAATAATAAATGTCATATTATAAAAGCTTGTATATTTATTTTTACGTGACAAAGCGGAAATTTTTAAAATTTTTGTTATATTTTTATATGAATAGTAACAACGATTGCCCAATGATTCTAAATACGATATTTAAACTGTTTAGGAAAATATATTGGGTTTTCTTTTATTTTAATAATTTAATTTATTTTAAGACAACTTGCAAATATTATTATGTATTGAATTTGAGAGATATTACCATCATGGGCACAACCTTATCTTATGTTAAGTAACGATATGATCCAAGATGTTGGACACGTTAAACGTAGTGTCTCTACACTATTGAGACTGGCTCTTAAGTGTTACTTCGGAACTCACTTACTACAGGTATATGGAAGCAAATTTTCAACTTGAGGATCGTAGCTAGCCAGATGGACATTAGAAAAGCCCTAACAACGTACTATGGCTTTATCACGATATTTTCCTTCAGCAAAAACTCCAATTCAAACTCGCGTTCATTGATGCGGCGTCCGTACACACTACCAACTGAGCTATCATCGATTTGAATTTATAGATCGCTTTAATGGGAGATACAATATTTTCATGCATAATTTCTAAGGATCTAACTGAACCTTGAATACTGAATTCAAGGTTCAGTTAAATACGAACGTAAGGAATCTCAATCTCTCGTTAGTTTTATTTGAACGCAGCATGTAAGTAGTGCAGCTTCTGTTTAACTAAGGAATTTTTGTAAGTTTTCCCAGAAGATGGACTTTACTTGAGACGTCATCGTCCTGTGATCTCAGAATAAACATTTGCTCGGCAGTCACCAGCGCAAACACCGAGTCATGATAAGTATTTACTGACCACTTCAGATGTACTTAATTATTTAGTCCGCGTCCAAGTTTTATATAATGTATTAATTTATTTACTTCAAAATTGTATTTTTTTATACAATAGCACAGTTAAAATGACGGCTATAAACTAACGGCCACGAATCTTGACCGCTTTAAACGCAATGTCCGTAAACTTTTGCGCACGTATATTCAGAATAAAAAGTTGTAAATTTTAATCTAGACGCGGTTGAAGTGACTACGAGTGTTATAGGATCTTTTTATTAGCAGGGTGCTTAAAATCCAAACTTTACAAACTTCCTCATCGCATCGCACAAAACTATTGTCCGGGCTCAAGCCAAGGCGAGATGGGCATGTGGTGACTAATCGGGTGATAATCATCCAACACCACCCACTATAACACACTATGGCTACACTTTATACTCTCGTGTTGCCAGAGAACAAGAACAGCATTCACACTTCTTCTAGTCTCTGACGGGAAAGAGAGGTATACCAGCCTCCTCTGCAATCTAAAAGATTTAGGTCTGTCTAGGATTGCCATAAGTAGTATAGTAGAACGAGCCACTAACACTGCATTAGCAGTTCTATCTAATTTGGCTGGGCAGGAAAAGGAACACGAGCTGTGAAGGTGACTGCTGATATACGTCGGATGAGACCCCTTAAATCTGCACTCGTGTTACAAGTTCTCGCTTTGCCCGATGATGGACTTGGCACAATAACGGTGCATCCATAGAATGCTAAGAAATTCATCTTTATGTATAAATTTGCGAATGATTATTATATATCTTGGTTCGATAAATCTCTTCTGCGCATGCATCTGTACAAATTTCAGCTCAGCCTAGTTTTGTTAGACACGCTATATGTACTTTAATCACAGTGCTATACAAAAACAATGGCGACCATAGATAGATCGGCAATGCATCGACTTGCCGACTTGTATCCCTAGCCAACTTATCTTTTATCCATAGCTAACGTAAAAAGAAGATAAAAAATGACATTTGATATAGAACGTTAAAGTCACTTTACGTTAGAAATCCTTGAAATACAATTTGGTTTAAAACACTGTAGACTTCTTTATAGCTAGATGACATAAACAGAAACAGAGTTACTGTGATAGTTTTATGACCTCATTATTATATATACCTCGACTGATCTCTGTTATACCTAGTGTCTGGTAGACATCATCCAGTCAGATACAATATTTATGTCTTATCAATCACTAAACTTTAAAGCATCATTTAAAAAATACATGGAAACGGAGCTCGTATTTAAAAGAAATATCATCAAATTTATTACACGCACCAAAAAATGTAGTTTCAAGCGATATGATGCGTCATATATGTCCTATAAGTAGGTGTAGATGTCGACATGTCACATAGGAAAGTATGTAGGTGAAAACTACAACCGTTTTGAGCTTTGTTTAAAATGGTAGTAAATCCATAAATATACATAACATAATTCCTTCCTTAGTATAGTTTCAACATAAAGTTAAAAACGTGTCGTCAACCACCTATTGTTTTCAATAATCGAAAACTGGTAAAAAACTAAATATTCCGATCGTGTTTCCTCATTGTTTTTTTAATACAGAGTAGGATATTTCTTGAACCGGTGTAATAGTGTTTCTAATATATGTTCCAAAGCAACTAGCAGATCTCATAGTAAGTGCCATATCACATTTCATATACGTTGCAGTAGTAAGGATTATCATTCCCTCGATGGTGTGTACTGTCTTTGAATTAAGTCGTGCTATGCATCTAGTATAGTGATGTGAATTAGCAGATTCACCATAAGAATATATTTATTTGGCATCGTTCCTATATCTGAAGTACAAATAAAACTCGAATCAAAAAAATACATCCAGGTGTAAATTAATCTTGTGAATTTGTGCTTATAAAATTCCTGTCTGTGTTTTAAACATCTAATAAAACGATTTTACCTTCCTAGTACGAATAACAAAGTTTTGATACTGTTTGTAATAATCATCAGTGCATACCAGTTTCCATCTGCCATTAATAATTCGCACTGTTTCACGTCAGCTGTGATTGCACTCGATAGTCATCCTGTCACTATTTCATAAATATTTATTAAAGAAAACAAAACATGCTTTTTTATGACATCTCGACAAAGAGACGGTACTGTACTTCAAGTCAAGCACAGTACAGTCCAAAAATTGTGACGAATATCGAGACAACGACAATCAATCGACAGTCATCATTGTCATGTCGACCTGCATAATTGCTTCTTTTGTTGACAATTATTAACCTTCATAAAAATACGTAGACGTTACATTGTTATTCGCTTATTATTTTTCCATCTACATAATTGTATTACCTTACACTAACATTACTACCATTGCAATACAATACAATTTCCACTAAAGTGAATTTGCCAGTGAATAAAGTTTAGTTTAAGTAATAAGGGCTTTAAAAACAAAATCTTTGATAGAATTAGAACTATTAAGACAATTTATGTGCAGATTTAGGGAAGTTCTCGGAAGTGGTAATTAGTTAACGTTGAAGCAAAAAATACCTTATGCTAATTTATTATTGCGAAAGGAACAGTTAAGCCAGACATAAATTACTCGAACTGAAAATGGTTTTCAAAATTTTTCCACCGTAAAGAAGAAAGTAATACACTTATGAGTCGCGCCAAACTTTACGGCAGGTATGAATAGCAACAAATTTGCGTTTGCTCAAAGGGTATAATATGTATATTCAAATAAATAATATATAAAATGCCTTCCTTTTACATAACAATTCAATAAAACTACACTTAATTTATCAAAATTACCAACCAAGACATGTACTAGCCACCTCTATGATAACTAAATTTGTATTGTGCGCAGCCAAACGCGGCTATGTTCAAAGCGGCCTTAAAATTTGGCACCACTTATAATTAGATGCGACAGAACTAAAAAATATAAAACCGATTTTTCAGTTATATGTCGATATCATTCAAGTACAAAAAAAGAAAACATGTTTTTTTATCATGCTGCTAGTTCACCGTGAACTAAGAGTATCACTCTGGAAGATTCGGGTCATTCGTGTTGAAACCTCTTATTCCATCTGCTAAGGATCAGTCCACTTGAGTTTTACACTAAGAATAAATGTTCATTATTCTATTTTCATTGAAGTACATTAAAAAAATATATGTCAAACTTAATAACCTAATTTGATAGGACTTAAGAGCTTTAAAAACTGTCATGACGCTCTCAAAAAGTTTTTTTTTATACTTTCAAGTTTATTTGAACTGTCGACATATAACGTCTCATGAAAATGTAGGTACGTTCTTATTTATGTTTTACAGGCAAAAATATGCTTTAAGTCATAAACACTACCTACGCTTAATTGGACAGCAATTATTATAAGACCTCCCACTGCCTGTCACCGTAAGTTTCCACTAAAAGTAGACTCGATGAAATTCATTATTCCCTCTCGCAAATTCATGAATTACCATTGTTTATGTTAGTGCATCAGTCAGCATAGCGCTAAGAAAATTCGATTAAGACATTATCTGGTTAGCACTATCCATGCAAGACAGGGACAGAGCACAAATACAACCGTATGTAATTTGTACTGAAATAACTTTCTGAGCGAGTGAGACGGCGCGATTGAAATGTCAAGCTCAACGCGCGCATAATGAGAAAACAGTTGTCTCTCTCGCACTTGACGTTGTACATTCGCTTATTGTCATGTTACTGTCTCGTTTCGACGGGCGAGATTGAGATGAAATCGCCATCGGCGCGTTCCATCCGTGTCCTCCTGCTATTACTATTCTATATCGGTTTATGCCGCGTTTGCGGTGGACGTTGTTGCGGTAATTTTTTCGACGTAACCTGAAATAAATTCGTTAATTGTTTTAATGAAAACTTTTTATAACAAGATAATAATATTGGATTTTGACGCGTGTGCTGCCGTGACTGAGTTCCTATGATAATTAAAACAGTGACAAAATTGTTTTTATAAGTATATTTTTATATTATAATCAATTGACAAGTTTGTATGTGATATAATGTGATGTATATTATTATTCGAATGGATTGCCTTTGCCGGCGATATAATTTGACACGAAAATGACCTGACTGATCAAGATATATTGTGTAAGTATGAAGTAATTCGATATTTCTATGTAATAAAATTATTTTTCATGGTACTTAATTTTTTTTAAACGCGGATATATCTAATAGTACCTGCAGCATTATTAAATATAAATACTAAATAAATATTTTTTAGTGGGGGTGTTTTTGACAATGAACAGAATTTAGCTTTTTAAGCTCAAGTTTAACATGTGGCCGAAGGTACTTATTTTGTACCTGCTTCGGTCAGAATGAGAAGGGCCTGACTTTTTGTATGTTTAAAAACAAAGAAGTCCCCGGGACGACGACGGGGAGCCCATGTTGTAGTAAAGTCACGTCTTAAGTCTTTCCCGGGAACGGCAGGAATTTTATATATCGCCCCAAGTGTGTTCCTGTAATGGTTTTGCATTTTTTATTAATAAACGCTGACTTTGTATTCGAAACGTTGTTCCAATAAAAAGCCTTGAAATGCTAACAATATGAATTATAGTGAAATAAAAATGAGGGTAGTCGGTAAAGAGTTTCCAGTTTATGTATACATTTTCCTATTGATTTTTTTTCATTAAATCTCTTTAGTGAAATAACATTGTTGATGTACTAAAATATTTATAAAGAAAATTATAGTTTTGTACATTACTAGACTACAACGGATAATTAAACGATCTTTAATAGTAATTAAAACATTTCATATTTAAAATCTTTTATACACATATTCTTTCATTGTAATTGAATACAATTTATTTTTCTTGGTGTCTCTTCAAAATCATTTAACTATAGAAAAAAGAAAAATTTAATAGGTCGAACACAATTTTCCTTATGATGTCTCCACAAATACATTTAACAATGTACGGAATTTAATAAAGATATTTATTCTAATTCATTACACAAAATAATTATTCCAAAATTATTATTATTTATATTTGTAATTTTTAGAATAGCAACGAACGCTATCATAATTTGATATAATATTTTTTGTCGTAACGTTTACCTCTGACGGGGTAAGGATTTGCTTTTAAATTTACAAGTTAATAATCTTTATTAACTAACGTTTTGGAAGAATTTTATAAAGCGGTAACTTGTGGTTCATCTGCTTTGTAAAGCGGTTAAATATTCAACCGCAGTTTAAACCCTTGAAGTAATATATTCTTTATTTATTCAATTAATCACACATACGTACAATTTAAGTTCATCCCATTTTCGAATATTCATAAATATAGTATTTATAAAATCGTAATTAAAAACTTTACACTAAATCCTTTACAATAAAAACATTTATTGATATATTTTTTAAGTAAAAGATTTATTTTCTATATTCTTCATCATAACTCTTATCCCATCTGGGTAGAGTCGACACAACATGTTTTCTTCCACTCTACATTAGATATCATCTCAGTATTAACACTTTTTATGTACGTATTATTCCTCGGACACTCCATCCGTATTTTCTCCGGTCGTCCTCTTTTACATCCATCTGCCTTAAATCTAAACAATCGTCGAGTTACTATACTTTCATCACTTCTCATAACACGTCCAAACCACGCTAACCGATTACTCCTTAATTTCTCTATCACTAGTGCCATTATCATTCTTCTTCGAATCTACGGCTCTCGATGTATTAACTAATGTTGAATGTATTTTATTTCCATATATAGATTTTGTTCTTATTTATATGTTTAGCGGTTGCCCATAATGTCTCCGAATGTTGAGTATCGATGCAGTCCAAAACCTAGGGCGAATGATTAACTTTCAAACGGTTATGGTACCTACCTAAGGGTACTCAGCGATAGATTCTTGAGTTCAGGATGGTAGCTACCCAAAAGGATTTTACCAATTCCTTACCAACCATGATACGGTTTCATTAGATTATTTTTACGCAGAGTCCGAATACGCTGTTATTAAGCCATTATTACTTTAATATGAGTTTGAATAAATTTGATAAATAAATGTCTAATTAATAATAAAATTGAATACAATTTAATTAATTGTTACTTGGAAGTTTGGAAGAATGGAAGTTAAAAACTACTTAAATTCTGTAACATTATGCCACTTCATCGAAAAGGTGTAGATTAAATCAGTCAAACAAGAAACAAACATATGAGATGATATCGAAAAATATAAAATTTATACCGTAGGACACAACGCGCCTCGTCATTGGTTGCGTTCCCCTTAAATATTTTAAAATATTGTATTTAATTGATATAATATAATCAGATAAGTCGTACGGATTTAAGAACGTGTCATAAAGATATCTATTAAAAATGTAATAAAAATTCTGGTTTAATTTTTTGAAAGCAAAAGAATATTTTAAAACATGAATAAGTATTCAAACTATGTTCATTAAGTAAGATCAGATTTGTGGTATTTGAAACTTGAAGTTAAGATAGGGGTTGATATGGGGCCTTGAGGAACACGGACGATGACGTTATAGTTAGACAAAAGTTGTCCTCAGCGAATTACTGCACATTGCATTGCATTATTTGCATGGTGGTATGACTTTTTCTAATGCCCATCTAGCTAGTTTCCACCTTGGAGTTAGAAATCTATCGCTAATATAATTATAGGTATTCCGGCAGTTACACTTGAGAGCCAGTCCCTCCACAGGTTTAGCGTGTTTACCAGCTTAGGCCACATTGTAACTTAACATTAGGTGCTATTGTGGACATAATGCTTTTCCTTAACTATAAAAATGCTTTTACTGCTTTCTTCGTCTACATTCAGCTAAACTATTTATTCGTAAAGAAAATGTCATATTAAAACTGGTATATCAAAATATATAGAAAAATTCATATAGTAATATGAATTGTCGATAAACAGCGATCATTTTTTATTGTATCTAAATTTTAGTAGGTCCTGACAATAAAATAAAGGCGTTTTAATGAAATTAGATTTTTCGCGTAATTGGGGGAAGAGTGGCTCATTCTCTCTTTATATTCCATGCCTATGCCAAATTTAGTTGCGATCGTTTCAAATCATATTATGGACTATGATTTATTATCCATTATTTGTATGATTCTAAGTTCTATGCTACAACGTATTCAAATAATTTTATAGTGCAATGCTTTTAATAACATACACATTAATGATCAATTAATAAAAACTATTACAGTATTAAAAAATAATTATCTTGTTTACTTTTAATTTAATTGATTCAAATATACTCATTACTTTTACGACAATTACTTTTTTAACGCTCATATAAATTTAATAATAGATTTCCAATAAAAATATTTAATAGACAGTTGTATGTTAATTGGCAATAGATAGATAATATTTTGTAAGCAGAACCATAACATATGTTATAGTTAGAAACACATTGTTTGCTTAAGCATTTATATGCACTTACTATGTTATGTTTATGTAACAAGCATTTAAATTAAGTTTAAAAGTTCCAAGTACTAATTTTGAATATCCTGAGCAGAGACTTTATCGTTTGACAAATTATGACGATGTTCCACGAACATCTCCGTGGCGCTCCGAGCGGCTCGATTTGACCCCATCGTCTCGATCACGAAGCCACGACGATGAAGTAATGATTTGTTTGTATCGCACAATCGATACCGTAGAGATGAAATTACTATCGATTTTTTTTATAATTTCATCTCAAAGCCAGTGCACTCTGTTTGGTGATAAACGTAGTGCAGTCCAACACAGTGGTGATCACAGAAAATGATGATCATCTTGAGTCATTGCTTTCATGCCGCGAAATGGAATTATATTACGTCTATACATATTTCTATAATCTTCAACCTTTTTAAAATAGTTGTAACATTTTTCTTTTTTTTTCTATACTATATTAGGTTTTAGTTTAACATCCCTCTCACATAGTCTTGAGTTATAATCTGGACGAATGGAATCATGTATTTGGTACCGTAGGCTCTTGACAATAACTTTTCAATTTTAGACTGGTTACTTGATACTTTAGAAATATAAAAGATTATTACGTTTTTACGGTTGTTAATTACCATTATTTTTAAATCTTGTATGGCTTATATTCAGCACGGAATAATTTTTTTGACTGTAAAATGAACATAGTCATAGTAATACAATGAAAAAAATATATATATATTTATTACTATGTATTTTATTAAATATTGTGTGTTTTAATAATCCCAAATATATCTTATCACAGCAATCTATCCTTAATGATATTCAGCGACTACATACAATGCAACCCAGGTTACTGCGTCACTCCTCACTTATATGTACGAAATCATTTTTTAATAAACGGCCAAATACATTAGTATAAGTCATATATGAATTTTTACACTACACTATAACTTAAAAACCAACAATCTTAAAAATATATTCTAAAAACACCGTATCTGGGCGGCAAGTCGGTGTACCCAAAATGCTAGCAGTATTGCCTTGTTATATGGCAAAACGGAATGAATACCTGAAGCAAAAATATTTCTTCGAGTTAGACTTCTAATTACTGATATTATTAGCACACTAGACTTACAGGCTCTGAAACGTAATAATTAACTAATCTATATTAATGTTATAAAGAGGAAAGATTTATATAACGAATAAACTCAAGAACTTTTCATCCGATTTCAAAAATTCTTCCACCATAAGAATGCTATATTAACCCTTGAGTAAATATGTAACATTTTTTTATGAACATGATTAAATATAACTTTATTTCCACACAGCTAATTTATATATAAAATATAAATCAAATAAAAGAATGTTTTTATAGTAGTATTACAGATATCAAATATATTCCCCTATTTTTGGGTCATGTAGCGGTAATCTCGCTTTTCTACACTTTTGGATGAAGTGGGTGAAATTATTGAGATACCTACAAATAAACTGAATTTTTTATTAATTTTTTAAACTAAAGAAACTCAGAAAAAGTCGTTTGTATACTTTTCAACAAATTTAATAGTTTTAAACTATTTATCTCAAATGTTTCAAAACGTAGCCAATACTTCGTTTCTACATGATTCATATATGACCGTAAAAAATTAAAATCTCAATTCATACCTATTATCTCGAAATGAGACTAGATAAAACTAGGGTTTTTTCGGATAGTTTTTGTGATAGAAGCGCAATGATTGGTGTCGATTATATGTAATCCATTATAATATGGAGCTATTATCCTATCATTACTTCGTAATTGTACGGCAGAAATTCGTAAGTATGTCTGTATATGGACTATAAAAAGTTTGACTGTTCGTCGAATTGTATGCATTTATTTATTACCAAACATAGTCGATATTAATATATTCAAGCGGAAAAGTCTGTTTCTTTGTATGCGCTAATCTTAGGAACTACCAGGTGGATTTCAAAAATTATTTTTGTATTTGATAGAGGAATCATTGAGGAAGGTTTTAGAACATTTAACACCACGTTACAACTAATAGGAGCATTGCAGTATTGTTTTTTTTTTATTTATTTTTTAGTTCCATGCAAACGAAGTCTCAAGCAAAGCTTCTTTTTATCATTTGTTATACAGTACCACGTCAGAGCAACGGCACTACACTTTACGGTACTCACTGTGCCATCCAAAAACGGTCCACCAAGACATAAGCAGTCTATCATATAAGCCTTTTTGCTGACGCGGTGACAAAGTTCATTTTACGGACTTCATCATGTAATACGTAAACCCACTACCCGGGCTTAGCTTAAGGCGAGTAAGACTTGTAGAGAGACTCATCGGTGAGCACCATCATATATCTGCTAAAAAATACACCATGGCGATACTGCAAGTCCCGAATTGCTCGAGACCAGAGACAGCTTTCACGTTTCTTTTAGTCGCTATCACGCTGACCAATAAGCTTTTTGACACATGAATATTACATTGTTTTATTCCGAAATATAACAAATAAATGAAGAATCAGTGTCACGAGTTTTATCACATGTACGACGAAGCAAAAAGCAAAAACAACGATGAAGAAACGTATCCGTTTGTAACGCTTACATATTTTCTATGAGACTGCGTACTTAGGTCGCGCTTTTCTAAAACGAGTAAGTATGCAGCGGCTTTTGTTATATGCCTCTACTCAAAGATATACAAAATATTTAAATTGTATGAGCCAACGATGTCGTAGAAGTAGTGTATACAGATCTACGTGAAGCAGTATTCGACTGGCTAGCTATCATTCGTAAAAACGTCAAGCACCCTATCCACAGGCATTTACACTTGAGAGCCACATTTTCCCTTAACGCCATACAAGACTGTGTTCAAAAAGCTTAAACCATTAAAGAGTAAGAAAAAATCAAATATTATGAAAAATGAATCAAATTTCAGTTTGTCAATTTAATGCATAAAATCATACTGTCATTTGGTGATTTAAGTGTAAACTATTAGATATAGAAAAAATATAAAAATATCATTGTCCTCTCTTCTATGGACCGTTTGTAATAGTGATTGACGGGATAAAAGAAACTTTAATTTTTTCCCATATTTGCATATATTTTCTCAAATTTTCAATAATCCTTGTGGCCTAATTCCGACCATTGAAGAATAATTTTTAAAATAACTTCATAACAAACTACAGAATATAAAAATATTAATCATATTGATACCGCTATGTGATTCAAGTGCGAAACAATGTAAGTTCTTCCAGTGATATACCACGTGTTGGACAATGAATGACTCACTGAACACAATATCTTTCTCTCGAGGTTCTCTCGGTAATTCTTCAAATAAATAAATACGAGGACATTGTTTCACACATGGTCATTGAAATAAGCAAAGCTCTAAAAAAAGAAAGTTTGTATTGTGGTAACTAAACAGCTGATATACATATGTTGCTGTTTAACACCCAGGCACACAACTGATTATTAGATTCATCAGACAGATGTGAGTTATGGACGAGTCTCAAAACCAAGACGTTTCTACTCTTAGCAGTGTTGACTACCACTACGGCAAAATTCCTCTAGATCGGTGTTTCACAACGTGTAAGTCGCGACCCCCTATGAGAAGTAATGACACAGTACTTTGTTCGTTTTCCGGTAGCAGTCCAAGCCGAGGTTTGGCTATTCTGGCACCCTTGCGTCCGCTGCCTCGGGGCTGAGTATCACCAGCTTTCGCCCAAAAAGTTCGGTGAACCTGTCAAAACCCTTATGGCTAACATAGTCTGTCAGATCGAAAAAAAAAACAGTTTTTTCCACTTTTCTAACACCATTTTCATACCAGGTATAAATTCCTTGATGTTTATCTCACATCCGATTTCTTCAATAAAAGACTATGTCGAAGAAAATGAATTGAAGTGGTGTTGACTTAGAGACGAAGGCGACGAGTCAATATTGTTCGTAAGTTACGTTATCTATTGGCGACGCATTCGATGTTAGTAAAAAACGTGTTTTACGTACTTCGTTATGTATTTACCCGAACCCTCATTATAAAAATTAATAAATATGTTGCATTGAGTATTTGTCACAAACTAAAATATATGAATAAAAAGCAGCGGCCGCGAAATGTTTCTTCATACTAAAGGGACCGTGTCATGAAAAAGGTTGAAAAACACTGCTCTATATGATATGCATGAATATATACATTCAAAATGGATTTATGATTATGATTATTGCTGATTTTATTTGCAGTTTCAATTAGTGGAGTGGTTTTCTAAATTGTCAATTGATAAAGAATGGCATGTATACATAAAAAATTCTTATCACGATGTGCGTCCGTGCTGGTCTCGGAAACAGCTTAACCGATTTCAATGAAATTACCTTTTGCCCAATCCATAAGTCAAATTCCACACTGTTCATTTGTAAAGGCAGAGCGCAATAAATATCTAGCATACAATAATCAAGAACCTCATATACTATTTGATTCTGGTTTTGGTTCATATTGAAAACGGATGTATCTACTTAATGTTAGTTTTTTACAAGGAGCTGCTTTCGTGCGTTGCTTTCGGAATCAGCAACTGTATATCCTGAAGTTGTTGGGGTTGTAGGATCTGTTCTGGACTAGGTACTGTAATAAATGTACATGTGATGATATATCCATTGTAGTGTCTTCCTTCAATTCTGTCGTGCTTCCAGTTCACCCAGTGCATAGACAGTTCAAAAAAACCGTTTCAGCGATAAATTGCTTATCTACCAAAGGTGGCGTTGATATAAGATTGTACTGTGCTTTACATTAAAAACAGTGTCAGCACTATGTCTGTCTGTGATAAAAAACCTATCTCGCGATGTTTTTTAAAAAATTTAAATTGTCAATTTATGTATAGCTTTTGATCCCTGATATACCAAAGATTAATTCAAAAACAGAGGTAATACCGCAACGAAAGCTTGTCTATTTTTATTACCAATAAAATTCCAAAGCATCGGCGTCTATAACAATTATTACAAGTCTATTTACTTGAGATCGGCTCACGCGCATCGGTCGACGACTTGCGGTATCGATCTCTCTATCGGTCCGCAGTCGAGTCGATTAAGCAATTATCAAAACTATACGTTACCAACGCATCGTTTTGCCCCGCAGCGTCGCCTGGGTTTTTTTCCTTTTCTAATTCACTCGTTCACATCTTCGAATCGTGCGCACAAGGCATGTTTTTTCTGTGATTTATCATTTTCTATTACTATTGATTACGGGTTTGTAGTCATCACCTATTTTTTTGGAGATCAAGATATAGGAAAGTTGTTATTGCTTGTTAGACTGAACTAACGCCTTTTCTTTGAACTTGTTTCAAGGTTTTGATTACATGTATGTAATACTCATTAAATTTAGATATTTTTTATTTATCATTTTTGAAGCTAAGATGTGGGTTTGAAGCCACAACGCTAAAACCGTAACTATAAAAAATTGTAAAGATATATTATCTGGAAGACTACATAACTTTCTAATTCATTGGCTATAATTTAGTGTGTAAAATGAAATCCTTTTTGATTGAGAACTATAAAAGGGTTTATAATCTAATTTACTAGCAATTTCTTGTGTATTTTAATTGTACTTACTCATTATAGGTAACTTCAATTTTATTTATTAACAATTAATATTCTAAAATGTATCATAAAGATGTATATGTATCTGCACTATTAAATAGTTAATGTTTTATAGTCATTATTTCGCGGTTGTTGGAAGTTTCCTCAATAAACGATTATATAAGGCCATAAGTTTTTGAAATCAGTGTCATAATCCCTGAAATTAACAGTTTCATTTTTAAAGACGTGCGACTTTGTAGATGTTAGTTTAAATTGAATATTAGTATAATTTTGACCGGCCTTTGTAAAATGATAGTTGAACCGATATTTTAACAAAGATCGATATTCAAGTTACTTCCTTGAAAGTTCGTGCAGCAGTAGCCTCTGCGTAGGTCTTAAAGCAACGCATATAACGCCTTAGTTAAGGGGTTAATGACGAACTGTTAAAGTCCGGGCGTAGCTTTTTTAAAGAACTTGGGATGCGTCTAATCGGCGTTTCTAACCATAAGAGGGTCAGTCAAGTCAAGTCGACCAAAGAAAATAAATTGCCATACAATTAACTTTTGGCCAGATCTTCGGATATTTATTTCTGTAAAGGAGTTATGGGTATCCACTTCTACAAGTCAGATTCACCAAGACTGTAACCTCGCTTTCCAAAATTATTTTCGGTTACTGGTTTTTAATTGTTTTTTAGTATTATTAATTATTTTTTATTTATTGGTAATTATTAGAACAGTACGCTGGTTTTATACTATTTTTGTAATATGTTTATCAATAAATTTAATTGTACTATGACTACACATTTTCTTACTAATATTTTAAATCCGAAAGTGAGTTTGTCTGTTTCTTTGCACGATTAAACCACTGGATCGATTACGACGAACTTTGGTGTAGAGATAGACGGGAAGAGAGGTGGAGACGGTAATAGGCTATTTTTCCTCTTGAAAAACTTAGTTACAAGTTTAAAATTGATATTGTATCATCCGATTTTTTTAAACTAAATTAATATTAACGCGAGCTAAGCTGCACGTAAAATCTAGTATTAAAATATTTATTTTTATATTATATTATCGGCGTATCATTGTTTTTTTATACAGAATGTATTGTAAAGGTGCAAAAATGAAACAGTTTTAAACACATTTATAATCGGACTAAAAGTAAATACAATAAATAGAGATGATGTACGTTGAATATTTTCGCCGGTATCGTTAAGTAGTGTGGTTATTTGGGCGCGTTTATCTCTGGAACTGGTCGCTACGGGTCAACTGCGGTCAGGGGGATTAGATGAAGACATTCGGAAATGGACACAGACTGTCGTGGAGCATCTCCGCTTCATGCATGTATGAGAAATTCGTTTCTTTTTCATGCATTTACTCCGTAAAGTATGTTTTAAGTAAGCGATTGGAGTTTGTGGCAGAAATTTTATGTCGTAGTTTTTATTTTAATTTATAAACTAACGTTGTTTGGTCATACTTTATGTAAATTGATGGTATATTATTTAAAAAACTACGTTACTTTAGTAGTACAAGTGTTAATAAGAGAGTTTTGTTACAATGTTGAATGAAGCGTGAAAATCTTAGTAGAGTTTACTAAACAGTTTACAAAAAAGTAACAGTAAAGAAGAAGTAAGATTTTCAAGAATACTTGTATTAAAATATTTAAAAAAATAGTATATTTTTGTTTTAAATTACAAATACATGCTTTTGTATTGACTGATCGCCGTTACATCTATATTATTATATTATAAAATGAAAATGTTGTTTGTTAGAATAAACTAATCTTAGGAATTACCAGTCGGATTTAAACAAGTCTTTTTGTATTTCACAGATCAATTTTAAGCTTTTTAACCTCACGCTATGATTAATAGGAGCAAAGCAGTATTAAAGAAAATTACAAAAACGGTTAAAAATTATTAAATATTTTTGGTTAACTACATCACGGGCATAGTTATTATACTAATACAATTGATCATGATGATCTCGATACTACCATAGTTTCGGCAACTTCATATTCTCTACAACAAAATGTTATCTATTTGTTATCCGATGGCACTCATTACAATATAGAATCTTGTAATTTTAGTGAACTATATTAAGAGCTAATACATAAGTAGAGGTCACATTGTAAATATATGTTAGGTCAGCAAAGTGTTCGGCAGTAAACTATCGTGGGAAATTCCGTAGGAGTGTAAACTGGGTACGAATGGAATTGTCGTTTCTATTACTATGCGGTCAGGTCAAGTACACTGGCCTTAACATACGAGCCCTTCTCAGTTTATTCTTTATTAAATATGATTAATTTTATTTTACGTTATTCCTGTATCAATCTAACAACATACTGAATTTAATTGTATAGTTGAAGTAGGATTTTTTTGATGCAAACCACTAAAACATTGTGCTTTATGTTACCCAGATTATTACCCAATAAAAAAAATACCGAGATCATTGAATGATCAGCGATCTATCGAAGGTCGCCGTTATCATGTCGGCCTGCAAATCTTTTATAGTTTACAGGTTTAGCGTTATGGCCATAATCTTACCTGATCTTAAGTAACGATACGACCCAAGTTTGTAGTCACGCTAGACCTGCGGAGGGCTGGCTCTCAAGTGTAACTGCCGGGACACACCTATAGGTATGTGGCGGCTAATTTCCACTTGTGGGTGGTAGTTAGCCAGGCAGTAGAAAAAGCTATACCACCATACTATGGTTTCCTCAAGATGTGTTCCTTCACCGTAAGATAAAGTTTATTGTAGCTGGATTCAAACTCGCGTCCCTTGACGCGGGGTCCGTAAACACTACCACTGAACCATCATCGCTATCAATAATCTTGATGTAGTCTGATATACACTTGTTGATTTCGAAACTTCCCACTTAATCTCAAACTGTCCACTAAAAAGCACAGCTGTGTCACTTGAATCCTTGGTGTTGTCAGAGATAAAGAACATATTTCACACTTCTAATATTCCGATATGGCTGGTAATAAGTTCGATTTTTACACTAAGTGTACTTAGGTTCTTCGCAGTTACCTATAAACCTATTAGTTGCAGGCTTTGTTAGTCTTCAGTACTGGAGTGTATTCTACTTAACTTGGTAACAAAAATAAAAAAACAGAATACGTAATTTGTGATATATTGTTCCAGCCGTCCAAAACGTTGTTACTGCATTCAGTTCATCAATTACAAACTCAACGGACAATGTACAATGATTAACTCTCCTTACACTCGACGGATTATTATTTATGCGTTCGGTAGCTTCGTTATATGTGACCGATGCTACACATGTGATTTGAAATGTCTATATTAAAAATTTCAAATTGAAATTCAACAAAAAAGACGGTGTGTGCCAAAACCACATAACAGAAATGGAAACTTTATCACTAGGCATATCTCTCTCGCTCCCTTAGTCGACTCGAGCCGACTGTACCCGAATGAGCGTCACACGGCCGATCGTGACGGCTCAGTCTCATTTAATATCGCCACATCACACATAAGTGCTCAAAGCACCTAAGATGTTAACACTTTTAACAAAATAATTTGCGTAGCGCACTAAAAATCTTTTTACTTAAAAAAAGTGAGATCCCACGATCATTTGCTTTTGTTAAAAATTCCTTCCTTAACACAAGCTGTTGGAATGAAGCTGTCTATATATTATTAAAGTCGTCTAATGTGCTTTTTTTATAGTTAAGTTTTAGCGTTATGACCATAATCTCAACTGATCTTAAGTGGCGATACGGTCCAAGCTGGTAGACACGCTAAACCTGTGGAGGAACTGGCTCTCAAGTGCACCTGCCGGAACACACCTATTGTTATTTTGGCGGTAGATTTTCAATTTGAAGATGGTTGCTAGCCAGGCGGGCTCTAGAAAAAGCCCTACCACCATGCTTGATGGTTTCCTCATGATGTTTTCCTTCACTGAAAGCTCAAACTCATTGTACGTGGTTGGATTCGAACTCACGTCACTTGACGCGAAGTCGTACACATTACCACTGAGCTATCATCGCTTCATTATCTAGCAAACCTGCAGATTAACTTATTTGCCTAGTTAATATTTATACCGTTCGGGGGTAATTGCTTATTTAAAAAAAGGCAAACGAATATATTTTTTCAGTAGAAAAATAGATATAGGGGTAACTATACCACGGAAAAAAAAACTCAGAATTCTACGACGGAGAACTTTAGTAAGTAAACTCTATCGATAAAGTATATTTTTTATATAACTGATTTCTACACTTTAACTGTAACATGTAAAAATAATAGTATCACAAAAGAGGAATACGTTAACTGTCACTAATCCGTTTTCCTATCATATATACAATGAACAATACAATACAGTGTAAATAAGTATATAAAAAATCATTATCTACTTAATTTTGACATAACAGTTTCATATTGAGTCCATTAATAGAATTCTCACCGAACACTGCTTTAAAACTAAAATTAAATGTGATTTTCTCTTAAACATAAAATGTTTTCGGTTATTTGTTTGAGATGCCGTTCACCGTATTATAGAAAAAAGTAATTAAAATGTCAATTCATGTTAAATTAGCGTACATATGATAATAATACATCTAAAGCTACGATAGAAACTGTCAATTATAAGATTGTATTCAGTGATTTGAATGTACAAATTGACAAGTCTTTGAAAGTTTGTTTTGAATTCAGTAATGTTGCTAAGGTATTATGTAAATATACCTTATGACTAACAAATTAGTTTTGTAGTCTGCCTAATGTCTAGGTTCTACAACCTTATAACTAGATTCAAACATAGCTTTAGTAGTAGTCACAAGTTACATTAACAAGGCATATTTAAGAACCAATACAAACACATAATGCGTCACTTTTGTAACCTGAGTACATTGACGCTTTAGGTTCGCTACGAATACCTAATTAAAATAAATAATACGTAGAAATATCGAAATATCCCTAAGTTTTGATTTCAGAAATTAATTTGTTTTTGTTAAATACCAATAGTGATACGTTATATTTATGTGTTTAATTTAATAATCTTTTGTACCACCGAAAATCAATTCTAAAAGGAAACGTTTAAGACTTAACACGTACATGAAATGAAACCCAATGTAATAAAAAGCTTATTTTAGCAAATATAAATACATATTGTAACATTGATATAGGCAATACGCATTTATTTGAACGTAGAAAACGATTCATTCTACTGTAAAAGGCGTAGTTTTGTTAAGTCCAGTCTTTAACAATGGCTACAATATAAAATAAACACCAACGTACATTTTAACATTTTTGTGTCTGCAATGAGGGATCAGTTAGGATACAAGCAATAAGAGTTCAGTGGTAGAGTTTATAGACTCCACGTCAAGGGACGTGAGTTCGAATCCACCTGCAATGAGCTTTTTTTTTTTTTTTTTTTTTTTTTATACTTAAGGTTTAGCGTTATGGCCATGATCTCACCTGATGTTAAGTGACGATACGGCCCAAGTTGGTAGACACACTAAACCTTTGGAGGAACTGGCTCTCAAGTGCTGCTGCCGGAACACACCTATTGGTATTTGGCGGCAGGTTCACAACTAGAGGGTGGTAGCTACCCAGGCGGGCATTAGAAAAAGCCCTACCACCATGCTATGGTTTCCTCACGATGTTTTCCTTCACCGAAAGCTCAAGCTCATTGTAGGTGCTTGGGTTCGAACCCACGTCTCTTGACGCGAAGTCGTGCACACTACCACTGAGCTATCATCGCTTGAGCTTACGGTGAAGGAAAACATACTGATAAGACCATAGCATGGCGGTAGGGCTCATTCTTTAGCAGGCTTGGTTAGCTACTACCCTCAAGTTGAAAATCTGCCGCCAAAATACCAGTTAGTGTGTTCCGGCAGTTGCACTTAAGAGCCAGCCCCTCCACAGGTTTAGCGTGTGTTACTAACTTGGGCCGTATCCTCACTTAAGATCAGGTGACATTACGGCCATAACGCTAACCCTTAACTATACATATAACTTTAACTATATAGCTTTTATATTTATAATACACCTGTAAATTGATGTGATAAGCAATAACATAATATTTTCATGCGTTTATCACCAATTCTAATAGTGCTTATATATACTCATAACAGTTTAATACATTTAAACAAATATGCAAAAGTAGATTTTTTTCTCGTTATTAGGTTGCCAACGGTTGAAAAGTATTTCGTATAACCACACACTAAATTAATCTATATATAAGCTAAATTATCTAATTAAGACTTCAGTAAGTCAGTGTCGGTATCTTAGTGAAATGTCCACGTGAGTATCTACTGAAGTACTTACACTATTATACAACTTAAATAATCTCGGTATGGGTGCATTGGTACCAAGTATTGTCTTTCGTAAAGGTGGTATTATAGACCCCTAATCAAAATAAATATAGATGTTAAGTAAGTCATCACCAAAATTGGCAAATTCAAAAAACTGGCAGCATTATCACATTGTAGAATACTTTTTTTGTTGTCCGATGTACTCGCTAGCTTACTGCATCCAATATTGTAATTACCTAAAGCCATAATAAAAAATATAATATCACTTTTTGACTAAACATTTTTGTAGGAATATCAGTGGATATATTGTAAGTTATATTTTGATTCGAAGCGTTTTTTAATGAAAATAGGTGTTTATTGTTTTTGTTAAAAACGAAAATTTGTATAAAGTTTTAACAGAATGTGATGCAAAACAAAATATTTTCAAATACATTTGTTATGAAATGAATAGAATTTACACACAGTTAAAGTATAATAGTTTCACATATATAACAAACTGCGAAGAAATAATTATGTTTATTTAGATGCGTTTATTTATTACAAAAGTTAAATGCACCAGGAACCGTGACACGACCAGAAAATACGACTACAAAATATTTGTACAGTCAGCTTCTTAATAACACACAGAAGCGTATCGGATCACGGCCGTCTAACAAATTTCCAAGCGGACCGGACAAAAAACGTAAAATAAGCGTCGAAAGAGCCATCTCTGGTAGAACTAATTGCCGTTCGTTGGTTTATACCTTTAAAAAAGTTATTTGTTATACTGGTAACACTATTTTGATGTCCGGAGCGGGAACGTGAGGTCGGACTGGGCAAAAAATGAAGGAAATGACCGCGTCTATTATTTCTCACTGTTTATACTCATGGTTCCGATGAATTTTATTAAGAGTTACGGTACGAATTACAGCTATAGTTCGATTTAGTTCAATATTATACTACGTTATAGTCATTTTTTTAGTTTATTAACTAAGAAATGTAAAACACAAACGTATTTGTATATAATGTATAAGGAAATAAATATTAAATTACTAAGAGAGACAACGAAGCTCTACGTCCTTATTGTTTGATATACCAAATATAAAAACGAGAGCCATTTTACAAAGCAATAAATAAAATTCAAAATTGATGAAAGTTAATAACGACGAGATAGAGCGTTACAGAAAACAAAGATAATTTATTTCACCTGAGGTTACATATATATATTTCATTTTTCCTGTCAATAAACATGTCGATGTTTATACATTTTAATATAACATCATAATATGTCGATGATTTCAAACGGATTCTTACAATAGAGCGATCAATTACAATTTTATGTTAGATTCGATGATATGATTGAACAAGAGTCGGACGAACTTAGACAAAACACCTGTATCCCCGCCTACCTACCCACTTATAAATATGTAAACTCCCATTGTCCTCACAAAGAAGATCTATTCGAAGACTTGCTAACAAGGGTCTGTAGGGAAAAAAGAAACGCTCAAGAGAACTGAATGCGGACCAGATTTGTTTGCGAACAATGGCACGGAGAGACGGTCAGGTAGAATAAATTTTCTATTGTTATCTACCATTAGGATGTAATACTTAAAGGTATTTCGAAGTAATAAAATTTCGTGAACGATAAAATTTATTTTTTGCTTTGCATCGTTCCAAGCTTATGAGAAAAAGCTAAGCTTATTGTAACTGTAAATTAATCATTCAATTTTCTTAGGACAGATTTCCATTTGGTCTTGTTCTTGCGTATATCAACGGTAAATACTATTGAAACGTATGACACAAATAATTGAAATCTGTTTTTTGTATGCTGATAAAATTTTAGTTCTGATTTTTTTGTATCTGCGAATAGGTACCAGAAATGTATATCAGTATTATCTAATAACAGTAAAGATAAAAAAGACTGGAAGAGGGCTGTCTTGAATCATTTTACCTTGTTTATGTTAAGAATAGCTGCCGGGCAATGGATAAACACATTTTTAACTTTATATTTTCAAAAGCTATTTCCAAGACTCATAATTAAAATTAAAATTCAATACTAACTACAACTAAAACAACTGTCTGGTATGAAAATAAGCGACAAAAACTTAAATCCTCTGTATTAATTGTAGGACACGAGAATAAGTAACGTCCGCTGAAAATATTTAGAACACTTTATATCAAAAGAAATTGATGCTTGAGCGAAATTTACGAATATAAGTAAATTAGGTGTACAAATATCTGATTTACTAAAACAACTTATTGATATACAGGTCTATCTAGTTAAGATTTTTTTATTATGTTAAGTTCTCTAACACAGAATAAAAGTAAAATATTTTGAAAATATTTTGTAGTGATTTTTAAAACAAGCTACACAAATAACTTAATTCACAGAAATACAATAAAAAAAATTTCGAACGACGATAAGAAGGAATGTGAAAAAAACTCACCACCCAAACCTATTTCACATCTTGATAAAAATCCTTATAATCGTTTATCGAGAAATTATTAAAAAATAAATTTCCCTACAGTTGCGAGTGGCTTACAAATCACCCTCCGGTCGGTGCAGCGTTAAAATTAATGACATTTCTTTCACCGTCGCCAAGTGGTGTTGTTGGTTACCTCGGGGCCCTTCTACCTGGACTGTGACGAGTCTATTTAGACATCAAAATACACTTTTTTGTACGCTATATGTATATCTGTGAAACTACTTTCGGGAAACACAAAACAATCTGCTATTGTGATTTACTTTAATTATTTTCGACACATAGGACCGCCTCGTTCTGCGAAACGATTCACGCGTCGTCCCATTATATCGGTTTGCTATTTTATTGGCGACGCAAGGTGCTGTTTCAACTGTCAAATGAGGTGTTATTTATGATTTTGACGTGAAACGTGAGTAATCCTATCGACGTAACACTTTTATAAATGTAAATCAAATTTTAAGTATTCTAAACATTAATTCGGAATACACATTTTTAGGTGTACAATGTATGTCGGCATTATCGTTTGGTTACCACGTGATTTTGTTTGAAATAAGAAGTTTTAAGAATTAAATCCGTACATAGCTTCATGGTAAGGAATTTACGATATAGGTCCGGATAATAATGAGAGCTTAGGCGACGACACCTATGTCGTTCCAACCAGAAATGGCGTTTTAATACTCGAATGATAGTCATGTCGCCTGCTATACTAACAATCTACAAGATCGTTATGTCGATCCTAAAATATCATTATACTAATTTCTCTGTTCTTAGTACAAACGTATCACTTTAACTGAAGTGAACAACGGAAAAATTCAAGATTTTGAGTATTTAACGTCACTCAACTTTAGGACAAACTCGAAGTAATAGAGCGAATTTACTTGACACTGTTATACTTTGTTGTGTATTGTATATTGATATTGATATACTAGCTGTGCCCGCGACTTTGTTCGCGTGGAATTAAATTTTTATTTAATCCTTTTTTGCCCGTTTTTGTAACATTTTTAATACGCTTTTGAACCTATCGGGGGTATGTGAAGTTCAATAGCCTAAAGCCATCCTGAATTGCTATCTGAAATGTTTATATATTTTTTGGATTCCGACTGGTTGTTCCTAAGATAAGCGCGATCAAACAAACAAATTATTCCGCTTTATAATATTAATATAGATTCCTTCATTTTCTATATAGATTAATAATAAATTTCCAGCTGTGGGCAAGTATTCTAGCTACTCATCCTAAGTAAGGAATGACTCCCAAAATCAGAATACCATGATATTATAATAAAGCAACGAGAAAGCTGTTATTACATATTTTATAGTCGGGAATTTGTAAAAAAACAATATTCTCTTTTAATTTTCATGTACCGGATATCACATGAAGCAAGTATTAAACAATCAAGTAATATGTGTATGTATACGTATTATCTTATCGCAGGACAGACGGACAGACAGGATGCTCGTATTAGCTCCCATTTGAGTGACAGACGAATCCCGAAGCAAACACTTGTTATTGTATAACTTTCATGTTTTACATTTGATTAAATTCGAAATTAAGAACTGGCATTTAAATAAAAAATGTTATGGCCGGTGTGTCGTGTTTCTAATTTTTATTGACATATATGTATTTCTAAAACTGTAGTACCTGTAGAAGGTTCGACTGCGGTAGCTCTATCGATACACCTGTTTTCTATGCCGAAGGGTGCAGTTGGAAAACGTATACTGCCAACACATTCCTATTTATGTTCTTAGGTGTCGCAAACTGTCGTTAGTTTATGTAAATCTTAAACTGCAGTCAGTGTTACCGAAAATTTAACAGAACAAGATCCAGAAGTTTTATATGTACAATTTCAATAAACTTCCTAAGACTATGTCTAATTTAAAGTTCTTTTACTAAATAATATACAAAAAAAATATTTTCTCTTGCTGCTTTAAATGGTTATACAATTGGGAAATAAAATATGTTATTGTAATTTTCTAACAATAAATTATAAATATATCAAAGAATTTATTTGGTTCTATGTTTTTTGCTCATTTAGCCGTAGATCTATATTAATTTAAAACCAAACTTACTAAGAACATTACATAGCTACAAAGAGTACATAGTCCAAACACTCGAAACGCATTAGCTAGGCAAGTTGGCAGGTGATAATGACAGTTTGCTTGGCCAGTTAACGTACCAATGCGAGCTACTGGCGCGAGCGCGTCCGCTCCGGCTGCGGTGTTTGGAAACCTTGTTTAAACTCTCTGATTGCCTTCTAGTTTTGTGGATTTTACTAGAGCTTACGTTTTACTGTCTTGCTTTTAATTTTTTTTTTGGTAAGTTTGTATTATCGTAGTTTTTTTTAAAATTAAAGACATGATAATAAGGCAAATAATACTCACAAAGTATTATCAAAAAGTAAACTTTGCTTTGTTGTAATACCACAATTAAGTAAATTTTCATTCCTTGCGTTATTTATTCTAAGCTTATTTACATGAAAAAATTCTTAATACTGACTGACACAAAATTTATCTACAGTTTAAAGTGGTGCATATAAAACTATAAAAAAATGTACATGTATTTTAATATGCCGCAGGATACTACTGAAATATGATTTTACTAAAACCAATGATAATTATTGTGATGATAATATTGATTTTCCGAAAAGGTTTTCGCTAGAATAAGTAGCGAATGACGGTCCCCAGGTTTCCATTTATCTCTATACCAAAATACATCATAATCGATTCAACCGTTTAGTCGTGAAAGCGTAACAATCAAATAAACTCACTTTTAAATTTATATTATTAGTAACGATAATCAAAATACTAGCATATTAAATACACTATATAGGTATATATAGAATATGAGAGTCTTGGCTCTATACTTTTACATCAACATTTTTTAATTCAAAACGTAATATTCCGGTCAATTTAGTTTTATTAGGCTCTACAATACACTTATAGACATCGAAACATAACCATTGCTTCAAAAACATTCTACCCATCCAATACATCAAGCAAAAATACAGATCAGTTTTTTAAATACATAACGACATACTTAAATTCGGTTTTTAAATTAAATTTAGAGTTCATATGCGTATATATAATATATTCAAAAATTAATTTTATTAGATAACCTCGAACAATAAGTAAATCACGTTAAACCACTAGTGTAACTATAAAAGATTTTGAAATATCGCATCTCGATTCGTAATATTGTTATAGTAATGTTTGGACATTATTATCTTGACGTTGATTTAGGCTCAGCGAGCGCAGGATTATGAAGTAACGTCGGTTTTCCGTAAACTCTTATGATATACGATTCTCGTGAACCAACATTGAAAGTTACAGGAACGGGTTACGACATGGTGTGGTTGGTTTTAAGACTACTGATTTATGGTAACTAAGCGTGGCTTAAAATGATTCAAAATAGTTATGTTTTTTATATTAAACAATTTTTATGACAAAATAAAATTTGTCATTTCAAGAAAATAAATCCTTTAGCGTGCTTAGAAGTGTCATAGGTTCGAGTTCAGTACGGGACAATTATTTATGTATTCCACATACGGTGGTAGGGCTATTTCTAATGCCCGCCTGGCTAGCTACCACCCTCGAGTGTAATATCTCCGACTAAATACTTATAGGTGTGTTTCGGCCGGTGCAGTTGAGAGCCAGCCCCTTCCCTAGGCTTAGCGTGTTCACCATCATGGGCCACACCGTCACTTAACAGTCAGGTGAGACTTTAGCCTCAACGGTAAACCTATTAAATTATTTAAAAAAATGAGTTTGTGTATAATTTTATGTCCGTTAATGGTAGTTATAAAGTCCTTCATACTTGACGTTAGTGAATTTGCCTACATAGGCAAATGCCATAGTGAAATAACTTGGCAGAACCTTGCAAGGTGCAACTTGTGCAAGTAAATTTGTCGTGCTCGGTCTGCTTTGTTGCGATTTGTTGGAGGTGGTTAGAAACAAATACATAGTAGCACATGGGGTCTACCAAAACGTATTCAGCAGTGCAACTTTAATTAAGTATGTAGTATCCGCTATGAGATTGGTTGTAGGAAGCTATTGGCTTCAGTAACCACTTGACACTAAGTGATGCATTTCTAGATAGTAATTTCTTATTCAAAAACATCAGCGAAATATGGACTTTACGGTTAGCTTAGCTGCTTTATTGTACTTTCGCCGCTGCCTCCACGTTTATTGTTGGTTCGAATCCCATATAGGACAATTATTTAAATGATTAACAAGTTTTTTGTTTATAAAGAAAGAATTATTTTAATTCTATTACATCCTTATACTTTAATAATATTATAAATTCAAAAGTGAGTTTGTTTGTTTGTTACGCTTTCACGCCTAATAAAACCGCTTAATCGATTACGTTGAATTGTGGTATAGAGATAGATGGTCACCTGTAGATGGTTTTTCGCAAAAAACTTGTTGGAATTGGCGTAAAGAAGAAGGATAAACCTTGTGTGAAACTTTTTACTGCGTCATCCGATTAGTTAGACGAAATCAATATTATCGCTAGCGAAGCCCCAAATAAGAGCTAGTATGTTTATAAATATAAATTCCCCTTAGCACAGACTTTCATTTCTGGTGCACAGGATGTATTTCAAAGGACGACATAAAAAAAATGTAAAACTGCGATTGGGAATTAACAAATATAATAAACATATAAATAAAAGCACGTGGCTCTGAATATCAATAGGTTAATATCACAATAGACCGTGTCCGAAACATTAACTTGTCCGAACAGTGTCCGGGAATCGAACGGCCGCCCACACGAATTCCTAAGAGAACTGGTTTTGATTCTAAGGCGGCTAATACGAAGGGAAATTTTATATAATCTAGTTATCGCAATGCGGCTTAAGTTGTCTTATCTAGATATTTCTTCGCAAGAGGAAATTGTGAAAAGTTATATGAAATAGGCCCTATGCTTTTATATGTTATATTTTCAGGATTGTTTTTTTTTTCTTTATATTAGCTTTTCAATACAAGAGTTACATGTCGGTACATAATAGAAAGTAGTAAGATGCCGGTCTAAAGAAATAGAGTGTCTCTTTGGCGAGCTTATCACCATATGTAGAGGGGTTGCGAAGGAGTCGGATATAGACCATTGCTACCCCCTTTTTTATGTTGCGTAGCATAGTGACTGCACTGCACCTGATATTAAGTACAGTCAAAATCAGTACAAAAAGTAAATCAAAATTCACTGCCAGTCACTGCTGTCATGCTGGGCTGCTTACGTATCACTTCACGCTTCTTTTGAAGGATCCAATATCATACGAAGCAGGGAACACGCTGACTGGAAGTCGATTCCACAACTTCGCGGTCCGACAGAAATAAAAGTCAGCAAACTTTTTCGTTCTTGATGTTATAGGTGTCACCGTGCAACCGTGACAGCGAAGTTTCGCCCGCGTGGTTCTATTATTACTTTTTAATTAATGAATACACCAATCAATAATTTCCAACGCGGTTTTGCTACATATGCCTCTATTACACGTGCTACATCTATATAATAGTGTTATCATCTAGGGTATAGTGATATAAAAACATAAATTATAGAAATAAAAATAGATGGTATAACTGTGTTTGAAAATTTTGCTATAGCGCTAATATTTTTTAATAAAATAACCTACGAATTATATATATATGAATAAAAACTTATGGAAACATTGTATTGAAATTACACGAAATAATTAAAAATACCACTTTGATGGACAGTCAAAGAGATTAATTACTCTTGACTTTAAATAAATATTTTGGCACAGTTTATTAGACGATTATAACAAACATTGTAATTATTGCTATCAATTAGTTTTCATTACTAATTAATATGGGTCAAATCTTGCAAAAAAAAAACCACTGCCCTCTAATCATTAAGGCTGTAATTTGATATACTTAGGTAAGTTTGATGGCTCTGAAATAATATGATATTATTAAATTCATCGCGTAATGAACCTGGATGCTAGATTAGAACCGTCTTAACAAGCAGGTTAACATGTCCTCGGTGTGTTTAGGTTTGAATTCGTCTCGATGTGTACTGTAATCATGTCATTTTCAAGGTCTATTTATATTCCTGGATGTACATTATCAAAGCTCTTACCATAATTGCCATGACTAATTGAAAGTACAGAATAAAATAAATTAATTAATATGTGTTAAATGCCATATTATTTTATAGTATTACACAATTTATCATTGCTTTTAAAAGTTATAATAGTGGAAATTATTTGTTAAATTTTAAATTTTAATACCTAAAAAAAACATAAATCCGAGACACTGTTTACATTGGATAAAATAATATTTCTTGAGTTACCCATTAAGTCGTGATTCGTTATGTAGTGGTTTATTGTTTCCCTCATAAACCTATGTTAGCTGGCTCTATAATATGTAACTCCTGCCTCTGACTACATTCGCGTGGAACTAAAAAAAAATTAATAGTTTTGCCCGTTTTTGTAACTTTTTTCAATAGAGCTCTGCTCCTATTAGTGGTAGCGTGATGTTGAATAGCCAGAAAAGTCTTCCTGAATGATTGTTCTATTAAATGAAAAAATATTTTTTGAAATTCCACTGGTAATTCGTAGTTTAATGCGTTGAAAGAAATAAACTTTTGCACTTTATAATATTAATATAGATTTGAAAGTAATTTTGCGCGATATATATTGATTATTGTGCACAAGCTATTTAAACAATTACTTTAACTAGGATGATGCATTTTAAATTACTGCAAAAATTCTCTAGACACAATTACCATAGTAACAGACATTTTATTATAGTTAGAATTGTATATTAAATTATACATTTGACTTTGGTGAAATTGAAAAAAAATTACCATGACCCAACCGTGTCCAAGAGTTAAAGCGAAACATGGCTTGAAGGTTTGTAATATCATATTTTATATATACAGGTATATTTTACGATTTAATATAAAGGCAATAAATACGAATACAGCAATTAATGTTTTGCCCACGGCTCGGATCGTAACGAGCTTGCAGCGCTATCGTATTGTCTGTTTCTTAATCTACCTATAGGTATGTATGTACCTTGGATTTATACAGTTTCAATTGTGAATAGTGATTTAATTATTGTTTTTTTAATAGTGCCTATACACATAATTTATAATTAAGATAAGAGCATTAATTATTTTGAAGAATTGCTTTATTTTTTTCAATGCTTTATGTGGTAATGCGTTTTGGCAACAATCTCGCCTGATGTTAAGTGACAATGTGGCCTAAGATTGTAGACACGCTAAACATATCGAAGCGATTGGCTCTCAAGTGCTGAAACACACGTGTAGCTATTTGGCGGCAGATTTTCAGCTTGAAACTGGTAGCTAACCAGGTGCGAATTGGAAGAATCCCTACGACCATGCTATGGTTTCATCGAGATATTTTCTTTAACCGAAAGTTTAAACTCTTGCAGGGATTCGAACTTGCGTCTTGGCTAGGAGCACCGTTTTGTAAATAATGCAAACAAGCAAGATTGAACAAATTTCCTGAAACAGTTTGAATTTATTTATTTGTAATTAGTACTGTTGTATACTAATAATTTACTTATTTTTTTCAATTATGATATGAACGTACGATCGAACGTACCATCGATTTTTTTCTATTAGTGATTAGTGACGTTATATATTGTGATAAACGTATATTATAAACAACAATCGTTTTGCACTTTTTGGGTTTTCTGACCAATATTATACGATACCTACCCGTGATAATAAATAATCTTTCTTCAGAAAATAATTTTAGCATTTCAAATTTACTTTCTGTGTAACTGTTTATTTGCTATTACACAATTTATTTTGATTAAAATCATCAAGTTTTAGTCTTAAATCCTTAATTACTTCTAGGTTATGGGCCACTAGATTAATGCATCGAGTTAATGTAACTTTAATACCGTAAGCTTAAGGTGAATTAACTTTATTACTCTTCTGATATGTATCAGATTTTATGATCAGTTTGCTAATTATGAGAGGGATTTTGTAGACTGTAATACAGTTTTACAGATGTTATATGTAATAATATCTGGGATCACTGGATTAGCTTTATCTCCACCAGAAGCGATAAATTGACCACAACTAGTCGCAAACACAAACATCTTGAGCCAGTCACCAAAAATTAACAGACTTTGGCTTGTGTGTGTTAATGTATTCGTCATATAGTCCAGACCTTGCTGCGTGAGATTTCCACCTGTTTCGGTCTCTTCAAAATTCTTAAAGCAGTATCAGGTTAACATCAAGAGAGGACTGCCAAAACTACTTATGGCATTTATGGATCAGAAGTAACACAATTTCTACAGCAGCGGGATCGTGGCACTAACTGCAAGATGGCAGATAGTCATCGAACAAAATGTCTGTAATTAAATGTTAATAAACTTTGGAAAAAATGTTTCGATTTTTATATAAAATACTAAGAGACTTTTACCCAATATTCAAAGTTTTGGAGCATCAGATAACTATTTCAAATTTAATTATATCATTCATCCATTCATCATCGTGTTGCCTAAACTATTACCTAGCTATATAAAACAGAAAATTAGACAAGGTGTGAAAAAATGCGAAGTTTTTCCAAAATTTAACTTCTAAGCGGACAAAATGGGGTCGCAGTGTTTGTATAGAAAATAATAATTCTCGTTTCAGTTTTAATTATAATGCAACATTATTCAATTAGTCTCTACAAACGAAGGAGCAGTCGAAGAGCTACTTGTAAATGTATGTATGAAAAAGTTTTCAACAACTTTTGTGTATTAGCAACGGATTTGAAAATTAGAAAAAAAGAAGACATACAATGATGCATTTAATCCAAAACACTGTATTATTTGAACAAGTGCCCGATACCAGGGGTTCAAGTGATGCCATTATGAGACCGACGACACAATGGCATATGACAAGTTAAACAGCCCTAATGACAAAGGGATGCGGGGATTTTTGAAAATTATAACTATTCAACGACATATTTGTATAGAAAGGTACTTACGGATTGACAAAATACTTTAAGATTTTTTTTACTATAAGCGCTACCCTTATACCAATATTACCATGACTTATTCATGGGTTGAGTAAACTGCGTTTTGCTTGTTGAATAGAACAAAAATTGTTGCGAGAATTTCTCTGGCCATTATAAGAAATGAAATATAACAAATGGCCGTGTATAAGTACATATATTGTAAAAAGTAAACAGAAATGTTATCTGCTTAAGTAAGGTCACCGACGTCTCTTTCACACCGAGAAAAATTAGTACCCACCCCTCAGTATTGACTATTGAAGCCAGTATCAATATTTACAAGAACCAGAATCCAAAATACCAATAAGCTACTGTTCGCCCCCCTTCTCCATCCCTCGTCTCTCTCCGTAAATATTGGATAAACTTAAAACATTTTCCGAGAATCAGTTTTAGTGTTACACTGGGATATTGTGAGCAAACTTGACTATTTAGTTGACTGAATATTCTTATCTCTATTACATTGGATTATGAACGCTATGACTAGGCATTTAAGCTTACTTTTAAACTCAAATTTATAATGGTACTCGGTTATAGAACCCTTTACTAATTGAAGAGTAGGTGTGCCGAAGTCTTGAGAGTATAGAGAAATACTATTTCTGTGAAGGAAGTCGCTCCGCTCCAGTTGTGGGACATTTTGTTGCTTATTGTAATGTTATAGATTACTAGTTTTCTTTTAGAAGAAGGCACAATCGAACTATTAATTATGATTTTTATGGTTTAATTATTCTGGTAATATTTTTATGGATATTACAAGTATTACAGAAAATAGACGACGAAATAGATTATTATTATAGTCAAAATATTTAAAGATCACATGATTATAGAAGATAACCGTATACCTGATACTAATAGATATATAATACATACAGAATTTAGAGTCGCATGTAGTAATTGAGGGCAGATATTCAGTTCTAATTTGGCTAATTTATTTCTGGTGTAATTTTGGCCTCGTCTCCTTTTCTTTTTCTCTATTGCGTAATATGTTGCTGTAATCGATATCTGCCAAGATGTTGATGAATACAGTAGTTGATGATGACTTCGCAGATTAATAATAGAGCATCTACTGACACGTGGTTTGTCCTTTGGCTTTATTTTGTACATTATTTCATACGTTTGTGCGGTCTTCAAAACAGAAATAAAAGTACACATCTACCGTAAAATGGTTGTACTAATTTACGTTGGGTATACGCACAACAATTAAAAAAAGTTTACCTCAATGTGGGTGAGTGTTATGGGAATAGATAAAAGGCAAAACACAGAAGCATTAGTTTATCTCTAATATAATTAAAACTAGCTGTCATTCACTCGGTACTTTAGACGTCAAAGCTTCCAGGCCTCTTGACTTTTTCCGGCATGTTCTACTATCATCGTTGTATTTCAACCAATATACACCAAACCTTAACAAATTATACACATAAACCTTCATCAGGAATCACTGTAGGTATTGATGAAAAGTTAATGAAAATCCGTTTACTAGTTTTTGATTTTTACTGAAGGACACGGCGTGGGACTTTGTTTAATATTACACTATCTGACCCGGTAAACTTCATTTCACATTACAAATCTACGAATTTTTCGGCTTTTCTATACTATAATATGTATGTATTTTATTTTTGAAAACTGCATTAAGATCCGTTGAATAGTTTAAATTATATGTAGTAATGATGTAAGCATTATGCTTTATGTATTAGTGCTACTATAGCACTAAAAATGTGTTTTTAATCATGCTTTAACATACTAAAGCCATTATCCTTAGACGATGTACGTTATTTTTTATTCTGATAAAATTTTATATTGAAATTTACTCAATCGAAGTCGCAGGCGATGACTAGTATAAATATAAAGCTTTAAAATATTCGAAAAAAATCTTACAAGTAATATAACACATAAATTAGTATGTCGTGACTTTTTATTATTATTATGATATTTTTTAGAACGTTATGTTTCATATTGTAAATGAAGTGCGTGTCTAACAGATTCGCGTGTTTGAATTATAATTATAAATTTATTGTAAATATTAAATTAAAAAATGTAATATGTGAGTTGTAAATGTTGTCTTTGTAAATGAAATTTTCTCATCTATACTATTATCATAAAGAGGACAGATTTGTATTTTTTTGTAGCCAATACACTCAAAACTACTGTACAGAATTCTAAAATTCTTAACAGATTTATTTCACCATTAAAATGCTATTCTATCCCAGAGTAGTATAGGGTATAAATTAATTAAATAATTTTTAGTTCAATGCGAACAAAGTGTAGGCACAGTTAGTATATCATAAAAAAACATTTATTAAAAAAACATTATGAAATATGAATATGTATATCTTTAATAACATTATTATTTTATCCGAAATTAATATATCTAGAAAAGTATAATTATATGACTAAAAACTTCTAGGATTTAATAATAAACGTTATTACATGCAAAAAATACAACATACACAAGTAAAAAATCAATATATAACATACTGAACTGTTACCCAACGATTTTAGGCATTACAAGATCTTCACAGTAAAGGATATTAGCAACTTCCTTATTATAATATATTATATATACTTCCTTATTTCTAAATATTAGTGTAGATTAAGTACCGTAACGCAAGGGCTCATAAACTTTACCTACTTTTTAATGATGACTGTATTTCGATGTTATGTATAAAAAACCTCAATTAGAACACATTAATTATATCTGCTAGTACGTTGGAATTGTCATTTTTTAACCGTAAAATGACCCTACAGAGGATTGACCATACTCAAGTGCAGGGTATTCTGTGAGCACAAGCTTATATCATTAGAGTAATTTACGTTTATTCATCAACTTAAAAAATACTGTTTGTATTCAGGAATATAGAATTTTATTACTAAACATCTAAAGTTGTTTTCAAGTAGCGACACTACTCAATTAACTACTTAGTTACTTAATAATAGGTGAGGTCGCAGTTAAAGCGTTAATTATTAAAATAAAAACATCCTGCAACGATAATTAGTAAAATATTTTGTTAATTAAATATAATAGCTTAGCCTATCTCATATATACACAGGCTGTGATGATAATGATAAACTATTAAAAAACATTCTAAAGACATTATATTGTTCCACAAACATTATTCTAAAAATGTACACCAAAAATATCCACACCTACACAAATAAATGCGAGCTTCTACCAAATTAATGCAAACATTGCCTATACGACATATAAATTTCATAAAACCTGTATCGCATGATACAAGTCCATTGTCCTGTGTGTTAATGAGGCTGTATATAAAGTCCGCTGTTAGTCAGCAATGTAAAATATATTTAAGATACTCCCGTCGTCATAAAGTTTGCTCTAGAAATACTTCCAGTTATACAACTTGTCCTAGGGTTGTCGCTTGTTCGCACCACATTTTATGATACGACACTATGCACCAAGACACATTTATAATCTCTTTGGGTAATTAAATAGTCCATAAGTTTATAAGTTATAATATTTTTTTAATAAATAATGTTTTTTTTGTATACTTTCTTAAATGAGAATTAAATACGTCTCTTTATGCAAGCTGTTCCAAATCAGTTTATAAACGTAAAAACCTTTGAATAACTGGTCTCAGTTTGGATTCTGTATTTCTAAGCCTAGTAATAAATACCTATAGGTTTATCTATATATTATGAATACAGTATTTGGTAAATATTTGAGATGTTCTTGATACATTTGCATGTAAAAAAAATTAATGAATAAAATGTTCAAAGGGAAAATCTCTTTGAATTCGCTCAACTATATAATGTTAAATATTTTGTTAATATGCTAACGTTAATTGTCGATATCTCTCCTCATTTAAACTGCGATTGCGGTTTTAGTGGGATGAGTTTTACGTGAATGAATAATAATATGAACTAGTAATAAATAAATAATAAAAATAGATAAACTTTAATAAATTTATGTAAAAGAAATACAATCTCTATATTCCTAGTAAAATGAAGTAGAATTATTAAAAATACATGCATATGAGAATAAATTATAGTTAATAATCTTGATAAAACGATTGCGCGTGCAGTACCAGTGATTGGAGGACTGTACCAAAGTGGAGTCGTGGAAAACCAAAACGTGTATTCCTTTTATCTACGTTTTGACATTCTTTTTTCTTTTATGTATGTCTCCTTGAAAATTCCTGATCAATAATCGTCTATTTATAGAAACGACGTCTAAGAACTCGTAATTCGATAATTTAATTTAAAAAAAGAAACATGGTTTTCAAGAGTGAGCTTGCAACCCTGCGCGTACGCATGCCCGAGCAAATATTGACGCCGGCAGTAAGCTGCGTCGACGCGTCACGGCAAACCCAGCACTGAGTCAATATTGACGTTTCACCACTCACCGGAGATGTAATAATGCACTCTTATTATACTTATTACGAGATTTTGGTAAACGGAAACTGCGCCACGGAACGGTTTTGTGTACGCCACAGTTAGGTGTTAAAAAATAACGAAACGTTCTTAGGAGGTAATCATTTTTAATCTCATAACGTTGGGAAATAAAGCTATATCGCTATATTTTATTTTTGTATTATCTTGTTACATGAACTTAATGGTTGCATTAAATTTCGTGATTGATTTAAAACCTGATACAGATGTTATTTTATAATAATTTATTGACGTAGTACCGTCAAATTATAATAGATGGAGGGTGAGTCGTTTTAACAAATACTAATATTGTAGAGCGTTTTTAGGTTTTAGTTTTAGATTTTAGTACGGTACTCAAGGATCTATGTTGGACCTAAGGAATCTAAGGAAGGAACCAAGCTTTACTATATGCGTTAAGTAGTAATATAATTAAAGCTAACTAAGTTTAAATTCAGTTAATATACGTCAATTCGATGAAATATCAATAGAATATTTATATGAACAAAGTCAGTCATAACTCTCCACAGTCAATTCGAATAAGTTTGATGGTTTCAATATTCTGTAAATATGAAGGTGAATGGATGTAGGAGTAGAGAAAGACCAAATAATATACAGATGAGCTGCGCGAGGTATTATTTGTGTATAAATTGGAGCGATGATCGGTCAGTGGTAGTGTGTACGGATGCAGTGTTAAAAGACGTGGGTTTGAATCCATCTAAAATGAGCTTTATCTATCTGTGAAGGAAAACATCATGAGGAAATCGTAGCATGTTAGTAGAGCTTTTTCTAATGCCCGTCTAGTTTGCTAGTTAAGGTTAGTCAAGTTGAAAATCTACTGCCAAATACCACCAGGTGTGTTCCGGTAGCTGCACTTGAGAGCGAGCCCCACCATAGATTCAGCGTGTCCACCAACATGGGCCGTATCGTCCCTTAAGATTAGATAAGATTATGGCCATAACGCTAAATCTATAAAGTATAACAAACATGTAATAATTAGTGTCAATTCTGAGGTGACAGCTCATAGACGACAGTCAAAGTAGAACTTGTTTAACAGTATTATTTATAATTACGCTTAAAAACGCTGTAAAAATATCTTACTAATTACTACAATACTAAAAGGTCCAATTATAAAAGCTTTATTTTCTGTTTAAATTATTTTACTTAATCAATCTCTTGATTTAAATAATTATGATATTAAATTTCGATAACCTCAAATATTTAAAATAAATGTTCAACATACATATTTAAGTAAATTAATCAAATCGCTTGTAAAGTTCAACTTATTATTCTTCATAGTTTTAACAAAACTAATAAATGTTTATTCCAATTATATAATTTTATTAATAGTTTAGGTAATTAACAAAATATATTATAAAATAAATAACGTTAATAATATTGGTAAAAAGTATTTAAATCCTGAGAGATATTCGTGTGTTTCTTAAGTTGTGTAGGTGATAAAGTCACTGATCGCCCCGTGAGCTCGGCCGCGAGCTTGAACTGTAATAGTGAGAATCTTTTTCGATATAATCAATGTCGATAGGTTTTTTTAAACGAAAACAACACAATATAATAATTTTAAGAAGTTGATTGTTTAGTAATTTCTTTATAACAGTTGATTTACCTTTCGCATATAAACTCCAACTATATTCATTTTGTAGAAACCGCTTATATGTAGAATTTCGAGACCTTTGCAAAAATAATGGTTATACGATTATAAACAAATTGCTTAGGATCTTTGATACTTATCGTTGAATTGGTATGGTTTTAAAAATACTGATGGTTTTGAAGGGCTAAAGATTTAAAATAAAAAGTAACACAATTATAGTTCAGTAAAAATCATGGAATATTAAAAGTTATTAAACATATTTATCATACAAAAACGTTTTGTTAATATTGCCGTGTTATTGAAGATGAAATATTTTACAACATTGTTTTGTTCATCATAGAAGTCACTAATGCATACATGAAATCAATATTAAAATGATACAATCAAAACAATACGTGCAAGTGAGGAAATAGCGGCGGGTACAAATTATCGATATTCTCGACCTTACTACGCCTTCTTCGACAATAATGGGCTGGGCGTGGTACAACGAACGAGCGATATAAAACGAACATCATGCACGAAAACCAGTATATATAGTTATTATTATGTGACGAATATCTTTAATATACGCACGAATGAATAATGTGCGCAAATTGATAAGCGCCTCAACGAGTCAAGTCGCCTAAGTCGAGACTTAAGTGATTGGGCTCCTTGTCTTAATCGAATTGACTTACGCAAATTAGTGCGTGGGCTTGACGGAGCTATTTCGAAATCGCTATTGCCTGTATATTTACAGTGAAAAATGAACGTTAAATTAAAATTGATATTCAAATTAATATGATAGTATGGAGGAAGACCATACTTAGCACCGAAAACCAATAATCATAATTAAATTAGGCGTAGTAGTAGAAGCGATGGTTATAAACTTGTTGACATATTTATTTAGGGTGTACTAGTTACAGAATAACTACACGTGCCCTCAAGTTCATTATTTTTAAAACTTATTGGAACAAATTTTCTTATCGCACGGTACAAATGGAAGCTAGACATATTAAAATGTATTTTTTTTCCATCACGACCCGTTTTTAGTCTGTTCTATATTATACTTTATTTCTATAGTGTACAATAAATAGTTTATTTTCACAATTAGAAAAATATATTAATTATGAAATTTCCTACCATTCCTTCAAATAATTAGTTATCTCTCCGCATTTAATTGCTCTCAGGAGTTAGTAATTCATTTATTTATATTTGTTACTCAGTAAAATGATACTTTTATCAATATTAATGTACTATGTATGGAAATTCGTTCCAACCGAGTGTTCCACGGCACTCTCCCAAGTTTTTTCTTTATTCTTCGGAAATAGTACTTTTTCTGGGTGAAACCTAACTTATGTTCTTTTCTATATACCTAACAACATGTAGATATACAAAATTTCATGATTATCGATTGAGTAGTTAAAGTCCGTAAAAGTAATAAACATACAAACGGACCTTTGCATTTATAATATTCGTTAGGATATAAAACTATAAGAAAAAAATTAACAACATAACAAACAAGGCGGTAATAATAGAATAAATAAATTTAGATAATATTGTTTGAAACCACACCAGTGGTATTCTGGAAACGTCATCAAAATGAAATCGTCTTATATGACTTTTAAGAGAAACATTTGCAACATAAATACATTTCTTGAAATTGGAGAAAAATGTCAACAACATTAGTAAGAAGATACGTTTTATTCCAATATACGCGTATATATCCCGTGAGTCATATATCGCACTGTCTCAATTCGAATAAACCATAATGATAGTGATGTGCACCTCTCGGCTCTATATAATTTACAAAGGATTGAGTTATTAGTAGTACGTCCGGAGATACAAGTTAAAACGGGCACTGGTTTAATGCTCTCTCAGTTTTTGGACATCTTAATGTGATTTTGATACGGTGGAGTGTCGAACGGGCCGGTCGCGGTATTGAATCACGCATTACTTTAGATTAAGTTTTCGTCAATTAAGTCGTTCTTTACGGCGGTTCCGGTATTGAAATTAGCATTTTGTAATCTTGTAAGGGCTTTTAAGAGTTTAAATTGATTTTGGTAATTTCAAACTAAATTGGTTCGATGAAGTTCATTGACATCACAAGTGTGTGACAATGTGCTTTTATTTAATTATGTATAATTTATTAGAACTATACTAGGCTGTATATCAAATGAAAGATTCTTCTCATCTCCTGATCAACTTCTCCAAGAGGCGAGAAAGGTGTTTGACTATACAACTAAGAGGTTATATTTCTTAAACCCAATAAGTTTACGTTACACTTCATACAATTCCTTTCTAACTCATAAATCAAAGTAAACGTTTTATCTCTCAAATAGAATCAAGATTATATACTACTTATTTTTCAAAGCCGACTCTATGAGCGAGATTAACTTTAGTAACCACAGACAATTGACTTAATTGTCATACCATTTTTTACTTTTACAAATTACCTTATTATTGTCTCAGGTCCTTCGAGCCGGATCGTGGGCGTAAGTTTGTCGCTTTCTTATGGACCTCTTGAATTGATTAAGGCATTTTTTGTCTGGCATTGTAGGGTAATCAGTGCATGTCTTTATCGTGGCTAATGATCTCAGATTAACATGTCGGTGGGGCTGGTGTGATAGCGAAGCGATGACGGTGCCGAAAATAGGATTCGGTTTTAGAATACGTTTCGTACGTGCGTTATAGAAGTTTTAAAATTATTTAGATTATTTTATCATTATTTATTACGTTCCTTTAAAAACATAATTTGCTATTAATATTAAAAAAATTACGAATTACCGATAATACTTATACATAAATTAAATAAACATGTACTGCAACTTGGTTATGTTGTCTATTTTATACTTAATACGGTTAGAGTTGCATTACAATTACATTTAATATTTAGTGACGAAGTTGCGAAAATGATAAAGACATGAAACTATCGGATCAAACCTATGGATATATGGCGACGGATCTATGTACTATCCTACGAAATATTGTAATGATTTGTGAGAATCTTATGTAGTTCCATATTTTCATATTAGCAAGAGCACACTTTATTGAAACCTACTCCAAATTCAATTTTAGTAATAGCTAATATCATTAATATTGAATATGGTTTTTATTTATTTCCATTTAATAACATACATGTGGGGCGATTAAGAATTTATTAAAAACGTAACTGTGATCTGCTTACTCATCATTCGTTTGTTAATTTAGACGAACCCATACAAATTCTATAATACCAATGATGTGATGAGTTGCCTCTTTCCGTCGTAAGTAATTAATTAATATTTCCACAGCGCCAACTATTACATCATTAAAATACTTCACCGAGATCTCACTCGAAGCTCGAATGGCTCAGTATTTAAAATGTAACTTTTGACAAGAGCCGGTTAACTCCGGCCCTCGACGTTCAAAATAAAAGCATTTAGAGATTTGAATTCGAAAGCGAGACCGCGAAACGAGTCCTAACGAACTTAAATATATTATTTATTCCTTTTTCTACGCTGGCAAGACAGCATGTCGGCGCACGAGAGTCCCTCCGGGCGATTTGGGAAATATATTTTTTTTATTCCACACGAGTTGCCTTAACTCTGGCTTGTTCTTGCGGGTAATGGCTTCATTATACAACTTGGAATCTCAAAAAGAAGCTTGAGGGCCGACCGCAAAAACTGGATGCAGTTTCAGTGAAGTGCGATTGTGTAATTTATACAAAATTTACAATATTTTAAGAAAAGTAAATAAACAATCAATAAAAATTAAAAGACCGAATTATTTTTAGTTATTTCATCGTTTTAGAACTAATTATATATTTGGATTCAAATACATCAAGCAGATCGAAATTACTCTATATAAAGTAAACTTTAATGCGGTATAAAATTGTTTTTTGTAAATACATATTCAATACCTTGGACGGGTTACATTTTTTTCTGGGAAATTATACAGACCGTCTATGACACTGATGACTTGATATTATTGTGTCTTTTAAAAAACTATTACATTATCGTCATCATAAACAGTTCATACTAAAATACCAAAAAATAAGTATATATTTATTTCTCTAGATTCCCTAGTGATATATAACTATGACAAATAATGAGCTTATATTATTTTTTTAAACACAATAATAAATTGATGGAAAATGGTTATATTTCCAGTGTAGTAATCAATCTGCATAATGCCAAATAATTGATTTATTATTTATTTTGTAACAGTGCCAATACACCGTCAGGGAGGTCTTCAACAGGCCCCACTGTAATGACAGATCGTCCTGTAAATACTTTGAATATATACCACTGAACTCCTCATTTTACTGTCGGATTTGAAGCGTGATTCGTTTTATTTTCCGCCTTGTAATTAGGTACGGCTTTCCGAAGTCTGTATTTTTTCTCGGAATCAATAATTTGCCTGTAGAAAAACTCCATGCTTGAAACGAGAATTACTTTTGTAAATACATTTAAACATGTTTGTCCATAATAACTCAATTTGTTAAGAAAACATTACCATTCTTTGATTCCTTGGAGAAATTACATATAATTATTAACTATATATAGACTATATAAATATAGACCAAAACTCTATACATAGCTCATTTGTAGTGTTTTAAACTTGCTGACTAATTGCTAAGTAACGAAAAGTATGTGCATTTTGAAAAGTATTCCATCAGAACCCCTAATTTTCTTAAGTGATTTTGTCAATGACCTATCACATTTTGTCAACTGATCATTTAGGATCTACACGAGCATTGCTAGTCGAACTCCTAACTTAGCCTACTTATTTGTTGAGTTATGCAGATAAGTCATTTTATTTTAATTTCTTTTATATATATTCTGTATATGAATTCCATTATGAATTCATGCTCTAAGTATTTAAAAAAACATCATATAAAAGGAACAGATACATATATATTTTGTACACGGATTACAATAGAAAAGTCAAATCGTTTACAGAGTTTTATTAATAAACTAAATAAAATAACATTAATATGTGCACAACATGGTGTTTATCTCCCTTCATCCATTGAAAAGGTGTAATAAATATAGTGGGCACAAGCCTTTACAATTGAAACGTTCACTACTTAATAATGGTAGGCATGCGACTATGCAGTTTGCACACGATCATTCTACGTGTGGCCGACGCGACGCGACGCGATGCTCGTGTGCTTTGCCGATTTTATCGATAACTCGTTCTTTTTTGCATCACTATTCTATTGTTGGTTTTTCAAATGAGTTGTGAGTTTTGTTATGTGTCAGCTTGTATGTGTGTAGTTATGAATAGGTTTAAAAACCAAGTTTATCTAAAATTAATTTATAAAACTAATATGATTCAGTGGCACTGTTTTTATGCTTCCTATACTAGAAATCACATTACGATTGTACTATTTCTAATATTATAGCCTATAGTTTTATTAGTAGTAGTATATTATCGTTCTATATTAACTATAATTTTGTTTTATATATAAAACTAGTATGTTTTTGTGGACACACAATAATGCGACTGCAATATACCTAATAGTATGTACATTATACTCCAAAATCGAAGGTGACCACTGAGATATAAGCAATCTAATGACGTTTGATACCTATCGGTAGTTCAATGTACCACTGAGTTTGCTCGACACGCGGCAAACAAATAGAGAGGCACTATGAAAGGTTTTTTAACATCATATACATCAAGTCGGATACAACCTCCTGTAACCTACCCATATCTGTCGTACCAATAATCTCAAGTTAATATATGTCGTTCTTGTTACCCATTTTCTTGAATCTTATCTGTATATGTATACTAGCTTTTACCTGTGGCTTCGCTCGCATTAATATTGATTTTGTCAATCTATTCTGGTTGTTGATATATGCAGAATTAATGTTTCTATCAAATAGTTTATTAATATTAGTATAAAATATTTATATCAAGATGTTGGTAAATACTGGTACAAATGATCTTACCCAAAATTCGATTTCCAAAGCAATTATTCTTTGAATAAGTTTGAAATAAATCGGATAACGCAATAAAATGTTTCATACAAACTTTATCCCTTTCTTTATCCCACTTCCTATAAGCGTTTCGAAAGAAAATATAACCTATCACCGCCTCCAGGTTCCCATCGATTTCTATAACAAAATTCACCATAATCGATTCAGCGATTTAGGCGTTAAAACTTATATTAGTATAATATTAGTAAGAGTAAGGATTGATGTTATAGTCATATAAAATAAAATGTTTAGTCTAAGAAAATTTAATATAAAATACACTCCAATTTAAAACATGATATGCAGTGAGGGTTATTAACGTCGTTGGCACTAAATCGATTCTCTCGATTATGAATAAACGTCACGTGTGGTCGATACAGATTATACGCGGCGATAACGCGCGCGAATACATCGTGTGACAACGCCACGGCTAGTCGGTTCGCGCCATATTTACCTCGTTGCACTTTAATTAATGCCCATACGTGTTGGTGAAGTAAATTGCTGTTTTATTGGCGATTCAATCTTGATCATTTGTTTTATTCGGTTTCAGGACGGCCGGTTTTCTTATGTCATTATTTTAGACTGAATAATTTGAAAATAATTCGTCTCTAGGCTGTTTGGGATGACACTGCTTTGATTATACTAAGAAATATTTAAAATGGAGTTGTTTAATTATGATTACGTACATGTATAACTGTATATAGTTTAGTTTATTTTACAAATTTGTTGAAGAAAATAACTTGAATCTTTTAGGTTATGTTTCATTTTGATTTATTATATTTAATGGCGTTAGATATATTTAGAAGAATTTGAAATACGGGTGTTGTAAATACAACATTTTTTTTAATGATATAGAGATTTCTAGGTCTTGAAACATGTGAAGACATTTCTGCACTTCATTGAAATGCATAAGATAGTAGATTAACATTTTTCTCGCAATAATACGTACCTACCAACTTTAAATAGAAATGATTATTACTTGATTTCTTTTTTCAAATGTATTTATAGCAATAATACGTTCCTAAATACATGTTTCGTCGTTTTCGGCATAAGTAATATGTTCTCTTTTTGTTAAAATTCGTCTCCATATAAAAAATATTTCAATAAAGAAATCAAGTTTCCTTTAATTTTGGTATTAAGTCAAACCAAGCAATTGATTCTATGCGTACTCTATTTCCAGTGTTTGTCTATTGGTATATATGTAAAAATGTATCTTGGTCTTGGTATTTTTCCGTCGTCCCGTGTTCTGGTGTCGGGATGGCGCGATGCGACCACCAGATATCTCTGATAAGGCGACAGTATTAAGTTCCTGTTCTGATCGTAATCGCCAGATGTATTAGTCGTCTTCAATCTTCAGTACAAGTTATAAGCTTCAGATTAATTAGTAATATATAGTTATGGTAAATCTTAAATAAGATATCAATATGATGACTTAGTTTAGTGTACTGTATACGTTAATGCATAAAATAACTAACTGTGTCCGCGACTTCATTTATGTGGAACGAAAATTTTAATGAATGATTTTTGCCCGTTTATGTAACTTTATTCTCGGCTTTACTTCTATTGTTGGTAGTGTGATGATATTAAATAACCTAAAACCTTTCTCAGTTATGAAATACAAAAATATTTTTTGAACTCCAACTGGTACTTCCTAAGATCCGCGTGCCAACAAACTTTTCCGCTTTATAAAATTAATTACTAAAGCCGTGTTTAAATGGAAAGAACTACTACAAGATTTCGTGTATGTTAATTCTTGTAACATTTAATGTCAATAAAATATAATATAGCCGAAACACTTGGGATACCTTAAAATTCTATAAAGTAAATTCCTTCAAGGACAGCATCAACTGATATATTTATAAAGTTTCTAAGTCGTTTAATATATTCGAGTACCAAGTTTCAAAGGATTGTTGTTATCAATATTATTTTTACTAATTTGTTGCGTAATTACCAATTTGCGTAGTATGCGATTGCGATTTGTGATGAATGAGTGGAAATTATCTTTATATGTATATACGGATAAAGCGCATACATATTATTATACTATAACTAGTGAAATCAAATTAATCGGTAATATATGGACAGTTTATTTTGAAAGTGGTGTAAGTCCATTTTTGAGAAAAATGAGCTAACACGTAATTCATGCTCAATTTAATGTAAATTTTTTATATATAACTAGTCCGTGTTTAATTTCTCAAAAAAAAATCCCATGCTTTGTACAACTTAAAATCGGTCGATAAATGAAATTGCATTATCAACAAATAAAGTAACCTTTAATTTTCTTGAAACAAAAGAAAATGGGCTTACACCACTTTCTAAATAAACGGTCCATATATTGATATTATAAAGGGAAAAAGCTTGTTTGTTTGTATGCGCTAATCTTAGAAAATGCCAGTTGGATTTTAGAAATTCCATTTGTATTCGATAGAGCAGTAAAGTAAAATAAAATATAAAGTAAAGTAAAAGTAAGCTATTGAACATCATGCTACCACTAATAGGAATAAAGCTGTATTGAAAAAAATTACAAAAATGACTAAATAATTTCTAGATACACGGGAACAATGTCGCAGGAACAGCTAGTCTAGTCTAGCATACTAATATTATAAATGTGAAAGTAAGTTTGTTTGTTTCTTACGCCTCCACGATTAAACCGTTGAATCGATTGTGATGAATTTTTGTATAGAGATAAATGGGACATTAGAGGCTACTTTTTCTCGCGAAAAAGTTATTAAGGGATATAAAGAGAAAAATAAACTTTGTATGAAACGTTTTATTGCGTCATCCAATTTATTTCACAAAATCAATATTAATACGAGCGAAGCCGCACGTAAAGTCTAGTATTATATAAATTAGAAAATTAACCTCTGGGATTGTAGTCATGTAATGAAATCAATAAGTTGTAACAAATATTTATTGTTAGGATTGAATTAATACCTGAAGTTTTTGTCAGTTTTATGTTAGGGTCTGCAAGGCAGGTGGTATCGCGAATATTAAGTACTATAATCTCACTACCGGCTAAAATTTTATATCATTTTTATGACCTTTAACAAGGAACCTCGCGGTATCCTCAGATTTTCGACGAATCACAATTTGCGGTCGAATGGCGGTTGCCGCGATGTATTGGTGCCCATTATTATTTTTATTGATAATTCGTTTTTATTGAACTCCTTTTGACCTTTTATTGGTTTTTGTACCTCCAAATTCAGGTAGAAATTATTAGGTGATATAACAAAGTAATAATTTTCATTTTTTTAATATGTTTGGGTTGGTATAGTTGTTTTAATAGCACAGTTGTGTCCACACGCTAAGTGTGATACTCTCATTAGTGGTACGCTTAGACGTTTCGCATTCTGGAGATCAACTGTATATCGATACAGTGGTAACATTTTGTATTTGGCTGGACTGCTACTGCTACTACCATGCATATGCAAACTATCGTAGTAGTCTAAGTCTTTTGGTTTAACACTTTTCAAAGTCAATCAGTTTGTTTCCAGCTGCCTATAGACGTGCAGCTCGGCACATCAAATTTGCGACAACCGATAGATTGACAATATTATAGAAGTCACTGTTGTTTTTGGTTTATTTACTATGCTTATTATCTCACAGTGTCGTCAATTTGTCGTCATACTGTAAATAAATATTTTTTTTTCTTTCAATGTGCATACGTGTTTTTATTGAAGATAATATAAATTTAACTAGCCCATAGTTGTATAATTAATTAGGGATAAATTTCACTAACCTCATATTAAGATTGTAAAATGTATTAATACAAGTACTAAGTATGATAACTAAAAAAAGTGCTAATCATCCTAGAACTAATAATAATATAAAATATTAAGGTTTTAATTTCTACGTACTTTACTTAGGTAAAACATAAACCGAACTAAATACTTTTGAACAGCAATTTGACATCTATTAAAAAAAACATTTATTTTTATCTGTCAATTCTGGATACGTTCCTGTGTGTCAAAATGGAATGTTATTATAGGCAATCGAGTTAAAAAAGAAAAAGAAGAGTTGATATTTACACGCCAATTTCTCGATATACGCTTTCTCTTACCGCTTAAGCTGCAATCTTTTTATCATGCGACTATCCTTAAACACCTATAAAGCATTGTGGTGGCAGTTAATTAACCCGTAGAAGATTTATCGATCTTACTTTGTGCCGTGTCATTCGTTATAATATAGAGATATATCGTACGGGACCAAATATGTGTTAAGTTTTTAAATATGTTTTAAAATTGATTGTTTTACCTTATAAATCTGAGATGTTGCTCTTTCGTCGAACGATTTGTGGCCTGTGTGTAGACAGGCAAGGCATTTTTATAGTTAATAGGCATAGTGTTATGGCCACAATCTCTCTGTTTTGTTCTGAGCTTAATTGACTATGTGGCCCAAGATAGTAGACGCGTTATGCCTAGTGAAGGATTGACTCAAGTGCAACTGCCGGAACATACCTATAGTATAGGGTGTTATAACCCTCTACTGATATTTATAATCAAAAAGAAGGTTTTCTAATTATATGTATTTCTTATAGACATTTCAAAAAAGATTACAGGCAAAAAGTTTGATCGCTACAGGTATTTGGCGGAAGATTTTAAACTTGAAGGTGGTAGCTAAACAGGCGGGTATTAGTAGAAGCCCTGCCACCATGCTATGGTTACATCACGATGTTTTCCTTTACCGAAAGTTTAAGCGAATTGCAGGTTATAAAAGTATTTCAAGACTCGTATAATGTTGACTTGCATAGATTTTTGTTGAATGATCCTGATATATTTAGCAAATTAATCTTACAAACTTAAACTTAGTGCGATCTATGTGTAGACACTTAGTTGTATGATACATAAATACTTTTATTAACAGTTAGTTTATGTTATGTTATAAGGTTGTCAAGAGATGCTATTTGATCGGATATCCGACGTTTTATTTGCAGTCACTCTCAGAAGCATGCTGCAAATTCTCAGATAAAGGGGACTTCTATTCCATTTGTTGCCGATGTAATATTCGACTGCTTATTAATCATCTTTATGGAGTTACGTCAGTTTCTTTGACTCTCTCACATATAGTTTCAATGTCAATTTTGTTCATCTTAAAAAATCCTAAAATAATCTTGAACAGAGCCTACTATCCGAGGGTAAGAGAATCGATTACAATCAATTATACATTTATAAAGAACAAATGGTTAAAAAATGTTTTCTTATTCTATGTAAAGCATTAATGTTGATTAAAACATAATCCAGTTAATTTTGTCACATTTTGGTAAAGTCAGTTGTAATAACTTATTGAAACTTATCGACTAAGGTCTAAAACTTTCTAATTTAAATTTATATACAGAGCAATTTTATTTAAAGGTAAATATATACCTACATATTAGTTGAAATAGTAAAATTGAGTATTTGTTAAGGCCATTATTCCTTAAGGCTTATTAAAAGGGGAATCAATTCCAAGAACCGGTGCAACTAAGTGCTTATACCTACCTCAAATCGAACCGGTTCACAAAATCGATTTCATATCGGCTCTAATTGAAATATACGATTACAGAATAAGATTTTTCTTAATTAATAAATACATTTCGTTACGATTCACCATATAAATGGTATGTCCATGTATGTATGTATTTATATTTCAGTTATTAACATCACTAATTGCCCGTAAATCACTGTGAATTACAAAAAAACATCGCCGATTGCTTTGTTTATGACTTAATAGATATGTGAGGGCTGCATAGTTACTCTCTATTGGACAAGAGTTAGTTTTTGCAACAGTTCTACTTATGGGTTAATTAAATCAGTGCAAAGTTCAATAATTCATAAGGTATATTTTGTTTGGCAACCCATGTGTTTTTTGCTCTATCGAAGTGGATATGGTGTATTGAGGCATGTATTCATTAGCTCTTAATATCTTTGTAGCTGCAGTGTTTGATTAAGTTTTTCTTGTGTATTTTATAAATGGCTTGAGTTTGCATCCAACAAGAACAGTACAATCCAAAAAGAACAATCACCACGGAGGGATTAGCAATTTGTAGGAATTTCATATTCATGATGATGGTGACGTAAAAATACATTGGTAAATGTTTATAATCAGCCTATAGGGACATTTACAATTTAATCAATTTAATATATAAACTGTTTAATATATACTCTACGATTTTGAAGTATACTATATTCGGAATTTGAAGAAATGAGGTCTCATCGGAAACATGCTCAGTCACTGTGTTAATTGGCGTGATTTCGAATCCTACAATAATTAGTGTACAGATTTCGGTGATGGAATATATCGTAATGAAACCATAACAAGGTGGTATAATACAGTCTAATGGTCATTTGTCTGTAAACTACTTTTAAGCCAAAAATCTGTCACTTTACGTCTATATTCTATAGATGTGCTTCTGTAGTTGGATTTAAGAACAAAGCTCTATTCTTGTTTTGGTTTTAGATTATTGTGCCACATTTATTACTCAGTATCAGGTGACTTTGTGACTTAAGACTAGGTCTAAAAATATTAAGGTCCAGAATCGCGCTTAATATTAGTTGAAACTTGACATTAAAATTTTTTATGTTTGCTATCGTCGTAGGTAGTATGATATATTATATAGGTACTATTACAATACTTTCTTTGACCGAAATCTTAAGTTCTAGGTATGAAGCGAATCCACGTTGCTTAATGTAGTGTCTGAATTCGACACCATAAAGCCTCATAAATCATTGTTTTCTTTTTTAAACACGATCGAAATGCAGTTGAAGGCTGTGCTTATATGACTACCAGTTGTATCTCTGCTAGCTCCATAAATGGTGAGATATAAAAATAATAACTTAATTATAGCACTTCGGTAATATATGCCATAAATGATGAAAACATATGTCACTAGACATTTAAAAGCTGGATGAAATGACCAACATTCCATAGTTAAAGTAATCAACGGGGAGGCGCGTTAAAAAAATTGTATCTGTCAAAAATCGCCCCTTCTCATAAGGAGAAACGACTTCATAAGGCTGGCGTTACACGAGGCGTAAGACCGTGCCCACACCGGACCAGTCTGATAATTAAAGAGGCCACTGGATGATAAATATCCGAGTGTCCGTGTTTTTACCGCAGATGTCATTATCTCGACCGACTCTATCAGCCGTCACTCGATTACCTCGTAGGGCTGTATACAGAGTTGCTACACCGTTGCTACTTTTTTATTTATAATTTTGTCAATAATTACATCAATTTGTAAAGTAAAATATTTTTTTACATTGACTCAAATGGTTTCTTTCATTTATCGCATTACAGCCCGCCGCGTAGTAGGGGCAACGTTAAAGGCGCTCGACAGAGCAACCGTGGCCAATATGGCGGCGCCTATGACCCGCATCTGACTTGCTGTCATGCTTTGCTTGCTTTGTTGACATGCTGACCGTGTAGCATTAATTTGTCATTATCATTCCCATTATCCAATTATTAAGATAATATTAAAAATCCGTTTTTAATACCCTAAATCGAATCAATTTTCGAAAATTTTCGGTTAAATGCCTACGATCCGAAAAAAAGTTTCACTTGCATCGTGGTTATATAAAATCACAAAATTGAATTTCTTTTCTGTGTAACCTCAACGATAAGACTACATTTAAACATACAGTAAAGTACATATTATTTACTAATAGTGGACTTTATTGTAAATTACTGGTAAAGCTACTAAATAAATATACTAAAATGGTTGCACATAATCCAACCGATTTTAAAAATGGATATTTTAGTAAATATGTATGAAGCATATTTTTTATATTATGTTTTAATTCTTGAATAAGCAATAAAAAGAAATAAAATATAATATAGTGCAGTTATACTGTAGACTTTCAATAGACCAAAAAACTCTGTAATTTTGTGCTATGATTATTTAATCCATATAAAATAGAAATTCTTATAAGTATTGAATAAAATTAAAAAGATATAAACCATAATGTCAAAAATTATTACTTTTGTATCTGTTAATGTTATATTATAAATAAACTCTGAAAACTATAATAATTTTAACTAAAATCAAAAGATTGGTAGTAACAACTCTATGACGATACATAAGCGTTTTGTGTCAGTGTAGCGCATGAATAATCGAAAGGTCCCACTTGATGAGTGCTCGTGAGAGTCTTTTTGTCGTGACTGTACTCGTGTGCTCGCAGGAGAAAAAAATGTATCCAAATAATGATAATTGAGTATACTAAAAAAATTGTCACGTAATTGTGTAACGTCGCTAGTTAATTTTTAACTCGGTGCGGTTTTCAATGTATTTACAATGTACCATCAACTTTAAATCTTTACTGGAAAAGTAACTGACTATTTTTTTGTATCGTTTAAAGGTTTAGCGTTATGGTCACAATCTCATCTAATATTATGTGACGATGTGGCCCAAGACGGTGAAGACGTCTATGGAGAGACTGGCTTTTAAGTGCAACTACCGAAACACATCTATAGGTACTTGTTGGCAGATTTTCAATTAAAGGATAGAGCTCAAGCTCATTGCGGGGTTTCCAAGTTACGTTCATTGATTCGGCGTCCGTAAACTCTACCAATTAATATCAAAATTTGTCTCGAAAATATCAAAAATTCTAATTTCTCTTCCTAACTCTTTAAAACAAAAATTAATTCGTCATTATGTTAATATCCAGGAAATACAGAAGTAAGTTTTGCTAAATATTAGATTGCAACTACCAATATTTGCACACAAACATTGGTATATTGGTACGTATAATTCAAATTGTAAACTATTGAAACAGTAGTAAATTACATTCGATTGAAGATGAGTTCTGTTTTTTAATGTTTTACTAATTTTTATCGTCTTAAGAGTTTTATTTATTATAAATTATGTGAAGTTAAAAAATTATTTTCTATATACATAAGTCGATCAAAATGCATTCGTGAATGAAATATGGTTGAATTAATGATGAATAATTAAAACCGTATCCATTGTTCTATGGTTGCGCTCGTTCGGATATTTATGGTATGGTATATAAAAAGTCGTCACTTGATGTCATAATTAAGACATACTGTATTGCAGATCGTAAGTCTATTTATCGGCTTTAATTGTAAGTGGTTGTTTGTTTAATGATAATGCGCGTTTAATTGTGTTGTTGGATAAGTTGGCCGCGGTTGAAATGGCATTTTCGAAATGCGTATAAGGCATAGTTTTAGTTCGCAATAAATTATTTTTTATCGCAAGATACACGACTATTGCGATTGTCTTTTTGTTAGATAATATTGTTATCGTAATTGTAAACCTTACTAGTGAACCTAGAGGTCGCAAGTTGGATATCGCCCATAGCTGTTATTTTATGTTATGGATATAATTTTCCGGTGTTTCTGGGTGTTATAATTATTTATATACTCATATATATTAGCTGTCGTTACTGCCTTTGCTAAATTATAAATTTTACTTTTAAATGTGAACTTATGCTCTGCTTTTTATCATATTTTATGTCCAACATTTAAATATAAGAAGTATGATATAATACTATTGTAATTTTAATACGTTTATATAATTCAACTATAGAGGGTATTATATCAGCATATTTTTTGTTATAAATATATTTTATCTAATGTTAAAAACGTAAATAATAAATTTAAATTTTTAATACTACATTATGTATGTTTACGAAAATTTAAAGTAATAGTAAGTTTGTTTAAGCGGAAAAAAAAGAATTAAGCTCGCTTTTTGAGTAAACAAGTTAATAAAATACGCCGCACGTGACTTCTCCCGCCTTTATAAACGCTTACAATGTTGAAAGACTTCAAAATAATATGCATACGAGTGAAATTCATTTCGCAAACAATGTTGCCTGTGAAAACAATGAATAATAATAAATATGAGTTTTATTGTTGCCTTCATGCGGTCCGAGCGGTGGTGTGAAGATGTAAATGGCCCTTTTTCGCATACGATATGGATTTTTTATTTTTATATAGTCTAAGTTCTGACCACAATCACATGAGATGCTAAGTGTCGGCGGAGTTTTTTATAAAGTGGCAAATTTGCGTATGTCTGTGGAAGGGTAAGCGGTTATGTCTAAGTTATTGTTGCTTGTATACTACAGGCATCTCTTGTCTTGGCGGTCTTGACTTTTAGAAACTTGTTGAAAAGCTCGAGATAATTTCAAAGTGATTTATATGGATTATATTTGTCCTTAGTCCGACTACCATAATTACAGAGAAATATCCAAAGATATCGCGTTAAACATGTAAATTTTATATAAATATCGTCACTTAAATGCAGCTGCCGGAGCATGCAGACAGATGATTGTATATATATGTATTTAAGTGGATAATTATAACTAGTCAGGTAATGATAAAAAACGCAACAAATGTGTTTATTGCTGATCATTTATTGTTTTATTGAGTTGAAGGTCATCGGTTAAATTAATCTCGATCTCATGCAAATGTTTATTAGTTCAAATTCAAAGTGAAAAGCAGTTTAAATCAGGAGTCAATCAGCATGAATCGGTACTAATACCATGAGTTTTAACTTCATGTTGAAGTACAAGTAAATTAGTCTTGATTTTATACAAATTTATCGTTGTTTGAATCATTTTGTTTATAGTCAAGGTTCAACGATATTTCCACAGTCTCACCTTATCTTAACTGACGATACGGCCCAACATGGTGGACACGTCAAACTAGTGGGGCAACTGGCTCTCAAGTGAAACTTTCGAAACACATCTATTGGTATTTGGCGGCAGATTTTCAACTTCAGGGTGGTAGCTAGCCAGGTGGGTTAGAAAAAGCCCTACCATAAAGCTTTGGTTTCCTCAAGGTGTTTTCCTTCACCGAAAACTCAAGCTCATTGTAGGTGGATTCGAACTCGTGCCTTTTGACGCGAAATCCGTACACACTACTATTGAGCTATCATAGCTTCAAAATTTTGTACATAACGACAATTTTCATACTGGTTAAAATTGACGCCAAATTAAATATCGCTTTTTTTACTATACTAGCTCAGCCTGCGACTTTTTTCGCCTGGAACTAAACATTAAAAAACGTTCATAAAAGTAAGATGATGAAGGATCAATGGAATTCAAATATTGAATAGCCCTAAACCATCTACAAACAATTCCTCAACGAATGGGCATGGTTCTATGTCGATACTATCAGTTGTTTTGAAGTGATTGCGCTTCCAACAAACTTCATTTTCTACTTCCACTTACACATAAACTTTATTTTATATATGAAGATATGTTTATATTTGATTCCATATATACGACCAATGTCTTGGCAAGAACTTAGCAATAAAGTTCATTTCACCCGTGACCATTGCCATCGGTATGGTACGGCAGCGGATGCAATAACATTTGTTTACATTTTGTGGTGATTTTTGTTCTTGCTATTTCCTTTTAAATTGTTGGTTCACATTGTAGTGACATTTAAAAACAATATTATTATATTTTCTTTACGATAAATGTTTACTACGAGTGTTTTTATACGTAAAATAAATGTAGGCCAAATCACCAAAATAACAGGTTTAGTTAACATTCATAGAACAACGTACAACAATCAATTTCAAGATATCCAAAAAATTAAATAGGACTTAATACGATATGACTCAAAGTGCTATAAAGATTAGACATACCTATCTTGACTTTTCAATACATACGTCTAAACATTGTACCATTATAATAGATATATTGTTATTACGTGAATCTTCTGATCTGGCAGCTAATGTGATCGCTAAATTTTCTGGATTGGCTTTCAAGTGCAATTTCCGGAACACATTTATAGGTATTTGGCGGCAGATTTTCAACTTGAATAGCCAATATTCTATTTACGTTCATAACTACTTTAAGTTTTAGGTACTTTACTTCATAAATAGGTGAATAAAGTGTTTCTGAAATTATTTTTATATATCTTATTTCTCATCTACGTTCCCATTAATTTATTTAAGACTTAGATTAGAATCGATTAGAGTGTAAAAAATTAAATAATTAAAAATAAAATGAAAATCTGTATATTTGGTAAGCGTACCACCCAAGTACTGTTGGTATAATTTAGATAATTTATATCTTAATAATAGTCCGAGGAAAGTTATAGTTTGTAAAATTAAAATAAATATATACTGAAAATAGGAAAACTGTGGAAAACTTCCAATCGCCATTTTCTATTGATTTTTTTAGAATTTAAAGATTCGATCGATTGACCACGAAATACCTTTAATTCGCTTTTTTGCAAAGTTTTCACAAAAAAGACATATTGTTGGGGATAAAGACATTGAGGGTTTCCACCCTACCTTCTAACATTAGCCTGGCTTCCGTAAGACAGGCCCATAAGAGAAAGCTTTACACCGTGCTATGATTTTATCACGATGTTTTCCTTCATCGAAAGTTCAAGCTTAGTGCAGGGAATCAAACTCATGTCCATTGACGCTGTACCCGTACAGACTAACGACTGAGCTATCATCGTTACAAGATGTCATAGTAATTGTAATTTAGCCACACTTAAGTACTTCAGAGAAACATTTACAAACGTAACACTTGAGTATATTGGCTGTAGTCCGTACGAAGAAAGTATAGATACTATGCTCAATGTATGTATATGTATATATATGTATTATATGTAGAGGGTTTATTATGTATTTTTATGAAATAGACTAAAATATACATATGTACATATGTATTTCTATAAAATGAAAGAGAACCAACAGCAAACAAGTATATGCGCTTTATGAATGGTACGGTTTATACATATATATAAATAATTCATTATACGATGCTCCTACGAGTCACAAATTCGACCTTTACACGTGTTTTGGTATTTAAGGTGAAGTTCTCAAAAAAAATAGTAAGGAAGTAAATTTAATTTTGCATTATTTTAGGAAATTTCATTGTATATTTCGATGCGTTATTGTAAAAAGTACTAGATCTTATGAGTAAACAGCGCGATAATATAACAATTAGTAGAGTTTAATTCAATAGTTATGAGAGATTGTTTTTAATTTAACCTTGGTGATATTGGATAAGACGTTTTGTAGAAGTTTTACCTTCCATTTTTATATAATTATGGATTCAGATATGCTTATATATTTATTTTATCCCAACAAAAAACCTGCGTATTAATACCGATATAGTCTATGGCAATTCAATATGTGTACCAATACATATAATAAATCTGTAGAAAATCATTTTCGTACAATGAAAATATTTTTTTGGACCTAATTATATTTCCATAAAATATGACCTAATGAAAATATGTATTTCCATAAAATGAAAGAAAACCAACAGAACACATTTCGAGCATTATTGGAATTTGTGTCTGTTTGTCTGTGCACGCATCCCGTAAAATATACAAAACCAATGTAAATAACTTTTATACGCAACTTGCATTTCTATTTTTTTGTTTCTTTGTAATCGATTCACACTGTCAAGAGATAGTGTGAATACATACTATACTGTATACATAGTACTACTACATACTATTATACTATATTGTATACACAGTATACAATGAAGTCGCTTCCGCTGTCTGTTCGCTTAGATCTTTTAAAATATTCAACGGATTTTGAGTGCAGTTTTCAGCAATAGATAAAGTGATTCATGAGGATGATTTATATGTATAATACATTAATACTATAGTAGAGAAAAGCCTAAAACTTCTAAATTTGTAATGTCATACGAAGTTCGCCAGGTCAGCTTATATATAATAATATACATTATTCATAGTTAAAAGTTGATAGGCATTTTTATTTCACTTTACGTCCCTTTAAATGAAAAATTATCCATCGCAAACCAATATTTGCTATATAAACTTTTGACATTTTCATTATTATGATTAGTTTATTACCCAAATTTTCATATACATTTTTTTATCTGACTCTAGAACTGTGCTTGCTCAAAATACGTCTAGTGCTTAAGCTAGAACATAGTAAAATAAAAACGACTATTTTGTTCTACATTTCAAAGTTATACTTTTCGTATATAGCAGACATTGGTTTAATAACTACACTATATTAAGATTTCTAATAGAAAAAACAAATCGTCGCCTTAACCAGGTAGGCAGTAGCACTACGCCAGTTTCCAAGTAACGAGATAAAACCCTCGGGAGTCACAAAATTTATTATCCCTTTTGAATAATTTAACTTCTTTCATTCTCTCACTTTTGTAAATAGTGGATCGTTTCTATTTTGTCATTATATCTAGGATTAATAGTTACATGTGACGTTGTATGAACCTTTTGTACTTTGTTTATTATTTCAATTCTTGTAGATTTCGCTTACGTTTGATCAAATTTTTACTAACGAATATTCAACACATGCATTTATATTTTAACAATTTGCAACGAATTTTCATAACTTTTGATACCAATATTGTTTTTATAACAATGATTACGCAGAACAAAGCCTATATTTAGGCTCATTTTTTGTACGTTTTTAACCATTCTACCAACTTTCCATAAACGGAGAGGTCTTTGTGAATTCAGGTCAGCTAAGCACCAAGTTTTACGAGTATTATGTCTTTCAAACGAGCTAACTTTGCACCCAAATCAGAAATTGCTGTTAGGATACGAAATAGAGATAGTATGTGAAGTTAGATGCAACAGAATTAAAAATCTTTAATAAAAAAAAATGTTTAATTTTGCTTTCTCGGTCACATTTTATGTCAATAACTATAATGCGTATTTATATAAACAGCACTGTTTTGACTGACTTGAAAAAGATTATTCACATATAATATTGTTAAGTGAGCAATTTTTATAGTTCTGTATTTGATGTCTGATAATAATAATCTGATTAAATAGTTATCTTAATATATTATGTATCAGAAAGCTACTCAAAAGTTATGTATGCTCGCCCAACAAATGGTTTACAATATATTATGATAGTAAGCAAAGTGCAATAGTAAAACAGTGATCGCTGTGAATCTAAAGAGTAATAAAGAAAAACAAGAATATCTTTATGAGACACATAAAGTAACTTTCTACTTTATAAATATAGTTTCAATCTATATGGATTTAAAAAACTCCAGAACTAAGAGCGATAAAAAAAAATGGAGTTTACTGTGACAGTTCTTACATTTATTTGGATGAGAGCCGGTCGTCTGCGGTTAGGTTTTAACGCTTAGTTTGAGGTGAGAAAATAAAGGAGTTCACAGCACAAGCGTCTCGACCGCAAGCCTAAGTATGGACACGAGCTTGTGAATTACAAATCGATGCGGTTTCAACGAATCTTGGGAATGTTTCGGAGAAATACTTTAACATCAACCTTACTGATGATTTTCCGTCCACCATTGTTAACTTAATTCGGTGATTGGACAGTGTTACCTTTCTTTTAAAAAAATGTAGTTGTTCCAATACCTATATCGTTTATAGTATAGTAACCGTATATTATATTAAAGTTAACTTTATTAGTATATTTAAATTTTTTAACAATATTTGAATACACAATCACCATTTGATATTCATAATTACCGCTGATAAAAAGTCCCGGCCCTTATTTATATTATAAGTGGATATTAAAAGTGATATTTTTTTATAATATTCATGTCCCATGTACATTATAACATTCCATATAAATTAGTAGCATACTAAAAACTTTTTTTAGTTATAATTATTAACAATATCCCTAATGATGTCACGGTACTTGGTTATGAATACTTTATATTGTTTTGAATTTAATGCGCATATACATGAATCTGTGAAATAGTATCTTGGTTAGTATATTAGTATTAGTTAGTATTCTTTCTACGATAGGAGTCCTTGATATCGTGAAGAAACATTTCACCAAACTATCGGCATTTGATTGTAAAGTTCTCGATGGTTACTGATGTTTCTGAATTACAACATACTTGATATCAGAAAAGTTGTTTTATAGTTTACTAGATGCGTCCGCGAATTCGTTTCCGTGGAACTCTAAATTATAGCTTTTACCCACGGCTTTACAAAAGTTTCGTACAAAGTTTATTCTTCTTTTTATTCCACTTCCTACAAGTTTTTCGCGGAAAAAATAATCTAACACCGTTTCTAGGGTTCCATCTATCTCTATACCAATTTTCGATTCGAATCGATTAAGCGGTCTAAGCGTGAATGTGTAACAAACAAACTCACTTCGCATTTATAATATTAGTAAGAAAGTAAGAGTTGGTTTAGCATTACGGTCACAATTACACCTGATGTTAAGTGACAATATGGTTCAAGATGGTGGACAGGCTGAGCCTAGTGGAGGAGCTGGTTCTTAAGTGTAACTTGGAACACACCTGTAGCAGTTAGTGGCAGATTTTAAACTTTAGGGTAGTAGCTAGCAAGGTGGGAATTAGAAAAAGCTTACTACGATGTAAAATGTGAGGGAACAATGTCGCATCCCAATAAAAATACTGCTAGCACTGCTTTTATTAAACAAATACGTTGGAGCTTTAAATGGCCGCCTATCTATTGTCTATTCATGCGTATGTGATTTATGGAACAATACGGTGAACATTAAATGTTACATACGCCAATAGACTGTTTAAACTGCGACTACATCCAATAAAGCTGTGGTTGTAGGTACAAATGTATTGTACAAGGCATATTACATCCAAAGGAGTGACATAGTCACGTACGCGCAAATTACGTCGCTACACAATTTCAATGCTAATTGTTGCATTATAACTCGTCGTTTAGCATTCGTCGCGTGGTCCATCTAGATTTATTTGCCGATCACCGAAAAAATCGACGTTTTGAATCGTCAATGGATTCTCGTTTCGTCCGTTGTCGCTAATAAGTTGTACTTAATGCAAATTTTCGATCAGATACCGATGTTATTGTTTATTCGTATGTAATGAAAACGTTTTTTGAATATGCAAATGGTTTCAATGCAGTTTTGGAACAACTATATTGAATTATCTACATTGATTTATTATCTTAAGTACATCGTTTGTGTACAAATTACTTGTACAAATTATTTTTTCTGACACAATCAATATGATTCAACTCGCTTTCTTTTACTATTTATTTTCCAAGACCTGTTCCTGGTCGATATCAATTTTATGTGTCTTCGATACACATATGTGTTTAAATTGTTTTTATTCGCTAACATTTCAATGTAATGTGGATGGAGAAATCTACCTTTACTTTTTTATATAAACTTATAATATCTCATCTCATAAAAACATCAAAAAGTCGTGGTAGTCGAGAGTTTCTAGCGGACTATCGATGAGATGTCCGTAGATTCGAACCCAGATTGATCTAAGGAATATTTTTGAATTCACGTTCATATAAAAAATTGAAAATACTATTTTAAAAGAGTTAGATAAACATCATATGAAAATCTGAACTCTTGAAATATTTGTAAATATAACATTTGTACAAATATGTGGGTTTCCGAGCGTGTGAAATATGTCTGAACTGACGTAGTCACAGTGTCGTTGTCTCTGGTAAACAATAGATCACTTATATTATAGAACTTATAAATATGTCGGCAAAATAAAATTCACCAATTCTTGTTTGAATAAGATATCCCATGACCTTTTAAATAAAATACTAGACTAAGATGATATGTTCTGGCCAATTCACGATGGACGTGTGCCAAAATCAGTTGCGCGATTTTTACCGCTTCACTCTTCGTACTGTGGTGATAAAATGTTTATTTGTTTAGCGTATTGTGTTACCAGATCTGACGATTTTTAGGGATATAAAAGAAAATCTGAATTAAATGTAAATTAATATAACAACCTAGAAAAATTCTGATTTCAAAAAATATTTTTGTATTCGATAGAGCAGTAATCAAGGAAGGCATTAGGCTATTTAACATTGCGTTAACACGAATAGGAGCAAAGTGTATTAAAAAAGGGTACAAGATCGGGCAAATATTTCGAAATAATTTTTAGGGCGCAACAAGTCTGTTTCACCGTGCATATAAAAGCCACGAGAATGCAATCTGTAATAGGTACGCATTTTTACACGCTTTATATTAGCTTCACCTGTATGTATGTATGTAACCGACCCCTTTGAGCTCGATTTTGTCCTACTTTGAACGATCAGATTTAATTCAAACTTTGCGCACCTGTCAAAGATCGATGACAATGCAATAATCCGATCAAAGCATCCGATTATGCTAATTAGATTCGCCAGGATTAATTAATTTCTTTCCGCATCCTTTGCATGCGAGTAAGAGAGATAGAGCTAGTGCGCGAACTACGCATGCGTCAAGAAACAATCGGAACACATTTGTACATATTAAAGGCGGTTGATAGTTAGAAAATCGAACTAAATGATTTATAGTTTAAAAAATTTAACTAAAAAATAAATAATAAATAATAGTTTAAAAAAACTAGAACACACGCTTTATATAGAAAACTAAACTAAAAAACAGAAAATAAATTTTAATAAATATTAATTAAGAATAATGTAAAAAATAATAATAAATATAAGTTATTAATAGTTTCAATAAGAAAAAAATGTTTTATTTAAAATAAAGCGGGGGTGCTTTTCAAGATATTATCGAAATGATAATCCTTCTCATATCTGTCAATTAAATATTCATAACTATTGACACCATGCACCCCACGCTTTTTTTACAATAAAACATTTTTTTTCTTATTCAAACTATTAATAACTTATTTTATTAAATTTATTAAAAATTTTACATTATTCTTAATTAATATTTATTAAAATTTATTTTCTGTTTTTTAGTTTAGTTTTCTATATAAAGCGTGTGTTCTGGTTTTTTTAAACTATTATTTATTTAAAATAGAACTGGTTGTCCTAGATCGACCGCAGCGCGAACTATTGTGCCCTGGGATAGGGTCACTTATCGGGATGTAAAACTATTCTGTCCCTCAAGTTGGACCAAATATATTGGACGAATAAAGTTGAACCAACATTGACAAAATTTAATTGAATTCGATTTTTGTTTTTATATGTAAATCACATGAAAATGAAATGCAATGACAGGTTAATTATGGTATGGTAACGAAATAATTCATACACTAAGTATACATGTGTAAATATATAATACTCAGACATAATAACCCTTCTATTTATTTTTAATTTCATAATAAGTGACTTTTGGATATATGTATATATTTACTTGGTGTGAGTGTTGAAATACATAACCATGGTTTACAGAGTATCTTGGGAAGGGATGCTCAAAATTGGTCCATCGTTCATTGAAATGCGTTGTTGGGTTACGAAACTACTTATCATCAAGCGGAGCGTATGCTTGTTCGGCAAAATAATTGTATAAAAATAAAATGTTGTTAAATTAGATATTATTTATGTAGCAACACTAATCATAAATATAGATTAATAAAAATATTTTTTCATAGATTGAATTATAAATCACCAGTACCTGCTTCACATAAACGGAATTTGATATATTTATTATTATAGAAATGGATTATTGGAATAATAATTTTTCAAGGTTATTTCGAGATATTATTAAAATAATAATATATCCTAAGTTTACCCAGAAATAAACTATACAATTTGTATTCGTCGTATATCGACTCATCAATTGTTTTTTCTTTAATTTCCGATAAAAGCGGGATGTAATAGTGTAAAGTTACAGCTACAACATATACCGTGTTTTTGGACATCGTTTCGTTCGACATGCATTGGTATTATACAATAATAATGGTTTTTCTCTCCCCACAAAATTATCGTGATAAAATCACAGCATAGTTGTAGCATTTTAACCAAAGATCGCCTGGGTGACTATTTCAATACGTGTAACCAGCCCCCATGTGTGACGGTAGTTTTTTTGTAGACTAATTTCCTCTATTGGGTTTCACGCACTATAATATTGGGCTGCATTATCACTTAAATCAGGTGAGATTTTGTCGAAATACTAAAGATATAAACAAACATATAAAATAGTGGGCGTGAAATAATAACTGCATTACTGTATTTTAATTATATTTTAAAAACTATATAGCGGGCAGTATTTTAGATTTTTTTAATTTTAATTTTTTTACTTTTGTAACCTTTTCATAATTTACATCCGCAACTACGGCACATAAAGCGGTCGTAGTAAGCAGTTTTGTAGTTAAACCATGAGATGACGCGTTCGGTTTCCGAGTTGGATTTGTTTGGTTAATTGTATGGTTAATTTTAACTTTAAAATATGATGCAACATGACCGATTTCGGTCACGGCGAGAACCTCAACTCCTCTATGGCCTGTTATGTCGTCGTGCGCTCGCATATGGCTTATGTAGCCAATCTTCCCTGAAAAGATCCTCGCACATTGCGGGCATGTTAACACACCGTTGACATATATCTACTATCAATTTATTGTCATTGAGTTTAGTTTGTATGAACATAAAGTTTTCTTTAAAACTAAATAATTATGTTAAAGTCGGGTTATTATCATAAATTATCGATTAGGTATAAAGTGTGTACTATGATGATGTTAATTATTTCAGTTATATACGTATATTGTCATCGTTTTCCCAAACGAACCGATTAATATTCGTAACTCAAACAAAACTAATTTATAGTTCCCAAAAACACCAATAAAGAAAGCAATAAACTGACTCGTTCGAACACCAATATATCCAGAAAATGACTACCAATCAACTTATAAAAATAAATTATAACATAAATAAATTTCACCTACAAAGTTTATTGTCTAACTTTATATTCGGAGCTGCTAGTTTTATATTTTACTTCCTTCAACCGTGTCGGGAATACGCTAACTATATAAAAACAAACATAAATATATACCGTAAGAATACGCATTCCTCAGTAAAGTCCGCGTTATCGCTCCGAGAATTAAGTTTGACTTTAATTATGCGGCAGCAAAGTTAAGTTTGTTCGAACAGAGGCGTCAAGTCATTAAGTAGTCGACGCCGAAAAGTAATAAAAAGTAGAGAAACATAAATAAAGTTTTACCGTGAATGAGTATAGTACATAAATACGCGTCTGCAATAATAGATAGCTGGGTTACTTATTGTATCGTCTAATGTTGCGTTTAATTCTAGCATTCGATTGTGAATATCGATACATTTCATTACTATAGCAATAAAATGAACACGATCCTATCTTTGTCCTAAATTCTATTGTTATGCTTTTGTCTTTTTTTGTGGAATAACAATGGATTTCACTTCATATATTGAAGCGATGATAGCTCAGTTGATAGTGTATACGGACTTCGTGTCAAGCGATGTGAGTTCAAACCCACCTACAATGAACCCCGAGCTTCCGGTGACGGAAAACATCGTCATAAAATCATAGAATGGTGATAGGACGTTTTCTAGCTGACTTGTCTGACTAGCTACCGCACTCAAGTTGAAAATCTGCCGCCAAATATAGGTGTGTTCCGACAGTAGCCCTCGAAAGCCAGTCCGTCCGCAAAGCTTAGTGTGTCCAACAACTTGTTCTACATCGTCACTTAACAACGGGTGAGATTGTGGACAGCACGCTAAATCTTAACTATATAAAAAAATATACATTTGTTTCAAACGTTTAAAGATACCCATAAAATTTCGCACTTCTGATTTACTTTGATGTAGTTGTTGATATTCTAAACTAAGCCCTCGAAATGTCGATAAAATTAAATATCTTAAGAATAGGATTACTTTTATTATCAGTCTATAATTTAATTTAGAATTATTTAATAACGTTATCTACATTCGAAACACCCTTACGTGTGATCTCTGTTTTTTATTATGAATGTCGATAAAAATACTTACTTTTCCATTATTCAATGCCCTTATTAACCGTATTTATTTTCGCTAAATTTTAACCATATTATTCTACGTAGATTGAATATTACGGCCTGGACGTACCTCTAGACTTCAAAATACTACAATATGAACTTTAATTAAAAATAATACTGATAAACGTATTGTGAATTTCGCATCGATCGGTAACTTATAAAGGCTATCAATCATTAGCATAGTTTATCGATATACTAGAAACACTAGTGAATTCGTAACAGGACATACTCCTTGTAATGCAGCGTACATACCGCGAATTACTATGCTCGGCTCGCAAAAACAGCAATACACATACCTGGACGTCTTGTTTCACTTTAGGGAACGATGGGCTTGGCTGTGTAATCGATTTATTACGGTATCAAACAACTGTTTACGTATAGTACGTTGAACAATATACAGATACTTTAGTGCAAACTTACTTCTAACGCAAAATGACAGTGTTCACTCCGCTATGTTCTCGTGCAAAGTTGGCGACATATACTGTGGTACACCACGGATTCGTTTTAAGAAATGAATAAATGAAAGGACAATTACCTACTTGCAATTTGATGCACGATGTCGATTGATCTTGAGCTAGATTGTTACTTTTACCCTGTTTTTCGCTATACTATCCCCACAAACCCTGAGCTGGCGACGATTTATTTATATGACTAATTTATTCTATTCACAACGTCTGTAATAGCCTTGAACTTGCAAAGCTTATACTTGGTAAGAGTCAGACGTCAACTGCCATATAAACAAAAACCACAAATTACAACAACGTTCAACAAAGACATTCTAGCGTGACCACACTGATTGACGAACCACTCCGACTAAATCCTTAGAGGTAGCAACCAAGTATTAGTTTTATTCAGTACTACGCTTCTTTTTGAAGTTTTTTTAAATACCTATACCTTAAAGTATTTTTGAGTGATATATATATGTTTACATTTTTCTTCTCGGAACGTGCCAGGCAGGCCACGAGACGGGTCTGTAGAGATTCATCAGGTTAATAGCATCGTCCCATTACCCAATAAAAAAGAAATCGCAGCGACTCTTAATTGTCCATACTGTCAAAGATCAGGGACAGCTATCACACATCTTCTAGTCTACCTATAGTTACCGATACGCTTACAGGCCTTACATGGTAGCGATACCTCCGGATGGACAGACTGATCCGTTGGCAGTTGTTTCTTTGTTGGCACAGTACAAATAACAGTACTACTACAAAAGAAATTTAGCTGGTCGACCCTTTTTTGTTAATGTTGTAAAAAATACATAAACGTATATATTTGGACTCATGCGATGAGACGTTTAGGCTGGCAGGAGAGTAGCGACTGGCCATGGATTGCTGTTCTATGGACGGTCATCGTTGTTTTTGGATTGCACTGTGCTTTACATTAGGTACAGTGCCATGACTTAGCCCAGTTACTATAAAAAATTACCTTCTAATACCTACTAAAAGGCTCTACAAGGTACCACCTAACTACCTGGGACAAGGCACTCTATATGGTTGGACCCTATCTGGAGAGTTAACGATTTAGCCTTCGTTGTACACAGAAAGACTGGTAGAAAAGAGTGCACAACAAGTTAGGCAGTCACCTAATGAAAATAATCCTACTATTTCTAGCTCGGCTTTTGATAATTTTTAATTGATATCGGGTCTTTACTCTTGTTAAAATGTAGTTGAAGAACGTTTACCTTATCTGACGTTCATTGTGCTGTAAACTACAATAGGTACACAATACAAACGCCTTTAGTGGGACAGTTCCATTTGGAGACCACATAAAACAAAACCCGCTACCTCGTAGCAGAACAAAAGTGTTGTGTGTTTCCATAAGTATTGGTATGTATATCACAGACCAAGATTTAATGATGGAGCTAAGATACAAAAAAATGTATGATATTATAATAACATCATAAAGTTGGCTTAAAGATTCGTTTGGTATGATAATTACCCTTGTAATTAAGATATAAATTGGAATTCAATTTTATGCTCGTTGACGTGCTATACAAACTCCGAAAAAAATATATGAGAATTATCGCGTTATCAATATTTATGGAAGTCTGCCCGGAACTAATCGACGCGGATCATATTTGCTTTAGGGTTATTGACCACTGAAAGATACTATACTATACTCTTACACAGCGATACGATTTAGTAAAGTATGTTATGTATACTCTATGTTTTGTATGAGATACGAAAAATGAACTTATTAGTTATTTGACCTGATTATTTCATTAGTAGTTATATCTATATTTAAACATTACCTTTCATATTTGATTATACAAATGATAGTCTAAATGTAAAATTAGTATAGAATATTCTTTAGCATACATTGTAGTATTCATTAATTATATAATAGGTGTAATAAATGTTTCTTAGAATGCGGTGTAATAAATGTTTCTTAGAATGAAATCGTATATTGAGTGTTTGCATAACAATTCACTAAGTGTACAGGGGTGTTATCTAATGTAACAACTTCACCAATCCAATAGAAGTCGTAAAACTTTAAAGAAAAGACGTTTGAAACTGTAACATAGTATTCTGAGCCAACCTACGTGTTTTATGACAAGCATTGTACAGTAATTTAGCTCACATAAGAAGTTTATTAATATTCTGTACACTCGCCGAAATAGTTTAAAGAATAAATTAACCAAATTCCATGTAAGAACAAATTAAATGGAATTACATTTTTATCGCATTATTCCATTAACAATGAACGATCAAGTATCGTGAATATTGTCAACTATACAGAGTGTAAGAAATATTTACCGCGTGTGAATGTGTTTAAGCGTTTATCGAGTAATAAGCGATGAAAAAGTAATGATAACTCAGTGTACGACTTGGCGTCAAGGGACGTGAGTTCGAATCCAACCACCTACAATGAGATTAAGCTTTCGGTGAAGGAAAACATTATGAGGAAATCATAACATGGTGGAAGGGCTTTTTGTAATGCCCGTTTGGCTAACAACCACCCAATTAAAAAATCTGCTACCAAATACCAATAGGTGTGTTCCGGCAGCTGCACTTGAGAGCCAGTTCCTCCACAGGTTTAGCGTATCTACCAACTTGGGCCGTATCGTCACTTAAGATCAGGTGAAACCTTAACTAACCTAACCTAACCTTAACTATAAATAAAAAAATTAAAAAATACCGAATATTTATGGTGGCCCCCCACATCCTACCCAATCAACTAAAAGCTATCCAGAATGATTATTCTATTAATCTAACAGAAATATTTTAGATTATTGTAATGTGAATATTTTATTTCATACTAAGCAATTGCTTATCTCCGCTGTACTCAACCTGTGGCCCGCCGGGTTTTCGGGGTTGTCACAGCTGGTATTGCTTTATTATTAATAACCTAAGGAAATAATTACCTAAATATTTTATGTTTGCGGCCCGCGACACTATAAAAAACACATGTTTGTGGCCCCTATAGTAAAAAGGTTGACTGTGGCTGGCTTAGCTTATTGCGATGACAGATGAAAGACTTGTTATATTCGAAATAAAATGCATATTAATAATAATTAAACACAAGATAATCCGAAACTCATTTTTTTTCTATTTTTGCGATCTACCTTGATGACTACGATTTACTTTTAGCTTCCTGTCGCGTGTCTTGAGCAGTGTATGCGAGCTTAACTCCGCCGGACGCGCACGTACAGTCCTCTTTAGGTCCACCGCTCAGAGGGCCGTATCGCAGCGCCGTACCTAACTCATTGTAATTTATGAGTGTCTGTACGCGTTGTACGGCGAATGTTAACTCCTGCGATGAAAGGATTAGCCGCTGCTTACTGAGGATCCATCGGTACTACAACTAGGTACTGGTGTTGAAATGTTAAATGTGCATCATATTTATTCTGTCGCAAAATGTTTACTGTTATTATGTTTGTTAATGAACAATAACAATGATATATTCATTCAATAGTTGCGGTAATCCTTACTAATTTTATTAATGCGAAAGTGAGTTTGTTTGTTTGTAACGCTTTCGCGCCTAAACCGCTCAATCGATTATGATAAATTTTGGTATAGAGATAGATGGAAATCTGGAGATGGTGGTAAGTTACTTTTTCTTTCGAAAAACTTATTAGAAGTGGGGTAAAGAGAAGGATAAACTTTATATGAATATTTTTATTGCGTCATCCGATTTGTTTCACAAAACCAATATTAACGCGAGCGAAGGCACACGTAAAAGCAATTATAAATATAAATGACACATTTTTCACATAAAGTTTTTGATTAAATAAAGCGCATTATTACGTATTTTAGTCTTGTACATTTCTAAACTTGTAAGCTTAAGCGTAAACGTGGATAATCTTTAGTAAAATAGAAAAAATAATTTAGTAGAAAGTATTAAAATATCAAATATATAGCATATGAAATAAATGGATAAATAAATAATACCTGTAAGTACATATATACATAACAACGATAATCATTTTGTAAATACAAACGGAAGTTATAAATGGAAATAGAATAAATTAGTGGTTACAGTGATAGCTCAGTGTTAGTGTGTACGGACGCCGCATTAAGGGACGTGAGTTCGATACCACCTACAATGAGCTTGAGCTTTCATTGAAATAAAACTTCGTGAGGAAACCTTAGGATGGTGGTAGGGCTTTTTCTAATGCCCGCTTGGCTAGCTACCATTCACAAGTTGAAAATCTACTGCCAAATACCAATAGATGTCAGTTAAGATCAGGTGAGATTACGGCCATAATGCTAAACCTATGCATATTGTTATAAACTTGTTAGGCGACTCACTGGGAGTACGTATTGCCCTAAAATAAATTTCGGGAATAGCTAGTTACCGAGACGCAGGCCGGTATAACAACCCTGACAGTCAATGGATTTTTGATCTCACGGCAATCGTTTTTCAACTATAAAAAACAGTAGCGTAACTTCGCCGTGCCGATATAAAAAAATAAGCATTTTCACTATAATAATACACATGAATTAGTATTCAGAGGCAAATCAGCGTAGCCAATTATGCACGTCCAACTACCTAAGTCCAAACTTTGTCGTAAGGCAGCCATTAGGCTGCCCGCTCACGGACTCATTCGCGCGACATAACCTATAAGTCAAGCGGACAATAGCGACACTTATCATTAGATATGGCCTCTACTCGTCCGTCATGTGTATTGAACACGAATTGTCTTATTAGAGAGCGTTTAGGGCGTCTATACATTGCCGTTTAGTAATGCGCAGTGGAATTTGTCCCCTACACTGTATTTACATATGAGCGGACGTATTAATACTCTGCATTTATTTATAATTTAATGTTTGTGTTGAATTATTATTCGGGGAATAATGGCGGATGTCGGCTAAGTGGAGTTGCGAGAGAGCTTTTATCAGTTCGTAAGAATTATTATTCTCTCTTAATATTATATAGAGATCAGATAGTTTAATAGAATCATGGGTTGTAGAGAATCGATTTGCTATTAGTTTCTTTGATTTAAGGTTTTTTTATTGTTAATAAGTTTAACGTTATGGCCAAAATTTTACCTAATGTTAAGTGACGATGTGGTTCAAGATGGTGGACACGCTAAGCCTTTGGTGAGACTGGCTCGTAATTGTAACACACCTATAGTTTTTGGCGGCAGATTTTCAAAAAGTACATAAATAACACTTTATATAAATAGCACATAAATTGAGTTCGGGTGATAAAGTATTGCTTAAATTTTTAGTATAAGTACACCTTTAAGTGTATTCATATCTATTAAGGAAATGTATTCACTTTTTCCAAACGTCTTTAACTATTGCTAATAAACGGTAATCTTCAATTTTGAGTTTTGATACCTTAATTTACTTCCGGTATCGTATTACGATGATATGTGGCAAAATATCTATTTATGAGCTATTTGAAACGCGTATTTAATTAATTCTCGTTGTTACCTACAGTGAGTAAAGAGCTGTACTAAAAACATTACCAATCCAGTCCTTTCCGATTCTCAGAAGAGTTCGAAACAATTCGAGGACGAAAAACAATTAAAACGTAATTAAGGGCCTTATTAAGCGAGCTGGCATGCGCAAGAGCATTGAAGCACTCATTTTTGGAATAGTGTTGTTCATTAATTAATCAAATAATTTATCGATATATTTAACAGAAATAGCTTAAAAAAACTTTTTTACGAAGTAACAAAAAGAAATTGCAGATATATAGCAGAGTTTGTTAAATAAGGCTATGGGAAGAGTCAGACAGTATAGCTATTGAAGAATTACCTAATTCCTTAGAATATATTAATATTAATCTTCTTCACGATACGAGAATTGTACTACTAATTGTAAAAAATAATCTTTTTATTTCCCTCTTAATAAAAGCTAAATCGATCACTCACATAAATAAATAATATAAAACAAAAAAATAAATTTCATACCTTCACAATCGCTTGACGCTCACTAAAACAATTTGATATATGAAAAAATATAAATAAAACAGTCCATTAATCGAACGCTTTCAAAAATTTTACAATTCGATTTTTGAATACCCCATAAAATCCGACACTCGAACCGCCCGCCAATTTCGCAAGCATAAACATCGTAAATCTCATTCAATGAAAATGAGTATCGATGTATCGATATCGAGCTTTTACGATCGATTCATTACTCGAATATAAGTCCTGGCCTTATTTAGGGGACAATGCTCGAGCCACGAAACAATCACATCTTCATTAATTACGGAAGGAATTCTCTTGATGGCAACCCTCATAGTAGTGTAGTGTGTGTTATCACAAGAAGCGTTTGTATATCTTGACACTCAATTGACGCGTTCTGATCATTCGATATTTTGCCTGATTGAACAATCTTCAACTCTCGGAGTTATAGAAAAGGTGTTCACCACTGTCTGATGGAATGTGTTAAGAATAGTCATATTAGGATTAGGATAAGGAGAATGTACGAAAGAGTTTGGATTTTAGTATTATTAGGTTATGTTGAGGCTGCTTTTAAAAGGCACTAAACAAAATAAAGAGAAAAAATCTATTTAACACGCTAATAACTATACTATATAACACGATAATTAAAAAGCTTTTTATGTGAGATCTAATTAGCTATTAGGAGAATAAGATTTTGGGTTAGATAATGAATACAAAGAAAGGTGATTTTGTGTATAACACAATCTGTTAAACAAAAAACATTAAGAATCTTTAAGAACCTATTTGTATTATTTTTTATACTGTAACTCGCTGATAGTGACACCAAACCTCATTTTACTATACGTATAGTGACGATTCGTCTGACCGGCCATCCTGCTCAATTTGTCGTTCAGCTTTTTATCGCACGTCCAAAACTTAATGTTATTTCGCCAGCAATTAAGTCAGTTTCTGATATTGTGTTAATTTAAGATAATGAACTGCGCATTGTATATGGTAAAACGTTTTCATTAAAAAAAAAACCATTGTTCTTCACCATTATTCCTTAAAGAGTGAGTAATTTTTATATTTATCTTTATTAAAATTTCTTTTATTTTCACTTTGTATGCTAATGCTAAGCCAGTCTCTCATGAAACTAAATTCTCTTGCATTAATTGAAGAGTTATATTGTACCATAGGACGTGGGAGCATATTTTACTTGACCATATTCAATGTTCTTTCATCCCGTTCCTACTGAGGTAGGAAATTATAGTGGAGCTACACTTTTTATTGATCTCACAAGTTTTCACTTCATTAAACTTATCTTACACTTATTTTAGTACTACATGAATCTCGTTCATATGCAAGACTACGAATATGAAGACTTTAAACGATCCACGCACTAATGACATCATGACTTAGTATCTATCATTTGCGGTGACATAATGCACCATGGGAACTCTAAATATAAATGTGACAATCATTTACAGATTTTTTAAAGAATTTTAAAAGAAAATTTATCTTGTGTATTCAAATTATAAAGCGGAAAAGTTTGTCTGAACGCGCTAATCTTAGGAACTACCAATCGGATTTACTCAATTCGTTTTGTATTTAAATATAAAACAATCTTTGAGAAAGGCTGTACACTGTTTAATATTACGCTACCACCACTAGTTGTCCGCGACTTTGTTCGCTTAAAATTAAAAACTATTGATCATTTTGACTGTTTTTGTGACCTTTTTCAATACAGCTTTGCTTTTATTGGTGATAGTGTGATGTTAAATAGCCTAAATCCTTCTTCAATGATTGCTCTATCAAATACAAAAATTGTTTTTGAAATGCGACTGGTAGTTCCTAAGATTGGCACCTTCAAACAAACTTTTTTACTTTATCATACTAATATATGTGTTTATGGTGGTTATTCTTTTTTTGCAAAACACCGAGCTAAGATAGTACGGCTGGATATTTTACTTGTAAATAGAATTTAATTTATATTAACTTATATATTCTTCAATCTGTTTTCATTTGTTTGGTTCTTAATTATTTCCTTATCTTAAAAATTGTAAGTCACAGTCTAGTGATTTACAAACTGGCATTTGTGACGTCATAAAAACGCTGAGCAAAGTCTTTTGTGGGGTAATATTAATCCGTACCGTTTTATCATTATTGAAAATTAAGTGTAGTTTTACTTTAAATTAAGTATTAGTTCATTTAATTATAAATAATAAAAACTTTACTATTTTTAGTTCGTAAATTTTCTAATATTTGAAGCAGTTGCCTTTTTTAAGTAGGTACACTGTAATGATATTGGAGAGTTAAAAATGATACGTCAAAAAGTTTCAATAAAAAAAAAAACAAGAACATTCCAGTGCTAATACACAACACCGTTAAGAAAAACAAAGTGAAAGACCCTAATTTAAAAGTACGTTGTATTTAAATGGTTCCAACCATGTATACGCCATTGGCTTGGAACACACGTTGTTGTTGATATTTTATTAAGATAACATGCTCTCCGACAAATTTAACACTTAAAATGAACGAGAACGTAACACCAGTGGATAATTCCTCTGACACACTTGTAAAATTAAAACATTATGAGGCCAATTACAGTAACAACAATCCGACACGCAATCTTAACGGACATTTATTCTAAACCTTTGTATAAAAACATTATTTTTATTTAGTTATTTACAAAACTACCGAATTTAAAGGAAAAATAATTAACATTGGATTTTTCTTTGTTTCAGTGCAAAAAAGCGGAAGAATGAAGAGCAGTTTTGACAGAACAAAATACTTCGTAATTAACGATGAACAAAAATATAATTTATAACAATATTTTTTTAGTGTTAATCACAATGGAAGTAATACGACTAGAATTGACTTGATAAGCAGAGCTTGCGTTATTCTTGAACTTATAGATATTTGTGATGTTGAATGACTGCCAAGTGTAAGAATAGATGATGTGGAAGTGATAGGACTTTGAATAATGCCAGATCGGGAGTCGGTGGGAGGTCCTGGGAGTGCTGGCAGCGGTGGTTTTCTACCACTACAGTTTCCCTCGGCATTTGCAGCATTCCATGCTTCAACTCCGCCCGGTGCTCCATCGTCAGCGATGCATCACGCTACACATTATCATCATCATGCTCAGTAAGTCTTTCTATGGAATTAAACTTATCTATTAATTTCGAATACATTCATAATTGATTAATAAAATGCAAAATAATCAAATAGTTCTTGAGAATAGCTCTATTTACATAAATTGCCTATTAGCTGATTAGAAGCACTACTGTCGTGTCTATTTCTGCTTCAAAGTAGCAATGTTTTTGTCATTGTGTTTTGATCTGCTATGTCTGATTCGTAACAACAAGTTTTTAGGCCTATCGATCTATTTTGATTGACTTCAGGTCTCGGTACTGCAATGATCATTTCATATTAGCTAAGATACTTACTTATTTCCTATATACTTATTTCCTACTTCATAGCTTAAGTAAACATATGTCCTTTCTGAGACCTTTAATTTCTGCTCATTCATTCTGCAAAAAATTTATCATTAGTAAAAATTGTTATTTACGGTTTTTATATATTGCTCCTTTACTTAACATTTTTCATTGCCTTCTTTTTAGCATTACAAGTTTAGTTCATCTTTATTTTAGTACTTCGGTTATCATAATCCATCTACATATGTAATTTTATTACAATTCTCGTACACGGCAAGTGTCCTTTAATATTACGATCGGTTCATGTTATCCGATCGTTCTTAAACGTCAGATACTTTTATTGGACTAGTCCATAAAGTAGAGTGGTTCATTAATTTTGTGACTTACGAACACGCAACAGCATCGGACTTGCTATGTCGGTACTTGTTTTTCTTATTGTGTAATGTCTTTAATTTTTTAATATTCCAAACATTGTTGTATTCATTTCAATTTTTGCTGTAGATGTAATAAAATTTATACTATAGTTTTTTAACATCTTTATGTGCGCCGTACTTATATCGGTGGTCTTGGTTTTAATTCCACTTCAATAACCACATTTTAATATCCAACTATAAGAAAATTTATATCGGGAGCAGGTAGAAATTTTTAGATTAGATTAGAAGCAGCGTATTAAGCTCGCTTTACGGTCGGCGGCCCATAAAATCTCGTGCAGGTGAGACAAGGTGTTACTTAATAATAATTTATTGCAAAACATCGAACACATATGTAAGCCGCTCAATTTGACGACAACATTAATCTTCCGTAACTGGGTACAATAAAACGCTCTCGTAAAGTTTAAAAAGGTTCGATTGACACCTGATTCAACGAGCCGCTGACGGATGATGAACAGGAAATGTTTAAAAGAATTGAGACATTTATAATATTAGGAGGGACTTGAATAAAAGTGGGATGTTGCGTTTCAACAAATGAGTTACTTGCTGCCAGCAAAGGGTGCGTGATGTATGGCGAAGTCGCGGTCGAGCCGCACGACTGAAATGATTAATGTCCAATTCTGAGCCCTGCGGCATGCTTCACTTTTCTCTCACACAGTAACGAAATTTAAAGCATTAAAAACTAACTTACAATTCTAATTTGTTATTGAATTTTTGACAATACTTGAGACATGTATTGTTATAAAAATCCTTAGTGTTTGATTATAATTAATAGAATAAATTATATAATAGTAACCTTAATTGTTTCAACATTTTGTATGTAACGATGGCTTAAACATAGTTTAAAGTAATCCATTGAATAGGTCTTATAAAGACGTCGCCTTTCTCGGAAGTCCAGTAATCCTTTATCCACGCTCTGCGGAGAGGGATTTCGTCGCCGGATGGCTGTACCCATTAACGACAGTTTCTTGTTGCCTCATTTAACCCGCTGCTGCGATAATTGCCACCACGTGTTTATTTTCAAGCATTCTAATTATAGCAAGCACAATGGGTTGGACACGATCGGTTATTTTGGCTTCGTTCACTCCGTCAACGTCGATTTTGTCTGGCCACAAAAGAGGTGTTGCGAGTTTGCTGTCGTTTGATTCATTAACTGGAACAGATGAGTAGGATTAGTTTGTTTTCGTTCTATTCTTCTTTTTTCAGCTTTGATTTTGTAGACTTCGCATTTCAATTTAAACTCTCTGTAAATCACGCAAATACGCTGTGATTTCATTTTACATTTAATTAACGAATTATAAAAATCTGATTTAATAAAACTATGGCAGGTTCAGAAATGAATTACTGCTATAACAATAATCTCTTTAACGGTCATGAGTGCTATATGAAATCTTCCATCGAACACATGTGTCGCCACAAAAGCTAGCCCATAATAATGTGCCATTCACTCGCCCGCATCCCACTACGGCCTTATTGTAACGTCCTGTCTTCACAAATAATCGACACGAGAGAACACCATTATTATTTGGTGTAAAGACAAAAGCATTATCGGCTACAGATTGTTCAACGTGTGTGGTACTATTGTTTATGTTACACGAAAAGTCCAACATAATTAGATGTAATAACTTTATCAATCTTCGAACCTCGATTATTTTATTTCAACATTTGATATTTTCTGTTTGCGTTTATTTTAATTTTACGAGTCGATTTATTGTGAATTCGACACTTTCTCGAAGTCAAGCAGGTCGTCAATAGTACAGTCATATCTATTCTTATTTATGGAATGGCCGGTGATAGGTTAAGTTCTAAGAGGAGCTTGTTCATATTTTATGGCTATACCTTTTAAGTTTATGTTGCTTGTTGATTATGACCTTGTTTTTAGAATCAGTCTAACGAGAACTCGTGTTTAAACGTGCCTTATATTCTATGATATTGATATATTGACTAAAATTAATTAAAAACAAATCATTTTGTCGAAATGTATTGCAAATTATTTGTTTATTTTTCTACTTCATAACTTTTAAGTATTCAATTCCAATATCAGATTTTTAATATTTTTACTGCCGTCATTTAAAAATGTAGATAGTTAAATCAAGTTATTTATTATTACAATGACATTACGTGTTTTGAATATGCCATCACTGATTTATTTGTTTGTTAGTGTCGACGCTTTAATGTGATTGTTTGGTCTGAAGTAATGAGAGTAATAATTATATCTTCTGTCAAAACGTGTTATAAATAAAAATACAATTTAAAGTCCCACAAGGACTGTAGTGGATGACTTTCATATTTATCATCATTTGTACCAGTCGAATGAGGTATAAATATTTAGTAACAATTTTCATCATTACATGCATAAAAGCGTCTCCTTTCTGTTACACCGAAATATCATATAATAATAATTTTAGATGGATATTAATATTCACTCCTTGGCGAGGACCGCTTCCCGAAGGAAGGCGTGGGCTCATGTCACGCCACGGCTAAATCTACGAATTTGCTACGTAATGTGCACATTAACAGCTTCTTTTCTATAGCAGCAACTTACGTTGTACGTATACTTAAAATATATTTTCTTAATTAATTATTCAACGAAAACAAAAATAGAACTGATGATATTCATCTGATACGTAACATCCCACCCTTGCGTTTTTTTCAAACAAATGTACCTGAAAAAACTATTTATGTTTGCGAGTCAGGCACCCCAAACCTATCCGTTTAAATGGAGTCACAAAGTTTTTTTCTGAACCTATTATCGTCGTCATCAAGTGCAACTGGTTCACAATTCCGACTGAAAATTGATAAAAAAAAAGTTTCGGATCGGTCAATCGGCCCCATAAAGGAGTTCCGGCCGTAAATTGTTGCCCCCGGCGTACATCCTGTCCGATAGACGTTATTGTCCTCATCCAGTGTAAATAGAGCGGTTCGAGTTAATAATAGTTAAACGATTAAACTCGAGATAACTATATTAGGTTTATTTGGTCCCTTTGATACTAAATTAGACTGTAATTTACAGGAAACAGTGTTTGTTCTTTTACTTGAACAGCGTTCACTCGACAATGTTGTGATACTGTAAATATACCAGAATATAATTATAATATTCGTTCCCTTCCATCTGAAAAAAAATATTAAGAAAAAGTTACTTTTATATTATTACTCCCCTAACGTACCCTAACTATCCTCAATCTAATACCTCATAAATCTGCCTATCATATACAGAAATAAATTTTCAAATCTGACGTATAGTTCCACAGATTAACGCATATAAACAAACAAGCTAAAAACTTTGGCTTTATTGTATTTATTTAGATTCACATTTTAGTACTGGCAACAATAAAATAGATATGCCTCAGTTAGAGAGAGCTTAGAAAATGTTACCACCAATTGCATGCCAAATACGCAATTTCTAAACATGTAGTAAGAGTACTCTAAGGATACGTAAAAACTTGAGAACGCATTCATAATAACTTATTTTTCTATTTGAACCACGCTCAATGGATATTCACCTTTCTTATTTAATCATCTCCAGTTCGTTCATTGTTTTAACAGATGCATATATAGGTTACGCATTTTTAACTCGTCGCCAATGATCTCCCACTTACGGCACTAAAAATAAACCTTTACTAATAATAAGCGCATGAATGAGGCGCAAATTCTTCTCTTAATAAAGACTATAATTACCTATACATGCGCATGGTTAGTGGAAGAAATATGCGGTGATAGTTCAGTCGGTAGTGTGTACTGACACCGCGTCAAGGGACGAGAGTACGAATCACCTATAATGAGCTTGAGCTTTCGATGAAGGAAAACATCGTGATGAAACCATAGCATTGTGGTAGGGCTTCTTTTAATGTCCGCTACCATCCCCAAGTAGAAAATCTACCGCCACTTACCTATAGGTGTGTCCGACAAGTGTGCTTGAGAGTCAGTACCTCCACTGGGCTTAGCGTGTCCACCATCTTGGGCTACATCGTCACTTAACATTAGGTGAGATTATTACCATAATAAATCTTTACAATAAAAAATGAAAATGTATTAAAGTATTTGTCTGAGTTAAGGCTTAATGGGGAGCATGATGTTCGTAGTTTTCTGTGCTCATTTATTTTTAATTATGAATTTTATTTGTTTTAATACACTTTTTTTGTTTGCAAACCAAAGTATAATCTCAATACAGGATTATTGAATAGAATATTATTGAATAGAATTAAAATTAGTGTTTTTACTATGATGTTAGCATATTACTGTTTGAGTGGGCCGTAGTTATATGTGCAACTGCCGTCAATAGATACTTTAGTTTTGATTGTCAGCATTCTCAGATCCTATTATACTTAATATTTTACAATGGAAGACGCTATACTATATACACTCTTTTTAGTGCAACCATAAAAGGTTAAATATATATAGTACAGCCGGAAAAATTTGGTCGGACTGAAATTCATACAGATGCATGCTTAGAAGAGATTTCTTGAATTGAATTGTGTTTGTGTATTGAATGTTTATTAAACCAAAAATGTCCGTAGCCAATTTTTTGTTTATTTGGTAAAATTTTCTTATTCTCCGCGAGAGTTATAGAAACAATGTTCAGACTAAATTAATACCTTCGATACGTATTTTAAGTATTAAATACCATTATTTCTAATATTAATATCATGATAAACTATATTTAAACCAATCGCGTAGTCTATTACTCCTACTCCGCCATGAGTTAGGGTTTTATTTAAGTATGACATTCCATTAATATTGAATAGACACTGTTAGTTAGTTAGCCAAGCCTTATCCTGTTTAAAAATGGGAAAGGAATTAATTATGTAAGCGTTTATGTCACCGAAGTGCCGGTGTACAAACCATCGACCACTAATTTTGCGTTTCGATGAATATAATTTTGCAACACTGTTATGGGATGGCATATCGTTTGACATATCTAAGTGATATAATTATATCATGTTTTAAATAATAGTTTTTTTAGTTTATGAAACTGTAAAATTCAAATATAATTGTTTCGTTCAGTTTCAAACTGTTTTATCTAGGTTTATAGAATATCATTCTATGATATATCAGTTGGTACCACGGCTTTGTGTGTGTTTGTTATTACATGTATGTTATGTAATATTACATATTTATTTTCATCTTTTAATTTTATTTTTATTCCTATTGTGTATATTTTTAAAGTATTAACGATAATTCTCATAAAATCTTATAACGTATGGAAAACCTCAACAGAATCGTTCAAGCAAATTTAAAATTAAAACAAAATCCGGACAAACAAACAGATAAGCAAAAATAAATTTGTTATATCTGTAATCAGTATTCTTCATAATATACGTCTATCACAAATTCCTAAAAGAAAGTCCATGTACACTCAGCATTACTGTTATAAAGTCTCATAACATTACTAATTTCATTCTTAAACACCATTGCATTTGTAAATGAGTAAAGAGAATATTAAAATTACATCTTAATTGAATTTAAATTAATACGTAATACCGTATAAAGGAGAGTTTTCAGAAATAATCGAATACTATTAAAATTGAACAACGGGTCATTTTTAAATTACCAATAATGGCAATAAAGCAACCTATAAACTACCTTAAAGGTAAAAAGGAGAAAAAATCAGCCGGAGTCATGCAACGTCGCGTGCGCCTGCGCCTGCGCACAGTAGCCAAACAATCGCGTCTCGGGCTTGCGTGCTCCCGAACCGAACTCATTATAGCCGAGGTGCGTGAGCCTTAGCGCCGATTTACGGATGATTGATACCGGGATACCGTGTTATTTAATTTTGATGCAGTTTTACTTATTTTACTTAGTATCTCAATTCGCATTAATTATCTACTCTAATTCTAAAAATATTTTGCAGTAGTACGCTAGCTTATCTACTCCTATCGATCCAAGGCCACGAGCAGTAATGTAATTAAATTAGCTCCAAGTCCAGCTGAAAACCAAAACTATAGCATATGCTTTGCTTGGGTCTTTTTTCGTTTTGTGTGATGATATTAGTTTCTATGGCCGTCTCAGCTGATGTTAAGTAACGATGTGGCCTAAGGCGGTGGACACGCTAAGTTTAGTGGACTGGTTCTATCTGGCTGGTATTGGGCAGTAGAACTCGAATTCAGTAAATTAAAAATTTCTAGGCTTTAGCCTATTTAACATCGTGCTACCACCGATAGTAGCTAAGAATAGGAAATAAAGCTAGGAATATACTAGGTGCGTACGAAGCGATATCAACATCATACCGTATGCCACACGACTCGGTGCGATGCTCTTTGTTACGTATTAAAAGTAACGAGTAACGTAACGATAAAATAGCAACGAGTACTGATTGTTATAGTAACGAATACGCATGGGTACGCTATTTTTTGTTACTTTTATAGTTCTACTTTCATACTACAACTTTTTATGATCTCTGAATAGGATTGAAGTTGTTCAGAGGCGACACACGTGTGGCTAGTGTTGGATCATTAAAAGCCGTGCGAGAGTAATTCCCGCATGCACTTTTATTGCGATTGTTAGGAAGCGCGTACCGTACCGCAATCCTGGATTATTTACTACATTTTTATTTGCCGTTTTTGATGACGATAATAAACCGCGATTATAAACATATACACATACATAAGAAAATACTACATTAATAAGTTTATATTTTTGTCTCTATATGTATTTTTGATGGGATAAAACAAACTATCAGTAATGTTCTTAGATCTCGGACAGAAATATTTGAAAAAAAAAAACTTTTATTTATCTGTAAATTATTTTAATAATACAAACAGCTTATAAAATATTTAATAATATTTGAAAGAAGTATAAAATATGAGAAAAATAAATAAAATAAAAGATGAATCTACTGTGTAATACGTGAGTACGTGTGAGTACGTGTGCAGTCAATCTATATTAATATTATGCAATGGATATTTTATCTGTTTGTTTTTTTTTTTTTTGAACGCCCTAATCTTAGGAACTACTAGAAGGTTTTAAAAAAATACATTTGTTGTTTTTGTTAGAGTATTCATTGAGGAAGACTTTACGCTATTTAACATTACGCTACTACCAATAGGAGCAAAGCTGTAATGATAAAAGTTACAAAAACGGGCAAAAATAATTGAAGAAAATTTTAGTTCTACGTTAACAAAGTCGCGAACATAGCTATATTGTATAAAACTATGAAACTGACAAGCCCATAAGCTGTTTTCCTATAATCTCAAGAGTAATAAAACAAAATGAAGAGTTGGTAAATATTTAAAAAACCTTTATAAAGTCTTATATATTTTATATTGAATCACAGAACACTTTAATATCTCAGCGGAAAACAGAATGCAGTAAAAAGTCTGCTGATGCACAAATAACAACTTCCTGATGTGATTTTCCGCTTGAACACTTGTATAATTTCTCTATTTAAATATATAAAAAAACGGTGGTTAAATTTGTACAAACTTGTTCGCGTAACGTAATACATTATCAAAGCGCGTTAGTTCCGAAACGTGACACCTGTCGGCATGTTTACAGAGACAACAGCCGACTGTACGATGAAACCGTGGTACAACTGAAAAGCGGTAGCGAGATTTAGATTATTGCATGATTTTATAATCATGAAGCTACTCCTAAACCTGTTTATTTTGTAATCGATCGTTTATTTATATCCTACTATCGTCAGCAAATTTGTTCACGTTAATTTAATTATAAAGTTTATTAAGATTAAAGTATTACATACATACGACATACAGGAATTAGTGAGTTCAAAACCTATTCTTTGTTATTGTAATTACTCCGAGATTTTCTTAGAATTTGTTTATTAAATAGCTACGTAGATTAGCTTTTATATAGAAAAATGTGTATAGGTTATATAATAGCTTAGTATGTATAAACTATCTCATCACTGTTCTTTTAAATGCATATTAAAGTAATTTAACAGATTCATTATTTATACTTGTGCTCCTGCTCTTAAACTTTGTAGATAACATGTCAATAAATCAAACATATGGCTGAGCCAACATACTAAAGTTATTATTTTCATCGAATTACAAATCTTTTTTTCGAAGTGTACTGAAAGGGTAGTCTATAGATGTAATTCTTGATATAAAGCAGCTTATTGATTGGAGTTCACATGCAAAGAAAAGTTTTACAAATAATAAAACGTACAATAGTGCGAGGACAATGTAAGAGCGGTGTTATGAAACTGGACACAGGTGGTACAGAATAAAGTACTGATGTAAATGTTAAAAAGACCCGCACTGAGATAATACCTACGGCATAGATATAAACCTATCAAGTAACCAGATAAAGTAAAATGATAATTCTAAACAGTTAACAGTATTCACTTTTTAATAGAACTATATGTTTCAAACCTATTTCACAGTATGTACATGAAAATGGAAATTAAATGCTGAAAAGAAAACTCTGTTCCTTACTGACTTGGACCTAAAGATTTTTGAAGTGAACTGGTTGGTTGATAAATATAGAAGTGTGAAGGGTTGTAATTCTTCATGATTTCGTTAATAAAATGTCATCCTTAATAGAAGGGTGATGTTGTAAATAACTATAATTATAGATTTAGTAAGATATATTACGTACAAAAATACATAGAGTGAAATACTTAAATCAATTAGTCGAGTTTCCATGTTACCTCTTCATTAAATTGAACGTACAAGTAATTTATTTATAAAAAACGAGCCTTTTACTTATAAAGTTTGAGCAATGTGCCAGTGAATAGGATAGTCCTGCAGTAAAATAGTAGTAAGTTTTATTTAAAACCATTTTACCATGACTTTGGCTTTGCTGATTATTGATCAAATTCGAATTTTGTAGGCAACTGTTGTCGACAAGACGTTAATGTGAGATATAAGAAGAAACACTTTGCAATGATTATTAAATTGTTCATTGTGTGTTATATTAGAAACTGGAATATGTTCCATAAATTGCAATTCTAGATCAAGACGTCTTAATAACATATTTTCCATGTAATGAACATTCATTGAGAAATATGACTGGTCATCGCTATTTTGAGACTCGAAGGTATTAGTCAATATTGTCAATGTAAGATGATCTGAGATATAAATATAATAATTTTATAAACATCTGTTCGATGTAAGAATAAAACATTTCATGCTCTACTGAGATGAAATAAAAAATAATTTGTTACATAATTATTGTCAATTTGTTTGTTTGCTATTTTATATATTGTATTAAAAATAATTTATCCTATATGCAATAATGAAATGATATCTTTAACTTTTCGCTTTTTTGGTTTCTTATTATTAAAAGCAGATAATATTATAGATTGTTTACACAAAAATACTTAGTAGTTGTAACAGCCAATTAATAGCTACTCTGTGCGATTTGTATGTAAGAAAATAAAAAGTCTTTTATTGCTTATAAAATAATAGTAGTAAACAAATTTATTTAAAAAGGTATACGATTTTATTAATGTAGCATTATTGGCCATGCATGTGTAATCCAAAATGACAATACGACATGACATAACGAATATACAAAAAGCTTGTATAAGTGAGAAGTCATAAGTGAACTTTGAGAAGATTTATTTTTATTTATCTATATATATAACAAGGTTGATACTACGAAATTATTAATAGTCAAAACTACTATACCAGTCTCGGGAAATTTGAATTTATAATATAATCAAAAACGAGTTCAATATAAATCGCAACATATCGAAGCTTCCAAAATTTAATAAAAGTAATATGTGTATTTTACGATGTCACTTATCGAGAGGACGTTTATGTCTATATTTTTTTATCTGAAACAATAAAACTATATTACAGTTACATTTTGTTAATATAATAAAAAATAATATGCCTTGTTTAATTTATAAGCGAATGCGGCGTGTTGAAGCGAACACTGTTACATAAACAGGACTCTTATTGAAATATTTAACAGTTACTTGTAAATTACTATTTGTATTACATTTATTTATAAAAAATGTCATGCAAAGCACTTCAAAAAAGGCATAACAACTTGCGAAGTCGTTTTTTCGGTATATACTTTCTCAAAAGCTCATGTGAAGACGAGTGGATTGGGTTACATGATGATACATACATTTAAATATTTACAAGTTTAAAAAGTTTGAAAATTATTTCACATAAGAGACGATAATTTATTGCATTAAGATACTATTGTATAAGATACATCGGTCTAATTTAGGCGTTTAGATAAAATAATATAGAACAAAAAAATGGCAAACAAAATAAGCTATTCACTGGTTAAGCATTTTCCTATTTTTTAATGAAATGCTGTATAGATGACTGATAGTACTTTAAGACTATATGCTATTTTATGTTAAATAAATTTATAAATATATATATAATTATCAAAGATGATAATGCACTAAATTTATATGTATCCTAAATAATTGTAAAAAACCATCACATTATTGAAAAGTAAATATTGGGAGAGTGATATAAAAAATAGCCTAGCGTTACTTCTTAAATGGAGTTGATTTTAATTTATTACAAAAAAAACTATCGAAGTCAAAAATGTTAATAAACATATTATTAACTAGCTGTGTCCGCGACTCCGTTCGCTCGGAACTAAATTTTTTTTTAATAATTAAAAAAAATAAATGTTATATAGTCTATGTTACTCGAAGCTAATGTAGCATTTTATAGTGAAAGAATTTTTGAAATCAGTCCAATAGTTCTTGAGTTTATTTTTTACAAACAAAAATACAAATCTTTCCTCTTTACAATATCAGTATAGATAAAACTAAACATCTCCTAACGCTTCTACCTTATTGCTTGCACCATAAAAAATTACCACACTCATGTTCAAGTTTTGGTAAAGTGGAAGCGAATTTTAGTAAAACATTATCATAAAAAAACTTATTTACAATTTCATTACGATTTAACGACGCGCTCGGTGTTTGGTAGTGAGTGTTTTAATATTTATGTAATCATCAAAATACGTGGGCTGAAATTGGTTGCAATGATACTCTATATGCATTTGTTTATGTTTGAAAACCACTATTTGCACATAATGTATTATGTGACACGAAATAAGAGCTTAATTTATGTACCTATTCATTACTGTACTTTCAAGGGATGATAGTGCGGGTAGCGTGTACGGTCGCCGCGTCAACGGGCGCGAGTTCGAATCCGCTTGCAGTGAACTTGAGCTTTCGCTGAAGGAAAACATGGTGACGAAACCATAGCACGGTGCTAGGGTTTTATCCGCCCACCTGGCTAGCTACCACCCTCAAGTTGAAAATCTGCCGCGAAATACCAATAGATGTGTTCCGACAGTTGCACTTGAGAGCCAGTTCCTTCACAGGTTTAGCGTGTCTACCAACTTGGCCGTTTCGTTACTCAAGATCAGGTGAGATTGTGGCCATAACGCGAAACCTTAACTATATAAAAATAATCCACGTGTTTTACTGAAATTACACCAGTGGTTGCAGATTCGATATATTCATCCGTGACATCAATCGCCAAAATTGCATAATTGAGAATTTATCTCGAGAAACGTAAAGCCAGTTTTAACCCTCCATTTGTTGTTTTTAAAGGTCGAAAACCTTCGAGGGCTGTCCGACGGTCGTAAAGTTGGTATCGCTATAAAAAATACTCTAGCCCAGTACAACCAACATCGTTTACGACTCATTCCAGATTTTATAGCAGACTATACGTATAAGTTTGAGTTGCGTACATGCTATAATAATTAGACGGATAATTATTTTGTACTCCGACTAGGCATCTTTATTTGATTGCAAATGAATATTATCAGATATAATGAATGAATATTTGAATGAAATTGAAAAATGAATATTTCATTTGCCTATTTAATTTATCAAGAACAGTTTAAAACAAATCTATATCCAGATCAATGTTATCATTACTCTTCCTTATCCTTACTATATAACAATATTATAAATGCGAAAGTGAGTTTATTTGTTTGTTACGCTTTTACGCCTACTCCGTAATTCATTGTGACAAGTTTTGGTATAGAGATAGAAGGGACTTTGGAGATGGTGATAGGCTACTTTTGCTCGCAAAAGTACTGAAGTAGGGAGAGTAATAAACTGTGTATGAAACTTTTTGTTGCGTCATCCGATTTGTTTGACAAAATAAATATTGACGCGAACGAAGCCACGGGTAAAATCTATTATTAAATAAATAAAGCACACATTAATGATTTAATTACAACATTGACGAACGCTGAATCGATCGTCGTGAGTTCTAATCCCTCCCCTTAGAACTGAGCTTTCGGTAAAGGAATATCCCATCAAAAACATAAATGTAAAATGAGAGCCAATTTGAATATTATGATATATGCCTTGGTTGTTGACTTCAACGACAAAAAAAGTGAGATCTAAATGAGTGCCAAGTTCAATGGTCAGTTCTGAAACTTATTTATAACGACAAAATATTTTATAACAACTTAAAATATCGTTTTTCATATAACTTATGATATATTGAAGCACTAAGGGATGTGTTCCGGCAACTGTACTTTAGGGTTAGTTCACCCACTAACCTTGACATATCTATATTATAGGCCACATAGTCAATTAGCGTCAGGTGTGAATGTAATCAAAGATCTGAAGAAACCAAAAGAATAAATGTATAAACTCTTTTATCTGAAAAATTCTCTAAGTCTCGATAATCCTCAAATTCGAGGTAGTGTCCCTGTCTCTGGACGTTGGCAATAAAAGGCAATGCGAGTTGTCGTGGTGTCTTTTAGTAAAATCTTCATGTAAATCGTTACAGTAGTTTCCAAAAAAACAAATTACAAATGAATACAAACCTTACTAATTTAATAATTTAAGATTCTGTACCCGAAGCAAATGTGCCTACTTCTAAAATAAAACATAATTAGGTATAATGTTAATATACCGCCACATATATACTTCTAGAAGATGACCCAGTCAATATTCCGTTCAAGAAAATTCAAAAGCTTAATTATTGTTTTGAATATTTCTTAAAGTGGTTATCTTATTATCCTTGACTACTGCAATTACAAGTAATACATACTCCGTTTCAATACTAGAATATGACTTATTTTTAAAGGTGATGTAAATACATTGCGCTGTTAATTAATGTGCACTTTGGTGATATTATTGGTAAACACACGATGAACATCTTCCCGATCTGCATAATTATTATTATCGATACCAGTATAAATAGATTGAGAGGCGATTTATAACCGATGGAAAGTTTTTGAGTAAACAAATTGGAATGCACGAGATACTCAACCGACTTCTACAGTACAATAATGACTTCAACGACCAAAACGTGACGTCATAACGTGGAAAGTGCGCGCGTCTACTTGAACATATAAATTCATTGAATACTGAACCCGTTGTACTCGGTAAGGTCATAGACTACATTAGCTGAGAAGGATTTATTTAATTTAATTAGGATTATTTTATTCATGTTAGTTATTTATATAGAATTTCTACAAGACGACTTTGCAATACCTCATAAACTTGAAGTCCAAAAACAACAGCGATCACTGTTGACGAGTTACATGTGTGGGAGCGACTGTCACTATGTTCTGTAGTTGGGAGATAAGAAAACTCCGTGCACCTCCCGGGACTTGTGATACGAGTGCACGTTTAAGAGACCTCTTCCGGCGCGCGTTAACAGTCAACTTCACTGATCGAATTTTTTTCCCTGATCAGCTAAATTTCATAGGAGTCTTCCAATTTAGTTTCCACGCTCTAGGATGGAACTTACTACAGTCCTTCCTAGACGGGCCAAGATCGATTAAAAGGTTGTAGAAAGATTTCTCTGGTATACCTGTTGCTCATATTTCGACTGCGTATAAATTAACCACGTAACTATTTTTGTTACTATGTATAATATATTCTGTACAGGTGTTGAATCTGGGTAGAGAAAATTTTTAGTACTAACTTTTTTCTGCTGCTGTATCAGATATAATTTCTTTATGGAATTACACTATAGCATCATGTATACAAACAATACTCTTTATTAACGAGTTTCAAATCCGAGTCAGTGCCAATTGGCGAGAGGTTTTCAAGCCTTCATGACAGCGACGTCCTTTGATGAATTGTTTAACTCCTGACGGTGGTCGTTGCTTTTGGGTAGCGTGCTTAATATTGAGTACAATGCAGTCAATTTGCTGTTCTTTAATAAAAAAATAATAATAACCCTAATTTTTAAACCCTTCAAATACTTTTGTATATATGTTGCACACTCATAAGTGTGAAATGCAGAAACTTTTATATTGAATCTTGAAATAGTTTGTATTTTAGGCATTTAGCGAGTTAAATTATATCATATTATACAAGTCCTGGATGATTTTGTCGTTAACCTCAAGATACAGCGCTCGGTGTTGCATTTGTATGATATGCATAATAAATGAAATGTGTTTATGTGGGAAATATGTACTTTTACTAGTTATGTGCAAAAAGTCAGCTGTTTAATTACCTTAATACAAGCTATTAAATGCCCGTCTTGAAATTGTATTCCATATGTCTATTTATAGGTACTAGTGTTTGCCCTTTTACCATAGTTCGACTGTAACATTCTTGAAGATTTTAGAATATATTTGGTGTAAAAGTGAGATAGAAAAAACTTTGTATGTATTGAATTATAGCAATCTGACTATGTTAGCAATGAAGCCAATGTCAAATGTCCAGGAGTTTATAAACCCAATTAACGGACACAAATTAACACTGAAACTCAAAATAATGATTTCTGGGTAATTGTTCGGGGGACTCGAACTCATAGTACTTTTAGTGTTAATAGCAAAGCTCGACAAAAAGTACTGAACTGTTTATCTTTAGTTACTTATATATAGATAATTATATGAAGTAATACAGGAGTAGTTTTAAAAGAAACACCACTTTCGGCATATTTTGAAGTGATCTGTCTGCATTACATTGTCTTTGTGAATATGAGTCGAACGAAGTCTAAGGTCAATAGGTACGTTGACAGCACAAGGGCATGGACCCTATCTGAGGCCATTTAGCTCGATCTATACTCGCAATTGATAGTAAGAATTGACATTGTTTGATAACATTTTAATGGAAGCTCCATTTGATATAAAACAATGTTGTTAATTTATATGTCTGGTTGTCGTGGGGTACTCACTACAAATAATATAATAACTATAATATCTCTTCTTTATATTTTGAATTTTAGTATTACATATTACCAAACACATTTCTACATGTTAGCGTGACTATAATGTATTAGGTACTTGACAGATATTGCCCGCTATCACTTAAAGGATTCGATTAATTATATTACTATTACCAATCTGCTAATTGCAAGAAAACAGTTTTATTTTATTTTATGAGTACAGTACAATTCTAAACTAACAGTGATAGTCGAGGGATCCAGTTAAGCATCCACAGTCGTTGTCGTTATGAGGGCTCCTTAACCCATCAGCAACGAGCCATAAATTAAGATTACAAAATTCGCCAAACAAAAAAAGACGGTGCAAAAGGTATATTATCTTGGTGGTTGTAACTTAAACGCTTTAGTAATTTACTTGAAGTATTATTGTTTGTGGAAACATCCATAAATTTATTTCTGTATGAAATTGCCTATACCTCTTGGCATGGTGTGGCGATGGTCTTTCTACTTTCCTTACATGAGATAACTTTACTAGAAGGAAGAAATCTGTCCCTAGTCTCTGGCAACATGGGAGTTTGCAGTGTTGTCGTGGTGTGTTTTAGTGGGTAGTGTAGGGTGATTAGTACTCGATGAATCACCACATGTCCCTCACGCCTTCGACCTGAACCCGGGTAATACGTTTGAATTGTCACATTGCAAGGAGGAAGTCTATATAGAATAGGATTTTAAACTCTACCTTTAATGAAAAAAAAAAAACTTTACTATTCAGTGCTTTAATATTCATATTATGCTATATAACCTTCGATGTATTTAAATACAAAGTAGATAGGTACATATAATTAAAAAAGAGCATAAATATTTGGTTAATTAAAATCAGAATATACATTGTTAGGTTTAGCAGAGAGCTCAGACAATAAGCAATTCAATATCATAATTATAATTAAATTTATTATTGTAAGTTCGCTTACATACAACTGTTTCTTTACTTAGATCACTCGAGTTGAAAAGAGCACTTGTTATCTGAGAGGTCGTAGAGATACCCTCTCTTGTTACTAAATAAATAATTAATAATCGTTTTGTATATTTCATAAATACGGTTTTGAAATGAAATCATAAGTCACAAAAGCAAGATTAGGAACTTCGAGTGTCTACAATTAAAAGCGTGACAAAAGAAATGACCGTATATTTTATATGGAATTGGTATCTTGCTAGTTGTACGAATACTGAAATTATTTTATTGTGTTTAGATATTATTTCATTATTTATTTACTTGTCTTAACGTTTGTTTTGTAAGTAAAAATCGGTTAGCCAAAATATAATTGTTCTTTATTTTTTGGTTAAGGTTTAGCGTTATGGTTACAACCTCATCTGATGTTAAGTGAGGTTGTAGCCCATGATGGTGGACACGCTAAGCCCGGTCGTAGAACTGGCTTTTAAGTGGAACTTCTGGAACACATGTATAGGTTTGGCGGTGGATTTTTAATTTGAAGGTGGTAGCTAGCCAGGCGGGCATTACAAAATACTCTACCACTATTAATGGTTTCATAACGATGTTTTCCTTCACCGAAAGCTCAAGCTCATTGTAGGTCGATTCGAACTCACGTCCCTTGTTGCGGCGTCGCGTCCGTACATGTTATCACTGAGCTGAAATATAATAAAAAGTGCTAATAAAAGTTTTTTTAATCAATGTATAACACCATGTATATTTTGACCTGAATAGTGAATTTCCAATAGCATTTTCCATTTTATATGAGAAATAGATACAAATACGAATATGTTATGTAATAGTCCATAGATTAAACTTTATGTTAACTCAGTACTGGTCGTCAGGAGTGCATATTGTAAACAATGAAGTTCCGTTAGCAGTAATAAAATATTATTCAAGGTCGATGTAACCCATACATTTAGGAAGACTTCCTCCGTCCACATCCGCCCCCGGGAATAGTCTCAACATCATAATCCACGAACGCATAGAGTCCGATGACCTAAGTCGCTACTACGATACCGTCAAACGCAGTTTCTTACGATAACAGTTAAAGTTAACGGTTCACTACTGTCAATTCATTGTCGCAGATTTAAACCTTACTAATATTATAAAAGCGAAAGTGAGTTTGTTTGTTACGCTTTCGCGCCTAAACCGTTTCATTGATTATGATGAATTTTGGTATACAAACATATGGGATCCTGGAGACGGTGATAGGCTATTTTTTTCGCAAAAAAACTTACTAGAAGTGGGGGTAAAGAGAGGGATAAACTACGTATGAAACTTATTAATGGTTAAACAAAATCAATATTAACGCGAGTGAAGTCGAAGGTATAAGCTAGTAAAGTGTATAAAAGTCTTTCTAGTTTAAAACATAACAGGTTTGATTGAAGTTGAGCTGAGAGGCTTCGTTGTGTATCGGAAGACATTACTACTATTAGACTGGCAGCAGCCCAAGCTGAGGTTCAGCACTCTGCCATCCTTGCGCCTGCTGCCTTAGGGCTGGGGGCCCTCAGCACTCGCCTCGAAAAGCTCGGTGAAGCTGTCAGAACCCTTAAGGCTAACAGCGTATATCAGGTCGAAAAAAGCATAATTGTCAGTTATGTGTCTCTATGTAAAATATCCTTATATATTTATGTAATAACAGGGATAGTATTATCATAAAATAACGGTGACAACCAACAGATTTCTAATCCTTCGACAGTCGTCACCATCGTTCCGACCTGTAAGCCACTTCGCTATTGGATACATTGACTATTCACAGCCCTACTAGCTTGCAAATGGATATAATATATTACAAACAAGCTTTAGTTGCCTGACATAATTTTCAATGTAGTTTTCGTTTGTATACCGAGAACTAAGGTTAAACTATAAAACTGTTACGATATTGCGGCAAGAACTTAATCGACGTTGTCTTTGGTAGGGGCCATTGTAGTTTGAGCGGAAGTGACCAGTCTAGGCAGTACACCATGCAGCGGCGCTGGCGCGAGGCAATAAAATAATACCAGATGATTTATTTGTAAACAGTCGTGAGCGTTGTGTGTATGTCAGCGCCTGGGAGTAATATCGCCGAGTACGCACGTACGCCAGTTTGGATTTTGTCCTATATTTATATTTCTTACAGTTTTAATTGTAATAGCTGCTTGTTCACACGGTTCACCTTTAAATATAAGTCACTTATGCATGTATTATGTCACTAGGTTATATATAAGGCGCTAATATTCTATTCCTAGGCTGGCATAAAACCAACAATATTATATAATGGACTATCATTTTCAATTCAGCATCACTCATTGCACTTTTAGTTTGTTATTTAGCGAGCTTAATACCACACAGCATTTTCTTCCAGCTAACCAGCGGTATTGTTATCAAACCTAATAGTTATTATAGGAAGTGCAAACATAAAGGAAGTAAGATCACGAACAATCAGTCTCTTGTTTGTGAAATAGATATTGATGTAGTTAATTTTTAAATTTCTTATACTTTCAACATCTTTGATTGTTGTATACTTCCATCCGACTGGCGCAGCAGATTTATTTTGCTAAGCCATTTTTATTAACGTGGTGTTTAAAATCTCGTTCTTTACGGACTTCCTTATCGCAACGCGCAAAAATAAACGCATTACTCTAGCTTAGGTCAGGGCGAGAGGGGCATGTGGTGGCTAATCGGGTGCTAATCACTCAACACTTCAAATTCCGGTGTTGCCAGAAACTATGGACATCCTTCAAAGTTCATCTAATCAACAGATTCATTCTACTAGACCTTAAAGTGGGAATGTGGATAGGGGGGGCTAGGTGTTGATTTCTAATTGTGTCACATTATTCTCACAATACATATAATAGTAGTATCAAATTAGCCAACGGGTGTACAATGCGTACACGCACCCGGTTAATGTTTACAATAGCTGATCTTGTTTATTTTTACTACATATGGATTAAAAAGCTTCCAAACTCCATTTTGGGCGTTTTATCGTCTTTTTTATTTAAACATTTCCCACCGGTGCATTATGCTATCTACCATTAAAGCCGTCACATTTTAAAACACTGAGACATACTATAAAATCGGCATAAAAACAACCATTATTTAGATATTATTTTATAAATCTCATATTAAAAAAGTAGCCGTAAATATTATTTACGAGTTGTGAAAAAAATTGATTATGTACCATAAAAGTAAAAGCGAAAAAATGGTAGTGTTAAAAAGCTTCTAATAAAACAATATTGAATAAAAGCTTGACAAAACTCAGCAACAGTAATAAATCAACCGTGAATAAGACAGTAAGCCGATTTCGACACAACACGCCCGAATATATAAACTATAAAACTATTATTTTTATTGCTTCAAAACGAGGCAAACTATAACTTTGTTATGGACGTTTTAATTTGTAGCCCAGTTTGTATCGTTTAGAACAATAATAAAATTGCACAACGTTAAATATTATTACTTGGCTCTCATCGCTCGTGGTGATATTGCTGTTGTAAAGTTTTATTTCGTAGCTTTATAATAAAACATATTATTGGGTTGCAAGCGCTAACTAATCACTGTTAGAATAAATTATTATTTGATTAATTTATTGTACATACATCTATTTTACTTTCATCTGTTATATTAATTAAAAAAATATATATTAAACAGCTGCAGACAGTTTTTGATGCTTACAAAAGTAAATCGTAAACACGCTTAATTAATATGCCAGTTGTCAACTATTCATAGAGTACTTATATTTTATTCAGTAGAAGATGAATGTATATTTTGAAAACAGTTTGTCTTAAAATATTTTTATTTTATTTTTGATAACATGCCACATTTATATTATATATTTTTGCAATATAGGTTTTAGCATTTGCGCTAAATTCCAACAGATGTACAGTGACAATGTGGTTGAAGATGAAAATTCACCAAGTATAGTGTGGATACTGGGTATCAAGTGCTATAAGTACTTCACAACAGATTTTTATTATAAGCATAGTAGTGAGCCAGTCGAGCTTTAGAAAATACCATATCACCTTGCTTAGGTTTCACTGCGATGTTGACCATTGCCATCGTTTCCTAAAATATCTACTTTAGTTGTAATCGCAATCGGTTGATATGAAAAATGTTATATCCTTCTTACTATTATCCTACCTGAGTGGGGTCCAAACCACATGGTTTACAGACAATTGTCTTTAACAATTCTGATCTCATTTTGCACGGTGGTAGAGCATTTTCTAATAGCCGCCTGGCTAGCAACCACCTTCAAGATGAAAATCTGCCGCCAGATACCAACACGTGTGTTCCGGTAGCTGCACTTGAGAGCCAATTCCTCCACAGGTTTAGCGTGTCTACCAACTTGGGCTGTCTCGTCACTTAAGATCAGGTGAGATTATGGCTATTACGCTAAATCTTAACTATAAAAAAAAAAACTCCGTATTCATATTTATATTGTCATTTTTTACACACTCAACTTATATGTAAACTGTAAATCTTTATTAGTAATAATGCTTACTTTAAAACTCCATTCTTATGATAGCACATATGATTTTTATTGTTATTTTCTGTTTTTTAGTTTTCACTGCTGTCTACCTATAGATTAAACCTCATCGAGTTTATTATACGGGAGTTTGTTACTTCTAGGCACTGATTCCAAACGCTGTTTGCCAATACATGTTGCGAACCACATTGTCATAATCTATTTAGGTGCTTTGTGTAGATTCTTATTACTACTGAATCATAATACTTACTGATTAAGTTTGCTAGTAATTATTTAATGTATCACATTAATATTTTGAGTAATCAAATAATATGTATTTGAAGTGTATAAGATTACTTTATTTTATGCTCCGTGGAAATCCGTTTGTGGGTTACGCATGGACTTTAAAATATAAGATATAGTTTTTCTTTAATTTTCTTAAGTTCGTTCTGGTATCCAAATACAAATTGTCAACCAAAAATAAATGCGTTTTTCTGTTGCAAAACATAGGTATTTACGGAGCAAAAACTATGATCAGACTCAAGTTAAGGTTTAAAAACCGTTTGGTAACGCTAGGTATGAATCACGAATAACCGAGTAAGTACGTGCGTGACAAACGAATCGAACCTATCAAATGTCCCGCCAACTGTGAAACGGGTGCTGATTCTGATAATGGTGTGAACTGAGAATTGGATAACAATTTATTTTACGCTATAGACAACATTTTCAGAAACACTATATGAGTTTCTGTTTCAAATACTTAAGAAAGTTTTAGGCTATTTAACAACAAGCTACTACTATTATGAGCAAAGACATATTGAAAGATGTTACAAAAACAGGCAAAAATTGTTTAATTAATTTTTAATCTCACAAGAACGCGGTCGGCAGTCACATTCAGTATTCTGTATACTGTCTGGCTCGATAAAGTGACGCCAAATTGCGTGGTATAAAGCGCAGTACTTACCTTCTAAGGAGCTGATTCTGAAATGCAAAAAATCAAAACAGTGTTACTGTGATAAGTGTGTTACCACGTACTTGAGGTCACGATCTGGTAGAGATTTTTACTGCCTACCTCATTACTGGATGTATAAAAATTACTGTCGAAACAGAAACACTTAAGGGGATAGTACGGTGGATGTTACATTTGGTGGATCAGAATGAGCGATTTGGACATAATTAACGTGTACTATTACCAAAATAATTTCAGGCTTCGTATCACGTAATTGTTTTATTATGAACAAATTATAAAAGGAATGAAGGTAATCCAATGTTAAGTTTAAGTTATAGAACCACAGCTTCACGTCTTCAATCCTAATTATGTAACCATAACTCGTTCAAATAATATTATACCTTCGTTTATGTGCTCTAGTATCTTTACGACCAAAATTCACTTTGAAAGTAGATAAGAAAATCTAAATTTCTAATGTAAGTCGCGTAGGTGCGTCGAGACTGATAAAATGGGTATTTTTTTTTATATAATGAAAATTAAGCAGTCGCTTGCTGCGCCTTTCTGTTCTATAGTCTTGGTTTTATTTGTTTGTGACCGAATATGAACATTGTGGTTAAATGATTTTTACGCTACAAACTGTTTTATTGACAATCAGGGTGTGAAGTAAGTTAAATATTGTGGACCATGCTTTTGTTTATCATAAGGGAAGCAGGAAATTGTCTTCAAATGAATTTAAAATAAAGAAGACACTGAATCATATCTTTTTATTTCTTTGAAAGTTCTATTATATTATGCTATTATGAAGTCGTAGGATTTGGGTATATCATCATAATCTTTGTGCAATTTCATTTAACGCTGCTCTTTTTCAAATGGGATATATACATGTCATTATTATTTATCTTTATATTGCCTCAACTCATGTATATCTATGTAATAGAAATAGACTTGACATATCTTTAAACCTATTAAACTATGGCCCCAGTCAGCGAGCGTTAATCAATCGTTCACATTATTATTGTAGGTCGTTTATAAATTGGTGCAAAGTGTTAGAAAACAAGCGCTTCATTCGTCACAATAACTATAATCATTGAAGTTACATGTACCTATTTATTTTATCTAGTGTTCTTACTAATATTAATATACCAAATAGTAATATTATAAATAATATAATAATTAAATTAATTAATTACATTTATACTAATATTATAAATGTGAAGGTGAGTTTACTTTGTCACACTTTCACGCCTAAACTGCTGAATCGATGACGATGAATTTTGGTATGCAGATAGATGGGAACCTAGACACGGAAATAGGCCACCTTTCTCGCGAAAAACTTATAGGAAGTGGTATACAGAGAGATAAATTTTCTATAGAACATTGTATTGTGTCATGCGATTTGTTTGACAAAATCAATATTAACGCAAACGAAGTCTCGGGTAAAAGCTACTTTGACCATAATATTAATTTGAGTAATTAGTTAAAATATTTATCCTAGATGGTTTGCAGTGCAGTGCCGTACTAATATAAACTTAATATTTGGATCTATATTCTTCATATATTTATCCTACATAACATGGATATTCACAATATATTTACAATTCGATTATCCATTGTCATCTTAGCTCTTATTCCTTTAATATATGTATAACAATTTATTTTGTATATTCTTCGGTCTCTTTTTACTTCTGTATCTGCCTATGATAATTCAGATAGTTCCCTTTTTCGCCTTCGCCAGACCGTGCTGTACCACTCTAATCTCTTCAATTGGTGCTATTTTCATACTTCCGTAATAATATATTAAAAATATCAATAATTTTTGCGTGTCCTGTAATTTAAATCTTCAGCTTGATCATCATCTTGCAATCTTTCAACGATTAATACCAATTTATCAGGATTTCGCATACAAACGACGCGAAAACCTTAATTCTCAGCCCCTTAAGTGTTCGGATGACAGATTTATTGAGGTCTCAGAAAGGAAATGGTCTTAATAAAAAAAAACTAAGCTCCATTCTGTACGTTTGGCGGGAATTAACATGACGAAATTCTGAATAGCCGTTTGATGTATGGGGTGATTTCGTTTTACCACGACGATGTTATAAATGTTTTATGGTGCTGTAAATTGAGATACCTACTGGTGTGTTTTATCACTGGGCATGTTAAACAATATCTCCTGAATTGAAGTTTGAATGATTTATTTACATTATATGACTACAGCATGATTACTTTGCAATTATTGGTTAAGTAAATGCAGTAAGAAAGATTTTCGTTGTAACAAGAACCAAAAAAAGTATTCGTAGTTAATTTACTTTTAAATAACCCTTTGATAACTATTCGTTTCTTCATAGTGTGTAATAGTTGCGTTTAGTTTTATTTTAACAGTATTTTACGACAACACATATTAGTTTATAGTATATATACATTTGAAAACTTAAAATATTTTCTGATATGGTAATTCTGGTTATCAAATCATCAGGTTTCAGGTCATACTTTTTTTCGTTTCAGCTTTTATGAACTATCGTTTCATTTTTACTAACCATTGACGTGCATTACCACATTCTTGTTCCATTAATGTAATAGGTAACATCTAATCTTTGTATCATCCAAACCAAATATAAAGAAATAAATTTTATTTTTTTAGTTCATCGATAACGAAACAGTTCCGAAGTACACAAAAGACAATTATTAGAATTGTCAAAAAATTATTCAGCCTGTATAGCGAATTTTGATTTTCCTTCCAAGAAGGATCTGGTATGGTCACTGCGGGAGCACTTCGGTCGGTCAGACGTGTTTTTATGGTCACTCTAGTTACCGTACCGGGCGCGTTAAGCGTTTCGAGTTTGTTCGTTTGTATGATTGCGAAATGAGACAGTCATTAATAATAAATTAAATTGTTTGTAATATCACTTCATTTAAAATCACAAATTTTTGCTTACTTTTTGCAACAACAACAGAACATGGCTCTTTAGTTTATAACAATATTCGTCTTGAAACTTTTAATACCGCATCTAAATTGAAAACTTTATTACCATAAACGTGAATTTAAGTTCGATATATGCAAGAAAGTTATATCTTTGGCTATTTAAAATTATTTGATGATTCTATAGATTTATTTTAATTCAATAACGTTATTAAAAAAACGTTATTAATATTTAGAATTCTGTGAAATACTTTTCAAGATCATCATACCATTATATTTTAGATTTTATGGCGTGTTGTTGAATTGTGGTATGTTTAAAGTCAATATTAATAAAAAAGTATCTGTTAATTATTTACGCATTATTACGACACCTCTTTAGTTGGCTAGTTTATCAGAATTCCAGAATCTGTGAGAAAAAAACCCGACAGCTGTAAAACGCTGCAAGAAAGCAGTTGTAATTGCCAACTGGTTCTTTCATGCAACATTCATGGTGTTTGTGATTGAGTCGCGTACTTCGGCGACGCGTTCAGACTAGTAATGGAATCGAGACACATTTTGTAGTATCCGATTGGACGAACGTATATGATTACGTCGATAAACCTCAATAAGGATGTGGGCAGACAATGCAGTTTTTATTATGTTTACAAACATAGATTTAAAGTATAATAATTTATTAAAATCATCATTACATTACATAATCAGTTTTCTTTCATTTATTTTTAATAACTTAGCATTAAACGTAATGTTTGATATAAAAACATGTCGATGGTTGCGGAAAACTTCAAAGTGGAGTTAGTCAATATACATACATGACATTGACATACATTTGTCGATTAATTGCAAGTCCAATATCCAATAATTTAAACCAAATAAAAAAACAATGGTTAGATCTTTGAATTATTTTATGTTTATAGAAAGGTCAATGCATTACAACGGTTGCAAATAATAATTGAGGCAATTCTGAAAATATACACGACCTGCAAACTAATAGCCTGATCCAAAATCCTTGCCTAAATTTCTAATTTGAAACTATCAAATGAATAATCAGTAATAGCAAGGGTTTAATTTAACTTCGCAACCCTGAAGCTGGTGTTATTGCCAACTTGCACTTTAATGTATCATTCATGACCTGATAATTAAGTCACGTATCAAATGACACGTTCAGACTTCAAATAAAAGTTTACGGATTTGGTGCTTTTGCTTCGCTACTGTTAAAAGGTCCTAATTAGGTCACGTTTCTGTTTTTGTGTACAGAGTCAAATTCTTCGAAGGTAGGAATATTTTGTGGGAAGAAACAGGTTGTAGTATTGCACATTTAAGTAAGTTAATTTAGTATAGTAAAATAGCATGCCATGATAAGAGATAAGCTGAAAAATTCTGCGGATGGCTGAAAGCCATAAAAACCCACAACCGTGTCAATTCTTGATATATTAAAGATTGTGAACAGAGAATCAGTTCTGAACGTATTGTCTTGGACTGTTAGATACAGCACTGGTGTTTTTTTGTTGTAATTATCTGTAAAATTCGGAGCGTTTCATTTTCTCTGAAGTTTTTCACATTGTGGAATTCCTGCAATTAATCAATTGTTCTTCTAAATTTTTATGCAATTTAAGGTCTAGTTTCGGTATAGCTTTTGTGGAACTAATTTGTAAAGTATTTAAATTTCATTATATTATGTCCCTAAGTGAGCACACTACATTATTACTAGATCCAACTGAAAGCCCTGCACGGTAAGCTGGGTAGTTCCAGTTGTTTACGGATGCGAATAACGATGCGGAAATAGTTTAATTGTATGTTAGCTTAGATAAATGTTTTGATTAATAGAAAATCTTAATGGAGTAAATAAAAAAAAATATCTTGATGATTCGAGTTAATATTGTTGAACATTCAAATAAACATAAACAAACATTGAATTCAAATCAAAATCGTTTGTCTGCGCGAAATCTGTAAAACTTGTTTCACATACATGGAACAGTTCCAATAACTTTCTTCCCATTCTTAGAGTAATCTGTACTTATTTCCGTCCCTTTCGTACTCTATACACGAAGTTGATGCAGGGTGAGTGCGAAAGGGACAGGGTACATGAAGACGTCACGCGGGGCGAAGGCGCGCGAGTGTTCTTGCACTTGTTTTATTTATTTTGTTAGCCGCCATGTTTTTTTTGTACGTTTTCTGAAAGCAACGTCTTTGTTTGTGATCGGCCGGGGTGCGCGCAATCGTCCGTGGCCAGTAAGTTGGATAATTTCTTTATTCTACTGAGCCCACCCGACAATTTTCTGGGCCGCATTATTATGAGGTTGATTTGTTTAATAATTTTATTACCGGCCGCATTGCGCATGCTATTGTTGCTTTTATTGCATTAGGTTTGCGCTTTTAGTGGTCTCTTCAGTTTTGTTTTTCGCATTAAACGTGGGAATGGATTGTTTGTTCATTGTTTATCTGATGTACCCTTAGTAATTGTACTCCACAGGTCTTAATAATTTAGATATGTTGGAGTTACTCTATTTAATTTCCATAATATCTAAACTGTAATTGCTCAATTTATTAAATTAGTATTCTTTATATTAAGATTAGCTTTCATAGCTTTTCTAAATAGAATTCATGCTATTTATGAAGGCTTGTAATTAGGCGTCATTTATGCGTAATTTTGTATTTATTATAATACATTTGTTCTTTATTTCTACTGATATGCAATATTTAAAATGTAACATGTGTTACACTATTTTTATATTAAAATAACCGTTGATATGAACTACAATATCAGAACGATTTATTGAAAGGGTACGGAAACAAATGATATATTTTGTATTTGTAATATCTAGTTTTGTTATTCGTGATTAATGCTGGTAACGATACTTACGTATTAACGCTACTGTAGAAGAAATTCGTTGGTTTAGGTTAGATGTGACTTGTGCTGAGAAAAAGAGCGAGCCGACAGCGGCAGCGTTCGGGGAGCGCCGTATATATTTATGATAAAAAATATTTCATTTATTACTGACCTGCTAAATAAATAAAAATACTTTAGAAGTCCAAAAACTTTAACTTTATTCAACGATTTAAAAGTTGCGATGGTCTTAATAAGTACCCTGTAATTTTCAAACTCTAAAACCGAATTGTAAAATTAATTAAATTTTTTTTTTATTTAATTTTTAATTACCATTTTCTGATAGCCAACCCATTTACTAGCAATCAGACAAAGCCAGAAATAATAAAATGCAATGAAAAATAAATTGAGCTATAAACGAAAAAAGCACATGCAAATTATTTTCTCTGCATCCGATTGTATTAAAATATCCAATTTATACGGACGTCCAAATTTACACGTACATTTTTATTATAGTATCCAGCTGCTTGCAAAATCGTTTCTTTTGCAAAAAGTTCAAACGCGTTGCGTCACGGATTCCAGTGGTCTCGGCCATTCGAGGTTCTTGGGTTTTTTGTTACACGCGGAACCCCACTGTTAGTCCTTGGGCATCGCGTCGAGATGTCCATACCGATATTCTAAATACTTTGAATAGGATCCAAAAAAATTCATTTGGTTTTGTGCAGGCATTATTTATTTTTTGACTTTGTGCGTATATTTTGACATCTTCTATACCAAATCCCAATTGTGGGCATAGGTTTCCCCTCTTACTTAAATGTATCGTTTTCACTGCATGTATATTCTGTCAATGTAAATTATTACAAAATTTGGAAATTCTGTCATTTGTAATCAGAAATATATGTATCTGTTGTAAGCTGTCATTCTAATTGTTCCGGATACTTCCATACTTCTATCTTCCATACCCTGGATACTTTCATATACTATACTTAGCTATCTACTCCAAAAGTTGTTTACCTTTGTAATGTATTCAACTATGGTACCAATGTATGTTCATTTCTCCATTTATGAAGTTTCTAAAGTCACGAGTGTCTATGGTCAGTAATGATACCCCGGGTGAAGGAAAAATGAGTTAAGGTTGTCTCCAATAAGTAATATTCTAAGAATTGTAATTTTTTTATGGAATAGGGGGCAAAGGAACAATCGGATCACCTGATGGTAAGTGAGCGCCGCCGCCAATGCACACCCACAACACCATTGGAATCGCAGGTGCGTTGCCGTCCTTTAACTCTGTGTGTAAATTCTTTTTAAAAGTTTCCATGCCATTTCGGTCCGGAAACACCGCAAACGCAAGTTGGTTCCACAAGGTTGTCGAGAGAGGAAGGAAACTGCGCGCGAAACTCACCATCGTGACTCGCTATTTATGCACATGGTAAAGATAGAATTTAATTGTATGGCGTTTTGTACAGTTGTGGTATTAATCCGAACAATTCCTCGGAAATAACAAGATTGTATGTTTCCAGGCTGGCAGCGGCGGCGGCTGCAGCAGCTGGAGCCACCAGCGAGCTGAGCTATCTTGCCGCCCTTCATCCTGCGTACCGTCCCGTGCCTTATGATCATCCAATCTACGGAGCTAATACATTGCGCGGTAAGTGCTTATATTACTTCTGATTCAATGAACAAACAAACGTAAATAATGAACCGATGATAGCTCAGTTGGTATTATGTACGTATGCCGTGTTAATGGACGTGAGTTCGAATCCTTCCAACGAGCTTGATCTTTCCGTGAAAGAAAACATCATGATGAAACCATAACATGGGGATGGGGCTTTTTCTAAAGCCCAACTGGCTAGCTACCATTCTTAACTTGAAAATCTATGTTGGCGTGCTCTGGTAGTTGCATTTGAGAGTCATTCCTTCTACTAGGTTTAAATTGTACATTATCTTGGGCTACATCGTCACTTAATATCAGGTGAAATTGTGACCATAACGCTTAACCTATACACTATAAAAAAACAAAAAATTCGATGAAGTAAAAAGTAATTTGACAACTTTAGTTAAGGTATAATTTGCATCTGTGTAATCATTTCCACGTTACTCTGCTTCTCAGGAATTTTACTTCCTGCAATCATTTAATTTTATTTTTACATTTGTTTATTACAAATAGGTTTAATTATGATAGTACTACCTTATCATTGTTAACAAAATAAGCCAAACAAGGTTATGGCTAAAATGTATTACTAAAATAAATTAAGGTGTAGGTGTGTTTTAAAATAAATGTGTTGAATCAAAAATATAAAAATTCTTTCCGCGTTGTTTTGTAATCAAATAAAACAGCTAAAGTTTGGATACATCTTTACAAAATATAAGCCGAGAGAGCACGCAAACCTTAACATATAAGATAAGTAAATCAACATATAACTTAATATTATTTAAAGGCAAATTCTTTGCAATAAACATGATCAAACGAAAGTATTGCTTACAAGCGAAGTGCAATACCATCGTTATCTCAAAGTTTTAATATCGCTCTTGTAAACTGTAATATAAAACTGTATGAGAATAACTACGCATACCCAGACGGTGATAAACTTGCAGTTTCTTAGAACTCAGATTGTAAAAATCTAGACACTGGATAAAAGTTTAATAACTTCTATATTAGCTTAAAATTGTACTTGTAAATCGCATATTTGTTTAAAGATTATGGCGTTTTGGTCACAACCTGACAAATTATAACTGATGACTGTAGCATGCGTCTAGTGAAAGAAAACTGTAGCTGTTGGAAAACACCTAAAGGATAAGTGACAGATTTTGAACGTGAAGTTAATTAATTAGATGGACATTACAAAATTCTCTATTCCCGTCCTGTATCTTCCCGATAATGTTTTCCTTCAACAAAAGCTTTGGACGATTGTTCAGATTTGAACACTCATCGATTAATACGGTTCTCTAAAATCAAATTTAAGTAGTAATTTATGAAATAGCTGACTTTAGTGTAAGTTCAATGCTATTGCAGCCTAAACATATTCACAAATAAATATAGGCCGTGACAAGCTGTGCATATCGCGGACCCGAATGCGGCTCGCCACAACCGTACACTATCGGCTCAATTTATCTATAAACTAAGGTGTTAATTAGAATTTGAACTCACGACCATTTCAATTCCTTAAAAGGGGACGTCTTGCCTGAAGCGTGCTTCAGTGCAACCACTGTAGAGTCTAAATTTGAATATCGAGGACCAGATGGTAGATACGTAAAGGAGGCTATTAAGGGACAGACTATGGTTAAGTCACGGGCTTAACTTGGCGTGTATTGGAAACGGGAAAAGTTAGTTCGGGATTTGTAATGCAAACGTTCTAAATTGTACTGACTTAAGAGATTATTTCCAGTTTATAGTTCCACTATTAGAGATTATCGAGAAAATAATTAATTACGGAAGAAAAACAATCTTTACAAATAAAGTTATTATTTCTTTTTTTCATAAACGTGCACCTAATAATTTAATTTTGCCGGTAATTAAATAATATAATCATTTAAAAGCAAGACAATTCGATTTATTCGTTCCATTTAAAGTTAACCTTTCAATAAATAAAACTTTAAACACGCTATTTATATTGATTAATATATTGAGTGTTGTACAATATTATTGTACCCAAAAGTTCCGCGCTTACAACCTGCGTAGGACAAAAATTTAACTAGGAATAATTTGATATAAATTTATTATGGTCGTTATAAATGTTTAATGAATACTTATTCCCTTCTCAGTACAAATATTTCTGAAATATAATCCATCCATATCCAATTCCGAAATGTCATACACCTATTTTATAGGTTTAATTGGTATATTATGTTATACTAAACTTAGTTTAAAGATTACTGTGAAATACACAAAAGTAAAATTAGAACGACTATCTCGTTTTATTTCTCAAGAGTAACTATTATCACTTACATGTTATTAAGTTATGAAGGTAATACTTATTTTCGTAGAGTCGCTCATCGCTTGTCGGTTTCATCCCAAGGGTAAAATATTTAGCATATTATCAGTATAGTCCGCACCGCAAATTAACGATTCGATGTGGGCATGTCAGTTTGTTCGCTGCAAACTTAGTGCACTAACTCTACAAACACCGTGAAGCGAAGCCGAGATATTCTGTTTGAAATTAATATACATACATAAATTGAGATAATTTCTAAGACAATGATATGTTTTCACGATAGTAGTTCGCTTATGACCTATAAGTGTGTTATATATTTACTTTACTTTTTTTCATTTGTAACATGGGACACCAAGAAAAAACAGATGTATGAAATGTATTAATTTCATTACTATATATTGGGATTGTGATTAATTTTTAAATAGAATTAAATCAAAAATAGGACCGTGAAATTTTACAACATATAAATTATTAATAGATTTCTAATTCTCTACGTAAATCTAATTGTTTTACTGAAATGTTTTGGTAGATAACTATATACAGGAGCATTATCACGATTACTAGGTTAAAAAAATTTTGTCCGACTATCTGTTACTTAACTAATTTCTATATGTATAAAATAAGCAGTTTTTATTCCTGAACAAGAATAATCGATAATAATTATAGCAATCGTTAGCGAAATTATTTACAAAAAATTTAATGTTATTGCAACTGACTTTCGTCCACTTTTATAAATGGAAGATAAGTTAACCGAGGAATGATAGGCTATGAGAATTGGTAAGATTTAATACTTTTAGAAGTCCTATGAAAATAAAAATAAAATATTTTTTTTTTTTTTTAAACTAGTTTTATATTATTTTTTATGCCGTTTATATGTATTATTCTGGGATTGATAAGAATGTTTCAGAATTTCAAAAACATTTGTTTTAAATTAAAGATCGAAAATATATATTGCTTAATAGTTGTAAGCGGACCTACGTGTACAGTTAGTTCTATATTATTCAGTAACATAGTAAATAAAAGATTAGGTATATTTTTCAAGAACATTGAAATGTAGCGTAGAAAATATTTGTCATAGGGAATACATTTTACTAGTATCACCCTCTACGATTTTAACTACAATTTCCCTAGAAAATTTAATAATTTCTGATTGTTCCTGAAAATATCATTATGAGTATGAATATGAGGATTCAATATATTACATAATGATTATGGTGATAATAATGAACGTAGAGCGAAGTTGTTTATTTTAATTGAAACTGTTACATAGTAAATTTTTGGCGGTACTGTAAAATAATTTACAATGAGCTTGTTTTTATTTTTATAAACGGTATCTCGTCGCAATCGATTGACGGTCTTGTTCCTAGCAAGTCCAGTTGCGGCACGCAAGTAATTCAACCCTTCAGCTCGTTTGTACCGAAACTAAATTGTTTATAGCAAAAAGTCGCGACCGGTGTCTGTTTACTTAACAGCTGGTGTCGTATTACATGTGTGTAAACGCATCTTTGGATAACGCTCAATTAGGTGCCATTTTTTTGACGAGGTTTTTCGGACGGCTTTATTCGAAAGGTGCAAAATGATGATGGTTATTTTTTAAAAGTTTTTAGTATTGTTTGCACTATAATTTTTATATATTTCATAATATCGTAGATAAAGTTAATATATATAAAGTTAATATAAAATCGATATAAATATATTTTTATATCTGTGGCTTAATATCCATTTGTAAATATTTGAGATATGGTTTTTGTATTATTTCAATCATACTTTTTATATTGTAAACGTGGCTACAATCTTTTTCTTCCAAGACAACGTTCAGATGTATTTTCAAATTGCAAAAATCAGTGAAGTGTGTTTATTCGAAGGATTATAAGGATATATTTATGTGCATGAATTAGTTGACATCGTCGAATGAGTTAATATATTTCATAAAGTAAATGAAAACATCAAGTGGACCAAAAACACGTTAAGAACGCCACCGATGGCCAATCACAGTCAACAATGTTGTTATATTCAAGTAAATTAATTCAAGAATCCGCCTTTGAACTTTAATTTTATTCAATACTTCGAATAGCTTGTCTTTAATGACTTTATTGTTAAACGATCATTTTGTTTTTTTGATGTTTTCCGAAGCATTTTACTGCATAACGAATTGTCTGAGTAAACTAAACTCCCCGAGTTTGTGTCGCTCTTTAAATTGTTTGTTAAGGTTAAAACATCGAAGCGATTCGATTGATCGATTCACGAGGCGTACGTGATTAGTTATGGCATACGCATTTTAAGTAAATATTTGTGTGATAAATACCGCCACTGTCCTCGTCTGATTTAGTTCTTGTGCATTTACTACTAAATGGTCGCTTTCTCTTTAAAGTTTTAGAAATGTTAAAGCAGATTTGTTTAGTTCAGTGTTTCTAAAACTGTTTGGTGTACCGCTCACTATAGAAAAATCGAATGCCCAACGCTCCTCAGGAATATTTCATCTAAATTTTTCACACACATTTGTAAGGAAACCACCACCAACCGATTTCTTTTTATTTATTATTTATAATTTATTATTTTAATAATAATGCAGACAACAATTATTTTAGAGTTATGATATATGTATAAAAATCAGTCTAGAATTTTCGCGTAACTTTTGTAATTTTGAATTATACATTTTAATTGTTTTATTTTGTATTTCAAATAATGAAACATACTTAATTCGAATCATAATTATAAAAAATTATTGCTTATATTTTCAAGATCGTTATGTTTTTTTATTACGAACATGTATTAGTTCTCAAAAATGATTCATATCGCGCATAACATCGTCTTGAGACGTTTTAACTGGAAACGTGACGGTGAGCCAGACTCTCAGATTACATCCACTGCACCGGATGGACCCAGTTCTGCGTTACACAGACCTATTTGGCCATAAATGACCTTCCAACACTGCGCTCTCTCTAGGTCAATAGATTTTTATTGCTTTTACAAGATTAATATGTAGATTTTAGTAAATCTATCTATTAATCCACCATATATTTAATGAATTTCGTTTGTGATTGAGTATAATCATCCTGATACTGCTGTATATGAAACGCCTACTATAGTTTCCCAATTATTTTTGGCGTTCCAGGATTTTCTTTTGCATATCATGGGAATGGTAGGGGTACCTGGCTAGTTCGCAACCGCTGTACTATCGTTTACAACGTTCACTCGTATGAAGGCAGATTTTGTGTACCATTTGGTTTTGTTAGCGATTCAACCAGAAACACAAGTGGTATGAATTATGGGCCCACCCTTGCAGATGGATTGTTATGAGTTTGATGTGAGTGAAAATAATCACGTTATTAGTAAAGTTTTCGCCGCATACATGGTACACATATAAGAACGATACATTTAATAAAGAAACGTATATAACGTTATATAACGTCATATATAAATTTTCAATTTTATCCTGTACCTTGATTAAAATATCGAATTTAAATTATAAAACAGAGATGAGTCGTTTGAATATAACAATGATTAATATTATATCAAAATAATATTATGAAAGCGAATGTAAGTTTATTTGTTTGTTTGTAACGCTTTCACGCCTAAACCGGTGAATCGATTGTAATGAATGTCAATATAGAGATAGATAGGACCCAGGAGACGGATATAGACTAATTTTTCTCGCCTTGTTTGAAACTTATTACTGCCTAATCTGATTTGTTTGATAAAATGGATATAACGCGAGCGAAGCCGCACGTAAAATCTAGTAATATTACAAAGCGGAAAAATTAAAAAAAACGGGAATAAAATATTACGTAAATTTTAGTACCAGGCAAGGTCGCGGGTACAGCTACTTTTTTATATAAGGGAATCCACTAAAATATCCGTTCGAATATCTTAACCCTTTAAATTAACTTTAATTAAAGCTCATAAAAACAAAAACGTTTAAAATATAATTGACAGTAAAGCATAAAAAATATTCTACGTTATTAGCTAATTCTAGAAATTGTTTGGTAGGTTTTATATCAATGAATAATCAAGTATTTAAACTTACAAAGATTGAATCGAATTTTGTATCCAAATTTAACGAATTCTGTGGTATAAAGCATCTATAAAATGTAAACTAATTGCTAGGAAGACGAATACAATGGTTTTATAAATCTTACTTAAATAGCTAATAATATATCTAATGATAAATGAAAAAAGTAATATAGTGGAAATTTTAGATATTGATTGCCATTCATTGGTAGATATGAAATTTACATTTGCATAAAACACGATCATTGATTACATTTCTAAAAGTTATTTATGTAATATAAAATAATTAACTAATACTTACATCGACCTTACAATGAATAAAGTAGCTCTGTTGATTCTATTTATATATTAAGTATCAAATCAACCATCAAAATATCTATATATTAATACGTGAAGCATTAATACATGAAGCAAAAACTTTGTATCCCCTTTTTACGAAAACTGCGCGGACGGAGGAGTATGAAATTTCGCACACTTATAGTTTATATAGAGAAGGAGTGCAGAATACTAATTATCTTTTAAAATGATGTTTAAAATATACATTAAATATTAAAAAAACATTAAACACACTACCTTGTATTTGACATACACACGCATATATACTCTTTTTTGGTAAAGTCTGGTCAAATTGAAAATGGATTATACATTAATATTGTGTCTTTACTGAAATTCAAACTTAAACCTATATATTAATAAGACTTTTTGACAACAGAAACTTAATAATGTTCAAACTTATAATTTAAATTTATTATAGTCGAATTTCGACCCCTGGGTAACCACTAGTATTAAGTAAACATATCAATCAAAATACGCGTGAACCATCCAAATGACTAGAAGTTTCGATTTTAGTATTAAATTTTCGAACAGGTTACATCAGCCGTTGACTGCGAAATTTCGCAACACAAGTGACAAGCCGAAACTTAATAACTTACTCAGAAATGCACCAGCAAATTGGGAGCTGAGTTGTTGGACCGGCTCTGAAACCCTATACTGCCTTACCGAACTCCCTGACACATATAAATTGTATTTTTATTCAAATCGAGGCCTACATGCCGCGATAAAGCCTCCTTAAAACAAAAATAAGCGTTCTTTGAAATAGAAATGGCAAAGAAAAACTTACTCTAATATGATTTAGTAAAGTTCAAAATTATGTTGATTATTTTGACTATAAAGATGCAGGCGACAACAAACTTTACAGTTCCGATAACAGAGCTTTAGTTTAGGAAGTGAAGAATCCTGTTGCACTGCTTTAAGTTGGATATGACACAGCTGAAATGAACTAAGTAGATCGTGTCCAGAATCAAATGTAACCTTGTCACTTAATGTATAAGATTAAATACTATACTAGATACTTTACATAAAACGCTATTACTAATGAAGAACAACGATCTGAACATTACTGAAGAATATTGTATAATTTACTAGCCTATACCCGCGGGTCCGCTCTCGTTTATACTGATTTCGTCAACCAATTTTTGTTGATTGTTCGATGATATAGTAATCATTTTTCTATCAAATGATATTAATTAATTTATTTGAGAATATAAGTAGATGCGAATTTCTACAAAACTTTTTTAGCTACGTTTTCTGTTTATCAACTGCCAACCTACCAAATCACAGTTTCTTGAGTACGATTTCTATATATATAAACCCCATTTCACCCATTTTAAAAGTATCTCGAAATAACAAAATATTCATACTTTCATTAGTTTATAAACAAGTATTCTATAAGTTTGAAGCAATTTGAATGACGAAAAAAGATGTTTAATAAAAAGGTTTTTCTTCTCTTTACCCCACTCCCTATACATTTTTCGCTTGGAAAATAGACTAACCGTTTTTAGGTTGCCGTCTATCTCTTGACCAAAATTCGTCGTAATCGATTCAACTGTTTAGGCATGAAAGTGTAATAAACAAACTCACTTTCGCATTTATATTATAACTAGTTTTTACACGCGGCTTCGCTCACATTGAAGCCATTAAATAAGTTTTTTTATCTTTCGTATTTTTTTTTTCAATAAATAGTATTATATGTTACTTCTAATAACTTCAAGAATATGTGTACAAAGTTTCATGATAATCGGTTAAGTAGTTTTCACGTGAAAACGTAACAAACAAACTTACATTAGTAGGGATAAAGGCTACAGATTGAGAGTTAGGGATTTTTTTGAGAAAATGTAAACATTTCATGTTGCTGTGTAAATATGTAGAGCGTTAGACTAGCTAAATGATATTCGACTGTAGCAGGCTGGGTTTCTTTTTTTCCTTTACAATAATCTTGTACATTCTGTGATACCCTTCATTATTTAGTTTTATTAATGCTGTTTATTAGCCGCTGCGCTTAATGGTAATTTACAAGTTTTTAATCCGGTACCAGACATTTTTATTAAAGTCGGTAATGAGTCTGGTGCCAATCAAGTTGATATTGCGCTTGAAAGTTTTTATATGCATGATGCAGAAATTAATACCAATGATAAAACGAACACTCGCAATATTCTTGGAACGAATTTTGATTTGCAATATTATTATTATCGGATCGTAAAAAAACAAAATGGTTTTAAGAATGTGAGAGGGGTAATCTTAAAAACACTATCGTGTGAGTCGATCGCAGACATATATCGTTACTAAATATACATATACAAACTAAAAATTCTTATGTACACGTCTTCATCGACCGATTATCGTAAATTAAGGGTCCAATGATGGTTTAACCGAGCGTAAAACTGTGAGAGAGATTGAGAGTTCATGTTACTCCGGAAATCAAAAACGAAAAAGTCATCAACGATTCGGCTGTTCGAGTGAGATGGAATTATAACGAAAACATGTAATAGAAGAGGTGAGAAAATAATTATAATGTTAAGTCTATGGGTATATTCAATAAATATCATAGTCGTAATAATAATGTTCGTAATTTTATAAGGTACTTTATTTTCTTATTCTATTAGCAAACCAATAGTAGTATCACAATACTGTTTTCATGATATTCATACAGTTCATAATAATTTTTTTAAATTTGTTTTTGTTGATATTAATATTTACTCTTTTTATGGGTGACGCAGCCACTCGGAGGTCAAATTATAATGATTGATTGGTGTTTTTATTCGTATAAATCGCTGCAAATTCCAATTTACGAAATGTCATCGGTGTAGTTGACATGCTCAATATTTTTGTAGTCCTTTTTTGAAACCTTTGTCAAACACGGAGCCCTGAACCTTAATCTTTGTCACCGAGTCCGAAGCGACCCGGAACGAGTTTTAGAGCGAGAGGGATACTGCGCCCGCGCATGACAAGTGACCGGATTAATGCATTTTAAACGAAGAAGGCTCAATTTTGATCTCGGCCCTCTTAATTGAATGTGTTTTTGGGTTTTCTCTCCCTTTTTTGTGGTATTTTTTAAATGTGTGTAACGAACCGTAAACTTAAAAGCACTTAATTGTATATTATCGTGATAATTAACTATGAAGTGCCTAGCAGATATATTAGAGAGTGTAATGAAAGAGTTTGCATATGATATTAGGGTGGGTAGTAAAATATACATATACTGCTAATTGACCTGATAAACCTTGTTCTACATCACTAATCGATGACTCGACTATAGCACCACCTATCGCATTATGTTAACTTATCTAGATGAAGACTATCCTATTTCTGATCCTATATCCAAGTCAGAAAAACTGCACAGTATTTTAAAAATCATTAAAATCGGTTCATTACTTAAAAAGTTCATCGCGGACAAACAACATGACACGGAATTTTTATGTATAAATCTTTATAACTAAGGTCATTTTTGAACAACGTTCTATCAAAATTTTATTTGGTCTTGAAAATAGTTGCTCCGTGACCAGTGGAGACGTACATCTTAGCTAACCGTGGATGCACCGGGCGGATGGCGAGTCCATTGTGCGGCAGAGAAGTGACATGGGGCCCTATTTCTCTTCCTGCCCAGGCATATTTGGTAGGATCGTACTAGCGCAGCTTTAGAGGCACGTTCTAGTATAGAACTTATGGTGTCCTAGACAAGCCAAGATCTTTTAGAAGATTATAGTACGGTTTAGCTGGTATACTTCTTGCTCCCACTTCGACCGGATATAAATTAACTAAGTAACCATTCATATTCAGGTTATTTAGTAGTTCGTAGTATTTATGTAAACCATTATTTATCATTATAATGTATTTATAGGTATTTGAATACACCAGTATAGCTAATATATTTATATATCTTCTATAATTCCTATTCCATTCCTATGTAAAAATATTTTTACACTTTCTCTAGAACATATCTAAAAATTGTAACCTGTTCAATAAAATGTGATTATTATAATTGATAAGAATTTATCTAGGACGTATATTGATGACAAAGTAATCACCACGAAGCTACCCACCGTGTAATATAGTACATTATAATTTATTTATCACTGGTTATATCTTACTTGTTTTGTGCGCTGAGAGCCTCCGACTGCGAGCCCGTTTTGATCCGAGAGTCCGACACGACGCTACATTCGGTATTTATCATTGCTTTATTAGCTTAAAAGGCAAAATATGGGAGTATTCACGTGAAAGTAGATATCCTATCCCATTTGCCTAATCCGTTGAAGTGGTTTCTTACTGCCAGACGGATTTGAATAGCTAAAATATAAATAATTTCTAAATTAGATTGCTTGTTCTGACTAATGTTACTGTATTTATTTTTATATTCTTTGTAGTTGTCACATGTATATTAATATCCATAATGTATTAATTTTACATTTAGAACAAGTAATTTATTTATGAGATACACGCTTAAGTAATAAAGAGTAAAGGTCAATAAATACAATAAAAAAAGGATACAAAAAGACGACTAACGTAATTTTAGGTTAGACGTAAGTTATGCGGTAAGACTTTTTTAATAAACAAAAAAGGCAGCATTCAAAAAATATAAGCAACAAGAGTCAGCAGTGTTTTGAAATCTTAATTAAAAAACAATAAGTCGCTTTTATCATAACAATATGTTAATAATATTTAATATTAGTAGGGCGGTACAGGCAGGGGATAATGTGATACGGCTTTTATCTAATGCCCACATGGCTAGCTAACAGTTGAGAATCTGCCGCAAAAAACTTATAAGTATGTTCTGACAGTTGTATAAGAGAGCCAGTCTTTTGAGTAGGCTTAGCAAGTCCTCCATCTTGGGACACATCGTCACTTAACAACAGGTGAAATTGTAACCTAACCTAATCTATAAAATATTAAAAATGTTATATTTGTTTATGAATTATTGAAATTGATAATAAGTCCAGCTCCCGGAATCCTTGTACTATGATGGACGAGGCACAGTTTACATCTAAAACCCTACGATTCACCCGCTGCGTCGCCTACGTCGATAACTTATATTACCGACGAGCACAAAATATTGCGATAATGATTTCTCTGGAACTTGTATTTAGTGTTACAAGCACTTAAGTCATTGAATTAAATCTGAGGATTTTGAGTAATGAGAATGCCAAGGTTGAACTATAATATCATAGTGGTAAAGTTTCTGCTAGGGACCACAATCAAACTATATAATGTAACTATAGCTACACTTAATAGATTGCGAATTTTACGTAGTTATTTAGAATTGTCGTTAAATGAAGAGAGTGCATTATTTTAGGGTCAGGAAGATGAACCAACCAAAGTCTAGTAATTTGTAGTTTGCCGTTAATGCGAAATGTATACAAACGTTAAATGCACGATGAAGGCTGTAGGTAATTCATCCATTCAATCCATCTGGGTTGAATGGCGATCCATGGCAGTACGTTTCGCGTGGATTTTTTCCTCGCACGACAGCCTTGTGGATTCAACTTACTTCGACGGTGTTTCGCACCGATTCGACATGGGGACTTCAAGAAGAGAGCTTACTCCTACCTTAAAGACCGGCAACGTAATTCCTCAGGAGTTGTGGGTGTCCACGGGCGGCGGTGTTCATTTACCATCAGGTGCCTCCTATTCCATAAAAAAAAAACAGTATTATGTAGGGCTTGTTCTTATGACAGTGTGAAAGATGACCCTGGTTTTTGAAAATACGGTACGGTATACGGTGTTACCGTGGTGCTTTGTAGTGGGTAGTTTGATAGTACTTTTCACCAGATCAGTCTCTACACAGCCCTTCTGTCTTGACCTGAACCCGGGTAGTGCATTTACGCCTTGCGTTGAGGAAGTCCGTAACCGAATTTTATTAATCATATCATAAAAACAATATAATTTTCTAAAGTAAACGAATTATTCCTTACTTTATAACACAATAAAAAAGGTAAAAAATTGCCACTTGAGGTAATAATTTCCTTACTTAAAGGTTTTATGAAGCTGACGCGACCGATAGGCTTAATGGAGCAGTTTGGTAAGAATTTTAATCCAGTTGTAGGTACTCTTCTTTTTTATTTAAGGTTAAATACTTGATTGGAAGAAATTTAAGTGCAGAGACCCAATATTGCACGTCGTATATTGTGTTATTAATATACGCGATTATAATTACTCGCTAGTCTTCGATTCATCGGATTTCCGACAATGAAGATGTTGTAAATACACTACCCTCCTAACAACCAGAGTTATTATCTTTAATTTCTAGTAAAACACAAATAAATACAAGTCGTAGGTACCAATTCTACAATTATTTTCAACTCTTAGTGATGGAAAACATAATGATACAATCTGTAGATCAGAGTGGTTGGGTACCAGTTGAAAATTTGTCGCCATATAATGCTTTAATTGATTATCATGACATTTTAAATACACGTTGTTAGGGGTACAGAAAAGGACATAGGGTACTTTTCATAAATAAGCACTGTTTCCAAGGATTTGAAAAATAACTTAGTTCAACGCGAATGAAGTTCCGAGAACAGCTAATATTCTATAAGTATTTAAATGGTTAAAAGAAATACATAATTAAAAATACATGGATTTCAAAACAACCAAATACGCGGTTTTGGTTTCGATTTCTTTCATTTTTAACAAATTGTTAACATAAAAAATAGATTTCACAGTTTGTATTAAAATATTTTCCTCAACAGAAAAACGAATATTTCTTCTGCGATGCGGTGACAATAAAACTACTAAGCCACGATCGCTTCTTTAGATAGCATTTACCATCCTCTACCAAGAACAAGTTTATACTAAACCCACCCCAAGGAAACTAAAGACTAAATCGTAATATATGAACCACGTATTCGAAGAGCGTATCGTAGTTTTTTTTTACTATTGGAAACCAGTCTGTTGATGATCGAAGTAAAAACTCTGGGCCGGTACCGATTGATCCAGCCTCTATCGAGATTGAGACATCTCAGAACGAGTTCCGAACGGCCTGCATTTCGGGTTGTGCCTTAAGATAAGCGTTTTAGCGAGTAATACTATGTTATAGATAGATGTTACAATAATATTTCGAAGTACAATAATTTGGTGATACGACATTTTTTAAACTTCCCGGTTGTATCAATTTCGATACAAGAGTTGAAAGATTTGGAAAAGTTTTGCAATTTTAGGATACATAGAATGTAACGAAGAGTGTATTTTTAGTAAGAAAGCAGAGAATAAAATAGTGTTAACAAAGTAAGAAAGTATTTCGTATTCGTGAAAAAACTTCAATGCTTTCAAACAATTTATGAAACAACCTTTCTAAGTTTAAATAGCTTAATGTTAAGTATTTATTTTCTTTAATAAGTAGTTCTGTGTAGAAATATTGAATTATAAAAAAAAGGTTTTTTAGTTACCGCTCCTAATTTAAAATAATTTATATGTAAAATTATACGCTGACTTACACAATTTCAACTTTCATCTGTGGTATATCTTCAGGACATTGTTGTAATATCGATGGTCCTTTTTATGTAATAGCGGACAAACGAGCATGCGTGTCATCTGATGATAAGTAATCAACACCGCCCATGGACACACACACAAGAAGAATCGTTTGTCTTCGAATCGTCGGCCTTTGTTTTGGAGAGACTTGATCTCAAGTGCAACTGCTGCAACACACCTATTGGTATTAGGCGGCAGATTTTTAATTTGTTAGTAGCTAGCCAGGCGGAGATGATAAAAAGCCCTACCACCATGCTATGATTTTCTCGCGATGTTTACCTTCACCGAAAGCTCAAGCTCATTCTAGGTAGTTGGATTCGAACTCACGTCCCATGATACGACGTTCCTATACACTGCCACTGAGCTTTCATCATGTGACGTGTAAGGCTAAATAATTAAGGGAAAGCAATGTTTGTGATATTTAATGAAATAATTCTACTCGTCGTATGGCGCTAATATCCACATATGAAATATAATTAAAGTTGCTGCAACACAAATATTACGGAATAATTTAAAATAAAGAATCATTTTTATTGAATATTTAACCATCGAACTAAACCATAGATTTAATTTGACCTTATAAGAATTAAACACGAGGTCTCTATGCAACTGCACAAGTTACCAGAGACAGTAATGTTAGTTATATCTAATATTTTCTTCTTTACTCCTAAGCGTAACTAAATACATTAATTAAGACGTAAAACACCCTTAGTTATTCTCGCTTGATACTTACGGCAATCACTAGCACCCACACCGTAAGCTTTATTCCCAGAAAACTCTCGTCGGGGCATTTTAATCACGTATCGATAAGAGTAATTTGTTTCACGTGTTATTCCAGTGTTTTATGCTTTTCTAATTGTTACCCCTAAAATGCATTTAATAATTTAATTAAACTATTATATTACACGGATCGACTTCATTGGTTCTTCAAGTTTTGGTTCCTTTATATATTAATCTCGTGAGTTCGTCACGGATGAAAGAAATTTTATTGTTAAATTACTGAACGTCCATAATCTCAGCATTAACATTTCTATATATCCCTGCGTATAATGCTTGTGTAGAGGCCGCCATTATGAGAGCCGATATCTGTTTAAAGCTTTCGTTAGGATAATTTAAAACATAATTTATCATAAATTAAGTTGTAATATGGTAATTATGATAATACATTCAATAGATTTGTATTATCTGGCAAGCTTTTTATAAAATGTTTAATACCGAAGCTTTCGTAACTAGTCAAGTTAATTTTTTTACGATGAAGATGAGGCGATGTCCTTATTATTACCACAAATTTACAGTCGATATTTAGTATCCCTTAGGGTCTATAAGTTGAAACAATTTATGTAACTTGAAGACTATCAATCAGTAACCCTTTTTCGATTTTCCAGTATAGACGTTATCTACATATCCTTTTAAATACATTATTATTATTTTTTACTTACTAGGTCCTTCAGGTTTTCCCCAGAGTTTACAAGAAGTATAAAAGTTGTCCCGGCACTGTGGCAACACAGGAGATAGAATATTAGTGGATAGTGTCGGGTGCCTATCTTCCGTTCCTCATTCCGTCTTGCTACACACCCCTCTCTCCTTGGCCTCCCGGGTAATGCTATTACACGCTGCGATGAGGAAGTCTGCTCCAAAAATTAGATTTTTGAACACCACATTAATAAGAAAGGGCCTTTAGGTTATTCTATATCAGCCTCATACGTGTAGGAATTTTCATTTTTATACAGTCCAAATGATTGTACGTATTTATACCCAGAATAGAAAAATATAGATATAGATATAAAAAGGTTGCATATTATTAAAATATTGCTGTATAGAATTATTAATTAATACAGTTTTGCGATTCAGGCAGCCATTTATGTCGCATTTTTAAAAGTATAAATACATAATTGATGTAAAACTAAAAACTTAACTGATTAACAGCCATCTGAGTTAGAGATTCTTTACTAGATAATATGTAAACTAAACTTATTTGATATGGAATTCATTTATACAACTAAGTTGGCAAAGAAGCGTACATCTCTCCTGATGTTAATAGGTAATCGTAGCATTTAATTATTGCTTGTAACTATTCGCATTTTACCGGCTTTAACTACTCTTCCTACCACAATACAATACAATACAATTTTCATTATATCAAAATACCTATAATATATTTGTTTTGTTTTTACCAAAAACAAGACCCAATCCGCCGCAAAGAAACTTATAATGATTTTAAAATATTTCTACTATCTTATATCCATGAATATTTAATTGAATCATCAACTAATAGCGTATTACCACAATGATATATTCAAATTATCTAATTTGAATACACATTTATAGATAAGTGATTTACTTGTGAATTTATTTTAGTAATTAATTAAAGAAGATGCTTGAAATAAGCAGACATTAGTGATAATATAGGTGAAGCATTTTGTTGACTACCGTTTTAGAAATATATTAAACATTTTATGATAATCTATTACTTTACGATAATATTTTATCATTAAAGTTCTATAGATACCTAACTTATACGTACCATGGAATCTCTATACTGACAAAAGTATGTATCTATATTATGTCAAGGGGCATGATAAAAATTTCCAATTAATGAGTTTTCCACTTAACAAGAAGTTCGAGGTATGAAAAATATAATTACAGAAATTTCAACTAAGAAAGAACCGATTTCTCAGTTTATTTTTTAAATTGTATAAATACAGAGTTGTGTCGAGAGTTGTATTATATCGAGACGCCATTATATTTTACAAATTATAACTTATGGAGTCTGCTTTTTGAAATTCGAGTTATGGAGCATAAATATGTAGTATCAATATCTCACAGAGAATTAACATTTGTTTAAGATACCGTGTTTTGAGGGGTTCAGCGGTGGGAATGGCATTTTTTTCGATGTACTGATGATTACGACTTAACACGGTTCGAGTTATTAAAAAATCAACTGTATAGTATTTCTAATATTAATATACTAAGTCATCTATTTATATGATTACTTTTATTAATCTGTTACTAGATATTTTAATGCTCAGCGCTAATGGATAAAAGTATTTAAGCCTAACATCTTATTACTATTACAACATTTTTATTATTATAGAATTTAGGCCTACTTCAAATGAGATGGAGGCTCTTTTATTAAACTGTCCGAAGAGTTTTATGGCAAGTCAAAGTGCATGTTTCTAATAATTGTCTATGCACAAAAAAAAATAATTTTATCGCTAAGAGCCTACTATCAAAATGCCTCCAATATTACATCATATATGTCGGAATGAAGGAACTTTATGATATAAAATAAAGACTTCTATAAAAAAAAATATCCAGCCAAATCCGCCTTTAATTTTCTAAGATTTATTGAAATTCTCGGTAGCACGTTAACTTCAGCTTCACGTGTATTTTAAGATAAGAAATAACAGTCGGATTGTATGGTCAGTGCATGGTGGTAAGGTTATTTCTAATTTCTGCCTGGCTAGCTACCACCATGAAATTGAAAACCTGCCGCCAAATACCTATAGGTTTGTGCTAGTATTTGTACTTGATAATCGGTACATCCTATAGGTTTAGCGTGTCCATCACCTTGGGCCACATCACTACTTATCATCAGGTGAGATTGTGGCCATAAGATAAAAAAATCATCAGCTACAGTATATTTAAAAATACTTTTAAACAAATATGAACAAGTCACAACAACCTACGCATGTAACACGAAAACATTTATATTATTCCATACATTTTAATTGAATGCTTATAATAAATTTTAAAAAGGCAACAGCGCCAGCCCTCCACCTCCCATTGATTTATGTAACCAAGGTAATAATAATTATCACTCTATATGCATAATTTATATTTCGATCAATAATGGTTTTTATTAGTTGATCTTTTCTTCTTAAACTCATGGTGGTCGAGCGAGTTAGATGAGCATAATGCCGATTAAATAAGGAAATTTCCGAAATTAGCAACATAAAAAAAACAATAGAGTAAAACAGAGTGAAAAAATCGGAACGTTATAATATTCTTGGATGTTCTGAAATGGATGTGTGATTCAGAACTATATATCTAGATATATAAATCTTTGCAAATAAATTGACTAAAGCATATCAAAATAACAATAGCTATTACCAATCGTTCTAGTTGAAATCGGTCAAGACTATACACATATGAGTATAGAAAAGTGTAGGTGTTTATATTTTGTGTACAAGCTCATAAATTGGAACTTTGAAGAGTTATATAAACTTAAATTGTATGCTAAATTATACTCTTTTATAACTGTAGATATGTACTAGATTTGTTATGCTTACGTGTCACATAAATGCTATAATAAATTTGCTACTGACGCGACGTCCCTATAGGAGTTTCATTTAAAAAATGGTTTACAGATGTCTGGAAATATTATTTTAAATAAATCAGGATTCCTTAGGAAAATGTACTTTGTTGTAATCAAATGCCTTTTAGCTATGATTATTAAATATTTAGGTTTGATATCTTTTTATGTTCTAATAGTAAAATTAATATTCACATTGATGCGTAATCTTGTTTATTTGTTTATAAAGGTAGCGCCAACAGTGCGTATATTATATAATTATTAACATCGATTCCAATGTCTAATTATGATATAGGAACCAATTATAAGCGCTCACTACATTCGTAAAGTACAAATAATCACAATCAAGCATCATGCAGGAAATATTGACATAAAAACATAACTTAATAATTATTTAAATATTCAACACGTTGGACCTTGCAAGTACAATTAATAAACATAATAGGTAAAAAAATAAGTCTGCAACAACACGATCAGGAAATATATAATAAATTAATATATATATATATATATTATATAGTAGAACAATCTTCAATTCTTTAAATAATTTATTAAAAGGTAACAATAATGAATTAGAGAAACAGTTTGAGTACTGAAGTTCACAATAATATATTTTGCAATGAATCTATTAAAAGAGCAGGCCAATAACAAAGGCCGCCGCGTCGTTAAAACTTAATAAAACCAACTCACCTACTTTAAAATATTATGGTTATGTTTCGAGAAAGATAATTAACAAGTTGACACGTGTTTTTGTCGAGAAATCTGCCTCTGCGGCATATGGCGCGGACGAAGATATTTCTAAGTTGTGATATTACGAGAATATGAAAAAATAAGCGAGCTACATGTGGCGATTGTTTCGGTATCGCAAAAAGTTTGTTTTGTTTTTTGTTTCAGCTATTCTGATTGTTTTTATGAATATGTTGCGAGGTGGTAAGGCTTTTTCTCATGAAGTTAAAATCCAAATAACTATAGATGTGTTTTGACGGTTGCAGTCCCACTAGGCTTGGCATGGCCACCATCTTAGGTCACATCTTCACTTAAGATCAGGTGAGACAGTAGCTTAAATGCTAAATATATAAGCTATAAAATTATTTCATAAGAAATAAGTTACGAAAACATTAAATCAAGAATTTATAAAAATAAATCGCTTATTACTTTATCTTTTGTAGAAAAATTAATATTTAATTAATTATTCCTTCTCAAATATATCAAGCAAAGTCATAAATTTAATTAATATAAAAATAGATAATTCCTTGAAATGTCAAAGTTATATTGACGGTTCTATTAAATATAAAAATGTGTATATTATATAACTGTATAACAACATATATAATATTTTACGATAATAATACTAAGGTTGACAATTTTTCACTAAGTAACCTGTAACTCTAACGAAGCCAGCCGATGTAGTTGTAAATCAAATCCTAAAATAGTATACGCGAAATAAAATTCATAGATAAACGAAATAATTTAAAGTCAGTGGTTTAATTTATATGAAAACGTTAAAATATAAAACACTTTAACTTGAACTCCTAATATATTCTTTTCTCTCATTATCTCGCCCACGTATAAATCGTCGGCGACACGTTCTGAACGCAATTTATGAACGCTGGGCCGCGCCCGAGTGTGATTTATTTATACAAAAGACGAAAATGTAGTCGTTTTTACGCCTTCTCGGCTTCACAATGAGGAGGTGTTGAATATTTTTACCTATTATAGTAAAATTACAGAACTATATTGTAAAGGATTTGGCGAATTGGTTAAAAAAGAAATGACCGACTCAGTCGCAAAGTGTTCGAAGACCGCGTCAAACGACGTCAGTTTAAATTCCTGTGATAAAGTTAAGCTTTCGGTGAACTAAAACAATTGTTGGTAGACCAATGGTAGAAAATGGTTTCTAGGTACATATTATTCTCAACCAGTAAATGTATCCCCAAGTACTACATATGTTTTTGAAGCTGCACTAATCTAAATATGGTAATGAACTGCGATATTTACAAAAAAAAATAACTTGTAAACCATTAACTTTATGTGATTAAATAAATTAGTGATGATTAAATATATCGATGATTTTGGTTACTACATTATAAAACCCAATATAAAACGCTACTTCAAATTTCAGCTCAAATCAAAAAATAATGACGTAGAAAAGCTTATATTTAGTAATAATGTTGCTTTTAATAAGTAAAGTTACTAAGCAATATTGCTCAATGTTAGGTAGAGTGGTGGTAGGGTACGATAATTGTGACTGACTGTATTGCGACCACTATAAAAAAGTATAACACTCGCCAGAGTGACACGCTTAGCTTAGCTTAGCTTAGCTGTGTCTACGCATTCCTCTGTCGCTGTATATTCAGTACTCTAGCAAGACAAACCTGTATCAACATATCCAGCTGCGGAGATGTGTGCAGGTCGTTATGGCATTGAAGATGCTCCATTCATCGCTAACCACGCGGCAGTCGATATTTTTTTACTGTTCTGTACCTTTATATGATGTGGAGGAAACAAAACGCACTACCCGGGATCAGTCTAGGGAGAAGGGTGTGTGTCGCAAGACTCATTAGGTGTAAACACCCTACACTACCTACTAAAAAACACCAGGGTGACACTTAAATTCCCGGTATTGCCAAAGACCAAGGACAATTTTTACACTTTTTTACAGTCTAGACTGTAAGAAATAAGAAAGGAGGTTTTATTCATCCACCATATAGCACATGATAATTACAAAAATATAAGATACAGAAAATTAGAATAACCAATCATAACTACATAAACAGAAACAACATAATGTGTGGATAAATTGATTGTGGGAATAATAGCTACACTGATCAGCGCTAGTATTCCGACTAGACTCCCTGGATACTTCGGTGGACGTCGGGTTGTCTGTATGTGTGGATGATATATGTGGTCACCATAACACCTAAAAAACTTCACTTCTTTAAATCGATTTTTTTCATTGCCTTCAGTATCATTCTGAGTAAAAGCATATTGAAAATTAACGTAAAACTCAACGTTAAATTAAAAAATGAAGTTAATATGTTGCAGCGACATAGAGTGGCGAGTAAAAACAATAAGAGTACCATATAAACTTTCTCCACGAAAATATATACCAAAAAATAATCAACTTTATGAGACGTGCAATTTTGGATTTTCCAAACTTTTATCAACTGTAATTAGGTGGTAGACCATTTCCTTGGATTAGCTTTTTTTAGCTAAATAACAGACGAGATTAATCAAACATGACACTAATAAAGTCCCACAGAAATAAATTATTTTGAAACATGTATGCTCATGTTGTCTTCGATTCTAAAAAGAGTCGTACCCTCGACCCTTAACAACTAATTAACTTAAACACCGGAAGTACATGTGCCGGCAGCTTGTCGGTATAAGATTTCTTCCGTTCGTCGTACAGTCCTCCCTTTATCTCTTTCTAGCACCGCTTTACTATGACTTACTGGCCTATGAGTTCACCAGATAGACACGTATCAAGTTATACGGGACAATTCTACCCTCCTTGTCAGTAATTAAAATCTGTCAATATTATGACTACCAATTATACATTTAGACTTAATTAGGGAGCTTGTTGATTATTCGAAATGTAATGTTTAATTAACGCTTGGTTTTTATAATATTCTTCTACGAACCCGTTTGATTATTATTAACCATATTGATAAAAGTTTTTGTCGGTAAGTTGATCGATCGTTTGATACTTTTTACTTTTAATTTGACCATTTTATTTTGTACTATGTAATCTTCTTTTAATTTATTTATAATTATAAGAGTTTAGTTACAATCCTACCCAATATTTAGTGACGTTGTGGTTCAAAATGTAAACACATTAAGGGTAATTAATATTTCATATTTAGTTTATCTCAAGCTTAGCATACTTCAAATTCTGCCAAATATTTACTTAGCGCAATCTTTTGTTCTGCAAGCCAAGCGTTGACCAAGGAAGACCTTGAAAAACTTTTAAAATTATAGGCAGGTACTGTTATATTACTTTATCATATGTGGGTAGTACAAAACTATAATTAGATTCAACTTGGTCGTAACCGTAATACACCAAGTTCTACTCCAACTTTCACGTCGTTATTAAATACATTTACGTATATACATCTTCTCGTTTTATACTGGACGGACTCAACAGATAAGTAGAACCATGAAATAACCACTAAAAGACACTATGTCAACCCACGATCGCCCTGACTACCAGAGACCGGGAACTACTATCGCAGTACTCTATGGAGTTACTTTAGTTGGGTAATTAGGCGGGGTAGTTCGGATGTGTACACCACTGAGACCCAAACACCATAGGCATTTGGTTTGTTGCATATCGGGATCGGCTAATCTATATTAAAATTATAAGGGGGATAGTTTGTTCGTTCAAACGCGCAAATCTTAGGAATGCTATTTAACATCACGCTAGCGCCAATAGGAGCAAAGCTGTATTGAAAAAAGTTATAAAAACGGACAACAATTATTAAACAATTTTTAGTTCCACGCCGACGAATACATATAGCCATAGAATAACTCTATGCATATAGCTATCGAAATGCTTATAGGACGGTATTCCAACGGCGATTCTTAATAGATGAACTGCCGATTTATCTGGAATCATCAGTCTTTTAAAGCATTGTGCAATAATTTTGCATGGTTATGATCGCATTAAGGTGATTGCGAGCCAAGATTAAAAAAAAAAAAGCTTTTAAAACAATTGTTTGTGTAAGTAACTTTAACGTATATGAATTAAGAGGATATAAATGTAACTGTTGTTACTGGTAAATATATGGACAAAAGATAGATAACAACATATAGAAATACTATAAATCAAACAGCTATTGTCCGTATTAATTATATATAACGTAATTATAAAATATAAATAAATGCAGCAATATAAAATAACGTATTACTTTATCAAACAAAATTATATGTTAAACTCCGGTAGTGCCTCAAATCACAGTTCTAAACCGCTTCCAAGAATATTAAAAGTGCAAAAATAAAGAAAGAACATAAACGAGAAACTTTTATGAATAAATCATCAGCGATCGAGTCCGCAAATTGTTCCTAAAAAGGCTCCACGAGATGAGATGCATATATATAAATTACTATAGTATAAAGAGGACAGATATAACTAGAAACGAGGAGGTGTAATTATGCTGTTAAGAATATAATTTTACGTTGCTAAAGCGATGTGCGCTTCGTGTTATTATTTTGTTTATTTTTAATACGTGGATTGAGACATTTTGATACTTGTACAAAAAATATACTTATAGGTAATAATTAATTATAGTTAACGAAGGAAAACATATCTAATTACCGATTTAGAATTTAGTATACATCTTTATAGTCAATTACTTTTTATTTGATCTTTATTGTTTGTTAATGTAATGGTCATATATTAAAGGTTAATTTAATTGTATTTATATTAATATTATAAAAAGAAAAAAATTGTTTGTTTGAACGTGCTAATCATAGAAACTACCTGTGTGATTTCTAAATATTTTTTTGTATTCGATAGAACAATCAGTGAGGTAAGCTTTAGGTTATTTACATCATGATACCACCTATAGGAGCAAAGCACTATATTGAATAAAGTTACAAAAACGGGTATAATTTAATAACATATTAATTCCGCGGAACTGAATTTGCGGTAAAGCTAGTTTTTTTTTATAAATTTTAACTGATCGCAGCCAAATATGAAAACATGTTATGATTTCGCGACAACTGCACTGGGTCAATTATACGTTTGTTTTCCATATCTAGGTTCTTATTTGTCAGTCTAATATATATTTATTTTTAATTTCTGAAAATTATGAATTATAATCAACCTATCTCATCAACTTTTTCATAACACTCAACGATATAATTTAACAAATGATCTTTCAATCAAGCGCCGGAGTTAATCAAAAATTAAATGACGGGTGCACCTTTATCATGTTTTTTACCAAATTCCTAGAAACACCTGCCCGTTGTTACATACTACAACATACTACCTGGGTTATGGGTCACACCGTCCTGATACCACAGAGTAAAAACCTCGTTAGTGAACACTGACAGTTTTTTGCAGTGTCTCAGCTAATGGGGCTTACTAATCGTTTTATGACATCTGATTATTTAATAGGTGCTATTTTGGTCTGTCATTTTTGACACTACTATTGCGAATTTTTTACTTTTAGATTTCAAATATGTTTGAGAGGTATTTTATCTGCTAATGAGATTCTTCTATTTACAAGGTTAGTAGAATATTCGGGTGTATTTTGTTAAATCAGCTTTGGCTAATTAATTCAAAGTTGACACTATAAAATTACGAAACCTACAGGAATTTATTTTGTTATATATCTAGTCTTTATTAAACAAAATATAAATATAACATGAGTGAAGTCATGTAAATATTCACAGGTTCCCGCTTTGTCGAACGATATCCCTATACATAATTAATTAAGTATAACATGGTTAACTTATATCAAAGCTTCGGGTATATTTAAAAATAGTGCAAACGTAAAAATACCTAAGCCGACATAACAAGTTCACGTCGCACCTTCATCTCGCCGCATATTCGAATAACAACCAAACTCCATAATTTACAACGAGTCTCATTAGTATACGCAGCCGTTACAAAGTCACTGCGCGCACCACGGCCAAAGACGCCGCCCAACAAAGCCATTGACATTCATATTTTAACGCTAAACGTGACCACGGAACAACTACATGTCGACGACGGTCGGAGATACTTATTTTACGCTCAATCGAATTCGATAATAATTAATACATCAATATCGAATCGAGTCGATCATAAACGGAACTCCATCGAACCACCCAGCCATATATATTTAAATACAGAAAAAAAAAGAACTTAAACCAAATTTTCGAATGTATTTTTTCAAATGTGCCAATGTCGTTGAGGTGAACATAGCACAGTGAAGGAATCCGTGGCGGACTTAATTGACCTGAATCTCGATACATTTTTTTTTTCAATCCTTTAAAGGACATAAGTAGTTTCATCGTTCTCACAGTGGATGAAGACATAAAAATTTTGGAAGTGACCGGAGCTCGCGGCGCGTCAAAAGCGGACCACATGCGTTATTTTCGTGGCTTATATATATAAGGTGATCGTTTTCTTGTTGGGTCCGTCGCTAAATTGGTGGTCGGTGACGCCTTTTGCATCGCCCTATTATTTCTGGTTTTAACAACCGGCTCGGAACACCGGCATAGCGGCGTGATCGACAAATCAAATCGTTTTAGTATAGAAGTTTTTTGCTCTCGATCCCGCGACGTGTTTGTTTTCTTACGTATAAGATAGTTATTATGAAGATTGGTGGCTGGGATTACACTTTATTGTTACACGAAATAGTTAATTATAAGGATTAAAATACTATGCAGGTTTTATATTTCATACAGTATGCTAACAAGGATTTAATATCTACTTTTGTTTATATAAAAAATCTAATAAATAAGGCTTAGTTTAAATGCTTACGTTTCGTGTTCTTTTAGGGTAACGTATAACTTTTTGTACAGTAGGCCTGCTTCGTAACCACCCTCAAGTTGGAAATCTAACGCCAAATACCAATAGGTGTGTTTGCAGGTGTGCGACAGTTGCACTTAAGAGCCAGTTCCTCCACAAGTTTAGCGTGTCTACCAACTTGGACCTTATCATCACTTAAGATCAGATGAGATTATGGCCTTAACGCTTTACCTTATATAAAAAAAAAACTTTAATTATAAAATTAAGAAATGACATAGCTAGAGAATAATTCATAGTTATGCACTAACAAGAGAATGAATTTTGTATTATGAGAATTTTATGACAAATTTAGGGCCTAATATTTAGTGTGGTTCAAGATTATGCAAAAAGTAGTCTGTGTTACAAACTACGCATGTACCGTTGTCATTTAAGGCAAACTGTAGGCATGTGTTCAATCAAAACGGTAAATCACGTAAGAAGTCTTCTTACCTCTGTAAGTACACTACTAGAACTTGGTCAACTGGAAGAAACAAAAGCTATGAGGTTCCAAAAACATTTCTTGAATTTTTATTTTGTATGTTTTAACACATTGTTGCCTAACAGCACTCGATTATTATATTATTATTAATTAGCTGTGCCTGCGACTTCCCGTAGAATTATATATTTGTCTTTTAATTTTTACCCGTTTTTGTAATTTTTTCAGTATATCAGTTATAATTTTTTACAGTTTTGCTTCTATTGGTAGTAGCGTGGTGTTCAATAGTCTGAAAGCCTACGCCTAAAACTTTCCTTGATGATTGCTTAATCAAATACAAAAAGATTTTTTGAAATACGACTGGTAATTTCTACTACTAGCGCGATCAAACATATTTTTCCGCCTTATAATATTAATATAGATTATATTTACATTGGGCACTCCAGTAAAGCTCCCAATCAACATGATTTTTTCCGACTTCTCCAACAGTCATCGTCATATTTATATCGATTTCCTTAAAACCCTAATGAATTATACAATTAATCCTTTCTCATGAAAACAATTTGTCTATTTATGAAAACCGTATGAAAATCTGTTTGGTAGCTTTTGAGTTAATCGCGTTCAGAAAGACAGACATCGTGGGAAGAATTTGTTTGTTAGGAACACACTCTGTCAAATTCCTTTATGTGATCCTAAATTTTTCATGATAGAACACGTATGGTTTAAAAAGTACCGAATCAGTAATATATATACTCGATTCTCGTGATGTATTAAAATCATTTTAATTTGGACGAATTCACGGAAGGTAATCTAAGATATAAATTTTATAAACTATCTATAGCTAATTCTTAAACAAGAATCTTTAGTGGCGATGTCCAATTAATTTTAAATTATTTATTATAAAGGAATCGGTTCTCGAGAAATAGCTCGTAAATGACATGTCTCGTATTAGTCACAGTTAACGTTAAGCGGGCGCTTTATATTCAAACAGGTCCTGTCATGTTAACAACTCAATCTGCACTGGTTGAGCTAGACTTGATTTGTGAACTGTTAGTAACCAGATTATTATCATAAACACAGTTGAAACTTATTACTATTTGTATCAATTTTAATGTATAATAATTCGTTTTTTATATTGAGAATTTGAAATTAATTTATTCATTTTTAATTAAAGCGAGTAGAGGTTTTTTGTGGATGCTTTTAGTTTTAAATCTTTATTGGTCGGAATTGATAAGGTATATACATTATTAATTATTAATATGCCAAATCAGATGAAGACATAGCATTTTGTTTTTGGTATTCAATGTACCGATATAAAAAAAAAAACCGCCGCATAGTTTGCTGTATAATATTACCATGTTGTCAGAGGTAGGGATCATTTTTCAATCCATTTTTGAAAATACTGATGCTCTGGGAATCGTTGTTTTGGGTAACTCATACCACAACATTGATGTATGTGATGGAAAAATTCTAGAGAGATTTTTGATGGCACATCAGTGGACGTGAGTTCGAATCTACCTACAATATATCTGAACTTTTGTTGACGGTAAACATCGTGAGGAAACCATAGCATAGTGGTAGGGCTTTTTCTAATACTCACCTGGCCAGCTAACACTCTCAAGTTGAAAATCTTCCACCAAATACCTACAGGTGTGTTCCGGCAGTTGGAATTGAGAGCTAGCCTTTTGCGTGTTCACCATCTTGGACCATTATTTTCACTGTGTAACATCAGGTGAAATTGTAGCTATAATCTCATAAGGTATATCAAAAACAGAGAGAGAGCACGTTATCATAACATGTCGTGTTTGACTACCAGCTAAGAGAAAAAGAGGGGACCAGACCGAAAAATTCCTAACCACTCCAAAAAATACAAAGGATACACTGCGAATTTTCAAGGAGCCTCGATTTCGATTAATTAGACATAAGATTGTGTAGAAATGTTTTTTTTTCATCCTTAAATGAGGAACGTGTGGTATAAATTTCAATGTATTGTTTTCAGGGTTGGAATATTTAAGCGCAGCGAGGAGTCTGCATCCTGAGCTCCACGCCGGCAGTACCCTCGCCAGCCAGGACTTTCAACTAAGTTTAGACGGTAATTTGAACTCATTATGTGATTGCTCTTTAATCATAAATTCTCTGGCCAGGTTTTGTTAGTATGTTTTATTATAGTAACCGATATATAGAATTATGTATTACGAATTATGTTTGTATGTAGTGGATTTACATGTAGGCTGAGTTGGCTGGAGCTAACTGGTATTTTTTTTAGAAACTGAAATGATTTGCACCTATAAGATACCTTAATGTTGCTAGATAATATGTTTCAAAACTTAGAATCTAAGTTTCATATCGTTTTTTTTCTACAATTTATGTAGTTCTATCTGGAGTCTAATATTAGAGGTAGGTGGGATGGCAAAATTTGAATAGCCTAGAGGCCAGATAAAGAAGTATAGAAATTTATATTACGAAAGATACACAGATAACACAAAAAGTGAGTAAATGGAAGGTTAGCACCATACAATTTGAAAATGTTGCAATTATATTATACTAGCTTTCTCCCGCGGCTTCACTCGCGTTAATATCGGATGACGTAATAAAAAGTTTCATACAAAATTTATCTCTTTCTTTACCCCGCTCTCATTAAGTTTGTCGCAAAATCGATTCAGTTATTTAGGCGTGAAAGCGTAACAAACTCACTTTCACATTTGTTATATTAGTAAGGGTGCGGCACTATAAGAACGAGTACGTGTGCCCGGTCAAACAAAGTTGTCGTAATTTACTTACTACCCAGTAAATCTAAATACATTTATGATTACTAATATAAGAAATGTTTTTAGGTTCTCGAATAGCATCACCTACAAGGCTAAGGTTGTCTGGCGGGACCATAGGCGCCTCTGCGAATCGGAAACGAGCGGTATCTTGGAGTCCATATTCAGCGGAATCCTTAGACTTAGCAGCGGTCATTAGAGCGTCTCCTGCAAGTTTAGCTGTACGTGCTCCGTCAGCTGCATCTACCGGCAGCTATGGCCATCTTAGTGCTGGTAAATTCACTGCCACCTTTATTTTTTTTTAATACTTTACTGGTTTAGCGCTTGGCTACAATCTGAGCTGTTGTAAGGTGCTGATGTGGTCCAAGATGGTGGACACATTAAACTGGCTGAAGAAACTGCCAAACACATATAGTTAGTGAATGATTTTCAACTTCAAATCAATGCTTTAGCATTAAAAAGGTAATTAGTTTCTGCCTATGTTTCACTTCATAAATTTGATTATTTATTAAGTTTTGACTGAGATGAAACAATTTGCACTCTGTCTATTGAAAAGCGTTTGCATGAATACGTAATGTTGCTAGATTTATTCACAAAAAAATCTTATAAAGTATAATTGCAAGTGCATTTATTGTTTATAAACACATATTCGGTCTAAATATGAAGTTATTTTGATTCTCTCAGGTGCGATATCACCCGCTCTATCGCTGTCTCATGCGTCTCTGGCGCAGCAGCTGCTTGCCCGGGGCGGTGTGGTGGGAGGCAGTGGGGTGCTAGCCGGTGGAGTGCTTTTGGATCCAGCTCATCAGCAGGCTGCGGCCGCTGCTGCTCATCACGCGGCACATGCTCATCTTGTTGCCGGAATCCATAGGTTCGGCTTCAATTATACATATATTAACGTATTAAGCCTTTATTAACATCTTTTAGATAAAGAATTATGTTCGCTGTGCAAGCAGATTTATCAGCCTTCTTTAGTACCTTAAAGCAGTGGTTCTCAACATTTTTTCGTTCCCATACCCCTTAATAAATCTCTTCATTTGTAAGTACTTCTCCCCTGATAATTGCATACCTATAAAGGTGTTTCGTTTCTCTTAAGGTCTATCTGTTGTCAATCTTAACTTTGTGATATACCTACTAACGTCTTTTATATACCTAGTAATATGGGATATACATAGTAATGTAGTGAGTCTTGTGACCTATAGACAGTTACGTTAAGGAGTCCCTTTATGTTCTTTTTTTAATTAATTTTTTATTCTTATATAATTATGTTATTATTGACATCTGATACATTAAAAAGGCAGGATATTTATATAAATATGCTGGTTTTTCAATTTCAAAGTTTAAACCTTAAACAGAATATTATTTATAAATAATAATCAAATGTTATTGTTCAAATTCAAAAATATCAAAACTTGTAATGTTCTTATTAAATCACATATTGTTGACATAACAAAGTTCTCAATATTTCAGCCATTACCAATATAATTTTCACGTACTCCTATTTCATTTTGGGAATCGCTGTCTTGTATGAATACACTTTTGATGTAATAAGGATATGTATAACACACTACTTCTAGGGCCCATTTTCATTGGTCGTTATAGCCCGCATTCAGGATGCGGGAGATTTCTGTGCATGCGTGCCATAGGGACTGCATGCGAAAACCGTTTTCATTAGTCGATAGGGCCCGCTTGCGATTTGATATATATCCTACACCACGCATTTGTTTTGAAAGAGTGAGATAGTATATGATATTTCTCTATGAATTTCATTGGATGTTAGGCCGTGTGAGAGGAATGCCCGCACGCCGTATATATAGATACATTACTTTACTTAGTCCGTAATCAGGGACTCCCCGCATACGGTATAGTAACTAAGTTACCTACCAATGAAAATGAGCCCCTAGAGAAGAGAGTCATTTGCGGTTTAAAGCTCAACGACTCATATTACCACTCTTCGTCCAGACAAGATATATTTCACACTTTTTTGGTAGATTATATTTGATCTAATGTTTATGTTGCATCGATTTAACAGATCTCACATTTCGTCACCAACCCAACTCCTCATGGGTGCGCCGGTGGATGTCAGGCCCGGACTGGGGTTGGACGGGACTCCTCCACAGCATCTCCAGCAACCGCCTCAACAGCCGGAGATCACCAGCGTTATGGAAGCCGATAGGTAAATTGAAGAAATTCTATGTTTTTAACGGACTAAGGGTTTATTTTCATAAATAACGGAACAAGTTTTAGAAATAATTTCCGAGATTTTATTTATAACAATTGATAGTATAACTTTTTCTTCAAAAATTAGTGAGCAAAAGTAAAATTTTAATTTGTCAGTTGCACATAACACACTCTGTTTCCATTCATTTTACTCATATTTATGTACAATCATCATCGAAGTCTTAAAGTATTTGTTTTATAATAAGTATTAACATTTTTGATAATACCAAATTAGAGCCACTTGTAAATTCTGAAGGATTTTGGTCTCGACTTAATTTATACACAAAGATTGAAACTTTGTCCTGTTTCATGTTACATTCATTGTAATTCAACCGTCAGTTTTGTCTACAGCGCATCGGGAATGACCCAACGCAAGTCGCCACAAGTATTGATAGGGCATCGAGATAGCGTGCATAGTAACAAACCTTTGTCGGCCGCCGCAGAAAGCACGGTCACCGACGGCTTGGACTCCAAAGATGAACCTGGTGATTTCATTGAAACTAATTGCCATTGGGTAAGCCATTAGTAATAAACTTATTTGTCTTTTATATCGAAAATAATTGAGAGTTTACAAACCATTTTGAAATTATATTTCAGTAAATCTATATTAATAGGTTGATATTTTAAAACGAAAAAAAAAATATGTTTATGTGAACGCGCTAATCTTTGAAATTACCAAACGGATATCAAAAGTTATTTTTGTGTTTTATAGAACAATATTTAACGAAGTTTAATCAATATCATATTAGCATCAATAGAAGCAAAGCTGTAATGAAAAAAAAGTTCCAATACGAGCAAAAATGATGAATTAAATTTCACCCTAACGAAGTCGTGGGTACAGCTATAATAATATATTCCATTGAATAATTACTAATATCATAAAGCTGAGAAGTTTATATGTTTGAACACGCTAATATCAGGAACTACGAGTTGAAAATAAAAAATTGTTTTCGCAGTCGGCAGCCAAATTATTGAGGAAGGTTTAAGTATCAAACATCACGTTACAGTGCTTAGAAAGACGAGCAATTAAAAAAAGCAGTGTGATGTAAGCAAGATTGCAACGTGACGCTCAAACTCAATGCTTAACTGTTCAACCGATCATCATGAAACTATTCATATACGTTTTCATGTGTACAGAAAACACATAGGGATCTTTCATCCAAAGAAAAGTACTCTCGTGTCATAGAAAAATAATGTTAGCTCCACGAACACTATGTTGCGGTCATTTATATTAGTACTTGTCCAGCTCTTTTCATGGAATTAAATTACAAACACACAGATATACATAATTAACTAAACGCTTCAAAGTTTCGTAAGAAAAGCAATAAATATGTGTCAATAAGATTAGGTATCGTTGGAGATGACAATTGGATCTGACTAGATCATAGTCCATATACCAGGCTCAACATGTTCTATAATGTTATTCTTAGACATATCACGGTCTAACATTAGACGGTATATATCTCACAAACAAGCATATATTCCGCAAGGAACACGTACATGCTTATAAACTCGTCACATTGATTCTTTTCGCTTGTCAGTCATCCTACTATATCCGCATTGTATTCAACTGTAAAGAGGCTTGCTGCCTGTCATATAAACTATGACCACACATTGATTATTCGCCATCATTTCTGGAGAATTTTGGTCTTGCTATTAAGTAACCTAGCGGTCTACTACAAAAAAAAATTACACCCGAATCTCAAATTTTACTACATCATTTGAGCAATCTAGCGTAACTTAAACTTAGTTTTTAATATCTGTATGTTTGTCAGTCTCTCGTGACACGGTTATTGAAGCTTAGTGTGAGTGGAGGTTTTTGAACAAAAGATAAGATCATGTTTTTTTCTAGTTAAGGTTTAGTGTTATGACCACAATCTCATCTGATTTTAAGTGACGATGTAAACCTATAGGCATTTAGCGGCAGATTTTCAAATTGAGAGTGGTTGCTAGACAGGCGCGCATTAGATAAAGCTCTACCACTATTCTAAGGTTTCATCACGATGTTTTCCTTCACCGAAAGCTTACATCGTTTGTACATACTACCAACTGAGCTATCATCGCTTCAAAACGTTTTATAGAATTTGTAGTTTAATGTTTTATATTTACAGGTGGATTGCAAACTCGAGTTTCCGACTCAAGATGACCTCGTGAAGCATATAAATACAGATCATATACACGCCAGCAAGAAAGCATTCGTGTGCCGCTGGGTCGGCTGTTCTAGAGACGAGAAACCGTTCAAAGCTCAATACATGCTCGTGGTCCATATGAGAAGACATACAGGAGAGAAACCCCATAAATGTACCGTAAGTATATATTTCAAAAGGTTTCTCTTATCTTTATACGTTAAAATTTAAAATGAGTCTAACGTCTGATAGATATGAATAAATATATGCACTGTCCGTGCAACAGTTCAATTTTTTTTAATTAAAACGTGTTAATGTATTCCAGTTCGAAGGTTGTTGTAAAGCGTATTCCCGGTTAGAAAATTTGAAAACTCATTTAAGAAGTCACACGGGCGAGAAGCCTTATACATGCGAGTACCCTGGCTGCGCCAAGGCGTTTTCCAATGCAAGCGATCGTGCTAAACACCAAAATAGGACACACAGTAATGAGGTAAGTTATAACTTGTATATTGGCCTTAACATTCGAAGATCATTTTATAATTTTCAAAACGAGATTACACATATTTCTCCCTCAAACAGGCTAATCAAAAGCTTTTAAAGTTGAACGGTTGAAAGGTGCCTTTTAAAGCCTGCAAAATTAGCTATTTGCCTGAAATTTTAAATCTATCGTAAATAACCTGTAGTTGAGAACCAATTCTTAATTAGACAAATTTAACTTGATGCTATTTTTGACTATATGTTGTATACCATTAATAATATTATAAAGCGGAAAAGTTTGTTCGTTTGTTTGAACGCGCTAATCTTAAGAACTACTAGTCGGATTTCAAACATTATTTTTGTATTTGATAGAGCAATAATTGTGGAAGGCTTTAACATCACGCTACTAACAATGGGTGCGAAGCTGTATTGAAAAAAATATTTAAAACATGTTCCAGTTCCAGAATTTAGAATTAAGTCGCAGACACGGCTGATGCAATAATATAATAAATATTTATATTAGAAGCCAGAGTATTGCATTTGTGGAATGATCATAAAAAGCTGAATGGTATTCATTAAGTTATAATCTTTATACACATATGTCATTACATAAATATATTTCAGAAACCTTACGTATGCAAAGCCCCTGGGTGTACAAAGAGGTATACAGACCCATCGTCACTCAGGAAACACGTGAAAACGGTCCATGGCGCTGAATTTTACGCCAGCAAGAAACATAAAGGTAAGATTCATCAAACTGTTAAGTTTTATATATCTAATGCGTTGTTGTTTTTCTAAACCTTTTCAATAAGGCTCTGTATTATGTTAATTGTGATTTTTTATAGATTTATAACTATACCGTTAAGGCCATAATCTCACCTGATGTTAAATGACGATGTAGATCAAGATGGTGAATACCCTAAGTCTAGCATGGGGACTGGCTTTTAAGTGCAACTGCCGGAACAAATCTATAGGTATTTGGTGGTAGATTTTCAACTTTAGGGTGGTAGCTAACCAGCTGAAGCGATGATAGCTCAGTGGCAGTGTGTACGAACTCTGCGTCAGGGGACGTAAGTTCGATTCCACCTACAACAAGCTTGTATCCTTATAATGTTCTCCGTCATTCCAATATACGTCTATTGTTTGAGCCATCTTTGCTTCTACGAGTTTTGCTTACAGGTTGTAGCAGAGGTGATGACTCCGCGGAATCTGGTGGTGGTGGAGCAGGTTCTTCACCACGCTCTGAAGAAGGTGGAGTACCGACTGGTGTCCGAGGTCATACCTCGTCTGCTTCTGTTAAAAGCGAAAGTCCTGCTTCACCGCTACCTCATGGACTACATACCCCTGCGCATCAGGTAATAGTTCTCTTTAATCCTTTTGTTTTAAGGTTTCGAGTCTCCAGTAATTTATATAATTTTGCCTGTCTTGATTAATCCATTTATATTAGATATCTATCACTTCCTATAAGTTTATCGCGAGAAAAAGTATGCTATTTCCGTCTCGAAGGTCCCATCTATTTCTGTACCTAAATTCATTACAATCGATTCTGCAGTTTAGGCGTGAAATCGTAACAAACAAACAAACTCATTTTCGGATTTATAATATTAGTAAAGATGATAACTTTGCCTCATGAACTTATTTATCTGTGTGCCTTGTAATTGTTAACTACTTAAAAGTAGATTATGGTGCTATAAAAAAATTACTGTAGACTGTTTTTATTAGATTTAGGAATTGATCTTACAGTTGTCAGCGCAATGTGGCGGCGAACTGGATTTCGGTGGTTCTGCTCTCGGTGGATTTGGTGATGATCACGGTGCTCCTTACTTCAGACTAGATGGAGAGGTGAGGCATTATCATTTTATTATTTATTAGGGCTTGTGGTTTTTCGTTTTTTTTTTTTTAATTTAATGTTTCTTTAGGGGTGATTAAGGTGGTTTTTCTATGGTTCAAACGCTTTAAACTATTGAAACTCTCGTAAACAATCTATCTATAGTCGTGAAGAGGGAAGAGGTATCTAAGCAGGCCAGCATGACTGCAATGACTGGAAATGAATTTTGGTATACTATCAGCCGCCGCTGATTTGGATTGTACTGTACTTAACATCACTTACTTGCGCAATATAAAAAAACACACTGTTTATAAATGTATATTGTGTCAATTGAATTTTATTATATTTGATATTGGGCTTGCGCACTTTGTCACGTTTATATATCTGTGGTCTATATATTCTCTGAACCTACGTTAATATGTCGCAGCGATATCTAGTTTCTTCGGACTTAGTTTTGTTATAGTCTCAATTGAGAGTTTAATAGTATGCAACCTGACAAAGTTAAGTTCAGCTCGGTATACGTTTTTGCTTTTTATACTGTTGCACGCCTCATAAGCGAAGCGTTGAGGTGGGTACTACTGTCACTTCACACAAAAGAACTGATTTTTTAAATCTTAAAATGTCTCTATTTGTTCATATATTGCACTTGTAAAATAATATATACACAAACATATCAAGAAAAAACACAATTTTACCACTCATGATACTTTTAATGCCTTTTCTCATTGCCAAAAAGTTTTGTCTTGGACGTCCGTGAATCTGTATGTGCGGATCCTGTATATTATCACGATAACCACCGAAATACTTTACTAATCGCGTCCTTTTTTTTGTTACGTTTCAGTATAATTAGAAATAGAACCCTATAACTTTTCACGGTCTGATTCGATCTGGTTTAATTGTTATTAAATAAACAAAAAATAAAATGAGATTATGGGACGTGCACTTTTAGTTTTTTTTTTTTTTATACTTAAGGTTTAGCGTTATGGCCATAATCTCACCTGATTTTAAGTGACGATACGGCCCAAGTTGGTAGACACGCTAAACCTGTGGAGGAACTTGCTCTCAAGTGCTGCTGCCGGAACACACCTATTGGTATTTGGCGGCAGGTTCACAACTAGAGGGTGGTAGCTAGCCTGGCGGGCATTAGAAAAAGCCCTACCACCATGCTATGGTTTCCTCACGGTGTTTTCCTTCACCGAAAGCTCAAGCTCATTGTAGGTGCTTGGGTTCGAACCCACGTCCCTTGACGCGAAGTCGTGCACACTACCACTGAGCTATCATCTCATTCAAGATTTTCCAAACTTTTTAAAAATGTATTCGGATGAAAATTTGAATAATTGTATGTAGGTGGAACAAGAAGTGGTAGGAGAAGTCGGTCAACTGCCGCTGATGCTGCGCGCGATGGTCGCCATCGGGGAGCCGCGAGCGCACCACCACGCGCCGCGATTCGGCAACAAGATGGGTATCGCCAGGCTCCTTCCACCACCACATGCTGCTGATATCGGTGGGGGTATGTCTACTATCTATATTAATATAATGTGGAACATCCATATACGTTTGATAAACACCCTTTTGTATTCCTTTATATCTATAGATGTTTCTTAGGAACACATTTAATTATTGATATGTTTTCAAATAAAATTGACAATTAAAACGAAAAGCCACGATTATAATATATTTTTTATTCAAATTCACAACTGTTCTCGAATTCTATACCGGAAAACTTTGTTTGAATATGAATATATATTCGATAGCGCTATCATTGAGGAAGGCTTTAGGTTATTTTAAATTACGCTACCATCAATACAAGCGAACTTGTATAAAATAAAATTCTAAAAACGGGCAAAAATCATTAAATAATTATTAGTTCCACGCGGACGATGTTGCAGGTATAGTATATAGTAATACTCGGAACTTATGCGATAGGTGGAACTAAACCGCAGCCACGTTAGTTTGACGTAAAACTTCTCATATTTATATATGATCTTACTCTTAACTGAAAGGCCAGTAATGCACCTGCAATTCCTCAGGTGTTGCGGGTTGCCCATGGGTGGCGGTGATCACTTACCATCAGGTGATCCGCTTACTTGTTTGCCCCCCATTCCATAGTTTTATTTTATGTTAATTGGACATGAGAAAATAGTTTAAAAAGATGTTTAATAAAACCTTAAATAACACTATTACAAAATCGCAACGGTCTAAATCACTTTGACATGTGTCGTTCTATACAGTTTCTGTTATTTATTTACGTTAGCAACGCGTTAGCAATCGTCGAAAGGCAAGATTAATGCTAAGAGCTCAGATATGATACAGTAATATTACCAAACAAATATAAAAACAAAATCAGTGCCAATTGACAAAACTACTTTTTTACATTTGCATCATTATAAAAGTTTTCTTTTGTCATTTTAAGAGTATAAGGCAATAAATAAATTTAATTGATGTATACAGGCGGTGTGCAAGGCCGAACAGAACTGGGTAACACCAATGTGACTGTGGAGCTGAAGACCGGAGCGCCGAATACGAGGCGGGACTCGGGAATATCATCTGGGAGCAGCTTGTACAGTGCCAGGTCATTGAATTATTATTATTTTTTGTTATAGTAATATAATTATGTGGTAAGGTCAGCAAATTACAAGCTGTCCCTGGTCGCTGGCAACAGTGAATGGCTATTGGTTTAAGGCCTTTTAGGTTCAACCAGTGAATACTTTGTTGCCGAAAGAATTATCTGTTTAGTTCTCGTTGTATTTGGATCTGTATATTTATTTACCATTATTAAGATTTTTGCAACAGATACAATGTGAACTACTTTATAGTCCTCTTTATAGTTTTCTTTTAAATTACAAGTATACTTTCCTCTGACATAATCAGAGATTTTGATTACATGGATTTATTTTATACACTAACACTTTATTTATATATTCTTATACTTCTTATACTACTACAACTAGACACATAACAGGTTTTCAGAGCTTAAATTAATACTAATTATTTAATACATTATAAACTATTACATAATCCAGCTTAAGTTTAACAAAGTTAATGTACTTATACATTTTTGCTTAATTTCAACACTTTCTTACTCTTCATTATTACCTATCATTAGAACACTATTCTCTTTATAGTTAATAAGTTAAGCATTATGGCCACAATCTCATTTCATGTTATTGATGCAGCCCAAGATGGTGGACATGCTAAGTCTAGTCAAACGAACACACCTTTACGTATTTAGTACCAAATTATCACCAAAAACTCCGGCTCATTGTAATAGGATTCGAACTCACGTCCCTTGACGCGGCGTCCGCACACTACCAAGTTAGCTATTATCTCTTCAAGATAGTGCTATGTTAAAGAAACAGTGTATGATTATTAGTTAACTTTGGGTTTATGAATACCAAAATGTATACTTTATTGCACTTTGAATATATGCACTATCGAGCGTACTGCCATAAGATATTTCTTCTACTTCATAAGCCTTTACCTATCTAGGTACGGTCGGCACAATACTTTTTCTCCTTATAAAAAATAATTAGTGAAAATAAAAGAATTAATATAAATAAGCTTATAATAATAATCAAATTGTTATTTTCTTTCTTCAGGTCATCAGACATATCTCGAAAGAGTAGTCAAGCTTCGGTGGTGGGTGGTGCTGGGACAGCGAGTGTCGCCGGGCCGCAGCGTCTAGTCTCCCAGCAGACAGCTGTCTACGCTGACCAGTTGTCTCCTGACAGCAGTCGAAGGTAACTCTAACGGTCACATTTTTCACCTTTCCCTATATTGTTTCCTACATAATTGAGAAAATTTACATATTTCATATTACCTATATCTCTGACATTATTAGTCCTAGAAGCGTGGCACCAAAATATTTCCATTGTACACAATCTTAATTATGTATTAAATAATTATAAAAATAATTTAGAATGAAATAAAATTAATAAAACAATAAAATAGAGAATATTTCCACACTTGTAACGTTGATATCTTATAACAGTTATAACTGTGTCATAGATGCAAAGGATTTCGATATATCCTTAAGAAAAAAGATGTCTGAGTATGTATATGTGTGTATGTATGAATGTGTGTGAGTGTGCGTATGTATGATTAATTTTTTTAAATTTGTTGTAGTAAAAAACTCGCTGACATATTAAAATATTTAATTTAATTGTCATTTGAACAATCAATATATTCAAGCCCTATGTGGCGAATTGATTTGAAATTTATCATGCACATTCTTTTCACCTACTGAGAACGGATTTTACAGAGTTGTAGGTAAAAATAAGACGCTGAGACAATAGATACTACAATATAAAAATAAAATACATATTTGATACAAAAATAAAAATAAATTAAGATAGGATTTCATTAGATATAATATTACAGATCTAGTCAAGTTTCATGTGTGGGATACGCACCGGCTCCATCCTCAACGCTAGCTGCTGTTCAGGCTGTGAGGACTTCTCAAGGCAATCAGGTAAAATATATTTTATTTATTTTATCATTGTTAGCAATACTTACAGCCTATGATGGAAACAACAAAAAAAAAATAAAGAAACACGTAATAGTTTATGTCTCAAAATGTGTATTTTTTTGTATAATTAATTTATATAATACACTTCATTTACACTCACGTCCCGTGAATTAACGACACCAAAACTAAAGAAATTATCTGGATGGGACTGCGGCCATTCCATGCTGAGTATTTAACAAATGGATCAATGCTAGTCTGTTTTTAGATTCCGTAATCCCTTTTTTACTTATGTTTTCGTTATGCTGTTATAAACATCATTTGTTTCTTATTTTCTGTTTTCAAAGACATCGAGAAAGAGATAGTTTACTTATTCCTTCATTTAAAGTATTATATTTCATTTTAACTTCTCTTTCGTGAACGGTTTTTGTGGAGTAAAGTTTAAATGTCTTTACAAATGATTTTGATAGCTTATGTTGATGTTTACAATTCATGAAAAATAAGTAACTGTGTATTCTTTTCAGGCGGTTCTTTTAAGAGGTGTGACATGCTCTGAAGTGAGGGCGGAGGAACTTGCTTTAGAGCTAGATCCAAACGTGCAGATTAAAGAGGAAGCGAGGCGGTTGTCCGAGCAGTCGAATCTTAGTGACCAGACTCAGGCCTACCAACCTTATCCAGCTAATGGTGATGAAGCGGTGAGTTATATACATAAATACATAATTGGTAATAATAACAAGGTGGATATAGTGATACTCTACATCACTGAAAGTACATCATCACACCGCATACTATTCATGCACACCCACACGTTAATATGGCTCTGTAAGGGACTACCCCCGCGGCCCTAACGCGGTTTGTGGTCCTAAGGTCGTGTTAGGATCACTAAATTAGTAAATTAGGACCTGTTGGTTACTTAGGCTCGCGAATCCTTGATCACTTTCCGGCAGTAGCCCAAGCCGAGGTTCAGCCATTCTGGCATCCTTGCGCTCGCTGCCTCGGAGCTGAGTGCCCTCAGTACTCGCCTGAAAATGTTCGATGAAGCTGTCCAAGACCATCAAGGTTAAAAGCGTTCGTCAGTTAAAAAAAAGTCATAAAGATTAACATACATAAAAAACATTTCTTTATAAAATTACAGATTTGTATAATTTCCTTCCTATGTAATTCTGAATACAAGTTTATAAAAATATGAAATTATTAACAATTTAGTGGAAATACAGTTAATTAAAAAAATATGATATCGCTCCAGGGTGACGCTCCATTCCCGTTTAAAACTGAAAATGATCAAGATGCAGTCACTTACAAGGAGTCTCGATCGAACTCTACTAATACAGTTGTGATTACCACCGCTCAAGTTCATCACCCCAACCAGGAAGTTAATCTGGAACAGGTAAATTACTACTTATTTAAAGATCTCCCTTTTTATTAATTTGTAAAATGTAGATAGCATAGTAAATATAACTTTCTTTGTACTCCAATTTTTAATGCTATTTCTAAGCAAAGACACAATTTTACTTCGTTATAATTAATTTATTTATTTATATGGGTGTTATATGAGTATTTATAAGAACTATAAACTCCTGACTTATTTTTTTACATATACAGACTACTTATATATGAATAATTATTTTATGATAGTCACGTAACGGTAATGTGTTTTTCCAGGTCGCCGAAGGAGAGATGGTGGAAAACAAGCTGGTTATACCAGACGAAATGATGCAATATCTTAACCAATCAATATTGGCTACTGAGTCGGTAACACCAGCTAAAACGGATTCCACCAATCCACCTGATCCCAACCCCAAACAAGACAAGGACAATCCTACCAAAGACAATACGAGTGAATTACAAAACACTAACAATTCTAGTGACAAAATCAGTGACGTAGCCACCAGTGACGATTCTCTACTCAAAAACTTAGGTGCCATAGGAAGTGATCTCAATATAAGTGATATTCAAGTTGATTTAAGGTCGTTAGACGTTAGCATGTCGGGTAATAGTGGATCTCTGTTAGCTGCTAAATCACCTTGTGAGAAAACTCAATTACAAGACCAAACTATTCCAGAAATAAACACAGAGATAAAAGAAAATGAATATTCGAAACCGGTTACTGTGACAAGCAATACAGCAACGAACCCGCTACAATCGTTACAGACTATGACAGCTAATCAAAATGAACAAACTAATAGAATAAGAAGTCAAAAGCAAAATTCTACAAGCCCCAAAACAGTAGTTAATCACAACATTTTAAGTCCACAAAACCTGGCTCACAGCATGCTTAGTCCGCAAAGCCTTCCTCACAGCGCCATGAGTCCTCAAAGCGTCATGAGTCCGCACAACATCCCTCATGGTGTGATGAGTCCACCGAGTGCTTATAATGTGATGAGCCCACAGAGTGTTATGAGCGTAATGTCTCCACCGCATAATGCTATGAGTCCGCAGAGTATGCAAAGTCTTATGAGTCCACAAATGACGAACCAAATTATGATGAGTCCACGACACAACAACATTGGTAGTCCAATGTCACAGAACATGAATAGTCCTATGGTCAATATGGCGAGTCCGATGCCTCAAAATATAGCCAGTCCTAGGAGCCACGGTATGCCAAGTCCGATGCATCCCGGATTACAAAGTCCTATGGCACAAGGCATGACAAGTCCAATGATGCAAAATATGCCTATGGCAATGAATGGAATGGTGAACCAAAATATGATGCCAAATCAGATTATAAACATGAATCAAATGCCGACAAACTACGTAAACAATCCAGCAAATTGCCCAAAAATACCAAACAGGAACAATGCGCAAAATCAATATAACAGTTACAATCAAAGCTCATATCCAGTGCCAGTGCAAAATCAAAACATGAATATGAGAGGGCAAAATATACACCAGTACCAAATGATGCAATACAATCAAAACCAAATGCCTGTCGTTCATCCGATACTACCTAATCAGATGGTCTACGGCAATCAGATGATAAATTACCAACCAGTGAATTATACAAATCAAGGAAGTCAAATACATCCCATGCAAATGTCGAGATCTTCGATAATGAGCGTCGATAATAGCGCCAATATGAGCCGTGGAGCTATGAACAATTACTGCGAACCACAAAACCAGTGTCCTCCGATACAGAACACGCAGTACAGCCAAAGCATGCAGTACCCCCAACCACCTCCGTACAACGTAGCGATTAATTCCAACGTGATGGGCCCACCACCGCCTAAGAACAACCACCAATACAATCAGGCGATGATGAACAACAATCAGTACTATAATCACCAACGGCCGTACAATCAATGGGACTACCCCGGACACCAGTTTAACAAACATAACATGCAGAAATCAGCCCAGAATTCATTAAACATGTCGACGGGTAGCCAAAAGCCGATGAATGGCACGAGACTAGTAAACTGTAACCAAATGAAAAACGAGCAAACGGATTGCAGCATGAACAGTCTTCGAAGCCAAAACAACCAGAATAGTGATGTTCAGGTGTGGGACATCAGCCAGTCCCAGATAGAAGCGAATAATGGAAGGAAGAAGACCCAAACTAACATGATGCGTCAAGAGACATACCAACGAACTTTGGAGTACGTAGAAAATTGCGAGAACTGGAAAAGCTCTGAAATGGTATCGAGCAGTACGCACCCACTTCAAGGCGGTGATAATATGGTTGTGAACGATCTTCAGACGTCTTTATCTTCGTTTTATGAAGAGAACCAATACCTCCAGATGATCCAGTAGTTTAAAAGAGATTATTAATTAATATTATAAATATATTAGTAATTTTATTTAGGGAATTGAAACAATAAATGGTTATCACTGGAAATTCTTTTACCCACAATTATCGATATTCTATTTTTTAGAATATTTAAATTTTCTGATTACTTTATGGTACGTTTAAAATAAGATCCATCTATATGAGTCACATAAAACCGAAGAGGACAATTTCACTTTTGGATGGTATTCAATTAAATAGGCAAAAAAATTAAATTCATTATATTGAAATACACATATATGTACATCCCTTTTATTATCTTATTTAATTCAAAACCTCCCAAAAATAAGAAACATTTGCTTCTATATGGCTCATATCGGATTAATTCCTCGATTTCTTTAACATTATAAACATATTAATAAAATAGTAGAAAATGTTACTACAGATATTTTTTTATCAATGTTTCTAAAAGTACTTATGATATCAGCAGATATATTTTAAAATAAATTTTTAAATAAGTCGTTTCGATTTCAGTGGTGACCATAATTTTAGTAAATATTGTTTAAATGATTGATTAAGGCAGTATAATAAGTCCAAGGAAACAAAATGGTTGATGAAATGTTTTCTCGTTTGGAGACTGATTAATTATAATTCAAAATTAAGGTTTATCAAATATTAAAAGTACATTTTAGTCCTTAAATATTTCGAAAAGACACAGAATTGTTCTTTGTGTAAATAAAATAAGTGTTTCGGTTTATGTCTTCCATGGATCATTATGATATAATTTTATATTATGTATTTTTGCATTTATACATAAATATTTTATAGTTTAACTTTACTGAGTGCCTTAAGATTTATATGTACATAAGTTGTACATAAATACAGTTTAGACAAGGTAGAAAAGTGCCTCCATTGACGTAAAAATAATATTTTCTTATTAAGTCCTTTACAGATAATTTTCTTTACTAACTATATATGATTCTTATAAGTTTAAGTGATCTTTGAGATTATTAGATAAGGAAATAAAATTGTACAAAATAGACATTATCTTGTAACTGTTTTTATTATTTGTGAATTCTTATTACTTTTATATATAATTTTTTTAATTATCTAGTTTACGTATGCAATATGTTTTAAGGTAACGAATCTCTTCTTAGTTAAGATTTATTTTGAGATTATTAGTGTTAAGGATTTTGTTATATTGTTTTTATTTAAATTCACTGACGCGCACAAGTTAATAAATGTAAAGGTATTTTTTATGAAACTGTATCAATAAATAAATTATTGTTTTTTTACTGTTTGTAAAATTAATTACGGACAACTGTGACAATATCTTTAATAAAATTATAAAACAAAGTCTCGGGTTTTCTTTTCGGTTCCATTCTAACACCTATTTGATTTAATAGCATGTTTTCAAAAAATGAGTTATAGAAGCAATAACGGGAAATTCACTTTCTGACAATTTTTAGTTAATAAAGCTCGCAATAGCAATTAATTTTAACATATTATGTACGTAATTATTTTGTTTGATTATTTTTAAACACCGAAAATTAGATTTCTTTTTCTGTGCTATACAGCTCAAACAATCTGGAATTTTCCCAGTGACCCTAAAAGTACAACACTTTTCTTATATAATTCTTATTCTTATAATTTCTAATACATATATATTTAGGTTTAGGAATTGGTAAAAAATTCACCTGATGACAATTGTCAATGTAGGCCAAGATGGTATGGAAAGATTTGAAGTGATGATAGCTCAGTGGTAATGTGTACGGACTCTGCATCAAGAAATGTCAGTTTGAATCCAGTAGGGCTTTTTTTAATGCTCGCCTGGCTAGTAACCACCCTCAAGTTGAAAATTTGTCGCCAAATGCCAATAGGTGTGTTGCGACAGTTGCACTTGAGAACCAGTCCCGCACAGGTTTAGCCTGTCTACCAACTTACCATTTACCATAACGCTAAACCTTAACTATAAAAAAAGTGGTGGACAAGCTAATGCTGGTGAAGGCATTGGCTCTATTTTCAAAATTTTTGTTCATTTACTTTGTTAGCGCAATGTTATAAAACCACCGAAGAATTTTGATTCTAACATTGGTTGACTAATTATCACAAAAATTGGGACATACATATATATTTTCATTAAAGATTGTATGTTGTCGGGGCAAGTTTTATTTAATTAAGGACTCGTCTATCATTGCACTAGTCCGGCTGTTTGGCTAGACTACCGGGTGGACGCCTGCCTTACCATCAGGCCGCGTCTGTCAGTTTGAATCAGTGCTTTAACAAGCCGACAAATGATCTTGGGTATTCCCAACTGGTGAGCGATGGTTAGCGCCGGGTGAGTCTTACATATGTTACCGTCCTGGGGAACTATGAGGGAATGTATAACCGCATCTCCCCGGGTTAAATAAAAATCTTATCTCATGAACTTTGTTGAACCAAATTGAAGTATTGCATATGCTGATCAATAAATAAGCCCTAACCTGAAGGTTGAGCCTGCGACTGATATATCGACCTGATCGAAGCCGAGACATGATTAACAACGAATAAATAATACAACCGACTCTTCTTAAAATCTAGAATAGTTGTTCCACAAATAGCCGGCGCACTCGTTTACATTCCGCGGTGTTACGTCACGGGCGAGAATTAAAATAGACGTTATATTTCTGTATGTTGCCAGCAGACAGCATCAATAAAATTGGTTCAGGAGATAAAATGGCCAAGATTGAACACCGTTAACTGTGTAGTCGTTCAGTGGGCGTCCCACTATGCTGTTGAAATGGTCGCATACTTTCATCCATCTACAACATCAGTAAACTCACATATCCAATGCACATTGAGAAAAAATATTAACACGAACACAAAGAAGAAATATATATGTCTGTATACCCCTTTACAGGTATCGCGTGCTCGTTATAACAACGTTGGTTAAACAAGGAAGATTATTGAAGAGGAACATTTTTAATCTTAGGAAAAGTCATAGAGATCATGATAGGAAAATAGAGTATCTAAACACATATTTAAGATTGTTAGTCCTGTCCTGTATCTTTTTCTTATATAATTATATCCAAAAACTATGTAATATGAAACAGAACGCTATCCAACATTACTTCTAGATTATTGCATTACAAAAGATTATGCGTAATGGTAAGTAGTAAGGCTAAATGTTAAAGAGACATTTAAATGTCTAGAGCCAAATGCTTGGGTACACTGCAAATATGGCCAATTCAACGTAATTTCTTATGTGCATTTTTAATTTACGTAAGCGTTACAAGAGGAAAAGTTAACAAATTAAAAGAACTTGAATGCCATATGTATTGTGTAATTATCAGACGGGCAAGCAAGCACCTGTGCGGATTGACCTCTGGTGTATAATTAGCTCGGCCGAAATACATCGCGAATATATATTAGAAAGAACAAACTATATTATGTAGGTGCTTGGCATACGAAAAAGATATTTACTGACAGCCAAATAGTAAAAATACGAGCTTCTTTCGCAACGGTTAACCGCTCTGGTGACATTGTAAACCTCTTTAAATCCTTATTTTTTAAATTTTATTAATATTATAAAGCGAAAAAGTTTGTTTGTTTACTTGAATGCGCTAATGTTAGGAACCACCAGTCGTATTTCAAAAATTATTTTTTGTATTTGATACATTAATTATCGAGAAAGGCTTTAGGCTATGTAACATCACGCTACCATTGATAGTAGTAAAGCTGTATTGAAAAAGTTGCTAAAAAGGCCAAAAATAAATAAATAGTTTTTAGTGGAAAAAGGTCGCTGAAACAGCTAGTGTTTATATATGTTCATCTGTTTTAAAAATTTAGATAATATGGGTCACGTAACTATAGATTACAAATGAGTAACCTTTGAAAATTACTGGCTAAACTTTAGTAAAACGGTAAACAATCCTTAGTTGACATAAAAATATATAAAGGAACCAAAAGGTGATCACAGGGTTTAGTATTGAGATATGTCGTCCATTTAGAATCTGAAATATCATTGTATATAATTTTCGAGTAATATTTACGTAAATCAATGTAGAAAAGACAATTTGGCTAGAGGCTAGCTGTAACAATTTGCTGAAACAAGTGGCACACTTAGGCGTGTTGCGTTTAGAGGTCATCCAGTGGGAAAACATCCAGCAATAAAGAGTGAATAAAGAAAGATATCTGTACCCTAGGTTATCATCCCCCATACGTTTCAGCATAAGTAAATTAATATCCATCTACTGACAAAGTTGTAGGTTGATATAACAGCGATTCATCGTTAAGTATTAAAGTTTGTTTTATTAATTTGGACATAAAAGTTCTTAAGAACTTCCTTTTGCGATATGCTGTGCGGGATGTATTATATAGCTTAAGTATATTTCAGAGGCTATACAACAAGTAGCAGGATGACATTGAAGAGTGTATGTATTACGTCATAATTTAACATTGTTAGTCGAGTTTCGAAGATTAATAAAAGAATGTTTAATATTGAATTGAGTGCAAACATCGAGCGCAGTGCAATTTCACTGATTGCCCGTTCTATTATTGTTCTATTGCATTAACCTTGTACACAAACTTGTATCTAATGGTGTTCTTTTAATACCTCACCTTCGAGCCTCAACCTTAGTTAAAACAGAGCGCTTAGAATTTTATTTAACTGCTGTTTGTGGGTGAATTATCGAGTACTTACTGTGTTTTTCACGAATTATAAATACTGTGCTAGCCTACAAGGCAGGGTTATTTCTTGTTTTCTTTACTTGTATATTGACAAACGTGAAAGGATATTCTAAATACTATGTGTAATAAAAAGAATTACAAAATATTAGTAATTATAAAAAAATAAATGAAAAGTTGGTTACAATATTCTTAAAAAAGAGATGGTTATTGGTTTCCTGAACAAGACAAAATGGTTATTTGACGACACTATTGGAATATTGGAAAACTAGAATTTTAAATAACTGAAGTAATGAATAAATATGTTATTGCATTTTAAATATGTACGCCAGCGAGCTTAATGTTTTAGGCATTTTCTTCCAGCTAACAGCTAGGTTCTACAAACAAAATGATTAGTGAAATAAGCTAATAGATATAGATGGACTAATGTAAATCAGTCATAACGAAAAGTATAATAAGTAAGCAAATTGTAGTCAAAAGAAAATTTCTTTTCACTAATTCCATAAAAGACCTTTTCATTTGAGGTACACTGGCTTAGCATTTTCTGAATTTACACAAGATTTTTAATGATTTCAAATCACCGAACGATAATAATACGTGACACTGTCATAGGATTATAATTATATGCATAATAACGTAACAAAATCCAAACGAATTAATTATATTACATATAAAGCAATAAACGACATAAATACTATCTTTCTTGAAAAACACTTATGAAAAGTAAAATAAAAGATAGGCAAGCGCTTTCGCTGACGGAAAACATCATGAGGAAACCATAGCATGGTAATAGAGCTTTTCCTTATGCCCACTTGGCTAGCTACCACCCTCAAGTTAAAAATTTGCCAGCAAATACTTATAGGTGTGTTCCATTAGTTGCATATAAGCGCCAGTCCCATCAGTAGGTTAAGCGCGTTCAACATCGCGGGCCACATCGTCCCTTAAAATCAGGTGATATTGTAGCTATAACACTAAACATGTAAAGTATAAAAAAGATCATTACACTTATTATACTTCAGCAGAACGCAGTCACAAACAAAACTAGTTTGAATATAAATATATCTCTTGAGTGCAGATGTTATCACAGATTAATTGGAGATTGGAACGACTACGCATTGGAAAGCACCGGTTTCTTGTTACGATTTATAAACACCGTTTGATTATTTGACTCATGTGAAGTAATATTTTTGTCTCGTTACTATGGAGGAAAACTTAAACTAGGGAGGGTAATAGGGATTATTTGATTTTTGATCATAAATTATTTCTGATTTATTTCGACAAAAACAGGTAAATTTTTGTATGTATGTAGTAACTCTATATATTAATACGTGAACCAAAAACTTTGTACTCCTTTTTTACTAAAATTACTTGGCCGGAGGATTATGAAATTTCGCACACTTACAGTTTATATAGAGGAGTGCAGAATGCTAATTTTTTTATTATAATTTTGCACAAAAATACACTGAATGAATAATAAAAACATTACACACACTATCGTGTATTTGACGTACACGCGCTTATGTATATACTCTCATGTTTATTATTAAAGTCAGTGGTCAAATTGAGAATAGATTACAGATTAATATTCTTTGTCTATACTGAATGTCAAACATAACCATAATAAATTAATTGACTACAATATATATATTATTTATTAGTGAATAATAATGTTCAAACATATAAATTATTATTTGTGCTCGAATTTTGACCACTAGACAACCACTAGTATCTATAAGTGTTTGAAAGTGTATTTAAAAAAAATGTAATAATATACTTAACATAGCTTACATAATAAAAATAAATTGCTATATATATATTTCAAATTATAAGTGAGGTTTTAATTTCTAAAAAAATAGATTTGTGGCGTTCATACTTTGAGAATATTTCAAATCATGTAAGATATGTCTAAGCGATACCTCGCAATATGGGTCCTGAATTTGATTTTTTTGCCTACACCTCTAGTAGACATATCTGATTGAGATGAAAGAGAACGTAGTAGGGTACTGTATTCTGTAGTAGGGTACTGTATACCATACCAAGCTTAGACATAATACTGCCCGGAGTCACTCATAACCTTATAACCTCTCTTCTATAGACTTCATAAAGCCCTTCCAAGGGCTAAGGATAGAAAATCATTTTTTGCTAAGTGTTAAAGGGGAACTAATGATGGTAAGTTACGGCAAACTTAACCCTGAAAGAACCTGTAAGAATCTGACATAGACCACTCTCGGCAGTTATTTGATTCTTTGCTGAATTCGCTTTTTTTTAAGATATAGGGGGGGGGGGCGGGGGTACCTGATGGTATGTGATCACCGACTCCCATGGACAACCACAACACCAGAGGAATCGCAGGTGCGTTGCCAGCCATTACAGGAGGGACTGGCTCTCAAGCGCAACTGCCGGAACACACCTATTGGTATTTGGCGGCAGATTTTCAACTTGATGGGGATAACTAGCCAGGCGGGCATTAGAAAAAGCCCTACCACCATGCTATAGTTTCTTCGCGATATTTTCCTTTACCGAAAGTTCAAGCTCATTCAAGCTGGATTCGAACACACGCTCCTTGACGCGGAGTCCGTACCTACTACCACTGAGCTTGCTTAATTCCTTTATATAAATATTGGTAAAAGTAATTGTTACACCGAGGGTGGGATACTTAGCTAATAGCTTGTAGATATTTAGTGCAATTTCTACTTTAAAATCGTGTAGATGTTTTATTATAATGTGGGGAAAAGAATTACCGGAGACAAACCAACGTTTCACACATTACTGATTCTTGGCTGTCGGGTATATGTGTCTAGGTCAAAATAATAAAAGACAGGTAACTGTTAACATAGACAAGGTTACACACATATGTTTCAATGTTTATTATATTTACTATATTTTGTATAAGTACCGAAGTACCGAATTGCGAATATATTTGTATCGTTCATAATATTAATTGGATATAATTATAATTTACCGTTGAATGAGTCCCAAACTTGCTCATCCTTCGGCTGGAGTTACGCAGCAGTCGTTGCCAAATGCGAGGCGGATCACCAGTGATTTACCGGTATCCAGTTTAGTATCAAAAAACGAAAACAATCTGTTAAAGCAATGATTTATAAAGCTCGCAAAATAAACACTGTTTGTGCCATTTTCTACGGTTTTACGAACAACCTATATACAATTAGAATATTTTCAGTTTTCTTTTGTAAGATATCCAATAATCCACATAAATATATCCACATACTAGCTCGGTCCTTGGCTCCGTATCCGTTCTATGCTCACCAGATTAATTTCTGGGTTTTGTATTTTTAAGTTTGCTCCTATGATTTAAAAAAGTAGTACTGACATCCAGCTGTGCTTGCTACATTATTTACATTAATAATTTTAGAACCTATTTTTCATGTTTTTGGACTGTGTATGAATTGTAAAGGAACGGGAACATGAAAATGTGTTTGCACTATCGCTGAGCGACTATCGTATCAATGTTCTTGAAGAATTTGTCATTAACCAGTGTTTACTCTACTCTTTTTCCATGACATCAGGATTTCGTAACAACATGTGAGTAAGCATTTGTGCAGGCATATTTGACAGGGTAATTGCGGATACATTACAGATCGCTGAGTGCTCAGAAAAGTTATAGAGTTAACTACCTTCATTGTTCTGATTTGAATGCACTATTCGTTGCGATTGGTTTATAAATATTTGGTTAGACAATACTATCGCTATTTCTTTAAAACTTTTATGGATCAATTATCAACCAACCAGCAGAGCGAGTGGAACCAGAACCCCTACCACGACTGCCGCTAATGATACTATCTTGTATTTATGTTTTCTTGCTTTTACGTTCATGTAGGCTTCGAACCGATGGAAACCTTTCACATCGTAGTTCAGTCTCTGGTATTCCCGCAACTGCCTTACGAAACCGGGGTTTGGGTTGATGAAACGTCTCCGTTGACGAACATAAACGTAAGCCTGCTCAAACGTCAATTTATATTTCTCCATAAGATAAGCTATGACGATGGTAGCGGATCTAGAAACTCCGAAGCGACAGTGCACAAGGACGTTCCCGTTTTCGATTCCTTCATCAATAAAGGAATTGGCCATTGGAAAATAGGGTAGTAGATTGTTGTCAGGAGTATCGTAAGCCCTAATATAGAGCGTGCTAATGTTGGTGTCATAGAAGGTAGATTTCGGTAGGCGGTGCGCTGCAACGGTGAGGATATGAGTGATTTTAAGTCGTTTAAGAACATTTCTGTCGGCGGCTGCTTTTTCATTGCTTAAGTAGAGTCCGGGGATTATCTGGCTATAGCAGGACTGAGTGACTAGGTCGACTTTAGTATAAAGCGCTTTTCTTGACCAGTTCTTGAAGCCAGTAAAAGCGATAACGGGGTTTGGTATGTTGAAGAAAGCGACAATAAAAGCGCTTTTAAACATCACAGTTAATATATCTCGGAAGCTTATCATGTTATCAGTTGGGTTGGTTCTCACATCTTCTTTGGTTTTTTTTGTTGATTCTGTTTACATTTCTATTTATATATGATTTTAGTACATTTTTGGTATTTTGAGTGATGTTATAGTGTTTTAATGACAGTGTTTTCTGTCAACGTTATATGGTTATTTATATATGGCCAGCAGAATCATCAAATGTTTGCTTTCAAAACGATATTTTTTTCGTAACCAAACTTCATTTAATACCAGTTAATTTTATTAACAAATAAATTATACTATGTTAAGATAGAGGTTACAAAAAAAAAACAACAATGTGTTTCATTGGAAAGATCGAGTGGTAAAATGTATATTGGTTTCAACTTTGAAAGTACCACCGCCCACCTATTTTATTACTTCATAATGAATAAATAAATGATAATCGTCTAATAGGTGAAACTGATAAAGGACACTACTTTATACTTTCTAAATAAACATAGTGACATGTTCAGAAATTGAAGGTAAGGCCAGACAAGGTTTTTGGGCTGAACGAAGGTTAAATTGAAACTCACGGCTTTCTGAGTATGTATAAAAATTATAAACTGAATTGGGTCGCAACGTCTGCTTTAATTTGTGATTATTGATAATTAGAGTTTTTAATGTTAGTCTTTGTGATTTATATACGAAATGGGGTAAATGGTAGTAAATATCAAATTAGGTTATATTGATATATATTAGTTTTAATATTCACGACATATTACTGTCGAATATTATGTTACAAAGACAATGAACTAAGGAAATTGCCAATGAAAATTTGAATCTATGCAAAAAAGTACCTACATTTAAGGTTAAAATAATAAAAAAATGAATTTATGAAGAAAGTATATTTGTTTGGATGCTTAATCCAAAAAACTTTTTTTTCCTTATACTTATTGAGTTCGATCAGACGTTTCACAAGGTGATTTTTAGTTTATGCAACGCATATTTCTGTCGCAATCTAGGTATTTATAAGTGTCCGCGAATACGAAATATGATTTTGATCAAATCCAAGCGTTTTGCACTATGTATAAGATAGTGTATATAACGAAGTACAATGTAATTCCTAATATAGCATAGCATCTTCAGTGGACATAGTATATTTTTCTACTATGAACACTGCTTAAACATTGTTTGTTATTGCAAAATATTTTTGGCGTTTTATTCTATCACATTTGAACTGTACAATGGCATTACTAGTATCAAAAACATATAAATATGACATCGCATGTTTTGCTCCAGTGACGTTCATATTTTATTACAAAATTCTGAGACGTCAAGCAATGGTATAGATAAATACTTCTCTGGTCCTTTTACGAGATATGCTCGCCCTTAAATCGACGTCGAAGTTATATTCCTTACACTTGGAATCATAGTTAGATTGAAGGCCTTGAAGAACGCTTAAAGCAACAGCTTAGAAGGTACGTGAGCATGAGGTTCTCTCTTGAGGTGATCTGAGTCACCAGATAGGTATAATAGATCAGTTTGTACAGCCTCTTGAATATTGAATGAAGTTCTTATGTCTGTGACTTTCATTTTCCATTAACATAAGAACCCTAACCATGGACTAGCAATACGCAAGACCTGTTTAAACCCCGTCTTTAAGATTAGTAACTTCGGATTCTCTTTTGTTACGCTTGTGGTTTTTTACGTTAGACTTTTATAGCTTCAGACTATTATTACATTTAACATCAGTGCATTGTTAGTCTGATTTTACATTATTACTGATTTGCTACTTTATAGTATTGAAAAATTCTTTAAGACAAGAGATTGTCCGAATTATAAATGATATAATATACTCCATAACATTCAGTGGCGGATTTACATTCTTGCCGCCCGTAGGCTACCGTCCCTACTTATTGTACAAGTAGATTCTACGTAGGACAAGGGACGTAAATTTTAGAATAAAATAGATACAAGATTGTAAGTGGTGAAACATATTATTTAGCAACATTTACGTATATGTATAAGTGTGAAACATTTCAGTTTCCAAAAAACAAAACGATAATACCTCAAATTTGCCGCCTCTAAAATCTGCCTCTTTAGATAACAGCTTATTCAGCTAACTGATAAATCCATCACTGATAATACTGATATTGTTGTATATACCGGGTATTCCATAAATTACCGATATAAACGCTATAAGTTCAATTTAACTCGAAACCAATGATTCACCAAAAATGTTTAATACATAATCAGATGATATTTGCTGCACTGTGTTCCCATTTCATGTAATAATAACCGGAGAGTGTCGTGACCCACTTCGCATCCAGGTCAGAGGGAATTTTAAAATACACCGTGAATATTTCAAAATTTTTATTTCACGTCGTTATTTAATAAAGTTTCTATAGCGAAACTTTAATTAAATATTAATTCACTAAGTTCCTCTAGTCTCCTTGTCGCTATATTATGCATTAGCTAAGGTATGCACAGTGAGTCTTATGGTCAGTTATCGCTACAAAATAAATATAGTTACACTTCATTAGCTGTTTAAAATAAAAAAGAAATAAAGGGCTTAATGTTTAAAAAATGTTGCTTTTTTATTCTCTGCGAAACTGGATTCAATTTAACAATGGTTCGATATAAACAAAATTGGAGTGTCTGTTTGTAACATTGAAATAACCGTTTTTTACTACTTGTATATGAATATATACGGTATATACACCAAAATAACATTTTGTTACAAGTTTTGTCGGTCTGTCTGTTTGTTCCGGCTAATCTCTGTAATGGCTGGACCGATTTTGACGGGACTTTTATTGGCAGGTAACTGATGTAATAAGGAGTAACTTAAGCTACGTTTATTTTAGAAAACTTCTTTTATTTTAGAAAAGTAAAGTAATGTTGCAATGTCCAAGTACTGTCCAGTACCGCGCAGCTCACGCGCATGCCACTGGGCCGTCACGTCGGGCGCCTCCCACCGACGAATTAATATTAGTTAAATATATTCATTGTTAAGACAGGACAAAGTCTGTTAAGTCAGCTAGTGTATAATAAAAATCAACATGAAATTGAACTCTTCTAGACGCGAACAAAATTAAATATATCGCCAAATATTTTTTTTAATATTCGCATGATAGAGTATCTGATGGTACCACAGTCGACCTTTGAGTGATAAGCACTTAATTAGGAATCATCGTTATCGTTTAGGTCGTATGGTTAAGGACAGCTTATACACTTTTTCTAGCCTCTGGCGGGAGTCGCAAAATACCTACAGGTATGTATCAGCGGGTGTACTTGAGAGCCCGTCGCTCCAGTAGGCTTGTATTGTTGACCATCTTGAGTCGCTTCGCTACTTGATAACAGGTAACATTGCGACCAGACGTATAAAAATAATAATAATAAATCTATATTAATATTAAAAAAATGAAAAGTTGGTTTGTATGTTATATGTGCTGATCTTAGGAACTACCAGACGAATTTCAAAAATTCTTCTTATATTTGATATAACAATCACTGAGAAAGATTTTAAACTATTTAACATCACGCTGCTACCACAAGAAGTAAGACTGTATTGAAAAAAGTTACAAAAACGGGCAAAAAAAATACAACGTAATTTTTAGTTCCATGCAAAGAAGTCACGGACATCGTATGAAATAAAATGAATTACAACTGACTAAAGATTAAACCGAATTCAAAAACAGATGTAGGTAGAACTGTCACATACTGTAAACATCAAAATAACAGTTTTGCCCAATAACAATAATAATTTCATACTCATTGAAACTTCTGGAGACAAACCAAGAATATAATTGATGTACCGTGACGTCCAAATCGTTGCTCTAAATCTCTTCACATGTGTCGTTATTATTTATAGTCAACCGTCCATTAAGGCCTCGTTGATAAGCAAGGTCTTTAGGTATAACACAGTCTGGTACTGGATCCTTTATTTAAAAGATATTCCCTGTCCTTATGCATGTACTAAATGATTTTCTTTCTGTTTAAATTCTAACCATTATAATGCATTAACTGCATTATAATCAAAGAATAGTGTTCACTGCTGTATGTACAGTAAAGTATCTACACTATACCAATAGAAAGTCACAGTGACGATCCTCCATGTGACTACAGGTTCGATACTCGAGACGCCTCTAATATGGAACGCGACTTGCTTAACTTTTGCATTTTGGCACCTTTTCTATGGTGGTCGTTACGTATAAGTATACAATTGTCATGTCTTACCATCACGCAATTGTTCACTCGGACGCACCCACTCCTTTGATTGACAATGTAAAATGACCACGTATACAATTATATTATAGATTATATGACAGATTACCGTTTGACCATAATCCTATATTAATTAATTGATGGAAGTGATAATATATACGCTAGTATCAGAAATAGGCAAGCCCATTTTTAATCTCCATTTAGATATAGCTACGGGAATATAATAGTAGTTGCTTGGTAGATCAAAAGTAGTGACAGCAACTGAAGCAAACTTCTTAGAAGAGTATTACAAAATGTTGAGTCATCAGTACATTACCCTTCAAAAGTACTAGAAATAGAATTATATACGTCTGTTGGAATTAATAACAGAAGTAAATTGTCTATTGATGAAGTTTTATTATTGATTTTAATCTATCTAATTTTTATACATCTGCTGGTATTTGCTTACGTTAATTCAATAGTTTGTATTCAGACAACAGGTACTGGGTTCATATTTCTTAAAAAAATAACTAAATGCCCCTTCCGATTGTACAATTCGTTTTCGCATGCAAGTATTTTGTTTAACTATTTTACATTACAAAAAATCACGTCATACTAAATTATATGAAATCATGTAAACGAGACATACAGTTCCGTTGCGCAATCATTTCAGAAGCTGTACCGTTTCTAAATCCGTGCAGGAAACCGGCCGATGACTTTTTATTGTGAGCGCTAATAAATTAGCCGCATAAATTCTTGGTCATGTCACAAAATAGAGAAACTTAGTGCTTTTACTTTGTATAAATAAGCTATAGTAGTAAATGTGAAGTATTTTTAAGGTTCAAATGAAATCGTTTATTTCTCAAAACATAGCATAATAAATCCCCTATCATTTCGGAAACAATACAGCGTTTTGTAAGACAAGAAACGGCGAAAAAAACACTCCAGTAATCGCTCTTTTTGATATTTGATTACATTTGTGCAAATTTAAAAGTATTAACAATTATTTAATGCCATGCATTTTTATCTATTAAATAATCTAAAATCGTATAATACATTTTTTAACAAGTTTGTTTTACAATTGTTGTAAACTGTTTTAATTGTAGTACAGTTATTACTTTACGGATTTTTTTATAGGTAAACGGACAATTTGTTCTTTAAATGATTTATCCATTTTTGTTAGCCCTGTATGAATCAGAGAGATTATTTGTATTTTTAGTATTACATCAAGCAATTACATAACATTGACAGAACGATCAGGATCGGCATCTATAGACGTGGGATCAAGTCTTACAATGAACCTAAACTAATTAATAAATCATTGTGAAATTATGACTATTTTCCAGTGAAGACTAGTTAATTACTTTTTCAGAGTTGATGTAGTTCTGTAGCCGTATTTGAATACCAGATTCTTTTGTATCATCCTAACCGGTAACTAGAACTAGAAACCTTCTTCATATTTTATGTGCTAATGCTATGTGCTATGTGCATATAGTTAAAGATAGCTAGTGTGTTTAATATAATATTTTGTAAACATGAAACTGTATATCAAAAAACTTCGCCTTGTTAAAATCGAATGGTAAACACCTTGATTATATCTGACTAATAACTCTAATAAGTAGTCGGGTACCGTTGTTAGAATTGCAGAGTAGACCAGCTGCTTTAGTTTATATATATAGATACATTTTGTCACTCTCCAGCTCGTAATATTTAATAATTTCATTTTTAAGTATCCCCAGGTACAGCTAACCTTGACGATGAAGAGTGGAAATCATGTGACACGACTTGACTGAGATTAACGTTGCTACGTACGATTTTGTTGACTCGATGCAAGACGTTTTTGAGCCCCAATAGTAACTCTTGTAACAATACAATTATATGACGGGATATGGTTGATTAATAATACGATTGTTTGTGAATTACATTTTCTTACTTTAAAATCTGTTACCTGTATATAGACTTCAATTATTTTGACACGATTTCATATTATTCAACATCTTTCTTGAGATGAATTCTTAAGGGGAAAAGTGAATTTTCTTGCAGTGATGCTTTATAAAAAAAGTTGTAGCAGCATTGGTTCCACATCAAAACATTAAATTTTATATATTTATTTATAAAATAAAATAAAGTTACTCTATTTATGATTTAAATTATAATTTTATAAGCTACAACATATCTTCAATCACTTGGCTAATTTATGTTTAGCAATACAGAGCAACTTGATATGCTAGTGTTTTTCAGGAATACCTTAAAAAGGATCCTATCTTGCTTGTAATGCTCCCTACTAAAAGTGAAACAGTTTTTGGACAGTTTGCAGGTATTTAGTTTTACTTTAACTTGTAATTTTTGGGAAGGCTTGTAGATTAAAAAGAGAAAAAAATATAAATAAAAATCTGGCTTGATATTAATTTATATTTTTCCATGTTACTTATAATGATCACAAAATAAATCCACATAAGCTTGATATAATTAAATTTGGTGATAGGGTATTTTGCTAGCCAAACTACTGATCAAAGTTCGAGTACGTGTACAGTAAAATGTATTTACTATCAGTCTCTTTAGTCTGCACTTTGTTAAAGTAAAAGTGAGCATATAAAACAATTGTCAATATATTAAGTTGTCTAGCAAAAATAAAAAGCGTGAAAAAGAGTGGATCTTTAGCCATAGTAATTTTCAGTGGCCTGATTAGCAAGGTATTGGAATCAATTCCTTTATGGTTAAAGAAAGATGTTAACGCATTTATTGTAGTTTTCATAAACATTTATAGGTAAAATATCTAATGTTTACCTTATCAAGTGACTACAACTTTTATGAATATTTATTACTTTTACATCTAGGGCCCTAATAATTGCTTGGTATACCAACTTTATTTCACTATTGTAATTGTTAGCTTTTTAACTTGAACCTCATTTAATCAATTTTATATGCATTTTATCGATCTTTTATTTATCGACAATATTCGTGAAAAGCTAAATAAGCATTATAGTTAACCTAAGGCACTGAAATTCAAGGATGAAAACGAGGGGGAGTGCGATTTGGGGGAAACGTTCAGTTTAACAGCTAAACATCTTTTGATTCAGTCATACCGAAAGCCGCTATTTATATAGATTTATACTAAAACCTAGGTATAAGTGTTGTGTACACAATGATGTATATTTTTAGCGAGTCGGGCGGACAGTAGGCTGCGCCGGCACCAGTTGTGCGGTGGCTGGCGAGCGGGTAACGAGCGCGAAACCGGTCCACGCGTCCACGGACTAATCTCAAAAACATAAGTGAGCAGTGTTACATTTGTGTAAGTGTCGAGTGCTTTTTATACGCTTCGAGTGGCGCTCAGTGCTTCTAAGTGTCGTCTCGCCTGTGGATAAGTGAAGTAACACGTAACAAAATTGCCGCTAACACACTAACGCATGGCGTGCGTGGGTGCTTGCGTGTGGGCAGGGAAATTTGATAAGGCGTTGTGCTGCCACCGGTGACCGCTTTTGTATGCATCGAGAGTTGGGCGGGCGTGGATGCTATTTTTGTACGGCGCCGGCTATTTTCCGAGTCGACGCGGTCCGCAGCAGACGCGCGATGATTTTTCACGATGATGATGAATCTATTTCAGTTTTACGTAGGTCGGGTAAACCGCTTTGCATGACGGCTTTGAACAGAAAAAAAAGTAAATAAAATTATGTAGGTAAAAAATAATGTACTAATAAAAAATTGATACAATTTAAACACTCTATAACTAATTTAATATTTACCATAATAATATTACTAGAAAGAAATAAGTATAAAGACCTTTGATTAAATTTAAATAATAGGTTTACTATAGAGGGTAGGTATACCATATTATCTATATCCATTCAAACGAGTCTGTCCAAGTTCTATGTTCGAACGTCAAGAACAGTTTAATTCATAATATAGGGGTTTAATCTGAAAGGTTCTAATACTCTATATAACTTTCCATTCTGTGCGAAGGAGGTAAGCTATATTTTAGGATGATATATAAATAATATCAGTGGGTCATTAAGTATAATTAAAAAAAAACAAGTATACGAATAAAGAATTTACAAAAGTAAATTACATAATTTTACGGAAATTGTAATATTGATATCAAATTAATAAATTAGAATTGTAATATATTTATTTAAAAAAACTATTATGCTATCTGGGAATTTATGTATTGGGTTTGGTAATTTTGTCTTGAATTATAGGCAAAACAAACATTGGGAGGTTTCAACTCGGTCTATTAATACAAAATCTTGTAATATACACACTGGCCCAGTAGATATTACCAAACCACTGTCTCATGAATTTCAGTTTAATAGCAAAGAAATAAGGAATAAAATAGGGTTTTATATGATCTTCATTATTTTCATAGTGACCCATAATTTTTCGTGTTGAGCTGTTTCGACGAAAAATACAGATTCTTACTTAAACCCAAAGATTTAGGATAGAAAATAGTATGCATGTTTTTACTTACAACATTGATTAGGTATTAAATTGACCTTGATTAGTATTAAGATATTGAGCAGAAAATTGTATATCGAAGTAAATAATTTGGTTACCATAATTGTTTATGTTCATAGTACCTGATTTTTTTAGTTGTGTTAATTTACATAAAACATATTAAAATACTAATCATACCTTGATTAAACATCCATATTTTACTATTTTTCATACAAAGGAAATGCATATATATATATATAAAAGAAAACATTAATTTAATTCATAATTTTATTATAAATATTTTTTTAAAAGGCTGCATATTTACGTAAAATGCAACTATATAGGTGAATTCAAAAAGCAAGAATCTCTCTCAATACAAAATTCCATCCAAATCGTTAGAGCCATTTCTGATATATGTGAAATTTATTTAGATATACTCAATTAATATTATGAAAAAATAATTATTTAGTAATTATTGTGTTTATATATAGGTAAATTGTATTAGATGTAGGCAAAAACACTATATGAAATTCTTTCGAAATTAGGATATACGCATCTTTATCCAAATTACTTATTATTTCTCTGAATATAGTTACCATAACTATTTGAAATCTCAAGCAATATTAACTAAGTCTTTGTATAAAAATTCACACTATGCTCCTAACAACCTATTTCTGTATAAAAATTCAAAATTATTAGTTTCAAATTTCTTTAAGTAATAAACAAGCTTTTAATGCTAATGCCTATGAAAACTCCGAATCTAAAAAAGAATACTCGACCCAGAAATTTTGAAACAAATCCTAAATTGTTTCCGCAATGGATTCTTAATACCAGATTAAGACTACGTGACATGACTATATTTCTCTCCATCGCTTAGTTGCATCGAGCTGGCTTTAACCGAACGAGCGTGACACAAAGAAGTAGCGGATCTGAATTTCAAAACCCTACCATAAGAAGTTACACTACAAAAATTTGGTTCATAGTTTATTTTTCTGTGCACCTATATACTTTAAAATAGTATTCCATTTTTTTAATACACTTGTTATCAATAAGATTCTTTACTTCTTATTGGGTATTTTCTCATATAAAATTGATTGCAACATTCAGTACCCAAATCTCACCAGACAGTTATGGTAGTGTCAAGTTAGAACTATGTAAACTAGTAATGTAATGTATGTACTTATTTATACTGTATGATGACTGAGAGATTTTAGGAAGATACTAGTATTTGGCTAAGCCTACATCAAAAAGTATGCTTGCTATAATACGGATAGTAGCTCAAAAATCTACTATAAATATGGAAGATTCTTCCAGTTTGAATACTTAACATTACTTGAAATAGGATCTTTTAAAGCACAACATAATAGGTGGCCTATTTCTTTATAATGGAGGAAGCGATTTTTTAATTAGCTTCTTGACTCTTAGCTTCCTGTCGTTACCTACACAAGTAAGCTACACAACTCAAGAGTTAAACTTGTCAATTATTAAACAAAATATAAAAAAATACACTTGTTTGTGGTTTAATTAAAAAAAAATGCTTATAGTTTATTTGCCGTTAAATTATTTCATCGTTTTGTAAAAATACATACGTCATTAGCTGTACAGTTGGTCCACATACCCCCGAAAAGGTGCCGCACGTCAGTCTCTACGTCAAGCTGTCACTTGTCAGATTGAATTGAGTCTTGCACATCTCACTCTAAGTAGGTTTGTTAGAATAGTGGAAAAATAATTTGTTTAGATTATCATTTCTTTTCACTGGCTCGTTCAAAATGTTGGTAGTGTTATAACGAGTTTTTAGTTCGACGCTTACTACACATTCATACTATAAGTAGGTATTTATTTAGGTACAACATCTAAAATAACAATACTACATAACAATAACTTCATTATATATTATAAAAAAGTACCCGCCGTCTCTGTCTATTTGGAATAAATTCAAAAGCTACTGAAACGATTTTCATGTAGTTTTCACCAATAGATGGAACGATTCACGAGGAAGGCTAAGGTATATAATTTGATATGGTTTTGTGTAAATTAGTTGAAATATGACGATAAACGTTGAAAATGTCGAACACGTCAACCCACCTGAAGGCTTTGACGTTTAGCGCAGAAGGCGGGTAACAGCTAGTATTAAATAAAGCCTACTTCTACTAATTATACGACGATTATTTATTTACGAATCGACATATGATTCGTACATTTTATAAAATTAGGCTCTTCTTTGTCGAACTGCCACAACTTGTATTTAAACATTAATAAATATGGTGAAAAGATTGGCCAGTAAATGACGTTACTCGTACTCAGGTGTCGTAACACGAGGAGGCTCGTTTCATGTGCCTCTTTTAGGCTCTAAAAAGTAGTAACTTTTTCTCAAGGCTTATTTCTTGTGCATTTATTTTCATTACTGTTGCATTATTACAATAACAATTTTATATAATAACTGACTTTTAATACCTACGTGATACCGTGTTTTCAAGTGATGGTATAATTGCAAACGGCTTTCCTGGTGGTAAACAATTATCTTAGGCTATGGATGGTTGTAGCGTCAGAGGTATCAGAAGTGTGTTCTAAATCTTCAACCAGAGAGCCAGCCTATCAACTAGGCTTAGCATGTTCACTGCCTCGGGCCACATCATCGCTTAACGTTAGGTGAAATTATAGCCATAACGTCAACTTTCAAACCACGAAAGAAAATAATCTGACCTAAGGGACCCTGAAAACCCTGTTCTTCGCAGGGGCATAATTATTTGGAAACGATTTTTTTTACTATAGGAAGTATGGTCATACTTTGCGTCAAGTATTAAAGGAAACCACAAAGATAATTCTTCATGACCCTAAATCTTGACGGTTTCCTTTGAAAGTTTTAACTTAAAAGTTGCTTAACAAGTCATAATCATAACTTCTAACCCGCCATGCTTTTTACAATTTTTTAAGTTTTTTTTTTCATTAAAATATAGTATGTAACGTGTTGTTATGTCTTTTCGTGTTTGAAAAGTGTTCAGCCTTGATTGTCAATCATTGACATATTTTTTAAACCTTGTAATAATTGAACCAAGCACTTATCGTCGAAGGTTCTGATCTACTGTAAGTTGGTTGTTTTGAAAACCAAGTATGATTATCTATATAGCTATAATACCAAAATATCTAAGGAAATTTAATCAACAATTTGACGAAAAAGCTAAATATCAAATGAATTCCATATTTTTATTAATCCAGTGGAATAAAACATTTTAAGCTTGAGATTTAATAAACTGTGGAATATTTATTGAACTTTGAATACTTTATAGCTTTTTTAACAAACGATTATTTCTATAATTGTCAATACGTTTTGTAAGTTTCATACTAAAATTATTTCTACATATATATTTGCTTACAGATAAATAAAACTTTTAATACGCCATAACATCTTTTTAGGATATTAAAGTAATATATTACCACTTCATGTTATTTCCTTCTTCGAAGATTATGGTAATTGCCCTGTTCAAAATTTCAGTCAATTTTGTAATGCTTTTTGTTAAAATTATAGTAATTTATGTTATATATTATTAAGTTATATTGACAAGTTTTATTCTCATAACATCATAGTATTAAACAATGTTTTTGTACAGAGGGACTGAAGTGAACGACGTTAACCAAACATAAAATAACAACCCTATTATAATCAATTTTCATATTTGGTACAATTATTTTTTTATATTATGTGATATGGGTTCGTTGTACGTGTTGTTGTGTGTTCGTTACTTAAAAGCAAGATTCTAGATAAGTTATTAAATCGAACTATGGTATAAAATATAAATATCATTTTTCAAATTCGAACATTCCTCTGTTTGTAATACTGATCGACATAGGTTCAAAATCTACATTGAAGTTTACCTTCCAGTGAAGGAAAACGTTTTCTACATTGAATAGAATAATATAAGTATTTAGTGTAAAAATATGTATGAATTCATTAAAAAAATTAGCCCGATTTTGTTTCTTACTGGGTCTTCTCTATGTGTAAGATGTCTTCCAAATGAATAGTATTGTTTTAAATATTTCAGTGTCTTTCAACAGTGCATTTTTTAGTTTTAACTATTAAATTTTAAGATAAACTTGTTTACTTATATAGTATGCAAGCATTTTTGATGAATTCTGATCGTTGTCTCATGATTATAATTCCCTTATTATTATAATTATAAGAAGAATAATTATTTCAGAATTGTATTTTATATATAAATTTTCAAAGTTTACTTTAAATAACTATTATTAATGATAAATAATACAATATGTTAAACATATAATACAAACTATACCCCATGCTAAATTGGCTTAGTTATCTAAAGTCAATACATTGTATTACAATTAGCACTATTTTAATTTGCATCTAACAACAATATTAACTCTTTGCATTTTGGACAAACAATAACACCAGAAGTCACTAGTTTCACAATGTTACTGAGATTATCTTCGATTCCGTTCAAGGAATTTATCGTTGAGAGATTCTGTTTATTTAGTTGATTTCAGTTTAACAATTGTAAAAAAGACAACTTGGATAGGGGCATTGCTATAATGTTGTCGTGATTCAGTCAGATAGATTTATCGAGTTCTAATACCACTCCGTATGACTGTGAGTTGCTTGTCTAGGTTTTAAATCTATATTAATATTATAAAGCGGAAAATTTTCTTTCTTTGAACTACGGGTCAGATTAAAAAAAAACTTTGTTTATATTTGACAGCAGACTCATCGTCGAAGGCTTTATGATATTTGACATCACGCTTCCACTAATAGAAGCAAAGATGTAATGTAAAAGATTACAAAAACTGGCAATAAATGTTAAATAATTTTTAGGGGCATGCAAAGTCGCGGGCACAGCTGTAATAGAAATATGTATAGTACACTTGCTGGTTAGTTACCATAACACAAATTTTACATAATTTGTAATGAATTTAAAATTATGTATCCATTTGTATAACTTTATAAAGTTTTTAGTTTATATAATTCTTCGTAAACATAGATGTTATACGTAAAATATTATCATACAACTTGCATACTTTATGACTGTCAATAAAACCTCTTTCAAATGATAATTAGCGACATATTTCTTGACGATCCTTGAACCAACAGTTGAACGAGTCAAACCTGACGAATTTAACTCGGAGTAATGCCACCGACGATAAATATTTCAACTTCACTCACTAGACCATTAGTTTTGGTGACTAATCTCCCAATCTTGGACAATGTTGAGGTTTTTGTTTGTGCCAAATCTGATAACTGATCTATTATTGCATCTTATTACGTGCGTGAAACGTATATAGCCCCAACAGAAATAACAATCAGTGTCTTCACTTAATAACTATTCGCTGATTATTCAGTTGCGTTTCACCACGTTAATAATAAATAGGCAGGATAAGGAGAAAATATATTCGTTTATAGTATATGGTACAGTGTCGATGAGAAGGGTTATATACTATACTTTAGTTTTCTAAGGTAACGTCTTCATATGCAGAAAAAAAGATCTTCTAGGTAAAGGTTCTTGCCCGACTGGTTAGCGACCACCCTCGGGTTTAGATTGCCGCATAAAGACGGTTTGGTATGAGCCTTTGTGCTCCGGCATTATGAACGAAAACAAGCCCATTCTGTCAAGGTTAGTAACATGGCTGTAATACCTCTGGTATTGCGATTGTCCATAGGCGACGGTAATCATAAACGCTGTCAATTCGCAGGAAAAAATTAAGTCAGTTTTAAAGTTATCCGATACGTAAAGAAGAAAGACAGCGTGATAAAAGTAAATTTGTGTTTACAGGTAGAAAATACGAGTAGATAGAAAGATAGAGATCAACCTTGGAAACAGTAGACCACGGTCGCGGCCTTTTAATATTGGCAGCGCAACCAACTTTCGTTATCAAGCCATCAATGAGTTGTCTTTAATTTTATGTCTACTAGCCCTTGTCTAACAAATTAGTCGTTACTTACCTATGCGATTTCATAAAACAAAGGCACAGTGCCAAGTTTTTATTTAATATATTACCGTATAAAATATATGTTTAGAACGTGCTAACATTTAGAGTGATCATCAATCTATTATAACTTCGTTGCCATAGCAAATTTATTAATAAAACTACCTACACAAATGCGGTAATATCCTTTATTTTTTATAATATTACAGACACAAATTTTGATAAGTTACAGATGAGCTAAATTAGTGTAGAAATGTGTATAACTCATAAAGACGTTGGATCAACCGACATTTAATTGAGTTACTTTTGAGAACAAATGCTATTCTCGATTTAATTTTGGCTGCAAAGTTCTCATTTATATTCATTTCAATTTTTTTATGTTGTCATTAGTATGGATTTGGTAGACAACATGGTACAATCTAAAAGCAGCAGTGATCGTGAGTAGATGGCAATTAGTCGTTGGCTGTATCATTATGTATGGAGTAGTTGTAACCCATTTCGGTATATATTTCTTGTAACCCAATATACTAGGTACTTTATATAGACGAGTTGATTCTACAATGCGCCATGCCTAAGCATACCATTACTATATGTATTTGGTGTAGGTACTTGGTATATTGAGGTCGCAGTACAGTCGAAAAACACTCCATTTTCTATAAAGCGTGCTTAGCTCAACTTTGGCACAATTTGTCGACTTGAATTTTCCTCAGGTTAAGGTAAACAAAGGCTTAGGTTACGATTATAAATTAGAATTCTGGAATTAAGGCGGAGATAATTCTGAGTATACTCTACAGATTTCTCCCTTATGGTATACACATGTATACCCTCATGAAACGTTGAACTTGTTAGGATTCAAAGAAAAGAAGTCAAATCAAAAACGTTATGTTTTAGTTTATTTGTGTCACGTTACAATTTGTATGTTATAACAGAGTAAGAAGAAATATCTGTAGCTAAATTTTAACTTACCAGCTATACTAGCGTCTTTGTTCTCTTCTTATTGATTCTTTATTACATATTATCTAATGATACAATTAAAACAAACGAACAAATAATTACAAGCGAGAAAGATGGCCAGTGTCGTGGACCATCTCTTTCATATATTCTTCATTTTTCTTGTATTACATAATTCCTTACAGTTCTGTTTGTTAATTTCTTATTTTATGTAAAGTGGTTCTTTTTTTTGTTAGTTTTTAATTTTGTGACCTGTCTACCACTTTATGTATGCTGTGGCAGACTTCAAAGGCCAGTGCACCTAGTGTTGCACCCCATTTGTACATAAATAGGACACGATGTTTCGGTGTATTTACCACTGTCTGTCCTTATTTATAAAAATAAAATAAAATATATGATTTTCTCAAAGTACATTTTTTTCCGAAAATCAATTTTATACTTATCTAATATCATGGAGAGACAGAACTGGTTAGTTTTAAAAATATATAATTAGCCGTCAAAAAATAAAAACCATTAAAATCTGTACATAAGTTAACGTCTTAGAACGTTCTTCTTACGTTATACCTACATTGTAATTAACGTTTACCTTCTATCTTTGAAAAGCCATTCGTTTTATAGCCTTAAAGAAACCCTACGCGTTATTTGTTGGTTTAAATAGTACTAGTTCTCAGTACGATAATTTTTGAGTAGATGTAAAGCGATGCCTGTACTAGTGGATGAAAAATATATAAAAATTGTAAATAACTTCTACGTCGACGAAAGCAATATAAGAATATAATTGTCCAAAAATATCAAATGTCTAATTTTGAATAGCTAAAAATTCTATTACATATGAATACTACCTGTTGTACCTTGGTTGGCTTAGAACTAAAAATGATTTCATAATTTTCGCCGGTTTTTGTAACTTTTCTCAATACAGCTTTGCTCAAACTGGCGATAACGTGATATTAAATAGCCTAAAACCTTTCTCAGTGGTTGCTATATCAAATATAAACCTATTTTTTGTAATAAGGCTAATAGTTTCTGAGATAAGCGCGTTCATACAAACCTTTCCGCTTGATAATATTAATATAGATATAGATTAATTCGTGACTTTGTATAGAATTCCTAGTTGGTTGGAGTTAATTAAGACAATTAACTCTAATTAAAATACTCGATTACCACATCTCTAAAAATATAAGGGATATGTTTACACAAAGTATCGGTAGAGATTTTTCCTATTTTTATTTCTCTTTTTATTATAGCAATTTCGCTAATTTCAAGTGTAAAGGACTTTATAAACACAAAGCAACAACCAAACTGAGAACATTTATTTATGGTTCATACAAATAATTACCCTGTACGGGAGTCGAACTCACAGCACTTCGGCGCAGCAATTGCAACGAGGTTACTGCTTTAACAGCCAGACTAACCTTGCAGTAACAATTGTCACGACTTACCACTATACGAATTCAATTATCTGTCTGTTCTCTATATTAATCTACTAACCTTTTTAAACGTAGTTATTAATGACTCATGTATTACTGACAAACACAAGATTACCTGTTTACAATATTATATATTCCAAGAAAATGAATGTACGTGATCGGTTTCACGTAGACCTAGGAGAGTGCTTTATTATTTGGCACGGGCGGTGCCGTTTGCCATTTCAACCGCGTCGAAGATCCGATGTTATTGAGCTTTCGCTTTCTGTAAAGAGAAATAATGTTGTACGTTAATTTAAATCAGTCTTTACTGGTTTTTTTAATGTACATAATCGACATATTTAATTATTAAAATATTTTTGTTAACAAACTCCATCCATGTCTTAGGTCGTTTACATTTTGAACTCAGTTTGATATTTAATGTTATAATAAATCTTTTAAACGCAAATATAATCGTGATTTTAAAGAAATATGATTCTCAAAAGTCATGTAATTGAAACAATTGTTATAGATCGTGGCTCAGTATTCTATGATGTTGTTTGGTTCAAATAATTTTTTAATTAAAATTTGTATGTATTTAAACGATCTAATATAAAATTTCAATATTATCTAATTTCAGAGAAGAAACGGTTTTCTGCTTTTATTAAAGAGCGATTGCTGGAGAGTTTCTTTCGCCGTTTCGTCTCGTCCAGAACGCCATATTGTTTCCGAAACGATGGTACATTTTTAACTTCAAAAAAGTGATAATATTATTCTTTTTTGAGAAATAAACAATTTGATTTTGATTTTAGTTAATTATTATTATTATCTTGATAGGATTTGACTCATCATCTTACGTTGAAATTATCTATAGCTTCATAATTTGAATATTATGTGTTATTATTGTACTCGTTTCAAAAATTCGTACATTAACTGTGGTAATGACAGATTCTTGCAGAATCTCTCTCGCATACTGGAACTGGCTGTAACCTTCATACGGGTGGACAAAAATAACCGAACGGTGTACCGACCGCACTATTCATAGCTAAAATCACACCAACAGAAGGCCTTAGCATAAATGTTTTTCACTGAGATTATCACCTGTCCCTTTCTTACTCAAGCGGAACCGTATCGTTGTCTCCGTCTAGATGGAAGCAGGCCAAAGCGTCACGAGTTATGAAATCTGAAAGTTATGAAAGATTTTAATAAAAAAATGCAGTTTATATTTAATATTATGCTGCATTGGGGGTGTTAAATGACACCGATTGAGATAGAAACGTATCTTATATGTAAGCAGTGAACTTTTATATCTAACATAAAAAGGAACGATGAATAAGTAAATAGACAGTTTCTGAACCGATGATGACTCTGTTGGTAGAGTGTACGAATGCTGCGATAATGACCGCAAGTTCAAATCCATCTGCTGCGAGCCTGAGCTTTCGGTACAGAAAACATCGTGACGAAAACATAGCATGATGATAGGGCTTTTTCTAGCTTAGGGCTAGCTACCGACCTCGAGATGAAAATCTGGTGCCTAATATCGGTAGGTGTGTTCCGGCAGCTACACTTGAGAGCTAGTTCCTCTACTAGTTTTAACGTGTCCTCTATCTTGGGCCACATTATCTTAAGTGATAATTAGGTTCAAAAAAAAAGGAAAATCTATACCATACTAAACAGCTTCTAGCATATATATAATGCGAGCACCTTCATAGTCAGTTTTGATGCAACGATAGTCTGAACTTACAGTGAACAAAAACTATAGAGATGAAAGCATAGCGTAGCTGTAAGGTACTTATTAAATGCCTGCTTACTTAGCTATCAATGACCACAGATGTGTTCTGGCAGTCGGTTTGAGAGCCAATCCATCCAATAGTTTTGTTCAACATCAAACCCTAATTGAATGAATCACAAAAAAATTATCAAAAGGAACGAACTGTTTTCTAGACTCCTTTCCTTATTATCCTGTTAATGAAATTATTTAGTCCAAATACTTTCTATAATTTTATTACGGCACTTATCTAAGCATTCTTATCATTAAATTAAATACACTGTAGTAATTACAAGTTGTTCATATTATTTCATATCATTAAACCTTTTCTATAGAGGACTTGCAATTCCTACATTTTAATGAATTCTATTATAATTTCAATTTATATTGTTTAACGTTAGTTGTATTGGTATTTTACGACAAACCCTGTGGGTAAATTTGGTACATAATAAAGAGGAAAATGTACTACTACTTAGTTATAAACTTAAAAAAAATATATAATGGTGTAGTAATATAAAATTATTGGGTTCTTTCCTGTGATCTTCTTTTGGCCTTTCTATTGTCAGTTTAATTCCTTCTGGTAGGTTTAATTCTTGTCTCGTTAATTTTTCCACGTTTTGGTTATCTAACTAAAAAAACGATGTTGAAAATAAAACGGCGAAAACTTACTTTATACTAGTTAGGCTACGTTATTTATCTATTATAGTAGGGTAGATTTTCTAATAATTTAAACGTTGTTAATCACGAAAGAACTGTAGGTAAAACACATTTATAAAATCCGAACGGGGAAAAATACTAAAATTTTATGGTACCACGTGGCCCTCGTAAACAACCGATACCATTAATTTCATTAGTTAATAAACCAAACATAAAACCAATGCATTCATGGTAAAATTGCGATTTATAGTTGGTTAGGACGTTTGTGGTTAGCTATAAATTAAACATTTGGTGCATGATATAAGAGAGATCTATAAATATAATGTTCTTTATATAATTTAAAACTGTTTCTCCGATATTAATGACATTTTCAGGAAATATTTAGATCAGCTCAGTGGTTGATCTTGTGAAGTTTGGTAGCAGTCGACTATCTTATTATCTAAATTTGATTTCAACACGAACGAAGTCGTAGGTAAATGTTAGTGGTAAATAAACCTCTAGGCTTAAACAAGGTGCTGTATCTAAATATAAAATTCTAATCATGGATGCGACAGATAGAGTAATAAAAAAATACGCATTATTTAGTCGCCTTGTCACTGAAATTCATTTTAGACTCAGAAAATTTTGTTTTATTTAACCTAATGTTATCAACTGAAAATCCATTTTTTTTGTTATAGTTAAGGTTTAGCATTATGGCCATAATCTCACCTTATCCTAAGTGACGATACAGCCGAAGTTGGTAGAAACGCTAAACCTGTAGAGGAACAGACTCTCAAGTGTAGCTGCCGCGGAACACACCTATTGGTATTTGGCGGCAGATTTTCAACTGCTGGTTGCTAGCCAGGCGGGCATTAGAAAAATCCCTACCACCATGCACAATTATATATTATATTATATTAATTATGATCATATGAGCAATTACTATAAGAATGTGGAATAGATTAATTTATTGTTTGTCTACAATCTCATCTTGAGGTAACTATATAGTACAAGATGATAAACCATTAAGTGAAGAATTTAGACTCTCAAGTATAGCTATTATGTCAAGATAATTCACAATAAGTTTTACAATCAGGATATCAGGAAATTAACCTATTAAAGTGCAATGGTTTCAATTATGTTCATGGAAGGCTTAGTCTCTCTGTACAATTTGAAGTCTCATCTATCAATGCATTTGCATGGTGGAAGGGCTTTTTTATGCCTACCTGACTAGCTACACCCACCAAATTGAAAATCTGCCACCCAATACATATAGATGTGTTCCGGTTGTCAAACTGGAGAGCCAGTCCCTCTACGAGGTTTAGTGTGTCCACCTAGAAAGTATTTAAATAAAATGTCTAATGCCACCAGTATGCTATTGCATCAAAATTATAATACTACAGTTAAAATAATAATCTTTATTTAATAGAAATACATTCTAAAACAAATTTCTCAAGCAGCACTTATCGTAACGCAAATGTTGCGAATGTGCCAAGGTGTCGTTTAAAATTAACAACTCTAATTACTCGGAAACACCTCAGTTCTTGTAGCGATTACATCTAATTTGAATTTGTATTCATGAACCTTGAATAAAAAAGAAAAAATAAAGCGAGAGAGTACGTTATTTGGAAATAAATTATAAGCCCACTTCTTAAAATATATGAACTCAAATAAAGAATGGAATTAAATTTATTTTTATAAATCTATATTTTATTAACGGACTTCGTGTAAACCCAGCACAACTGACGTACGTTTGAACCCCAGCAATGAGCTCTATTTTCGGTGAAAGGAAACATTGTGATGAAACTAAAGCTATGTGTTAGGGCTTTTTTTAATACTCGCCTCGCTAACTATTATCCTCAGACTTTTATTCTTAAGACATTGCCAAGCTTATATCTAGATATAGTCAGACTTTTATTCTTAAGACATTGCCAAGCTTATATCTAGGTATAGGACTTATACTTACAAGAGCCAAGTTAAAATTAAAATAATGAAATAAGATCTTACCACAAATGATGAACTAATTTAGAGAAAACTTGAATTACACAATATTTTGGTAACAATGCTCTGGTACAACTTCACTTCCTAAATATTAAGTTCAATTTATAAAAAAATTATACTTTTCTATTATGGTTTATAGAATATTTATTACGGAATGGTGGCTGTCATCAATTGTCTCCAAACGAATTGTGACCAGCAGGATGGACAAGGTGCACAAGATACGTTGCGTAGAAAAAAATACGTTTTCTAGTTAACGTCTGGATTAATTTCACTCCTCATAAAATTTCCATACCGCAGTCGTATATAAAAAATCAATTCTTAAGAAGTAATGCATTTCTAATGTTACTTTTAAAATAAATACAAGAGCCAATTTTTATAGACAGCAATGACTTACCGAACTTTATATTGATGACTCTATAAACACCGTATGTTAAAGAATCGATGATAAATATTCCCGGACAAAGCGAATTTGACCCGACGACTTTCATTTCTCAAAGGTGTTGACCACAAACGCGGTTCTCATATATCTCAGTAAACAATACTTTTTACTTTTTGGCACATTTCAAAGATAGTTCGATGATTTGAATGCGAAATAGTTCACATTGGAATGACTTTCGGGAGTTTTTTGGTACGTCTCAATCAGTCAGATTTTATTTGTATTCATAAACTAAGGTTTATTGAGCATATTTTTGTACTATTGGTAGCATTTGCAATGAAAACCGATATGTCAATATAGTATAACCTCGTTATAGCACTAAAACTAAAATAATATCAAGAAACATGGGTTTTTATCGACACAAAAGTATATCCGGAACGTTCTAGAAAGGATGTCAAATTTTTTCCAGAATGTTGTTTGAATCCACTTCAGATTTGCAAAATTATGTGTAAACCCATATCGCTATTAAATAAATGCAAAATAAGGCTTTAGATTCATGAATTCAAACTGAAACGAATTTATCTTTTCAATAATACATTTAATAAACAAATGTTATATTTCTAATATTTACATATTTTTTTTTGTGAAGCGTTTTTTTTGGGTTTTTGAAGCTTTTGATATGTTCAAACAATCTAATAAACATACTTTGAAATAGTTGTAAAACGTCGAGAAAATAAGTAACTTATATTAGATACTAATTACATTTTATAATCAACGTTTTTTTGTTTCTCTGTAAAACAAAGTGCACTGTTGTGTTGTAATAAGAATTTTGCAATTACTTAAATTCTAAGATCTGAACGAATTATAGCTATTCCTAGATATAATATCTGAACTACTACAACTATTTAAAGATGGTAAACTAGTGCATTTGTTTTTATAAGATTTCTACTAAATATTAACTTAATATTAAATTGCTTAACGAAATTTCATTATACCAAGAGTTCGAAACTAATAACATAAAGCAGCTGCCAGTAACGTCCATAAAGATGTTTTGTTTAGACTGATGAACAGATAAACGTCCAAGAGACTGTACTACCAAGAAATCTATTATTGCTATTACAATTTATAGATAGACGGTTATCTGCTTTGTATGTACGTACCTTATTATGAAATTCATGTTAAAAAACTCAATTTTTCAAGAATTCCAGGAGAGTTTTTGTTAATGAGAAGACAAGGATAAGATTTTTTAAATTTAACCATTGAATTTATGAAATCTTCTATTTCTATGTCTATTTCGTTAATTAACTCTTTTATTAAAATGTATGTTCCTAGTAACTTATGTTTCTTTTTTTCATATAGACAGGTATTAGAAAACGCCTTCACACAATTGGACGTGAGCTATAACATAATTAATTCAAGGTGATAGCCAGGGTGGTTAAGATTACACTTAGGTACATAAATTTTAATTCGTAGTTTTAGAAATGCCAAGTGAGTGTTCCTCAAAAGGCTTTAGATAACATTGTTATATGTATAGAGTAAGAATGTAACAAAATAACAAATTTGATATAGAGCGCAAACTGTGGCTATAATATCGTGCCATGAAAATCATCATGCCTGTGTTTGTCATTTTTAGAGAAATAATTATTAATTTTGTGAATAACAGCAATAAAGACTACTTTGTAGCATGTAGGAAAAGGCATAGGTTCCAATCTCTGCACTGAGGTCTTGAGCTTTTGATTAAGGTAAAAATCATTCTAAAATCATAGCTGATTTACGGGGATTTTTTATTTCCCGCCTGGCTGCCTAATCCTCAAATGCTCAAATAAAAATCTGTTCTTACAGTTACACTTAAGAACTAGCATCTAGTAAGCTCATTGTGTCCATCATCTTGGACCACAACTTCTCTTAACATCATATGAATTTGTGGACAATTGCAAATCCCATAAATATTTAAAAAACCGTAAACAAAGTTATCTGGCAAACTTATTATCACAATTGAAAGTAATTCAATTACCATATAAAATGGTTTTATAAAAGTATATCTCAATTATTTACAAATATCTTATAAATCTCGTTAAATAAATGAGAAGATATTAGATGCTTCTAAGTTTGTTTACACCTTGAAGGATATGCATATTTCCATTTATAACTTATGCATGTAGCCCACGTAGTATTGCTACAGGCCAACCGTGGGCGGAGCGCATTGTTACAACATTACAATCTATTACAATCTATTTTCAGGCCATGTTCAATATCTTAACAATCTAAATGTAAATTCATTATTATGCTCATTGATGAAAATGTTACACTTATTCAATAATATACGGTGAGCTCATTTGCCTTGTGCATTAAGAGGGTATTTAGTGCAGTCGGTAACACAACTGGCTTCACTGTAACTAGAAAAAAACTTGTAGTTGAATTAACTTCTGCTAGATAATTCTATTGCTATTTGATGAAGAATTTGTACGTATTTATGATTATCTCTTACTCATAAATATTCTTCTCTAATTAAGCTGTATTAAAATGCTACTATGGTTCAATATTAGCTAGCTCATCGATTTGGTATGATTGTTAACAATTAGCTTGAACACTCATTGGAAGAAGAAATCATATTATCGTGGTGTGTCGTGCTTCGATTGCCACCATATTTTGTTTATTATTAGGTAATCTTTGCAATACACCACAAATAGATATAAACATCGAATTTAAAAAAGAATATGCCACAGAGAGACTGTCATTCGCGTACTACAGAATAAGATATCAAATCTATCTTGGTCGTTAATATATTTAGAGTGATCTCCTAATTAGATTTGGAAATTACCTATCGGAGAGTGATCCAGCTCACCACACTTAGCAAACGATCATCAAATACTTAATATCACATCCTAGGCTATATGCAGCCTTAATCGCCACTCGTGTGACTAAATTTTCTCGATTTACTAGTTAACTTGCTTTTGTTGAAAATTTTCCATAAAGCACATACTCGTATACCCGCACTTCTATTTTTAACGTGTTAACACCGTCAGTTACACCAACACTTAAGATTCTATGGTAACATTGGCTAAGGCCAAGCCTAATGGGCTAAATGGTAACTTACCAGAATAAAACATCAGCACAATTTTTTAATCTTTTACAAAACGAGTAAATTATATACAATTAACTTGTTTGAAACCATTTTTAATTCTATTGTAGCTTATGACTGTCATCTCAACTAAGGCCACTGAACCCAATCTTGCAATTTTTTATAACTAATTATACTTCGAAAACACAATGAAGTGATATAACAAAAACAAATCTTGAAAAACATTTCTCACCCACATAAATACTTGTCCTAATTATAAATGGACACTTCTACTAATTGGATGACAGCTCTGAACTTAAACTTGTCTGTCATTCCAGCTATATTGTTCATTTTTAAAATAGGATCTTTGACGCAAATATAAGCAGGTTGTAAAAAATATATCTTTGGAAATCTGATGCATTCTTTTTAAACCTTTAATGTTTGAACTTGGTGTTTTGAGCTATTATTTACGGCAACTCTATTACAACTTTTATAAAGCTATAACTTTCTACCAATTATTGGTCGCTGTTGTGTGGACTCTACTTAGGTAGGACAACGCGTAAGAAGAAGACATGTATATACATTTAATACGTTAACCAAACCTGTTGTTTCCAATAATATTGTACAACAAAAAACCAAAACACAGTAGTATACTAAAACTAGTATAGAAGTTTAACAACTTCTAGTCTGTTCCATTTAAGTGATATCTGGGCTTTTATTATATACCTGTCAAACCTGTATTGTGGACAATAAATAAAGGGTTTTCGTTACTGGTTTAATTTATAACCTAATAAATACCTTTAGTAGAATTCAATTAAACTTGAAGTTTCTATGTATTTAATCGTGATTTAGGAAAACGTCTCTTGAATTTTGTTAATATATTTGTTATCAATGATGTTCATGAATCATCCAGTTTGTCTTTTATATTTTTTTTTTACATTAATTATACGTATCTCCGAGCGAGAAGGCACTTAGCCAAATATTTTTTAAAAGATATCGTTTGACATAAATATATTATACACGATTCGGCTGTTTTTAGACATATATATATATTTTTTTTACGACTCTCATTCTATAAAAATATATGCCTTAAGTAATCTTTACAAATGATTAAAACTCATAATTTACTTAATTGTGTTCTAAGAAAAATGAATAGGATCCGATAATAGGGATACTTTTAGAATATGCCTTAGGTGTACAAATAAGTTACCGCCGTTTGACATGAAATGGCCCCGTCCGTAAATTTTGGGTGAAACGTTCAAACGTAAATTGTCTTATTGAAGGATTGGACATCCGACAACATAAACTTCAAGTTTCAGCGAATTTATATTAGCATTACGTATTTTTCTTCGGGTGAACATGTTTGATAATGACAAATGACAAACGTCATTTGTGGGAACTTTTAATTTATTTCTTTAATTTGAAGAAATCTACAACTAAGGTGTATCGATTGAAAGGATGAGGATGCTTTAAGCGAGAGAAGTTGTCGTGTGGGTGTTTCAGAAAAAAATTAGTTTGACGCCGAGGACAAAGAGGAAGGCCACAAGTGTATGAAGATGCGGAATTGGAGATATTATTGCAGAAAAATTCGGGACGAACGCAGAAAAATACTTGCACTTACATTAAGAGTGACTCAGCAAGCAATTCCACATCCTTTGAAACCGTTGGGAATGATCAAAAAATAAGGAAATTCGGTTCTATATGCACTGAACCCGAGAAACAATATATAATAAGAATGGAAAACCACAAACGAACAATAATTATTTGACATCAGTCCTATCATATAACCTATAAATATAAACCCTACTTTAAGGCGAAGTATAGAATCACAAAAACGACTGTCAAGTGTATAGTTAAAAGTTTAAAAGAAATATAGTTTAAAAAATACAAGAAGTCTGTAGACAAAGGTTATTAGATTTTCAATTTCATTCTAATAATTTAACAAATAATCTTTATATTACGCATGTATACATTGCACTATTTTGATTAATATCTTGTACAAAAAGAGTATAACTTCTATTATAACAGATACTTCAACAAGATAATCTAAAAATTATTCGTATACGCTTTTACCCACTAATTTTGATATGTAATCTAAAACTTTTTTCTAAGGTTTTCATGTGTCAACTTTTCCTCATCTTATTTTAATCTTGTTTGATGAAAACACTTCTGTAACTGTAAAATGTCAGTCGTATGATGCAATAACACAAGTGCAGCCAAATCGGAAGGACATCAACGAGCAAAAGCAACTGACTCATATGTCTATTAATAGTCTTGTGATTGTAACACCTCGTTTGCCAAACAATTGACGGTTCGCGGTATTCGATCACATTGTGTCAGAAATAAAGCAGACGTATTGGAACAAATATTTGAAAGCAAAAGACAAACATCTTGCAAGGTAATTCTAAGGATGTCATAACCTACTTATTAGTTCCCCTAGTGTTTAAAATTCGACCATAATATTTATAGAAAATTGGAGGAAATTATTATAAAGGCCGACTAAAGACTGTTCCCAAATGAAAGCGTTAAAAATAGGAAATAAACAAGAACAAAAATGTTGGCAATAATAGTAGAGAACTGTTTCTTCTTTATTTATTTATTTATGTACAAGCTGAGATTAAATCATATAAGCAAATATTTGTAAGACTTTTGTCTTGTGTTTTTATTGTATGCATTTCCTGGCAAATGAGCAAACAAGAGAGTGATAGAACATGACAATTGTGCTGACTGTATATATGATATAATACAAAATTTTACAATTTGAAGAGAAGAAAGAATTGTACACAGTTATCAAAACAATAAAAAATCAAATATCCCTCTACTGGGAACTTTTGCCTTCTGGAATCTCGAAACATGTCACGAATAATTTTTGTTATTTTATACAAACTATTGAAACTCTAAATAAATAAAAACAATTGCAAAAATAATCTCTAAAATCATTTAAGCCCAGTTGAAAATGTATATTAAAATTTATTACGCACGTGAAATTGTCACGTGCTATCATAAAATATGGTTACAGTCGAAAATATCCAGTAGGCAGTGACTGCCCACAATGTATCGCCTAACTACCGACTATTTGAAATACGTTTCCTGTGATATAACCGTTCATTCATGCAAACAAATCTAATAATACACCAATTAAAGATTATGATTCTAAGAACTGCAAAAGCAACACTTTGATCTCGATTTTACATAATTTAATATTTTGTAAATAAGTTTATATTTCACTATATACATATTTCTCATTTGACTTTTATATTTTGTCTATTAAGTAATTGGTCTTCTACTGGACCCTATAGTATTTTTAAGCAGTGATTATCGTCTTTCTGGCAAAACTATTAATACATATTGATTGGTCTCTAGGTATTGATATCCACTGGTCACAGTTACTGCTAATTTGTTGTGTACGTTTGGAGCACTTAACCTAGTCAATTATGTGGGTTTTTTTATTCCACGTTGCAGACTCTTACTCTTATAATGTAATTTGTATTGCTATGACACTTTCGCTCTTAATAAAAATAATTTACATTCTAGTTACTGGTCTATATACTATACTATTATAATTATCATTAAACTACCTATATATACTATTATTTTAAAAAGTTTGGCCTGCCGAGTCAGCAGCGGCAAACTCGTATTCTGTCGTGTTGGTATCGTTGCTAACTGTTGGGATGTCTCGGAATTTTATGGCCATCTTTATATTATAGCTGTATATGTGTGTTCTACCACCACGTTACCGGCTGTACTGTCCTACTCTAGAGAATTACATTAATATCGTTTTTTTATAGTTAATGTCTAACGTTATGGCCATAGTCTCACTTGATTTTAAAAAATAAACGATAAATAACGATACAGCTCAAGTTGATAGACACGCTAAACCTGTGAGGGAACTGGCTTTCATATGCAACTGCCGGAATATACCTATTGATATTTGGCGACAGATTTTCAACTTGAGGGTGGTTGCTAGCCAGGAGGACATTAGAAAAAGCCCTACTACCATGCTATGGTTTCCTCACGATATTTTCCTTCATCGAAAGCTCAAGGTCATTGTAGATGAATTCGTACTCACGTCCCTTGACGCGTAGTCCGCGTATTATTATTCAAAGAAACATATAAAACAATCAAAATATACTAATCAAACTAGTATTTATTTAATATCATCCATAACGTAGAATAGGTTTTCGGTAAAGTCTTAGAGATTGTGTTGGTTTTTGGGTACAAAAATTATCCTAGTAAATCCATAGCAATGCCTCCAGTTGAACATTTATTACTAAGTGTCTATTACTGTGATCCAATGGATGTTGTACAAAGCTAGTCCTATGTTTTATAGTAGCACGGAAAATTAACAGCACATTGTCTAGTTATACCGATAGTATAATTTAAAAACAATAACACCCACAGATAAATTTACAGTAGACAGTAGTTGCTCTCATGTCAAACAGCTAGCCTGTCGGCAGATGAACATATGTATGCTAGTCGATTCCAAAATATGATAAACCAACAGAACATGGTGATATTTATCTTTTACCAGATTTTCCTAATCCCACTCCTTTACCTCTAACTTGTTCTCTTATTGATAGATATAGATATAATAGCGAAAAGGTGATAATTATAAAAAAAAGCATGTAATGATTTCTTAGGTTTACGCGAATATTATTCATTGAAATAAAACTAATTTAAACGGATTTTATCGCGGTTATTTATTAAATTTTGATCCCGACGTTTCGAAAGCTTTTCAGCCTTCGTGGTCACGGGGCGGACTGAGGTGTAGGTTGTCCAGAAAAGTTTATGTTACTGTGTCTACCTTCAATTTAATTTAAAAACACGAAGGCTGAAAAGCTTTCGAAACGTCGGGATCAAAATTTAATAAATAACCGCGATAAAATCCGTTTAAATTAGTTTTATTTCAAAAAGCATGTAATGTTAATAGCTTTATTCCAAAATTCGAAACCAATACAATTCATGTTCAAAATTGATGATAACCAATTATACGCCATACTCCCTGCCAAAATGGTAATGCACACAATCAATCATAAATCTTGGAAATAAATATGCGACAGTCCAAACACCTGCACATTTATCAGTCACCTGACTTCTCCAGTGTTGTTGCCAAGGAGTGTTTCAACGGATGCTGAAGAACACTTTACGATGCTATCTGATTTATGTGTCGTAAAATAAAGATGAGTCGCTTACTTGTCAGCATCCACAAATTGTTGGGACAGAAAAATAATTTTACTACTTTCCAGTTCAGCAGCACCGGTAATTTGTCGTGGCAGTATAACTGTTGAAGATACTTTAATTTTTTTAACATCTCTTTTGAATATTTGAACACTTTTTTAACATTTAACTATGACAATAAAATTATAAAAGCAAAATCTTTTTGAATCACGCTTTAACGAATGGGTGAATTTTAATGAAATTTGGCATTGATGAAACATATGTCGTAGAATATAACTTCACTTTTTTTTTTCATTAATTTAGTCTAAACGAATCGGATTACTTTGGACCCTTGTTGAGAACGTGCTAAAACCTCGTAATGTAGTTTTCTAGTTTATAATACTTCATACTTATCCATTTACCAATATTAATGGTATTCATAAATATTTTATTTTAAGTTTCGAAACGATGGTCTACTTGTAAATACTTAACATTATCTCCATAAAACCATCTTGTAAGTGCAAACCCTATCCCAATACTTGGTCAGCACGCATCCTCATACATGCATTAGATCAGTTTCTATCTTCAGCGGAAAACACCTCTGCACGACTGCGTCACCAAATGACGAGTACACGTTATCCAACTAATGCCTGAAGCCCACGCGCATTCCGGTTCGCCCGCCTCGGCTTACCGCCAAAATTTTCATAGTTTAGTTCCGATTTCGAAAACGACCCGACGCGTCCCGCCGCCGGCGATAAAACTGCCTGATTTCTCTAACGAATTCAGTTTCTTATAACCTTCGTCAAGTTCTTGACCGTCTGTTTAAACCATATTTATTGTGCTTGTGTTCTGACTTATTGTGTTCGGTGGTTCACTTTGGATTTTTATATTTCTGCCAGTTGGTATGTAATTTTTAATTTACGTTTAAGATTCAAAAGAAATTTATTCGTTTTTAAATTTAGTCCAATAAATGTACAGTACTTTGACCGAACATACATCCCTGAAGCATTCTTTCTATAAGTATTAGAATAAATGGCAATTATCTACATTAATGGTTGATGACATTCAAGTTATGAGAAATGTCAGTGCGAGTTAAAAAATCTCTGTTTCGCACTGATACCGATAGCTTCCAGAGTCCTTCACTGGGTACAGAAATAGACCGAGGCGTTTCGTTCACACTCACGAATCTTTTAACACTGGACACCCACTCAGTTACACTTCACCTTGCTGGTACAGATGGCGCTGACCGCGAAGCATATGAGTCATATACGTTAACTGAAGAGCGCTTAAGCGGCCATGATTTCAATGCACATACACTCATGATACTTAGCATTTCATGATATTTAAATGGTCTAATCGAGGCTGTATGTATGATTGTTTAGTATAACTAAACGTATTTTTGGTTTGGTAATGAATTAACTTGTTGAATAAACAAATTAGGTTCAATTTATTACAAATCCTTTGTCCGTCGTCGTCATAATATTGATGATGGACCAACTCTTTTAGTAATGGATGCTATTTTTTGGCAACATCTCACTATAATAAGGCTGGTTTACCAGTCACCTCAACAGAGGACCGTAACTGAAGTATATATGTTGCCCTTGGTAGAGGATACGTGGTTACGATATTTGAAGTAGAAATGTAGGAACCGGAGAAGGAGTACGCATAGCAAATTCAAGGAACTTGCGAGTCTTCTATTCAATATTTGTCCGGAGAAGAGAATTGTTTAAATTTTCTATCAGCAAATAAACATCGCCACATAACTTTTGAGTGAAGGCGATCTTGTGGATGTGCTTTCTTTTAGAGAAGAATTGGATAATATAGACTACCTGTAGTGATTGATTTACTTTTGATTTCTTTTATATAAAGGTCAAGGTTTTCATTACTTGTGAACATGAAATTTAAAAATAAATAAGATTTTCTTTTATTTTATTTTTTATTTCAATCAGTCAGCAGCTCATTTTTATATTTAAAATAAACTATATAAGTACACATGTAAAACTATATACAGTAGTCGTCAGATAAAAATAAATTGGTTCCATATAGGAAACTAATGGGATATCAAAAGAAGAATTAACTTTAGCACAATTTGTAAAAACTGTAAAAAAAAACTTTGGGCTTTATCTTGTAATTTCCACAGATAGTATTTTTGCTAATTCATTTTCATAAATTTATTCACTTACAAAGTATTGAATTATTTACTGTGTACTTTGAATAATCCTAAATTATAAAATATGTAGAATACTGTAATAATAAATTTAGAAATATAGATCTTACTATTATTATTTGAAAATTAATTAATTTAATGATTACCTTTAATTTAATTTAAAATTAGTTTTCTTTTAATACCATGAATACTTCTTATGTTGGTTATCTTATATTCTTATTAATACCGGGATTTAAGTTATTGAGGAAAATACAACTGTTGAACCAAGTACTCACTTGATGTTAAGTGACCTAAGTCTAGAGGCGGGCTGGATCTAGTTTTAAAAATTATACTTTTTATGTGAGGTTAGTACAACTAAACTACTACTAATTCGTAAACTACAACAAGGTTACCATAACTGCATTCGAAAATCAATTCAATCATTTTCAAATATGACTCAGTGGTAACGTGTACATATACTGCATCGAGAGACGTGAGTTCGAACCTCCACGAGAAGTGTAATCTTTTAACCGGATATATCATGTTGAAACCATATAATTTACAAATGCCAGCCTGAAAAGTTTGTCATCCAGGATATATTGATAAGTATCGATAGCTGTATCCAAGTCAAACTCCCATTAGACTACGGCTGTTGGCACTTTACTATCTTAGACCAATTCGAGACTTAATATTAGATGAGATTGCGAGCAAATGTTACACCTATAAATTATGATAGAAAAAATATTTTTTCTCCTAAAATATCACTATGTATTTCTTATAATTGATTAGATAATTTATTTATATTTTTAATTATGAATTTCATGAACAGATCTATAGTCACAAGACCGTAATGTTGTGATTTCTTTAAACATTAACCTTATTTGTCTATTTACTTATAGAATATTAACAATCCGCTTATGCTTCGTTCATATAATTGTATTAAGTAAAGGTACTTGGCGTATATCGTAGTTATAGCTTTAATAGATCTCTTTAACAGAACAAATTTCGAAATACATAGTTTTCAAATAATTCGACTGGTTTACGCCGCGCACGCCATAAAAGGTTCTAATGCATATTTTTTTCCGATTTATTCAATCTTTGCCGTATTTCACTAAATTTACGGAAAACCTTAATAAATTGTACACGTAAACCTACTTTATGAATCATTCCGTGTATTACTAACAGTCGTATGAAAATCCGTTTGATAGATTTTGAGTTTATCGCGTTCAGAGATAGCAAAGGGTACTTTCTATGGTAAAGAGTGAAGATTAAGAGTGGGTCGTGTATTGTCAACAGGTTGAAATACGGAGCGGCACAGACAGTTCGGTGACCGTAATGTCCAGTAGTTAGCACGATGGGGGTCACCGACGACTTTGCCCCGAGCTTCACGCAGAAGCCTCAGCTCCGGCAAGAGGACGATGGCAACAAACTCGTCTTCGAGTGCCAGTTGCTGGCATCACCCAAGCCAGAGATATGTTGGTACAGAAGTGATGAACTGCTCAAAGAGGATAACAGAACTAAGTTTAAGTGAGTATTTCTTTAAAAAAATATTTTATTCTTCTTTTCAACTGGCATTAATCATACACATTTATTTTGATAGTCGTAGACTTGTATTTAAGTTCTTATCTTTGCTAAATCTCTATTTTGTAATTTATTACAAATAATAAAGATGCTCACAATAATATTATATCAAAATATATGTCAATGCAAATATAATTCAGAGGAGTTCATTTTTTATAATTAAAGGGTAGTTTAAACGGAATCTAATAATAGATATAACTCTGTTTTTTAGTGCTATATTTACTTATTTTATAAAAAGTACCTAAAATTACATTTACATCACAAAATTTTTATCACACTCTAGTAAGAAACTCAGACTGCAATTTAGGATATAATTTTTTCTCTAAATTATTGCAATCAATATACACCCATTGATGCTCCTATACGTCAGAATCTTTAGCACGGTTTATACGAGACTAACTATGCTTCTGAACATCATTTCAAACTATAAACCTTGATGTTAGATAAGTCTCAAATAACAGTTATACTTAATAGTTGGAAAAAATAATAATTTATAAAACAAGCAACATTTTTTGTATTTGTTTAATATATATTCTGTGTTCTATATCATACAAATTCAAAGCTTTTGAGTGCGGCGATAACTGGGTCAGCGTTCGGTGTCTTCGCAGTACTAAATATTTTACGATTTATTTTTACCGAACTACTTTTAATACATCAAAAACAATATAATCAATCATGTTTATTGGAGCATAGAGCAAAATATGATTTTCCTACAAACGACTTAGATATTAAATGAAAAACATTCAGTTAACGTTCACTCAGTGTAAAAAATAAATAAAAACAACGAGCAATATCTCTCAAACTCTAATTAAAATTTTCAATATGTTGTAATCTTAATTCACTTAGTAAAATCCTTAACATTTATTAATAGACAAGGCAAGCTTACATAGTGTGTCAAGAACCTTGAATTTAGCATGGTAGTAGCGCTTTTCTAATGCCCGTCTGGCTAGCTGCCCTCAAGTTGAAAATGTATCACCACAAACCTTAATAGGTTTTCCGGCAGTTGCACTTGAGAGCTAGTCCCTCTACTAGGCTTAGCTTGTCCATCATCTTGGCCTAAATCGTCACTTAACATCATGTGAGATTATGGCTATATCCTTGAATATAGAAGCAATAAAAAAGGAAATCCTTGTATATACTAGTTAAAGATCATAGAATTATTATTTTTGAAAACTATATTCCCGGAAACTATATTAAATAAGGAAGTACGAATCGGATGATTGTTGAAATGTTGCTGTCGAATAATGCAACATAATTTACATATGTTTTTCAACATATCTACGCATATATAAATAAACTTTTCTCTGTATGTCAGGCTTATAAAATAAAATTGAAATATACTTTGTTATAGGTATAGGAATCAAAAACTATTTTATTACTATTTTTTGCCTATCCGCCTGTACACGTATCGCTAATAAACCTATGCACAGACCTCGCGAGAACTGAACGTCTAAAGTATCGATTAACAGATTTACATATCAATAAGACACCTGGTATCTGTGTTGATAGCCATTTAATATTCCGATGGTCATAAACAAGCATCCCGTTTGTCTCATTATTGCTATTGCAAAGTCGCTGCAACGTATGTTCGCAATACCAGAATTTGGCTGTCCTTTAGAAGCCTATATATTCCCTTCTATGTCCCGACTATATTAATTTTATAAAGCGAATAAGTTTGTTAATTTGTATGTTTGTTTCTTTGAAGGCACTATTCTCAGAAAATAACAGTCGGATTGCAAAAAATCTCTTCGTATTTGGTAGAACAATAATTAAGAGAAGCTGTTTTGAAAGCCGTTACAGGAACGGGCAAAAATTATTAAATATTTTAATAACAAGATAGTTTCATAAGCATACGTAAACGAAAAAATATTACTCAGATATAAAGATGACCCTGTGACATCCACAAAATTATTAAAATGTATCTCAAGAGTTATGACAAAACAATTATGAAAACGCGCATGTGTTAAATATCAGCTCTTCAAAGCTATCCCCAAGGAGCGCAGTCATATTTTCGTTTCGTTTATTGCTTACAGAATGTTATCTTTACTTTTTTAATAGCTCTACGGCATATTCTTGAGCGCTTTCCAACCGCACCGTAGGTATATTATATTTTACATTTGCAATAAACCCGGAATATTTAGCGGTAACGGATATCTCTTTAGCCTAATTCTGTATGTGACGTAAACTGTTCTAACAACTGTTGTGTCCGAAAAACTATATTGTGGAAGACAAACGTTTTACATTAAATAGTTTTACATGTATAGTTTAAACAAAAAATACAAAAAATTAAATCGAATTGAGAATACACATTTTTTTGTCGTGGAGAAATCTGTTTAAACATATCGTCCTGCCCTGGGCGGCGCTAACTGCTGCGAAGACTCACTAAAGTTCACGGTGTACCTCTGCCATATAAATTATGGCGATTCGGGTTGAAGCTAGCAATCACCGCCTCGCGTCGCAACGACTGTGAGTCTTGGCTGGGGCCCGCAGAACAGTTTGGTACATCTCAACAGTCCTCTAGATGGCCGTGTCTGTTTCTGTTTCGATTGTTTGTTTTTTATTCAGTAATAATATAACTAAACACGACTAAGGTAACGACGCTAACCGAGAGATCCGTAAACCTTTGCTGCTATTGCTGAGTAACTAGATTAGAAGCCTCTACGTATGATATATTGGCTGATCATGAAACGCCATACACCAACATAATCATTGTAATGGGTTTATCAACATTTACATCGTCGGCCCATTTTGGTACAGATAGCTAGGCATTTCGAATTCTATTAGCTGCGCTGGATATGGCCTTTGTGGTGGGCTTAGCATATAATTAAAGCAGGCTACTTTTTATATTAATATGGAATATTCTTGTGTTTAAAAGACTAGCTTATAACATAATGTATTAGACCATAGCGGAAGCGGAATTATCCTGAAAGCGGTGATCATAGAGTAGGTGAGCAGTCGGTTACCGCATCTATGATGTCAATCACTTTCAATACTTTAATTTAAGATAACATCGTGGTAAATCCTATGATTTACTATGATATAATAATTATGAACACTTGGTCGGTGGATAGCCTAAATCATGCATGTATACTTACCGCCCTTAATTATTGTTTAGCATATGGTGATGTCATCGTCAACAGACCAGAAAATATACAGAATAGAACAAATGAAATCATAACTTATGTACTAAAACCAAAATTAATAGTTTAGTGATAAGTATATATTACCACACTATCTAATTTTGGGGATTAGCAGACCAAGAATTAACAAACAATGCAACAGAAAAAAATGGTTCTTTATCAATTTACCGACAGTTGTTGAAAAAAAAAAAATAGTATTTATAAATATGATGTTAATTTGTATAATCATGTTTTAGAAAACATAATTTATTTTTGTAATTTAGTTTAAACAAAAAAACATTGTTGCCCAGGTACAGAAAACGGTATGGTTGTGCATATTACTTGTTATACAGTTTAGTGGCAATACACTGGAAAGTATAAACAATTAATGTATATGTTTTGTTTTTATACTTTATAGGTTTAGTGTTATGGACACAAACTCAGCTGATGTTAAAGGAACGTGGCCCAAGATATTGGATACGCTAAGACTAGTGGAGGGACTGATTCTCAACTGCAACTATCGCAACTCATCTAACTATAGTGAAATATAGGGTATAATGGGCCTAAGTATTTCAAGTTAAGGATGGGAGAGAGCTAGTTGGGCATAATGAAGAGCCCTACCATCATGCTATGGTTACATCACGATGTTTTCTTTCATCGAAAGCTTAATGCTCATTTCAGAGATTCGGAAAGACGATTGACGGAGTGTTCGTACATAACAATGATGCCGAATGGGAACTTTACTGATATCCGCCGCACAAAATAATACAATTATATGAAAACAATATATTACGGAATTACTCCTCTTAAAAACACTATTAGACATCGTGTAGTGTCCATGCGGGTTATTAGTAATTTTATAATCCTTTATAATGTTAAAGGAAATTACAAACGTTAGTAAATTCATAACAATATACAAGCAGCAAAAGTCCTAGATATAAGGATCATGTCTATTTATTTTCATAACGTTCGTTATGAAACGAACGTCAACGTTCATCGTTATGAACGTCACGATATTTTCCTTCACTAAAAGCTCAAGCTTATTGTAGATGTTTGGATTCGAACTCACGTCTCACGACACGGCGATTCTACACACTACCACTGAGTATCATCGATACAATTAATTGTTTGTTCGTTAATATAAGCTTAATAGTTTCAATATATTTTTTAATAAAACTTTATATTTCTTTATCAGGATCCAAAGCATCGCCAACAACAAGTTTCTGGTGGTGCTTGAATTGGACGACGTGATTGAGACCGATGCAGGGCTGTACAAAGTTAAGGCTAAAAATAAGATGGGCGAGGTGGCCGCATCCATCAACCTTAACTTCAGCCGTAAGTAATCTATATACATAAAACATTACTATAAAAAACACTATAAAAATACGAATTTATAGATGAGATAATTTTAAGAATTTTAATCCTCATTTGCCAATAAATATCTTACATATTTAATTTAAATATATTTTATAACAATAATATAGCTACCAGCTATTTTTGTTATATTTGAGAACGTGATATAATTTAATAATTGCACAAAAAGACTACATAAATGATTTATACACATGTTTACTGTAAAATATCATCGAAAAGGAAATTTTAGATGTTTTTTTGTAAATATGATACCAATATCAAATAAACTTATATTGGAGTAAGTCCGATGATCGCGAGCAATAAATTGGAATCAAATGTTTGTTCAATTGCACAAACATTTGTCACAACGACGCTCCGTAACTCAATACTTGGATAATAAAAATGCCTTCACAAATAACGCTATTACTCATAGACAGAAATACACTGAAAAAACTTGCGCTGAACTGGCCCACGCCCGGTGCTGGCGAGCCAAGACGTGCGAGTTAGCAGCTTTGACAAATAACCGTTTGAAACATTGACGATAACGCCTGAGGAAAATTGGACATCATGTAAACACAATGGCATAGAAATGAGTTATGTGATTTGGAGCCTAGAATTAGTGACAAATTTTTTTTTCATAGGATGGATACTATCTTAGGATAGAAGTCGAAAGTTATCTTTTTGTATAATAAGTACAATGTATTAAAGAGAACACACCAAACTAGAACAATTTTTTTGGGATTCCATTTCCAAACTTCCAAACTAGTCCTTAATTCCATATATTGGACAACAATTTTAAATAAGCAAGTAACGCAGTATCTTTAATATAATATATGTTGAATATTTAGTTAATACGAGTGATGCAGGTATTTTTAACTTTCAAATACATTTTTGAGAATATGGAGTTGAATCATCCACTAAAGTATTCCGAGTAAATACCCAATGAGACAGCTAGTATAAATCAACATTTCTTTTGAAATCAAATCGAACTAGATCATTGCAATTTCCAGAACTTTGTGTTTTATTTTCAGTTATCACTGAGTAATTTATATTGTTTACGTCTGCTCGATGTTATGCCAACGTTTAAATCGAAATTTCGAATGGCCTGTTAGCTTTTCGCTATTCTAGAACTGTGTTGCGATTACGAATTTAAATATTAGCGCATTCAGTTAAAATTTTATTCAAAACATAATATATGAAGATAATGCTGTTGAAACTGTATACTAAAGTAACTGGGTTATGTCAGAAACGAAATTATTTAATCAGATACATTAATTTATTGTATACGATGATGTCATTCTTGAATCACAGATTTGAAGGAAAGTTAGATGGAGAGTAATAGATATTGAGAGGTTACAAACCAGTGTATTTGTAATAAATATTAATTAACGATTACTACAGAAATAAGAAGAACATGTATTGACATCGCATATTTTTTAAATATTTTCTTTGACATTCAAGTCTTTTAAAAGTACTAAACTTATCGAGATGGCATTATGAGCACTCGAAGCAGAAGTTATTGTAGTTACTTAGTTCTTAGATCCATTGTCACATTGTTATTTATTTTTGCGATTTACTTTAATATACTCAGCATTGCGGGTGGGACGGCTAGTATATTTATATATTGCAAAAGTTGTTCTTTCAATAGAACAAAAACACTTAAAAAGTTTTTGTTGAAACAAAGCATATTTTATTAATTTATTTCTGTTCATGATATTTGTAACTGATCACAAATCTTTTACAAGTTGCTATACAGCAATGAAATGTGTTTCTTAGAAGGACCGTAAAACAAAAGTGTACTAAGTCGGAAGTTTATTCTTTATTTAGAATATTTGGTACTACTGTAAAACCGAAAGAAGGCTCATATTTGAATCAAATAGCACAACATGGTGACGGCACTCTACCAGATAGTATGTATAGTATAATCTGAAAACAATAACAATTGTCGAGAGGCCTAGGATCCATTGGGAGTTATCGCTTTATTGTCGGCATACGGGTCTTTCAGTAGCTAAAATGATACTGGCTGATTCAGAAACGAGACAAATCAATAACTATGACCGCGATAAGTGCAACACTAGTATAGTGGTAGGATTACTAGTATACTAGTAATCTTCAAATCAAATCAAATCAAATCAAAAAAACTTTTAATTTACGCCCTGTCCCCAGGGCTTATGAGCGCTAAAACTACCATCGGTTCGGAAAACAATCCAGTTATCGAGAAGAACCGGCAAGAAACTCGTTCTGATTAGGTTAGGTTCTGGTTAGGTTCAGTGGGTAACAATTTTCACAACCAATGCTACGTACTAGTTTTTTTTACGTACTTTATTTTTGTTTTGTTTAATACTTTCTTTTTCAATGCTCTGTATCGCAAGAAATAGTGAGCATGGTTCAAAAGAGAAATTTGTAAACGACTCTGGATAATTTACTCCGTCGATTCAAAATAAGCAATCCAAAATGGGTAGCTAATATTTTGAGTAAAACCATTAAGAAGCTATGGCATAATCATAATGACAAACAAGAAATATATTATTGATGATAATAGAATCAAACTAATGGGCATATATGTTGATCAGGTTGAAATGAAAATTGATGTAAATGTCATTAGAGTTCGTGGATTACAAATGGATCAAGAACTACTACTAGATACTATTTGCATTTGTTAAAAACAGTAGAACTGATCTGAATGACCCTAGCAAATTTACTCAGTCACTTTCTTACCCATTTAAATGTACTGCACATATAGTCTCAAGCATATAGTTGAATATTGGTCTCACAGTTTCGTATTAAATGATCCATTCGTCTTTAACTAAAATCTGTTTTATCTATTATGACTTACTTTATATTTTAAGCAATGAAAGTTCAGTGGTAGCGCGTATGGACGACGCATGAAAGTACGAGAGTTCAATAGACTTGAGTTTTCGATCACGGAAAACTTTATTATGAAACTATAACGTGGTATGGGTATTTTTCTAATGGTCACCTGATTAGCTAGTTAAGTTGAAAATCTGCCGCAAAACACCTTCCTCTAGGCTTATTGTGTCCACCATCTTGGGCCATATAGTCACTTAACACCAGATGAGATTATGGCTCTAAAGTTAATATAAAATAATAAGTTAAAGCTAAGAAGCCCAATAAAAATAGAAATTACATGGCACTGTCAAGTTCTAATACAATTAACATAATATATGTAATCAATAATAATACGTTTATTGTACAATTATTAAGCATAATAATGCCTATAAATGGTCTCTGTAATGAAATCAATTTGATATATCGTACTCATGATAAATGTTCTTTTTTTCAGCTGCTGACGAAGAAAAACAGAAGTAAGTATTCTAAATGTTTTTATGCTTAAAATGTTTAGAAATAGTTAAATATACATATATTTTAAATTGAAATACTTATACCGGTTAAATTTTTGAATAAGAATGTTAAAGTTTATTTAAATTATTTCACAGACAAGTGGACGGTAAAGCGCCAACGTTCGCGCGCAAGCCGGCCATCAGACAGGAGGATGATGGCAAGCGGCTCATCTTCGAGTGCCGCATCGAAGCCGAACCAGTACCCAGTGTCTCCTGGTTCCACAATACTGTAGAAGTGAAACCAGGTTCCAGGCATAAGGTAAATTTATAATACTATCTATTAATTATAAATAGATTTTAAATCGTTTTCACATGACATCTGTTTTTGAATACATGGTGTGTTTGAACATGTGAAATTAAATCATAGTGGACGGCAAAATAATCAAATATGTTAAGCGACATTGTATCGATACGAGTCGGTGGCTAGCAAGCTTCACAAAATGGGTTAAACTGATGTTAAGCAAATATGTAGCCCAAGATGGTCGACACGCTAAGCTTAATGGAGAGACTGGCCCTTAAGTGCAACTGTCGCAACACACCTATTGGTATTTGACGGCAGATTTTCAATCCGGGGGTGGTACCTAGCTAGGCGGGCATTAGGAAAAGCCTTACCACTGTGTAAGTAAGTAACGAACGCGTTAGGTGCGATGATTCAGGTATTGGCTACTAAATATGGCAGAATTACGTTGCGTGGCAATTGAGTTGATAATAAAATAATGAAAATATTGAATAGTCATACAAATAAATTTTATTATTTGCATAAAAAATATTATTCATTTATTTTTAAAACTTGGTTTTATTTCTTTGTACTTGATTGGCATGATTAAGTATAATTGGGTTATAATACTTATTTGTTATTTATTATAGTATTTAGTTTTGCTGGTAGTCATATCTAAAGATTTACATGGATTTACGAAGATAAAAAGTGAGCTAAACAATAGCTCGTAAAATATCACAGGAATATCAATTATTATGTATCTATGAAATACTAAGTCGCGTTTACTCAACGCAACGAAAATTTTTGTAATTACCTATTACCCTAATTTTAAAAGTAGACAGGGATGACCTTGACCCCAATGGAGTTGGCTGGGTTGAGTGCCAGGTGTTGGGCGTAATAAACAATGACCTTTCGTCCTAAATTTTTTCTGTTGATATTCTGTGTCTTTAACATTGACAAAATTTTCAATTTTATTTTTTACTAAAGAATTTTTTGTTTTCGGGTCAATTTATCGTCATCTATAAATCGGTGTGTGGAAGGTTTATATCAATTTATTTTTTCATATATTTTACGCATATCATTGTTTATTGTTTTTTTTTTTGTTTATTATATTCAATCTACTAGCTGTCAATAGCCATTACCAAATAGCCCTATCTACATGATCGCCTATTGCATTAAGGGTGGGGTCATTTATAGCAATAAAAAGTATCATACCACTTACATTATAAAATGAAGATCCTTGTCGCGTCTTTCTGCCTGTCTATTCGCGATAAACTCAAAAACTACCGAAAGGATTTTCTTGCGGTTTTTACCAATACACGCAATGGTTAATGAGGAACGTTGTAAGCGTATAGTTTGTCAAGGTTGTGTATAAATTGGTTAAAAACTTTTTAAAATGTCGGAAAAGTCAAGCTGCCTGAGAGCTTAACACCTAGCGTAGCGGTCGGATGACATCTGCTGTAAGCTAAGAAGTACAATGTACAGAGGCTCATTGATATTGGTTGATCAGTTTTTGAAATTGACATCGACGTACATCATACATAAACACTTAAGTAAAGATAAACAGTCCACCTAAGACTTGCCCAGTTCATTTAAACATTCAAAATGAATGATCATTATCTTATATCTCATTATGTATCATTGTCTCATGCATTTGTGTTTCCAGACAAGAAACTTAAATACTGTTTACTTTATTCCACAGTTGACTGTAAGCAAGGATGGTAAATCCTACTATGCCTCGTTGGAGATCAATAATGTAACTGTGGAAGACGCTGGAAAGTACAGAGTTACGGCCAAGAACGAACTCGGCGAAAGTAACGCCACAATCAGCTTAAATTTCGACAGTAAGTGGAGACTTTCATTTTTCTTTTACATTGAAATTGATATATATTATTTTAATTTAGATTGTTTATCAAAATTTAATCAAAAGTCTATGTGAAAAGCATATAATGATAATAATGATATAGATTCGCTTAAATATGTTTTAACCTTAGCTGTTTTAACGTGTGGTCCTAATCCTGTATTTGTAATAAAGATAATTTTTGTCATTACAAACGTAGATATTGCAGCAAAGCTTGTATAATCATCAACTAATTCCTTCAGTATATACGTCACTATACATATTACACTCGAACGAATTCTGTGTTTCAATTTAAGATGTTTTCTTAATTTATGATGAAGATTACTTAATTATAGGAAAACATTATTTTGTGTCACAAACATAATCTTTACAATTTGGCACTAATATCTTATATTTTATATTTTTAAATGCATGAACCTTAAAACACCTACACTCTTATTCCTTAGATTATTAACATACTCTGATCATTATCATAATTAAATCACTTATTCTCATTACATTTTTACTTTAATACTTCTAAGCAACTGGGCTTCTATTAACATTAAATACCTTGCAAAATATTGTGTACTTAAAAGTAGTGTTGCAAATTCTATGCTTAGCAAAGGCACTATTAATATGCTAACCGAAGCAACTGTCATGCGTACTGTTTGTTAGAATGGATACATAGAATGAGAAAACAAACACGTATAATCTAAAAAGTATTTATTTATCTATTAAATTTTTATTATAATCTTTTCTCTTATATTCTCGATTAACTCTACGTAAAACTGATTTTGTAGTATTTAATAAATTATTTATACGTATACAGTTATTGATAGAAAACATCTTAAAGTTAATATTGTTTTTCACGCTGCGATTCTTTGTGCGTAATGACAAAATAGAAAGTCTACTTAATAAATGAATTGAATTAGGCGATGAAGCGCCCGTTCCTGAGGACTTTATTAAGCCAACCTTTACGGAGAGGCCAGTCATCAGGCAATCGGATGATGGTACTAAAATCACGTTTGAATGTCGATGTGTTGGCAAACCGAAACCAACGATCACGTGGTAAGAAACAGTAAATAATTTGGAGTAATGATTGTGAAGAATGAATCAATGCTAACACTTATACCCAACGGTGCAGGTACCATGGAAAAAAGATGATAAAAGAAAGTAATAGATACAAAATTACGTTAGAAGAGGATCAAACTCTATATCACATGGCGAGACTCGAAATTTTAGGTGTAGAAAATTCCGACAAAGGAGAATATAGAGCTGTAGCGAAAAACAAACATGGTGAAGGCGTATCAAAGATTAATCTAAACTTCGAAGGTGGAGACAAACCTAAGTATGGTGTTAATTAAAACCATGTCTAAAGTATACATAAAGAGTAGGATTCGTATTAACATTTCTCTTTTAAACAGAATTCCCGATGGTAAGGCTCCGAGATTTCCTAAAAAACCTACAATCAGGCAAGAGGGTGACCTTTTAATTATGGAGTGCGTTCTCGAAGCATATCCAGCTCCAGACATCACCTGGTTTCACGGTGATAATGAAATAAAGGACGGAATGAGAATGAAGATGTCCAGAAAGGCTATTGGAAAAGATAATTTTAATTTAACTTTAGAAATTTTAAGTCCTACCAGGGAAGATGGCGGAAATTATAGATGTAACGCCTTCAACTTGTTTGGTGAAAGCAATGCTAATATTGCTCTCAACTTCCAAGGTAAAATAGGATAATAAGTTAACTACAAAATAGTTGAATATGTACGCATACAGTAGCAATAGCATGCATAGCTTTCAGCTTTTAAGCTGCACGGAAGTAGGTCAGAGCCTTAATAAATGTTGATAATTTTGTAAATTAATTATTTTTAGGTGGGGATGATGAGAACGGTTTCGCACCATCATTTGTGGAGAAACCTCGAATAATTCCTAACGAAGATGGCTCATTGATCACAATGCGTTGTGTCTGCAAAGCCAAGCCGGCGGCCGAAGTAACGTGGTACAGAGGCACTACGGCTATCAAAGCTAGTAGCAAAATTGAAATTAAATCATCAAAACTTGAAGAGGATATTTACGAGTTGATATTGCTTTTGACGAATCCTACAGCAGCGGATGGTGGTGCTTATCGCTGCCATGTAAAAAATGAATTCGGAGAAAGCAATGCTAATCTTAATCTCAACATTGAGGCTGAACCAGAACCAGAAGGGGAAGGTCCAACGTTTGTCGAGAAGCCAACAATACAATCCAAGGACAACGGTAAACTCGTTATTATGGGGTGCAAAGTGAAAGCTAGCCCGAGACCAACGATCGTATGGTACCACGAGGGTAAAGAAATCAGGGACTCATCGAAAATTAAGACCAGAGTCGAAGTAAAAGAAGACATTTACACAATTATCTTAGAACTTATCGATCCTGGTATTGAAGACTCCGGATTGTATAAATGTAACATTAAAAATGAACTTGGAGAGCTCAATGCAAATCTTACGCTCAATATTGAAAGTAAGTATAGATAGGTTGTACATTTTCATTACATTGCATATTGTGTATATGTACCATAATGTCTAATCACACTTTAATATTACTTTACAGTCATTCCTGTAATCAAAGAGAAACCAAAGATCATTAAGATAGTTAAAAAGAAGACTGTTATTGTTGAATGTAAAGTGTTAAGTAAATTTGCCCCTCAGTGTACTTGGTACAAAGAAACCAGTGCTGTGAAAGAGGACTCAAGACACACCGTGCTTATTGAGCCTTCGAGAGAGGTAAATACTGGAAAATGTATAAATAACTTGTTTCTTCCTCTATATTTTCTTATCTCTTTAATTCCAAAGATAACTTTGTGAATATTTTAAGAACATATTAATAATATTTAGTAAGATTTATATTTTCTAACTTTTCCAGGGTGAATTTACAGTTAAATTAGAAATTGCAAATATTTCACAACATGATAAGGGTTCATACAAACTTGTTGCGAAAAATGAAAAAGGTGAAGCTACATCGCAGCAAGTGGAAATTACAGACATACCAGAAGAGAAAGGTGATAAGCCACATATTATAAAGCATCTCAGGAGTTTGGTGAGTGTCATACTATCATAGTATAGCATTAAGTGCATGATAATGACTCATCATTATATTAATATTATTTTGTAATTTACAGGCAAGGAAAGAAAATGAAGAAGCAGAGTTTGTGGCTGTGCTTAAAACATCTGACCAGTCATGTAGATGTACTTGGTACAAAAACTCCACTGTTATCAGAGATTCCTCTGAAGTAATTACTTCTTTCGACGGTACTAATGCTAGACTCATCATTCGTAAAGTTTCTACAAAGTACGTTGCTAACTATAGAGTGGTGATCAAGAATGAGTTTGGAGAAGACGAATCAAGTGCGGATTTAACGCTTGTTGAAGAAAAGGTATGTACATGCAATTTCTTTATGAGATAATATTTATTTTAGATCTATAATAAGGTTATTTATAGAAAAAGAAGAAAGAAGAAGAGGAGGAAGAGATGACAGTAATGGAAGAGTCTGAAGAAGAAATGTCCATTGTCGAAGAAAAATCTGTAATTGAAGAGAACCACGTGGACGAAAAGAAGAAGGTAAGATAAATTTAAAAATAGAAATGTTAGTAAAAATAAGATTTTATGCGAATATTATTCTTACCAGGAACAAGTAACTAAGAAACAAGAGGAAGAAAAGATCATTGAAGAAAAGAAAGCGGAAGCCAAAAAGGTAATGAAAAAGCAAGAAGTCAAAATTGAAGAAAATCATGAAGATGTTAGAGCTGAGGCTAAGAAGACTGAAGCTAAAGTTGAGTCCAAAATAGAAGAAACCAAAAAGGCTGAAGTCGAAATCGAAGAAGCTAAAAAAATACTTCAAAAGAAAACCACGAAGACCGAAGAAGAAAAGAAAGCTCTCCTAGAAAAACTTGAGAAAAAGAAACCTGAACAAGAACCAGAAACGAAGATTGAAGGCATTCCAAAACTTAAACCAGTTAAACCCAAAGAAGAACCAGTGGAAGAAAAGAAAGAAGAAACAAAGAAAAAAACAGAAGTTAAGAAGAAAGTTATTAAAAAGAAAGTTGTTAACAAAAAAGATGAGGTGAGTTTTCAGTTTATTAGTGGGCACCTGTAAAAAGCTTATTATGTAATGCACCTAGGGCTTGTGTGTATATAAGAATGTTACGTGCCATTACAATGGTACCATACTTAGTTCGTAGCAACTAGATAGTAAACGTTTAATTTATGATGATGCACAAACAAATATGTGTATTGTGATATATTTGTTTAAAAATGTTTAATTATTTGTAGTGTTTTTTCGTTTTGTTTTGTGCTAAAATTTATTTCAAAATAGGACGAAATCGAGTTCGTCGATGATTACGAGCGACCAGTTTTGGAGAAATACGAAAGGATTACACCGACACCGCTTGCTAAAAAACCAAAACAGGATGAAACACCAAAGGTAACACACATACATTACACTCTACAATCAAATGCAAACTATTTAAACTCAAATGAAATTCGAAGGTTATAACTTTTATACAATTTAGGGTAAGCGGGCATCGATTACTGAAAGCGTTAAAAGTGAACAAGAAAGTGAGGAGGAACAATCAATCGCTACACCAGTGCCAGAAAAAAAACCAAAAGTTGAGGCTAAAGATAAGGTACAAGCAATTTAGTCTAACTAAAGGTTTTATTCGTCTCATATTTTACTATTTCATAAAATTTAAATCAAAAATATAAATGTAGGTCGAAGAAGATAATGCTGAACCAAAACGACCGAGCGTCAAAAAAGGAATTCTTAAGCCAGAAGAACCTGTCGATGAACTTTCTAAAGTTAAACTCGGTAAAGCTCCCACCAAACCCGTCGAAGAAAAACTCGAGGAACCGCAGGTTGCGAAAACCAAAAAACCGGTTAGAAAGGTAGAGCTTCGAAATTTTTAGTACAAAATTATTTTTATCGCATAGGGTAACAAATAAATAATATTACTTTTATAGCCTGCGGATTCGGAGGAATTCGTAGATGATTACGAAAGGCCTGAACTTGAAAAATACGATAAAATTACTCCTACACCAACAGACAGGACTAAAAAGCAAAACGGAGTTAATGAGGTATAAAGCGATTGTTCACTTTAATTATTAATTCAAATAATTAACAAATCATAATGTCTGTTTTCACAAGTTTTTGTGAGATATATTATAAACTGCTAGTTTAGGATACAAGATATAAATATATACTATACTTATAGGACGAACCAGATTATATTGATGATTATGAAAGACCAGAACTGGAGAAATACGAGAAAGTTACTCCAACCCGTAAAGACAAAACGCGTACTAGTGAAACTGAGGTATTAATAATAAAATTAGTTTTAAAATTTTAATTTCTCTTTTACAACAACTATAATAGAATCTAACAACATATTCTTTTAATAGGACGAGGTAGATATCATGAAAGGTAAAATTAAACCAAAAGAGAAAGAAGAAGAGCCAGAAATTCCTACTCTACGAAAACGCTCAGTACAAAAAGATAAGGTACAGGAAATAATAAATATTCGTTTTAAATAAAATTTATAATGTTATTTTTTTTATCAAACGTAATGATATGATTATTTAGGAGGATGACAAAAAACCAGATGATAAACCAAAAGCAAAAACACCGAAAAAAGATGAACCGGATTCTAAAAAACGTCCTTCACTCAAAAAGAAAGAGGTAGAGACAAATAACTACTCACAATCACACTCAATACTCACAAGTAACAGTTTGGGGACTAATGTTTTAAACTTTCGCGTATACTCTTCTCAACCATATTTAAAATACACTAAACTTCAACGTTTCCACAACTTGTTATTTCTTTTCAAGCACTGCGGCAATAACGTTAAATAGGCGCTGATAATATAAAATGACAGTAAGTAAATAAGCATAAAAGATTGCATGTAAATGCTGTAAAACGCTTTGCTTGTCTGTTTACTTAAACATATTTCAGATATATTAATCCACTGGGAGCATCAAACAATAACACAACTGAAGTTTTATATACAAAACTAAATTGTTTGTCTTTATTACCTTAATCTTTAATCCGTCTTTTTATACAGCACACATTATTATAATTTTATGACATTTTAAGGTTGTCGAGGAAGAATTCATCGATGATTACGAAAGACCAGTTCTTGAAAAATACGAAAAAATCACTCCAACACCTATTGAGAAAAAGAAAAAGGTACACACATGACAGACTTACGCTTCTTTTTTTTGCTATAAAAAACATTCCGATAATTACACTGGTATAATTCACTAGGATGATAAGAAACCAGATACTGATAAGAAGCCTGAAGAAGAAGTTCCTTCGGCCACAGCCACTAGGCGACGATCCGTTAAAGACAAAGACAAACCAGAGGTAGTATTTGCCAAAAAATTCACATAACAAATTTAAATCTAACAAACTAAATACTAAAATTTAAATACAATATTTGCACAGCCTATGGACGTTGACGAGAGCGTTAGCGTGTCCAAGCCAAAAACCCCGGCCAAGCCTGGACAAGAGCCGGAAGATGTTTCACTTACACACAAAACACCCGCTGAAATAAAACCAACGGTTTGTACACTTTATTCAGAATCACATTTCTTTACTAATTTTACTTAAATATTCTTTCATAATAGAAGTTCATTGATAATATTTCAAAAATGAAAACTCCATAGGAGGACCAAGCTGAAGCGAAACTCAGTGTTAAGAAACCTGAAATTGTTGAGGATAAGACCCTTAAAAGACCTTTAACTAAAGGCAAGAACGAAAAGGTATGCACGGAAATTTTATATAAAAATAATAAATATTTTAAGCATAACAGATTTCACTATAGCGAAATAATAGAAAAGGCTATGATATGAATGATAAGGCTAAGAAATTTTATTTATTGAATAATTATTATCTCTTTCAGTTCTACATAAGATAGAATTTTTAAAGTAAATTACCTTCATATTTTCGAAATATTAAATGTTGGTATTTAAAATCTTTAAAGAATTATTTCATTGTAACAATAATACCGAATAACACTAATCTGATATTTTTTCTGAACCTCTTCTTTGCACGTATAAATTTATCCATATATTTTTACGACAAATACGTATATTCAAATCGCCATGATAAATGGGTTTAACTGAAGTGTATACTGATCAGGGAGAGGACACAGAGGAGGCTGTCAGTCTCACCAAACCACGTACTAAAACAAGCACAACCGCCCCTGAAGAAGCGGAACTCACACAAAAGACACCCGCTAAGAAAAAACTTCTGGTACAGTTCAACAATTTTAGAATCTTTTACTATCTCTGTTTGCGTATTTTTAAACATTTCTAAATTCCAACTTTTCATTTGAAGTCTAAGTGTTTATTACTTTAACAGTGAGAGACTAAGCATATTTGGTTGTGTACAAGATGATGCTTACCATAAGTAAAAAAGCGAAACAAATTATTACTTAATGTTTGTTCAACCTGAAACAAACAAACTAAATTGACAGTAGGCCATCGTTGATATCGATGACTTAACGAAAATAAATGTACGTATTATTAAATGTTCATAGGAGGGAGCCGAGTCAGCAAAATTAAAAATCAAAAAACCGGCTGTAGTCAAGAAGGATGAAGATGAGGTAGAAATAAATAGACGATTAATCGGCTCGTTGTTGTTTATAATAATAAACGTAGATAGAATAATCAACAGTATTTTAGTTGATATAGTTAGAAAAACACTTATAATAACCAATTACGTTCAAGTAATTTAGAATGTAAGCATGTCCTAATTTCACTGATTTAAATGGTGCACCACGAAACTAATTAATGGTATCGGCTTTATTTAATGTAGCAAGTAAACTAAATGCTTTTATTGATTCTTAGGAGCCTCTGAAGGTACAAGGTGGTAAATTCGAAAAGCCACAGTTAAAGAAAACTGTTAAGAAGACAACAGAACCGCCTAAAAAGGCTGAAGTTGATGGCAAATACATAAAAGATGGGGTAAACACTGTTTCAAAATATGAAATGACTCTCCGTGACGTCCCTTTCTACTTGTAACACGAAACCTACTCTGATTGTACATACTTTCTTATATATTTTCTGTTTTCAATTTACAACACATTATTATGGATCTGAATTTTGTGATTGAGTGAAATGCCATTTTTGTTTCGGCAATACTGTAGGATATAATATTCTGAAAATTATTACAATATTTACAGGAATTGTTTTTGTCTATCGACAGGATTTCACATATTAATGTATGATTAATAGCGAACTACAGATGTTTGCAATAAATACAATAAATAATATTGGTCATGAAATGATTCTACTCAAATATCAAAAACTAGCTGAGCCTGCGACTTCCTTCGCGTGGAAATTCAAATTATTTAATATTTTTTGCCCGATTTTGTAACTTTTTTTAATACGTCTTTGCTTCTATTGGCGGTCGTAAAGATACAAGATTTTTTGAAATCCGATCGGTAGTTCCTATGATTAGTGCGTTCAGACAAACATACTTTTCCGTTTTTATATTAAAATAGATTAAATAAGCAATACAATAAACTTACAAAAATTTTACTAAACAACCTGATACATAAAACATTATACAGAAAAAAATTAAATGATTGCTTTTCAAATGTTACGTTATACACTAATATATATCTATATACATCTATATATATATATATAACATACAGCTATATAGGTTATATAGTAATATAAGCTTAAATAGGGTTTTAAATGTTTAACATATCAATGGACCACAAAATGAAACATTAGACATTTTAATCAATTATACAATTTCATGATCCAAGAATAACAAACATACTCTTCTACAATCACATATGCAACAATACTTACAGTTTTTCAACACATTCCTGAATGGCTACGTACATCTACGTACATCTTCCTCTGGAAAAACACTGTATCAATCTGGGTGAATATTTCTCTTCAAGTCTACGTCGTTATGAAAATTGGGTTTTCGCAAGTCGCATGTTGCATGTTTATATGTGCTTTATATGTCTTTATATTTACAGGTACTATGAATTCATTGTAGATAATGAATTCAAGACTTAACAATAATGTTACAATAAATAACAGCAATAAATATTCTGCAAGATATTTGAAACTAATATATTCATTAAATTCCAGATTGAGCTCGACTTTGTCGATGACTACGAAAGACCGGTACTGGAAAAATATGAAAAGATTAGCCCGACTCCAACAGTACGCGAAAAGAAGGAAAAAGAAGTCAAGGTAAGAAACATATATATTGTTATCCAATTTTCGGAATAAATTAAATATATGCAAGAGGATATAGAAACTTAGGTTTTTTTTTTCAAGTTTATATGTATAGCATTATGGCCACAGTCTCATCTGATGTTAAACGAAGATATGGCCCAAAATGGTGGACACACTAAGTTTAATGGAGACAATGGCCCTCAAGTGCGTGATTTGATTTAATGCGCCGGAACACACCTATACATATATAGGTATTTGGCGACAGATTTTTACGGCATTAGAAAAAGCCTTACCTCCATGCAAAGTATCATAGGGTATAGTCAAACGTATTAATAAATAGATCGTTATAAACTTTTAAACAGATAATTTCGCCTAAACAGGTTACAATGGCCGCGCAACAGGCTGAACATATTCAAGTGAAGGTATTAATGTCAATGGTTTGCAAAAAGCATGATCCCTATTCGCAAGAAAGATATAACGAATTTTACTCCCTTTTATTTACCAACATATGTACATACTTACTTTTGCTATTTACAAACTACACAAGTTCCTTTTAGAAAAAAAAATGTTATTTTTTTAATTTCGTAATCAATTTTTAATCATATAAAATTATCTTCATTGGGTTTTGAGCGTAATTTATATGTTTTATTATAAATGTGAAATGTCTGCTTATATGTTCGTACCAGCGTTCTATGTATCACAATGAACAAATTCTTATATTTTTTTATATTGTGTTTTTGAACTATTTGCATATTTAATAAAGTCATATACATATCTTTATGTTTTCTCTTTTATTAATTCAAAATGTTGTTTTTCTAGACCGAAAGCAGAAGGACCTCAATGCAGAGCGAGGTATGTATTTTCTGTTTCGGTTTTCTGTACCCCTAGGATTAGTCAGATTTACGCGAAAATTTTACATGTTATTATTCAATCGGTAGTTTGTTATCATATAATTGAAAAAGCTTATAATCAATTGTCCGAATAGTAAATTCATGGAAGTAGTTATGTTGTGAAAAAAGGTGTTTATTTTATAAGGTGGATCGGTAAAACTGTACATCTGCTAAAATATATAATACTACAATAGTATTTAATAATAAAAAATAATACATACATTCGATTTTCTTGTTAGTTCTTCTCTATTACCTCAAAGTTTCCCGAACGGTAGTAGGGTTACAGATATTAATATATACTTTGGTACTGCGGAAACTGAGAATAGTATTGTAGATACTGAAATGTATATATATATATATATATATATATATATATATATATATATATATATAATATAATAATATATATATATATATATTGCATTACAAGTATTTTATTAGAATTCTGACATGATTAGTGAATTATAAATATGCCTAGATGTATTGTTTATAAATAGATTGTTTCATTTATCTTTGACCACAGCTTTGGCAAGAAAACTATTTTAGTTAGCTAATTAGGCAACTTTATATTTTTACAGTACATCATATTTCCTTTATATGAGTTAAGATGAATAATAAATTATATTTATTTTCTACAGTTCAAGGAAGAGGTTAAGACTGAGAGCCGTAGAAGTTCTGTTGTTGAAAACAAAGCACTCAAGGTAAGATATTGTTGTTTATAAACTTATTTCTATCACTTAGACCAAGGTATAAAACAAAAAGGCATCGCCAAATTTATATTTAACCCGAAATTAATTCGAAAATAGTATTTATAATGCGAAGTAGTATCAGTTTCGGATTGACTTTTGTCCGATGATTCTAATCAAAGGTGATATAAATAAACAAACATGAATGTGCTATTGCATAAGCCTTTAAACAACAACGTAAAATATACTCTTAATATAAAGGACAAATTTAAAATTATAAGATAAAACGTAAATCTACAAAGGAACACATTTAAAATGATAATGGTACTTTAGTTTCCCTTTGTCAAATTCAAAGATCAATTATTGAATTATGCCCAGTCGAATTCGATTTATTGACACAGATTACGTATGGGTTGGTTATAAAAAAAGCATGTTTTGTTTAGCTTACCAAAGAAACTGCAGAGAGTAGAAAGTCTTCAATATCCTCTGTTTCTGAGCAACAGGAGGTTTCAACATTAAAGAAGACTGCACAGAGGGTATGTAGTTTTATATTATTTTAACAAAAACTACGCATACTGCAGTATAAAGGAAAATTGTGTGGATTGAATTGCAAATGGCTCCTTTAAAGAGTTCATTAGAAGAGATTAAAATCTAGTGTCAATAATACAAGAGTAGAAATGTTTCAAGTGAAGCTATAGACATATGATTTTTTATCGTGAGAAAATATATTTACGCACGTGGTACTCACTCGACGCTAGTCGCCACTAAGCCCCACGGCCATCTGTACCCTTGCTGGGGTGATGCGGGTTCGAAGTTGAAATCACCGCGTTGCTCCGGCGATCGGTCTGGCCTGATTGTAAGTCGGTCTCCATCCAGACAGGCTAGTGAACTGTCCTTACGAGTCCCTTCGAGACCCGCCTTCCTCATCAGTCCAGCCTAAGGGCGTACACACGGATGTACGAGCCCCTCCTGCTGCCAGTTCACTTGCAAAGGAGAGAGGGCTCACGAACTACCACTACGAAGGTATAAATAAGCTAAAAAAAATTATTGGAGCTCAAAGCATTGCTACTAAAGCTGTTTTCATTGATTGTATTATCATCCGTGTCTAATTATACGTAGGTTAAAGCAATATAACAAAAAAACGAAAAGCTTATGATGTAGAAGTTTTTACAATTAGTTGATTTTTAGTTTTTATACCAATAGTCTCACTGCTGGATATATTATATTTTTCTTTTTTAATGTCACGAATGTGTCCCGTTTATCATTGAAAGTATGGATACACAATAAACATATGTATATACTAAATATCCATTGCAAACACAAGAGATTTTTCCAATAAGGGCTCATTTTTCTAAGAAAATGTTAGTATGCCCAGCAGGCTTTGGTGTATTCACACAACTTAGACGCACCCCTATGACGCTTACTCACTTCCCTATTAACTTTTTATCTTTTAGAGTACGATAAAAGAACCCGAGCCTATGGAAATTGAGCAAGTCAAATTAAAGGTAAGTTACGATACGATAGCCATGCATGTTGTCAAATGTCCTAAAGCAGATAAAGTTAAATCTGCTTGAAAACGATGTATGTATTATCTGTCTCTTTTGTACATATACATTCCGTTTATGTAAAGGAAATCAAACAAAATATTGACTTGTTTGATGCGTACCAGATAATAACGATTGAATTGTTGTAAATAACAAATGTTTATATATTTGTTGTAAATGTCCTTTTTTTTAAAAAAAACAAATCATTAATAATAAATTATAATTTTGTTATAAATTATAATTTATAACATAATTAAATAATAAGACAATACAAAAGCGCGCGGCATATACTGAACACATTATTTTTGTAAATAGGATGACGTTAAACCCAAGGTAGAAGATACAACAGAATCTATCGATAAGCCTACAGATAAAACCTATCCATGGCGACCTACGAAAACAGATACACAGGTATATACATTACACGTACACTTATTATCATTATACATTATACCCTTGAAAAATCTACAATTCTTGCATATATTCACATATTATTCGGTATACGTTATTAGGCAGTAAAACAAAAAGTGGTACCGGAAAGTAAAGATAGCGTGCAACCAAAAGAACCTACAACTCGACGACGTCAGAGCAAGACTAAGGTAAAAAAGTTTTCTTTATGAGGTTCAAATAAATAAAAAGTTAGGCAAAATCTATTTGATAAATTATTTAAAAAAACTCATTGATACAGGATAGTGAAGATGTAGTTGAAACTGAGGAAATAACTCAAACTAAACGAAAAGTTTCAATTGATACACCTCACAGTAAACGTCGTCCTAACGCAATGGATGAGGTATATAAATTTATATTAAAATTGTTAAACAACTACAGTTTTAAAAGCTACGTAATATATACCAATATTTCTATGTTAAAACAGGATAAAGAGAATATCATGGAAACCGAAGCTACTGACAAATCTGATACTAAAAGAAAAGATTCTTATGATAAGCCCACGGAACCAACTTATCCATGGCGAAAACCAAGTAAAACTGATGAGGTATATTTCGGTGTTACTCTTGCTTAGTTTGAAATAAGATGGTCTTTAACAAATATTAAACATCATTATCGTACTTTTGGCAGGATAATGATAAGGTTATGGATGTAGAGGTTACAGAACACACTGATATCAAAAGAAAAGTATCTATTGATAGACCAACAGAGCCTACGTATCCTTGGCGTAGACCTAGTAGATCAGATGAGGTATGAATATTCTGATTGTAGAATAGCAAAATATTATCACGTTGAATTAGAAACTAAGTACTCAATATTTTAAACAGGATAAAGAAAACTTTACAGACACAGACACAGTAGAAAAACCTGAAGTTAAGAGAAAAGTTTCTATTGACAGGCCTACGGAACCAACTTATCCGTGGCGTAGGCCGAGTAGAACTGACGAGGTATTTCATTTTGTTGACTTGTTGTCTCTTCACAAACAAATTTCATACAAATAATGATAACATAATATTTTATAGGAGTCCGAGGAAATTAAAGACCTGTCAAAATCACTTAAAGACGATAATAAACCTAAGGTACAACAATTACCTATTTTAGTATTAAAAATTTATAGAAACAAACATATTATTAAATTTTGTGATAATTAATTTGTTAGGAACCCGATGATACACCAAAAACACTAAACAAACACTTAAAACCGAATGACCTACCATTTTACATGAGAAGGAAATCACAAACCGAGGTAATAAATGATACAATATAATTATGCCCACCAATTTATTAATTCAGTCACATATAAAACATTACCTTATCATATATCTTGTGTTTAGTGCACTGATATAATTGCAAGTAAAATATACCGTAGTTCAAAAATGTAGAATATATATTTTTAGAAATAACAAACACCAGAGTATTAAGATCTCTTAAGACACTATTTTAACTTTAACATTTGCAAACCCTTAAAATACACAAACTTTGTCAATATAACATTTATTAATAGGCCGTTGAACAATTTCTCATAAACATCTAATACATTATCAGGAACCTGATGGCAAAATTACACTTGACACCACACTAGAGAAAACTAAACCCACAGAATCAGCATATCCTTGGAGAAAACAAGATACAGAGGTAAACATATAAAACGTTACAGTTACACATGATAAACAATATATTATAAAATACACATTACAGTTAATTGAATATGCATTCGACCCCTAAACATTGAATAGTATATTGAATAATGTCACGTATAATTCTAAAATTCAGGTATCAACTCTAGCACCATCTGAAGATAAAAAGGATGTACCTATAGTATCGTTCTCTTGGCAAGCTATTCCTGAAATACCGCAGGTAGATAATATATAAATATATACGTGTAGGCAAGTTTCAAAGAGAAAGTAAAACATTGTAAATATTTTTAATTAGGTGGAACAAACACCCGAATTACAGGACAAATTCAAACCTACACTACTCGAAACACCAGAAAACACTGTACCGTGGAGAAGAGCACGCTCACCCCAGGTACACTTTCACAAAAACCACACATCACTGCTTATATACATTAGCATCACAGCACATATACATATGAAAATCTGCATGATTCATTCACAACAGCTCTCAAAATGTATGGTTTAGTGAGTCATTATTTTAGTGACATGATCGTATGGTCGCCAATAATTTAATTTAATCTGTAGGCTGAAACGAGAGAAGGCACTGATGAACGTAAACCAGCTACACTAGGAATCCCTCAGACCGCTTTTAGCAGCAAACCGCAAACACCTGACGAGGTATACTCATAAGTACACGAGATATATTATGGCACAAATTGCACAACGCACAATTGAGTTTCCCTACTGCAGGAATGTATTCCGCACTAGCACATTGCACTGGCATCAAAATTTTAGAACTTCGCACACTTCCGATAAAAGATGATTAGCTATAAAATCAATCAATCTATGCACTGTAGATAATTTTATAGATAATATTTGTAAATATAACTTAAGCAATGGATGTACTTTCGGATTTGCTCTGTGTGCACTACTAAAAATAACAATCTTGTTCTATTAGCTGCACCTTGTATTTAGGTATGTATCTTTTTAAATGTTTAAATTTCACATTTCCTGCTTTCGCTTTTGCTTATTAAATACTTTCTTCAATCTTGAATTTTTATTTATACATTCCAAGTTATTTTCAGATATATAATGGTAAGTACAAAATAATAAATGATTAGCAAATATTTCTTCGCTAAGGTCAAATAGTTTAAACAACTTTGAAATACATATGTAACAAAAACCATCGTAAATTTTATTTTAATATTTTCAGGGTTCAGTTCAACAGTTTATAAATATTAATGATCCATTATCTTCTATAACGACTTGTATTGTTGTATTACAGAAAGTTGCAGTCAAAGAAGAAAAGGTTGAAGAAGAAGCAAAGAAGGCAAAGGTCACATCAGTCAAAAAGAAGGCCGAAGAGTTACCTGAAATTCCCGACTATGAAAGACCCGACCTTGAGAAGTATGAAAAGATTTCACCCACACCTACAACCAGAGATAAACCTGAAAAAGATACGGTAGTTATCAATCTAAAGTTGTTAAAATCAATATAATGACAATTTAATAATTTGCACAATAACGCTGTGAATATATTATTTATGCATAGCCGGCTCCAAAGGTACCTGAAATAAAGGCACCTGAAGAGAAGCCAGCGGCACCCAAAATCGAGGTCTCCCGTGACAAATCACCGAAACCAGAAATGCCGAGGAAACCGTCACTGGTGCCAGGTGCTCCAGTTGGCAGACGTGGTTCTCTTATTCCTCCCCCAGAGGAAATGGGAAGACGTCCATCGCTTATCATCAGCGACGATGTACGTATCTATTTTATTTGTATAATACATACTATTACACGTAACTATTGCAAAGGCTATATTTGATCTAAGATGTCACATGCGCATTGATATTTATTTCACAAGAAATGAACAAAACTGTAGGTAATTCACTGATCCCGTGTAAAAGTAGTAATAGACAAAATATTCTGATAAAAACATTCTAACATGAAAATCACTCATTGGTTTAACGCGATACACATGAGAATGTCGATAATTTATAATAGAAAGGGGTAAATAGCTCACAGAGCTGGATCATAATGAGTTATTTCGCATAATAGTTCCAGTAAGTAATTTTTTTTAAATGTCGCGCTTTTTTAGCACATGTAATACTTAAAGTAGTTTAGAGATCCTTTTTATTCTCTCAAGCCGAACCCATAACATTAGTCCCACAATTAATACCAACAAAGATATGCATTTTTACCTATTATGGGATGACGCTTAACATTCTTAAAAATATGAATGCTTTGTAGTTTACAAAAAGATTGATTTATAGTGGATTGCAAAAATAAACTTTCCCGAATCCTCGCTTTTAGATTAGAATGAAGCACATTACACTGAATCTTGATTGAATCACGTAATTTGGTTAGTGTATGTAGATATATTAAGATCGTGCAAAACATAATCCACAGGAGAATAGAAAACTAAGACCCGGTGAGGTGATCGAAGAAAAGAAGGTAATAGCAATAATGCTGAGGATATTAAATGAATGTTATTATTGCCGTGATAAATACTTAACAGTATCTGTAAACGAAATTATTAATACATTTGCATCTGACGCGAGAACACATCTTCTGCAACCATATGGATAATCACATACACCTTGATTAAATATATTAGGTGTATGTTATTATCCAGTCTATTTTCTTCAAAATGGTTTCAAGTCGTCGCACCGAGCTATATTGCACACATTGTGAAGTAAGCTCACACATATAAACTGCACAGCTTGTACGCACGAAACGCACACAAAATAATGGTTATTTAGATATGTCGTGACGAGAATATATCTTTGATCGGAGTGGTGTGTTTAAGAAAGCTTTTCTTACACATCATAAAAATTAAACGGACACTAACATCAATAATAATTAACATGAAGATGATGCACAACGTAACGTAATAACTTTTGCACTCGCTGACAAAGATATCGCACCAAATAATAAGTAATAAATGACACTGTTAGGCAGGTAGGGCGAAGGTTCGGCAACAGAGTTGTAGGTAGGAAATGTATTACCCGAAGGGGCTATTATCCATGTTTTTTAACAACAGGTCACCAAATTGCGTCCTGGAGAAGTTGTAGACGAGAAAAAGGTGAGATCAATTGGATCTGGTCATTTTTAGGTGGACGCTGCTCGCTTTTGCCAAAGCATTTTGTCTTATTTATTTTATTTATTTAAGTGTACACTATATACTATACTTATTCCGCTTAATATACAATTTGGTAGTAAAACACTTAAATATAAATCATTGCGACATCTTTTTTGACTATAATAATATATTATTCACAATAATGTGACACATGCCTATTTATTCAGTGTTTATAATAATTTAGGTTTCTATGATTCTTTTCTTCTATCTATCCCCTAAGTTTTATATAAGCCTTATTTAGTACCTTTAGTCGCAATGTCTATTTGTCCACTTTTTTCACATTTATTTTAGTAATCTTCCATTAGATTCTCTGATAGTATGAAATGTAGATACCGCTTTGCCGACCAGCGGGAAAACTTAAGACAGCCGCGCTGGAGTTTTATTCTTGTGTGATAATATGGAATCCATATTTTATTATTTTAAAACGTATATTAAAAAAAAAATTTGGTTTCCGTATTAAAAATGCTTTTTAGTTTCCTTTTAGAATGGCTTTAATATTCCGCTTCAAACTTTGCAAGTTTTTCACTAATATCTATTTCTAATTTTTCTATTACTTATCAAACCTATTTAGATAAGTACTTTATTATTGAACATATTTATGGTTTTTTGTTTTTCAAAACATTATTTTTAGTTCACAGCAAAAAATATGTTTTGAAGATCGTATAATTTAAACATAAAAATTAATTTATTACTAAACACAATACTCTCACAACTACAATTGACTCATTAACACTTACTACATCACAAACAGTATCACCATAACAACAAAGACATTGACAATCATTAGTTTAAGTGTAAATATAATATTACGACACATTTACAAATTTTAACAGAGAATGAAATACTAATACTTCATTTTTTTTCCAAAAAAGAAACGCAGCCGACCGGGTGAAGTCACGGAAGAGGTATATAATGTGTGAAAAATATATGTTTAGATCATTTTATATATATGTTATAGCAAAAAACTTTTAGAAACGTGGCTAACATAGATCCCCTTCAAGTGATTAATTCCGATATTTTAAAGTGAATAATTTATGTTTGCGTAAATAAACGGTTTAAAAGAAATAAATTGTTATAAAATACAATTAAAAAACATGTGTGACTCGACACTAAATACCATGGTATATTTAATTCTGTTTAATGTTACGTAGATTTCGTTTTTTTGTTCTACAGACCTCCTGGGCCGTAGAGATAATTTTAGAGCTACTTATATCCTATCATATTTAACTAAAACAATATTAATGTACAAATAATCAAAGACTGCATGGACCTAATTAAATGATAAAAAAAAGTTTATAGTCATCGATACAAAATAGTTCACAATATTTTCTAATATTTTAAATGGTCTCAATACAAACACGTCAAATTATATATTGAATGTTCTTTAAGTAATGGTGTTTAACAATAGCAAAATATTGAAACTATTGTGAGACATGTACTTTATGACAGAACTCTAAAATTATAATAAAAACGAACCAACATAACTAATACTAACAATCTCTATATTTTGTTTAATATCTATATAATTTACATTCTACCGAACAAACAGGCCGTTAAAGAAAGGAAGAAGTATGCAATAGAAGCTAAAATAATAAGATACGATTCTACTTAACGTATTGTATATACCAAAATATTTTTGATTTACGTCTATCCATTTTGAAACTAGCTTACTCATGCGCCCATTATTGCCATAGTTTACGATATTCTCTGTCTCAGTACAAAAAAGTTAACCTATCTTACAAGCGATATTTATATAACTGCCTGATAATAAAACCCTAGATCTTTTAACATTGTTCCTTATACTATTAGGTTTCAAAAAAAGATTTAATTTAAAATACATAAAGATGATGAAACATTTTTAATATGAGAAAATGTCAGTAGAATTTTATATAATACTTCATAGGTTTAAAGTTATGGCTATAATCTTACCTGATATTAAGTGATGATGTGGCCCAAGATGGTGGACACGCTAAACCTAGTGGAGGGAGTGACTCTCAAGTGCAACTACCGAAACACACCTATAGGTATTTGGCGCCAGATTTTCAACTTGTAAATGGTAGCTAGGCAGTATCTTTTCCCTCAACAAAAGCTAAGGCAGGTGCATACCTACTCACGTTCATTCACGCGACATCCGTACTCACTACGGGAGTCATCATCCTTTTAAATGATGTAAATATACACATTACATTGATGAAACCCAGAAATGTGTAAACTATAAAATTTAGCGTCATAATATTAATTATACAAAATGTTTGTTCTGTAGGAATGTAAATTACGCATCATAAAGGTATTACAAAACATAAGGAAACTGTCCAACTGATGTATCACTTGCATTACACAAACATGGTTCCTAATATCAATAATAAAGTGTGATATTTATAAATTAAATCAATGTTATATTGACGCGGAAGCAAAACACGTATATAATTAAAACTAATGGATTTAAGTTCGCGGCCAAAGTTTTGTAACTATAACATAAATAAAAAAGCAATAATGATGTCAACGAATAGAGTGCATATATAAATAAGCAAACCATTCCTACCTACTGTTAAGTAGTCTAACGTTTGCCAAAATAGTAAAGACACCAAATAACGTTACTATACAATATATCAGCAGTTTACACTGTAATACAATAAAAGTCAAAACGATCTTAATTATAAAGCAACCTACCTAGATTTGCAGTAAGAACTAAATCGTACAAATGTCGCCGGCGAGTTTAAATAAAGTAATTTAGGCGTAGCAAGCCAGAATAAAACCGCTTCATTCTTATGATTTATTGTCATTCTTATAAATATGACAGTAGGAACTAGGCCAAGAGCCTGTTTTAATGATCTTGAAATATTCTTACCCTTAACTGGTTACTGTGCCAAAATGTTTATTATGGGCAAATATATCGTTAGACTGAGTGCAACAAATATATTAAATTGGTATTTTTTTTAAAGGTGTTACAATAATATAGTTAAAATTTTGCGCTATTTATGCCATGTGGCCTAAAATATACAATACAAATGTTGTATCAAAACCAATGGTTTATATTACTTTCTGAAGACTTTACTTCTACTTTATAATACAATTTGATTGTAGAATCTTTGTAATTACTGCAATCAAATTATTAGCAACTGAATATCTCATACTTTAACTATTAGAAATGCCAGAAGTGTTTTGATTGACACTCTATGATTAGAATGTAAATGGAAATAGATACTGCTACTTGTCGGGGCTGAAAAGTGGACTGCAAATTCAAAATAATCCTGGCAATTGAACAAAAACTTTATTATAAGCATTGATAGGTTTTTATATCACATTTAAAATGTTACTGATAAAGTTAAAATAGTTTCTAATACACAACGTGAAAAGAGGGAGCTTGCTTAATTATTACGGAATTGCAAATTTAAGTAAAATTAAATTCTTTAATAAACCAGTACTTAGTATGACTATATTGAATGATTGAATGAACACTTTATTGCACTTTTAATGTGTACACAGGTGAGCTTAATCCCAATAAGATTGTTCCAGCTAACCTGCGGTATTGTTATGAAAATATTGTAAGGATATGTAATAGAACAGTCAACAGTTAAACCAACAGTTCTCCGATATTTAGGCAAAGGCGCTTTTCCCGAGATTGCTTAGCTTGCCAACAATGTGTAAAATTTAAGAATTACATGTCAACACCAAAGTGCCAATCCATCGGCAACCACCTTGTCTAACCCCTGAATCTATAATGATTTATTAATCTGAATATTCATACCTAGTTTATATTTGGCTACGGTTTTATCATCGGTATTAATAGTATATATCTATATACAAACATACCGCTTGCCAAGGCAACAGTTAGACTCAATTTTGATCTATCTGATCGAAGCCCAGTGACCTATTTTTAAACCGAGTTTGTCGACATAAAAAATGCAATGGTGACAGATTCATACGCGATTTAAAAACGATATGTGGCATCAAAGCTAATATAGTCGACGCTAAACGCAATAGATTTCGAACAGCTACGTTTTCATACGATGTTCAAGAACACACTACTCGCTCACCTTAATCTGATAATTAATTGAATTGGTCTGTTGATTTGTGCTGCGCATAAATAGAAACTCGAAGTCCCCACTCCACTCCAGGGCGAGGCTAGGATGCCTGTTCGACCCCATCCTCAGTCTTTTGACATTCGCGCCAATTTTTAGGTGACACGATACAAACGAAATTCCCCAGATCGAAATTATTAACGAATTAAAAAAAAAAACTGAAAATATAACATTGAATAAATAATTTTAAGCATTTAATATAATTTTTAAAGTAAATAGTTATGACGAAGATATGCAGACGGATACTTTATATTCCCATAAATATTTTGGGTTAAAGTTAAATAACTGTACCTTAAAAATGAAGCTGTGATAATGTAATGTGTAATGCAGTGATAAGACTTTTTATTTATATTTATATTTTAATAATTTTATTTGTGGTATCTCAGTGATTAAATGTAATTCATATTAACAATGGCTCCTATAGCTAAAAAACCTGTTGACTCGCTTCCTGTACCTAATATTGCATTAGACACGGTAAGTATGACATTTGTCATTTTTTTTTCTGCAGCTCCCTTGGTATCAAAGTTGCCAAAGTCATTAAAATATTTGTAATCTTAAATGTAAATGTCTTTCGGAAACGTAATTGTTAGAATTAATTAGTATTTTAAAATATCTAATGTAATTTTCGAATAAAATTTTGAAAACTTGACTTAAATCATAGATTTATGTAATATTGAATATTGATTTGTAATAAGCTTTTAGACAACTTTATAAACATAAATCTCTTACTCAATTTATGATGAGAGAATAAATTTATCATTATTCTCTAATTTGATCTAAATGTAAAATTTCAGTATTATATTTTAAATTTATTTTCACCGCGAGGTCATTTGGTTTATAGGTTTAGCCATGTTTTTCTTTTACTAATATTGTTTCTCACTTACACTTATTACGTAACTTTTCTTATCGACATTCATACAAGTTCACTTAAATATTTTAGTGACCTTTGACAACATTATTTATTATGTTTTTGGATTATTATAAAAAGACAAACCTCTTTTCTGTCATTGTTGATTCTTTTAACCTTAGACACCTTTATTATGATTGTATAATAAATGGTATAATAACTGTTAGTGTTTTTTATCATTACTACACTGAGCTCATTCAATATTACTTTATCAAAAATACTGGCTATGTCCGCAGCTTCGTTCGCGCGGGACTAAGGTTGAATATAATCATTTCTGCCCGTTTTTGTAACGTTTTTCGATACAGCTTCTCTCCTATTGAGAATAGCGTGATGTGAAATAACCTAAAGACTTTCTTAGTGATAGCTCTATCAAATACAAAAATATTTTTTGAAATCAAATCAGTAATTACTAAGATTAACGCTTTCAAAAAAACAAACTAACTTTTGCGCTCTATAATATTAATATAGATAGAATTACTGTTTCTACCTTAGAATGGAAAATGTAAACATTTATTATACAATCTTCGCGTTCAATGTAAATAACATTTTAGTAGAAAATAGTGTTTAAAAATAATTAACATGAATTAAAATGATACAGAGACGAAAGTCTGGAGATGCCAGGAGGCCGTCGATGCAAGACTTGGAGGACCTTATTAATAAACCTTCAGTGCCTTTGAAGTCTATAGGAAATGAAGGTCCCCCGATTATTGTCGATGTTCAAGAAAAATACTCGGCTGTCGAAGGTCTGTTTATAATATTTATTATTCATAAAAACAAACGGTTCAAACAACAAAACTTTAAGATATTGAAAAATACATTAATTTTTAATTCGCAATGTTCTGATTGATGTACATGACATATTTTTTTAGCAAACACATTTCAACTTATAATCTGCATAGGTAAAAAAGTCGCTTTATACGTTAATTTGTTAATAAACTAGTCATTATAGTAATCAATATCTCTTTTTAATGGTATCGAATCGAAATAAATATCGAAGTTTAGTATCAGCGCTACAATTGCTTCCGATGTTAACTGAGATGTGCCCTAAAATGGTGGATATGCTAAGCCTAGTGGAGAGGCTGGCTTTCGAGAGCAACTGTCGGAACACACCTACAGGAATTTGGGAGCAGATTTTTTATTTAGGCGTAACTAGGTGGATGTTTTAAAAAGCTATACTACCTTGGTATGTTTTTGTTACGACGTTTTTCCTTTACCGAAAACTCAAGCTTATTGCAAGGTTTCGAACTCACGTCCATTGCCGTAGCGTCCGGAATTACTACCACTGAACTCTCATCCCAGTAAAAAAATCTCCAAAACATGCACATAGTAGATATTGGTTCGACAACGAGTATATATTTCAATGTACTTTCTTTTATCGATTTTCATCCGAGGTTAACTTTTGCTAATATTGGTAAAAATGTTTGTATAATTGTATCCCAAAAAAAACACTGTAGAAGATACATCTTAAAACTATATTGCTAGTTGTTATGTGTTGAATGTATTGTAAGTAATATACTAATTATTTTTTTATTTTGAAATAGATCAAACGGGCTACATCCATATCCAAGTCGAAGGTAGTCCAGCTCCGACATTTAAATTCTACAAGGGTGTTTCGGAAATTATTGAAGGAGGCCGTTTCAAATTCGTCACGGACGGTGAAAATGGTATTATCACTTTGTGCATGAGAAAAGTAAAGCCTAACGATGAAGGCATGTATAGGGTTGTGATCAGCAATATCCATGGAGAGGACTCGGCTGAGACGAAGCTTTTAGTGTCAGGTAAGATTTACACTTAATTAAAAAACTTTCAGACTTGCGCTGTCGTAAAAATTAATCCACTATTATACATTTCATATGAGTTTATCATAATAATAACAATATGAAATTTGCAATTCAGATTTACGGAGCTTTAGATCTTATTGTATTTCGTATTATTTTTGATTATTTTTATTAAATTTATCTTCGTACTCTATTTATTTATAGAACTTCATTTTAGTATTCTATAATAACTTCATTGCAGTTGTAATAATTATTTCGACTCTTTTAAAATAAATGATGATGTTGAATATTGCTTTTACACGCAATACAGATGCCAGTGGAATGGACTTCCGTGCGTTACTCAAGAAAAGAAATTACGCAAAATGGGGAGAGAAAAAAGAAGATCCCGACTGGGGTGATCTTAAGGAGACTGAGAAACCTATTCCTCCTCTGAAAAAAGTAGAAAAAGTAAGTATATTTACTTGATGTCACTTTGCGACTTGGGCGGGAAAGAAACCAATATTGTTTTCTTTGATTTAAAATTTTAAATAGATGGTGATACAAATACTAATATAATAAACTTAATAAATAAATGAAAACCTAATATAAACTTAAAGTTTCATTGTAGAAGTTATCTTACAGTTGTAATAAATCATTCAGTAAAACAAAAATATGTTTTATAAAATATATTCAGAATACTTTATTAATATATATAATTACACACGAAATCATCTGTTACTATAACTTCTACAATGATTCAATAATAATTTTAAAACAAATATATAAAAAAAGGAGTTACCGTCAGGTTAATATACAAAATATATTTAATATATATATATATTTATTGGGCCTCATGAAATTTAAACTTCTAGCTTTACAGTACGACACGGTGATCTATAACTTTTGTAACTTCCTCGGTACTAAAACGTGAAATATTAGGTTTTAGCTTTAAGAAAAACCATTAAAGTATATATGAGTAACATTTTCGATTTGTCATTGATAGATTATTTATTATTTATTTTAAAGTCTAGATTTTGGATGACATCTGCAAACATTCATAAGTAAAAATTTCGTTTATATTTGTCGATTTATTTAAAATTTCTAAAGTCAAACGTATAATCTAGAGTCTCTGTTCAAATCTTTATAATATTTGAAAAACCTTTTTATTTATTACGATTTTGATATACCTTTTCTACCATTTCATTTGTACCAAAATACAACGGAAAATTAATATTCTATCTGCTTATTACAGATTTACTTTTTGTTTCTATTGCTCTTGTTTTAAAAGAATAATGAACTTTTAACGGACAATTATATATCAAGTGACGGATGGAAATAATAGTGGATTTTAAAACTGCTTTTTAATAAGTATATACAACTGTGATTTACTATCCAAAATTTTTATCTAACTAGCCCTAAATTTTTAGAGGATATTATTAAATTAACGAATCGTTTTAAGTGTGATATAATGGTAGCATATTTTAAGGAATAAATTGACTGAAAGTTTGCAAGAACATCATAGCAACATATAATTTGGTCCTTAGGGTTTAGAGACGGGATATTTTGAAGAAGAAGGAGACATTGTGGTTGTCTCTGAAGGTGTCGAGATGGGTAGATTCCCTGCCGACAAACGGAGACACTCTTCAAATTGGTCCTGGTTTAAGGTCATCAGTATTTTGAAAAATAATTATTATCGTAGTTCATTCCATCTTATTTTTCCATTTGAACTATCTATACTTCTGTGACCACTGAAATTATGTTTGTACCTTAATATTTAATGAACAATTTTCAATTATCCTTTCTTCATCTTTATATTGGAGACTTCAAAGAGCGATTCTCTCCACACATACATATTGAAATGTATTTACTATGTAAACTTTTTACTTGAAAAGAGTTCGATTCAACTTGTCAATGTTGTTTTATGTTATGTTTACATTTCTAGAGTACCGTGTTTTTATTTGTCCTAACAATTAAATTTTTAATCTAAATAGTTATGGCCAATTGGTTACGTAAAAAACTTTACCAATGGGCTTACGTGAGTACGATAATTATTTATATAAACATTTTCTTCAACATTAGCTTTTTCTTATTTGGCTTTTATATCATTCTTAGTCCACTTTATTATTGTTACTGTGCAAGTAACATCTGTTGTAAATTCTAGGGTATTTTTCAAATCAGGAGACGCATGTCTCTTCCTGAAATACTTCCCGATTGGCCCACTTTGATGGAGGCTGTTGTATTAAAGGTTCGATAAAAACAATGATAAAAGAAAACCTTAAACTTATAGAGCGCATATTTGTTCAATTGAAATGTAAAATAAATAATTACTACAAAATAAAAGTATATAAGGCAATTATATTTAAATTTCAAATGGACAAAAGTGCTCTTTTTAATATAATAAATACAAAGAAAATCATATGAAATGATAGAATAACTAAAATTAAATTCTCTGAAATGATTGTCTTCATTTGTAATAAATATATATCTATTTATTGTAATTATAACAAGATAGAATAGTGGTATATGAATTAAGTTGGAATTTTAATAAAGTATTAAATTTTACGAATTGAAAATAAAATTACCGAGTGGAGACATTTATTCCTGATGAATATAAATAAATGATGTGTTAAATATGAATTTTGAATTAACACAATTTAAATGGTTTTGTATCACCACTTTGCGGGTACCTATTTAGTTTCAATTTTCCTTCAGGCAGCGTAAGTGGAATGAATTTCATAATAATTATTTACTTTCTTCTTTGTCATTTCTTTGTTTAATTACAGGATTATTATTGACGTCAGACTGAGAAGCTTCTTTCACGTCATTATGTAATATTAAAATCGTTGGTGTCTTTCATTTATATCATTAATTACAGCTGATACATCTGATGTGTCGCAGATTTTGGAATTTAAACAATTTGTTTTTATTTTATTTTTTATTATATGAAATAAAATAAATACTTACAGCAAATACTTATACAAGGTTATGATACAGTTTAATGATTGAGAAGTTATTTTTTTAATTTGATTAAAAGACAGACTTGAGAACTTATTGTATACATATTAAAGTATTAATGAATATTTTATAGAGATCCCATAATAGAAGACAGTCATTGGCGGAATTAATCCCGGACTGGCCGGTGCTACACTCGTTTAAAAGAGACGAGGTTTGAATAATAAATATACGAGTCAATAGATGACTCAATGCATAATGATGCTTAGCACCAAATGCAATCTATCGCACAGATTTATATTTAGTATATAATCACTTCTATGTCTTGATAATTCTTTTAAGTATATAAACTGCCCCTGCATCAAATTGAAATTATTTTCTGATAATTCCTTTTTAAATTATTTGTTTTTTTGTTATAAAGCAATTTCTTCTATGTGAACAGCACAAGTCATTATATTACTATTTTAGAAACGAATACAATTGGGCTTTACTGAATAATTTTGATCAATGTAATGGATGAATAAATGGATTTGACCTTAAATTTTCAGAAATCGAAAAACGGACCTTAAATTGGTTCTGTATATCTTTATATTTATTAATAAAGTAAAAAAAAAACAGAACTAGATAAAGCCTAGTAAAACTGTGAAATCCACACCGTCATATTAACTTTAAAGGTGTTTTAGCACTTAAGAATGGGTTTGACAATACCTACTATATCCTCCTATCTACTTCTTACAATTACAAAAGATTTAAAAATTGCAAAATTGGTTCTGTATATCTTTATATTTATTAATAAAGTAAAAAAAAAACAGAACTAGATAAAGCCTAGTAAAACTGTGAAATCCACACCGTCATATTAACTTTAAAGGTGTTTTAGCACTTAAGAATGGGTTTGACAATACCTACTATATCCTCCTATCTACTTCTTACAATTACAAAAGATTTAAAAATTGCAATGTATTTTAGATTGGAAATACATTGAATCTAAGCTACAGTTCATTTAACCTTAGATGGACTGCATGCCACTATGCTATTTTCTGATATAAAAAGTATATATTAAGATAGGAAGTAGGTATATCATTTTAAATAAAAATAAATAAATGCAATAAGTTGATAAATATATGAAAATATACATATATATAAAGATTGGCAAAGACTGATGCAAGCAGGTGTTTTCTTCTACTGAACTTCTTAGATCAACACCTACGTCTGCAACAAGGTCTCAATTCACTTATAGCACTTCTATAAACGTTTATTCTATACTAGTTTCATATAAATATTGTGCACTTTTTCACGTACTGGAATTGAAAGCACATAGCACCGATCTCTTAGAGAACCACAATGAGAGAAACGCACAATGTTTAAGGTTAAATTATGTTCTCTTACAACTAGAAACTGTTTGATAGCTACAAACACAAATTTAACCTTAAACATCGTCTGTTGTATACTTTTGTACACACTTGTATATTCTAGCACCACGTGAAACAAGCATTACATTTTATCTCTTACTATAGCACAATTATTGCCGCACAAAAGATAAAAATTCCAATCTCTGTACAAAATTAGCATGGGGTTTATGACTGTGTATGTCAAACGAAACTGTGGCTGTCGACTCTAACGCCTCGGTTTAGATTTTCTTTATTTTTTCCGTTGATTTCTGTTTACTTTTATTGCACTTCAATTATTCCGCCTGATCGTCCACATTGTTAGTATGTGAGCGTTCTTCTCATTCAACTCTATACTTTCTGGGTGAAAAGCACTTTCTATTGCACCAACTCGATTTACGTTTAACAGATTTATTAATTTAATGAACGTTTGCTTCCAGAAACAAGACACGTTCTTGAAGCCCCTAGTGGACAAAACCGTGAAAGAGGGCAAGGATAAAAAGGTAGAATTCGAGGCCATCTTCACGAAACCAAATGCCAAACCGAAATGGTTCCTCCGTAAAGATGTAAGTTCATGATCAATTGTTATCATGTTCAATCTGAGTATTGGATGAGCAATAGTTCAAACGCATAAATTATTTGATAATGTAAATTTAATATTCTACATATAATTTCTTTATAGGAACTATTCCCGAGCACAAAATACAAGATAATCTGCGAACAAGATTCATACAAATTGGTTATTATGAATCCTAAAGTGGATGATACTGGTAAAATTACACTTGAAATCGGTGGTACTTCCTGTACTGCTTTCTTAACAGTCGACGAGCCTGATCCAACGTACACTTTCACCAAACCACTAAAAAAGAATATTAGTGGATACACTAAACACGAAGTTGTTCTTGAGTGCGCTGTATCAAACAGTCTCGCTATCGTCTCTTGGTGGAAGGGAGATCAGAAGTTGGAAGATGGCGACGAGTTCCAAATATCAAAGGACTTATCTGGAGCCTGCAAGTTGGTTATTAAGAACGGCAAATTTGAACATGCTGGCAAATACATGTGTAGAATTGAAAAACAACCAGATAAAACTGAAACGGAAGTGAAAATTGTTGGTAAGTATTTTAATTTGATATTTTATTTGCTCTTTTACGTCATAAATCGAATTTAGAACTAAGAAGCTGAATTCATATTAGGCAACAGATGGTTTAAAAAAAAAACTTAAAAGAATTAATTTTATCATGGTCCATTTTAGATAACCATATTAATCACCAATAGAGAAAGTAGGTACATGATTTTTTCCTCTTTCAGATTATCCTTATAAATTCACTAAAGTATTGAAGTCTCAACAAGCTATCGAGAAAGATACAATAACACTACTTTGTGAGCTTGATGACGCCAGTGGTGATGTTAAATGGTAAGAAGGTTTTTAAAAAACAATATTAAGAAACAAGTCCTTATTAATATTCTCGCTTGTTTGGTTTTTTGGAATCCGTAGCGTGTAAATATAGCATTTAATTAAAACTTCGTAATTAATCCACTGTTTGAAATAAATAATAAGCTAGTGCTGTAGGATGCCATAGATCCTATCACCATCCAATTTTAAGTTCATTGCAAGTTTCTAAAATTTATTTTCTTTTTGAGATTTAACACTCATTATATCTTATATTTTGTAAGGTTCAAAAACAATGAGCCGCTTAAAGTGGACAAACGTATCACTATCGTTAAGGAAGGCCGCAAGAGGAAAGTTGTTATCAAGGATGCAAAGGTCACCGATGCTGGCCACTTCAAGTGTGTGAGCAACGCTGATGAAACACAATGCGAACTGATTGTCAACTGTAAGTATTTAAAAATTATAATAATATATACTTGTATACCATGGTATAAATGGAACCGACTCCTCCTTATCTGGGTTATAAGTACCAAATCTCCCTATCTATTTTGTTAGTCATAGGGATAAAGATAGGAACGCGTTTAGTCAGGTTTATTAGCTTCCGAAAAATCTTGACTGACGTTGACCGAGATGCTCCACAAGGAGGTTACCTAATTTAGTTCCCTAAGCTCTTAGAATGGTCCAAGCTATTTTAAAATTCTAAATATACCTACAAAGAGCAATTATCGAGATTTTTCACAATGTTAGCTGTAAGTAATTAACTTTACTTATTGTAATTGTATATGTAGATTTAATTTGCTTTGATCCTAAATAACATTTATATATCTATTTCATTTCAGATGCTAATCGTTTCAACAAAAAACTAAAGGATACTGAAGCAATCGAACGAGATAGGGTTGTATTAGAAGTAGAATTGCAAGATCAGACAGCCGAAGCTGTTTGGTCTTTCAATGGAGAGCCGATTGTACCTAATGAAAGGTAAGTTATATTTTTAATTTTTTATTCAAACTAAAAGTGATGATAGAAGAAATAATTATTGCTACATGAAAAGTATTCAAAGCTCAGAATATTTTTGGATCAAATCTTGTCGTAGAAAGTTAGAATCTAACCAAAATTACTTTGCAGAATTAACTTATATATTGACGATATTATAGCAGTAGGTAATTAACGAATCACTGTTAATTGTTATAATATTGTTAATAACTTACAATTTTTACAAAATTGTTATCTCAATGTATACTATGTATATGTATATAATACGAGTATACGCAATAGTATTCGGGTACGAATTTTATTAAAAATATATTTATTCAACAGGGTGGAAATTAAGAATCTGGGCGGTGGTAAGCACCAGCTAATTTTTAATAAGCTCGAGATGGAAGATGATGGTGAGATCCTGTGCGAATCTGGTAAATTGACTTCGTCGTGCAAACTTACAGTGAAGAAGGGTGAATCTAAACCCGCTATCGAATGTCCAAATGAATTTAATGGACCAGCCGGACAACCTTTCGTCATTGAGGTGCCTTATAAAGGTATGAAGTATTTCTTAAATATTCATACTTATCAATGAGATACCGCAGAGACATACCGAATAATTTAATAGATTTTATAAGTTGTGTTCACTTTCTCTTTTCATACCATTTTTTAAATAACATTGATAACTTGTGGCCAATCCATATACAATATATTTGCGATTTGAAAATTTAAAACTGGTCTCAGTGCATTATCTTTTTTGGAACTTCACCATTTGTTCTATTTTTGATCATAACAAAATGTAGATAAGAAACGAAATGCAAACTTTTATAAAAAACAGTAAATGTTAAATCATTTTTGCAATAAGAGAATATAAATATATATTTTGTTAATTATGAAATATTTTTTACTTTAAATTTGCTTTACTTTCAAAAACTTTACGGCACTATTTAGAAATCTTTTGAACATGAATCAAATTGAATAATATTACATACTCTACATTTATTTAACTTTTCTTTTAGTTTCTGGCACCCGACAAACACCTATTGAGGCAAAATTATGGAAAGATGGCAAAGCTCTACCTGCCAAAGAAGTCGAGGTTGTTGTGGAACAGGAAAAAATTCTGTTCAAGTTTAAGAAGCCCACCCGTGAAGGCTCAGGGAAATATCAAATCAAACTATCTAACGGCCAGGGTGAGGACTCTAAAGATGTTACTATCACAATGCAGAGTGTACCGACAGTACCACAAGATGTCGAAGTATCAGAAATATTCCAGACATCATGCGTGGTGTCTTGGAAAGCGCCACAAGACGACGGTGGATCGCCGATCATCAAATATATTATTGAGAGACAGGTATCATTTTTCTCCCTTATTATGTATATTATTGATACCAGAATGTTACTTAAAAATAATATTATTTTTAACAGGATTTATCTCTCAAAGCTGGTTGGGACAATGTCGCTGAAGTGCCTTATGGTGAACCGACCAAATTTAAGGTTGAAGATCTCGTTCCAAAGAAAACTTACAAATTCAGGATTCGTGCTGTCAACAAAATCGGTTCAAGTGAACCTGGTCTTTTCTCTAAGCCTGTACTGGCTAAAGACCCATGGGGTTCGTAATTTCTCAAAGAGTATCTATCGTATCTCTTTGTGTAAAGACAAGATTATATCGAATTTATATTTTTAGATGAACCATCGAAACCAAAGAACGTGGAGCTCGCAGACTGGGACAAAGATCACGCAGATCTCAAGTGGCAGAAACCAGACAATGATGGCGGTGCTCCCATTACTGGATACGTTATTGAATATAAGGTTTGTATTATTAAATAAATATACCTATGCAGATGCTTCCACTTTTGACTAATGAGCCCTCCAGACTTCAAGCCTCGGATAACTAGAACTATAACGTCTGATTGACTTATACTAGTCTAACACTTTTAGACTTGTCTCATTTTGCAATTGGTGATGTGTAGTCAGTAACCATATTGGTTGTTAGGGTTATTCCGGTTTGTGAACACCATGTACATGCATATTTATCGATCACAGTTACTTGATTTTAGTTTGTTGCATTGTAGCATGTTTTTGTTACGCAGAGGCTTGTAGGACGGCCACTGTCGAATTGCCGATTTCTCAGTGATCGGTTTTGTTTTTATATTCTACTGTATTTATACAGGTATATAAGTGTCACGTTGCTGTTCCATAGTAAAAAAAAATAGTTTTTGAATGTTTAAGTATTATGTAGAACAGTTAAAAATATCTTGTGAAACATTACAGGAAAAATTCGGTAAAGACTGGGTAAAGGGTAAGGAAGTGCCCGGTGACTGTACGTCCGCGACACAGGATGGCTTAAAAGAAGGCTGCACTTACGAGTTTAGGGTTCGAGCAATCAACAAAGCTGGCCCTGGTGAACCTAGCGATACTACTAAGCCCATCGTTGCTAAGTGTAGATTCGGTTGGTATTTTTTTTTTTCAAAAGAAATCATTTGCCTTAGTGGCTCTGTGTCCTGAGACACTTTACAAAGATAAATAATGGACCCAAAATATTCAGAATAATAATGTGGGGATCATACTGATAGTCTTAGGAGGGATTCACCTATGTGAAAGTATAAGGTGTGTGACGGTATCGCTGGAAGGACTGTTAAAACGCGTTTTTTATTTTGCCATCTCTATTCCTATATTTTTACTCGGGAATAGTGAATAAGGTATACCTATTTCATTGTTAATACTGCTAAACGTATCGTAATAAAATATTTCAAATGTTAATCTAATTAAGTGCATTATTATTAAAAACATTTTCATATTTACAGTTAAGCCGTTCATTATTGGTGAAGGTCTTCAAGGAATGATCATTAAAAAGGGACAGATCATCACTTATGACATAAAGTACGGAGGTGAACCTGAACCTGAAGTTACATGGATGAAGGGCGAAGAGGTAAAATTATATTCTATACTACCTTCTCTTACAAGCAAACATTTTTTTTTTTTCAATTTTTATATATTGTTATCAAATAACTTTTGGAATTGAAACTTCCCTACTTAGAAAAACCATATTGATTGTATCTCTAAGCAGTTGAAAACTGAAAATCAGTAAATAAAATAATAATAAATGAAAGTAATATGGTTAAGATTAAAAAAATTATGCAGAAAAATCTATTAATATTATTTAAAAATTATTTTTCTTATGCATTAATTTTTAAATTTATAAAAAAAAAAATAAGTCATCCTCATTAGCCAATTATTGTTAATATAATATGAGTTTTATTTTTTCCAAAAAAAGAAACGTGGGAAGCCGTACACAGAGAAGGTTAGAGGGTTGAAGCTAAATGTTGTCTCACACTTGATGTTTCTAAACATATTTACTCATACCTTTTTTTTGTTATATTATTACACGATTCAAAATGTGTCTAACTTTTACACGGAGATTGAGATGGGTCATTTAACACTATAAAATTGAATTTCGATCCTGTAACTGGATAAAAATCAGTGTCTATTCTTCTTCTATTACAATATATAATAACTTATTATATAGCTTAAATTACCCATTAATATCTTAAATAAGAACCAACTTGTGTTATTGAATGGAAAATACTAGCTACTATTATTTCCATTGTGGAAAGAAAACTTATAAACTATATAATATAGGCTACGTTGGATAAACATCCCCTGATCCAATGACTTCCAGCAACATTCGTTAATAATAATAAACCTACACGATGGCTGATTATTCATCTAATGTTGTCTATGATAAGAACATTCATGTGATTTTCAACTACATGTGTATTAATCATAAGTAATTTTTCGTATTATATAGCTTTCTTTATTAGTTTGGATTGTCAATCATACAATTTAAGTGATTCATTGAAAGCCTTTGCAGTGGTTATTATTTTCTATTCAATACCAATTTTCAAACGAAAATGCAAGAAACGCACTATTTTACATGGGACACAAAACTCGACATAAGAGCTTTGCACCTATGTGAGCTTTCGATGTTGTAATAATACGAATTATTAAAATTAATATTGTTCTTGCAAAAACACTAGTGTACTATTCGCACCCAGCGATGGAAAATTATCATTTTTTATTGTATTTTTTTATTTTGAAGTGACTTTACACACTGGTAATAATATTGCGCAGTAATACTGCATCTTGTATATGAAAATAGTACATTGTACACTTTAATAAGTCCAACAAACAGTGACGAATTTTAAAAGACGGAAGGATTTGTCTTCCTCGGATTTATTACCCTATGGTGTCACTTAATCTTCATATGTTGGTAATTATAAAATTTGAAAGGTCCCCACACTAGATCGTTATACTTAAATTTTAAATAAGACCTAAATATTATCAATAAATAAGTCCTTTGTCGTCTGCCAGCATAAATAGTACTTGGCAGTGAATTAATCTAGTTATTTTATTGTAAAATAGGGTCAACATTTTTGAAATTTACAAATTTTAATTAATATTGTGCAATATTATTACCCAAATAATTACTTCAATGTTTACAGCTTCAGTTGTCACTTACATTATAATAACACATTTTACTTGAGAAGATACATTTATGATAACCATGGCCACAATACATGGTATTCTAACACTTGCACTAAAGTGCACTTGCACTAATATATGTTCAAAATATCTAGGAATTGCAAATGAGTTTTATTTTGATTTGATTATTATGTTTCATTTAATCAAATAGAAATGACTGGTCTTATATTTCCCATCGAGAGAATAACAATATAAACCCCTTATTGTAAAAATCAAACTCAAGATTATAAATTCTTACAGAACAAATTGTCTTCATTAGCTTAAACATGTACCACAATTATTAATATATATTCCTTTACAACATCTGAAGAACTAAATGTATTAGCATATTTTGTAGTCAAATTTTGTTTCCTTGTGTATAATAATAGAAGTCATTTGCAATTCCGACTTAGTTTTGTATGTTCGATTACTTAAACTATATTCCACTTTTAGGAGATCCGCGACGACGGAGATCGTATCACCATAGACAAATACGAAAGAAACACAGTTTTAACTGTGAGGAAGACAACACGACCTGATAGTGGAAAGTATAAACTGATTCTGACCAATTCGTCGGGTACATGCGAGAGCATTGCTGACGTTGTTGTGCTAGGTAAGTGTATTCCGCACAATGCTAGTCTATAGAAAAAGTCTTCATTGGAAAAAAAACAACGTAGATTCAGGTGCAGCACACTATATCAGATGTTAGATAACAGCATGTATTCGGACACCGCTTCGTTGGCGTGGATTCAAAGCCTCTGAGACTTGGGAATTTAGTGAAGCGAAACATCAAATTAAAATCTCCGCGTAATGGCATTTTTACTACCCTCATAGATAGTTAATACCACTATAAATTTATGAACTATCATCGAGTGGTGTTCCATCTTAAAGCCAGTTCTTTCAATGAGCATAGAGAGGATTTGTTTAAGGACACATTGCTACCTAAAATTAGGTAAAATTATGAACAGGCAACCGAAAACGTCATTAGGTTTTTGGAAATAAATTTTAAATTAGGATATAATATTCGAACAGGGTTATACTAGACAAAAATCTTTAACAATATATGCATCAATCAAACCGTATTCCTTCACCGAATGGTTACACTCGATACACTCGATACAGGACTAGGACTCTACCGACCCATACCATCTTTTCGTATGAGTGGATAAACTTGTGTATTTAAACTTGCTTTTAACTTACAGATAAACCAAACAGGCCTAACGGTCCTGTAGAAGTGGTAGACGTACGCGCTGAGAAAGCCACCGTCAAATGGCAGAAGCCCGACGATTGGAAGGGATCCGATATCACTGGATACACACTCGAGAAAATGGATTTGGTAAGGCATTTTTATTTTAATCCGAATAAATCAAATGATTTAATCAAAGTTAGTTTAGATACGAAATGGCAGACAATGTTTAAAAATATAATATCATAAGTTATTGTTGTGGCCTTCTATAGTACGTAGAAATCTACTTATATTTGGTTACTCAAGACTTTTTTTAATGGTTTTCAGAAAATTTCATTTCAATAGTTCAAGTTGCCTAGAGTGCGTTGCTTCATTTCAAATAGTTTGGCTAAAATCATTCCTTACGTCATAACAGTTTACATTACTTTGATGATTTGACTCTAATCTATAATATAATATATGAAATTTAATATTTATTTTTTATCATATAGAGTTTTGACATAGGCGCGCAGTACCATGCTAAATCATGCCACTGCTGCACTTTTAATTTTTATTTTGACGTCCAATGATTACTTTTTTGTTCTGACAGATTTCGTAGTAATATTTCGATTTATTAACGATGATAATGTAAATTAGGATACTGGCAATTGGGTACCGTGCGGTGAGACCGGACCGGAACCAACAGAATTCACCGTGAAGGGTCTTACGCCTAACCATAAATACAAGTTCAGGGTACGCGCCGTCAACAAAGAGGGAGAATCTGAGCCCTTAGAGACTGATGGCTTTATTGTCGCAAAGAATCCTTATGGTTAGTAAATTGAAATAATTTTACACAGAAAATAATTTCTTATAATATAACTATAAACGTTGAATCATATAGTTGTTATAATTTTGTTTGTAGTTAGCCGATACCATTCTTATATAAATTTTATATTTATATTAATTAGTAATAATTGATAGAATATTATTTATCCAAAATCTTATATGTAATATTTTTGAAGATTACTTATGACAAATCATCGATAACTTGACAAGTATTCGCACATACAAAACGCAATTGTACAACGGTTAATGCTGTCAATAAAGAAAGTTTTGGCCTATCAATACAAACAATATAATATATTGTTTATACGTATAAAAAATAACTAGTTTGTGAATAAAATGATAACGACATTTTTATCACTCCACACCGCTACAAGTTATAATGTTGATAAAATGTTACGAAAGCGGAAAAAGCCTAATATTTTGTGTCGCCAAAATTTAATAACAGCGATGAGAAACAACCTGCAGTTAAACGTAATATATTAAAAATTAAGTTAATTATATATTATTGAAATTACTTTAGTAAAGTTTTTTCACAGTGTATTGAATGTATAGATATTTTTGTTGCGATTGCTTACTAAAGAAATCATGAAAGTAGGTACTTTTAAAAGGTAGAAGAATTATTGTTACCAATAATTAAATATTTTTATCGAAAATATTACTAAAAAGAAGAACATTGAAAACAGAACCATAATAATTACAGCAAAACCTGGATGAGCGAGAGTTCAAGGTACTGCAATTTTTTTCTTGTTTATCAAGGTTTTTCACTATACCAAAGTTTTCACTTATACAGATAGAAAAGTAGTTTTCCTCACTTGTAGAAGTTTTAGCAATATGTATTTATGTATTATATACATATTATTTATTAGAATTTGACATAAATACTTATAAAAAAAAGAAAAAAATTACTAATATCTACTTTAAAAAATCCATTAAGAACACAAGAAACAAAGTATTTGTAGCATGAAATTTAAGAATGAGTCATAAATAGTATTCATATATTAAATACACTTGGTTTTAGCTGATAGAGGTATGTACAAGAACCAGTCTCATTTATACAGATTCAGGAACCAACATTCTCTTAACGATGCCTCGGTTTGTCACTCACAGAGATTTCAGAGGAATAATATGATGGGACCAGGCAATCACTCTCACCTATAGAGTTTTTCATGTTTGACCTTATAACATTTTTATTAATTTTCTTTATAGATCCTCCAAAGGCGCCTGGCAAACCCACAGTCATTGATTATGACAACATGTCTGCTACATTACAATGGGAACCACCCTCTGATAATGGTGGTAGACCAGTTCTCGGATATGTTGTTGAGATGAAGGATAAATTTGCACCTGACTGGATTGAGGTAATTAATAAAATATTTTTTTTATTGATTATTATATAATTATAACCACTAAATGTTAACCACTAAAATCAAGTTATTACTTAAGCATTTTGTTTTATTTTATATACATTTAATGTGTACTCAGAATATTGCCTGATGTTAAGAAGTGGCTAGTCTAAGATGGCATTCTAAGCTCAGTGGAGGTACTAGGTTTTTAAATTGATCTACTGAAATACATCTATAAGTTCTTTTCAATAGGATTTCAAGTTTGGGGTGATAATCAGCCAGACGGGCATTAAAATTAGCCTTCCCTAGACCAGAATATGGTATCATCATGTTTCCTTTCATTAAAATGTCAGGCTCATTGATGCACTGTCTGAGTATGCTACCACAGAGCCATTACAGGGCTGAGAGGCTTCCGCACTCACCCCCCAAGCTTGATAAAATTGTGACAGCTCTTAATGCTAACAGCATATATGCAATCAAGCAAAAGCCATCATTGGTACTAAATTCATTTTAAAATTTACAGTATTAATTTCAATTTACAATTTAACTGAGATTACTGTCAATTTCTTATATAATTGTCTCTTAACAATACTAAAATAAAATCTTTTGCATATGCCAGGTGGTAAAAACAAATGACACAAAAACTGAGTACAAGGTTGAGGGTCTCAAAGAGAAGATGGTGTACCAATTCCGTGTGAAGGCTTACAACAAGGCTGGTGTTGGTGATGCATCACAGCCTACAGAGAATCATCTCTGCAAGCATAAGAACTGTATGTATTATGATTTTAGATATAATTTTTTTTAGTAAGTAACGGGTACTACATTTAAGATTTCAACAAAATTATTTTTTGATTAAAGAAGACATTGATTTATATAGTGTTTCTAAGAATGTTTTAAACAGTTAATAAGATATATAAAACTTTGTGAGTTGAGAATACTGTTATATCCAACTGAATTGAGACCTTTGCGCGATTCGTCACATTCACTGTTTTGGCTTATCATATTTATGGATAACCAGTACATATCCAGTTGCTCTGAAGCTTACAGCCATGTGCCACAAGAATAAGCTCGAATAGACTACTTATCTTTGGGTGGTCTTCTTTGATTTTCTATTGTACACTGACCTCCATCTTCTTTTTTCTATTTATTCCATTCATGCCACTGTTTTTTTTAATGATTAGGATTACTCTCAGAGTGTATATGGATTACGAATTTTTAATTTGGGTATTTCAAAAACCTTTTTTTATTTCAGTGAAACCACGTATAGAACGTAGCACCTTCAAATCGGTGATAATCAAAGCAGGCCGTACTCACAAGTGGTCTGTTGATGTCATCGGTGAACCAGCACCAGAGATGACATGGTAAGAATTGTTTTCTCTCCCACTCTCTGTAATTGTAACTATAAAAAAGTACTTAGTGTGTTGAGACATTTGTATTGAATTTTGAGCTATCTAAAAAATTCACTTGTTAGTTATAAAGAATGCCTCCATTTTGTTACAGCATTTACTGGTTTTTATAATACGAAAAATAATCTGACCCAGAGACATGGGCACAGTTTTGCGTAAGGTTAAGTTAGCATGAAAAAGAATTTGATTGTTACATAAAATTAATAATCATAAACTAATCAAGCTTCGGGCTAGATCTTTATCGCCTGTATTCATTTTTTTTTTCATGGACCCCTCAACACAGGATTGCGGGTCTAGTTTTAGAAAACTTCGATTAAATGAATCTATTTTCTATCATCAGGTCGTGGCGTGATGAGGTAAAGTTGGTGAACACAGAACGCATCAAAATCGAGAATAAAGAATATCACACCGACTTCACTATTGTGAACGCGGTGAGACGTGATACCGGCAAATACACCCTGCGCGCTGAAAACTGCAATGGCTTTGATCAGGAGACCGTTGAGCTTACGGTCCTTAGCAAGCCTAGTGCACCTAAAGGTATGTTTTAATTGTCTTATTAATTCTTTTACTCAATACTGTTGATTTATAAAGTTTTATATTCCCAGTTTCTTAAATGTCATTCACTTTTAACATTTATGAATAGCTAGATGAATTGTATTCATACTTTTATTAAGTCCTGGTAGTAATCTGAACAATGGTCTTAGAAAAAGGGAAGATTTAATAATTTGCCTGATAAATTGCAATGTTCTGGAAACAGAACTGATATTGCTTTGAGTAATTAGTTGTGTTTATTATGATTGAAGAAAACAATATGAAAATTAGATTAGTCATATCTTGGTTAAGTAACTACTTTATTGCCAGCATAATATCTCTTGTACCCGTTAGTTTATAATTAATAAATACACACGATTTTTTGTTATAAGCATTTTCTACTTTCTTAGTCTGCTTTGATGATTCTGATACAATGATGTAATTAAAATGAAAAAAAAAACATTACATTTATTTTTGCTATTTCATGTCTATTTAGATGCTCTATCACATTTAGTTTCGATAAGTAGTGATGAACTGTAAAAAAAAAAGTTGAATATCCTGGATTGTTAAGATCAGAAATAGGTCTACTTTCTAAGCATTATTAACTATATACTTTCGCTATTTTCTAGTTTCCTCAATAATTTATAATGGGTATAAATAAGTGCCATACTTTATAGTCCAGTTTATTACAATTAAAAAATTTAAGAACTAAGTACCTAGAAATTAATTCTTAGGTTGTATATTACAAATAAACTCAATCTTGAGACTTATGGTACATACAATATTATTTGTCACAAATAGTTCATTTGTAATTGCATGACACTTTTTCAATTTTTTACTTAACACATTATTGGAATAACTTGCAGCAAGTTTTGTATTTTATTTCCAGGTCCGTTGGAAGTGTCTGACATTCATGCTGAAGGCTGCAAGGTGAAATGGGAGAAACCGGAAGATGATGGTGGCTCACCAGTCAAAGAGTATGAACTCGAAAAAATGGACCTTGCCACTGGAAAATGGGTCAGAGTTGGCAGGTGAGATTACATTAAAAAAAACTTTTAAACTTCTTTTTCATCAGTTTGCTTAGAAAGAAATGGAATATTCATTAATTTTGTGTAAAATTAATAAAACTAGTGTTAAAAATTCGACCACAACCTTTATTGAAAATTTAAGAAATTCCTTGTGAAGATGGAGAGGGTTTTTTAATGATGAGACGAAAGTTGCTTTGAAATTAAAAAAAAAACCAAGCTGGTTGACAAACACTGGAGGAAAATTTATATTTATTGCAAACACAGATATATGTACATTCAAAGTTATTCACTTACAAGGAGGTCCACCCTTTATTGTTAGCTAAATCACCGGGACATAGGTACTGATTGATTGACTTTACTGTATGAGAATTGGTAGAGTAATGACTTTTACGAGTGTATGATTCAGGAGTTACGTAGAATTCCATCTGATTATAACTTAGCTTTCTAGTAGATTTGTGTATGTGAGAATACACAATTATCCTTGGTTACAGAGTGGCCGGAGACAAAAAACCATTGGAGATGGAGGTGACCGGCTTGGAGCCTGGACACCAGTACAAGTTTAGAGTGACAGCGGTCAACGATGAGGGTGATTCCGAACCTCTGGAAGCAGAGCGCGCTATCCTCGCTAAGAATCCATTCGGTGAGTGTTTCATTAAGTACTTTAATAAGTTTTGATGTCAAAAGGCTATTATAGGGTGTATCAATATGTGAACGATACTCTTAATTACAGTGTTAGTCTTAGATTTTATAATAAAGTCTCAAAGCACATTACAGAATTGCTGGACAGTCACTTCAAGAGCCATGTGAATTTGGTTTTGATGTCAATAGGCTGTTATAGGGTGGACCAATTTGTGATGTTTCTTATTGACACCTGTCTCTGTCTGTGCATCCGCTAAAAAATATAGTGAATACATTTCTTTCTTAAGTTAAACTTAGTAAGAGAAGGCTTTGTAATTCTAATCTGCAACCTTTTCGTGTGACGCTAGTTCGGTTAAAGTCGGCTCAAAGCGACTAAGGAAGCGAGACAGATATAATGATGTTTTGCTTCTGTCATGTGATTTTAAGCACACAACATTTTTTATTTAAATATGTGGCTAAAAATAATATAACCAGATCGAGTTTCTTGCCGGTACTTGTCGGTGACTAGGTTATTTTCCGAACCGGTTGTAGTTTTGACATACATAAGCTCTTTCCCAGGGCGTGAATTGAAAAATAAAAAGTATTTTAATTCACTCACTCCATACACTTCTTAAAGTGAATATTTTTTCCTTTTTTTTTTAGACATATCGGAGAAACCTCTTAATGTGGAAGTGGCTGATCACGATAACCAAAGTGCTGAGATCAAATGGGAACCGCCCAAGTCAGACGGAGGGGCACCTGTCCAGAAGTACATTATCCAGAAGAAGCCGAAGGGTGGAGACTGGGAAAATGCTTTGGAGGTAAACTAATCATTTATTGTCATACCTTGTGATTAATCTTTTCTTACATGGAAAACATCCTATTTATTGGCAGTTCATACAATTCCGTATGTGTACAATTCTCGTGTGCTTGAGATGGTAATTATTATGCTAAATTAAATTGGTTACTTTTATATATATATTTTTGTATTTTAGAAGCCATTTGGGTTATTTTAGCTATCATTAAGTACGTAAGATGGCGTTGTTGTCGACATCTAATATTGATTCGTAATTTTACCACTAATTTTTTTTTTCTTATTAAATGTATAATGCTTAATTTTCAAACTCCCGGAATCTGTTATCCCATTTTTTACTTGAAAAATGTTTGATGTTATAAACTACTAGCAGTGCCTGCGAATTCGTTCGGGTGGAACTAAAAATTATTTAATATTAGTATTAGTAGTATTTAGTAACCTTTTTTCAGTACTGCTTTGCTGTTATTAGTGGAAGCGTGATGTTATATATATTCTAAACCCTTCAATGATTACGCTATAAAACGCAAAATATATTTTTAAATCCGACTGGCAGTTTCTAACATTAGCGCGTTTAATGAAACAAACACATTTTTTCACTTTATAATACCTGTATATATATATATATATATATATATTAATACGATGTTTATTTCAGGTTCCAGGGAACCAGACGTCTGGCAAAGTGGAAGGTCTGCCGGAGGGCAGCGAGTTCCAGTTCCGCGTGGTCGCTGTCAACAAGGCTGGACAGTCCGAGCCCTCGGAACCCACGAAGATGACTACAATCAGACACAAAGCTTGTAAGTTTAGCCTTTATTAACCAGTCCATATCGTATACCATATGCGATATCCAATAGGGTTCAAATTGTATGTGTGGATATGATTGTGACTTACTAGTTATCTTAATATATAGGTAAACCGCAGTAGGTACCTATTGATACACTCGAACATCTCGCGTTAAGAAAAGTATTTTCTTCTATATTCCCAAAAAATATATAATTCCCTCTTCGTCAAAGAAGTAAATTCTGCTTAGTATATAGAGCAATTATTTTTATAGTGAGATACGATAATTATATATATTCAGATACCGAACTATAATGCTGATATTAAAAAGTCGAAAGGGTCGAAAGGATCAGTTCCTAAATCTGTCTCGATCAACAGATATTGATAAAACTGAAACTTTGTTTTTTTGTTTATCGCCTTTTTGGGACCAACAAAGAGGGCTTATATTTAGTTAAACCAAGAGTCAAGAGGCTTTTAAACTGGCATGACAGTCACGACCTTTGATATATTGGTAATCTTTCAATGGTCACCGTTGTTTTCGGATTTTACTGTGGTTAACCACCAGATACAGTGCATTCACTATGTCGTGTCTACAATAAAAAAGGATATTTGCAGTAACTGTTCATTATCTACAAAGGACCATTAGTTAACTACTCATAATGTTTTTAATGTGTTAATCAAATTTTATAATAAAGAAGTTTAATGAACTCCATACCTTGGCTTATTGTGTTAATGTCTTTGGCGGCATTAACGTTTAAGATCAAAAGTGATTGTGGTCAAATGTTAAATCTATCAAAAATATGTACCAAAAAATTTGGAAGTTATGTGTTGTTTAAAAAGTTTTATGAAGTGTATTGATGAAAGTAATTTTCCTTAGTGAAACCACGCATCGACCGCACAAACCTGAAGGCTTTGGCGGTGCGCGCCGGGAAACCGATCTACTTCGATGTGAACGTGAAGGGAGAGCCCGCGCCTAAGGTGCAATGGTTCCAGAAGTGGAAGAAGGAAGAAAAAGAGGTATGTCTTTATTTACATATTTAATCTTTACATGTACTCTTATATTTTATTTACAGTTCTTTACCGCATAAACTGAGTAACGAGGTTTTTTAAAAAGTTGTATGTTTTTGAGTGCTTAAATAATTATAAACCTTGCCTTTATAACAAATTAAATAGATACAGTACATTTAACTAGACATGTTTGCCGTCTAATCTGAGGTACTTTTTCTCGCATTTAAATCAGTGTTATTTAAAAAATTAACTTGGTTTTGTATCGTTCAGGTGACAGCGAACGTGATAAACGTTGACTATAATACAAAACTGGACATCAGGGAGTCGGTTCGAAGCATGACCGGCACGTACCGCATCCTCGCTACCAACGAGCACGGGTCTGATGAAGCCGAGGTCGAGATCACGGTGCTGTCGTCGCCCAGCAAGCCGGGAGGTCCGCTTAAGGTCACAGACGTTACCAAGAACGGATGCAAACTTGCCTGGAAGAAACCGGAGGACGATGGTGGTAAGTACTAATAATATATTAAACACTTTATTGCACACCATGATAATACATCAATTTAAAGAATAATTTATAATATACGTGTACACTTAAGCGGCCTTATCGCTTAAAGCGATCTCTTATAGGCAATCTTTCGAGACATTTTAATTTTAAAATCTGATAATCGGTGGCAATATAAATATATTGAACGACTTTCCATTTAAAATATCATAAACAATAATATTTTTTATTAATGACGTAACAAATCGTGTATGACTCGGTTTTTTATGTTTTTTTTTTTTTTTTTAAATGAATAGGTAGGTTGCTAGTAGATAGGTAGTTTTGGATAACGAGTAAATTATAACCTGTTCTTATTAGTATAACTTATTGCGCTGTAAACAGTTTTGATTGAAGATCAAACAATTAATTTGGAAATCCAAAAATAACAACATTTTGTTTAAAGTTTTAAGTTTTCACTTCTGTCGACAGTCCTCATGACTGTTTTGATTTTTTTTTTATATATGAAATGACTTATTTTAATTCTAACTGATTATCAGTTAAGAAACCTGACTTATTATTTTCAAAATTAAATAAGAATGGGCGAGAAGATTAAATTAGTATTGGCTAATTACATTCAATACATTTGTCATTGATTTAATTCTATAATCATGTACAAAATCCTTTATGGTATCAAAATATATGAAAAAGTATATCAAAGAACTGCATATTTATTAATGTAGATGAGAGATATGTGGAAGTATAAAAATCATACTAATTCTTTAATTCGATATTACTAAAAATAACTTTTATATTATTTGGCCATATGTCGATAAATTTTATTTACGGATCTCGTTAAACGATTTGTTTATAAAGAAGAAAAAAACAAAGCGATTTATTATTGAATAATATAAGACAATACAAAATACAGACACATTCACTGCTATTATATCCAATAACAACTCCATACTTAGCTGCTTGCTACAGTATAACGCTGCTGGCAGTATATAAATACCTTATCTGAAATATTATTTTAAATACACATTAAAGAATTAAATTAATAACGGAGTCAAAATGATTTCAGGTAAACCTGTGACCGCGTATATGGTCGAGAAACTGAATAAGGCTACCGGCAGATGGGTGCCGGTTGGTAAAACCGACGACACCGAAATGGAAATCAAGGGTCTGCAGGAGGGCGAGGAGTACGAGTTCAGGGTGAAAGCCATCAACGACGAAGGGGAGTCGGAACCTCTGAAGACTGAACACTCGATCGTCGCTAAGAACCCATACGGTAAGCTTCCTTGTATCGATATATAAAGTTTAACATCAACACTTTAATAAATCCTTGAGTGTATTATAAATTTCGGTACCATTTAAATATGTAACCGAATTAAGTTGTTAGTCATTTCAGTATACAATCTATATGTATAAGATTAATACCGTTTTTTTTTTTTTTTAATGAAAATAAACTCATAGGTTCTCTGTAACTAAGATAAACTACAATTAATGCTTATTGTCTAATATTGTATAAATTTATTTCAATTATAGTTTCTATTATTTCATTTCTTTTCTTTAGCTCTGACATTCTTCGTCTATATATTTTGAGTTATAGTTAGGGTTTAGTTTATTATCGATTATCTATACAAAGAAACAATATATTTCGCCCTTGTCTAAGATAAATTTAGATGTTATTTGAAGCAGTTATAATTAATATTATGGACAAAAAACATATAAGATGCTCTTTTTTATGACCTAAAACGCATGTATTAGAAAATAAAAGTAGAAGATTAAACATTGTTTGTATCACTCACTATGAGTATTGGCAGAAATATGTACTCTTTCTTACACAGTTTTTCATTGTGCTATTTTTGTAATATGTGGCTCTGCCGTCGAGATACAAAATAATTAATTAATTACTGTAAATGATAAGACAATGTTACTTTGTGATAATATATGAAAATTAGAATTTATATATATACATTTATTATCATACAGATATACCCGGAAAGCCATCCGTACCGACCCTAGAGGACTGGGATGTGGACCGCGTGGACCTCAAATGGGAGGCGCCAAAGAACAATGGTGGTGCACCCATCACCGGCTACATCATTGAGAAGAAGGAAAAGTATGGACAATGGCAAGAGGCTCTCGTTACCACGGTTTGTTGAATATCTGAACTTGTTTTAAGAGTCATATTTCATTCTAAAATACTTCACTTTATATTGCTACAGTTTCTTCAAATTATGGACTTCTTTAAAGGAATATATATCATTCTGAAAACCTTTATCCTAATTTGTCAAAGTTTTTTAAATTTATCATTGTGTGTTTTTATTTTAATTCATACAATTAGACTATTTCATGAATAATGGGTGACATTTTACGGCATACGGTTGCACTATTACGTGGAGGAGATTGTAAATAATAATTAGGAATATTATCTGTTAGTTATCACAAACAATTCTTGGACAGTATTAAGAGAATCACTATTTTGCATGAAATTGACTTATTTTTGTATAAATAATTTATCACTAAATTAGAGGAAAAAGAGGATGATACTATTATTGCCCAAAATATTATTAGGTATCTTTTAGGTGTTGGTAGTGACTATAACACTGTATATGATGTATTGTTCTGTATCCAGACACCGGAGTGCAAGGCTCGCGTGCCGGACCTCAAGGAGGGCAACGTGTATCAGTTCCGTGTTAAAGCTGTGAATAAGGCAGGACCTGGTGAACCGGGAGATGCAACACAACCCCATACTGCTAAAGCTAGATTCTGTAAGTACTATGTATTAATAAAAATAAAGAAATAGGTACAACTGACATTTAGTCATATAATATGGTAAATGTGCCTGCCACTTCGTTCGACTAAGATGCCATGCCTTATGTTGTAACTTTTTTCAGTACAGCTTTGCTCCTATTGTTGGGAGAGTGATGTTAAATAGCCTAAAGCTTTTCTCAATGACTATCAAAAACATCAACATTTTTTAAATCCGGCTGGTAGTTCGTAAGATTGGCTCATTGGAATACATAAATCTTAAAGCTTTATAATTTTAATATAGGTGCGAAGGTTACTTTTTGAAGACAGTACCTGTATTAAAGATCACACACGCACTATTAATGGATACAAAGTTATATCTATAAGCAGAATAATTATATTTGTGGGTCATACGAATAATTGTTCTGTATAAGATTCGAATGCATAATGCTCTCTAACTGCTAGGGCAATCGTGTGTTGAAATTCGGTTAAAAACATAGAAATTGATAGAAATTTTGTATCAATATACCCATATATGTTTTTCCTTAATATATGCTAAAATGAATGTTTAAAGCATTATTTAAGCGGTTTATAAACAAATAACTTTTACAGTGAAACCATACATCAACCGCGACAAGATGGTTGCGATACGCGTACGCGCCGGTACTACCATCAAACTGGACGTCGACATTCGAGGTGAACCGCCTCCGACCAAAACATGGACCTTTGCTAAGAAGGTGGGTAGTTTTTTAAAATACTTTCGTTAAAACGATATAGTCACGAACTCACCTTATGTTAAGTAACGATGTGGCCCAAGCTGGTGGATACACTAAGTCTAAAGGACTAGCTCTCAAGTGCAATGCAGGAACAAACATTCTGGTATTTGACGGTAGATTTTCAGTTTGAGGGTGGTAGCTAACCAGACGGGTATTAGAAGTCCTACTACCATGCTATGGTTTCACCAAAATGTTTTCCTTCACGGAAAGCTCAGAATGATTGCAATGTTTCAAAGTAATCATCGCTTTCAAACTTTGTTAAACGTTATTAAAGACTGCATTTTGGTATCCTATTTATATATACAAATTAAAATTGAACTAATGTAAATAGGTCTTGGAGACGGGTTCTGGTATCAAGATCGAAAACGAGGACTACAACACGAAGATGCAGATTTTTGATTCCTCGTGGAAAAACACAGGAATTTATACATTGAAGGCGGAGAACGATTCGGGAGTCGATGAAGCTACCGTCGAAGTCACCGTTTTGGGTATGTTGACTGCTTTTGTGGTTCTTGAATTGATTTGAGCTATGACGTTATGTATATTAAATTCTTCAGATATCTAACTCCATTTCCTTTTGTTTCGAGAAAATTAAAGGTTACTATATTTGTTGATAATGCAATTTCATTTACAGACCGATTTTAAGTTGTACAAAACATGGGATTTTTTTGAAAAATTAAACACGGACTAGCTATATATAAAAAAATTACATTAAATTAAGCATGAATTTTTTCTCAAAAATAGACTTACACCACTTTCAAAATAAACGGTCCAGATATAGAATGTACGTATTTTTTAAGTCTGTTACTAGGCGTCCACTAAAACGTATATACGTTTGATGTGTTTTGATATACATATCAAAGTATCCATTTCATGCCTTTCACTCTCATGATAATTGCCCTCGGTTTCTCGAACATCTTTAACGAAAGATTTACATATCTTATAACTTAGAAACAAACTTATGTATGGGTTTAAGTAAATTGTGAACGTATACAAAAGTAATTGTGATGGTGCAGACAAGCCTGGCAAGCCGGAAGGTCCCCTGGAAGTGTCTGACGTGCACGCGGAGCACGTGAAGCTGAAGTGGAGCAAGCCGAAGCACACGGGCGGGTTGCCGCTCAGCGCCTACCTCGTCGAGAAGATGGACACGCTCACCGGCAAGTGGGTGCCGGCGGGCACCATCGACCCTGACACCACCGAAGCCACAGTTACTGGTCAGTATCTTCTTTTTTGAATGGACATATATAGAGCGATGATAGCTCAGTTGGTATTGTTAACCTACAATTAGCTTGAGCTTTCGGTGAAGGAAAACATCGTGATCAAACTGTAGTACGGTGGTAGGGATTTTCCTAAACACTTGAGTTGAGAATCTGCCGCCAAATACGTATGGAGCTACTTGAGAGCCAGTCACTCCTCTAGGTTTACATGTCCACCATCTTGGTTCATATTGTCACTTAACATCAGGTGATATTGTGGCCAAAACGCTAAACCTTAACTATAAAACAGGAGCGTAAAAGCAAATCCGCTACAGTCCAAAATGCGCATTTTTTAAGTAATTATGCCAAATTGTAGTGCTCAAAAGCAGCAACATTTTGGTGTACTTACTTAAAAAATATTTAGAGTAAAGCGGATTGACTTTACATCCCTCATATGCTGTTAGCCTTAGGGGCTTTTACAGCTTCACCGAGCTTGTGATGTGAGTGCGGAAGGCACTTGCTCTAGGAGACAACGAGCGAAACTTGGCTTAGTCTGTTGTCGGGGACGCGAGAGCGCGAGAACCAGACTAATCCTAATGGGATTCTATGCTAATCAATTAACTTGTTCATAATACAGGTTCAGTACTCAAACCTAATCCTAAACTATAGGATTGTTCTGGCTATAGTCGTCAGTGCCAATGACACCGACCCATTTATTTAGACACTTATAATATTAGCTGTATTTTAACCTTTTTATTCTGACCGCTCACCAATTCTAACCAAACCCAACTGTAGGTGCTTGATGATAAATGATTCTACTTGAATCAACTGTACACTTTGGCATAACTCTTAACTTTTACACCTTTGAAAACAGGCTTAGAACCAGGGCGCACTTACCAGTTTAGAGTGAAAGCTCTGAACGAGGAAGGCGAGTCGGAACCTCTGGAGACAGACCATGGTATCCTCGCTAAGAACCCATACGACATACCAGCGCCTCCTGGTCTACCTGAAATCACGGACTGGGATGAGAAGTCGGTTAAACTCAAGTGGGAACCTCCCATCAGAGACAATGGGGCCCCTATCACAGGATACGTTATCGAGGTCATGGACAGGGACAAAGGAGAATTTGTTAAGGTGAGCAAATTTTACTAATACACGAGTCTTGTCAGTAAGCAAAATGGTTGGATATATTAAAATAAATGTCTTATTCTGAAAAGTTTCTTGCCACATATCGATATGTTTGTCTCTTTTACTCTAAAGTGACAAAGTATGAAATTAAACTCTTTAAAAGGTCGTTACTGTTCTAAAAGTTTTCCATATAAATATCTATTTAATATTGTCAACTTTTTTGGTATATTTACTTTTTTTATTCATATTCGACTATACAAACCCTGTCATAAGAACCATATAGGATTCAATAAAAGAGTTGTTATGTGTATCAACTATTTAGTATTTTTGGGTCTCAAGTGATCATTACTGCCATTAAATATTTATAAGAACTAGGTCAGCAATATCGCTGTAATGTCCATGAATCTGTCTATAGGCGACAGTACCATTTACCATTACACAGGCCGCCTTCCTGTTTGCTGTCTTTTGTAATAAAAAAATTAATCGATTTCAAATAAGGAAAGGTGGTCTCTAAAAGCGAAGCCAAGCAATAATGGCGTACTAATTCTTGGACCTTAATTGGAGAACTTATCATGCATTGTCAACTACATCTTTCGAATCGAAACAAGATTGCATTTTACAATAAAATAATGATTTTAATACCCAGGCTGCCGAGGTCCACGGTAACGTGTGCCAAGGCACTGTGCCTCGGCTGGAGGAGGGGAACCAGTACCAGTTCCGCGTGAGAGCGCTCAACAAGGCTGGACAGTCGGAGCCTTCGGAGAACACGAACTGGCACACAGCGAAACCGAGATTCTGTTAGTATATCTACCTGTACCCAGTAGTGACGTTATCATCTTCTTGTCCTGTTACCAAGTTATTTGGGGTTGACGCAATATGTTTTCGTCTCCTATAAATCTCTATCAGCCGTCATCCCTTCATTCACTCCATTTTCTTTCATCTCATTCCTCATACATTCCATAAATCTTTTCTTTGGTCTTCTTCTTTCTTTACGTCTCTCAACATTCATATCCATTATTTTTCTCACCACATGCGTTTCCTCTCTTCTCATGACATGCCTAAACCAAGCCAAAGGATTCCCTTTTAACTTCTCTACCACTGGTGCCATTTTCAAACTCATACTAACATACCAACATACTCAGTACTGACGTCTCTATTTGATGATATCTTCTCACCTTGTTGCTATATAAAGTTAAGACTAAGTTTATTTGTGTCAGAAGACGTAGTTCCTCTATCTCATATTGGGTGGTTTATATGTAAATTTCACATACAATGGTAGAAACATTTTTGTTAATCTTTAGATTTTAACACTGCCCAGCGAGTCTTGTAGCATATTACAAATCATGACCCCAGTTATTCTTTACGAGCTATGTTCGCGACTTCATTCTCGTGGAACTAAAACTGATTTAATCATTTTCACCAGTTTTTTCACCTTTTTCAATACCGCTTTACTTCTATTGACGGTTGATTTTAAATAACCTGAAGTCCTCCTCAAATATTGTTCTATTAAATCCAAAAAGACTTTTTGAAATGTGACTGGTAGTTCCTAAGATTAGCGCGTTCAAAACAAACAAACTTTTGCACTTTATAATTTTATTATAATATTATTATTATAATTAATATTTTATTCGCTTGAAACGAAATTGAAATTAATGTAGAATTAAATATATTATAGCTTGTAATGTATCTCCATACCTCAGCGATCTTCGTTAGACAAGCCACATTTCAAACACAAATAAATAAGTTAAAGCCATTTAAATACTAAATAGGATCTTTTCGAGACTTAGATGGTATAGCGGAACATGGTATTTATTATATATAAAATATTATACCATTAGTTTTAGTACCCATATATATAAAGGAAACTTCTATATGGTTTACAAAAGTTTATATGTTAATTATGCCTAAATATAAAGAAAATATCGATATTTACCCAATTTATTTTAGTTAATTATATTAATGAATTTTAAAGATATTTAGTATTTTTTGTAATTCAAGATATTGTGAAGATAACTTTGTATGTTTTTTTTTTTATAGTGAAGCCGAGAATCGACCGCACAAACTTGGTCCCGTTAATAGTAAAGGCCGGTCTCCCGGTTTCGCTCGACGTAAAGGTCTTCGGCGAACCCCCGGCAACGGTCACCTGGCATTTCAAGGGCGAAGAGTTGAAGAACAGGTCATTATATTATTATCTTATTTCTATACTAGCTGTGTCCACGACTCCTACGAGTCTTATATGTATAATTAGGTCTAATCGTTGAGAGTAACATACTTTTTTCGTTTAGGCAAAATCCAAAATATTAGTTCAGTAAAACTTTTTGATTCTATAGACCAATTTCCACATTTGATCAACATCATCTTGACACAATTTACGTGTCTAGTATATGATTCTCAGAAAAATATTAATTATTTGATATCGTATATCTACTGTCATAATAGCAATGGGCTGAAAAATATAAAGTTTTTGTTTTTTCACACAGAGAGAATCTAGAAATAATAAATGTGGACTACAACACCAAGTTCCTGATGACGAAGAGCAAACGTGCCAATTCCGGCAAGTACATCATCAAGGCGAAGAACGAGGTCGGGGAAGACGAGGCTGAAGTCGAAATCACCATTCTCGGTGAGTATATATGTCGTTTTAAATAATATCAGACTATTAACTCGACAATAAAATATCTACCATTTTTGTAATGACTATTCTCTACATTGTCGAATTTTTCATACTTATAAAAATCCTTAAGTTTACTTGAATGTGACTATATCTTCATCCGTATCTACAAGTTTATAAGCTATAAACAAAAAAGTACCTTATTCAGATATTAATGTATTTGTGTCTTTTGTTGAATATCAGTTCAATATAAGGCACTTCCCATACAAACGTTCAATTTAATTAATCACATTAAATTAATCACTAGACTCCATTGTGTTTTCTATTTTTAGTTTTAGTTTTTATAGTACTCCATAAAAATGCGTTAAGAAGGTACTTTTTAACAAAAAACTTAATATCTTCTATCTATGCCCATTTCTAATACTTCTAACATATTTTACAAATAACCGTACAGAAAAATATTAAACTATATGTTACTAAATTAATTGCAAAGTTTATTATTAAATTCTTATAATTAGTATATAATTTAGTTTTGGAGCAATAAGAACGCAATTTTTAATAGAGGAATTTGGTGTTGTAACTAAATACAGAGCTGCTGTGCTAAACTTTTAACGTTTTTTTAGGCAAGCCATCGAAACCTAAAGGTCCTTTGGAAGTCGCTGACGTCACTAAGAACGGCTGTACGCTGTCGTGGCAGAAGCCGGAGGACGATGGTGGTACTCCTATCGAGTACTACGAGATCGAGAAACTCGACCCTCTTACAGGTATGCTTAAGCCCAAAAGAGACGGAGCTATAATATATATTCATATAAATTATAACAAGGTATATTATGGTGTATTTTCTATAGTAATTGGCGATTGACCACAGATATAGCTATAAAATATATTTTTATGATGTGACCAAAATATGTCGAAAGATACAGTGATATATTTTGGTATAGTAAGATATATTAACGTATATTTCCACATATTATAAGAAATACAGGGTGTTATTTTTGGTTATTTAATTTCTGTGTTTGGTGTACACAAATAGTTAGATCCATTATATGACATGGTACTACCATAATAATAGAAACGTTTATTCTATAAATATACTTGATAATATTAATGACTAATTAAAAATGAAACTTTTAGCTCGAATAACTTGAAACCAATAGACATAGCGAAAACTCTTTAAAAAAGCCTTTTTCGTTAAGCAATAAAATCTCTATAAAAATATGCATTGCTCATTGTTATAGATTCAGTTGTCCCCGAGTTAAAAAAATTTAAAGAACAAAGAAAATGTTATTTCCGTAAGAAACTTAGGTTTGGAATGTGGACTTTCTTAAGAGTTAAAATTAAGAGCTCAAATCATTAGGTATTTTTTTTAATCAATTTGGAAGCGTTTGGGAGCATAGAAATTCGAAAACACCCTGCTGTGGGCCACCTATAATATATATTTAATTCATAAAACTTTACAAGTTTAGATAGGGCCCTCAGGATCCTTCCTCATTTTATTTTGCACCAGGATCTTTAGGATACCTTGCTACGCCACTACGTGAGACATTATGTTTGCATAAATCGATACAATCGTTCATTTTTTAATGAAATATCGATACACATTAATTATTGTTTTTACTTAAATACTTAGCTCCTTAGTTTTTGTTTATCACTTTTATTCGGAAATTGAATTCCCTATTTAGTGTCTCTTTATTTGCTAGAACTTGAATCTTTTACCAATTGCCTATACAGTGTATCTTGGGAGTGTCGGTGGTTAACATAACTTCATAGTAATTCCAACTGTTTTTTTTAAGCCTTATGTCATGTAACTAATTTTTTCAATGTCAAATTGTTAAATTTGTGTTAAATTTGACGTACTTGCATGGGTTAGACCTTAATTGACAAATGTTTTGTGAACTGTAGGTTAGGAACTAAATATATCTTCAGTCCCATTTTTTTGTCACCTAGTAGACAAGAGTCGAGAGTATTTATTCTTTAGTCGTACTTAGTATGTATGTTGCCTAAATGACAGAAACGGTAACAGTATCGTCTCTTCTCGAATCTAGAAGAACAATACAAGTGCTATTTATATTAAATATTGTTATCTGATATTCCTAGGCCAATGGATCCCATGCGGCACTGCTAAGGACACAAAGGCCAACATCACCGGTTTACAAGAAGGCAAACCCTACAAGTTCAGGGTCAAGGCAGTCAACAAGGAAGGAGAATCGGAAGAACTCGAGACCGAGAAATCGATCATCGCTAAAAATCCATTCGGTTTGTATATCATTGTTTAATTAATTTATTTTAATGATTAGGGAAATATGACAGAATACCTATTGCATCATGGTAGGGTTAGTTCTAATGCCCAACTGGTAAACCATTACCCTGAAGTTGAAAATCTGTCCCCAAATACCTATAGGTGTGTTCCAGCAGTGGTGCTTTAGAGCCAGTCCTTCCACTAGCCTTAGCGTGTCCATAGAAACACAAAAGGTCCTGACAGTTATCATTGATAGTCTTTGACAGTTGACAGATTTCTTTGCTTCTTTCTTTAAACAAGAATTTAGTCAGTAAAGTAAAATGTCTGGTTGAGACCCGTACTTTTTTTTCTGGAACCGATCTTGACTAGTTTTTTCTTTTTAAATTGCTTATGAATTTTACGATGTGTTTATGATAACTAAATGCGATGTTTATTGGACAGACGAGCCCGGCAAGCCGGGACGTCCGGAGCCCCGCAACTGGGACAAGGACTTTGTCGAACTGGAATGGACCGCACCGAAGGACGACGGTGGCGCTCCCATCACAGGTTACATCGTACAAAAGAGAGAGAAGGGTGGCAGGTACGTGTCACAATAGAGAGGGTTTTTTTGAAACATTTAATTTAATTTTATTTTATTGGTTATTCTGTGGTCGATAAAATCAATTAACTTTATTATTAAAAATGCTTTTCTTACTTTATACTTTAACGAGGCTTTTATCAACGTCAAATAACTAAACAATGGATATTGAAAAAAAAAAATATCGTAGCCATTGAGAACAATTACCATAGATTCATTTGGCTGGTATATTTTTATAAGTACAAAAAGTTGAAAGTAAATAAATATTTTTTAATGGACCGTACGTACAGAGATGATGTTATACATAATTATATAACATTTAATAACATATGCACAGTAAAATTTATATAAAATTGGGCATTCGCCGACCGTTTACAAAGTTTAGCCTACGTATGCCTATAATGCTAATCCAGTTATACACCCTAATTCAATTGCGTTATATAAATATGTACAGATATTGATTGACAAGCTAACAATCTGCGGGTATAATAAGCATGAGATTTTATTTGATGTTCCACCAGATCCTGGCAGGACTGCCTCAAGACCACCGGGGACAGGCCGACCGGTCGCGTCACCGACGTGGATGAAGGTCACGAGTACCAATTCCGTGTCATCGCTCTTAACAAGGCTGGGCCGTCGGAGCCATCCGAGCCCAGCAAGTCCGTTATTGCCAAACCAAGATTTTGTGAGTATAAAATTAAAATTATTTTTAATAACACTAAACTTTTTCATTGTCTTTGTGAAATTAAGTCTTTTTTTATACTTAAGGTTTAGTGTTGTGGCCATAATCTCACCTGATCTGAAGTGGCGATACGACCCAAGTTGGTAGACACGCTAAACATGTGAAGGGGCTGGCTCTCAAGTGCAACTGCCGGAACACACCTATTGGTATTTGGCGGCAGATTTTCAACTTGAGGGCGATTGCTAGCCAGGCGGGCATTAGAAAAAGCCCTACCACCATGCTATGGTTTCCTCACAGTGTTTTCCTCATCCGAAAGCTCAAGCTCATTGTAGGTGGTTGGATTCGAACTCACGTCCCTTGACGCGAAGTTGTACACAATATCACTGAGCTATCATCGCTTCACTCGCGTTAATAACTTAGTCAACAGTCATATAATGAAGCATGGAGCTTAAACTCCTTCCAGAGTGGAATGCTTTTCTATCGGTACTTACTCGAGATACGTAATAAAACATTAATAGAATGTGTTTACATACCACATCAGAAAAAATTACATTTTTATTATATCAATATTTTTAAAGCATTAATTTAAAAATGTTGATATAATAAATATGTCAATTTTTTCCGATGCGGTATGTAAACACATTCCATTAAAGATTTATCACGTATAACATTTAGAATAATATTTTTTTTGTATAATCTAATTCTTGTATATATGTATATTTCGGGTATCTCGAAAACGACTCGTAACGATTTGGATGAATATAAATATCATTTTTTTTATTAGTGGCACCAAAGATCGACCGCAAGAACCTCCAAAAGAAGAAGATCAAGGTCGGCCAGCCTCTCAAGATGGAAGCCGACGTCAAGGGTGAACCTGAGCCGACTATCACGTGGACTTTCAACGACCAAACCATCAAGACCGAGGAGAGGTTGAAGATTGAAAATAAGGACTATCATACATCATTCTTGCGACAGAAGATGACTAGAGCCGACGCCGGCAAATACACGGTCACTGCCAAGAACGATTCCGGTACGGATACCGTGGATGTGGAAGTCGAGGTTGTTAGCAAACCATCCAAGCCTAAGGGTCCTTTGAAGGTTCGTGTTTATCTATTTTTATTCTAGTAAGAACTGCTATTTTTTAAATGGTGTATCATTATCTATACAAATTCTGTATCTATTTTTAATGTCAAGATAACAGCTTTATACTAAATTGCATATGGCAATATATACGGTAATTATATATATATATATATGTTATAAATATATATATCAATTAAAAAAAAAATGACTGTCTACGCACCTAAATATATTCGGCACTAATATAAAAAAAGAAAAAAAGGAATTTTAATTTTTTTGTATGTCTATATTTCTATCTGTCTGTTTGTATCGGCTAATGTCTGAAATTGCCGAACCGATTTTGATGGGACTGTCGCTAGGAGTTAGCCTATGTTATAAGGAGTAACTTAGGCTACTTTTATTTTAGAAAAAAATAGGGTTCAGCGAAAAAAAACCTTGTTGAATTCAACGCGGACGAAGACGCAGGTAACAGATAGTAATACATAAATGAAAGATATTGTTAATTTGTTCTTTTTCTTTTTTATTCTTGGCAACTCAGTCTGACTATTACTGCCACATGGCTTAAAAATTCAAGTGATAAGATTGTGACTCTCTTGTTAAAGCTCTCTTGGGAGTCTTTGTGGCAACTAATATATCATATACCGAATGATTATTTATAATTTACGTCACTTATGCTCTTCAGCTGCACTACATTACGTACAATATCAACTTAATTCACGCAATATAGGTCTAAATAACTAATAAATAAAAAATAAGAAATCCTTAAAAAAGAAGACAATGGAAACAAATTCGGAAATAGACTTAAAGACTTTCTAGTAAATTAAGAAATTATACTAATATGTTTATATGATTGTATGAAATTTTAAATAGGCTAAGTTAATAAATGAATAATAGAATATAGAATAAATTAACTGGTGTATATGTATAAATATGTGTAATCTAAATAATTGTTCTCAAATAATTTGCTATACACTTGTCAAGGTTCATGTATAAGAAAAAAAATTCACAACATGACAGAGATCAAGATCCCACCAAAAATTCCTATTAATTTGTTATGCAGGTATCGGACGTGAAAGCAGACGGCTGCAAACTGAAATGGGAAGCCCCTGAAGACGACGGCGGCGAGCCCATCGAGAGCTACGTAGTGGAGCGCATGGACACCGACTCCGGGCGCTGGGTGCCGGTCTGCACCACCAAGACTCCTGAGGCTGACGTCACCGGACTCAACGAGGGCAAGGACTACCTCTTCAGGGTGAAGGCTGTCAACCCCGAGGGCGAGAGCGAGCCGCTGGTCACAGAGACCGCGACCACTGCCAAGAATCCTTACGGTAATTTTTATAGTGACAACACTTATCGCGACTAGGTATTACTACAAAGCCCGTTCTAGGGGACGGCAAGCTAACCATTTGCCCGGGACGTCAATATTTAGGCGCACTGTGACGCCCTTTTTTTGTAATTCTTTTTAATTTATATGGTAAATTTTACTGACAAAAAGAAAATTTGACATATTAATCGCTTCTTCGATAAAAAATTATAATAGTTATGTAATAGATTTGTTTATTGACACTATATTAAAATTTAAATGGGGCGGCAATTTGTTTTTTTGTCCTGGTCACTGTGATCTCTAGAGTAGGCGCTGATCACTGTTAAGTTGAAAATCTGTGGTCTAGCATCTTTAGATGTGTTTCGGAAACTCATGTCAAATTTCGTGCCAAAATAGTAACCTGTTAATAAGCAAGAATATAATAAAAATATTGTGAACACAGTATAAGATACCAACAGTGGTGACCATCAAGAGATCTGAAATTAGTCGCTGGCTGTCGATATCATGTTAACTTACAGTTAAATATTTGCTAGATAACCCTTGGACGTGATATAAATTTAGTGTTACTTCTGATGAATGGTGATGTTTAGTTGGATTTAGTTGTAGTTTTGTACCACATACCACGCTGCTTGAAAGATTTATTAACTGACTTTTAGTAAACTTAAGCTAATCCTTGTACTTCTTCTTAGTAAATTGGATACAATGTAGTCATCTTGATTGGAAAATCTTTTTGAAGGAAAGATTGTGCTTTTAATTCGATATTTCATATTCAAGTCAAATTTTGATGATACACAGATAATGAGGTCTTACAACACATCCGTTTAACAACAATACGTTTTTTTATTAAATTATTTTAACTGGCTTTGTATCCGAAACAGTATAGTGGCCTATGCGTTTAGCTAATTATGTGATTTATAATTTAATATGACTATCGCTCATAGAATAAAAATTATAGGCTTACTATTATTTTACAACTACTTTCATTTTCTATTTTTTTATATGTGTTACAAAGTAATTTTATTCTGTTTTTTTTTTAAAGTCGGGACGAACTAAGTATGAAATTAACCTTACAATTTATTGTCTAGGCGAACCTGATGCACCAGGCAAACCCGAGTTCAAGGACTGGGACAAGGAGCACGTGGATCTTAAATGGGAGAAGCCAGCTAACGATGGTGGTGCTCCCATCACAGCATATATTGTCGAGAAGAAGGACCGAGATACCGGCAAATGGGTGAAAGCCGTTGAGGTGAGAGTTGTGAAACATAATTCTGTATGTAGCATTTTCTATATAACAACATTTGGAACAGATTATCATTAAGTATATTATAGTCAGTCCAGTGGCATACCTATAAGGTAACAGACCTGGCAAAATGCCAAGGGCCTATGGTTTGACGGGGCCCAAGGCGGATTGGCCACAAGCTCAGAAGTAACCTAACATTTTAACAATATTTAGTAATATAAATATATAAGTACTCAAAATAAATTAGAGTTAAACACAACTCAAGACATATGGTCATCAAATAAATTCAAATTATTAAGGTTTAAATGCGTTCATAAGAAATGTACCAATTTTAGAACGTATCCATTTGGCTATTTAGTTTATTGAAGATTCTCTATTCAAACTTTGTTGACCTTATTGATGCTTTTACGAAACAGAAAGCTCGGAGTCTAGAATGTTATTAATAAAAATCTTGTTAAGATTAAATTGTTATTTTATTATAAATCTGTAATAGATATGCTTTGGCAATTAGATTTGCCAGATATTTAACTAAAAAGCCCACAATATTAGTAATACCATTGGGTATCTACTTTAGTCATTTATTATGGCTCCATCCAATAAATTTGTCACAGTCCTCAGTTTGTACAGAACCACTGAGTCAGTCCAATAATTGGCTAAAGCGGAATCTACTTCTGTATTGCGATTGGTGATGACTGGTTTCATAATAAAGCTTAAAGGAGCTTTAAGGGCATGCGCGACTGAAGAAACAGCAGAACATAGAAAAAATAAAGTAGCAGTGGTTGATGCACATTCCTCGTAGAATGAATGCCTGGTGTGGGCTAAGAGTTCTAGAGTGATGATATACACATTCCTGTTGTAAGATGTAACGTTATATCATAAAGTTGTCCAACGTTCTGATGAAGTTTGAATCCAATTAATGAAAAAAAAATTTATTGAAGGAATTCTATGTTTAGCAGGGCCTATCTTTCACGTTATTTGATAATGATGTAATAAGTACTAGTTTGTTATATTATCTTCTAAACTAACACAGCTTAATAACACTGTCCAGGTGCCCGGCAACAAAACAGAGGCCCGCGTACCGGATCTTATCGAAGGCAAGACCTACCAGTTCAGAGTAAAGGCCGTCAACAAAGCCGGACCTGGCAAACCTTCCACAGCTACTGACAATCTATTAGCTAAGGACAGGTTTGGTGAGTACTTTGTATATTTATTGTATTATAAAAATTTGTCAAAAGTGACAGAATATCTAAAGAAATGGTTATTTAGTTTGATTTTTATTGTTAGATAAAATATCACGCCCTTTCAGAAAAATACATCGTGAGCGACAATTATACTTTTAAAGGCTCGAGATTTTTAATCGTAATTAAAAAACTTTTATGAAATATGACTAGCTCTTCATTATAAACTAGTGATATATCGAAATAATAGTTATTAACATACGGTTTTTAATTTACAAACATATTTTTTAAAGGGGTTACAATAAAAACAGATTTTTAAAATTTTTCGCTGTTACGATGTTTTCCCTAAAAAGGCTCGATATAATTAATAACAAAATTCCTTGATGGAAATTAAAATCGATTTACTAGTTAAAAAAATGTTATACCAGTAAATAGCTGAAAAAAGCACTTATCCATTTGAAACCTACATAATATTTTCAGACTGTTTTTTTTTAATTTAAAAATATTCGATTGTACAGCTCCGCCGAAGATTGACCGCACAAATATGCGTGACATCACAATCAAAGCCGGACAACATATCAGGTTGGACGTTAAGGTTTCCGGTGAACCTCCACCAACTAAGACTTGGTAAGTTTGTTATGAATAATATTAAAAAAGTATAGGCAAAGTATGATTATAACATTTGTCGGCGTAAACTAATTGATAATGTTATGTGACGTCATTTAAAGGCGTTATCGAATAAAAAATCACTCCCTGACTTACGATTTATTTATGTATTCCAAAATATATATGTCCACAAATACTTAGTTTGATAAATCGACTAAATCCATAAAATATATAGCGCAGAAAACATCGAAATAAGTATAGAGTATTTATTTATTTATGATCAATTCTAAAGAGATATAAACTATGTATACTGTATAACAGTACTAATTAAATGTATCCAATAAGGAGTCGATAAATTGTCTTAATATAAAGATTTACTATAATTAATATGAGTTAAGTCTTATGCTATATCTCCAAAAATAATTTTTATGATGAACTTGATGTAATTAAATGAGAGGTAAGATTTTTTATTGTTACATTATACTATATAGCAAAGGGACAGACTCAGCTGATAGTATGTGACACGGCAGCACCACATAGCGCTGATTTTCAGTCACAACCGTGGTTAGCGAAGTGTTGGTGGCTCAGTTGGTAGAGTGTACCGACGTTGTGTCAATGTACATAAGTTCGAATCCACCTGCAATGAGCCTGAACTTTCGGTGAAGGAAAATATCGTGACGAAACCATAGCACGGTAGCTAACTACCACACTCAAGTTGAAAATCTGCCGCCAAATACCTATAGGTATGTTATAGGAGTTACACTTGAAAACTAGAAAGCCATGACGTTAAACCTATAAACTAAAAAAAAAATCGCATGCGATAGATAAATGGCAATATTTACCATATCAGGTTCCACAACAAGGAGCGTCTGTCGACTCGAGACGACCTGACGGTGGACGTGGAGGAGTACAAGACGAAGCTGTCGGTGGTGATCGCGTCGCGCAAGCACAGCGGCACCTACACCCTGAAGGCTGAGAACAGCAGCGGAAGGGACGAGGCTACTATCGAAGTCAAGGTCCTCGATGTTCCCGCTAAACCTGAAGGACCTTTGAAGGTAACAAAAATTTATAGTTCATTAAACTATACGACATGTTATCGATATGACATTTCAGGTTTAAGGGTGTTCGGCGATAGATTATGCCATATGTGTATAGATTGATTATGGTCTTAAAGCGTATAGAAGAATTACTTTAAGCACAAAGCCATGCGTAACATTTTTGTATTTACTTTTTTAAGAATTAACATTGTGGGTTGGAAGGTTTTCATAGCTTTATAAGGCATTTTCACTTTTCTATCAACCGATATTAGATTAAACTATAGATACCAATAATTTTACAAAGTATTGTAATTTTATTTAATATTTTGTAATTCTAATTAGGTACTTAGACGAACGAAAATGTCTATATTTATTTATTGTAATTGGTTTCTGTTCTGGATAAGTATATACAATTAGTTAAGACTATATTTTTATTGAACAGCCTTCAAATTTTTTTAGATCATTCTAAGGTAAAATTTAAGTAATTTTTTTTGTTAGGTTTAAGGGCTTTGGCTACTCCACCGAACTTTTGTCTGACTCTATCCTTTTCTACAATTATTCGAATTTTTTATTCAAAATGGTTACGATTAGGAATATTTGTTTATTTCGTATATTCATGTCTGGTAGTTATCCTATGCTGGATACATCAATTTCTTTTTCTTTTTTCGAACTATTTAAGTATTGTATGAATATAAACGCCTTATTAAATATTGATTATGATGATTTTATAGTCCAATAAACATGATCATATGATTTAAGTATATTTTAATGTTGGTCTCAAAGAAAAACCCAGGTGTTGTGTTGTGTAAAATATTTCAAATAATTATTGTACTGAGAAAATGTATTGTAGAGAAAATAACTATATTAATATCAAGTATAAAGTATAAAGTATTATTAAAAAGCTATATTTGATTTGGATAATTTATTGATGATTGTATCCGGCTAGATCTTCACCAACATTAACCAGATGTAACAGCTAGCATTGTGACTTAGACTGTTAATCTACCGCCGGTACAGTGCCATCACATTGTCAAAAAAATTTAAAAATAGATTAATCTATATAAAAAACAAAAATTGTTGTTAATATCAATTTTACGTTAATTATTTTATTTTGATACCAGGTCACAGATGTACACAAAGAAGGCTGCACTCTCAAATGGAATCCTCCACTGGACGATGGCGGTGCCCCCATCGACCATTACCTGGTGGAGAAGCTGGACACGGAGACCGGCCGCTGGATGCCGGCGCTGAAGACCAAGGACCCCAAGGCGGAGATAGAGAACCTCATCCCAGGACACGAATACAAGTTCAGAGTCTCGGCTGTCAACAACGAAGGGCAGTCCGAGCCTCTGGAGGCGGAGCATTCCGTTATCGCGAAGAATCCCTTCGGTATGTATTCTAGTATTGTTATTTTGTGTGTTTGTTTATTTAAACGGTTTTTAGTGTGATACGGATTAACTCCTAAATGGTATTTTAGTGTTATACGGATTAATTCGTAAATACAAATTAATTTCTGTAAGCACATTTAGTGCAACGTTTTTGAACGCAACGTTTCTGACGCAAGAACATGTATACAGAACTTGCCTAAAGAGAAATTAAATAATTCTGATATCTTTGTTACTACTAATAAAAATATATTTGTGTTGTCCAATTTCGGCTATAGTCGGTATTGAAAATGTGAAGAAATTCTTATAAAAATTTGAAAGATTTTACATGTATTTTTAGAAGTTTCGATGGTTATCGCGCTACTGATATGTATTGTGGGTTTGAATTCTACACAAGATAATTATTTGTGTTACTCCATTATTATATATCTAGATGTTACTTTGTGTTCGTTGCTTGTATTGCTATTCTCAGTTGTAAGCAGTTATAATGTGAAAATAACACTAAAGCTCCTTACCTATTTACATAGAGATTAATTCAGTATGATTATTTTGTATAAATCCAGACGAGCCCGGCAAACCTGGTACTCCTGAGGTGGTTGACTGGGACAAGGACCACGTGGACCTCAAATGGGCGAAGCCGTTCAAGGACGGTGGTGCCCCTATCACCGGTTACATCATCGAAAAACGAGAAGTCGGTTCGCCTAAATGGGTGAAGGCTTGTGAGGTTAGTTTGAAATCATCCTTTTCTTTTTTAGATGTTAAAAAGGTATTAAGGTGTTAGTCCATAAGATATATATATGCGTAGTATAAGACCATATTTGAACTGATAACTTACTTCGAATAGTCCACTAATTGACGGTATGGTGAAAAAATTGCTAAGAATTCTTACAGCTTCCATAATTGGAACAACAAATTGATCTTGTTAATCGATTCAATGTTTCACTTGTAGAAGACACACTGACAGACAGATAAATATAAAATACTACATTTATCTATCTATATATTTATAGTACAATGCTAGCACTAATATCGACCATTTCAGAAGTTGAATAACTTAACTAATTTTCATCGCAATCGAATGTGCCGTTTGATAGTTTAAAAGGTTTAGCGTTATGTTCATAATCTCATTTGATATTAAGTGACGATTAGGCCCAAGATCGTAGACACGCTAAGCCTAAGGGACTGTCTCTCGAGTGCAACTACCAGAACACACCTATAAGTATTTGGCGGGAGTTTTTTTTATTTAGGTGTTACGATGTTTTCCCAACACCGAAAGCTCAATCCCGTTGCAGGGATTCTAACTCACGTCCATTATCTCATATTTTTAGGTCGGTCCGAATGACAACGAGAAAGCCACCGTACCTAACCTTGACGAAGGGGTCGAGTACGAGTTCCGTGTGAAGGCTGTGAATGAAGCAGGTCCCAGCGAACCCAGTGACGCCAGCAAGAGCGTGGTCTGCAAACCAAGGAGACGTAAGGCTCATATATATTTACACTTTTGTTTACTTATATTTTTATCCTTAGTTTTAATAATATCTTTGGGTTTTTTTTCTGTTTTTGTCTTCTTGTCCCAGATGAAATTGCACCACCGACTATTATTATATATTTGTATATTCAATGAAAATGTCATATGGTTGTTCATACATTAAAAGGACAAGGAAATGTACCTTAGAAAAGCAATTGAAGGTATTCCACATGAGGTTCGATAACCAATCAGGCAACCTTTAAAAAATATTTTGAATGATGTTCTAGAGTACTACTGGTTTTTGATAGAAGTTGCTGGTCCTTATATCGATACGTCCATGATAAGTTAGTAGTAGATTTGATAAAATAGTTAAATGAAGTATGAAACAGTGTTAATCACTGTGACTGAATATATGTTTTCCAAGTAATCCTAAGTAAGCAAAGTTTCATTTTAGTAATTTTATTTTTTGATAATTTAGGATAATTGTATCGAAAAATCTCTGTCATTTCGTAGTTATATTGGCCTTAGTGTAGCTTTATCGATTTTGTTATAGTACTAATGCTTATATAGCCATGTTTCTTATCGAACACCTTCACAGATTTTGACCTCCTCTAAGAAGACTATTAAAAAAGTATTTGTGTTGGTAACATAAAAAATCTCATACGTATTTTATTCGATTCGATAATTCTAAACTTACCAGTTTACATTTTAATTAAAACAAATATAACATATTTTGTACAGTGGCGCCGAAGATCGACCGTCGTAACCTACGCACGATCAAGGTGCACGAAGGTGAACCCATAGCCCTCGACGTGAAGGTCAGCGGAGAGCCTCCACCGGAGGTCACGTGGACTCTTAACGGCAAGAGCGTCACCAGTGGCAACGGGCTTAAGCGTAAGATACATGTATTTTTTATAAAAATTAATGTTCTTGACCCACGTTCATGGGGCAGAAGTCATGTTTTTCATTTAAAATAAAAACGTTTTTTAACCATAGCTACAACAAAGATATTGTGTAGGAGAGTAGGAGTAGGAGAGGAGGAGTCGTGCTTTTCATGAAACAAAATCGAATTTGTTTTTGTTAAAGCGAGATTTTTTTTAATTATTTAAGAATTACCTTACCACATCCTTACATTAATGATTATATTTATAAGTAATTCAAAATTATACTACAAATAATATTGTTTTAGTGGTGAATGTGCCGTACATGACCAAGTACCAACACTCGAGCCCGCGACGCAAGGACTCCGGCACGTACAAGATTCAAGCAACGAATAAGTATGGACAAGATACCGCAGAACTCGAGATTATTGTTACATGTGAGTATTATAAATATACTATCTTTGCTTGCGACTTCGTTCGCGTGGAACTAAACATTATTTAACAACTTTTGCTCGTTTTTGTAACTTTTATCGATACAGCTTTCCTTCTAATAGTCAATCAATAATTTCTCTATCAAAAACAAAAAGATTATTTGGAATCCCGCTGGTAGTTCGTAAGAATAGCGCGTTGAAATAAATAAACAAACAAATTTTTCCGCTTTATAACATTAATATAGATATCTATTGACGGTTTCACTCACATTAAAATTTATATACTTTATAAATAAAATTAACTTTGTCTTAACAAAAAAAAAGTTATAATTGCACTTGTAATAATAAACTGATGTAACTCAGGAATTGTAATTTGTGAATTTTATTATTATATAACAGGTAATTCTATTTACATGTTTTGCAATTTTATAACGTATTCATATTTTTTATTGTCATAAAAAGGTACAACTGGCTGAATTGCAAAACTTGTTTCTAAAACAACATGAGTTTTGATTTAATTTGATATTTAATAAAGGTGCGATACTCTCAAATAGTTTATTTTAAAGATTATGTATACTAACATAATACAGTTGAAAAGTTTCTGACTGAATTCAAAAAAGTATAATTTATAAATTGAGTGAACCTTGTATTATGTATATATACGTTTGAAGGTCGATATGAAAACTGTAATTGTAATATTGTGTCACAGCAAAACCGGACAAGCCCGAGGGCCCGCTGGAGGTGTCGGACGTGCACAAGGAGGGCTGCACGCTGAAGTGGAAGCGGCCGAAGGACGACGGCGGCGAGCCCATCGAGGCGTACGTCGTCGAGAAGTACGACACCGAGACCGGCACCTGGCTGCCCGTCGGGAAGACCATCGGGAACGTGCCCGAGATGGAGGTCACTTTACACTATACATATCTATATTTATATATATAAAAATATCGTGTCACTGAACCGATTTTAATCAAATTTTGCACAGTGTATGCTGTTTGATCCAATAAGTGATTATAACGCGATAGATTTCGTTGTAGTCGATGTGATTGACTACGCGTAAAGGCAGAATAAGGTCTGCCTGGTCAGCTACTGTTCCTATAGTTTCAAAAGTATAGTTAATGCATGCAGTGTTAGCCTATAGTTAGTTTGTACAGTTCATAAATTATTCGTAATTGTAGTTAAATATAAAAATACTGTTCAACTGTTGCCAACTTAATAAAAAAAAAAATTCAGGCAGAATTTTAGTATATTTTGACTCTTCGTTCTCCTTTGTGAGTAGAAGTAAGCGACGCTCTTACCCCCTAACACTTCACTTGGTCTGCGTACGTAAACATTACTACATATTATGTAGATGCTTTTACCCGAGGCTTCGCCGACGTTAATATTGATTTTGTCAAATAAATTTGATGACGCAATCAAATTTTTATAGATAGTTTTTCCCTCTGTTTATCCCCACTTTAGTAAAGTTTTTTTGCGTAAAATGTAGCCTATCACTGTTTCCAAGGTTCCATCTATTTTTGTGCCAAAGTTCATCATAATCTATTCAGCGGTATCAAACACATAAAGAAAACTCATTTTCGCATTTATAATATTCGTAAAAATTTTAACTGTCACGAGTTTGCAATGTAACAATACGTTTACTGTATGAATATAGGTTTTTTCTTTCTTCTGATTAATTAGATTAGAGAAACTTGATACTTACTTTAATATTTAAAAAAAATATGGTATAAATAGATCGAAAAATGATGAAAATCTGCGATGCTATCAAAATCACTGAGACCTGCAGCGTTAATTATTAAAAAAAAATCTGGTTTTGTGCTTACAGTACTCCTTCTATACAATATAAGACCATAATCAACTTATACACGTGGCATAATCTATTGCAATTTTGGTTTTCAATAATTGACACGGAAGTCAACTATTTCTTTAATGGTTATTGAGTTCATACAAGTTGATAAATTTGGCCGACTTTTGTAAAGATTATGATATTATGAGGGAGATCTAAATATATCCGCTGATGTTAATATCAACCAACCAACAAATGCTAGATTATTTGCAATAACAATTTTATAGGTCGACGGTTTGATCCCCGGCCACGAGTACAAGTTCCGTGTGAAAGCAATCAACAAGGAAGGGGAGTCGGAGCCGTTGGAAACCTTCGGTGCCATCGTCGCCAAGGACCCATACAGTAAGATAAAAATCTTTGATAATATTTCTAAAACCTAATTACCTTAGATACATGATTTTATCCATATTCGTTGTTATAAACCTACTACATTTTACTTGCGGCTTCGCTCGCTTTAATATTGATTTTGTTAAACAAATTGGTTGACGTAATAAAAAGTTTGTCCCTCTCTTTACGCCACTTGCTATAAGTTTTTACTAATAAAAAGTAGCCTATCTTCATCTTCAGGGTCTTACCTATCTCTATACCAAAATTCATTACAATCGATTCAGCTGTTTAGACGTGAAAGCGTAACAAACAAACAAACTCACTTTCGCATTTATAATATTACTATAGAATAGATAACAAATTAAGCTATTGTGAATTTACTACATAAGGTATTATTAAAAAAGTTCAAGTTATCGTCTTATTTCGTTTATATTTAGTTAAAACGTGGAATGATTTGCCTGAATTTTGATCATTTACATGATCAATAAACTTAGATTTCCCATCGATATTTTCTGAATCGGTTCGCAAGATTGTATTCCAATTATTTCTTTTTATCTGTCAAGTGTCTATGTGACTCCATATGATTACAAAATAAGTCTACTGAAGAACTGATGCTCTAGTAGAACTATCAGAACGTGGCACTAGGTATTTGGTGATAGACCCTCAACTTGAGTGTGATAACTAACTAAGCCACAACTATCTAACTTAATGTCATATATTTTGTATGCTTTTGTAAATTTGTTTGAACAGGTTGATAACATTTCTTAAGATTCCAGAAGTACTATGATAAAATTATTTAAATCTTTGTACAAATTTAACTTATGGATATTTAATATGGTGTGTATTTTATAACAGCCGTACCAGATGCACCATCAACCCCTGTGCCGGACGACTGGTCCGCGACCCACGTGGATTTGAAGTGGGAGCCGCCGATTTCGGATGGCGGTTCTCCTATCATCGGATACATTATCGAAAAGAAGGATAAATACAGCCCCTTGTGGGAGAAGGCAGTGGAGACTCACACACCCACTCCCACTGCCACTGTTAACGGGTTAGTCTAACTTATTAGTAATATCTATAAGTGTTAAAGATCGGCATAAAATAAATTCTGATTCAATTGCTCATTCGATGATAAATTTGGAATAAATAATTCTTCAATGCTTCATGCATTTCAATTATTTTTCTTAATAATAAATCTCGGATAATAAATCAGATACATCCATTCTTTGATGTTAAATCTAAATTAATATTTAATGATATTCATTCTTCGCCGATATGTTTTATGTATTATAATACTTGTTACAGTATCAATTTGAGGCATTTAATTTTTATTACTTATTCGATGTTTAATTTCAACTAATAAATAATATTTTTGTTTTTATTCAGTCTGATCGAAGGCAACGAGTACCAGTTCCGCGTGATCGCCATCAACAAGGCCGGGCAGAGCAAACCCTCCGAAGCGTCGAAGAACTTCATCGCCAAGGCCAGGTTCCTTGCGCCGAAGATTGATAGGCGTCACCTGCGTGACGTGACGCTCTCTGCTGGATCCACTCTTAAGCTGGAGGCTGCTATCACTGGAGAGCCTGCGCCAGCTGTTGAATGGAGGTGTGTATTGTATACTCTCCAAGTTAAGTTATCCAAAAAAATTATAAGACAGAGGTGTCTCATAGACACTCGGTTGCAACGGAGTTCCTTTCACAATATCTTATTTTGTATTAAATATTGATTTTGAATATTGATTGAAAGGTATTAAATAATGATTAAATAAAATTTTAGAATTTTTGCATTTACATGTTCTCAGATCGGCAAGTTGAATGGATTGAAAAAAGTTATATTTTCCTAGATTATCGAGAAGTATCGCAATAATCAATGCGAAAATATGTATGGTTCTGTTCTTCATTGTTGCACTTTTTTCGGTCTAGCACCTCAACCTTCAAACAAATTAAAATGATAACGTGCGAAAGGGAACTCTGTTCCAAAAACTATTAAAGATTCATAAAGTAGCTGAAAAATAATATCGATACTGCAGCCGTGTACTGCTTTTTGTGTTTTATCAATTAGTTTTGTGAACTGCATTCGAATTCTGCACAGACTAATTGTTTGTGTGATCTACAAATGATTGTTCTAAGTCTGGGTGTTATTTTGTATCCGTTGATTGTATATATTTTTTAAGTCGCCACACTTTTTTAAGCTTTTTTAGTTTTTTAACGTTTTTTAAGTTAACACAAAGCTAGATCTTTAATGTCGGAGTTGTCTTAAAAAAAAGTTGTTAAAACGGGTTTGGACTATGACAGTAGTAACAGATTAAACTTAGAGAGTTTAGCAAGTGTAATAATTTTTAAAAGCCTTCTAAGAACTTTGTAAGAGTCTTTATTAGAATCTTTATCCAGTACTAGCCTTTTCCGTCGAGGTCATCAACACGGCTTTAATACTTCTGGTGTTGTGGCTGCCTATAGGTGATCACCGTTTATCGACAGAGGGAAATTAGGAGTTTCCCTTTTTATTGTAAAGTTTGAAGCAATTGTAAAGGCAAATTTGAAACCGTGTTATGATGTGTTCAGATACCAGAACATGCCGCTCCGTCCATCGAAGGCGGTGAGCATCGACAACCCGGAGTACTTCACGAAGCTGGTGGTGCGGCCGGTGCGGCGCGACGACAGCGGCGAGTACACCGTCACCGCCGTCAACTCCAGCGGGAAGGACACCGTCACCATCAACGTCACCGTCACCGACAAGCCTGCCAAACCCGAGGGACCCTTACAGGTTTGATTCACATTCATTATTACAACAATATCTCTCAAACTGTATGTTTTGTTCACTATATTATTTATTGATAAATATAACATTCAGTGAGAATTTATTTAATTTTTTAATCGAACGTGTTACTATCTTGCTTGTATTTTGTGTTACGTAGTGTTTTTCACATATTTTATCGACTAGAGCATTCATGATTTTATCGATAACGTTGAAAGCGTTTATTACGATTTCGATGTGTAATCAAGAATACAGATATAATGTCGTATATTCGATTCTATAAACAAGCGATGACTGCTCGTAAGTAGTGTCTTTGGGCATCAGTTCCTGTTTCTATATATGTGAATACTTTCATTCAATAAATGGGGAGACAAGACACAATCATACTGGTAAAGCGTTTTCTGGTGTCCGTCAGACTAGGTACTAACCTTAACTTGAAATTATATCGCATATAATTAATATTTGTGTGCTTTGAAAATAAATCTCTTTTAATGTCTCAAGATCATACCAAGTGTAACACAAATTTGGTAACTTAATTTGCTGTTGTTCTGAAAACTGGTAATTTAGAAGTGAAGTGACATTGATTCTTAGGTTTTTGTGTATAATGCACATTTTTCACAGTCTTCTTTTTTTACATGAGGCTTAACTTTATGTTCACAATCTCTCCTGATGTTAAGTGACGATGTAGCCCAAGATGGATACGCTCATCCTAATGGAGCGAGCTCTCAAGTTCAACTACCGGTCCACACATATTGGTATTTAGCGCCAGATTTTCATCTCGAGGCTCAAAGCTAGCCAGGCGGGCATTAGAAAATACTCTCCCATAATGTTAAAATACATTTATATATATATATATATATATATATATATATATATATATATATATATATATAAATTCTAACTATAATACGTTAGGTTCGTTTTCTTTGACTGATTTAAATCTTTTGTTGATCCAGATCTCGGACGTGCACAAGGAAGGTGCAACGCTGAAATGGAAGAGGCCGAAGGACGACGGCGGCGCTCCCATCGAGTACTACCAGGTCGATAAGCTGGATACTGAAACTGGATGCTGGGTGCCTTGTGCCAGATCCGATGAACCTAGTAAGTCTACCTTTATATACACTCGTTTACTCATCATTTTATATAATTTCTGCCCGTTTTTGTAACATTTTTTAATACAGCTTTCCTGCTATTGGTGGTAGTTATCTATTTAGGTGAATTATAGATTCATCTGAATGATTCCAAGAACTTTTTATATATATCATAATAAATAATCATATCACAATCATAATGTAAGAATGAGATGACGGCTGATAGAATAGAGTGGAAGAAGAAAATATGTTGTGCCGAAACCTACCTAGATGAGATAAGGGCTAAGAAGAAGAACAAGAAGAATGTATGATTACTAAAATCTAACCAGAGATTACACCTATGATTTAGGAAAACATTTATTTAAATCCGTTAAATGTTTCTTTAGTTATATACACATAACCGGATATAAGGACAAAGACACATATCCAACGACTTTACTGTAATTTATAAATCAATATTGTAAAAGTATAAGTATTTACGCAGATATTATGTATATTAATATCTAATAATATATAGCAACTACGATACCGCACGAGATAATTCGTTGAACAAACTCAAGTCTGGTTTGCGACTGTGAAACAAGTGATAGACACAAACTGCTTTGTAAAGTAGTTTATTATATTGCCACAAAACAGTCACTGTATGATTAACTTATACTTAAAAAATTACAACAACCAATAATGAATAATTATTTCCGCAGAATGCGAAGTGACCGGGCTAACTCCTGGCAAGGAGTACAAGTTCCGCGTCTCCGCTGTCAACTCCGAAGGTGAATCCGAGCCTCTCGTCTCCGAACAGGCTATCGTCGCGAAGAATCCCTTCGACGAACCTGGTTAGTATTATTATTTTTTATTTGGTCCTCAGACAATAAATAATAGAATTAAACCACTATTATTATTCGATAATATTATGCATTACGCAAATGTTTGTGATCCCCAGGTGCTCCAGGTACACCGACGGTCACGGACTGGGACAAAGACCACGTGGACCTCAAATGGACTCCGCCCCGCGAAGACGGTGGAGCGCCCATCGAGGGCTACATCGTCGAGAAGAAAGACAAGTTCGGTAATTGGGAGAAGGCTCTCGAAGTTCCCGCCGATAAGACTAACTGCACGGTGCCTGATCTCGTCGAGGGACAAACTTACGAGTTCAGGTGTGTATAGAATCGAAATATGTTTTAAAAGTTATGTTAAAAGAGATAGAAGATACACATTCTATATTACTTCGTTATACATTCTCAAACACTTTGATTTTAAAAGCGATCGCAATAAACCGCGGTAAGCAACAGTGAATTGTGATGAATTGCACTATGTTTACTATGAGACCTAATATCGGCATTTTACCGACGTACAGTTATAGAAAAAACAATCAGACATTACTTTTTAACATACTGTATAATATGCTAACTTGAGAAATAAAGTTTATTTCTAAATAATTTTACAAACGATTATCACAATGTATGTAATCAAACATTGCAAAATTTTAAAAAGTCAGTGACAGTATTGCCAGTACAATAAATCTAGACTACATGCACTTTGCACATGCAGCTGGTTGCTCAATTAATTATCAAGTTAATGTTCAAAAACTGAACACATATAAGTCCTTCAAGTACTTCAAGTCCTTATGGCGTATTGTTACGACCATTTCAAAACAAACCTATATGGTGCAGTATTTTGGTCTAAGAATGATGTAATGCACAATCTTAGTTGTTTTTTGAAACCGATTTTTTAAAATATTTTATACTTCCTATGTTCAGGGTCCGTGCGGTGAACAAGGCCGGTCCTGGAGAACCTAGCGACAGCACACATCCGATTGTCGCCAAACCGAGGAACCTCGCGCCCAAGATTGATAGAACTAACCTCATCGACATTAAGATTAAAGTTGGGCAGAAGTTCGGATTCGATGTCAAAGTAAGATATTTCAAATTCTCTAATTACCGAATTTGGGTATGTTTTTCTACCACTATTTCGTTGAAAATTTCTCGGCAAGCATCTATATGTATGCTATTGAAAGTTATTTATACTGTAATCTTAATTTGACAATCATATGTCAGATAATCTCTTGACATCAGATGAGAATGGTCGGATTCCAAAAACTTATAAAGAATATAAAAATAATGCTAGACAGAAGTAACTCTATAAAATTCCACTGGTTAGAAAGTAATTATTGAAGTCTTTTTTACCAGACATCAATATATAGTATAAATCTATTATCAGGTCACTGGAGAACCTATGCCGGAAACGAAATGGTACCTGGCAAAGAAGGAGGTGAAATCCGGTGGCGATATGAAGGTGCAACATTCGGATTACAACACGAAATTGAACTGCAAGTCGGCCACGCGCGGGGACAGCGGCCGCTACACCATCACAGCTGAAAACGTCAATGGAAAGGACGTTGCGGAGGTCGAGGTCATAGTGCTTAGCGCGCCCACTCCGCCCGGAGGACCGCTCAAGGTATATTATCACTATAAATATATTAATTAAAAAAACCGTCCTTAAGTAAAATTTAATAGGTTTTTTATTTAAATAGTGCGTGTAATTTATTAGACGTGTAAGAATTGATACTTCTGAAAATAGTTTTTAGTATCGTGAAAGGGTTTTAAATAAACTGTCAACATTTAAAAATTATATATATAGCAGTTTTTTCCATTTACGTTCATTTTATTGTTTTGTTTTATCGCACTGATCGGTCGCTCTCAGATTATAGCATAGTTATCATCCAATACTTATCATGCCAAAAATAGATTCATTTTCAAAACGGTTATAATGCACAAGTAAGCTCGTCTTTTAATGGGATAAACAGTACAAGAGTTTTTTTGTAGTTTATATGTTTAACGTTATGACCAAAATCTCACCTAATGTTAAGTTATGATGTGTCCCAAGATGGTGGAAACGTTAATCCTAGTGAAGGGACTGCCTGTCAAGTGTAATTTTCCGGATGTCACTTATAGTATTTGGCGGCAGATTTTCGATTTGAGGGTGGTAGCTAGGCAAGCGGACATCAAAAAGAGCCCTAACACCATGCTATGGTTTCGTCACGAGTTTTTCCGATACCGACAGCTCAAGCTCATTGCAGGTGGATTTGAATTCTATGTATACTAAAAAGTATAATTGACATTGAAGGTATCGGACGTGCACGCGAACGGTGCGACCCTCTCGTGGAAGCCTCCAGCCGATGACGGCGGACAGCCCGTCGAGAAGTACGTGGTGGAGCGCATGGACGAGGCGACCGGACGCTGGGTCAACGCGGGCGAGACCGACGGGCCCGTCACCAGCCTGGCTGTGGACGGCCTGCAGCCGGGACACAAGTACAAGTTCAGGGTCTGCGCTGTCAACAGGTCAGTTAACAGTCTATTCGAATGTTAGCGAATAATTTGAAAGTTAGCGGATCATTCGAAACTTTATACTCACGAAGTATTAAGTTATTCACGAATTTTTTAGTGTTTTGAATTTAGGGTTTGCTATGCTCGCCATTAAAATATAAAATTTACAAATAATATATGTACATTTTTAAAGTATGAATTAATATAACAAAAACAGAACTATGAGAAAGAAGAATGAAACAACAGAAATAATTTTGTAACAAACAAAGTATTATCAAAATAATCGAAAATCCAGTGATAATTCAGTGCCGCGAACTATACAAATTATGAACGAATTATTTAAATATTTTCCAATTATGCGTAATATTTGTAATAATTCGTCATTGTTTGAATTATTCGTTAATTTTGAATACTTCACTTCGAGTTTCGCGTGTTTTATTATTAACCCATAGAAAATATATATATTTTTTTTCATAGATAAGGTTTAGCGTTAAGGCCACATAATCTCACCTGATGTTAAATGACGTTACGGCTCAAGTTGGTAGACACGCTAAACTTGTGGAGGAACTGGCTTTCAAGTGCAACTGCCACAAACCACCTATTGGTATGTGGCGGTAGATTTTCAACTTGAGGGCGGTTCCTAGCCAGGCGGGTTTTAGAAAAAGCCCTACCACCATACTATGGTTTCCTCACAAAGTTTTCCTTCAACGAAAGCTGAAGCTCATTTGTAAGTGTATTCGAACTCACGTCCCTTGACGCGAAGTCGTACATACACACTTCCACTGAGTTATCATCGCTTTTCAGTTAATTCCATTTATGCTTTAAAAAGGAATTATTTAACATTTATATGGTCCTAACGACAATGTATAAATATTTTTTTTTAATTATACAGTGTGTATTATGATTTTAAAATGTTAAATTACTACACATACAGATACAATAATTAAAAACATACAATAATTGCACTACTCAATAAGTTTCCTATCAAACATCTCTGTACGTCATTATAAAGAAAAGGACAATATAGATTTGTTTTTCATGATAACTCATTATCAAATATTCGTTTTAGACAAGGCAGGTCCGACCCGCTTACGACGCCGCACTCAACGGAGGCCAAGAATCCGTTCGATGTCGCCGGCAAACCTGGTACGCCGAAGATCAAGGACTTTGATAAAGATTTCGTCGAACTCGAATGGACCCGACCGGAGACCGATGGCGGTGCTCCCATCACTGGGTACGTCATCGAGAAGAAGGATCGCTTTTCACCGGACTGGGAAGAATGTGCTCAGGTATGAAACTGAAGTAAAAATAAATCTTATAATCCCATTTGCTATTTATGACTATTCCCATGATTATTCTCAGTTCACTATTTATGATTAATGCCCTAAAACCATATTGACAATAAATAATAATTTATTCTTTTTCAGATCGAAGGTGACGTCACATCTGGTAAAGTACCAGACCTCATTGAAGGCAATACATACGAGTTCCGAGTACGAGCGGTTAACAAAGCCGGCAAGGGCGAACCGAGTGATGGTACTGGCCAACATCTTGCCCGACCTAAAAACTTGCCACCTAAAATTGACAGGAACTTCATGTTTGACATCAAGATCAAAGTTGGGCAGAACTTCGACCTGGACGTTCCAGTTGTTGGAGAACCAACTCCGACGAAGGAATGGCTTCATGGAGACAACGTTGTTATGAACACAGACAGAATCAAGATTATCAATGACACACATAGCACGAAGATAAAAGTCATCGATGCGAAGAGATCTGACACTGGTACATACACTCTTAAAGCTAAGAATATTAATGGTACAGACACGGCGACAGTCAAGATCTTGGTTATGGATGTACCCACACCACCAGAAGGACCGCTACGAGCTGACGACATCACCAAATCAGGCTGTACTCTTCGCTGGAGACCACCGAAGGATGACGGTGGCAGCGAAATTACTCACTATGTTGTAGAAAAGATGGACCAAGAAAATATGCGCTGGATCCCAGCAGGTGATGTACAAGCTTGCAGCATAAGGATCGACCACCTCATCGAAGGACACGACTATAACTTCCGTGTTCGTGCTGTTAACAGACATGGTGAATCACAACCTCTTATTGGTCATGAACCAGTCACTGCTAAAGATCCATACGGAACTCCAGATAAACCAGGCACTCCGGTCGTTAAAGACTGGGACAAGGATCACATGGACCTCGAATGGGTGCCGCCAAAGAAGGATGGCGGGTCACCAATTACTGGTTATGTTATCGAAGCGAAGAAGAAATATGGACCTTGGGAAGTTGCTGCAACTGTACCTGGTAACCAAACTACTGCTACTGTGCCGGGTCTGCAGGAAGGTGAAGAATATGAGTTCAGAGTTATTGCCGTCAACAAAGCTGGTAATGGGGAGCCAAGTGATGCTTCTACACCACAAGTCGCAAAAGCCAGATTCTGTGCGCCACACTTCGACAAAATGCTTCTCGCAGACAAAACTGTCAGAGCTGGACAGAGGATCCAATACGAGATTCCTATCGAAGCCTCTCCTAAACCAACAGTGGAATGGCAGATCAATGGCAAAGTTGTCCATCCTTCAGACCGTATTGACATCCAAATCTTGCACAATAGAGTCATATTAGACATTCCATTCTCTGTCCGAGCTGATGGAGGAGTTTACAAGCTGACTCTTAAGAACGATCTTGGCGTTTGTTCTGCAAGCGCTCAAGTTACAGTACTGGACAAACCTTCAAGGCCTGAGAAACCATTAGTGGTCTCGGATGTCACGAAAGAATCATGCTCTTTGTCTTGGAAGGTACCACTTGATGATGGTGGCTCACCAATCTTACATTACGTCATTGAGAAGATGGACCTTACTCGTGGTACTTGGGCTGACGCTGGAATGAGCACCTTCCTGTCACACCAAGTCACTAGACTTATTCATATGAAAGAGTATTTGTTCCGAGTAAGCGCTGTTAACGCAATAGGCCAGTCAGAGCCTTTGGAGTTAGATAGAGCAATTGTTGCCAAAAATGAGTTTGATGAACCATCAGCACCAGGCAAACCCGAAGCTACTGACTGGAGCAAAGACCACGTTGACCTCCAATGGACACCACCTAAATCGGATGGTGGGTCACCAATTACTGGTTACATCATCCAAAAGAAAGAGAAGGGAAGCCCATACTGGGTAAACGCTGTCCATGTTCCTCCGAGCAAAAACAAAGCGACTGTACCAGACTTAATTGAAGGCCAAGATTACGAGTTCAGAGTCATTGCAGTGAATGAAGCTGGACAGTCTGAACCTAGTGAACCTTCGGATATTATCACTGCTAAGGACAGATATGTCGCGCCCAAGATTCTTACTCCGCTCAAGGAGATTCGCATTAAAGCTGGGCTTATATTCCACTTGGATGTGGACTTCATCGGAGAACCTACCCCTGAGGTAACGTGGACTTGTGATGGCAGGCCCGTAGTTACAAATGAGAGAACGACAGTGACATCTGTTGGCCACCATACTATTATACACACAGTAAATTGCAAGCGTTCAGATGCTGGTAAATACCACTTGAAATTAAAGAATGATTCTGGCACAGATGAAGGTAGCTTTGAGCTCATAGTTTTGGATGTGCCTGGAGCTCCTCAACCACCGTTCGAATACGAAGAGATCACTGCACAGTCGGTTACCTTATCATGGAACCCACCTAAGGATAACGGTGGTAGTGAACTGACCGCGTACGTTATTGAGAAACGTGATTTGACACACGGAGGAGGCTGGGTACCGGCGGTTACTTACGTTAACCCGAAATACAATCATGCCACAGTACCTCGGTTGTCAGAGGGAACAAAATACGAATTCAGAGTGTTTGCTGAAAACTTACAAGGACGCTCCGAGCCACTGGTTACTGATAAACCTGTCGTGGCCAAGAACCAGTACACCGTACCTGGTAAACCGGGAAAACCAGAACTTGTTACAGCGGATAAAGATCACATATCTATTAAATGGTCTTCACCGATCTCTAACGGTGGATCTAATATTATTGGTTACGACGTTGAAAGAAGAGACAAGGCAACCGGCCGTTGGATAAAACTGAATAAAGAACCTGTAAGATTTAATCAATACCATGATGACAGAGTACAAGAAGGACACCAGTATGAATACAGGGTTGCTGCTGTTAACGCAGCTGGAGCTGGACAACCTTCAGACGCATCTAACGTGTTCATTGCTAAACCTATGAAGGAGAAACCCAAACTCTGGTTAGATCATCTCATCGGTAAAAAGATCAAGGTACGCGCCGGTGAACCTATTAATATTAACATTCCAATAACCGGTGCACCCACACCGACAATTTCATGGACTAAGGGATCAGTTCCTCTAGTTCCTTCTCACAGACTCTCTGCCGAAACAAAGAATGATGAAACTAAGTTGTCTATTGAGAAATCAACCAGAGACGATGCTGGTAAATACACGATTACTGCGTCAAATGAACACGGGAAAGACTCTGCTGACATAGAAGTCATTGTGGTCGACAAACCTGGTATACCTAAAGGACCGCTTATCTGTAATCCTGTCACACACGATGCCGTTAGTCTCTCGTGGCAGCCACCTACTGATGACGGCGGCAGCGAGATTACTGGATATGTTGTTGAAGTTGCTGAATTCGGTGTTAACGATTGGCGTACAGTCGCTGGTTTCTGCCCTAAATGCTCATTCACTGTTAAGAACCTTACTGAAGGTAAAAAATACGTGTTCAGAGTACGAGCTGAGAATTTGTACGGAGTTTCAGATCCATTGGAAAGCAAACCGATTACCGCCAAGTCTCCGTTCGACCCACCAGATGCGCCGGAAACACCAAAGATTACCGGATACAGCGCCAACAGCTGTTCCCTCGAATGGGAGCCACCGGCGAATTCTGGAGGCAAACCTGTCACTGGATACTATGTTGAGAAGAGGGAACGTGGCGGCGAATGGGTGAAGGTCAACAACTATCCAACACCGAACACCTGTTACACAGTCTCGGACTTGCGCGAAGGAAACCGTTATGAGTTCCGCGTCATCGCTGTCAACGAAGCAGGACCAGGCAAACCTAGCAAACCGACTGAACCTATCACTGCCCAAACGCAGAGGCTTAAACCCAGCCCACCAGAAGCTCCTAAACCTGATAGAATCACGAAAGACTCTGTCACGTTGTCGTGGAGACCGCCAAAGAGCGACGGTGGCTCCAAGATTAAGGGCTACATTGTTCAACAGAAAGGCAAAGGTGATAAAGACTGGACAGATGTCAACGACGTGCCAATTCCTGGCTTGGTACACACAGTACCGAAACTCAAAGAAGGTGAAGAATATCAATTTAGGGTTGTCGCTGTCAATGAAGTCGGTCGCTCAGACCCGAGCAAACCGACCAGTGACATCACCATTGCTGAGCAACCAAACAAACCATGCATGGACCTTGGTGGAGTTAGGGATATTACAGTTCGTGCTGGAGAGGACTTCTCTATTCATGTACCATACACTGGTTTCCCACAACCGACTGCATCCTGGTTCGCCGACGATAACCTTCTCGATGTCGATAGAGATTCGAGAATATTCCAGAAGATTACACCGGAATCGGCGTCTCTTGTCGTGAAAGACGCGAAGAGATCCGATGGAGGACAATACCGCCTACAATTACGCAACCCATCTGGATACGATACAGCAACGATCAACGTTCGTGTGCTTGACCGTCCTAGCAAGCCGGAGAACCTTCGTGCTGATGAATTTGAAGGTGAAGCCCTGACGCTATACTGGAATCCGCCGAAAGACAACGGAGGCGGCGAGATCACGAACTACGTCGTTGAGAAACGCGAAGCTCGAACGCCTAACTGGACCAAAGTGTCCGGGTACGTTACCACGCCGTTCCTACGTGTGAAAAACTTGACCGTGGGTAAAAACTATGAGTTCAGAGTTATGGCTGAGAATCAATACGGCCAATCTGACCCGGCACAGACTCTTGAACCGATCAGAGCGAGACATCCGTTCGACCCGCCCGGTCCGCCTGGAGTTCCACGCTCAGTGGAAACAACGGAGTCTTCTATCACTATCACATGGACGAAACCACGTCACGACGGTGGATCTCCGATAACCGGTTATATCGTGGAGAAGAGACTGATCACTGAAGATAAATGGACGAAGGCGTCGCACGCGTACGTACCTGACACGACTCTGAAGGTGATAGGACTTATTGAGAATCATGAGTATGAGTTCCGCGTCGCTGCTGTTAACGCTGCAGGTCAAGGTCCGTGGTCACAGAGCTCGGACGCGATCAGAGCGTGCGCACCGCCGAACTGCCCGCGTATCACAAGTGACCTCAGCCTTAGAGACATTACTGTCATCGCTGGGGAGGAGATCAAGATCACAGTTCCGTTTACTGGAAACCCGAGACCTAAGGTAAATTTATTTCCTAAAAACAACAAATTTTAACAAATTTATCGTTTTCTACTATTAATTCGTTGATTTTAATTACTATGTTTAACAAAGATAAAGTTAAATCACAAAACACTTCGGAGAAGAGAAACAGCTTTAATAAAGGCCTTCAGAAAATAATAAAAAATCATCTAAATACAAAATGGCATCAAGTTGGTACTTTTAAAATATTGCCCTGTCATGGTATAATGATGTAAAAAAATATTCATCAGCTCTTAGGCCTTTTGAGAGTAATTTTTGTCTCTTTTCGTTCTATAAACAAAACAAATCAAATACAGAATTACATATATATAATTAAAATAGTTATACAATGCAACAATTCGCTTTTCTCATCAGGTGTCCTGGATAGTGAACAACGATGAAGTGTTCCCGGACAACCGCATCCGATTCGTCACCAGCGACATAGACACTGTGTTCTATAACTCGTGTGCTAAGCGATCCGACACCGGCTCCTACACCATACAGTTGGTCAACAGCGAAGGTTCCGACAGTGGCACTTGCAGAGTAAGTGAATATTCTGCCGTATTAATTATGTTATTAATTTTATATTCAAACAAACTTATTTTGTGTATCTAAACATTGATGACATAAAAATATAACCAATAAGACATAGTTTGAATAATAATAGGGTAGCGTGATGAAAATATGTTATAAAAAGAGATTAAAGTTGTGTATCTGAAAGAGTATTACATATAAAGATGGACATATATATAAGTAAAATAAGAGGAATAAAAGTATACGTGGGTAACGGAATTTATAAAAAGTGTATAAAAGCCGTTAAGGCAAATGTGGTTTTGGATAGAGGATGTATATTAGAAAAATGTATTTTGCCGAATTTCCTTGTAAAGAGAGATGAGATAGGTGAAGTTTTTAAAGCGAGGTTGTAATAGTGGTTTATATTTTATCTCATAAAGTTACATATTATTTCACAAAGTTATATGTAATATAATTAGCATTATACATGTTTTAAGTTTGGTCGTTCTGTATAAGGGAAGCGATTTATGAATAAGAATTAGAAACATGCATTCTGAGTAGCTGCAGCGACTAGAAGGTTCAAATAAAGAAGTCATCATTGTGTTAGAAACTTGGTTATAGTTTTTATTTTCACAAAAATATTCTGTCATATTATATTGGCATTATTTTGTATATGTATATATTGTCATAATAAGAAAGACGGATAGAGACGACCTTATTTTATTTGTTTATCTTTTCTTTCAGGTGCTAGTGGTAGATAAACCAAGCCCACCAGTTGGACCGCTTGACGCATACGACATCACGCCAGACACATGCACGTTGTCCTGGAAGCCGCCACTGGATGACGGTGGCTCGCCCATCACCAACTATGTCGTGGAAAAGATGGACAACAACGGAGTAAGTGCACACTACTTTTTTTCAAACACTATAATTAAACAATCCGTCTCAAGGCACTTTACGTCATACAATTAATACATAGAGATACAGTTTTTTTTTTACATTGTACTATGATGAGCTTATTGTTAATTTTAATTTAATTATGTTTCATTTTATTCTTCAAACATTAGTTTCTTTAATTAAAAAGCCTTATTAAAGATTGTACTTTTTTTTTCTTAAAGGTAGTGCCATTAAATTTTTTTTTTCTCTTCAAACTGTGTTATTGTTAGGTATATAATTATTGGAGAATATAATTTTCTTTAAAAATGTTATAGATATGGACAAAGATTTCGTCCTTCGTCCGCAACTGTCACTACAACGTGATGGGTCTCGAACCGAACAGGAAATATACGTTCAGAGTGCGCGCAGAAAACCAGTACGGTGTATCTGAACCACTCACCATGGACGACTCCATCACTGCTAAGGTAATAAACATTAAGGGTTACAACAGAAAAAATATACTGGTCTGGTTCATTATTTCCTGAATAAATATTGGAAAACTAAAAAGTAACATAGGCTACCTACCAATTCAATTTTTTATCAAATTACGTATAGTTGTATCAAAAAAAAAATCTAACAAACAGACCGAAAATAAGGTGATATTTAACTCTTTTTGTGATGTATTTGCTAGTGAGGTTCTTCCTTGTTTTTTATGGACAAATTATTTTTTATATATTGATATAAACGAGTTATAATCGAAACATAGAAGTCGACAGTCTAGAAAAATTTAACATGATTTATATGTATATGTATGTATGTATATATATATATATATATATATATATATATATATATATATATATACATATATATATATATTTTCACCAGTTCCCATTCACGATACCGGATGCGCCCGGCACTCCTCGTGTGACGGAGTGGGACGGGTCCACCGCCACCGTGGTGTGGGACCGGCCCAGGTCCGACGGGGGCGCGCGCATCCAGGGATACAAGCTCGAATTCAGGGACGTGCAGGACGGCATCTGGAACGGCGCCGACTACCTCGTCAAAGACTGCAACTACCAGGTATAGTGTTATGTCGCATTCGAGCTTTGTTGATATCAAAATCTTAATATGTCGAACTTTTTCGATTATTTCATAAAAAAGATATGTATTAAATGACCGCGATAAAATCCGTTTAAATTAGTTTTATTTTGGTGAATAATATTCGCGTAAACATAAGAAATCATTATGTAAACCATTACGGACTGGAAACTGCAAACAATGAAGGTAGACACAGTAAAATGAACTTTTCTGGACAACCTACACCTCAGTCCGCCCCGTGATCACGAAGGCTGAAAAGCTTTCGAAACGTCGGGATCAAAATTAATAAATAACCGCGACAAAATCCGTTTAAATTAGTTTCATTTCAAAGATGTGTATTTATATTTACATTATTATGTGATAAACAGAATGCGGATTATAATAAACATTTCAAAACAAGTCGATGAAGGGGCCATGTAACATTTTATAGGTTTTTCATTTTAATTTTAAATGAAACTTATGGTTATACATACGATTTAAAAGGTTTATTTTATTTCAAGTAAAAATAAAAGCTTTATATAATCCGTTTGGGCATTTATGTCTATATTTATATATAAAAAATGATGGAGGTTTTTTTATATTTTATAGGCTTAACGTTAAGGTCATAATCTCACCTGATGTTAGATGATGGCCCGCTAAGCCTAGTAGAGGTACTGGGCCTTATTTGCCATTACCTTACCATTTTATTCTTGGATGATTGATAGCTACTTTGATAGGTTTATTCACCGTCATTATGGTCACTAACCATTCGGTTACAAATCCCTGATACCCTACCTTTTTGTTAGATATGCATCAGTTGTTTCGGAAATGCGTAACGTCTACACTGTTTGGTTTGAGATAATTATCGATTAATAATTTATTGAATTTTTCTAGGCTTATAACTTGGAACCCGGACACGAGTACGAGTTCCGCGTGCGCGCTAAGAACGCGGCCGGGTTCAGCAAGTACTCGGGCACGTCGCAGAGGTTCAAGGTGAAGCCGCGCTGCGGACCCCCTGGACCCCCGCGTGCTCCTCGCGTTGTGCGCGTTGGCAAGAACTATGTGGACCTCAGCTGGGACCCGCCTGCTAATGACGGAGGTAATTGAACAATAACTATGTCATTATTTATAGCTCAGTTGATTGTGTGTATAGACGCCGCGTAGATAGATGGACGTCGGCTTTCGATGAAGAAAAACATCGTGATGAAATCATTTCATGTTGGTAGGGCTTTTTATAATGCCCGCTTGGCTAGCTACCACCCTTAAGTTGAAAATTTGCCGCCCAATAGGTGTGTTTCGGCTGCTTTACTTGAGAGCCAGTCCCTCCAATAAAGGCCGACATCGCACCTGCGATTTCCTTGGTGTTGTGGCAGGTGGTGATAACTTACCATCAGATGACACGCTTGCTCGTTTGCCTCCTATTTCATAAAAAAAACATACCCAGATTATATTACGATACGATAAATTTGTATTCTAAATTACTTAGAATCCATTCAGCTGTTTTAATCCAACCAAATATATTTTTATATTTAAAGTGTATCCTTATTATTTAAGGTAAATAAATAATATTGATAAAGAACCTAAGTACCTAATTGTTTATTCCCGTTAATGAAACTACGTTGTAAGTATTTATAATTGTTAATATGTGATACTTGGTTCCAGGTTCTCGTGTGACTGGCTACATTATCGAGCGCCGCGACGTCGGCAGCTCTGTTTGGGTGAAGTGCAATGACTACAACGTCCAGGACACGACCTTCACTGCTCTCAATCTGAACGAGAAGGCGGACTACGAGTTCCGCATCATCGCCATAAATACTGCCGGTAATTACATGTTACATGTTCCTCCCCTTTCGCCCTTCTCTACGCTTATTCCTCTCCTTTAACCTTCTCTTTTCCCCTCAATACCTTTCTATCCCCCCCCCGTCTCATTCCTTGTCTTTCCACTCAAATTTTCTTTCTACCCGGATTTAGTAATTATATTATTAAGAATTGATAAGTTGCTTCGGCAGTTTGACTTAAAAATATATGCAAGAAGATAGTTTTAATGCTAATGAATGTAGGTAAAAATGTTTAATACTTCCTTTAAGGTTGTTCAATGCTCATTGTTAGAAAGGCTAGATACTATATATATTATAAAATTAACTAAAATATATTTTGAAATATGATATGAACATCGGTTTTTTTGTACTTTGTATAAATAGAAAGATTTCTATTTTCTAATATATTTATAAAGTAAATACTTTTAACTTAACTTAAAAACTATTCAAAACAATAGTTACTGCATTTTCATAATCATCATCATAATTCAAAATATTAAAATTGAAAAAGGTAATTAGGAAATCTATATCTACGCATAACGTACGTAATTGTTCTAGGAATGCTCTAATTCTTTGACTGTTTAATAAATAAACGTTTTAAACATTGGCGCATAGTGCACCCAATAATTTTCAGTAAGAGAAATATTGAGAAATTAAAACTTCCTTGCAATTTCCTGTTCGGTGCTGATTGATCTTCAAACTGATATATCTTTTGTCTTCGTACACTTCAGTTTTAACTTTACTACACTGTGGCTGATTATATTTATTGTTTATATTTTCCCAACGTCCGTGTTTTACTGTTGAACTTGTACTCTTACTGTGTCAACTGTCAAAGCGCACTTACGTCACAACATCTCGCGTGATCAAACATACAAGTAAAGTTTTTGGTATAGATTTTTTCTTCTTGTCCTGTTCGCAAATTATTTGAGGTCGGCGCAATACATTTTCTTCTTCCATAAGTCTGTATCAGCTGCCATCTCTTCATTCACTCTCTTTTCTTTGAGTCTCATGCCTCACACACTATCCATCTTTTTTGGTCTTCCTCTTCTTTTCCATTCTTCAACATACAAATCCATTACTTTTTCTCGTTTATGATTCACCATTCGTTTACGATCGATTTAGGTAAATCTGAGCCGTCGAGCTGCACGACTCCGGTGCGCACCGGCGAGGAGCTGGGCGGCACCAAACCGGAGTGGGTGAAGCAGCTGCCGGGCACCGCCTGCGCACCGCTGGGCCGCCCCTACACGCTGACGTGCGTCGCGACCGGCAGCCCTGTACCTACGGGACGCTGGCTCAAGAACGGCAGGGAGATCGTGCTGGGCACCAGGTACAATACTCATACTTTTTTTTTAAATAGGTTATAGGTTTAACATTATGCCCATAATCTTATCTGATCTCAAGTGATAATACGGCCCAGGTTGGTAGACACTCTAAACCTGTGGAAGGTCTGGTTTTCAAGTGCTACTGGCGGAAGACACCTATTGGTATTTGGCGGTAGATTTTCCACTTGAAGGTGGTAGCTAGCCGGGCGGGCATAAAAAAAAGCTCTACCACCATGCTATAGTTTCACCACGATGTTTTCCTTTACCGAAAACTCAAGTTCGTTGAAGGTGGAATCAAACTCACGTCCCTTGATATGGCGTCCGTACACATTACCACTGAGCTATCATCGATTCAGATGTATTTGTGATTTGGCTATTGCTTGGCACTATGGTCTTAAGAAAAAAAGTAGAGATTAATTACAATTTGGACAGCTTGTTACAATGACTATAGCTCTATTTTACGGTGTTATTTAATTATATATTTGTGTCCAGGTTCATAGCCGAATCCCGCGAGGGCACATTGAAGCTGAACATCCTGGAGGTGGCAGAAGGCGACGAGGGTGACTACACGTGCGAGGCGGTCAATAACATAGGGTTCATCTACTGTATCGGACATCTCAAGATCGGAAGTGAGTCTTTATGATTTTTATTTATTTATTTATTTCTAGTTACAATTGCAAATAAATGCTCGCACATACCGCTGGGAATGTTTTAAAAAAGTTATTTTGTATATACCTTCATCACAGACCACATAGTCAAAGTACTCTGGACTCGATTAGGGCTTCGATTCCTGCCCACTTCTGAATTTTATGTGCAACATAATTGGCAGTTGAGAATTTGAGTGTTTAATATCTAGATAGTATTTTATATCAACCATTTAATTTTGTCCAGATTAAAAATAAATATTTATATGTAACACAATATACTTACACATATAATTTATGGGCGACATTTGTAATTATATTGTCTTCAATAATTCGGCTTAGTAAATTCAAGCAACATTATGGTTTTCCAGCATTTGACGCGGAGATAAAATTTTATTCTATTGCCTAGTTTCTATCTCAGGATGTTTAGTTTCCAACCTGAAATCGAGTTTCGATTTTGGTATACGTTGAGATTAGTCGATTGCTGAAATATGCAATGTAAAAATTCAAAGTACAATAATAATATTCATAACAAATATATGAATTAAAAAGAAGATCACTTATAAGTAAGTCATTTACATTGGGCATTTTATGAAGAGTACTGTATAAAAAAATACAAATTATATAAAAACGGTGCGCATCAAGAGCCTGCAGTCTGAAGAAATAATAATAAAAAGCAGTCATGGGGGGGGGGACTGCCAACCGAAGTGAAAACTTAAAACTATAAATAAAAGAGAGATACATTTATGTATATATAATGTATACTAATAACGCTCGGAGGTATATCTATGTACATATATACACAGTATACTTATAGCTTATGAGAAGCGTGCGGTTACGATGACGAGAGTTTCACGCTTCTTATTCACCCAAAAAGTGCACAACGTGCCTAAAGAAGTTTTCACTTCAAAAATGTAAAAAAATCACGTAAATACATCGATAATTTATTCGTGTATTTTGTATGAACCCCAGACCCGCCGCGCATCACCCGCATGCCGGGCGACCTGCACCTGCCGGAACACGACAACACCAAGATCAAGATCCTGTACAGCGGCGACCAGCCCGCTGAAGTCACGCTCTCCAAGGACGGGCACAAGGTCCTCGAGTCTCCGCACCTCAAATACACCGTATTCGATGACTACATTCTTATCTTCATCAAGGACATCACTAAGGAAGACATGGGTAAGCTTCTATAAACTAATTATATATCACTTCGTTTCTTTTTCTATAGTTAAGGTTTTAATGTTATGCCCATAAGCTCACCTTATCTTAAGTGATAGTGAACCTGTGGAAGGACTGGCTCTGAAGTGCAACTGCCGGAACACACCTATTTGGATTTGTCGGCAGATTTTCAATTTGAGGGTAGTAGAAAGTCAGTTAGAAAAAGCCCTACACCATGCTATGGTTTCTTCACGATGTTTGCGTTCATCAAAAACTCAAGCTCATTGTAGGTGGATTCGAACTTACGTCCATTGACACGGCGTCCGTGCACACTACCACTGAGCTATCACCTCTTAAATTACTTCGTCAATACATATCAATATCACATCATTTGCGTGTCACTCAAAATTATTTAATAATTATTGCCCGTTTTTATAACCTTTTTCAATACCGATTTTCTCCTATCGATATTAGCGAGATGTTAAATAACCTAAACCCTTCCTCAATTATTGCTTTATCAAATACAAATCTAAAATTTGAAATCCGACTCGTTTCTAAGATTAGTGCGTTCAAACAAACAAACTTTTTTGCTTTATAATATTATTAACGATATTACTATTTTAAATGATCAGACTTTTTTAAACATATAATATCGATAAAAATCCGAAATAGAGTATTTTTACCGAATAGAACATTATATCGAAATATGATTGCAGAATTGTAAATAAAATCTTCAATAGTTTACAATATCTTAAATTTAGGACGTTTAATATTTGTGCACGTGTATAATTTATATTTTACTTTATTATACACGAGTAATTAATATTTATTGATACTCGTAACTTATTTTAAACTTTCATCTGTATAAAGCGAACCTATTGCCGTTGGTCACTATGGCGGTTTTTCTTTTATACTTTATAGGTTTAGCCTTATGGCTACGATTTCACTTGAGTGAGTTGACAAGTGAGGATATGGCCGAAGATGTTGGACACACTAAACCTAGTAACGGGGATGGCTCTCGATCTTAAAATGTGTTATTAATATATAGTATAATTTTAGTGACACAATTGATATAAGTTATTACTTACGTAGAAATATTTATGGACTTCGTTTATTACTGAAGGCAAATTATATTTATGTATGTTTAGAATGATTATGTACTGTAGGCACTTTGCATTTTTTAATTGAATATGAAATGATATTGTACTAGTATATTTAATCGCTGAATCTTCCTAATCAGGAACGTACAAGGTGACGATCAAGAACAACTCTGGCGAAACGTCAGACACATTCTCAGTGACAGTGACTGGACTGCCGGGTCCACCGCAAGGACCTCTGGAAGCTACAGACGTGAGCAAGCACTCGTGCACCCTCGCCTGGAGGCCTCCCGCGTACGACGGAGGGATGCCGGTCACTCACTACGTCGTCGAACGCATCGACATCGCCGGAACCACTTGGATCACTATCGCCTCGTCCGTCAGGGACACTAGGTTCACTGTCCAGGGTCTCGTTGAAGGCCAGGAGTACAACTTCAGGATACACGCCGCTAATGAGAACGGTATTGGACCTGCTCTGGAAGGCGTCAACCCAATTAAGGTCAGTATGAAAATTTCATATAATAACTAGTGGTAATATTAGAGGATATGACTTATCAAAATCTTTATGGTTATGTATAGTTATATAGAAATAATAATAAATATACAGATACAATAAAAAACTGAGCTGAAACTGTTCAATTTATTTATTTACAAATGAACAAACCAAGTAAATACATAGCGTGTAGGATAAAAAAAACGCTTAGGGTTTTTAAAATCGTACCAACACAAAGTAATTCCATGCATAGAAATATATTTAGTACCAAATTTTGTCAGATTGGATTGCCAGATCTGCTCTTCCCATGTTATAAAAAAAGACTTATTTAAGTATTATCACTCAATAAACTTTGTAATATAAAAATAAGTTTATTTTGTTCAACATTTTTGTTATTTACACCTTACAGCGGTGTAAAATCTAGAAATTAATTTTAGACATGCGATATCGCAAATAAATGTATATATTTTATTTGGAGCGATGATAGCTCTGGGTTAGTGGGTACAGACTCCGCGTCAAGGGACGTGAGTTCGGATCCACCTACAATGAATGAGCTTGAGCGGTGAAGGAAAACATCGTGAGGAAACCATAGTATGGTGGTGGAACTTTTTCTAACCCCCGTCTGGCTAACAACTACCCTCAAACTGAAAATCTTCCGCCAAATACCGATTGAGATGCCCCGGCTGTTGCACTTGAGAGCCAATCCTTCCATAGGTTTAGCGTGTCTACTAACTTGGTTCCAAAGTTCGGTGAAGCTGTCAAAGCCTCCAAGGCTAACAGCGTGCGTCAGGTCGAGAAAAAAAACCAACTTGGACCGTATAGTCACTTAAAACCTAGTGAGAATATGGCCATAACGCTAAATCCTTAACTATATATACATATATATAATTAACTTGTAGGCAAAGGCACCGTACGACCCACCGTCAGCACCCGGCGTTCCAAAGATTCTGGAGGTTGGAGGTGATTTCGTCCATTTGGAATGGGAGAAACCAGAAAACGATGGAGGTACCAGAATCCAAGGTAATGTATTAGACAATTTTATAGACAAGAGTGAAATTATAATTCTTTTGGTAGACGGTAGTAAAAAAAACGCAGTCAAGCTGATACGATTTATTTAAAGACACATTTATTAGTAAAAGTCGATTGTAAAATTCATGGAATTAAACGGTTATCGTAACTGTTAGAGGGGTTATGGTAATTGTTAGATTTAGTATTAGACCGTTTATCGTTCATTCTTCCTACTTTATTTTTCACTGTAATGCTTTTAAAATGATTTATATTATTTATTAAAGTGAAACTTTTTTCCCATCGTTGTAATTTGAAACTCGATGAAAAAAGAGACAACCGCATACATCTATCGGATATAACATGTGAAAGAATGAGGTAAAAGGGATTATAAGTGTAGCAACAGGGTCCGAGCGTTGTATGTGTGTTTAGTATGTTTGTGTCTGCGCCTGACTATTACGTAACGAATTTTCGAAGGTTTCATGTCTATCACGTGTGAACTGCACGAATTTTTTTAATGAATATACTTATTTTCAACAACACCTGCATTCTCATTGTTTATTTAATATTTATTTCGGTTTAGTCTGAGCAGTATTCGATTCTACAATTTCAGTATCTTGTAAAACCTGTTAAATGTTATTTAAATTTTAGACACGTAACAGTTGTATAAATTAATTTGTCTTTCAATAATAATGAATGTCGATGTTTCACATCAGCTTGTCTTTCTGCAATGGTATAATTTTATTTATATTACCTTTTTTAATGGAATTAGGATACTGGGTGGACAAGCGTGAAGTGGGAGCGAGCACGTGGCAGCGGGTGAATCCGACGCTGTGCCTCCCCAACCAGATCAACTGCTCTAACCTAATCGAGGGTCGCCAGTACGAGTTCCGTGTCATCGCACAGAACGAGGCTGGACTCTCGCCGCCCAGCACGGCTAGCCAACAGGTCAAGGTCGTCGATCCTAAAGGTTACTATTTCATTTTTTTATATCGAATATAGAGCTAATCACCATTTACCCCGTACTCAATGAAAATTACTACCATAAGATATTAGATCTTAAAAAACTACTTAGATTGTATCGCGATCTTTTTTATTAATGTAAACTTTAGATCATTGTATATTTTATTATTTTGTCCTCTGGAGTACAACAATCCATATATACTAGTATCGACAGTTTCGATTAATTATCAACTTTATTTTTATCGCCATGTGCAATATATTAACATTATAAAATGTAATTACAATTATTGTAGCGGCAACACCTCCTGAGATCGTGAAGCCGTTGAAGAATGCTAATTGCATCCAGTACCATAATGCCAAGTTCCAGTGCAACATTACTGGATCGCCCAAACCCACCATCTCTTGGTACAAGGGTAAGTTCAATATAAATTATTATTCTAACCTAATTATTAAAATCACGATATAATCCAAAAGTAAATTAATTAACTAATTAATACCTTAACATCATAAAAATTAAACCTACTAGTTTTGATGATATTATTGGGATAGATCTTACAAAAGATATTTAAAGTTCTTTTTAATAAAATTACACATAACTTTTTAGTCGTGCCTTATTAAGTTGTTCGAGAATATTCTACTTACAACAATAATACAAAATGATGTCTCCACGAAATATCGAACTCGGGTCCCAAATTGGCCGGGTACTCTGATGATTGCTAATGCTTAAAATTTTTATGATTGCCTAATAACAGGAAAATTGTACATTGATATAATCTATGTGCATATATAAATGAATTTGAACTGAGTTACTGTATATCTGATGACGAGATCTTTAAAACTATACAATCGACTAGAAATTTAGCATAGTAATTACTTTCGCTATAGGGACGCTTTTACTAAGAACAAGTTTTACGATCATGACACGTTTTTTATAGTTTATAAATACATCGTTATGGTTTTAATCTCACCTGATAATAAGTGACGATGTAGCGCGATATAGTGAACACGCTAAGCTTTGTTGAGGGACTGACTCACATATTGGCGATGAGACTGAGTTAATTCTTGTTATGGTCCACGACAAATGTGTTCTCAGCTAATTCAAAACCATCATAACTAAATATAACTTATCATGTTTGGGAGTATAATGTTCTCACCTGATCTTATGTGACGATACGGCCCAAGTTGATAGACACGCTAAACCCGTGGAGGGACTGGTTCTCAAGTGCAACTGCCGGAACCGACCTATTGGTATGTGGCGTCAGATTTTCAACCTGAGGGTTGAAACCCAACAACAACCATGGTATGGCTACCTCACAATGTTTTCCTTCATCGAAAGATCAAGCTCATTGTAAGTGGATTCGAACTGACGCCCCTTGACGAGAGCACCGACTAGTATAAGTATAAATGTGTTCGGGTGCAGGTGCCCGCGAGATAACGAACGGGCCGCGGCACCGCATATGGAGCGAGGGCGACAACCACTACCTGACGGTGATGGACGTGTTCGGCGAGGACGCGGACGAGTACGTGTGCCGCGCCGTCAACAGCGCCGGAGTCAAGAGCACCAGGGCGGAACTGCTTATCATGAGTATATATCACTTTTATAACAATCTCCCATATATTCTCGTACATAATTTTCTTTCCGACAATACCTCGGACGTGATCCGAGATAGTATTATTGTATTTATTTCATTTCGTACCACAGTTTTTAATATAACATAACATTGATGAGTATAAGATTCGGGTATTACATAATTTAGTTTGATCGGATATACTACAATGTATGTCAGTATGATTGATACATTTAGCGGTTTATTACAGTGATTTCTTTATTTAGTATAAAATTTAATATTATTTATACTTGGTGTGACAAATTACATGTTTTGTTTTAGAGTTTATTTTCTTACACCCACGCAGTCAGTGCCATGTCTTATTTCTATGAAACATATATTATCTGACGTGATTTTTATATGGAGAACGTTTTTTTTCGTCTTAAGAGCAATTTAATTATAGTTATTAGTTGTTAACAAGTTGATTAGTAATTGTTAATGAGTATATAAGGGGTAGGTGGTTGATATGTCAGTAACCATGAATAAATATCAGTACTTTTTAATTAATGTATCCATAGTCTTTAGTAATAATATCGGTAGTCATTACTAAATCTCAATAGTCGTTAGTAAATAGATCGATAGTAATTGCGAGTTCTAGGTAGTTGTCAGTAAATATATCAGCTGGCATTATTAAATACCAATATTCGTTAGTCAATATCGGTACTTTTGATTTATTACGTTAGTAATCGCTAGTAATAACTAAGCCACAGTAGTTGTTAGTTAATATTTGTGGTGGTTAGTAAATGTATCAGTAGTAATTACTAAATGTCATTGTTAGTTAATCTGTCAGCAATCATTAGTAAACTTCAGTTGATTAATAGATGTCAGTTATTGTTAGCTAATATGCCAGTAGTCGTCCGTTAATATATTAGTGGCTCTTAGGGAATCGTTGATCGTGTGCATTAATTTATTTTCTCATACCTGAATACAGCCGCGCCGAAATTGAACGTGCCGCCGAGGTTCCGCGACACAGCCTACTTCGACAAGGGAGAGAACGTCGTCATCAAGATTCCTTTCACCGGACATCCGGTACCGAGGATCACCTGGGTCCGTGAAGGTGAGACTATCGAGTCTGGTCTGCACTACCACGTCGAGAGGAAAGGTAACAAATGTTCCAACGTTTTTGGTCTACTTTAAAAGTATATTCCCTTGTACATAACTGTACACAATTTTTTTTTCAGAACGTCACGCGATCCTTACTATCCGGGATGCTAGCAAGTTGGATTCAGGTCCGTATAGGATCACGGCTGAGAACGAACTCGGACAGGACACGGCCATCATTAATATTGAAATCAGCGGTACGTTTATTCTATATTTTTATTTTTATATTTATTGTTATTATTTTTTAACAGGCAAGCAATCGATTCGACTTATATATGTCTGTATCCAATGAATCTACACTAAGGACTGTTAACTTTTTTTATGTACATGTCGAGAAAGATGTTCACATTTTGTGGTGACACTACATCCCCAGAGAGCTTGTTCCACTCTCGGACCACTCTGTTACTGAAGAAGTGCTTGTGGGGATTGTTTTCGGACCGACTGGTAGTCAGCTTGAGATGGTGGATATCGGTGTTAAATTTAAATAAATAATGAAAATTCAACTCATAGTGTCCATTTAAGATCTTGTATGTCAGCCTCTTATCGCTGAAGATGCTTTATATTCTCTAATTCACTTAACATGTAAAAAGCCTATTTCATACAGATCCAAGTCGTTTAGTATGATTACTTCAAAGTTAAAACATAGAACGCGTGTACCTAACTTTAATGTTCCTTGCAAAAATTACACTTATTATACAAAAACTGTTAAATAATCTATAACACGCGTTATCCTATCTGTAATGTAGGCTGAGTGATAATCATCTCTACTGAGTCACGATCATCATGTAATAAACCCGTCACAGTGTCTCTTTTTTCTTTTTTTTCTTTTTTGTCATATTGTGATCCCGTTATTTGTGGCATACTTTGCCGTATATATATGTATCTCATTTTATCGCGCTTATCTATTTGCCTCAGTTTATAGTAAAATTCTTTATTTTTAGCCACGTCTTTATACACCAACCTTTAGTGTCAGAAACGTTTCGCTGCAAAATGCTGCAGCAGAATTCAAATTTAGGAATTTACTCAAATCTTATCCAAATTAGTTCACCCCAAAATTGAAACTTCAACTCAGCGACCCTGTGTTGCCAGTCAAAGCGGTTTACCTCTTTCCGATATCTGAGAAGTTTAAATAAAAATTGTATTGATTACAGACCGTCCTGATCCTCCGAGGTTCCCGTCCACGGATAACATCGGAGTCGACTCGTTGGCTCTGAGCTGGAAGGCGCCGGTATGGGACGGCGGTTCGGACATCACCAACTACCTCGTCGAGAAACGTGAACATCCGATGACCAGCTGGATACGTGTCGGTAACACTAGGTAATTTATTAAATTTTTTGCATATCTAACCGGCAAAAAAGCAAAAAACGATAAAGGGACAATGGAATCCAAAAAACTAAGTAACCTAGAATCATTTAGCCTACAAATACCTATAGATGTGTTCCGACAGTTGCACTTCAGAGCCAGTCCCTCCACTCGGCTTAACATGTCCACTATCTTGGATGACATAGTTACTTAACATCAGGTGAGTTTGTGGCCATAACGCTAAACTATAAAAAAGGAACGTTTTCGATTCGGATGGTCATTGTCCCATCCGGATAAGTTCACTAATTTTGACATGATTGAGCACAAATAAACTATATTTTCCTTTTGTATATAGAAGCCTTATACATATTTGCCTTTATATTACCTCTTAGAAATACATTATCAATATCTGATGATATTTTTATAATACTTTACATAAGGCTCAGGAGATTTATTCCCTTTGCTTTCTAAATTTAACGACTAATCACAATAAATAAACGTATTAATAGATTATGTTAACAAGTAAAGTTCTATATAATGTTGTTAGAATGATAAGTTTTGAGATATATTTCTTACTTTACAGTGGATGAAATACGGTAGATAGGATACGATCTCTCTTTGTCACTTTAAACGGTTAGATAACTGCAGATGGTATTCGAGAAAAATATTTTTCAAGAAGATATCATGATAATTTTCTTAATGAGTAATTAAAACAAAATCAGGTTTACAACTATGGCCATCACCGGTCTGGTGCCCGGCAAGCAGTACGAGTTCAGAGTGTACGCCGAGAACATATACGGCCGCTCGGAACCCAGCGAACCCACGACCCTCGTACAGACCAAGGCTATCGTCAAGAAGGAGTTCAAGAAGAAGGAATATCCAGGTATAATATTTCTCAAAGATCGATATAAGAAAATGTCGACCTTTTTGTGCTTAAATCTATCTGTCAAATTTACATTGTAAACTGGATAAGCTTATAAAAAGTCCTAGTTTGTATAACCTAAATTTATTTTAGTAGAAGAAGTTAGAAGAAAGAAATATACAAAATCTACATTTACATTGTCGCTCTGCAGCAATTGTGTTTTAGAAGACACAAAATTAATGAAAAAACATCGGTAGATTGAAAATAAGGAAATCAATCAATCTATATTCAGGCACTTTTCATTCGACAAACACTGGATAATTTAAGTTGATCCTCTGAAATAGAGTAAATTAAAAGAATATTTGACTTTTAATTTACTCTATTTCAGAGGATCAACTTAAATTATCCAGTGTTTGTCGAATAAAAAGTGCCTTAATATAGATATGATTGATTTCCTTCCTTAAATAAAATGTTCCTTAGATAAAAAAAAAAAAAAAATAACAAAGCAGTCATGAGGACTGCTGACAGAAGTGAAAACTAAAATTATAAACAAATAGTTGTTATTTTTGGATATCCAAAATAATTGCAAACAATTATCGAAATCTTAGATCAAAACATATAAATCAAAACTGTTTACACTGCAATAAGTTATACTAATAGGAACAAATATAAAGTTATCGTTAACACGTCGAGTGACCATATCGATAACGACTTACAAAAATTTACGCTCTATCGAAACCTTCCTATAGTTCTTTTCACTTCAAAAAAGCTAAATTTGATCTTATTATATCAAACCTTGTTTTATCACATATAACAGCATACGCATATGTACAGTAACCAACTTTAATTTTTTTGCTAAATGAACATATACTCTTAGCCTTAAGGGCTTTAATAGCTTCACCGAGCTTTGGACTAACTTAAACCACTTGTTGAACCTTTTTGTAGTCGACGAGACCGGTAAACGCATACGCTCGAACGCGGACCACGGTCCCGTGAAGGACTACGACAGCTATGTGATGGATATCTACAGCAAGTACGTGCCGCAGCCGGTCGACATCAACACCTGCTCCGTCTACGACAAGTACGACATTCTCGAGGAGATTGGTAAGTTCATGTTCCTTTGTATGTTCGGTGCACGTGCACCGAATAAGCGCCTGCGCAGTTTTTATACTACTTCACGTTTATCGATAAACTAGCTGTGCCCGTGACTTCGTTCGCGTGGAACATAAAATTATTTAATAACTAGCTTTTACCTGCAGTTTCCCTCGCAACACTATTGATTTTGTTAGACAAATAGGATGAAGCAGTAAAAAAATTCATGCAAAGTCTATCCCACTCTTTACTCCACTTTTAATAAGCTTCTCGTTGAGAAAAAGTAGCCCATCACCGTGTCCAGATTCTCATGTGTCTCTATACTAAAGTTCATCATATCGATTCAGCGATTTAGACCTGAAGCGTAATAAACAAACAACAAACTCACTTTCGCATTTTTAATATTAGTAAGGATAGACGAAATATTTTGAATCTCTGTACCTGATTGGATTTTTATTTTACTTCATGATGATAATTTATATTAAACATTACAAAATATTATTCTCAATATATTTGATGATGAAAAAAAACTTGCCATAAACCGAACAAATAATGTGTCGTAATTGCGTGTGCGTTCTGCAATGTACCAGTAAGGTCTATTGTATAATAGCAACATTTATGACCTAAATTAGGTTTTATTTTAAAATATTGTGCATAATATAGACTTAAAAATTGCGCTTGATGTATTAATGAGACTAGAATTTATAGATGTAGAATATTATAAAGAAAGGTAGTGGCATGTAGTAAAATATCATTTAGATAAATAAATAGTTTTGTCCTGAAACACTTACATTCTGTCTACACTACACTAAAACATAATGAAAAAAGGTCTTTATTAAGTATAGACTAGAAGTCTTTATAAGTAGACGAGTTACGGCTTAGTTTTTATATGATATGCACTATGTTATTTGTTTATTTATTATAATAAAAAAGAAAATCGCATGGAAATAAATTAGAACTAAACAACACTCACGGAGTTGCTTGCGAGATTTCCGATAATTTGTTTTATTTTTTATTTTTTTTATATTAACATAGATAATACTAACATAAAGAGTAGAGTTCTGATACTCATGTTCCGTACAAAACAATGGTGAATTTCGCAGGTGACTACGTGAGATCGTCGTCGAAAAGGAAACACGATGGAGGTCTGTGCGTGCATAGATCGATGTAGTGCATCTCTATCTCTTGAGTCTCTTTCTTTTACGCGCATATTACTTTTTTTATATTTTTTAATTAAACATAATATCTGAAAAATACGCATGCGCTATACGAATTCCAGATTAAATTTCTAGCAGTATTTTAATCATTATAGTACAAGGGTTATTGGAATGAAAATAAACTGATAAAATTTGTAATATACGGATTTGCACGTAATTTGTCTGTCAAATACGCACTAAAGTGTGTGTGAATTATAATGCGTGTACAAATTATACACATATCCAAAACATTACGTTTTATATTACGAAAAATTATACTTGGAAAAATGAACATTTCCAGTGACCCTAAAATATTTATAATAGTTTATAATAATATAGACCATTTTTTTTATCGAGTAGTTAAAACTGCACGGATTTGCAGCTTTATATCGTACATTTATTTATTATATTACAACAAAAACAAATATTTATTTAACGAGAATGCGCATCATTCATAATATCATAGATTGACAAAACATTGGCACATTTATTAGGATATCTGTACTCTTCTAATAAAGATGGGTTTTAATTTCAATTTCTCTACTTTTTCTATTGATTATACAAATATTATTAAATCAAATATAGTATAAAATTGATTGAAGAAATTATATCGACATTTTTTCGGTAAATACAAGAGAAACGAATTTAAATTAAAATTTAAACTTACAAATAAAGAAACAATTATTATTTGAAAAACCATAAATGATACGAACGTTGATAATATTTAAAAATTTTCTTAACACTGACCCATCTCGAGAGTACGCTAAATTCGAAATTAAACTCGATTTGATTGCGAATAAATGTGAAAACCACGGAGGCATGAGGTGAATGTCAATGTTGTAGGCACAGGCGCTTTCGGCGTCGTGCACCGGTGTCGCGAGCGAGCCACCGGCAACTACTTCGCCGCCAAGTTCATCCCGGTCACCGGCGCTATGGAGAAGGAGTTGATCAAGAAGGAGATCGACATCATGAACCAGTTGCACCACAGGAAACTCATCAATCTTCACGATGCCTTCGAAGATGATGACGAGATGGTGCTTATATTTGAATTGTGAGTAAACAATTTGTTATTTACAGTAAATTATTGTTTGTCGATTCATACATTTATTATTATGCAATTACTAGGCTATAATCAACAAAAAGTCTTTGTATATTTATTTATAGTGGATATTAAAGGATGAACCGATTTTGAAACTTTAATGCAAAAGAAAATCACCCTAAAATATTTATTATTACGTAATTTGTTTGAGAAATAAAAGAGTTTTAATGCCTAAGTGGCAAAGAAATACTTTAAAACGTGGTGCTAATTTTGAAGCAGAACGGACCGAGGATAAGCATGGTACAATTTAAAAACATAGAAGGCATTACTGTCGTACTATCTTGTAAATATTTCATTGCTGCAAACATACATCAGAATGCGAAAAATAAAAAGAGTTACTGTGACAGTTGTATCAACATTATTATGGTCACAGTTAGCGAATGGTTTTTGTTATCTTTATTGAGGGACTTTGGTCCAAAAAGGGCATGTCAGTCCCATCGTACACCTTGCAACCTTACGATATGCACAAAAACTTTTTTTTATTGTGAAGGTTAATCTTACCTGATGTTAAGTGACGGTGTGGTCCAAGATGGTGGACACACTAAGCCTAGTGAAGGGGCTGGCTCTAGGCGCAATGGGTGGAACACACCTATAGGTATTCGGCGACAGATTATTAACTTGAGGTTGGTAGCTAACCAGGCGGGCATTAGAAAAAGCCCTACCACCATACTATGGTTTCATCACGATATTTTCCTCAAGCTCATTATACGTCGACCAGTACCCACGTCCCTTGACGCGAAGTCGTACACGCTACCATCTGAGCTATGATCGCTTTAAAAATTGTTTAGAAGAAATAGATCTAAGCCTACACATGGTGCAAGGGTATAAGAATGGGTTGGGTTTGCAGCCTGTCTGGTGGAGAGCTGTTCGAGCGCATCACAGCGCCCGGGTACAGCATGAGCGAGGCGGAGGCGGCGCACTACATGCGGCAGGTCTGCGAGGGCGTCAGGCACATGCACGAGCAGAACATCATCCATCTCGACCTCAAGCCCGAGAACGTCATGTGCCGCACCAGGACCTCCACTGACGTTAAGGTATTCGCCACCTTAAACCTATTCACTTCAAGGTTCTTTATATTTTATAAGTGTAGAAGAGAATGCTCAGGAGTGTCCTTCCAACGTGAAACTAAAAATTTTACATACATATAACATTGAGATGTTATTTACAAAAGTTTGATCTATAGCCCATTTATCGAATTATACGCATCCTTTCTTATTCTATCCTTTGCAATAAATAATCAACAACACATCTATGGTACCGTTTATCGAATACAGGAATAATAGCCTCTTGTCAGGATAAAACCGTCCAATATCTCAAATTGCACCAATCAATAGATACCTATTTATAAAATTTACATTGTAATCATTTGAGCGATTTCCGAGTTTAGCCTGGACGAACATCGTGATACGATAGTTTCTATATATAAAGATTATTCATTTAAAATATTTAAGAAAACATCTTTGTTTTTTTAACATTGGTTTAATGCCTTACACTGCTGCTGTATATTAAAGATCGAGTAGTAAAATAATGTAATATGTTACGTAGATCATAGACTTTGGTCTAGCCACCAAGCTGGATCCCAACGAGGTGGTGAAGATATCGACAGGCACAGCAGAGTTCGCGGCGCCGGAGATAGTGGAGCGCGAGCCCGTCGGCTTCTACACCGACATGTGGGCTGTGGGCGTGCTCTCTTACGTGCTGTGAGTATACATACCAACATTATACTTTACCATTAAATTTATTACAATGTAAACTTTACATAGCATTACTTAGGAACTGAAATTCCTTACATTGCACAATATATATCGCAACATTTAAAGGATTCTAAAACGTATTACAGTGTTTACTTTATATAGCGACACTTAAGATGGACTGTGTATTTTGTGGGCTTATTGAGAGATTGTTTTTAAATGGAGAAAAGAAATCATTGTAATGGTAAGGTAAACTAACCAAAGTCAAATAATTCCAACGTTTTTATGTAGTTGGTCATGAAGTCGAATACCGTTAAATGGAGCTAACATTGTATAATACTGCGACAATAACTCACTCATTTTAGCCAATTAACACAAAACCTTAATGTGTTATGCTTCAGAACCTTCCTTATGAATCTCTTCGTCTTTTAGAAGGAACCGAAAGAAATTTGTTCAGTAGTTTTTGAGTTTATAGAGTATCTTCTGATTAAAAACAATGCCAAAGCACTTGCCGGTCTCTTGCAAATAAAAGAGGTTTCTAGGACCACTGCCGAACTTTTACTATATATTACAGTAAGACACTAATAGAATTTCTCATACCTCTCTCGCAGCCTACCTAGGCAAATTCCGAACCGGTCCCCTGAATGAATTTGCTTATGCTAAAAATAAAGTATTTTTGAACACGATCCTGTTTTACTACTCCGCACAATGTGGTCAAACATTTTTACCCCGACAAGTCTGTGTAAAATTTGTTTCCAAAGTTTAGCGCTATCTCCAAAAGAAATTGTTCATTTTCTCGTAAGTGAAATTACGTACTCAAAAATTTAATATATGCAAACGAAAATTGAATTATTTTATTAAAAAAAAAAAACAATATTGTATGATTTTTGCATAATATGGTTTGGTTACTGTGTTCAAATAATTTGACTTAGAAATAGAAATAATAGAATGGGTTGGGAATTCTGGGGTAGCACAAAAGCTTCCTGGAAAATTTGCAATACAGTGTTAAGGGCAAAATACTCTATCGAAATGACAGCATTATCTTTTACAACGATGATCAGTTGCCAAGTTACGATAAAAAATTTAAAGAATTGTGTTGACAGTTTGTGATAAATGTATTGTATCTTGCAGGTTATCTGGTCTTTCGCCGTTCGCTGGTAATAATGATATAGAAACATTGAAGAATGTCAAGGCTTGCGACTGGGAATTCGACGAGGAAGCATTCCAGCACGTCTCAGACGATGCTAAGGACTTCATCAGGAGGCTACTGGTGAAGAACAAAGAGTAAGTGAATCACATAAATATGATATTTTAGTCTCAATGACCAAATTTCGATCACAAAATTAATTAAATTGTAATTTTTTACCATTATTGAAGTTATTTGTAAAAGTACTCTTTTACCTGTACGCTAAAAGTCAATAAAATTTTTGGTCTTGTTGGCAATATTTTTAAAGCATCCAATGACAATCACCCTCTGAAACTGACAACCTACTATATATTTAAATATAAAAATAAAATTTAATTTTGCCAAATATAGGACTCATCCGTGTGGGCAGTAAAAAAAGAATCCAAAGATTGTGCTTCACATATTTTATTTAAGTTTATAGTTTTATTGTAAAATTCGTAGTTTTTATTGAAAAGTTATAGAAGTATTAATTTATATGCAATGTTGTAGGAAACGTATGACAGCCCACGAGTGCTTGATGCACAAATGGCTCGCGGGTGACGCGGCCGCCGGCAGGACGGCCACCATCGAGGCGAGGCGATACGAAGCCATGCGGAACAGGCTTCGGGAGAGATACGAGGTATGTTTTAATTATAATAATAAATAGTCGTTTAGCCAATAGCCAAGAGTTTCGACCAACATCTTAAGAAACATTCATAGGATATCTGTATTAAACTACTGATTAAGAAGGCAGTTTTGCTCGATACGACACGCATCATGAGGAAATTTCTCTCCATGTCACTTTGACCATCGACACCTTGGACCTTGGTACCGTTGTCGACGGTTCTTCGTCCAATTTTATATTTATATAAATGTATAGTTTGTTTTTTAGATAGTATATATTCACGAGGGTATGAATTGTGCAACTATGAATAAATAGACATAATAATAATAATACAAATAAAAATTACCTTACGATATAGTGTTGCTGTACATTAATTATCCTAGCGCCTGAACTAGCCAAGCCTGTATCTCAGACGTTGTTGTCTTCCTAAAAGCTACAATAACTTAAACTTATTTAGTTTGATTCATGAGTTAGCACAATAGAGCTTCATTTATGTACTTGTTATTACCCCGGCAGAAGTTGTTCTGTGCTTATCGCGTTTAGGGAAAATAATATCTTTCTTCATAAAAAAGATTTTTTATACTTTAGAGATTTAGCGCTATGGCCTCAATCTCACCTGATGATAGGTAGCCACTTAAGACTAGTAGAGAGACTGGTTCTCAAGTGCAACTGCCGGAACACACTTAATGGTATTTGGGCGGCAGATGTTTAATTTGAGGGTGGTAGGTAGTCAGATGGGCATTAAAGAAAGCCTTACCATTGTAGTATGGTTTTATCACGATGTTTTCTTTCACCGAAAGCTCAGGCTTATTGCAGGGATCGAACTCACGTCTAATGGTACGTGGTCCGTGCACATTACCAACCGAACTGTACAGGTTATGAATATCTTATAAAGGAACACCAATTTGTATGTGTATATGGATTATAATTATATATTTTTTTCTCCATAGAACTGGTCATCGTTCAAGTTGCCGATCGGCAGGCTGAGCGAGTACAGCTCGCTGAGGAAACTGCTTATCGAGAAGTGGAAGATATACGATGGACAGTTCGGTATGTTCTACTTTCTAGTAGCTTTTACTACAAGTCGTCTTGAAATCGTATAAATGATCTTTTGTTCCCATAAAAAAAACTGTTAAACATTAATGATTTCAAACTATATTTAATTAACTGTGCCCGCTACTATGTTTTGCGTGCATTAAGGGTTGACTTTTAAGAAATCGGATGTTTGTTATACATAGGTATACATTTTGAAATCACTAGATTGAAAATTGATGTGTTTAATTTACAAACTCTAATTCCTTATGGCGTTCTTCAGGTTTTATAGTCAGAACAATAGGTAGCCTATATTCTTTTCTAACGTGGACTTTGGATAGAAATTTTAAACTAGAATTAGGTTACCAATATGTTCAGAAGTTTAGGCTCTTCTGAGAAAAACTGTCGCACCCAATTGCATAACGTGTGGATTTATCGAAGACTTGCAACATTTGTTGACGGAATGTGTACGGAATCGAGCTCAACGGACAGCTATCGTAGAGCATTTAGTACTTAATTTAATGTACCAGGGCATGTTCTATAAAATCTTGCCTGCTAGTGATAAACCCAGAATTTTATGAATTGTCATTTGTCATCAGTTCTAAGTAGTTTTTGTACATATTTGTATTTGCATATAATGTAAGGTCAGGCTGCGATGGGACTGACATGAAACTTTTGTATCGAAGTCCCTAATAAAATTTAAAAATAAGTTTAGGTGTACATTATATGTAATATATTTTCTAAGTTTCTATAAAGTTGGTGGATTTATTGAATCTGTTAATTGAATGGTTTGTGGCCTGTACAGACCGTCGGCAGGCAGCACCGCGGTTCGTGATCAAGCCTCAGTCCGCGTTCTGCTACGAGGGGCAGTCGGTGAAGCTGTACTGCCGCATCATCGCGTGCGCCACGCCCACCGTCACCTGGTCGAGGAACAACCACGAGCTCAGGCAGTCGGTCAAGTTCATGAAGAGGTTTGGATTTTTTACCACTTATATACTTAATACATCAACGTAATAATTACATAAATATAAAGAATTGTTTGGAAAATTCCAAAATGTACGCCATATAACGTGATTATAATTAAATAACGTTATTAAGCATTCGTATTAAATAGGAAGTAATCCTATGTCATTATACAGCTATTAAGAAAGTAATAGTCCCAACGCATTAAGTTTTTTGGGCGTAATCGTTACACATCCCATCCGGAGATACACGAAACAATGTTTTCAATAAGATTTTTTTAGTATATAATGTAATAAATGGGTTTAAAAATCATCTGCTGTGACAGTGAGCGTATTTCTCTAGAGAATAAAGCATTTGTATAGCCGTTAAAACACAAAAGACTTAAAATAATGATCATTGAAAAAATTGTATCGATCATTGAAAATTGCTCGACTTTGGAATGTTGAGATTAATGTAAACCTGAAACGCTTCGCATAATGAGACGTGCAATTATTGTTGATTCTAATATAAAATTACAATGTAATCATTTAGATCACAGGTATGCACGACATTTAAAAATTAGGATGATTGTGTTACAACTTTAATCGTACAATGTACTTAAATGCAATAGAACAAAAAATAATAATTAATTATATACCAAAGAGGCAGTAATTAGAGGTAATTTATAAAGTTCAAAAATATTTATAATGTATAGAGGTAAGGACGTAAATTTGCATTTATTATCAGCTGTTTTAGTTTAATACTTGATATGTTTAACGATATGTTGTATGTGTAACGAAAAAGATATAGCTCCGAGGACTAATTTCGTGTTGTATCTCGAAGGACGTTCACAAGAACGTCTACATATACTAATGATTAAATCTAAATGTAATGCAATAACGAGATTAGTATAATCATTTAAGTAACAAAACCAGCTCAATACTTAGTTAACAAAGATAAATGTTAATTATTTATAAAACAGATACGCCGGCGATGACTATTACTTCATAATAAACCGAGCGAAACTCGAAGATCGCGGCGAGTACATCATCAGGGCTGAGAACCACTACGGCTTCAGGGAGGAGGTTGTCTTCCTAAATGTACAACGTAAGTTATACATAGCTGTATCTTATCTGATCTGGTATTATAGAAAACGCGAGAAATTTATCAAAACCAAAAACGAATGTAAAGAAATTTAAGATGTATGTTTTTTTTTTTTTGTATGCAGCAAGTATACTTTAGACTAAATATAAACTCTCCATATTTAATATTTACATTATTTTAATCAATTTGGCCAAATTTATAAACCTGCTATAATGAAAATATTTTTATGAAATAATTTTCAAATGTTTTTGTTGACCCTACATCGTACTTGCTTTTACTTCGAATTCAGTCACGAATAAACATATGATCCCACGTCCATTACGTACAAGGTCTAATATTCATTCATTCAGATTCATTCGTAATCTATATATTGGCAGCGCATTTAAATAGTCGCTCATTAAACAAAAATATATTTGTTTCAAAATTAATTTAAAATGCATCAGTTATTGCTTAGTAATATTAATTCGGGATTCCGAAAAGCCTAGGCATAGCGTTGATTCACCAAATTTTAGGCTATACTATGTCCTGAAACATTATATACGTGGCAATGATTTTTTTTATCTTTTCCAAGATTAACAACAACAAGCAAACAGGAAAAAGTTATAATTTCAGCATTCCAGATTTTTATTGTTAGAAAAAAAATACTAAGGGAAATTATTAAGACTAACTTCGATTCAATAAAAAAATACATTTGTATATCTATAACTGCAAACTAATATCAAACGATTCGTTTCGTTCGAACGAACGAATTCGTTATTCATAATAAATGAAACTGTTGAGGATTTGAGATTCGTTCTTAAATGAAATAAAATAACCGGTTTAATTTATTCATACGTTTTGCACAGCTTATATCTAAGATTAAGTTAATAATAAAATAAAGATCTAACTTTTTCACATTTTTATGTTAAATTGGGAAAATAATTGTATACATAGACATAAATATATTTTTGAGAATATACGTAGAACTTACAAGCATATGTATGAATCAATTCAAAAGATTGCTATACAAAAAAAATTCTAGCAAGCTCTTACTATTGAGCCGAAAGATCGAGGGTCCGATCTCCACCCACTAAGAGCCAACTGATCAGTGATTTAGTATAATAAATTTGGCCCCAAATTTATTTCACTACACAATTAATACCTGTTACAATTTGAATTGAAACTAAACTATGATTCATCTATCTAGATCGAGAATAGCAATCGGGTCAAGTATGCGAATGCTACTATTTTAAATCCGCTAATCTGAGTTCGTTAGCATTTGCTATTTGCGGACGATACAATGCCGCTGTTGTCTGTCTCGAAGTGATATATCGCCGCGTATAAATCTCAGTAGCATTGACAAGCGTCGTTATTCAAAAGTCAGTGACGTTACAGCTGTTGAGTGATTTTGTGTTTAGTGTTACAAGCGTTTAGTTAGTTGTCTTATTATGTCACGTATCGTTTTGTAATGTACATAGTTTGAAACAGACAGAATATATTTACGTATACTACGAGGAAGGAAGTAATATACAGGGTATCTACTCCTCTCTAAAATTCCGGTATGATGTTTACGATGTTATTCTAGTAATTAATAATTTAGAAATTCTTATTATCAGAATTATTTATAATATTATACAATTTGTAATAGATTATGTAAGGTATATCCTTTACTGTATTATAAAAAAAACTCACGATATCCCGTTATATTTGTGCGCCACGGCTACGTTTCATATATATCAGTATGAGTGAATGAATAGTAACTTAGAGTATACGTACATATATATTTCTTTAATGTACTCAAATTTGGTAGATCCATCGTATAGTACCACTATAACAGAATTTTATATACGAATGGAAATATATATTAATCAATATATAATATTTTATTATTTTAATTTTAACTTAAGAAACTCTCTATTTTTTACTGAAACTGCTGTGTTCTTTGAAATAAAACTAATTTAAACTTATTTTATCGCGGTTATTTATTGATTTTGATCCCGACGTTTCGAAAGCTTTTCAGCCTTCGTGGTCACGGGGCGGACTGAGGTGTAGGTTGTCCAGAAACAGGTTTCAAAATCAATAAATAACCGCGATAAAATCCGTTTAAATTAGTTTTATTTCAATGAATAATATTCGCGTAAACCTAAGATCTCATTATTATATAACATTATTTGTTCACTATTATTTATTATTTATACATATTGATTCACATCACTTGATTTAATCTATACGGCGTATTCCAATAAAACGTAGCGATAAGTTTAGTTAGTTTTATCGTGCAGTATTGTCTTTTGTCTATCATTGCTTTCTCAATTATTATAGACCTGTTTTCTCCATAGCAGTTGTTACTAGAAGTGTCATGAATATTCTGCAACTATTTGGTATTTGGTATATTACTCGCAAACATTTTTTTACTTATACTATTATTACAAAATATATTATTGCCCGTTTTGTAACTTTATTCGATGGAGCGTTGCCGTGATTGAGCGTGATGGTTTAGCCTAATAAAGTTTTAGTCAATGATGGCACTATTAAATACAAGAATATTTTTTGAAATCTAGTTTGAAGTTGCTATGATTATCGCCTTCAAATAAATAAACAAAAACTGTTCCAATTTATAATTTTAATATAGATGAATACGATACCATATTAACACTTAAAATGTATTAGTGATAATACTAAGTTTAAACAAAAGCGCTCATGGCGTGTTGTCATCACAAGTATTTTAGTGATGCAGGTAAACCTAAACAGTGAGGAAGATAAAACAGCTGCCCTCGAAAGGTACTAAGTGTAGCCAAATCACTATTCAAAAGTCAGTAATTACCTATGATTATTGAATATGTTTGTCGACAGCGGTGCCGAAGGTGCAACGTCAGCACGTGCCGGAGCTGCCGCGGCGCCGCGAGCCGCTCCCGTACACGTTCTGGCAGGAGTCGAGCGAGACGGTGCCCGTGTTCACGTTCCAGCTGCGGCCGCGCGTGATGCAGGCGCGCGACACCTGCAAGCTGCTCTGCTGCCTCAGCGGGAAGCCCACGCCCACTGTCAAATGGTACCTACACCTCCCACAACACTCATACACCTCTTACGCTTCGAGCTTTTTCACGTTTTACGAAGTATTACTTAGTTTTTCTTTAATCTCTATTGGTTCTCTCTATCAAGAGATTATATGAATTTAAAGTGTTCTCGCGCACACAATTTAGTTACTTGCAACGCCAAAATAGAACTAATGTTGAGAGTTGAACGTTGAAGTGTATAAATGGGGAATTCAAATGAAGGCTAAATTACCTTCATTTACATATATATATCAGTATTGTTTACACGAAGTAGACACTTTCAGAAAGGTATATAAAGCAACTGGAAAGATAATGCATCTACCAAAACCTTTCAATATTGTTAGATATCTCATGAGGGAATACTTAAAACAAAATACTCCACCAATTTGGGCTGCATCGATAAACGATTTAAAAAATATCATTAAAATCATACAATTAATAAAAATAGGATGTTAAAGATATTCAATATTCAACAATGCAAAAAACGATATACTTTCTAAATGTTACGTAATCATAATCGTTTTAACGACAATTACAGAATCCAAGTGTTATACAATTTAAGAATAATGAAAAAACTTTTCATAATGAATATAATTGAGCCGTCACAAGACGCCCGACAGATGCAAAACATCTAAGTTATTTTGTACGGGTAATATTTATAAAAGCATAGTTTATGACAGGAAATATATTTTTTGAAGAAAATTACTATTTATTTAATAAACATTTATATTCATTAAACACATAGATATATTTAAATGTTGCTAGATAACATGTTTCACCATTTGAAATCTTAATCTTAGATCGATTTTTTTGTGTACAATTTACGTAGTCCTATGTGGAATCTAATTATAGAGGTAGGTAGGGACGGCTCAATTTGAATAGTCTACGGGTGGCAAAATTAAAATAATATGTAACTTCTCTTGTCCAGGTACAAAGATAAACGCGAACTGTCGAAATACGACTACGCGATGACGCACTCGGACGGAGTGGTCACGATGGAGATCATCGACTGCCGGCCCGAGGACAGCGGCAAGTACACCTGCGTCGCGACCAACGTGCACGGCACTGACGAGACCTCTTGCGTCGTCATCGTCGAAGGTACATTCCTGCATATAATATGTTGAACACTGCGAAAGCAGGAGGTATTAGTGCAACCACGAGAGTCTCCAGTAGACCAAATTATTAACTAGCTCTTTGTCCGGTGGGTCAAACTGTGTTAAGCTAATGAAGTGAGGAGAATCTGGTGGGATAAGCTATATTAATTATTTTAAGGTCACAAGAGGCCAAATGTGAGCTACATTAAGGATCCAATCCACAGCGGTTTTAAAAGATTACATTAGAAAAATATTTTATCGAAGTGAGCTGCATAGCCTTGAATAATCACCGAGTTTGCTTGGTTATTGTGTACGGTACGGCCTTGGCGTTGATTTATGGTTTTCCATAGATAGTCCCTTGCTTTACACAAAATACAGAATGAATTTCTTATATCGGTACATTTATTAGTAGAGGCAAGTGCTATTAGAATTGATGTGTGGGTAATATAGAAGCAAAGGAGGTAAATTCACGAGCTAAATAAAGAAAATACTGGATATGTTCAGTTCTATTTAAGTCAATTCTTAGTGGAAAGTATATGTAATAATCATATTCTAGGTGAAGTGACGTCACCGGAGCAACAGCAAATGGTACACAACTTCCTGCACTCTGGGGACAGGAGGTACATAGAAAAGCCTTTGAAACCGACACCACCACCGATCATAACCAAGACTAAGGTAATTTATTCACTTTTATTTTCTACTACATTTTGTGTTCGGCTTCGCTCGCGTTGATATTGATTTTGGCAAACAAATCGGATGAAGCAAATAAATTTCATACAAAGTTTAACCCATTTTTTTCCTTACTTTCAATAAGTTTTTTGCCAGAAAAAGTAGCCTATCAGCCTAGCAAATCGTCGTTATTTATTCAGATTGATCGGTTTAGGCGTGAGAGGGTAACAAACAAACAAACAAACTCACTTTCGCATTTATAATATTACTATGATTATGATATTTTCCTACATGAGCAATTTCGCTAATGTGAAGTTTTTATACCAAATATTTTCTACTGTAGTTCTCGAATATGAGGATCTTTAAAGGGACTATCTACTTTAATATTGATTACGTTATCGTCTATGGATATGTTGAAAAAGGGGGAAAACGTTTGATGTTGTGAAAAGCTTATATATAAGTTTGTAAATGTAATATTTTATAAATATACTTACTAGTTGTACCCGCAACATCGTTCCCGTGAAACTAAAACTCTATTTAATCATTTTTGTCCGTTTTTGTAAATTTCTTGTATACAACTTTGCTCCAGTTAGTGGTAGCGTGTTGTTAAATAAACTTAAGCCTTTCTCAGTGATTTTTTTATCAAATCAAAAAATAATTTTTGAAATCCGACTGGTAATTCCTAAGCTTGACGCGTTCAAACAAACAAGCTTTTCTACTTTATAATATTAATAGAGATTTATTTGAGACCAAAATGTTTACTTAAAGATTGACTAAAACACATTTTTTTATTCAATCATTTTTTTTTGTGATCTTAGACTACGAACAAGCTTATAATGTTATGTTTCCTTTTTACAGGTGACAATAGACCCACCGTCGAAGTCAGCGGCGCCGCGGCCTAAATATTCACCGCAGAGTTCGCTAGACACAACGAAAAAGAAGTACGGTTCCAGATTAGATTCAGACACATCATCGAGATCTAGAAGTGCCACAAAGGAACTTGTTTGTAAGTATTCTATCTGCACTTACATTTTTCTATTTAGACCAAGCAGGTGTACGCTTGTAATACTAAAAGTTTTAATAGCGTTACCGAACTTGAACCTCTTGTAATTCTTTTCGACGCAGATACAATCTATAAGGATATTTAACTTTGATATTGTCTAGTGTAGAGGTTCACCACTCCTGCTATGTAAAGTATACACATTTCTGTGTCTCATATTTTATAAAGCACTTTTAAAAGTTTTATGTTCTTGAGGGCCTAAATTAAATTTTGATTTTAGTTGACTAACTAATCTGAGATAATTTATTATCCATTCTATGAGTATGATTCTCAATAATTAGTGGTATTTAATGTAAAGAGAATTTGATTGGAAATGATTGAAGGTTTGGTGAGGTTTTCTTGTTGTTTAGTGCCAACAACTGTGCCAACATTATAAAATGATATCAATGATGTTATCTGCAGGGTTCATGAAATTTCTTTAAAAGAGATGATTCCCTTCTTAAAACTGTCCATGAAGTATTGGTCTTATTTATAATTCACTTAACAGAAATATACCGACTATTACATGTATAACATAGTTACGATGAGACTGACATGGCCTAAATAAAATAACGACATAAAAAATAAGTCCATATATATATTAAGTTTAGGTATTTGAGCAAAATTCAAAACATGAGAGATTAAGATCTTTTTTTAAATGCATTTACCCTTACAGCTGACGGGGGACTGGGAATATTAAGCGGGACTCCCTGAGAACTAGGCCACCGGGAATGCCCAGTATCATTTATATTACCATAATCCACTTACAATGAGCTTTAACATTCCTTAAAGGAAAATATCATGATGAAACCATAGAATTGTGGTAGGACTTTTTCTAATGCTCACCTAGCTATCTACCACCCTCAAGTTGAAAATTTGTCGCCAATTACGTATAAGTGTGTTTCGGTAATTGCCCTTGGGGGCCAGTCTCTCTAACCTTAGCGTGTTCACCCGTCTTAAACTTATACTGTAATTATTAACAAGTTAAACCCCACGGCCATCGGTCGCCTTGTCGGGCGACGCGGGTTCATATTTACAATCACCGTGTCGTCCCAAGAAAGAGATTAAAATTCTGTGAAAACGTGATTAAGATCCTGTGAAAAACTTGTTAGGCGTGTATTGTACAATGTTTGTTTTCGTGTGTGCACAGTGCCCGCATCGGACTCGTCAATGCGTGCGCCTACGTTCGCGCGTGCGCTGCCGGACGCACTGACCGCACGCGACGGTGCACCATTGTTGCTGTCGTGCGCCGTACGTGGGGACCCTGACCCCCGGGTCGAGTGGTACAAGAACGGGCAACCCCTACACTCCTCCGAGGTACAACACCTACTTTTGTAAATTTTCTACTGCATATAATTAAGAGATATATTTAACAGATAATACAATCAAAACATATTAAGTTGGTGATAAAGTCTCTTCTCATTTTATATAAAAACTGAAGTTTTTTTTTCCAAAGTTTATTTTCTTTTAATGACGTTTTGTTCGATTACTTTTTTCTTGTAGGTAGTAGCAAAATTCCGTTGCTGTAGAAATTGCACTCTAAATTTGAAAAACAAAACCAATATTAAATTGTATATCAGCACTTTAAAATAATAATACATCTAATATTAACACTATCAATGAAACAAAGTTATCACACCTCGCTACCTGTGACCACCTCATCGACTTACTTTTGGAACAGTTCGCTCTGTCTGCGGGTGCATTTTAAGCCTACGCATATTTTTATAGTTCATTCAATTAATTTTAAAGCGTGAAATATTTTTTCAAATGCGTTTATATATTCCCCTAAAATCAATTCTAAATATTGGCAACCCAACATAACAAGGTAGATTTATAATAAAGCGTAGGCAATATCGCTTATTTCGCTGTCATCAACTCAGTGAATGTTTCCTTTAAAGTAATTAATCTAAAAGTTCTTGTGTTTTGCATTAAAAATATATAATCAACTCCAATAAATAAATAAAACTACGAAAACACGCTGTAATAGGCAGCAAAAATTCTTGTATCAGACCATATTTAAAAAATAAGACCTGATTTGTGATTTGTGTTTCTCCATATCTTCCTGATCGGCAGATGATATTAAGTCATGATACTTGCCTTACTGCATTGTGATTGACTCTTTCTTGCCAGTGTGTTAATTTTTAAATCAATCTAATTACAGTAAGTTAAAGCGGATTCCGCTTAAAAAGAAGTTAGTATGAATAGATATATGATAGAATGGTAGCTGAACGAGCGAAGTTAATAAAAGCGTGCTAAAAGTATACAAAAATATTAACTGTATTTAATTTCAGGTCGTCGATCTGAAATACAAGAACGGTGTCGCCTCCCTCGCTATTAACGAGGTGTTCCCTGAGGACGAAGGGGAGTATTCCCTGAAGGCTATCAACAGTCAGGGCGAAACCGAGACCAAGTGCAAAGTCACTGTTAAGCGTAAGTGTTCTCTTTTTTATAGATATAGGTTTAGCTTCATAGGCACAATATACTTGATTTATTTATACATTTATATATTCGATATATTTTTACTGGATTGTGATAATGTTATGCAAATCTACTTCGTGTCTGTGTGATAATGATACTATGAAGACTCTTTGTCGTCAATTTTAAAAGTCTAAATCTTTGTTAAAAGATGACATTGTAAGGGAATTATACCTAACAACACAGGAAAGTGACAGGATTGTAAGCACATAATAGACGCACTAACACCGAGATATTAGTATTCCATTGCCGGATGTCCCTGTCATGCCAGCTTGCCATCCTCTCTGTACCTGAATATCCACTGTGTTGTCTCGAAAAAAATATTTACTAAATCGCCTTCGATACCATTTTTATAGTGGTGGCAAGCTTGTCAGGTACACATTGCTACCATCCTACTTGATTTCTGAATATAAACATTAAACAGAGTGAGCGATCGATATTTTTTATTCTCTAATTTCTAATTTTGATGAGCTTTTGATATGATATAACAGCAATGGAGGGAAGCGGTGCTGGTGCGCTGAAGGCGGGAGACAAACCGCCGAGGATAGTGGACCACGCCATCTCACAAGTAGTCAACGACGGTGAAGCGGTCACACTCTCCTGCAGGTAAATATAACATTAATATCGCTATCTAATGGTTTAAGATTGTTGCAACGATCACCAAACCGACGGTGACCATTAAAACAGTCTTCTTGCGGCGCTGGCCATAATTTTAATTACGACCACAGCAAATGCTCGTTTCGACATACCTTGTGTCTATTATTCTCTAACGTATTTTAAGTACATGTAGGATTGAATTGGCTCTCTGAAATTTTTTAACTTCTTTACCTTTATTCTATTATATAGTTTTATTCTGTTTATAGTTATTATAATATAATGATACTACGAATAATGTCATACGTGCACGCACGCACGCAATCACGCTCATACGTACGCAAGCATGTACGTATTCACGAATGCAGCTTTTCTAAAAGATAGTTTGTTAAAAATTTAACAATATTATACGGAGTTGGATCTTTTATTTCCTCATTGAGTCTTAAGCGACCTGATTTGAATAATATATAGTTAGGCTGACTTAGTTATGGGTGGCGATAATACCATATATTATGTAACAGAATTGCCGGCGCTGAAAGATTCGACGTGGTCTGGCTGCACAACAATAAGGAGATCAAACCGTCTAAGGACTTCCAGTATTCTTGTGAAGCGAACATACACAAGCTGCATATAGCCGAAATATTCCCTGAGGATGCCGGTTAGTTCTTTTAGTATCCTATATGCGTACAGCTAGTGAATATAGAATAGATTTATGTACCCAGTTTTTAAATTGTAATAAATTATAACCAGTCCTATTAAATTGACCAACATGATACACTCTTTCTGTAATGCCTCTATGGATTTTTGGAAGAAACTCGAGTGTGCAAAGATTTAGGCAAGTTTTGATATAACTAGGGTTGGTTATAGGGTTGGAAAAGGAAAACATTGTTTTTGCATGAATACGAATAGTGGCTCCATTTGAAATATTGTAAATCTCATTATCAATGCCATCAAGTGTCAATTACAAAAGTCAGTATTTAGATTTGTTTTGTGTTATAAGTGCATGAGTAACTCTTGCTAAGGGAGAGTGTAGTGATCAATAGAATATTAAAGGTCTTGCAACATGTCCTACAGTCCAAGGAAGGGATATCTGATTCGATACTATACATGGACCTTGCAAGAAATATTCGAGACCAGACCATGTATTATCCCAATGTACCAGGTATTGTTTATTTTTTATTGTTTATAGGTTTAGCATTAGGGCTACAGCTGGTTAACACGCTAAACCTGTGGAGGGACTAGCTCTTAAGTGCAACTGCCGGAACACATCTATTGATATTTGGCGGCAGATTTTCATTTTGAGGTTGATAGCTAACCAGGCGGGCATTATAAAAAGCCCTACCATTATACTATGGATTCACATCACGATGTTTTCCTTCACCGAAAGCTCATTACAGGGATTCGAACTCACGTCCTTTAACTTGGCGTCGGTACATACCACTGAGCTATGATCGCTTGAAAATGTTTCCAAATGAAGGTTTTATTGAATACACCGACAGGCACGTACACGTGTGAAGCGTTCAACGACGCCGGCGAGTCGTTCTCGTCGTGCACGCTCGTGGTTCAAGTCCCGGGCGAGACACCCGCCGTGCCGCAGTACGTCGCGTTCCCGGCGTCACTCACCGTCACCGCACAGGAACCGGCTGTCTTCACCGCTGAGCTCGATAAGGTACCGACCGTATTTATTTTTTCTTTAATCTCACTATTATGCTGAGGAAATTTTATCATCAATGATGAAACAAAAGTATGCATACAATCAGTAATACATAAGTAATTTTCAGGCCAGTAATAAAATAATTGATGATGCTACATCAAAAAACTTAGATGAAACATTTCAAATTTATTGTGGAGGATGGAAATCAGTTAATGCAATATTGTTAACATTCTTTTTCAATATAGTCTGATGAGTCGCCCTTGCCTTATATACCGTGGCCAGCGACCTGATGGCTTCTTTTGAATAGGACGGCTAGACGACCAGATTTATACCAAAAACTCCACATAGCGTCAATTCACTCCATGTAACGTCGTGTAGCCAACTACATAACTCGCAACCTCGCTCGCTGTATTTGTAAAACAAAAGCTGAACCTTGCACATAGTTGCATCCACCCACTACGTCTACGAATAATAAAACTTAAACAGATTTCGTAACGAATCTGATGGTACATGAGCACCGTCACCTAGACTTCTTCTTTACCTAACTTTCGATTTAAAAATAGTATCTTATACGACATATATTTTAATTGTAATATCGTGCCCCACAGCCACCGCTCCAACTCCAGTGGCTGAAGGACGGCAAGCCGGTCGACGAGACGTCGCCGCGGTACCGGTTCACTATGGAGGGCAACTCCCGCTACCGGTTCGAGATTGCGAAGACCAGCTCCGACGACAGCGGCCAGTACCAGGCCCGTTGTGTCGGATCCCGAGGGGATGCACTCGCAGCCTTCTATCTCAACGTCACCGACGCGTAACGCGTAGGCACACCGACTGACCGCAAACACCACATTCACCGGAACCAACATACTGCCCTGATGTACGCCGCCGATACAACCCGAATTCAACGAACAAACATCATCCAAATTGCCAATTACGATACTTTTTTATATACACACAATTCGGAGTCGTGATTGTGTAAAGGTTTTTTTATTTATTTATTACATAAAAAAAGATTTATTTATTATATTTAATTTAAGTGTTACACTATCGAATGCCTATGAGAAATCGCTCGGACGATCGAAACCTCTAGTCAATTGTTTTAAATTTATTTTTCTTTCACGAATGTATTCGCTGTTATTGTTTTATTATTATTATTATTTTATTTATGAATAAATTATCCTGAATCTAACAGCAGCTTCTGTTAAACTGTTAATGGCTTATTTAATCCGCGTCGCAATAGATTCTTGGTCCTTTTTGGTTCTATAATTCCGGTCTCGTCCGCCACCACGAGATCCGGGGTGATACCATAAATGGACTTTAAAATCTTAAGTACATTATTTTTATATAAATTTAACTGTATTATTTAATTGTACATAATATAATTTATATTACGAATAAATAAATATGTATACTTAAAAATAAATGTGTGTTTCATTTATTTGTTAATTCTTCCACTAGGTTAACGAGGTAAACGAAACGAATGTTATTATAATATTCTTATATGTTATTATAATAATGGTTATAATATTGGTTAAATAAGTTTATTACAAAAGCGTCTCATGCTAATAGGTATTCTGGTAAGTAATTGTGATATTTGAAATTGTGTAGTGGTTATTACAAAAATTAAATTACTATATAATGATGAAAGAAAAAGGCGATAACGCGAGTTTTACTTTTTTGTAATTGTAATAAGACTGCATATGTTTAAAGAAAATAAACTGGTAGCTCCGTCAAAGTTTTTATTAGTTTATAATAAATATAGTTTTTACATTTTATCAAGAGATGTGGATATAGTTATTTATAGTGATAAGTCTGGAAGCAGTGTCCGTGATCCCTCAGTCTCTGGCAACGCGGGAGTTTCAACTGTCTGGGTGGTGCGTTTTAGTGGGTAGTGTTGGGTGATTAGCCCCCGATGAATGGCAGCAAATTTTCAACTTGAGGGTACTTACTACCTAGCCAGGCAAGCAACACAAAAGCCCTACCACCTTGCTATAGTTTTCACACAATGTTTTCTTACACCGAAAGCTTTTTAGTTCATTGTAGGTTGGATTCGAACTCACGTCCCATGACACTGAGCTATCATCGCTTCTCTCATATCTGGGCTATCTGGGCGAATGGACCAATTTACTTCTATTCTACTTAGTTATTGATTATAAGGGCTATAAATATAACAAGCTAGTGCTGCGGGTAAAAACCGCGGTCGTGAACTTAAGCATTATTAATAAATACTATGGAGAACGTAGTCTACCTGGGGCTTGGATATTCTTTGCAATTATTTCTTGAAAAACTATATACCTATAAAAGAGCGATTGCAACAACGTATATGTTATTTTATTGATACTATATGAAATAATGATGTCTTAAAAGATTTTGGTTTACAAACGTTTACTATAGACCCATCGCCAATGCCCGCTGGCTAGCTACTACCCCTCAAGTTGAAAATCTGCCGCCAAATACCAATAGGTGTGTTTCGGTAGTTGCATTTGAGAGCCAGTCCCTCCACTAGGTTTAACGTGTCCACCATCTTCGACCACATCGTCACCCTAACATCAGGTGCGATTGTGGCCATTAAGCTAAAAACCTATAAATGATTTAAAAAAAAACGTTTTTGTTGTATCATTTCACTTTTGCAAATCTTTATCTTTTTCTATCGCACATATATATTCCATTCTCGTTATCGAATGCAGTAATTTTCAAACTTTTTGATGCAGTATCTATATTTCTTTTTTCGCCAAAAGTGTTTACCACTAACTTAACTTTGGAATTCTCAAGACATTTATGGGGTTTTTCCTCAAAATTAAATATAGTGCAAAACATCTAGCAAATTATTTAAAGCCAAGAAGAATCCTCAGGTTATCTGATAAAATTGATATTAAAATACTGTATCGAAAACGAAGCAACCGCGGCCACACTGCGTCTCTCATCAACAAATAATCATAGAGCTACGTGACTTAGCACTTGGAACTTACAAAATGTATTTTTAAAATATGATACGCATCCCGCAGGAACGGGTCGTTGCATTCTATAACTTGTATTTTAAAATCGGTCGGACGCGTCTAGTGACGAAGCGGATTGCTTTTATTATGTATAACTGACATGTTGGTCGAAGTTTTTTTTATCCATTAAATATCGAAGCGTTTAATATTACAACTTGACCTTTAATTGTTTTTAAAGTTTCGCAGTATTCTTACGATACGAATTAGTAGTTGCACTATTTTTTAAATGAAAACTTCGTTAGGTACATTGAATACTTTATTTTCTGGGTAATAACATTCATAGGGCAACATATTTCAGCAGTTTGATTTGAAGTCAACTATCGAAGGCTATTCAACAACCACTTGGCCAACGAACTCCAAGCCAGTAACTTCGCTAACGAATATTTAAAGACCACTAGATTTCCAGGTAGGCGGCAAACTTCAGAAGACAACAGTTTCAGGCGGCACTGAAAACAACCAATAATTAATTTCGTAAAACCTGCAACATACGCGGTTTATAGACAAAAAAGACAATCACACCACATGGAAATTAAAACATACTTAAAGTGTGTCATACAGAGAACCTAATGATACATAAATCATATATACCGCGCTTGTGTCCCCTATACAAGAGAAACATTTTCATTTTATGTGATAGAATGATGCTATTTCGGAATGTTAGTTAGGTATCGCTGTGTCAAATTTTATCAAAATCTGGCCAATAGTTGCAAAGTGATGTGAGCAAAAGGACTGGCAAATATAAAATAGCCTCTTATATCGCTGAAAAGGTACACCAGATCTATACCTAAATTTATATGGAAGGAAAAGTAAAAAATAATATCCGTAGAGAATATCTTCAATAAGTTTATTACCATTTCTGTAACCTCTGTAAGAGTCACAATGACTTTTTTAATATGTCCTATTCGGATAGTGCTTCTATAAGAAAGTATTAAAACATAAAATGTATTTCTATTCGATCAACAGCTAGTTGTTTACACTGATAAAAAAGAAAATAACATCAAACTACGTACATGAAATATAACATCCCAATTATAAATTGGTTATGACACCATACACTACGCCGAGGGAACCAATAAAATTTGTGTATCACACCGTTTCACATCCTAAACCATTATAGTTCGAGCGCCATTAAATTAATAGTCAATAAAACGGTAGCCTGTACCGCACCGGGATCCAGCCATTAACCCGTGTTCAAAATGCCATTAAGAAATAAAATAAAATAAAAAACATAACACCGACTGAATGAGAATAAAAAAGTATCATATCTCCATTCCATATTTCAATATTTATCACGAGATCGTTCGTTTTCGAACAAAATTCAAAAATGTGTTGTGTTTTTTTTGTTTTATTAGAATCGGGTCCGTTCGGTTTCTCTTATTATAAATGAGCGCGGTCGGTCGAATACATTTTTTAAAAATCATTCCATTTTTGAATTTCTTACGTGGTTCCCGGGGATCAGGTTGACGTTTGAAATTTGTGGATGTGTCACTCAATTCTTTTATTTTCTAATCTTAAGTAATAATTACGTGATATTATGTTTTATATTAATTTGTAATTCTTAAGTTAACACATTTTGAATGACCTTGAATAGTATTCTAACTTTGAACGGGTACACCTTTAGTATCGAGTACCGAAACGTTTATCACGAATGCATTTCGTTACTCGCACATTTTCCTATTTTCTTACTGCATATACAAAGTATGAAACGAACGATACGATGTCAACGTCATATCGTTAGCAACACAACTCTATGCGGGTGACCCGGATAATGTTTACCGACTTATCTTCCTTTAGTCTAACGTCTATTTGAACCCACCATATAACTCTCCCGTTCCTTTTAAATATAATTTCTTTTGTTTCATTCGGTTAGTTATGAACTTGGATCGATTTTGTTATTTTGTTTTTGACGTGTCCGATCGGACGTTCATAACTTTGTTGTTAATTAATTTAGACTTATCACCATTTATATAGTAATTAGGCTTACTTTTCAAAAAGGTCACAACTAGTAATAGCGATTTGAGATCGATTAATCGAAGAATCAATTTGAGGGTAAAAAGAAACCGATTCACAGGTCCGAGAATCGATCCAATAAATCGATATTCTACTCTTTAAAACACTGTTTTCTATGATTGGTTTATATCGAACACGAGATTGTGCAAAATATAATAAGCATAAGAAGGAATGGAAAAAACTCTATTTCTAATTAATCGTTGGATCTCAATTATTTCGAGAATCGATTCAGTAGATTTCGTTTAAAATCAATCAAACAATGGATCTTTTTCAGAAATATTCGCATTTCTAGTTGCGTGTGTCCGTGTCTGCAATCAATTATGAAAAGAAAGAGTGATGGGGTCACTTACTGTCATCGTCTGCTTGTCGCCGCCGCTTGCCTCGCCTCCTACTGCGTTTCAGGAAATTGTCCCGGCAGTACCAGATCATCTGCAACCGAAAAACGAGCTTAATTGTACGGTCTTTGGATGTATTTTTCCTTCAATTTGATTCAATTTAAAGATATTTTGAGATCCAAAGTAAATCGTATCCGGGTGCTTCCATATCGCGTACTGATCATGCGTGGCACGAGCCACCTATAGGTCTTATACTACCATTAAACTATAAAACGCCTAATCAAATACTATTGATGGCATCACCATGAGCAAATCAATGGGTCCGAATAATCTATAGTAAACCTTTGTAAGCCAAAATCTTTTAAGACAATCATTTTATATAGTGTCAATAAAATAAATATACGTTGTTGCATTCGCACTTTTATAGGTATATAGTTTTTCAAGAAGTTAGTTGCAAAGAATATCCAGATTTAAAAAATAATCTTTAAAAACTTAAAAAAAGGTCAGTTATGTAGTTAGTGGTTTAGTTTGTTTTTTTTAGTAAGTCGATAACTAATTAATTAACTGAATAATTAAGTAACCGAACAACACAAAAATTCATAGTCTCTAGTCTCTAGTGTACTTTATTTAAGTATCATAATACATTATGAATTTATCATACTATGAACACAACTTAAACTTAAACTTTCTAACACTTTTATTAGCTTGTCCTTTATGTAAGTCCGAAATCTTTCAATATAATATGCACTAACTTCTAAAAATTCCGATTAATTTTACAATTTGCACACGTATCAAGTACCGTGACACTACAACAATTTTATAATTTTAGTTTAATACCATGACGACTCTTATCAGCATAAACAAAAATGTTTAATTGATATTGAATGTTACAGATAAGTATCATGTACTCAGTCATTATTGTACATGTTAGAAGTCTATGAAAAAATGTTTCATTTATGTAAAATATGTTCATTGGCGAACCGTTTCCGTTAATTTTATATAATTATAAAATTGAAAACTTAATATTTTGAATTGAAGACGTAAGACAAGTAAATATAATTAGTACAAAAACTCTTAAATAAAGTAGAAAATTATTAGATGTCATTGCTTATAAATATAACACAAAAAAAAATTCTATAGCAATGAGTACTTACGACGTAGTAAATAAATTCGTCTATATAATACCGGATGTATGGCTAGTTTTGCCTTTTTAATAATATAATATACATAAATAAAAAATAACTAATATTCGCTCAGTGTTCCATTCGACTAGCGTTATTGATCAAGCGTTATTGAAAATGGGAGGATAATCTTGTTAAATATTGTCCTCCCATATTAATTAATATTGTTGTTGTGAAATAAAAACCTGTTTCCGAAAATTGGTTGTTTATTTATACTAAAGTTCCTCCAAGCAAACAGTTGACAAATACATTTAAAAAATATACTTAACTAGTTTATCTAATTCTATTTATACATAAATTAAAAAGAATAAACTAAAAGATACGGTATCAATTATTCTAGCTAGATTATTGGTTTTAGCATAAATATGGAATATTTTAATATACTGATGTCACTGAAATCATTTATGGAAACTTTAACGTATGTTTTTGCTGAAGGTTTTTTTAGATAACACTTATATGTAATGCTTCATCCTTACTTCTATATTCTTGAATATTCACACATAGAAGTTAAAATATCGACTCATAGGCTAAAATATTATGAAAATAAAAACAGAAGTTGATTTACACCACCTGTTGGTCTAGAGAACTTGTATATAAATCCTTACAACTCAGTACGAGAGACAGTGTGTGTTGAAGCTTCACAGTGCGCGGGCCAGTGTATATAGTTCGAGTGGGGTTAATTTAGAGTGTGGTATAGTAAGGGTGGTATCGCTGTCAGTCTTGCTGTTAGGGACAGTCTTGCTGTTAGGGTCAGTCTTGCTGTTAGGGTCAGTCTTGCTGTTAGGGTCAGTCTTGCTGTTAGGGTCAGTCTTGCTGTTAGGGTCAGTCTTGATGTTAGGGTCGTGTTATCACTGTTACTATACTACTGGCTTGGAAACTGATGCCGTTGGTGTCGGTCTTGTTGTTGGGTTTTGTTATCACCCTAAATTATGGGCATAAATTGTGAGATACTGGTCCGTCGCAATGTGAACTGCTTTTTGGACAACGGGGACTCTGTTCTCGTGCAGCTGGGCGTCTCCGTGTTCGATGTGCGCAGCCGGGCGTCTCCGTGTCAGATGTACGCAGCCGGTGTCTCCGTGTCACACGTACGCAGCCGGTGTCTCCGTGTCACACGTGCGCAGCCTGGTGCCTCAGTGTCTGAGTAAGTTAATTCAATTTTCCTATAATTACGGCCAGTCGGAGCTACTAAGGTTGCGTTCTAACTTAACTTTTCTTTTTCTTTTCATTAACCTTTTTTTTTTTTTTTTTTTTCAGATCGCTTAACCTTCAGGCATTTCCATGTCTGTGTGCAGCCAAGCCGTGTCAGAAGAGTTGGAGTTAGAAAATTCAAACGTATTGCGGCTAGTTTTTAGAACGGATTGCGGCTAGTTTTTAAGAACGGATTGCGGCTAGTTTTTAAGAACGGATTGCGGCTAGTTTTTAAGAACGGATTGCGGCTAGTTTTTAAGAACGGATTGCGGCTAGTTTTTAAGAACGGATTGCGGCTAGTTTTTAAGAACGGATTGCGGCTAGTTTTTAAGGACGGATTGCGGCTAGTTTTTAAGGACGGATTGCGGCCGTGTGACGCAGCCTGGTGCCTCAGTGTCTGAGTAAGTTAATTCAATTTTCCTATAATTACGGCCAGTCGGAGCTACTAAGGTTGCGTTCTAACTTAACTTTTCTTTTTCTTTTCATTAACCTTTTTTTTTTTTTTTTTTTTCAGATCGCTTAACCTTCAGGCATTTCCATGTCTGTGTGCAGCCAAGCCGTGTCAGAAGAGTTGGAGTTAGAAAATTCAAACGTATTGCGGCTAGTTTTTAGAACGGATTGCGGCTAGTTTTTAAGAACGGATTGCGGCTAGTTTTTAAGAACGGATTGCGGCTAGTTTTTAAGAACGGATTGCGGCTAGTTTTTAAGAACGGATTGCGGCTAGTTTTTAAGAACGGATTGCGGCTAGTTTTTAAGAACGGATTGCGGCTAGTTTTTAAGGACGGATTGCGGCTAGTTTTTAAGGACGGATTGCGGCCGTGTGACGCAGCCTGGTGCCTCAGTGTCTGAGTAAGTTAATTCAATTTTCCTATAATTACGGCCAGTCGGAGCTACTAAGGTTGCGTTCTAACTTAACTTTTCTTTTTCTTTTCATTAACCTTTTTTTCTTTTTTTTTTTTCAGATCGCTTAACCTTCAGGCATTTCCATGTCTGTGTGCAGCCAAGCCGTGTCAGAAGAGTTGGAGTTAGAAAATTCAAACGTATTGCGGCTAGTTTTTAGAACGGATTGCGGCTAGTTTTTAAGAACGGATTGCGGCTAGTTTTTAAGAACGGATTGCGGCTAGTTTTTAAGAACGGATTGCGGCTAGTTTTTAAGAACGGATTGCGGCTAGTTTTTAAGAACGGATTGCGGCTAGTTTTTAAGAACGGATTGCGGCTAGTTTTTAAGGACGGATTGCGGCTAGTTTTTAAGGACGGATTGCGGCCGTGTGACGCAGCCTGGTGCCTCAGTGTCTGAGTAAGTTAATTCAATTTTCCTATAATTACGGCCAGTCGGAGCTACTAAGGTTGCGTTCTAACTTAACTTTTCTTTTTCTTTTCATTAACCTTTTTTTCTTTTTTTTTTTTCAGATCGCTTAACCTTCAGGCATTTCCATGTCTGTGTGCAGCCAAGCCGTGTCAGAAGAGTTGGAGTTAGAAAATTCAAACGTATTGCGGCTAGTTTTTAGAACGGATTGCGGCTAGTTTTTAAGAACGGATTGCGGCTAGTTTTTAAGAACGGATTGCGGCTAGTTTTTAAGAACGGATTGCGGCTAGTTTTTAAGAACGGATTGCGGCTAGTTTTTAAGAACGGATTGCGGCTAGTTTTTAAGAACGGATTGCGGCTAGTTTTTAAGGACGGATTGCGGCTAGTTTTTAAGGACGGATTGCGGCTAGTTTTTAAGGACGGATTGCGGCTAGTTTTTAAGGACGTATTGCGGCTAGTTTTTAAGGACGTATTGCGGCTAGTTTTTAAGGACGTATTGCGGCTAGTTTTTAAGGACGTATTGCGGCTAGTTTTTAAGGACGTTTTAAGGACGTATTGCGGCTAGTTTTTAAGGACGTATTGCGGCTAGTTTTTAAGGACGTATTGCGGCTAGTTTTTAAGGACGGTATGCGGCTAGTTTTTAAGGACGGTATGCGGCTAGTTTTTAAGGACGTAAAGATTGTATTCCGGCTATATTGTTAAAGGCGCTAGTGTTTAAGAATGTATTGCGGCTATAGTGTTTATGAGGTTGTTGTAATGTAAAAAATGTACACCTACAGTAATGTAAAAAATGTACACCTACAAAAAAGAAACTTGCAGATCGAGTTTCTTGCCGGTTCTTCTCGATGACTGCTTTACTTTCCGAACCGGTGGTAGTTAATAAAAAATTTACTGAAAATATATATTTTTTTTTCAATTTATAATATTTACTAATATTATAAATGCGAAACAAAATTTGACCAAAATTTCTTATAATTGCTCAGTGGTTTAGGCATGAAATAGTCTAGCTGGAAGTCTCTAGCTGGCTCGGTAGTCGATTCTTAATTAACGATGATAGCTCATTCGGTAGCATGTACGGACGCCGCGTCAAGAGACGTGCGTGCAAATCTCTGTATTTTTATCCCATATAATAATATGCTTAATCAGTGAATAGGACAGAAGACTGACAAATTTATATATATTGAAAGGTTCGATTAATATGATGATTATAGGTGATACGAAGTTCACCGGTAATTAGATGAGTAAAATGGTTAAGGGATAATAAATTAACTAATCAAATGGAATAAATCAGAAGCAATGATAGCTCAGTGGTAATGCGTATGAACACAGTGTCAATGAACGTGAGTTCTAATCTCTGCGAGTTGGAGCTTTCTGTAAATGTAGTGATGTTTTTGTTTGTATGCTTTATGTGCAAAAAGTACTTATATTGTAAAGAATATATATAGTCTATTGAGCAATGTTTAAAACTAACATAAAACGTCGAGTATATTAACAGCTTTAGCGCCAGTAAATATTGTGTTCTATTTATTTACGTTATCTGATATTTTAAATCAACATCGGTCGGTCGGTGATTAAAATTTGCCAACAAAAACGCCGCTTTATTGAAACACTTTGCGACAAGTGTATCAAAGCCTGCTCATTGTTGTTTTATCGCAGCCATGCTCATGTCAAGGGTCGCCGACGTTCCAAAAAAATAAAGGTTCCAGGTGCTAAAAACGAGTATAACCAGGTTGACCTCGCTAGGAATATTGTAGTCGTAAGGATAGGTAGATATTAAAATAATGTATAGTAATAATTTATAGCTTTATATTGGACTGGACACATATCTACTATTTAGCTTACTGAAACTACAACTAAACAAGAAATACAATATAATAATGTAGAATCATTTGGATGTTGAATATGTATCAGATCTTTAATTACCATAAAAAAAGGCTTTATTTACGCTTCACTTTCTTTAATTTAAGCCTCGCAGATAGATTGGCCTTCAAGTGTAACTGTCGCAATAAACCTATCTGATGACAGGTTTTCAACTTAAGGGTGCTAACTAGCTAGCGCATTAGTAAAAGTTCTACCACCATGGCATGGTTTCATCACGATTATTTGCTTCACTGAAAGCTCAGGATCATTTTATTCGAAATCACGACCATTGAGCCACACCACACACGGCCATACACACTACCAACTGAGCTAACATCGTTTCTATAAAATTAAATTTGGATCCCATTTACATTTATAAAGTAAAAAAAGCTGAAAAATACCATCGTATCGTTCTTATTTATAAAATTTTGATTTTTACGTTTACAGCACAAGGAACTGAGAATTTTGATTGAAAAAAAAAACAATAGATAAAAAACACTACTCAATAATACCTCGTTTAAACCTTTCAAATCTTGGAGTCCTGATGGAATTCGTGGGTTTCTTGAAAAATGAAGAGTCGCCGCGTTAGCCACAAATAAAGATATGGAGATGACCCATTCTTAAATAACGCGGCGATCTCACGGCGTCGATAAGGTTTGCATTACGTGTCATTTATTTATAACGTATCTAAAGTTTTATAAATTAAGATAATTACAATCTGAAACAAAAAACAATGCATTGAAACGAAACATCACAAGTTTTATTTGATTTTTGTGATAGAGCATCAGATTTCATCATACCGAAGTGGCTGGCTTTTAAATATATAGATATTTAACTAAACATATATATCCATACATATTATGGGTGCCGGGTCCATCGTGTGGCAAAGAAGGAAACTCCGAGCACTTTCCGGGACTTCGGCGCGCGTCATCACTCACCTTCACTGCTCGTGCAGTAGCATGAGAGGGATAGTACTCCATACCCAAACAAATTAAATAGGACCCTGCAAGCGCAGCTTTAGAAGCACGTTCCAGTATAATACTTACTGCAGTCTTAGACGATGAAACGACAGTAAAGAGACAAAGAATAAATATATACTCTATTTATCGCTATGTGTTTATTTGGAGTGGACTAGCTTATTTCTGTAGACTGAACTCCGGCCTTCGATGACTGAATACTCGACCCTTCTCAAATTTTTTAATGCGCTTTTGTGGCCGGGAGAGACAATAGTGTGGAGGTCAACGACCCGCTCCGATAATTTTTTTTTTTGGCCGCGTTAGCCTTTATGTAAAATGGATGCATCTAACCACAAACTCGGAAACCTCGTTTATAGTAAATGCACCAGACATATTTTCTTTGTATTTTATTGGATAACTCATCCTCTTAATTTTGTCACACTGGACGTGTCGTATTCGATAATCAAAAGGTGTATATCGGGAAACAAAGAGTATAGTAGAGATCTGCATCTTGGAAGGTACCTAGTGTCTACATATGTTATGGGATCCGTCATAACGATATTCTTATAGTTTTAAATATTTCGGGATCAATGTATGGCCGAATGACGATAGACAAACAGACCGACATAGAGACATTTTTCTTTATACTTCATAGGTTTTATAGCCACAATTTCTACAAAAGTTATGCAACAGATTCTCAAGTGCAAATGCCGGAACACACATATAGTTATTTGGCGACATATTTTCAATTCGAGGGTGGTAACTAGCCTAGGATAGGCATTAGGAAATGGCCTACCGTGCTATAGTTTTATCAAAAACTCAGGTAGGGGTTCGAAATTACGTCCTCTGACGCGAAGTCCGTATACGTTACCAACTGAAGCATCATCTCTTTTAAAAACTCTTATCTATCGATGCTCATTGAGGTTTTCGTACTTTACAGCGCATTATCTATTGACAATTTACCATCTAACTATATATATGACATTTTGTCAATACAAAATATCCTTTGGTTTGTAACGACAGCCAATATCGTGAAGTTACTATCAGATGATAATTATCGATTATTATTGAAACTTTCTTTTGAGTACTAACTAATAAGCCAAATGGAAGTTCTATTTTTTTTTACATTATACTTTCCGTTTTCAGTCTACAGTTCTCATAAATGTTAAAGAGATATAATATTTTACTCAATAAATTGTATTCTCACTACTAGGCATGGTAGGTAGGCTGTGACGGTATAAACCATGATGATAATTCTGATCATAATCGTATGGTTTATGAAAAAATAAATAACAATGATTGTTAATTCATATACTAAGGACAATGACAAAGGTAAGTAAGTACAAGTAAGTACAGACGGACAACAATGTAAGTTTATTTATAAGTAAGTTTAACATCCGCGCGATCGCACTGCCCTCACCCATACATAAGAATTTTATGAAATGAGAATATGGGAACAATAGAGTAGTCAGTTATGTAAAAAAAAAGTATAAATTTATTTATTCATAAAAGGAGTATGACAAGCAATCTTATATCTATTTCTGGCTGCAATTTATAATTATTGTTATTTCTATCTATTACATCATCTGCTGTGGTGTTATATACATGTCATAACTTCAGAGTATCAGTTTCTTCTATATATAACGTTTATTTACTACCACTCTAATTATATTGAAAAGTTGTAAGCAACATTTGTAGTAAAAGAAAACCACATCAAGCTTCTTTCCGGCTCTACCCGATCACTGGGATTATTTTACAATCGTTTCACTGGGATTATTTTACAGTCGTTCCTATTGTTATATTTCAAAAACCTTCTAAACTAGTAAAATATTTTTCGTCTACAATTGATAAATATTTATAAATATCATAAAAGAGTATTGGCGGGCAAAAAATAATAAAGGATATTTGTTTGAATGTTTTCAATCAAAGTGTCTACTAATATATAGTAGTATATTTATAAAATACCACGATATATAATATTCAAAATAAAATTAACTGTCATGTTCAAATAATAAATGCATGTATTATTTACTTATAATAGGCAAAGACTTTCAACACATCCACAAGAAAAATTCACTACCGTTTTCTGTTTTGTTTGTCAACTGATGATCTGTTTTAAGGTGAACTTTTAGTATTATCGATAAAAAATATAATTTTTTTGCCAACTTTATAAAAATGTCCATAAATCTTCATTAAAACCATTATTTAAATATGGTATTATCATATTACTAATATTTCACAACTTTATGTTTAGTGGATAAATACTAACATTGTAAAGAATGGGAAAAGATAATGGTATAGTAGAATCTCAAGCTTAGAATCTCACAATTACTCTAGTTTACAGGAATTGAGAAGAATAATGTTACATTCCAATTAATTTTAGTAAACATTTTCAATAGGAATGCCGCTCTAACGTGCGCGTGCGCCGCGCTCCGGCGGGCCCGCGGCGACGGGTATCGATTTATGCCGATACTCGATAATTAAAAACAATCCGCCATATTGCTTTTTGTCTCTCGTTTTATTCCCGTTTTTGTGCATCCCTCATTTGATTGTGTTGCGTTTTGTTCGTGTTTCTTGTTCTTTTAAGGGCTCAACGCTTTTTATATTAACTCGAACTATATCTCCGTTCGTCTCGGTTTTGTATTGCATTGAGACGTTTTAATTTATATTTTTATCTTTAGTTGGCCCCTACCACGCGTTACTGCATCACTAAGTCTATTGTAGAATTTTTGTTTTGAGAAGTAATTCAGCTTTATTTCAATGATACTTAATATATGATTTAATAGTATATTTCTTAATGATACATCATACCACCTTAATGTTTGTTTGTTTTTTAAATTCATAATTATTTATGTTTTTAATTTGATGTTAATAGTTTATTTTAAAAACAAATATGCCAAATTACCTGTTTGAACAAACAAAGGCTAAGGTGACGATAAATAACTTTTCAATAAGTAATACATTTTTAATCAATTTTTCTATAAAGCAAAATTACAGTTACATAGTCACTAAATTAAAACGCTTGTAATAATTTCAAAATTATACATCGTTAACATAAAAAAGGAGTTTAATATTTTTTCTAGGTTTAACAAGAAATACTGTTGAAATTACTAAATTATTAATTAAAAGTCGATAAAAAAATAATAATTTTAATACATACTTATTAATATTTTAGAAACAAAATAAAAACTATCGATAGTAAAGCTTTAGCTTAATATAATGTAAAATAAATTAATATCAGGTGAGGTATTGCGTCAGATGTAACCTATCAGTTTCACGGTCATTGTCCATTAATCATTACTGTAACCAAACCAAACCCAATTTTGGATCATTTAATTTAGATTTACTTGTAATAAAGTCTGCTAAATTGCAATTATTTGTAATATTAAATTGAAGTGTCATGCATTTAATCACGTAACTTTATTTATTAAAACATTATAACCATTAGTAGTTTAGGGTTTTGAAACTAATAAAATGATTTTCTATATATTAAAAATACGAGATTTTACGTGCGGATTCGCTCACGTTAATAATAATTTTGTTAAACAAATTGGATGACGCAAAAAAAAGTTTCATGCAAAGTTTGTCCGTCTCTTTATCCCAGTTCCTATAAGTTTTAGCAAGAAAAAGTAACGTATTTTCGTCTCCAGGGTCCCATCTATCTCAGTACCAAAGTTCATCAGAATCGATTCAGCGGTTTAGGCATGAAAGCGTAACAAACAAAAAAAAACTTTTGCATTCATAATATTAGTATGATTAATATGAAATCGATAAGGATGACCCGGTTTCCACTTCGTTTACTTCAGAGCTATTGTTAGAAATGTCACGTAATGAAAACTATATTTTACAGAAGTGGTTTATGGTAGGGGCTCGCGATCTGAGGCCCGCTCGGGGGTAAGCAATAAGCTAAAATGTTACGCTTTGCTCCTTTTAAATGGATAAATTGGAAACGGATTTGTTGTTTAGCGTTCACTTATCTCTGGCTCTCTCCTTCTTCCACCCACTCGTTGGCTTTTTATAATTCATTGTCTTTTATTCGTCTTATTGTTTTCATTGCCAGTTAAGAATTTAACAGTCGCGCATGTTTCATATAACTAATGTGTTGTCAAGTGGTTTATTTCGTATATTAACTAACTACCGCAGAACCAGCTATCAGTTCACAGTTGACTAAGGTTTGAAGTGTGGTAGAACCAGACAGTTGTTGTCGACTGGATGACGACAATCACACACCCGGTACCATAGGCGTGTTGCGTTCTGGGATCAGCCGGCGTATATCCATCAGTCGGTATGACGGCGATGACTGCCATAGAATTGCTAACGTAACAGCGATTGACGATACTCTACAACTTATTACCTTAAAAACATACATTTATTTATCTATCTACTCATATATCTATTTTAATATTATAAAGCGTTTTTCCGCGGCGCTTGCGCGGCTTGTCCTATGTTATTGTTAGGACCTCTAAACCCAGTAAGTTAGTACCTGTTGGTTAGTTAGGATCGCGAATCTTTGCTCGTTTTCCGGCAGTAGTCCAAGCCGAGGTTCAGCCATTCTGGCACCCTTGCGCCCGCTGCTTGTAGGCTGAGTGCCCTCAGCATTAGCTCCAAAAAGTTCGGTCAAACTGTCAAAGCCCTCACAGCTAACAGCGTATGTCAGGTGGAAAAAAAAGCGTTAAAGTTTGAGTATTTGTTTGTTTGAACGCACTAATCTTAGGAACTACCGGTTGGATTTCGCAAAATTCTTTTAACTAGAACAATCATGGAAGAAAACTTTAGGCTATTTAAAATCATACTAACATCAAAAGAAGCAAAGCTGTGTTGACAAAATTTACAAGAATGGGCAAAATTTTTAAATAGATTTTAGTTCCACGCGAATGTAGTCGAGAATACAGATAGTAATTATTAAATTAAAAATAATACGAACAGGGGTAGTAATAAACTTAGCTGATATGTTTGCTGCTTTGTATTCCGGAATGATCCCTAGCACTTAAGTATCTTCTTACAAACAAAACAATCTCTCGACTCATCTACCGTCGCGAAAGAAAATCTAGAAATGAAATAAGAAAAAAAAAACAAAGTGACGTGACAAAATACGTTTTGAGTTGAAATTTTTAAAGCTTTGCTGGAATTTGAATGGTGTAAAAATAGTGTTGACAAAAGGTTTAAGAACAACCAAAATAATATAAAAAGATCGGGAAGACCTGTTGAAGTTGTTTGTTGTTACTCCTTCTTTAACCATCACAACAGAAGTAGGTGCATCTATGTTACAAAACGATCCACCAAACTGTATTACCAGAAATGCAGAATTATAAAGGTTATACATAATTATCATACAATATTAAGTCCTGAACTACTAATTAATATACAGCTATTTATAAGTGATGTCTAAATTAGGGCTTTTATGTTATTGATTACTAGTCTCCAGTAATTTCAGGTTATGTATACTTACGATAGGATTGGATTCTTATTTTGTTTCCTTTTTTAGAATTATTTGTTTTTATATATTTTATAAACCTGGTGATGTCGCTCATGGAATAGAAATACATAGAATTTCTACGGTTAGTCGAGTTAAGTAAAGTCTACTAGTGTGTAGTATATAATATACTCAACAAAATTTAATTTTAATAAATCTATAAATTTGTTATTATTTCCGTTATCGACAAACACCTAAGAATACATATTATCAATAATTAATCTACTTTTGTAAAAAAAAAATCGATTGAAGCACCGATCACTCTACGGAGCCATAATAAATATAGAGTTTAAGATGTGCGGATAAAAATTCTGTTCAGATATTTTATAGTTTCATTTAAAAACCCCAGAGTAGATTATAATCAAAATCGCTTTATTTATAGTTTGAAAAAGAAATCAGCTCTTAGGCAGTTTCAAAATCTCTTTATTTTATTAAATAGAAAATCAATCATTTCTTAAAAAATTATAATAGCTTCTATCGCAAAAATATAAAGCACCAAAACACAATGTGTCATTACCGATAAAATAATAAATAAAATAATAAGAAATTACGTGATTGCATGAAAGAAAAAATACCCCAGTCAAAGGGTTATGGAGTGAGATAGACATATATTCCTGTGTGCCAGTAAGAGACAGCAGACAACCCTTTGACAGCACCTGGTCCTTTTTTATCCGACCTATTTTTTGCGTTGAAATTTTAAAAAAGTGCAAAATTTCTTTTCAGTTAGGGTCAATATTGATTTTTCTGGTTCAAATAGATCCCGTGCACAATAGAGGTTCATTATAGGAATAGTTTTAAATGAGACCGTCACTCTTTGACCCCGTAATAAATGTTGGGCAATTTATTTCAATGAAGTTTATATAGAAAATAGGATTTTATCTATTTTTATCATTGCTGTAATAAATCTATCGACCCCATAAATGTGTCTATATTCCTCGAGAATTTAAAATAGAATTATTTTATACAAATGAAGTTATAATATCGAATGAATCGAAGAAATAATGGCTAGCGAAAGAGTGTACAGAGATTAACTAAGACGGCTAGAAAACACTTTTGAAATTATAATATGTGACATCACTGTCCCTGACGGTACAGTATTATAGAGTGCGACCAACGTGATATTGGTCCGTTCAGTCAGCCAGTATACAATTCTCACGGTATTCCAAAATATGACAAACATGGAATGTTTTGTTCTGAGTAGAACAAATATCTTTCATGTCGCTTGATTGTGGAATATACACCGTTAGAGGTATTTTCGTATCCCACTCATGAACTTGGGGTTTCAGAGAAAAACTGACTGAATTGGCTTAGCAGTACGAAAAAAGTTAGAAGAACGGGCAAAAATAATTAAATAGTTTTTAGTTCCACGCGAACGAAGTTGCAGACACGGCTAATGTATAATGATTTCTTATGTTTACGCGAATATTATTCATTGAAATAAAACTAATTTAAATGGATTTTATCGCTGTTATTTATTGATTTTGATCCCGACGTTTCGAAAGCTTTTCAGCCTTCGTGGACCACGAATTAAATTAGTTTTATTTCAAAGGCTAAATACATTTAAACAAAATACAATTTAAATAAGAAAACAAACGAGTAATCTTGTTCTAGGGTTTCTCACTCTTTTTCAGCGGTAACGCGTCTCGTACAATAGTAAGATATCTTGAAATGCTTAGGTTTCTTACAGCGGCTTCAACCAGCCGGTGACTCTCTTGTTAAAATCATCCTGAGAGATACTATTCCATCTATGATCTCTGTATATTTTGTAGTAACAAACAGAGTACACTGAAGAATGAGATAACCTGAAAAACGTGACAGACTACTTACTCTTGGCAATAATTATTGGAATGTGGGTAAAGAAAAGGATAAATAAACATTGTATGAAGCTTTTTATTGCGTCATCGGTTTTGGTAGGTAAAAGCTAGTATTATATAATTGTGTGCCACTTATAAGATATTTTGTGAGAGATTAGAATAATTGAAGTGTTTTAGCAATAATATTTTTTAAATAATTTTCTACCTTTTATATCTAAAATGTTTATTTTCCATTCCAGTGATGTATCTGTGAAATTTTAAATAAATAAGTAAATTATTCACTTGTATATAACAATTAAGATCTCTTTAAAAACTCGCCTTTTTATCTTCTGTGGAATACGCCTTATAAAACACAAGAACACGCTAACTCTTTCACTAGAATTAAAAAATATTACAAAAACACTACAAACAAAATATGTAAGCTGCTAGTTCAGCACCAAAACGATAGAATACTTCAAAGCATCAATACTGTGCCTGATGAAAAATAATATTGGACACGAAACAAGCCAAGAAGAAGTAGAAAGAGATCAAAAAGTGTCACTATGGCGAAATGAATTAACGATATGCAAGGTTATTGGTATATTATATAATGCTCTCTATTAGTAACCGAGGCTTAGGTGTACAGGTTTATGATATTCCAAAAAACATACGGTTACAAATTGTGAATAAATTGAAAGATAAATAAATAAATAAATTACTACAACAATCAGTAAGGCAAATATGCAAACGTGCGCTACTTAAAAAGTTACAAAACTCCTTTCACTCAAACGTAATTAATACCTCCTACAAATGAGTAAATAGAATCTAATTTCGACAACTAACGGAACACGTTCTATGCATGACATTTATAAAAAAAAAAGAAACAATCGAGTACCACACTCGGCTAGGCTGACTAACCTAACGCCCACGGTCGAAATCCTAAATAACAAACGACCCGAGAAAAAAATAATTAAATAGAATCGTAATTGTGTAATGCGCTCGCCCCGCCATCATCTGAAGTCTGAACATCTGTTATTGTCAACACACCTGAGAACGGCGGTGCGCCTGCCCTTTTCACTCTTAACCGAAAATAGTGCGTGAGAAGGAGATAGAGATATGGAATCGTTTCATACGAGATGTGGAAGTGACAAAAAACTCATGCTTCCTGTGTCTTTCGTATCATTTGAAAAAGGAATAATGCTGTACATAGTACATGTGTGATCAAACAATAAATTAAGATTTTTATCACTAAATTTGTTTTTTATGTATTATACGTTTTTTTAATGTTTAAGACAACAAAACAGGGTGATAAACAAATGAGCATTGTTTTAGACAAACCTTTTATAGTGATTAAAATAGAATATGGAAACCATACATTCTTCAGGAGGTACCTACATAACTAAAACTACTTATCTTACTAGCGTGGTGATTGCAAAGAAACTCTTCAATTTAAAACTATTACTAACTTACTCTGGATGCCATTTAATTTCATTATCGATGTGTTTTATTTATTTAAAGGAATATCAATAGCAACACTCAATTCAAAATACAACTTAGAAATAATTACAGATATTCACTAATAAATGTTCATGGATAACATCGTATATTGGATGTATTTTCAAACAACCCTACTAAAATTAGTCTTTTGTTCATAAAATAAGTCTAGATTTTCTATTTTTGTTTATATATTACTCTAATTACGTTTAAATGGAAAATATTGAAATAAATAATTTTAAACATAACATGTTTTTAATTTGCATATACTACGTAAACCGAGTATGAAGTTTTGACGTATTCCATACAATGTGGACTTTTTAACAATTCGAAAATAGAATGTTTTTAACTTAACCCTTCCATATTTGACAAAAAAGAGTTTTTTTTATATTTAGAACACGACGCGGTCGGAATGAGAATTCGGCTCTTTTGAATTTGGGAACGTTTAAATATGGAATACATGAGGTTAGAGCATAGTTATTTGGATTAGAAATAACAGATTATTTCAAACCCATGAATTACGAATACATATTTATATTTAACAAAAACATAATCATGTTAACTTCCGTTTCACTTTTATTTGTTTTATACAATGTATATTCAGAAATTACAGAGACAATTAAACTGATAATTAATATCTGTCTAAGAAAAAATGGAGAAACATTTTTCTTTATAAATACCTAATTGCAAACTTTTTTCGTATCTTTTAGGTATACGGATACATTTTTCTGTCCTTTTGTAATCAGTGTTCTTTATCACGTAATGTACAAAAATAAATGTGTACATTTTAAAATATTATTTCAAAAGTACTGCTCACAACTTGTATTCCCAGCTTGACTAATCTGTTACTCACCTCAAACCATTCGAAGAGGATTCACTAAAACAATAATAATTTATATTCACTATTTTCTGGTCGTAAAAATTTTAACCGCTCTCACATTCGCAATATCTGGAGACGAATGCCTGAGAAACGTAAAAAACCTCAGCAACTCATAACAAATTCCATATTCGAAATTTCAAGAAACCGTTTTCGAAAATATGGCGCGAAAACGACGACTTTTATTCCGAACTCTTTGGTTCTTTTCGTTGAAGTTGGCGGATTTTTTTTGCTTTCGACCGTTATCATCGATCGGGGAAAAATGTCAGATGTCGCCAACTATGTAACCCTTTCTACCGGGAAACAACAAAAGAAAGAAAAAAAGTTAAAAATATATAATATTGTGACAAAACTGCCGACTCATGTTACAGCCTGGTGTGCTGATGTCACGAAAAAAACTTTTATAAAAATATTCTTAAAGAAATGGTTTTGAAGGGAAATATATCTTTTAAATTTTGATCCAGGTAATAACTCTTCATAAATGTTTATTATATGCCCGTTTTTATAGTACAAGTAATTTTTGAACATGGAGAAATTAAAGAGTACGTCATTTCATAGCAGTTTTATTAAGAAGAAACAAAACCTTTTAGTATGAATTGTTAGTAATCTATTTAATATATTGTGAATTATAGTACAAAGCTGTGTTATTTTTTTTTAATAAAACTAATTTTATCCTTATTATAAAAATGTAACTACGAATTAAATTTTGGAAATTATAGTCGGTGTGTACTTTTATATTGAAGAAGAAACTTTATTCGCTACCATTTCGATAAGGGATTAGCTATCATTGAGCTAAAAAGATGTTCCAAGGTAGCTGTGGTTGTCGAAGAGGCTTACAGACCTGCCCTGTGAATCGCCAATATATTAGAGGTTATTCTTTCTGGATTATGATTAGCACTATACAAAATAAAGTCATTTTGCTGTGCGGCTATCAAAACGTAGCTCAGATATTTTTTTTTTTTTTGAAGCGATGATAGCTCAGTCAGTAGTATGTATAGACGCAGTGTCAAGGGTCGTTACTTCGAATCCACCTACAATGAGCTTGTGCTTTGGTGAAAAAAAATATCGTGATGAAACCATAGCATGATAGTAGGGTTTTTTCTAATGCCCGCCCGCATAGCTACCACCTTCAAGTTGAAAATCTGCCGCCAAATATCTATAGGTTTGTTCCGGCGGTTGCACTTGAGAACCAGTCTTTTCACGCGGCTTAGCACGTCTATCATCTTGGGCCATATCGTCATTTAACGCCAGGTGAGATTCTGGCCATAACGCTAAACTATATAAAAAATGTATGTAAATGTATGAAACATACCTTGTTTCAATAAACCGAGACACATTTTAAACTGGATTCCGAAGCAAACAAAACAAAAATTATGTCAAAATAACGAAATATTTCTAATTAAAAGGACTCGGAGCCAACGAAAAAATCCGCCCGTCTCTTTTCGTCTGTCTCGCTTATTAATTTTAGCGAAAAATTTCACCAAAACCGACGTGTAGGTACACCAGTTCGACAACTATGCCGGACATTTCGCGGTCCGGGAATTTTTACGTTCCATTTTTGTATTAGCATCGTTTGTGAAAGAAACGGAGATATGTTGTCTTACAATAGAGCGAGACAGGTATAGGCAGCGATGATAGCGAATTTTGGTAAGCGTAAAGAATATAAATATGTCATTTTTTCAAATTAATTCAGAGAGCCTTTAACACAGGCGCGGAGTTAGGAGTCAACCTTGAGGGCCTTCGTGCACTAGTTTCTTTAAGTGTCAATATTTTAAGGGCCCGTACGATCTTATGATCCTACGTCCTAAATCTGCACCTGACATATTTCTTTATTGGTTTTCCTGATACAGTCATATTTCACGAGCCAATTTTAGGGCGTTATAGGATAGTGCATCGCTACTCTGCGACCCTTTGATTTAGTCCTAACTCAATTAGTACGTGAATGTCGAGAGATACGTATATTAATTAAACTACATTAGTCTCATCAATGTGTTTTTTTTTTCGATATTAACAATAATAAGAATAAAAGTATAATTATTAAAAGAAACCTACTGTTACAGCTTGTATGATATACACAGCTCTGCCTTCGTTTTTATTCGCGTGTTATAAACAATTTATCTCAAAATAAGTATTTTAAGATACAAATAAAAACATTCAAAGGCAGTAGGGTATAATTTACACCATTCGTTCAATATAATTTACACCATTCGTTCAATATGACACTATAAAGTTGATCATATATTCTTTGATGATTATGATTTTGATTTTTTTAAGTTGCTAAACAGAATACATTGCATGGCCATTCATCAGGAAGTTTACTCGCTATGTATAGCATTTTTGTTCTTATCTCCTATCCAAGAGGACTAAACTCCTTTTATAAAGAATTTCCATAAATAATTAAAATAATCTACAATATTAGTTATCACCGTGTGAAATTATAGCAAAATCTCACCTACTTGATACCGAGTGATGAGCAAACGGAACAGCCCAAATTCCAAAATGGGATTTTTATACTTCTATTAAAGTTTGCTCTGATTGGTATTTTTATTGTGGACATTTCAGTTTTATTACATGTATAGATTAAGGAAAAGAGTCGGAAAGGCACAAAGCCAAGCAGTTCAAGGAATACTTTTATTTAAAAATTTAACTTTGTTATATGCGAAGTTCGAATCTGCAAACTACCGGTTTAATTACATCGTATACAATGTCACAATTGTAGATGTTATAACTTTTTCTGTATTTCTTAGTCAAAATTTTAAATTTACAAGAAACTGGATTTTAATTAACTGAATTAAAGAATCTATATTTGAAGGTTTTTAGGATCACAAAGAAATATTTTAAAATAACTCTTTTTAAATGTGTTTAGTAGATATTAAGCTAAATACGTAGACGAATAAATTTATAGAATTTTATTTATAGATTTACAGGTTTTTGTAATGAGTAATATATTAATTTATTATTTTAATATTTGTGTAAATGTCAGGCGTAATGACTCTATTAAACGATATAATAAAATATTTCCCGGAAATAGAATAAAGCACTATTTCATTGTTTTAACAAGAACAGCTGCTTCCATATTTTTTATATCAACGTCTGTAGCACAATTGACATATCAAAAGAAGGTTGCTACCAAAAAGGTTGTACGCTATACGTAAGTTCTGGTTATTCTATCACAGGTTCCTGTCTTATCTAAAATTCAATAACTTAATTACGGTACCACGTGCACCTATTTTTATTTTTAGTACAAATTTCAATCATAGCCAACAATGGAGATTATACACATCTAAATTTCGATTAGTGAGTTTATTTATTCTCTTGAGATTATACAAAAAATCCGTAGGAAATTCAGTCAGTTTTTTTTTAAGTTTCCAGTTTTTGAGGGTAATTACTAAAAATAAAACAGTAGGCAAATTGGTTCAGCACAACGGTGAGTGTATGAACGAAGATCGTTTTATTTTTCATTATGAGCGCCCACAATATCGTTCTCGTGGATTTGAATTGTGGATTATATTTTAGGACCTACGTTTTATTTTTCGTTAGCAGCGCCCACAATATCGTTCGCGTGGATTTGAATTGTGGATTAAATTGTAGGACCTATTCTTTAACAATGTGGACACAGTTTTATTATGCTAAGTGTAAATAACTATTAATATCACCTACTTTTTTCACAAATCAAATCTCAAACTCAGTGCTATGATGTACAAAAATGTGTTCATACAAGAATGTATTCATTTACTTAGAAATTTTATCTTTTATTCACTGTCTCTGGCCCTTGGCTTCAGTGGGAAAAAATATCGTATTAACATATAGGTACTACATACATAAAAAAAAGTTTAAAAACTAAAACCTGACTACGTAAAAATCACGTTCGAAAAAGTATGAAATAAGATTTTATTGTCGTCTGACATATTTGTTTACTGACCCAACACTATTTACACTATTAAATAAACTAAACTTAATATATTTTAATTAATACATAGTACATAGTGATATTTATTGAATAGCCGTTGTTGTGTCCTACCTTATATATATGTAGTTACATAATTATAACAGTCATATGGCACTCATTTTGTGTACAGTACTTTACCCTAAACGTATTGTTTTACTAGGTAAGATGGCTGGTTAGTTATCAATCAACAAGTCTGTCGAGTCGTATCAGACTAATGCTCGTAGCAAGGGATAGATAGATAGATAGATATACACGCATGTGCAAATATTCAAAATATTTAAATATATTGCTTAGGTGTCCACATTTACTATTATTTGATTTTTATCCATCTATTTCATTACAATTATTTTATTGACATTACCAACTGTGACACTTCCTCACAATACCGTTGATTAGATCTGGAAGAAAACGCAGTGTACGAATTAAAAGTGGTATAAAGTATTCGTTCAATTCAATAATATGTTATTAGTGAAGGACCGAAGCAGCAAATTCTGTGAATTAAAAAAAAAAACAATATTGTAACCGCTAATTCATGGAGACCGACTTAAATATGAGGATAAAATTAATTCTTTCACGTACATCCATTTCGAAACTGGACGACAGGACGGACCCGCTGTGTGTTTCCGAAAACGCTTCGTTTTTGTTCGTTCCCGCGCTGATAATTTTTGGGAAATTCAAGAGCGCTGCGCCGCAAATACACCACAACTCCCCTCCCTCCCGCCGCAACCCCTCCAAGTCGCAAGAAAGCGTAATTACGCTTTATTTCGATCGCTAATTTTTTTTGCGACATCGCCAAAGTAAATGGCAATTGACGAGTAATTTTCGCATCGTTTACAATGCTCGTGAATTTGGCTCGCCTCGACCGCCGGTTGGACTCATATGGTACGACTTGAAAGCGCCATCTAACTGGTTTTATGTTAAAAAAAATATTCGTGCCTACATCTGTGTCATATGCATACATATAATAAGCGTATGCAGGAAGCTATAGTAGACCGTAGAGGAAATAATTAGAAAAGACGGTACTGTAATATTATTGTCATATTTTTTTTTATTGTTAAAGTTTAGCGTTATGGCCATAATCTCACCTAATCTTAAGTGACGATACGGCCCAAGTTGGTAGACACGTTAACCCTATTGGAAGGACTGGCTCTTAAGTGCAATAGATTTATCTATAGAAAGATTTATGAATTTCTCAGCATTTACATTCAGTAATACATCATAGAAGCAAAGGATAGTAAAAATTGCTAATTTACTATTGACTTTACTTTTACTACTTTTGCGCTATAGGTATTAAGAGGGGCGGATCTGATGATGATGAATGCATAGTTACTGATGCAAAGTATAATGTAATGTAAAAACAACGATGACGAATTCCATTTACAGGTTTTTCTATCACCTATAAAATACCTCTTAATGCTTCGTTTGAAACTCTTTACATCTTTAGAAGAGGGAACTACGAGGTAATCCATACCTAAACTTTGAGGCACACTTAAGAATTTAGTTTTAATAAGTTTACTCATGATAGCTCTGTCGGTAGTTTGAACATACGCCGCGTCAATGGTCGAGAATTCGAATCCAACTGCATTGAGCTTGAGCTTTCGGTGAAGGAAAACATCGTGATCAAACCATAGCATGTAGAATGGTTTTTTCTAATTCCCGCCTCGCTAGCTACCACCATCAAGTTGAAAATCTGCTACTAGATACCTATTAGATGTGATCCGGCAGTTGCATTTGAAAGTCAGTCTCTTCACTAGGCTTACCGTGTCTACCATCTTGGGCCAAATTGTCATTTAACATCAGGTGAGATTGTAGCCGTAACGGTAAACCTATAAAATATTTAAAAAACATTGTATCAGTCGAAGATACTTTTTTATATATCTAAATCTAATAATACACAAAAATACCATAGAACGTTTTAAATAAAAGTTTTGAGATTCAACTTTATAACCCAAAAATACATTCGCGGTGTACATCTGACCCACCTGCTAAATCTTAGCGCAGACACAATAAAGGGCAAGCAATGAAAGGGCTCGACCCTCGCCCCATAATCATCGGCTGCGCACACACGTATATAAATAGGGAATAAAAAACAAAACTGACATTGCAAAAAAATGGAAAGATGGCAAAGGTGTCTCAATTTTTAATAAAAAAAAAAACTTCGCCAAGGTTAAGACCCATGGGAAAGAGTTAGATACGGTATACGGCGTTCTTTTTTAACGAAATGCGATATCTTCCGTGATTTTTTTATCTTAACTGTGCATTCGTACCGTTTAACTATTGTGACCTTTTTCAATTAAAAAAAAACTCAGTTTCACCCCTTTTAGGAAGTAGTTTGAGGAGACGCGTGAGATAATTTTTTTTTTTACCTTTTTCGCGAGTTTGATTTATAACTGTTTGCGGTAATTTGAGATTTTTATAACATTCTGTTGTAGGTGATTGATATTCCGGCTTAAATAACGGTTTTTTTAGGAAAATATCATAATTAAACTTTTTTGATAGTATTTTGTTACTTATTTCTGATGTTAATACTTGTCTTACAGTTTTATAAAAAGAGGACAGATTGCGATGACCACACACCACTTGGAATTACCGTTTTAGTGGCAAGCCTAGGCGTATTGTGTTTTAGTATAACCTTGTATACATTGAGGATTAGGAGGGAAAGATCAACTGGGTGACCACCCGCTCTCTTATTATATAATTCACAGAAACAAAGTGACAGCAAATATCGCTTAGTATGTTTTTCAAAATATCAAAATCGTATTACGCATCAGCGTAAGTATAGTAAATTTGTCCATTATTGGCGATTATTGCTACTTTTGAAATCGTATTGCTATTGTTTTGCTATTGCGAATTTCGTAATGAAGAGGTCATCTACGTAACATTGATTTGGTTATAACGTTTTTCTTGTATATTAACCTAGTAGCTTACAACGAGAACTAACAATGATTTTTTGATGGTCACCATTGATTTTGTGTTGTATTGTTCTTATAATTAGTCTCAGTAAAAAAGATTTTGTAGTTTTCTTTTAGAATATTAAATTTAAATAAGATTGTAGAATTATTGTGGCTTGCAAGAGTATTTAATTAAATAAAAAGTATGAAATTGTTTATGTCATACGAAACTGATTTCAGAAATTTGTAAACCAAGTTGTTATTTATGTATTAACCATACTTGTGTACATTTCTTCCAATCAGAAACTATTGTCCGCACATAATAACCATGACCAAGATGTGTCCCTATTGTCCAAGATTAACAAAAAAAAGTGAAGAAAAAGCATTGACTTTGGGGTCAGAGCTCACACGTTCTTCAATTGATATAATTTGCAAAAGGGTCACCAAGGGTCTATTTTAACCAAAAAGAGGTCAGTATGTTCTATAGGGAAGTTCACGGATTGAATTCCAAGAATGTGTACTTTATTTTTATTTTTTTTAGTAATATGATATTTGTGTGACCTCGGGTCAATCGGAACCTTGTTGCGAAATTAAGGGTGAAGATTGTTCAATTGGAATGAATTGTAAATTATTAGATAATTTCATATAATAGTCGTAAGAAACGTGGAAAGGATTGATTTGGTCAAAAAGAACTCAACTGAATTTTCTTCAAACACTTTTTTCAAAATACTTCTTAGGGCTATCAGAAGAAAGAAAACTTTCTATTCTATTACAAAATAAATTATTTTAATAACTGAGATACTTTATAACATAGTTCTTTAGTAATATAATATAATATGGTGATAAGATATTTTTTAATATCTAAAGGTATGTTCTGATAGCTGCACTTGAATAGGAATATCATAGCAAGTCGGTTTGAGTATTGCCAGCAAAGGCTCCCGTTGTCACTTAATATTAGGTGAAATTTGTGGTCTAACACTGAACTGATTAATAATTAAATAAATATTTTTGACTATTTATTTATTTTTTATTAGTTTATTATTTTTCTTTATAATTATTTTTTTAATAGGACTAAGTAATTTGATAATTACATTTAAAAATACTAAAAGTATGTTATCCAAAACTATGGAATTTAATTTTAGATGAAATTAAACATTATACACTACACACATACACTCACATACCCGTGATTATCACATTCGAATTTAATTTAAAAATATTGACTGCTTCGCGGGTCTAGTGGTTAAAGCAGTTACCTCGATGAAGTGTTGGGGGTTCAAGTATCGCATAGAATAATGTTTTGAATGATCCATAATTCCGTTGATCCATGATCCGTTAATGGTAGTTATAAAGACCTTTTTAATTAACATTGGCTTTAAATTAGATATATAAACGAAAAAACAAAGCTGTAAGGAAAAAGATATTTTATTAGAAGCTGAAATTGTGTAATTTTTTTTTAAATGTTCAAGATAAATATAAGTCTTTCCCTTCGAAATCAAAAAGGAAAAGGGATTGAATAATATCAACGAAAAAATATATATAAAATGCAGATTAACCTTGAGCAACTGTTTTTAATTCCATACAGCGGCCTCATCGACCCCTTAATATTTTATAACCAGAATCTATTTCCCACGATTCACCCCAAAATTTTAAGAGTTATCTTTTAACGCCATGCGAACATTAAAAAAGTAGATCACTTTAGAATTTCGGTATCATTATTTTAATTTTTTTATGTCAAAAGACCTCTTTTTGCGTTTTTTTTGTTGCTTCATCGTGACCCCATTTCGTGATGAGGTCCCGACATTCTGAACTAGGTTTAACCCTGCGCTATTTTGAAATTTGATCTAATTTTTTTTAATTCTCATTTTTTATATGCCTTAGAGTTTTTCAAAAGAGTTTTCTTGTGAGAACTTTATGGTGGATTGAAAGTGGTGCAGTCAACTGTTCGATTCATATGAACTATGAACCGACATATTATTTAGTATAAGTTTACATTATTGATGATTTTCTTTTTGTTTGTATCTGTCACTAGATTTTACGTTCGGCTTCGCTCGCGTTATCATTGTTTTTGTCATATAAATGGGATGACGAAAAAAAAGTTTCATACAAACTTTATCTCTCTCTTTATCCCACTTCCAATAAAGTTTTCGCGAGAAAAAGTAGCCTATCACCGTCTCCAGGTTTCCATATATCTCCATACCAAAATTCCTTATAATCGATACAGCGGTTTAGGCGTGAAAACGTAACAAACGAACAAACTCACCTTCACATTTATAATATTTTAAGGATTATTGCGCTTAATTTGCTTAAATATATATTCAACCAGAATAATATGCTGATGGCGTTGACATATTCGAATAGTATTGGCGACCGATGGGCGCTAACGACTATGCATTCGAGTTCTACATATGTAGATAACATAGTAAATAATATGATTTGATAACTCAGTAAACTGACTTTACGCATTTATTATTTACGATTTTACAAACAAAAAATTCTGCAGTTTACCTCACAAATATCATTTTACATAGGTACTTTAATGTAGATTATTACAAAGTAAGTAAATGTATAACATCTACACATTTCTGTATATAGATGAACATATTCCTAGCTATTCCTGAAGATTCTTAAGACACTCATCATATGTGAGACCTTATATATCTCATTATATTAAAAAAATGGAAAATATTAAAATGCATACAAACCAAAATGTTCATACATTATATTGGTAGTTTCAAGGTATTTGGGATTAAACCTTACGACAGTAATACGGAAAGTGTATAAGAAATTTATTTCAAAGGTTGTTGATTGAAATTACACGCTGTCTGTAAATCAGAAGTCAATTAAAATATCATGATAAACCACTGCATATTTTTTGGCAATCATGTTATAGCAACGAGATTCGGTACTACATATGTATTTATTCCAGCATTAAATCAACGAGTAAGTATTAACTTATTCTTGCATTTTCTATCTTATAGACTGGAAGAATAATAAAATGGACTGGGGCCAGAAGACAAAAGAGCGAGATACAGATATCAATTGGGCAGGTGGAATATTGAGAAGAAAGTGCTTATAGTCACGGATAGATAAAAAAGGAAACTCTTTGCTGGAATATTTTACCTGTACGGAGTCTATATAAGCTTCTTCACCTAAACATAATTATAATAAATGTGACTGTATTATTATTATTGGAATAAAACCAAATGGTAAAATATTCTACTAACACGTTGGTTGGACAAAACTTCGTAGAGAAGCCAGTTAAATACATAAGAATAAATTATATTTACCCGGCGCGGCGAGATGAACGAACCCTTTTCAAAGACAATTCTGTTACACTTCATCATATCGATATTACATGTATCGATATGAAAAAAAAAACATATTCGAACAGCCGTTTCTCGGTAAAAACACCATACGAGTCCGCATATGCGATACTAAAAATAATTTTCAACGTTTAATACAAAAATCGCAATAATTAACTTCGTTACAGACCAATAAATTACAACACAAGAAAGAAATGCTATACGACACACGTGCGTATGCGCATTGCGTACGTATACACCCACACGTACGTAGATAGGGCGGGGCGGACGCCTAATCGGGGAGTGTCAATAATTTATCGACATTTTCAATTTTAGATAAAGTTTTGAGTAATGCTTTTAATGGGTTTATTCGATATTATATGAAAGTGTTTTTACCGAGTAATTTCTATACACATATCTACTTATTATATATGTCTTTGTAAGTTATTATTATTAAAAAAAATGTAATAGGGACCAAACGAGTAAGCATGTCACCTGATTGTAAGTGATCCCCACCACCCACAACAACCACACTCACATCGCAGATGCATCGCCGTACTTTTATTGAAGTAACTGGTTCTCAAGTACAACTGCCGGAACACACCTATGTGTATTTGGCGGCAGATTTTCAACTTGAGGGTGGTAGCTAGCCAGACAGACATTAGAAAAACCCCTAACACTATGCTATGGTTTCCTCACAATGTTTTTCTTCACCGTAAGTTCGAGCTCATTGTGGGTAGTTAGATTTGAACTCACGTCCCATGACGCGGCTTTCCTACACTACCACTGCGCTATTATCGCTGAAATGTAATTAACTGGTATTTTCTCCTAGACATCTAATTACCACTTTACCCTTTATATAAGTCCAAATATAATCGTCTTGAAACAAAACCACGGTATGAGAAACACTTTTTTTAAGTGGTGAAAAAAAAACATTTGCAGACATCCACTCGCTTCATTCTGTGCGGGCTTATGAGTGGGGCATATGAGATTTTTGTGAGAAGTGCTATCAAATACTCACTAAAAAGATACCACGACTACCTTTAATCTCCCTTGTTACTACAAACCGGAGATTGCTTTTGAACTATTTCCAGGCGTAAGACGAGTGTACTAGTGTGTATTATCAAACATTACAAATGAGAAATCCTAATACAGAAGAAAGAAAGAAGTTACAGTTTTGAGAGTTATCCAGTTAAACTTTGCACAGATTTATACACTAAATGATGAGTCTATATTCTAAAATTCTCCTGACTGTACATATTTTTGCATGAATATAATAAAAATGCAATATCATCATAATATCCATAGATTGATTATTATGAATATTATTAACATTATCGTAGTCAGAACTGCAAGGCAAAAAAAAAGCGGCCATTCATAAAACTTCAAACCAAATAATAATTCGCGACGTTAAGAATAAAATATGTTTTGCCGGCCTTACTTGGGTCAGCGAGTAGTGCGTAAGTGAGTTGTAATATTATATTATTTTAAACTGAGTATTGACCAAGGAGGACAACAACTTATCTGACCTAAAGTTATACTAAAAGGAAACGCACATAAACAAATATCTCTTCTCGATTTAGCGAGTGGTAGCAATGCAGTCAACATAAATGCTATTCATAAATTAAGTATATATCATAATTTAAAACATTATAACTTCTTTCATAACTTAAACAGTTAACTCATGATTGCTACCTGACCTAACTGGCGAAGTGAAGTGAAGTATTTTTATTGTGATATTTTTCTTTAATTCAAATACCTTACTTATATAATCACAGACTGGTTAAATTTAAAATATTTTTTGTAATTCATTCCACTGTAAATAATTTACTTACAGTAAAGAGTTACTGTAGTTCATGTATATTTTCATGTATTTCTAATGCCCACTTAGGCAGCTACCACCCTTAACTTAAAAATTTACTGTCAAATACCTGTGCGTTTATTCCAGCAGTTGCACTTGAGAGCCAGTCCGTCCACTGGGCTTAGCGTACCCACCACGTTGGATAACATACTCAGCTAATAACAGGAGATATTGGAGCCATAACGGTAAATAACAAATAATAAAAAACGCACAAGAATACTTACTGAAACTTAAACGGCTACCCACACTCGCCTAATGTGCCAAAAACCAGAAATTGTTTTTGCATTTATTCCCAATTATGCATACTAGAGAGACCAGTGATTAAATAAATAAGTGTTATTCCTAAGAATATAAATCGATATCGATTTGGTGAATCATTTGCAAAGGTAGCATCACTAATTTCTGGCCGATCACAAATACATTCATATGATTTATTGTCAACATGGGTAACAACTCATGTGTGGAAAGTATCATTCGCGTACACATCCGCACAATTGAGTTCATACACGAAAACGCACACACTTCCACCCGCGGATTATTATGCGAACGAGTCGCAAGCAGACGTGATACTTTGGAAAACGTTTTGTATTGCATACCATCGCGCTCATCCATCCGAAGGGTAAACAGAATTGATTCTATATTGCGTCAACCATGATCTGTTGTATTGAACCTTGGACTATGTCATAAAGTTGGATCGTTCGCATGTTCCATTGATAAGATTTTTTTTTTAATAAAAAAAATATCTACCGAAAATGCGAGATGTGTAATTAAGAAGAAGACGTATAAGACATTTTAATGGAATGTGCTAGTAACGAATCTCAAAGCGACAAATATCTAAATATAATTATAATATGGGTACATGCAACGAAATACTGGCTCGCCCAACATGTAAAAAAGCCAAATAAATTTATGATTTGGTTGAAATCGATATTGGGCAGAGGAATTACGGATGAGGGTACGGATGTTCTATCTGAATAAAGTCTCCATAAAATAAAGATTAAAAAAACTAATCTTTTTGTATTAAATACAACATCTCTACATAAATACGAGGAACTTCAAACATACATTTGCTATTTGTGGGATTCGAATGTACAGCACTTGTTTTGTGGAATTACCGACGCGATCTCTTAATCCACTATGCCATCAGCATCCGTGTAGTGTAGTTTTTTAGTCTTCACAATAAAAGTACAGTCATAATCATTAAAATGCGGGTCATATGTTAAACAGAAACAAATCATCTATAATACTTAATGGAATTCTTGAAACAGACTGACTTACTCATGTTTCACGGCTATAGCCGATGAGTCTAAAGACTTGGAACTTTACACATAAGTTCTTATAATGTTAGTGAATACATGAAAATAGTTATTAAAATTGAATTCCTTAAATAAAACTTGCCTATAATGTTAAAAAACTTCCACAAACCGCGAAATCTCACACTGGTTTCATCAAGAAATGTATCATTTAATATTCGAGTTTGTTTCAAATGGGATACAATAAACGAAGATAAGCAAAGATATAACTTTTACATAAACTAGAGACTGCAAACTGCCTGTTAGTAACTTAGGTTAAAATTATACTTCATATTAATGTTATAAACCAGAAAGGGAGTTTATTTGTTTGTTACGTTTTCACGCCTAAACCGCTAAATCATTTGTAATGAATTATGATACACAGATAGATGAGACCTCGGAGACGGAGGTAGGCTACTTCTTCTCGCGAAAAACTTATAGGAAGTGGGGTAAAGAGAGAGAGATAAATTATGTATGAAAATTTTTATTGCATTAACCGATTTGTTTGTTATACCAATATTAACGCGAGTGAAGCCGCATGTAAAAGCTAGTATCTATATAAAAGCTTAGTTTAATAAGTTCAAGCGCCATGTGTCTTCAGAGCCAGTTAATTTTAATTTAAAAAAAGGTATCCATTGGAAACTTGACATATATGAAAATTATGAGAAATACATGATACTTACTAATAATGAAAACTTTTAAATACAATTTTTGTTTTTTTTTTTAAATAAATGTTTTGTGAACAATTATATTTTTACGAAAATGATAAATTAAATACGTTAACATTGCTCTGGTTTCTGTTTTTTTTTATAGATAAGGTTTAACGTTATAGTCAAAATCTCAGCTGATGTTGTGAAGCATGGTGGTAGGGCCTTTTTTAATGCCCGCCTGGCTAGTTACCACCCTCAAGATGAAAATCTGCCGTAAAATACCAATAGGTGTATTCCAGCAGTTGCACTTGAGAGCCAGTCCTATCTATAAAGGCCGGCAACACACCAGCGATTCCTCTCGTTTTGTGGGTGTCCATGGGCGGCGATGATCACTTACATGCTGACATGACATGCTTGCTCGTTTACCCCCTATATCATAAAAAAAGTAACGTGGCTCAATATGGAGGACACGCTTCGACTAGGGTAGGGTCTGGTTCTCAAATGCAACTGCGGGAACACAGCTATAGGTATGTGGCTTAACTTAAGGGTAGTAGCTAACCAGGCGGGCTATAGAAAAAGCTCTACGACTATGCTATGGTTTCATCACAATGTTTCCTTCACCGGTAGTTCAAACTCATTGTAGGTGAATTCTAACGCACGTCCCTTGACGCGGCGTCCGTACACACTACCAACTGAGCTATCATCGCAACTATAAACCTATTTAAAAAATGTTGCCTGTTTCTATAACTTTTCTCAGTACTGATTTGTTATTATCAGTGTTACCGTCATGTTAAATAACTTAAAATCTTCCTCAATGATTGCTATATCAAATACAAAATCAATTTTTGAAATCCGACTGCTAGTTCCAAAGATTAACGAGTTCAAACAAAGTTTTTTGCTTTATAATCCCTACTAATATTATAAATGTGAATGTATGTTTGTTTTTTACGTTTTCACGTGAAAACTACTTAACCGATCATTATGAAACTCTGTACACATATTCTTGGAAGTATTACAAGTAACACAGGATACTTTTATTGATTTTTTTATCAAATATTTTTTTTTTTGTTAAATAATCTCAAAATTTAGCTACTTTAACGCCATTTAGCATTCCAGAATATAGGTGATACGAAGTTCACCGGGTCAGGTAGTATAAACATAGATTGACTATAATGCCCGCCTGACTAACTAGCACCTTCCATGGCCCTCTAAGCTTAGAGTGTTACCATCCTAGACTACCTTGTTAATTACTATTATTATTATTATTGAGGTGATTAAAATTAGATCTATAAAAAATATATTATGGAAAATTTCGTATTAGTTGACGGTCACATCTTTTATTATAATATATTACTTCCGGCCATTACACAGGAAACAATCAAAATTTAATGACGTTTGATTCCATTCTGAACATCATCAGTACCTATATTCCTATGTTCAAACAATACCTGGTATGCGCAAAATATTTGATTTTGATTTGAGACTATTGCGATGAAAGCTCAGTGGTAGTGTATACGGACTCCACGTCAAAGGACGTAAGTTCGAATCCACCTACAATAAGCTTGAACTTTCGCTGAAGGAACACATCGTGAGAAAGCCATAGCTTGCTCTATATCATGAAAAGTGTTGAGAACCCAACCTTCTTGTCTATTATTATAGTAACAAGACTTATTTTTATTCCCTCTGTTTTATACTTTTGTTTAATATTCGTATTATCTGTATATCAAACTATGTCAGTCTGCATATATTTATTATAACATGTACACAACAATTATTATATTATTTCTTTTCTTGTTTTCCCAACAAATAGTTCTATTCGACACCTAATCTGAGCTATTCCTTACAAAAGGTATATCTATGGTAAATCTTCAGTTAATACCAGTTCCGGTATTTTTGGAAATATCTCAGTATATATATAACTAGTACTTTAGTATGTCAATGAAAAATTTGATCTCCTATTTTACACACATAACACGAGAAATTTAAAAAACGCAGAAATATGTGTCTATTTTTTTTCGCTGAGGAATCTTTATATTATATTTCAAGTCAATGTGTGAACACTTTTTTTCTCCCTCATACAAACTTTGCCACCTCTGCTTACACTCTTAAGGGTTAAATTCCAAAAACCTTTTTTCAAATAAGCGTTTACATCACAAAACGGAACTGACTGTGCGTTAATGACAGTCAATCAACGTATATATACAGTTTTTAGTTATATATACGATTTTTTTTTCATTTAGCAAATCACTAAAATATTGTACATTGAAGATATTGATATAATAAAGACGTTATTGTAAAATGTAGCTTAGACATTATACTAAATGTTTCCAATATTACTGGCGATGTCATGGACATGTCAATAAAGCCGTGGTTCCCTTCTTAGAATCTACCAAGGAATTATAGTGATATTTCAGACTGGACCGTTGTTATTATTTCAAATTCGTATCATATTTGCAAAATAATCAAGTTTCATTCTTTTTTATTTCACCAATTACCGAATTTTAATTAACATATGTGTGAATAAAAAATTAGAACCAAAATAATATTTCATAATTTGCTTCAATATCCTTGACAAAGTTTAATTTTAACTTTCATTGCTGAATTCATTTCATTAATTTACTATTATTATAATTGTTTATTCAAATGTTCTATTCAATATTTAATGTTACATAATATTGTTCGTAATATAAGTATTATTATCAATGTGTTAACAAGTCATACATAACAACATAAGTCTAGTACCTTCTTTTTGTAATTTTTATTGTATTATTTATTTGACTGTCGACTGTTGTGTTTTGCATAGTTATATTATAAATAAAAAAAAAATCATAGAGAGCCTTTAAACCTATCCTAGTGTGTTTATTACATAGATTATAAGTGACATATAATAATAACAAGCGAAACGAGTGTTAGAATAATGATTTACCGTCACAATGTGATTGCAACACGATAACTTTCTTTATAGAGTACTCGGGGTTACTAAAATTCAAAGGCCCAAAGCGATAATTTCCCAATTCAATTATATCAATTTGAATGATTAATTGTAAATTATATCGGGTTAATAGTGATACGACAATTGGCACAGCGGCGTACGGACGTGACTGGCGCGGTTCCGGGTTCGTTGCCCGTGTCGGGTGGATGTATGAAAAATAAAATATGTATGTGTATTCATGATCGGTGAAGACAGTGATTTTAAAACAAGATAAAAATTATAATATTTTAATATATTACTACCCGATTAAAAGTTATGCTGACCGGAAGTTTGCATAATATGGATACATTGTCTGTTAATTTATCAACCCGTCTATTGCCAGCCAAATCAAGCTGAGTGAAAGGGATCTACAACCAACTATACCGCGGCTTTCACCATAGAAGAAGTTTGGGCGCTGTCCTTGGTCTCTGGTAACACGGAAGATTGAAGTCTTGTCATGATGATTTTTAATGGGTAGTTTGATAAAGCTTGTCACCCCATGAGTCGCTAGATGCCCCTTTAGCCGTGACCTAAGCGTAGGTAGCGCGATTATGCATTGCGATGAGGAAGGAAAAATTACAACACAAGGGTTTACACGCAGCTTCGCTCACGTTAATATTAAGTTATTGTCAAATTTGATGACGTAATAAAAATAATCAAACAAAGTTTATTCCTCTCTTTACCCAACTTCCAATAAGATATTCGCGAAAAAAAATGTAGCCTATCTGCGTATGCAAGTTGACATCAATCTCTGTATCAAAATTTATCACAATGAATATAGCGGTTTAGGCGTGAAAGCATAACAAACAAAACAATAAATAAACTCACTTTCGCATTTATAATATTAGTAAGTATAAGAATTAGTATTTTCACTATTACGCTATATAACGCTATATTACGTTTTACGTTATACGACCTACTAAATGACAGAAAATGACAACTAGGTTAATTTATATGTGACCGAAGTGGAAACGAAAGGTATACCAGCAAAATCTTTCTGTAATCTAGTAAAACATCTTAGCTTGTCTAGGACTGTAATAAGTTCTATATCAGAACGTGCCTCTAAAGCTGCGCTAGCAGTTTCCTACCCAATTAGGCTGGGCGGGGAGAGAAGCACGTTTTAACGGGGGTGTCTTCAATTTACACTTGTGTTACACGCTATTTCTCGGAGTTTCCCTCTCTGGCACACGATGGACCCGACACCTGCAAGGTGAATCTATGGATTACGAACAAGTACGTATCTCTAATCCATAATGTTAACTATCACCGTTTCAAATTTCATGTAAATTTTTGTTGTAGTTTTACAATAACAGACAAGAATCGGAAGAAATAAAAAAAGCGGTCTCTGTATCGATAACAAAATGTACGCCAACTATAGTTATCAAAATTTCAAAAGTGCACGCCTTATAACGCATTTACAATTTAATGACGTAGATTTAAGCATTCATAATAGAAAGTAATCCTATGTCATTCTATAGAGAATAAAAATAAAAATGGTTACAATACATTATGCTTTTTGAGTGTATTCGTCAAACATCCATACACAAATCCGGACGTCCAGGAAAATAATTTAAAATAATTATCATTAAAGTCTCGAAAATTGCTCGACTTTGATATTTTGTGAGTAATGCACAAACTCAAACACTTCGCGTTATAAGGCGTGCAATAGTATTAAACGTATTTGGCTTAATAATAGTTTTATTATATGTATAGATTTTCATCTATACAAAAATAATTCTATATAAAAATAACTTCTATTTATTATAAGCGGTTACATTATAATAAGTGAAAAATGCATGCGGTAACAGTAGATGCGCCGGCGCAGCCCCCGCGCCCGCGTTGACGGACGCGTCTGCATTACATTTGTTGCGCAAAAATAAACCGGTGACATTTCGCTGCACGGGAATCGAACTGTTTAGTTGTGTAATTACATACAGCGTTCGGTCTCGTGCCAACGATTGTTATTGTCTTATTTCCATCGGGCCCAGGGTTCCTTTGTGAAGCGAATTAATCATTATACCCAATGACGTTTCGTGTCCGTACATATGCATTTTATACAACCGCGATTATTTCTTCTTAATATTGATATATGCTTTTATTATAAGTAATTTTTATCCAATAATTCAAATTAGACTGTAATTAATGAAATTATAAGTTAGAATTTGGTTGAAGTACTTTTTTTTAATACACTTGTAAACACGTATGTAATTTTTAAAATTATTTAGCATCATTTCAAAATTACGTGAACTATGTGTTTGACGTTAATAGTTTGAATGTAAACAATAAATGTTTTATTTAATTTAATATATTTAAGCTTCCTGCACTTCTTCTCTATAGTAAACCTTAAATAATGTGTCAGTAGTGAGATTCATCTAATCTCTTCAGTATTCTTAAATAGAGGTCCAAAGTTTTCGCTTCATATATTAATAGACAGCCAAGTTATTCTACTATAAATATTATTAGCTTTTTGAGAAATTTTCTAAAATTTATGTCTATACATTTCAATAAGTGCTACCTTTTTAAGCGATGATAACTTTATATACCTGTAAAGAATTCTCCAGAAGAAGCAATATATCTGTTTTGACTGAATTGATAACAACAGTTTTGTTTGTGTACTGCAAATTTAGATGCGATGATGGCTCAGTCGGTCTTGTGTATGGACGCCGCATCAATGGACCCGAGTTTGAATTCCCGCAATCATCCTGAACTTTTGGCGAAGGAAAACATCAATTGCATATTGTAGGGCTTTTCCTAAGGGCTTTCTTTTTCTTTTTCGAAAATTTGCCGCCCAATACCAACAGGTGTGTTCAGGCAATTGCATTTGAGAGCCAGTCCATTCACTAAGTGTAGCGAGTTCAGTATCCACGGCCACATCATCTCTTAAAATCAGGTGAGATTGTGCCCAGAATGCAAAACCTAGTAAGTTTAAAAACACAGTTACATTTTTGTGACTATTTAGCATCGAACGAACTGCATACTACGCAACTATTTAAGCTTACTCTTAGATCAGCCTTGAGATATCACTTACTGACTTATTGTTTAAAATGTCACTTATTGTTTTAAAAATACCCCTGTCACCAACTGACGAGCAAATTGACTGGTTGAATTTTATCGCAATTAGTAAGCGTGTAGAGTCACTCATAGTAATTATAATTATGTGTTATTTTACCTTTAAACTAGTTACACCTACCCGGAATTGCATTGCAATGTCACGAAAGTGTTTGGTTTCATAAACTGTTCGCTTTCATTAAAAATCTTGTCAGGCTTATGAAGAAGTAATCATCAAAAGTTCATCCCACTTAAATGAATAGTTTAGGAACGCATAGCGGAAAAACATGCAAACCAACATTTATTTTTATTTATATACTATTTATATATAGATAGATGATTCTTTAAAGAGTGGAGATTAAGCATCTGAGAAACAAATAGAATAAACAGAGTTTTCAAGCTATTTAAACAAAACGACACTTCTTAGCGCTATCGAAAATGGGCTGTCGACATCTTCGCAGTGTCCACAAAACTTTGATGATCATCAACACCGTATTATAAATGGGGTTGGTAATAGTAAAACAATACCTTACTGGGGGGTACACAATATAATATAATCCTTATAATATAACGACATATTTGTATTCAATTAGAGAGCGGCCACCGTAGACTTGCCCCCATTTTAATAACGTGGTGCTTAAAATCCTATTATTTACGGACTCCCTTATCACAACGCGTAGACCCATAACCTGGGCTCAGATCAAGGCGAGAAGTTCGTGTGGCACGACTCGTAGGGTATAAGCACCCAACACTACCCTGTTGTATTATGTCGTTAATTTAGTATTAAGAATGGCACCCCATACAGTTTCTCTTTACAGTTTTTTTTATCAAATATAGAAATGACAACTTGTTTAGTGGAGTGGGTACATATGCCAGGGCGGTAGTTGTACACATTTCGTGGTGCGGTATCAGACTACGAGACTACGTATATCTATAAACTATGTTCATAACTTCGTTCGCGTAGTACTATAAACTATACAATATTATTTTCCGTTTTTGTAACTTCTTTCAATATAAATTTGCTGCTATTGATGGTAGTGTGATGTTAAATACCCTAAAGCCTTCCTCAATGATTGCACTGTTAAATACACAAATAAAAGGAACAAAATAAAGTTATTCAGTGCCACAGACAAAAAATATCCAGTAATAATAGTTTATAATAATATTTTGTTAATATATATTTTCCTCTATTTGTTTTGTTAAATGTTTGATTTACATTGTATAAGAGTAACTATAGTAAAAGTAGTCGAACTGGTGTAAAATAAATAAATAATTTCGTACCAACAAGTTCCATCTTTTAGATATATTATAATATCGGTTTGTTTTTCCATTTTCTTTTATAAAGATCATAACATCATATCTCGTTTTCCTTGTTCGACGTTATCAAGAATCTAACTGCAGCTGGCCAAAATTATCCATCAACATTTACCTTTATTTTTTGTAATCTGACTGGTGGTTACTACGATTAGCGTGGCCAAACAAACAAACTTTTTCACTTTATAATATTAATATATATTGCGTAGGTTAGTAGAGATTATACGAACCTGTACTTGATCGGGTATAACAACGATAAACATGGTGATAATGATAATTATATACATTTTGTGCATCCAGCTGCCATGGGTATAATACAATCAGACACTGTGGATAAGATTAGCGACAGATTTCTTGGTGGTCATCGTTGTTTTTGGATTGTACTGCTCTTGCCATTAGAGACAATTCCAGCACTATATAGTACAAAAATAGGAACAATTTTATTATACTATTAAATATCTTCAGAGTCGTGTATGTGTACAGAACCATACAACAATAACTGAACCTCACGCTTTTCTATAAGTGTTAAATGTATTACAAAGTTATTAATTACTTTTATGCGATCATAATTTTATTCTACAATTAAATGGCCTTATGGTTGTCAGTGAAGCTAGTGCTATGCCTCAATATTTTTCAATGTAGGTTCGATCTTCTGTAGGATTATTTTTGTAGGTTAAAATTATAGATGTAAGAGTCTTCGCATGTCGTATGACGATACCATGGGCAGTCAGTACAGACTCCAACTCCCAATTTACTAGCTAATCTTTTTACCATGACACTGGCGTATTTTTTTTAATACGGTCTGTTCCGATACGAAGAGGAAATAGAAGAATACTTTCATTTGTTTTCTGATAATGGATGTGTAATAAATATCTGGCTTAATGATTTAAAACAGTAGGTACCAACAGCACAAGCGCTAGTTTCTATTACTCGCGTATATAAAATCCATCTTCATTCCAACCGTGTCTAGGTTAATAGTTACTTATAAAAAAATTATGTGTACCTTTCCATCTCGAATAATTATAGAGAAAGCTAGCTGTACCAGCGACTTCGTTCGCATGGAACTGAAAATTATTTAACTAATTTATAGCCTACGTTACTCAGGAATAATGTAGCATTCTAATGGTGAAAGAATTTTTGAAATCGGTCCAGTAGTTCTTTATAATATTAGTATAGATGTCCTTTTTCCGACTAGAACCTAATTGAAAATCCAAGGTTTTTACTCTAATAAAAATAAGTTTATGTTATTACGAACGTTAATCGGTTACATCTCATATCGAAGTTATCTATTTCTAATAGAGAGCTTTGGCAAAAAACACATTGTTTATATACTGTATAGGTTTACCATTTAGCTGCAACTTAGCCTAAACTTAAGTGACGATGCGGCCCAATATGATGGACATTTATTATGAAGCCTAATATTTTGAAGCGATGATAGCTCAGTGGTAGTGTGTACGACTTTGCGCCAAGGGACGTGAGTTCGAATCCAACCACCTACAATGAGCTTGAGCTTTCGGTGAAGGAAAACATCGCGAGCAAACATGGCACATAGCATGGTGGTAGGGCTTTTTCTGATGCCCGCCTGGCCAGCAACCACCCTCAAGTTGAAAATCTGCCGCCAAATACCAGTAGGTGTGTACCGGCAGTTGCACTTGAGAGCCAGTTCATCAACAGGCTTAGCGCGTCTATCAACTTGGGCCGTATCGTCACTTAAGATCAGGTGAGATTATGGCCATAACGCTAAGCCTTAACTATAAAAAAAAATACACCCTAAGACTAGTGCAGGGACTTAAACGGTCTTAGAAAATGCTCCAACAACAATCCTATAGTTTCATCACAAAGTTTTCCTTCAACGAAAGCTAGACTAATTCCAAGGATTCGAACTCACGTCGATTGAGGCTGAATCCGTACATACTACCACTCAGCTATAATTAGTTCTTAATACCTTTAGTCAAACTAAAAATAGTTTAAGTATACTGAATTCCAGTATATTGTATATTATCATACTAAAACAAGGTTTAAATACTTATACGAATAAAGAAAAACTAGCATCTACTCACTGTGAGATGTAAAAAGTATCGATTCTCGATATACATCGATTAAGATGTATGACACAATCTGTTGCTACCTATACTAATTATTATTACACGAAGTTCCTCGCGTTGATAAGCACAAAAAGCCTTATAAAGAACGTTATAAAACTGACCCAAAGATCGTCCGGTCGAAGGTCAAACATACCAAGTACAAATACCAGAGAGTAAAAATAATAATAATAAAAAATACACGATCTTAACAGTTAACCCTAAAGGACCCTTGCTTAAGTTTTTTGACAGAAAAAAAAAACGCCCGAACTTGCGCCCAACTCGTATTCGTGGCCGAGCGGCTGCAGCGCGCGGTCGCATGTGATAAACCCGTACAATAGCATTCCGATTTCGAATTTCCAGGAGCGCGGGAAAACTCGATACTCCCGAAAACGTACCGGGGTACCATTTTGAAATATAATATAATCGCCGTCCGTAACGTAGCATTCGAAGAATCGTTACAATATTTTCGATAACACTGTATAGCGGCCATTGTTTATTATTATGATTCGTATATATATTGAACCGTGTATTGTTTTAAATTATTTCGACATTGTCGGAATTCTATTGTGCGACTGTTAATTGTTTAATGTTTTGCTTAATCTAAGGGCCCCGTCGAGATGAATAAGGTTCGGGTTTACATTTTCGCCGGCGTTATAAACAATTGATAATTTCGCGGAGGAGTCGAGAGCGTGGTTTTTTATGAATGTTTTTGCGTATCGGCCGGCCGGTGGGGGAAGGGTGGGGCCTCAGTTGACTCGTCCCTCTCCTAGCGAGTATTTTGATTTAGTTTCCGAGTATTACGCAGATGTAGCATTTTTTTCAGTCGCGTGTGTACGGCGCGCGCGGCTTCATTGTAGTTCCGTGTGTTTCGGATATTTTTCTTTTTTCCTCCATTTTTACTTACTTTCCGCGCGACTTTTGAAACTTTGACTGAAACTTTGCTTCGCAGGTCGTGAAGGAGAAACAGATTTTTTTTTATTAAGTTGAAAACTTTGTTTTTATAATAACTGATTTGTGGTTTTTCTGTGACGGGGTGACAATAAAGATTTATTTTTGTGGAAAACCTAAGTGACATTGTGTATTAGCGTCACGTCGTGTTGTTTGAGTACGTTTTCAAATTTGGATGTCTTAGTTTGAGGTAAGTTTTTTTTAATGTAATTGTATGTATCTAATTTGATGTATGAAAAGTTCGTCATATTCGTTCCTTAAATATCGTTTCGTGTTGAAAGTGTAAACCTAATTCAATGAACTTAAATTTTACTTAATGCATCTAGTTCTTTTATTTTCGTGGCTAACTTACTAATAGCAAAATATAAAATGCTGTACATAAATAAAAAAATTAAGAACCTTAAATAATTCGTTAAGCGATTGAAAATTATAACATACTTGATTAGACATAAACCGTAATTTAAATGGTTAATCAATAAAATTTTAAGTAATTCGTTAGAGTAAAAATTATCATTATTGGCCTCGATTTGTTATAATGAAGTAATAATTTAAATATTGCAATGAAGAACACGTAAATGGGAAATTATTCATTTATTTAAAACAATCACTATAGAATATATATATATATTAAAAAATTAACTATTCTGTTTAGTATTTTATGTGTATCTTAGTCATTTTATAATTGGGATATAAATCTTAATAAAAGCTACTGTAATGCTTTTCGAGATGTTCATTCAATTGAAGGGATCGTGAAGCTTTGTCAATTTTATTAAGCGCGATATTAAAAGCGACATTACTACGTCGATAATGTTAACCAATAGTTTTAAACGGAACGAAAAATATCAAAACTGATAATTCAAATTGATAATCTCATAATTAGTACTAATAAGGGTATAGTAAAAAAAGTTTTAAAATATCAGTTTACCTAGTTAGTTTAGCGTTAGATTTTCATAACTATATCTTACTTTGAGAACTAATTTTAATTGGATTATAGTTTCATATTTAACTTGGTTATTATAAGTTCAACAAACATATTCGATACAATTTCATTTCATAAATACTTAACAATTATCTATATTAATATTATATAGCGGAATTGTTTGTTTGTTTAAACACGGTAATCATAGAAACTACCAGTCGAATTTCAAAAAATATTTGTGTAATCGATAGAGCAATGTTTAAGTAGACTATTTAACATCATGCTACCACTAATAGGAGCAAAGTTTTTTTGGAAGAAGTTCCAAAAAAAGTATTAAACTTAAAACATTTTACTTACAGAATATATACTTGTTTCTAACTTAAAGGTAACTTAATCTAAAATAGTACAATTTCTAACACGAGTTCCTTATACATCCAAGATTGATTAGTAAAGTGATATTGAAATATCATCTCCTTAAATAAGGATTTCAAAATAAAGATTCATGAGGTATTAATTAAAATTCTATCGAGCCACGGCGAGGATAGGTTTCAAAAGTTACATCCTATTGCGGATATCATAATCAAATGAGGATATATAAAAAATCTGTTTTTTTTTTATAATTGGAAGCAAAAACTACAAGTAATCTTAATAATTAATATTAGAAAGCTAGGCAAATTAAACATTACCATAAAAAGCAAGTTTTAAGCGGAAACCTCAATAAGTTTAGATGTAATTATTTACTGTATAACGCAGAAAATTAGGTATTAGATTATGAATTACTTGGTATTCAGTATCTATATTATAAAGCGGAAAAGTTTCTATGTTCGTATGAACGTGGTAATCTTAGAAACTACCAGTCGGATTAAAAAAAATCTATATGCGTTTGATAGATCAATAACTGAGGGAGGCTTCAGGCTATTGAACATCACATTATCATCAATAGAAGCAGAGATGTATTGAAAAAAGTTACAAAAACTGGAAAACATTATTAAATAAGTTTTAGTTCCACGCAAACGAAGTCGTTGGCGTAGCTAGTGGATAAATAAAAATGAACGTTTCTTTGTATGCTTGTCCTCTGCACATTCTTAAACCATTCATTCGGTTGTGATGCAATGTTGGTTATTTTCCCAGTGTACGCACAGGGCGGTTCCTAACCCAAAAAACGTGCTTTATATGAACACGTCTGTTAACATTAAAATACTCTAGTGATATCATTAACTTTAGTATTGCATTTTTACGAAAAATTAAACATTTCGTCTTTTTATAATTGTAGATCGTGATTTGCTTTTAGTGATAGTAGTTTCTTTGGTTTATCTAACCTTTGATCTAATATAAATTTGATATATATTGGAACATTTATTCAAGATTTACATAAAATAAAACGTTAGAAGATTTATTTACCGAGTGATAATTGTAATACCAATAAAAAAAATAATTAAAGAAGGTGTCTTTTACTTTTATATTAAGCTATCGGAAAATCGTGGTTTTACCTACATCTTCCTGATAGTCGTTGTTTCTGGGAGGTAGCGTGCTTAGTAACAGGCACTATGACGTTACTCCGTCGTGTTATGAAAAAAAAAGAATCTCAGATATTAAAATACGTCAGTTAGAGTAAGCGGCCGGGGTCGTAGGTTAAGTGGTTGAGTTAAATGGAACGGTATTGAATACTGTTCCGTTGTGTCGTTATTTTTTTTATCTAACATCAATTACGTAGATACAAACTATAGCAGATTTCTAGCATCTATGTTATATTAAATTGAAACTAGGATTTAAGTCTTTGAAATTCGTTAACGTACTGCCCGTGAAAACTCAACTATTATCAGTAATAAATTACGATTATTTCCCTACATGTTAATTATTTCCATGGACCTTCTACACGAAGATAGATTAGCCATTGGGAGCACATGAATGTGAGTTGAGGTGGTTAATGTAGCCAATGGTCAGGTGTAGTTTTTATATACTTTAATATGGTTTTTTATGTTCGTTCTGGGCTTTTCATCTCTACCCATGGTTCCAGGACCACGAGTGACTCTCTCTATCTTGTTCTAATTCGTTCAAACTTTGCTCTAATGATACTCTATTCATTTCTAATTTTTCGGAGCGTGTTGTGAATATTAACTTCTCTATCGCATCGATGGAATACGAAGTTTTGAATGTTGATAGATTTTTTAAATTATTTATTTTATTTTAAAAAGGCAAACCTGCACTATGGAACAAATTCTGTATCATAAAGGCCTTGCAAACAGAATTAACGAACACAAATTAAATCATTCGTGGAGCGCATAAATAATTATCTTGAGTGAGACTCGAATCCGCAGTACTTAGTGCGGCGGTAACTGCGCTACGATAGCTCAAATCACTGGGCAACTAACCGAGTAGTAAGAAAACTATAGATCTGATTATATTTAAGATTTCTCCGCAGTTCTAACAAATATACACGAGTTCTAGATCGCCGGCAAGAAATAGCCAACAATTTATAAACCCAAAAAAAAATATGTAACTATTAATCGATGTACACCATGTACTTTGGTTCTTACAACTTCCATTTTTTAGACAAGTACAATATCTGTTTATGTTTGTCCATTTACCTTATAAAGATCACTAGCTATGCCCGCAACCTCGTTCGCGTGGATGTAAAAATTATTTATTAATTTGTTTTTGTAACTTTTGTCAATGCAGCTATGCCCCTACTGGTGGTAGCGTGAAATTAATAGTCTAAAGCCTTTCTCCATGACTGCTCTATCAAATACAAAAATATTTTTTGGTATCCGACTCGAAGTTCCTAAGTTTAGCGCGTTCAAACAAACTTTTCCTCTTTAGAATATTAATATACATATGCTGACGACTAGAAGGAATTAAGTGCAACAGTCAAGATTTTTTTTTTCTGCTATAATATTTATTAATAATATTTAGTTAATATATATTTTCCTCTATTTGTTTTGTTAAATGTTTGATTTACATTTTATAAGAATGAGTGTTAAACTGGTGTAATCGTAATTAAAAAATTTAGTACCAAAAACTTCCATCTTTTAGATAAATTATAATATCGGTTTATGTTTTTCCGTTTTCTTTTATAAAGATCATTACATCATATCTCGTTTTCCTTGTGCGGCGTCATCAAGAATCTAACTGCAACTGACCAAAATCATTCATCAACATTTACTTATTTTTTTTTAGTTAAGGCTAAACGTTGTGGCCGTAATCTCACTTGATCTTAAGTGACGATACGACCCAAGTAGACAGACATGTTAAACCTGTGAAGGAACTAACTAGCTCAAGTGCAACTACCGGAACACACCTATTGGTATTTGGCGGCCAATTTTCAACTTGAGGGTGGTAGCTAGCCAGGTAGGCATTAGAACAGACCCTACCACCATCCAAAACTCACGCAAGACTACGTAATTTACTCGCAGATGATAATTGTATTAAGCCGCGTATATCTTTACGACTGTACAGACCATTCGTTTATGTTTGTCATTCCTCCATATTATATTAACCACAACATCATGTTTATAAACGTATACATTTATGAACAAAGGTAACAAAGAAATTCATGTTAAGTTTAAAATGTAAATATTTTAAAGTTATTTATTAATTTACATATCTTGCTAAATGACACTCATAAAATTTATTTATGACTGGCATTGCCTAAAATCAGAATAAAATTAGCCTGACAAGCTAATAGATTCAAAATAAAGTTTATTTTATCTATATTTTATAACTAGCTGTGGCCGTGTCTTCGCATGGAACTGAGTATATTTTTTAGCCAGACCCTAATTTTATCCAAAAATTAAAGGGTTTCCTTATAACATCAGCTATCTGCCAGCGAAAGTTCCGTTAAAATCGGTCCAGCCGTTTTAGAGATTATCAGGAACAAACATACAGACAACAGTTTTATATATATATTAGTAATAAACAGTTATTTTGGCATTACAGACACTTTAATTTTATGTTTTTGTTTAGATATGAGAAATATAAAAAATTTAGAAAACATATAGTGAATTTTTTTTATAAAAGACAAGGTTTTCACAACAACACCAACTACCAGGTACAACTGTAACTAAACAGTCATCATATGCATAAAAAACATTTAAATCGACCAAGTTGTTTAGAAGAAGAATAATTATGAATATACTAAAATTTTATATGTAAAAATTTTACCAAAAGACATGATTGTAATTCAAGTAAAACAAATATATTTGAGTATTTTGAATAATCATTTTAAATAAATAAAATAAAATAAACGAGTAGATACAAAAGAATCGTTTAAATTAACAGAAAAGAATGGCAAGGCCGTGCGGCGCGGCGTGCGGCTCAATTGGACGTTTTGCAATTTATATTTGTAATATGTAATGCTCAAGTGAATTGAAAAATGTAATTTTGTGTAATATAGTTTATTAGATATTTTTTTATGTCCTTCAGATTTTTTTTCCAATAAAATCTATATAATTTTAATTCCCGTAGCATATATTATAATATAATTAAACGGAAAAGTTTGCTTGTCTGAACGCGCTAATCTTAGGAACTACCGGTCCGATTTCAATAACTCTTTTTGTATTTGATAGCGCAATCATTCGTGAAGCCTACTGTTTAACATCACGCTGCCACCAATAGGAGGAAACCTCAATGGAAAGAATTTACAAAAACAGACAAAAATTACAAAAAAACATAATTTATTTATTACACAATTAATTATGCATGTAGGGATGATAGCGCAGTTGGTAGTTTGTACGAACGCCGTGTCAAGCGACGTGAGTTTAAATCTACCTACAAAAAGGTTGAGCTCTTAGGAAAGGAAAGCATCGTCATGAAACTATAGCTATACCACCAAATATAGCTTTTTTTAAGGCCGCTTGGCTAGCTACCATCCTCAAGTTGAAAATCTGCCACCAAATACATATAGATGTGTACCAACACTTGCACTTGGAGCCAGTTCCTCCGCTAGGCTTAGTGTGTCCACCATTTTGGCCCACATTGTTACCTAACTTATAAAAAAAACTTAACCACCAGGGGATGCCTTTGTAAGTAATTTGTAACGTAACTAAGAAACATCTTGGCAAAATTGCATGATTATCGATTATATGTCAGTGAGGTTTCAAGAAATTTATTCACCGGATGATGCAATTAATCGAGTGAAAAACAAACAAATATGTCTGTGGAACACCGAAATAAGATTACTCAGTAAAATCCTCGGTTACGTCAACCGTTTAACGCAAATTAAGTATTTTTGTAAACAATATGATATTACTTGTTATTGATGTGACAAAAACTCTCATTCTTAACAACGTGTTATTTGATTTTCCTGTTATTGCGCAAAAACAAAACGATATTCTAAGAAACGACGAAAAATACAAAAAAAAAACTGGATTCCAAATTTAAAAAACTTAGTCGTGTTCCTTTTATCATACAAATTTGTTGCAAGCTTTCATATTTCCTATATGTTTTACTAGTATTGTTATAATTTTTGCCTGTTTTTGTATCTTTTTTCAATGCTACTTTTCTCCTATTGATGGCAGCATGATGTAATATACCCTGAAGCTTTCCTAAATGATTAGGCAATCGAATACACAAAGAGTTTATAAAATGCGACTGGTAATTCCTAAGTTTAGCGTATTCAAACAAACAAACAAACTTTTTCGTTTTATAACAATAATATAGATATTGCTTTACACTAGTCAACGTTCATTGGTGGTGGACTACAAACATTTTTGAAGATTTGGAGACATTTTTTTTCCTATGCCGTTGTGCCTGTGTAGGTAATTTTACCAATATCAAGTAAGAATAGCCGTATTAGCACAAACACCCAAGCTCGGAACAATTATTGTCACACAACGAATGGTCCAGTACGGAGATCGAACTCACAACACGGTTCAATGAGGTGAACGCCTAAATCGCTAGACTAATATTCTTAGAAAGGTTGACAGAAAATCATATAAAAAAACTTTATCAAACCCGTGAAAACAAGGTACTGTCCACGGTACGTTTTGTGTTCCCGTTTGTCGGATATTAAGTTTAAGCATCATGTCAAGCGAGTTTTTATGTTCAAAGGCTATTACAGAGTGAATCAATATGTGCAGGACGGTGATATCTGGACTGAACACCCCTCTCTGTACATCCACTAAAACCTATTGTACAGGTGTTTAAATTTTTATCTTTTTAAACATGTACCTACTTAAAAAAAATTAACCAGATCGAGTTTACCTTTCATAAGTACCTTCCCAGAGTCTAAATTGAATAAAGGTTATTTTATTTTGAATTTTTCCCTATTCATAAACAGAGAAAGCTTTTCTTATTAGTATTTATTGTGTATTTTATCTTTTGGTGCTGTTATAATAAACTCGGTTTAAGTCCAAATAAATACAATGTAACTTATAGCATTGTGCAGCTGTAAACTGTATACGTGTTAATTTTGATTTTTTTATTAGGTTATTATGTTTTTCCTGTTATTAAATAAACATTTTATATAAATCAATCAGTAGATATTTCTGTACATATATTTTTCCAAATTCTATGGCAGTCAGCTGTTATAAATCACGAATACCACATTTAATTTTTTGTCTATTTATCTGTATGTTTGAATATATGTTTGAATATAAAAGTCAAAAAACACGTAGACTGTTTTTTTAAATGTTATAATCGGGCAAATTATCATTTCTCAATAAATAAACTATTAAAATTGACAATACTACATATAAAACATATTTAAGACAAGTAATAGGACAACCGTCTTTTTTATTTCTTAGTCAGAATTTCTTGCAATATTAGTTATTTTGTAAAACACTTTGCCTTGCTACCATAAAAAAAATCACTGAACATATATTAAAAGTACAACAGTGAATAAAATCAGTGGAACTTGATATGAAATGGATACTAAAAAAAATACCTACAAAATTATTAAATTTTGCGATGGCCATACAACGACGAGCATAATACCATCGCCGTCTATGCTTGCCCTCTGCTAGCCATAATATTATATTATCTTGTTATATGCAAATATTAAATAATTTTTAGTTATATATACACAGATAAAAATGCGTACCGTGGCCGTCATATTCCGCCATATTTGTGTCTCTTATTAATGCGTTGACGAGCAAGTAGGCGTTACAATGTCATCGGATATATAAATTACTGATTCAATAACTATTTTATACGTCTGGTGGTTATCTTTAATTAAATACTTTACCTGTTAGGATAGTTATTTTTTCTTATCTGACCTATTCATGACTTCAATACACATATCTAAAAAATTCTGTACGCGACCTTGCGTATTGAGCTATTCTATACCTAATTTCTGAGAGGTTGTTGGTATTGGCCATTGGCCTGTTTTATTGTTGGCTGTTGGCCGTCAATTCATCTCTCGATGGTTACCACCTAATCCATATCAAACCCTATAACTCAGTGTAAATTTAATAATTAAAAATTAGAAGTGACAATAAATACTATATTTATAAATTGCGAAGACAATTTAGTTTTCTATTAGTTTATCAAATATCTGTGACATTAATAATAAAATTTATAAGCTCTTATTTTAATATGTTAGAAATTGACTCTGTTATTATAATTAATTTAGTCATATAAACTCAAATACTGATTGTTTTATTAGAACGAGGTTTGAAGTTCGTGGACCACAAGTCAAACTCTTATTATACGTGATCTGTCTTATAAGTTTCTTATGAGTAATAAAAATACCTTTTAAGTTATAGAATTCTTATAAGTTACTTATATGGTGCATAGTGGGCATACTTCAGTCTTAGGCTGAAGATTTGTCGATAAGCACCAAGTTCCTTCACTTAGCGTCTAAACATCATAGTTACACATCACAGATAGCAAGTTGACTTATAAATTAGGAAAAAATAAGTTAAATAAATACACTACAACCAAGTAAAACTTATTATCGGGAAAAAGGGAACCGTATGCCCTTTTTTGTACCGTTGACAACGTGTTGGCAAAACTTCATGATATTAAGGCATGAAAGCCTAACAAACAAACAATAAACTGACATTCCTATTTACAATATTAGTTATGACAAGAAAGTTTTTTTTTATAAAAAAATTATAGAGGTAACTAATTATTTATAAAAATATATATATATTTTATTAGGAACTCTATGGCTGCCAGCATTAAGGTGCTATCTCCATCGCACTTAAAATGTTTAGAGTAATATGCATTCATGACTGTCAATCATCAGTTTTCCTTGTAGGTGTCCGCGCGAAACTCGTCCTCAATACTACGGATAAGGTCGTTCGTTCTGTCCCGTTCATTCGGTCACTCATTCATTCACCCATCGGACGGGATTTCGGCCGGAAGCCGCCCTTATCAGGCGGACGGAGGTGACGTCACCGACCTCGCGAACACAATCAACTCGGACGTGATTGTTATATAAATATATATGATATTTTGTGTTTTTTTCTCATTCTTTCTTTCCACGTGAAACACAATGAATCGGGAAATGTTTTCATTTTTACATAATAATAACTATGAGTAAGTTTTGTTTCGTCTTTATTTAATTTTTATTAGGAGTGTATTTGCAAAAAAAGGCATTAGATCTGCATCGAAAGCCTTATTCATCCCTCGGACGTAATATCTTAAAACAGCCCCATTTCGAATCCTGCATTGACCCTCAGTTTTTCGCTAATGACTATACATATGTATTTATAGTAATACGTACCTATAAGACGTATTACCATTTCTGTGTGACACTTTCATATCACATGGATCGTTTAGTTAGGAGTCCCAAGTGAGGCTTAAATGATGTTAATGTTTCTGGCAATTAAATATTTGTATTTGTATAGATAAACATGACATAGTTGCAAGCACGTATTATCCAGATATCAACTGAAGTGTTACCTGAAGTGCGCCTAAATAAAACTAAATGTATTAATTCACGAATATTTCCTTGGATTGTATTTATGTATATTTTTAGTACAGCACTAATTAAGTTAGAGAACATAAAATATGATACATAAATATTATCGATTATATTTCATTCTATACTAATCAGACTGGAAGATGTTGCCCTATACATTTTAGTTGTCACAGACTCCATCGCGACGACCCTTGCATTAATTTTCCCTTTAAACATTATATAGTTTATAGGTTTTGTATTATGACCGTAATCTTACTAGATGTTAAGGAACTGTGGAGGAACTGGCTTTCAAGTACAACTGCCGGAACACACCCATAGGCTTTAAGCGATAGATTTACAACTTCAGAGTGGTAGTAGCCAGACGGGCATTAGAAAAAGACCTACAACTATGGTATGGTATGATCATGAAGTTTCCTTCACGGAAAGCTCAAGATAGAATAGCAGGTAGATTTGAACTCATGTCCATTGACGCAGCGTCCGTACGCGCTACCACTGAGCTATCATCGCTTCATCGTTCATAATTACATACGTCAATCGTTAAAACTGTCAATTATGATCTTGAATTAATAAAATAAAATCCAATGAAAAAAGTTATTTAGTTCTTTAAGATTTTTCAATTTTCTTCAGCTTATAATAACGCCATCTACAAACATTAAAATAAAAATATCAAAATCTATGATTCTCATTTCTTAAGATCTCATAATTTTTGTTCATTATATTCTCTTGTTCATCTCATTAAATTCTAACGATTTCTCTACGATCGAAAAGCGTATAATTTTGATTATATACATAATTGTGAATAAATTCTTATCACGCACAGATCTTATCTACACTTAATGTTATGTGTGATTGAAGCCTAAACTATAACTATAAACGAGTAATCATATAAAAAATGGCCGTGGAAGAGTGAACATACACACGCAGTAAAACTGTAAAAATATATATGTTAAATTACATTATCCTATTAGCAGTGATGCAGAAGTGTATATTTATTTATTTTGGTGTACTCATGCATCATATGTCTCGGTTTATGTAATACCTAGCTGAGCATACGACTTCGTTCGCATAGAACGAAATTTTTATCTAATTATTTTTGCCCATTTTGGTAACTTTTTTCAATACAGCTTTGTTCCTATCGGTAGTAGCGTGATGTTAAATAGCCTTAAACTTTTTTACTAGTCTAACTTTTCTACTACTAGTAATACTAGAGTCGGCCAAAAATAACGTACTTAAAATAACTGTTGTCGTTTTTGAAAATGGAAGAAGACACGTGCCGCCATATTATAGTAACGCAGCGACATCGATAATATTCAAATACCCTCACGGTATTAACTGGAAACCTGTACGTGTGTCATATATAAAGTTCAATTATAATTCAACATGCCTTTCCAATAAAAAACACATTTCCTAATTTACTCGGGAGTGGACGTACGTACGGAGTTATTGTTTACGAACAATGGTCTTGAATCACATGATGTGATTCATTCAATTATAATACGCTTGTGCAATGTCTATAAAGGTGAATTTCGACTTTTCTCTGACGTTCGATAATCGACCGCTGTCGTATATAGGAGTTGATATTTTGACGAGAATAATTTCACAAAATAAACTGCTTACTAATTTTATTGGGAATTTCAATTGTTAATTTTTGTTGAATGACGACGCAGGGAAAGATGGTTAAGCCTTATGGAAGATTTACAGTAACTTGCAACTGCTAAATAACACGGATAATTTTTTCCCGACTAGCTATTTTCCGCGGTTTCGCTCACGTATGTTGATTTTGTCAAATCGGATGACGAAATAAAAATTCCATAAAAAGTCTATTCCTCTTTTTACCCCACTTCTAAAAAGTTTTTCGCAAGACAAAGTAGCCTATCACCGTCTATAAGGTCTCATCTATCTCTACACTAAAATTCATCATAATCCATTCAACGGTTTAAGCGTGAAAGCGTAACAAACTAACAAACTCATTTTAGCATTTAACAAGCGTACGGATTGCTTGACGTTGAGTGGTCATTATAGTTTACGGACGTAAACTATGTTAATATTTAATTATTTTTTCGTAGCACAGCAGAGTGGTGGCACTTTATTTAATGACTTATAGTTTTTTAAGATTACCGTGTTCAAACAAACAAACAAAGTTTGCCCCTTTATAATATTAATATAGGTAACACAACAACAACAATGACAGTACAACGAAATAAAACTAATTTAAACGGATTTTATCGCGGTTATTTATTAATTTTGATCCCGACGTATGGAAAGCTTTTCAGCCTTCGTGGTCACGGGGCAATGACAGTACAATCCAAAAACATGAACGATCATTGAGAAGTCAGTTTCATATCGACCTGCAAGCCAATCGTTAAAAGGATATACACTGGGATTTGACTACTTGTGATACTTTATGGGTTTAGCATTTGATCACAATCTTACCTGGGTCACAAGATGGTAGACACGCTAAACTTAGTAGAGGGGCTGGCTCGCAAGTGCAAGTGGTAAAACACATTTATAAGTATTTAGCGATATATTTTCAACTTGAGGGTGGTAGCTAGCCGAGTGGGTGCTAGTATCAAGCTATGGTTTTACCACGATATTTACCCTCTCACGATGAAAGTTGAACTTACGTCCATCGACTACCATTAATCCAACGTGCATACAGTGATAAACCCACAGTAGCTATCTTTTATGACCACCATTGGTTACAGATTGTACTGCGCTTGTTAATATCAATGATGTGTCAGTATAAAAAAGACACCTTCAACTGTCTCGTTAAGTGTTAAAAACTATAAGTGTACAAAAAAAAACATTACAGATATTTTATCATAGATAAACATATTGAGAGGGCTAAATAACCTTTTCTAGCGGATAATACGCGATAAAACAGCAATGAACTCATCTCAAAACAGAGTTTTCCTACCATATCGAGCGAGCTTGAGCCAGCTGACGGTCCGTCAGCGGCTCTAGTGCCTTGTAAGGGCCTGTATCGACTGTTTACAATTGTAAAACAGGCTATATATTTATTACCTCATTTTTATTTTAGACGTTAATGGTAATAATTATTTTTGACGTTTGATCTTTACGTATCTATTATTTTTATTACTAGCATAAAAATTTTGTTAATTTATTTCTAAAATTTATGTCTATATTAATATTATTAAGCGGAAAAGTTTGTTTATTTGAGCGCGCTAAATATTAGAATCTACCAAAGGGATTTCAAAAGTCCTTTTTTATTTGTTAAAGCAATAATTGAGGAAGGCTTTAGGCTATTTAACCTCACTCTACCACCAATACGAGCAAAGGTGTATTAAAAACAAAAAACGGGAAAAATAATTCAAGAATGAAGACTGTATTATGCAAAATGCTACAAATATTACACGATATATTATATGATAAAATAAATTAAGTATACAGTTACAACCAAAGATTTCGCCAAAACTGTTTACTGAAATTCAACCGCGATATTAACTTACGGTCTTTATAATTACCATTAACTAAATAGTAGATTATAAAAAATTTATAGAATATATTATAATCGGCAAGTTGTGTAGTATAGCAGTGTCTATGGCACTGAACGCCTGCGCACGCGCATCTATAAACTTTATGATTAACATTCAATAAAATTAACAGTTACGATTCAGCGCGCCCAAAAATGGTGGCATCTGTAAATAATTGTTTAAATATAATCGATTGTAAAATAGTCAATCGTTTTATTTGATATGTTATAGCTTTTATTACCATAAAGATATATTTAACTTGATAACTTCACGCTGTAGTAATATTAAGAGAGTCAGTAATTTCTTTTTATTGTGTAAAAATATATTTAGCCATGAACATACTTTACTGTTTGAAAGTATACACAAAATACATAGTTGAATATCGAAACAAATTTTCGTTCCTTATTCTGTATTATATCTATGTACTACCTCCATACATATTTGTAAATACAATATTCAGACTGGATTTTGATTTTTCAAAAGTCAAAGAATGCTCTGAAAAAATTTTGTTTTTATGTGCTCAGAAAATTTTGGTGGTATGAAAATTGATATTTCTCATTATTATTCATCACTTACCAAGAGAGTAAGAGCATAGAGTAAAATACCTTTGTAGTTTTCTCTGTACTTGGGCTAGTTTAACTACTGGAATACTTCTAAACACATAGATCAGAGCCAAGTAACCCTTGGTCGTGTTCCTGCGATCAATAACAGTTCCAGAGCTCCTATGGAAGAAGTAATCGCTTACCATCCAACGAGCCGTACGCCCTGTAACCTAACCAATTCATGTACAACACACCAAATGTTATATAAATATGTAGGTTTAAGGAATATAAGTACGACCCAATAAAAAAAAAATTATATGATAGATATTAAGATCGCGTCAATAAGTTTGAGTGTGATGATTCATTTGTTTCCTCGTAATTTGTATTTAGTATTAATAATAATATCTTTAGGTTTTTATCTTTGGCCTCTTGTCTAAGATGAAATGCGCCACCAACTATTATTATTGTCTATATAAATCTGCAGTATTTTAGACTTCTATGTCACAGGCATTGCCTAGTTTAGAGCATGAAATAAGGCATAAATGCTTCAGGAAATAAAATATTTATATTTGTTGCTGTTTCATCGTTATGGTCTTACCAACTTTTTTTTTCTGGAATAGGGAGTAAACGACCACGCGTGTTACCTGATGGTAAGTGATTAGCGCCGCCTATGGACACCCACAACAGTAGAGAAATCGCAGGTGCGTTGCCGGCCTTTATAGGAGGGACTGGATTTCAAGTGCATCTGCCGGAACACACCTATTGGTATTTGGCGGCAGATTTTCAACTTCAGAGTGTTAGTTATCCAGGCGGGCATTAGAAAAAACCCTACCACCATGCTATGGTTTTCTCACGATGTTTTCCTTCACCGAAAGCTCAAGCTCATTGAAGGTAGTTGTATTCGAAATCACGTCCCATGACGCGGCGTTTCTACACGTTACCACTGAACTATCATCGCTTCAAAACTAATTTTCTTAACACTGACCGTAAACGAAAAATAACTTCAAATGGAGTGAAGTTTTAGTGCAAGTTGTTAAATTTAACATCATAATTCGATATTGTCATCGCAAAATTATCACAACTAACTGAAACATGGTGTGTTCACATATCTTCTCTTACATTTAACTTCGCTGTTCTTTACAACACACATGCGATTCTGTTGAACCAATTAATAGTTTATTCTGAACCTTCATTCAATGTGTTAAGATCTGTTGTTTTTATTGAGTGAATATCTTTTAAAACATCTGCACATTTATCAGTTATTGTAATTTATATCTTAAACTTTGCAGATAAGGTCGATATTCGAATGTGTAGTAACAATCAATGAAGCACTCACGATGAAATGCGAAATGGATTATTTTTTTCAAAAAAATGGAATTAAGCAGAGACAATAACGTTCATTGTTTTTAAAGATGGCCGACTGGATTCCGGTTCGAATATAAGATTATTACTTCTTTGGATTATGATAATTTTATGATTGTGGATCTACATATACATGCGACAATTGTGTCCTCATTTTGATGCATTTTTTTTGTTTTTGACGTAAGATATCATGCTGTATAAACGGAAATTTAGCTATCATTAGAGTTATGAACAAAATAGCAGTATCAGAAACGATTAAAAACAGGAAATGTGACCTTAAACTTCTTTCGCCGGTTTACACCATTATTGCAACAAATGTAAAATTAATAACCACATTATTTCCCGTTTTATATGTTGTATAGCTTCCTATACGTACAATTTTTTTACATGTCATCGTTTTATAATAAACTGTCGAACAGCTTCAGCTTTGCACGGGTAGTAATTAAAGGTACATATATACTATCGCGGACTTTGCCATGTACAAAGTGTCGCTGGAAGCGATGATAGCTCAGTTGGTAGTGTGTACAGACGACAAGGGACGTGAATTCGAATCCACCTATAATGAGTTTGAGCTTTCGGTGAAGGAAACCATAATATGGTGGTAGGGCTTTTTCTAATGCCCGCCCGGCTAGCTAACACCTCAAGTTGAAAATCTGCTACCAAATATCTATACGTGCGTTGCTGTTGTGTTGATTTACAATCGACGGGCAAAGAAGTTGAAATATCATAGTAAAACGGTTATGTATACGGAATATGACCATGTTTGTAATATATCTTGATGAGTCGTAAAACATTAGAAAATATAAAATAAATTACATAGTAAATAAATTCATAGCACGAATTTAATATGACTCAGAACGATATTGAACTGAATCAAAAATATTCTTTTCAAACCATTTCGATACGGCAAAAAGGACATATTTCAAATTCGAAAATGGAATTCTAATTAGTCGGATGGGAAAAAAAACTTTCATCGAGCATCGTCTTCGTGTTTCGTTCAGCGACGAAATATTTTACGTTTTTAAATTAGAAAAGGGAATTTGCCAGTAGCGAAATAAGAAAACTGTAAACTTTCAAACGCATGGTAAGAGGCTTAAAAAAACTTAATAGATAGATATTATAATTAGTTCACGTAGATACCATTTATACATGAAGTTCGTATTTAATTGCATTTCAAGGAACTTAGTTATTAACATTATTTTATTTATGTTTATATCACGTGATGTAATTTTGAAGATTTATCCGTACGAAATATAATTTCACCATTAAACGCATAATTTTCTAAAAATGAAACACTTTAACTCCCAATATAATATTAACTGTAGTAAACATTTCACTCTTGACTGTAAGTCACATTACCTTAGTCCATTCATATATATATATATATATATATATATATATATATATAGTTAAGGTTATGGCCACAATCTCAACTGTTGTGACTATGTGACGCAAGATGGTGGATACGCTAATCCTAGTGGAAAGACTGACTCTCAAGTGCAACTGCCGGAACATCCCTATAAGTACTTAGTGACAGAATTTTAACTATCAGAAAAAACCCTACCAGCGTGCTATGGTCTCATCACGATGTTTTCCTTCACCGACAAGTCAAGTTCATTGTAGGTGGATTCGAGCTCACATCCCTTGACGTACGTACGTACACATTACCAACTGAGCTATTACCGTTTAAAAAGACAAAATAAAAAGTTTACATATTGATTTTTTTTTCAATAATATGGAGATTAATCTATATGTAACGTTCAATTTTTTTCGGTAAACGTTCATAAACAGTGGCGGATTTATACCGCCCGTATACTGTTCAAGACTTAGATTCTAAGAAGTTAAATATATTATCTAGCAACATTCAGGTATATGTATAAGTATGAATCATTTATGTTTCTAAAAAACAAAATGATAATACCCATAATTTGCCACCACTTAAATCTGCCGCCCTAGGCTCAACTCACTAAGCTTCTTGGTAAATCCACCAGTGTTTATAAATCATATATTTAAGGGATAAAGAAGTGTTGTTGATAAAAAAAAAATCAAACGTCATTGTATCATTTAAAACCGTCGCATCTGGCGGATAGATTAGTGACGTGGCTGTCACACGCTTCCAGAAAGCTGTATAGTGCGTTACGAGTAATTTAAATAGAGCGGTCCCTCAATTGGGGTTAATTCACGTATTTAAGGAATATATGGAGTTTAATTATGAGGACGGACGAGCCGGAGTGGTGTCGTAACTTGAGAATGTTTTTCTTGTAACATATTGATTGATTTGGCTTCCATCGGTTGTGATGTTTTAAATTCTCTTTTTGCATTTTTCTATTATTACATACTTTATCATAATTAACAGCGTAGACAACTATACCCTCCACTAGGCTTAGCGTGTCCACCATTTTGGACCACATCGTTACTTAACATCAAGTAAGATTGTGGCCATAACGCTAAAACCTTTTAACAATTTAAAAAAGTTGACAGTGAGAAAAGGAAAGTAAAAAAAAAAAAGATATTCTGTTTTTCTTTAGAGCTTAAGTAGATGCAATATGCAAGATATATATAATGCAAGATGGGGACATGCTAAGTATAGCAAATAGGTCGCTCTTAAGCACACCTATAAATCTTGGCTACAGGTCTTCAATGTAAGACTGGTAGCCAATAAGGCACCAGAAAATGGTCTGTGGACATGATACGATGTCATCGCGATGTTTCCGGTTACCGAAAGCTCACATAAGATTTGAGACTCACTCACCCACGTAAGAACCTACCGACTAATAACTAGTGTTATAATAACACGGAATAAATATAACCATTTTATATCTGTACGCGCATAAAATATTTGCTAACAAGGCTGCGACGCCGATGCCAACCTTGCCTCGCACAAAGTTCGCGCTAAATTGGAAAGTTAATTCCGGCAAAATGAGATTTCGTTCTCTATAATAGACAAGTGAGTTTTAGAAATTTCAATAAAATCAATTTACTTACAACGACTTCTGGCAAATAGTTTCGCCCCAATATTAGTTAAACTTTCAAATCGTTCCGGAAACTTCAAATTCTAACAACATAAAGAGCACGTTTGCCATCTACTTACATCACAAGACTAGTTTCGACTTTTTACCGAATCGTGATCCGACTTTTTGTATGGGAACACATATTCAGATGTGTAATGACCAATCTCCGGGCGTCGAACAAAAAGACGAATGAAAAAAAAAAAAGAAAGATCATTCGAAGCATTAATGCATCAGTTACTAAACCGTCAGACGCATGCTCTTGCGCATCCTTAACGCATTCATAATAAGAACGAGCCGTTCCATTTCCAAACGGACGAATTACAAACACGAGGAGCATTCCATTTTCAAATGTTGTTTTCGATCGGTTCATATTCAAATTTCTCGTTTTGAAAATAGAACGAGTATGATACGTCACGGGAGATGCGATCCCTATAGGAAGAACGAATGATATTAGATCACTCGTAATTGACTGATTCATTGCTTAATACATGTTAAGGATCAAATAAAATGAATCAACATATCGAACTTTCTATTCAAGTTATATAATTCTACAAAAGCTGTTACTAATATCAAATTCAATTTTGAATTTTTTTTTTATTTTGTTTAATCAGTACAACGGGGCAATGTCTAAACTGTTTCCGTTTCCTTCTTTAGTTCTCAATGTTGCCATGAAAGAATGATATTATTTATTATTGCATGCCGATTGATGTTGCAAAATATTGATTAGTGCGTATATATACATTTTTTTTTTTTTTTTTAATTCAGATTCAAGTTTTGACACGTTGCGTTATTCCGAATCCGACACTGGCAGGAAATTAGATAAATACCAGTCGAAATAAAACCAATACTTAAACTTTCGATACTTAAATTGGCATGAATATACATATAAACTTATGGATTAAATTGAATACAATTTTGTTCTAAAAGAATGAGGGCGTAACCTCAACATATAATACATACTTTTACATACATTTTTTTTTAAATTAAGTTCAAAACATTGTACAGGTTAGTATATGCCACGGTTCGGGGTCAACACACTAGGGAAGCATAATGACCAGTCTATATAGAACTTAAAAAAACACAGTTAACATTAAAACGCACATGTCAAGGTAAGCCGGTCGGGCGAGTCCACACGCAGCGTGGTCACCCATCAATCAATGGGATCATATCGCCGAAACGAGCTGGCCGCGTCTTAGATTATGATTTTATAAAAGTTCTTCTAATATTTTATTTAAATTTTCACTTGATTGAATGTTTCGTGTTTGGTACGGTGCGGTTTTATGTTATATAGAAATAAGGAGCGACCGAGAATGGTTAATGATTGGTAATAAAGATTTGCAATTCAAAATATATCATACACTCGTCGTGTTTAAATTTCAAATAAAAATAAAAAATATCAATATTTGTTTTCGACTTCGATTAGAGTTGAGTTTAATTCAAAGGTTTAGCAAATTAGTATCTCGTGACGTCGATAAAAAGCATATATATATATATATATATATATATATATATATATATATACATATATATATACTATGCATCAATGCGAAATGGGTTCGCATGGCGGGTAATGGCTTACATGCAGTCTTATCACTACCAAAGAAGCGATCGTGTCAAAGACGTGGAGAAAAAAAAGTAATTCCAGCGACTCGCGCTCGTCATAATCCATCTCGGTTGGTTCGATATTTGAATACACATTCGAATTTGGAACGCGCGCTCGTAATACGAACTTAGCTAGTTTCGTTTTCCAATTGCTTCACTTATATTTTGAATTTAGAACGACGGGTACCTACGAGATAAGAACTGCTCCGTTCTGGTTTTTTTTTGTTGCTTTTTTTACGATTTCTAGTTTAGTGACGCAGGAAATTTCTCACATCGAGCCCGGATTTAACTGTTAACGTCTAGACATGGTTTTTATGGGTCAATAAATTTGTCCGGCTATTGTATTGTCATTATGATAGGTGTGATAGAGAAATCGTATTTCGCTAATTCTACTCGCGTTGTCCGATTACGTAAGTTGTATTGTATTGTGTATGCGAGGGAATGGCACGCGCCACCTTCACGTATTCGCAATAACGCGAGCGGGGTGGCCGCCACATTCTTTTACGAACGCATGTCTCATAGATAAAAAAAAGTATTCGATTTATAATGGGCTTATGCTAATGACTGTGCTGACGGAATATGTGACACTGGAAATGTGAATGAAGTATGTTCGGTTTTTAAATTTCATGTTTCGAAAGTTTTTACCCCTTACCTGCTTTAGATAAAGCTTACATTCATTATTAAATTACGAACCATGTAAGGCCGATGTGGTTTCTTGCATATAATTAAAAAAAGGAATCAATAAGGCATTGTAGCCTATGTATTAGTTTATATCTTTATAAATAAAAATCTTATGTCATAATGTTCGTCATCGTTACTCTCGAAAACCGTTGACCTAATTTGAATAATATTTTGTGAAGCTGTAGTATTGCTTGGTCCATCTTCAGAAATAGCTTTGTTGTTATCCCAATAAGTAACCATAGTTCTGAGCAGAGTAGATGGTTCTCTGGACGCGTTTTTTACTACTGGTAAGGACAGAATAAAGTGTCATAAACCATAAGTATATTAACGTTTATATATTCCATTCCATTCTATGTAAAATAACAATACAGTCCAAATATGGAAACACGTTAAACCTAATGCTAAAACTTGCTAGCGAGTGCAGCTAGGACAGATTATTAACTTGGGGGTAGTAGTTTATTAAGCGGGCTTTAGAATTTCTTATCACCAAGTTATGATGTTAATATTAAGTTTTTTTTTACTTTAAGTTTGTTGCAGGCGTTCATACTACGGCCGAAAAATTTGGTAACTTAACTTCGTCTACAATTCATTACTTATTAGTAATTTGATTTAAAATACAATATAGATAGATTAAATTAAACCGGCAAATGCATGGTGTTTCAAAAATAAAAATAAACTTCTAACTCTGGATTAAATATTAACTATAGTAACATTTTTACTTTCGGCTGTAAGCCATATTACCTTAGTCCATTCAAATGAATATAAAAAAAATTACGTTCTACGTTTTATTTTACCATAAGCGATACAATTAATTTACATTATAATATAATATTCATTAAATAATAATAAATCTTAAATTTAAGGGTTACAAAAGTGCAAATTTCGGGGTTTACACGAGTGAAGCGATAGGCAGTTGCATAGTTTTACATAAAAAAAGAAAAGAAATCTTTTGTGAATAACCTAGCCGACAAAAGAGGCGAGACGCAAACCTATGTATATATATGTACCACATGTGCATATATGAAAGTTAGTTATGTATTAAATTAGCACATTAACACTTCACCGGGGATCACATCTCATAAGACAATGAGGGACGAACCACGCGGGGGGGAGGCACTCGACAGAGGGGGGTGTAATTATCCGCCGCTAGCTCGAAGACCACGCCCGCCATTGTGGCCTAAACATGGGCTTTATGGACCTTGAGGCCTCATTGACATGTTTACTAGCAAGTAAACGCTTTTCAACGGATATCAATTCGATATTTAAATTTTCAGTTTATTCTCATTATTATCAACCAGTAAGGTTTTTGATTACCATCGATTCCAAATTTGAAATATTATTTTATCTAAATTAACATTATATAGCGGACAAGTTTGTTCGTTTGTTTGAACACGCTAATCTTTAAGGACTACCAGACAGATATCAAAAAATATTTTGGTATTCTATTAAAACAATCATTGAGAAAAGCTTTAGGCTTATCGAAAATCACGCTACCACCAATAGGAGCAAAGCTGTATTGAAAAAAGGTACAAAAACGGGCAAAAATGGATAAATAGCTTATGTATTATGAAAGAAGTAGTCAACTTATATTAACTATATTTAATATCTTCTAAACAATAAACTAGTGATAGATCTGCTTGAATATATTTTAATTAACTAATAAATGACTTTGAAAATACAGAACTCTAAGTGAACTTCGTATTTTATCAATTTATTGAGAATTGTCGCTATATAGATAAAAGATATCATTGTAAGGTCAAGGTACAGCAAACAAAGTTAAATTAATCATACTGTATTTATTATTTTCTTAAGTTTGTGTCAATTCAATATTTTTATGAAGGTAATCGATTCGGCAAATGAAACATTAATATATATTACAGTTTAAATTATTTTCAAATCACTTCAACACGTCTCCATCGAATCTTTCCAGATGTTTAGCAGATACCCATCAAGAGCAGATCCATAGTCGGGCTGATTCAATATCAGTTGTTTATTTGCGTTTACAGTGTTTACGAGAGATCATTGTGTGTCAGAGGGACAGACGATGGTTTTATTGTAAACTAATCGAGTGTTATATAGTTTTATTGACTCCTGAAATGATTATTTACTGTTTTGTCTGAGGTGGTCAAGCGATATTGATGAGTGGGTCAGCATGATAGGCGAGATAATGAAGTCATTTTTATAATAATGAGAAAATGATGTAAATATGGGTTAGTCATTGAAATTTGGAACTGGGACTGACTGCCCAGGGTGTGCTGGATGTACTCAAGTATCGTCACTCGCGGAGGCTCGTTTCTTGCACCCCAAAATTGAGTTTTATTGCTGATCTAAATATATCCTTTACCGTAGGACAAATACCTAGAGAGATAGCGGTTTGTGGGTCTCGACTGGAACTCGTGCAGCGGCCAAACCCCCCGAAAATACCCCGCAGTGGCCATGACTTTCTTCCCCCGTCTTACGAAAGACCAGAAGATGCTTTTACAGTGGTCTGAATGTACCCCTCTTCTTTTACACGATTAAAATATTTCATTTATATAATACCTTTCGCAATCTGCTGGATAGGCTTCGAGGGTGTCTGAAGACTCGTCAGGAGATAACCACTATCAATAGCCAAAAAAAAGTCACGACGTTGATTCTTAATCTTCCATACTATTTGAGACAAGGGACCGCTTTGTCAATAACAAGATCTGGAAACGCGATATACCCAAGGAGTTTCTTTAATGAGTTTATCACATGTCGTATGTAGCTTTATCCCGAGCATGTTGCATCAAAATCTCTACCATCCCATTAATGCGAGTTAATATATTATGGGTAATATATCATTAACACAGTAATTTTTAGATACTATCCAATATTATAAAGGAAATTAAAAAAATAAGAGATGGGATACATAGAAATTAAAAGAACAACCGCAACACTTCAATACTGCACAGTTAGTTTTGCGGTTAAGCAATTGTCTCGCTCTTACCGTCGCGACGAAGTGCTGTGCGTTCGAATCCCACATAAGACAATTATTTATATGATCTACAATAATTATTTTGAGTTTGATTGATACTTTGTGCCCTTGTGATCTTTGACACTTGACATTGGAGAAACTGCCTACATAGGCAGATGTCATAATAATAAAAAATATGCTTGAATATCATCATTATTCATTAAATATCTGATAGGATTTTTTATGTTGTAATGTTTTTTTAACTGTATTATAACAAAGTGACAACATCATACAGACAGTACAGTAAGCAAGTAAGCAGAGAGCAATCAAAAAGCGACAGTGACCGCTGAGGTATTAACATTGAAATCCTCTTCACTTTATGTTGAAGTTAGAACATGACATTGGAAGGAAGACGATACTACTTTGTTAATTTCAAGGTGGCAGTCACCGTAAAGATATGCTCCGGGAATCTAAAATAAGTAATTTCAAATTTAGTTGATATAGCCAAAAAAAGTTGTTATCAAAAAAATGTATATTGAATTTCTGTAATGGAATTTGAACAGAGCTAGTAATAACAGCATAGAGCATTACGAACAACAACTAAATCAGTACACGCGAGCAGATTGAAAAATATAAAAAAAGAAATATATAGGTATATCGAATATAAAAGAAACAAACCATCTCTCGTACAAAACAAGTATTTTAAAACATCAATACAGTAACGTGGAGCAATAAAATCAATCATTTCCATCATAACCGCGTTCGGAGATACGTGATTTTTTACATTTACCTCGCATCCGCCGATCGAATACATATTTGACTTAAAAATAGACGTTTTGAGTGCCCACAGACGAAGATAAGCAATATTGATGTTCCGTTTAAAACGTACAGACGGACGGCTTTATACTTTCTGTTCACTTACTTCATGTTTCATGGTAATTGCTTTGTAATCCTTATTTTAGAATGGATCGTGTTTTAAATAGAGAACAACTTCATTGAGACGTTACGAACGCTTGTTTCAATTCGTTTCGTGCTTTTTTTTATTTTCATATTTAGAACTCATAAATTTTCCAATTCTATATAAAACGTACTTGAATAAAAATTATGACGTTTGATATTTAAATAAAGTTATTTAAAAAAGTTTTAGTGTAATGAGGTTTTATTTCAATGCGTTTTTACTACATATATTCTTTGACCTCTTCAACTCAAAATGATATCATCAATGGTTTATATGGTTTAAATACACTATATTTTAAAAATTGTGAAATATCAATACAGATGAGAATTTAAGTATATTTATAATGAATTGAAATATATGTTTCTTTGAGAAGCGTATACTTGGGTATTCTTTTAATAACATTATAATTATTATTAAGATTTGTTTTCTGTATTCCGATTATGTGATTTAAGCTATTACTAGCTACTACTAGGTACTTTAATATTTGGAGAATAAACTTTACAAGTGTATTTGTCTTAAAAGACATTGCCAAAATTACCCTATATAAGTAGAAGCCGTATTTAGATAAAAATAGTACGGCCTGTAACTCTATTCTCAACCGATATGATATTAATGCACGCAATAAATATTTCTAACTTCGATTATGGAATAAGAGGCGTGAAGAAGTCGATGATAAAACGATTCGAAAATACTTTATAATGAAATTTAATAATTCATAGGTGCGATGTAAAGTAGTTAATAATGTAGGTATACGCTTTGAACATCTCAGCGTAGCGCGACGGCAATGAATTGTTTTTTTTTAAATAAAAATGAATATTACCTTCCAGTAGCGCAAGAGAATCGAGAAGGAATAGCAAAACTGACTTATGATTTTTTATGACGATTTCTACCTAAGCAGGCACTTCTGCAAGTGTCAATTTTATTTTCGTTTTTTATTATGTCATCACAACAGATGGAAAGCAATGTGCTCACATGGTATCAATAAGAAAATACGGAAACTATAAAAAAACTCGTTGATGAAATGCTACAAATGAAAAGAAAGGCACATGAGCTTTATGAGCATTATGAGCTATTATGAGATTATTTTATGTATACCTTCTAGCATGGGTAGCTTAGAGGGCTACATGAGACTGAACTAGTGAGAACCAACAACATTCACTAGACCGTCACCGCCTTGTATCCTCTCTTACTTACTAGGTAGGTGCTGGTAATTGCCAGTCTGGTATACCAATCCATGTATCACCGCTTCTCAAACATGAAGCGATGATAGCTCAGTGGTAGTGTGTACGACTTCGCGTCAAGGGACGTGAGTTCGAATCCAAGCACCTACAATGAGCTTGAGCTTTCGGTGAAGGAAAACATCGTGAGGAAACCATAGCATGGTGGTAGGGCTTTTTCTAATGCCCACCTGGGTAGCTGCCACCCTCAAGTTGTAAACCTCCGCCAAATACCAATAGGTGTGTTCCCGCAGCTGCACTTGAGAGCCAGTTCCTCCACAGGTTTAGCGTATCCACCAACTTGGGCCATATCGTCACTTAAGATTAGGTGAGATTATGGCCATAACGCTAAACCTTAAATATAAAAAAAAACCTAATTGTAATAAATACTTGTTTTAGAACTTAATTCCCTAACATTCAGTGTACTATAGAAGCAAAGAACAAAGCGCATAGTGCCACAATACAAACGACTCTGCTTTATGAATCTGGAATCCGGCCGTTTTTCGTCAGCGATTCCCGCGCGACCAAATTAAAAATGTAAGAATTCCCGCTTCAATATATAGGATATGGAAAAAAATTAGGAATTTATATTTTTATTTCATTTAATTAAATCCGCCATCTTTTGTTTCCACGCCGCGTTCCGATCGGTATTCATATTTTTCTGTGTTTTATGTTACGGTCTGTAGACCGGCGTATTGTTTTATTGTTGAACTTTTCGTTTCTCATTCCGAAACGGGTATCAATTAATTTCTTATTTTCGGCTATAACCTCAGCCGGCGGCTTCTAATGTGTTTTAACGTTCCTTGTTTTTGAAACATTTCCCGCTTGGCATTTACGTGGAAAAATGTTTTTTTTAATCAATTGGTCTTTTTTTTTAATTATTTTTGTACGTCTCAAGGACACTACTTATTTTAAGTGAAAGATACACAATGTCCTTTTCTGTATTTCTGACAAAGCGCATGCAAATTTTAATAACAATCGGTTCAATAGTTGAGGTTTAAAAGCGTAACAAACAAACACACAATGGCTTTAACAATATTAGTTAGGATTTATCAGCAAGAATATCATATCTCAATCAGTTCTATATGCTTCTTATATATCTGGATTTGTTTCTGCCGATTTTCCTGTCCAATCCGTACTTCTCTGGAAAGCGCTACCTCTGAATATTAGGATGTCGACCAATCGGTTTAAGTTCAAGTTAAAAGTTCGTATAATAGTATAATGGTACTTATTTATAGATATTTATATATACGTGAATGTATAAGTATATATGTGTATGTATGTATTTCTAGATTGTTTTATTACTATTACGAGTATATTATATTATCTGTTATAAAATACATTTTTGTTTGTATTAATATATCTAAGTTTTCCACCTCAATATTATATTATTTTATAGGGACCTAATATATTTTTTATTGCACCTACTTTGCATCATCTCTGCACCACCCCTAGGTTGACTGGTAGAGAATGCCACAGGCATAAAGTCCGCTTTGTATACAAATTGTAATAAATAAAAGATCACAATATCATCAATCCATTAAAACAAAATAGGTCTATTGCTAAATAAAAACTTCTCTCAAAGATTACTTAGTACAATGACTGGTCTTACGGTACTCAAGTACCATTTTCCTGGAACCTTCAGTACTTCATCTTGTCTTCTGGTGCGCGGTTGCTACTTGAAAATACTTGGCTCCATTGGCCCTCTATTCTTAAAGCAATATACTTCTTCCACTACTAATGGAACATACTAGTATTTATATTGTAAAAATTTGTCAATTATGTGGTAAAACTCAGAAACTACTGTTTTTGTGTTCACTGCTTATTTCAATGTTGTTTCAATGGTAGTGGGACACCCCAATGATAGAGGTAGATTCGAATTTTAGTAATGAACATGAGTTTTCGTGGACGAAAAATATTTTAATGAAACCATTGCATGCAACCATGCAGTATTTTAAGAAAATTTCTAAAATCCACCTGGCTAACTATTATTCTTTGACGTCATTTGTCGCCAACCACGTATATATAATCGCATTCTAAAATCTTTACTTAAGAACTAAACCCTCGTAGCATTTTTAACATCTATAAAATTAAAATAAAACACTCATATACAACATTTAAGTAGTCGATCACGTTTTTTCATTACTTAAAAAAATCTGCACCGGTGTGTAGATTAAATTTAAAAAAATAGATCTGATCATCTGTCGAGTGAAATTGGTGTTGCCAGTCAAGATTAACCCGCGCCCGACCGAATACTTACCGTGCTTATACTATTGAACGCAACGTCGACCACGGACAGAGAGATGCGTATCGTTTACCGAAAATAATATGCCGGAGTCGGTAATCTGACGTTCCCATACGATAGTACCGACGTAATGTTACGAAACTGACTTACCGTCTTCCAACATCATCACGGATTACTCGTTACTCATCAATCCCAAATAGACGCGGCCACGCCATTGTTCCTGTGACATTTAAACGCGTATAAATACGGCCACGAATAAATTGTATCGCCTATTTATAAATTAAAACGGACAAATCCCCGTTGAAGATTCCATGCGATTTCAAAATGGGACACGTCGAAATGGTATAAAACACATTGTTAGGCGCGAGCAAGATTGTTACAATTATAATTTATTCCAAATTCAAATGCTACACTCGTTTGAATTTGGAATAGAGCGCATTCCTAATTGTTTGTCACATGCTGGCATTTTGGCATACGCTCTAGCGCTATTGGACGATACGTTTTCGTATTTCGAACCGCAACGCTTTTGTATTCGGATTTAGAGGAGCCCGTTTACTTTGCTTTCTTTCTCGACGTTGAGCGTTATTGTGTGCAAATGTAATTGTTGGCGTCCGGCTATTGCTGTAAATATGAACGTGAATGGATAGATTCAAGCGTATACCCACTTGTCACCACCCTATAATAAATAACTTTCTTATACGAGCTATAAGTATCATAGCAATGTTTAAGGCTAGACACTTTATCCTAATACTAAAGTTTGACGTTTAAAGTCGAACAGGTTTTCTTTATTTTTGTTAATTACCTGACAAAATAACAATCCAAAACTACGATGACCACAATGTGTTGAGGATCATCGCTATCATGCCGGCGAAACACGCGATGAACCAACAGTCACTAATACATTACTGCATATACACTGGTTGAAATTTTGTTTAGACATACCATACGATGAGTCTTACACTTAGTAAATGGTGATCGCGATTTAGTCTTATACCACTGTGCTGTACCAGAATAATTGCCTTAAAACAAATATTTTTATATTATATAATCTACATATTATTGCACTACTTGATTGAGTACTATTAAAGTTAAAATGTATTTCCCAAATGTTTTACCGACCGCGTTTAATTTAAGGAGCGAAATATCAAAAATTCTAAAAACTGTATTCATGACTGCATAATAAAGATTGCAGTATGGTAGAAATCACGTCTCGCATACATAATATATATTTTTCAATCAAAATTAATTAAAAATTATTGTTTTTAAAGGCTTTATGTATAGAAATAATGAATGACAGTCCAATTAATTTCAATCATCCTACAATAATCCTTTTATTACAGTATCCGGATTTTCCTTCCAGCATTGGCATGGGCTTGCTACGAGAGACGAGAGAGGCATTTAGGATTCCACTGCTGTGGTTCAGCCCACAGAAACTACCACGGTGCCCCTAAATTCCGTCCATACTTGCCATGAACTAGGAGAACCTTTCGTATCGATTTCAGTCAAGCTTACAATAAGCGTAATCTTCTAGTTAAGAAAAATATCACAAGGAACCCATACCCTGGTGTTACTTCATTTTCTAATATCATGATCTTTTTCGGACTTCCACTCGTATTATCGCAATGCCCAGGCAGCCTACAAGATAGGCGTGTTAACGATTCTCCAGCGGGAGTATCAGGAACCAGAAATCACGAATGATCAATATTACCTCTACGGTGGTTATTCACTCATGCTATGTACCAGGAATTGGGAAACGGCTTTTGAATTTGTTTGTCCTTTGGGCTCTATTTTGCTTACCATCAGGTGTGTACCATTACAGTGTAGAAGGTTTTCAATATTGAGTGCCGTTGTCTATAGAAAAATGTCACGAATCGTCACGATGCATTGCCGCGCGGTGGAATGATACACAAGAATACGCATAAAACTGATGTGAGATTCCTTGTAACATATTATTGTAACATTGCCAATAAATTACTGCCAAATTTTACGTTTGTTTACCCTTTGATGTGATTTTATTCTAATCTTTACCTGCAATGACTATCGAATAGTGGCAATCACAACTTATGCTTTTGCAGCTGACTTTTTTCGCCTCTCTTAACATATTTGATATTACATTATCAATTTCGATAGACTAGACATCTTGTTACAGGTTAATAAGATATTATTAAAAAAAATATCCATATGCCACCAAAAGTATTTGAAACTAATTGATAAAATCCGCCAGACCGTTTACGAGGAGAAAAATATAAACATATACACTTTAGAATTTAATATATAAATATTAGTTTTAAAATGACCAGTTCTATATTATACGTTTATAAAAAAAATAGATTTGATGAATTCAGATGATTAAACCCTTTTTTAATCTACTATCGTAGATACTAAAAAGAATTCAAAGGTACCTATAAAAAATCTAATAAACAACTCTATTAGACAGATTAAATCAAAATAAAATGGAGCAATTATTTCAAAAAAAATCTGTCACAACGTAGACAAATGTAAATTAGAAATATTTGCATGAATAAAACAGTTCCTAGTAGGTATTATTACAAACAAGTAGTTTCCTTGAAATAACCTAGCAACTTTAATAAAAGGAAATGACCTTTTGCTTTTAAACTAACTACTTAGGAAAGTTTTATTTCCAATTCGATTCCATTTTAAAATTATATTTTCTTATATTCCCTGTTGTGGCACTTGAGTAGTTTGTTCTTATTCTAAATGGAATACGTTCCGAATTTGAAATTTCGGTTTTATTGTTCGCCTTAACAACCAAGTAACAGTCGATGAGTAAAACAAACAGCCGGATAATAATGATCTAGATTTAAATCTATCTAAACTGTAGTGCACCGGCTAGAAATAGGGCGCGTTTGCAGCAATTATTTTAGCTCTGTCTTTCTGAAAATTGGCAGCCGTGTGAGATCTTTTGCGAATGGTATTCAGTTGGGAAACCGTTGTGAGCGCATCCAACGTTCTTAGACCCCGTTTTTCCCCTCGCCGTTGTACAGGTTCTTAGTAATTAACAGATAAGTATCTAGGAGCGATATGTCTTACGAAATTGGACGTATTTTATAAATAAAATGGTCTGATGTGCGTGTTATAGGTAAGTGACCGTCACGAAGAGCTTAATGCTTTTAGTGTTTTGTTAGTTGTGTCTGCTTTAAAATAAAATATGCATTTTACAGAAATTTCCATTTTAAGTGCGCTAAAATTATAAATTACACTTAGTGTTGTAAATTTGAACTAAATTACACAATATTGTTTCAGGATTATATGTGGCACTGAATAATGGTTCAACATTCTATTTAAAGTTTATTTTAAAGGTATAAATAAATATGAAATTGTGTTAACATAGAAAATAGTCCACTAAAAAGGTTTAACAACCTTTTGTTTAACGAAAGCGTACATAAATATCGCCCTTGTCCTTTTTCAACAGCCTATAAACATCCGATATTAATTTCTGCTACAATTTAATACCATAAAGAGAAATCGAACAGAAAAAAGCCAACCAACGCCGTCGCGCGCTGAAAATTTACATTTGTAATCAGAGCCATTAACGTCTACAATAAACTGCATTGACACGCGCACGATAGGGACGGAGCTATGGCGGTAGAAAGAGCGAGACGATAATCGCGGAGTCACACCAGACACAATAGCGGCGCGTGCACCGGTAGAAACAGTGCTATCCGGCATTATCACGCCGAACAGAGATGAGTATAGTTTTATATGTTTCGCTCGAATTCAATAATAGGTGCGTTCAGATTTTATGCGTTTGCGAAAAATGCACATAGATTTATCGTTTCGCTTTCCGCTTAGTCTATTATTGTGCGTGAATGTGGTAACTTTATTATTATACAGAAAATATTTGTTATTGCGAAAGTAAACCATAAATCATAACAGGCTTAAATCGATTATAGACAATAAAACGGTTTTATTTACAGATGAGAAACAAAAATTCAAACAATTATGTTAACAACAATAACTGACATCGTTTTCGCTTATTATGTTTTTGCTTTATCCGATAAACTCAATAATAACGATTTATAATTAATAATAAACAATCATTTATACTTTAAAATAAAAAACAATTTATAAAGATAACTGTTTTTTTTTTCATATAAGACTTCAAGGGAAATCTTTAAAGTCAATAAGTTCCCAATAAGAACTGAAAGATAAAGCTTAGCAACTTAACAAATATAATATACCAAATTTAAAGATTTTATCGGTTTGCAAAACAAAAATGGTATAGCTCTATCCCGAGCTCATAAATAAAAATAACAGAAAATATATAAAAATTTCTCATACGATCATAAATCTGAAACGCACATTTTGGAGGCAACACAATAACATTTAAACAACGTATTACGCATACAGAATGCGTGCGAGCGTTATAACTTGTGTTACCAGTCGACAATATATACTCGGAACGTCTGGATTTAATTTACAATATTACGGAACTGAATTAGACTAGTTAGACTGATTGATTACAAGATGATTCATTGGACTAAATATATCAATTTTTTTAATGACACGTAATGAACGTGTCATCACCATTACACGAACTGGCATCTTAGTAGCTTACCCCACCAAACTAGTGGTGAATTTAATGATATGAGGCTATAATTTCACACACGGTTGATTGATTCCAAATTAAGGACAAGTTTTACTATAAAAATCAAAGAGCTTAACCTACAAACATAAAATTGATAAGGTCTTCTCATGAAAGTTATTGTATGATGTTACAACCCATAGTTTGTTTAATCCTGAGCCACATGGACTGAAAAGAACATGCATCCATTCAACACGATATTAAGTTCTCAATACCGTTTATAAACGAAGTCCATCAGGGTATACCAGGTCGGTTACTAAAAAAAGAGGAATAAATTGACACACTGGTTTTTATTGCATCAAGACATGTCATGTTTTTGCTTATTTCCTACATGATATTCTATTTCTCTTTCTAAATCCTTGATCCTATTTGCTCGACTAGGTTGTCATCGTATGAAGGATATATTTAAAAATGTATAAACGTGTATAAGTCAAGTCCTATTTTTTTAGCTAACTCTTTAGCTGACAGTTTTCGTAAATGGGTCCTAAATATTATGCACATGGTAATATAGTCATCAGACGCTTTTGCTACACCATATTTTGAGATCATTTGATTAAATAAGTTTTATCTTAATTATTTTCATAACTCTTTAGGTAACAGTTGTCGCCACTGGATCACACTTATTATGTACATGGTACTAATTCCACCAGGTTCTCTTTTGATTTGATCAGACTTGTCCTTTTTTCTGTACCGTGAATATATTGATATGTCGAGATACCGCAGGCTGATATGACAGCTAAAAACGTCGATGAATTGATGATCTCTCGGTGATCGCTGTTATTTTGATTTTGGTATCGTTACTTTACTGTACTCTTATAAAAAATATTCATTTCTCGATGATCTATAGGTAGTGTCTTTTTTTTTCGTTGCCAATGTGTAACTTTTTATAAAACTGGTTCTGGCAACACCAGTCATAACAGAGTGCTGGACAGGTGCATTCCCGCGCGTTGTGCGAAAACGAGAAACACCGATTAGAATGAAATACGCGGCGTGTTTCTACGCGAGTTAATTAATTAATATACACTATTTTCAGTCAACGAAATATTGTTGTTATTTATGCGTCTGCGCACTTTGAATACAGATAATTTATTACATTATTATTAGTCCCGTTTGTATGGGAAATGGAAATAAAATGAATATATCGACAGTGGAAAGCATATATGTAGTATCCAGCAAAGATGCAAAGGCAAGTTATATGTGTACATCATTTGAATCGGGAAAAAACTGCATCGAAAGAATTTATTGTCGTTCTTCAGAGATTAGATAAAAAATAGTTTGATAGAATATTAAAAAACTAATTTTTTCAATGTGAATTATGGAAAAAAATTGCTTTACGTAAAGTCGATATGAGAAGAATTTATTTTGTCCCTTCCTACATCCTATACATCCTGGTAGTTATTAGATTTCTTATTTTAATTATGCTTACAATTAAATGATGAATTTTTGGTGGTATCTTGTCATGTTACGTTATTGTATTTCTTAAACATACTTCATTTAGATATATCAATATAAATAGTTTTTAGGTTATATAGTTATAATATTAATTTCAAATTATCACAGAACTTCCTAGGTAATCATAAAGAAAAAAAAAATCTCGTTAGAAACATATTGGATAAAATAATGGTAACAAGTTGGGCTTAACGGATATGTATCTAGTTGTCGTTATAACAGTAATAAAAATATCACATGATAATGGAATTATTGGAGTTTTTGGCCGGATCTTGTTGTGTTTTTTTTTTATTCATATACTTAGTTATTTAACCCTGTATTGTCTAATTAAGGCAACATTTTAAGAGTTTTAAGTGAATTATGAATAATCATCCGAGACATGATATATTAGTTCCCACAAAAACTTCCAAGAGACTCGCCATCTTGTTGAAGAGAGTTTCATCTGCCCAAAATGCCCAAATCTTATCACTTGAAAATAGCAGTAATAGTCTCTAAAGATGGTTGAGTTGCCAAGAATAAAATAAAGAAAAAGAATGGGATTATTAGAAATATACTAATATACCACAATATTTTATTTAAAACTATAGCTAAAAAAATTTTTATTTATTGTGTGAAAAAAAAATATAACGTTTAAAAGAGTGTATATTAAAACTTTATCCGCTTGTAACTTAGATTAAAATAATTCTTCGGCTTTAGTTTTAAAGGACTTAAAACCACATAAAACTATTAATGACCGTTGATACGCAATAAAATATAATGAACAGTGCGTATGTTTGCGTACGTAACGAGAAACGCGAGGGAATTGTATTACATTTGGAATAACAAAACGTATCTCCGCAAATAGCCAGACGTCTGCCCCGTGTTCGATTGCACTTACAGAACGTAATTTTCAACGTCTATTGGTGGAGTTCAACTGTCATTTGTTTTGAATTAAGAATCTCTATAAAATTTATTCTATCCCTAACAATATTTTTCTTTTATATTAGTGATTTACAGAGATATTTCGGTAGAAGTAAATTTTCACGTCACGGTACCAGAAGTGTATGCATGACTGATAATAAAGAACACTTAGATGGTAGAAATGTCAATATACTATCATGGCTATACAAGAGTGTACTAATCAATGTTTATTAAAAAAACAAATTTTAATTTTTTACAGGTCTTTTATATGTAAGTGTATGCCAGCCCTATCGGAGCGTATACCCATATATACTGTTATAATAACATAAAAAATAAAACCACTACATCTTTTTTTATTACTACCTTTTTTCGTAGGAAGATCTTACATAAGGTACCCACCTTCCGCCGGGCAGCAAAAGCATGGCTTATCTCAGATTCTTAGTGATTAAACACCTAGGGACTCATTACTACCTATATATTAATCCAATTAATAATTTATTGAAACGAAATAGCTTTATTGCCAAAATCCAAAAAAACAGACACTCATAAGAAAGATTATATATAATTAATACTGAAAGAGTAACATGTCACAATGAGATTGGTATTAAGCTTATATGCAGTTTCTGGCTGAAATCCAAGAAACTACGCTGGTTTTCAGGCAGATCAGAAATAATAAAAAAAACATTTTATACAATTTCAACATTTCACACTAACTTACATTCATATTTTTTTATTTGATAAAATTAAAAGAAGATATAAAATAAATACATAGTTACATGCATAGAAGTATTCATATAAAAGTCTTGGAGAGTAAACAAAAGTTGTAATGACTAAGTGGAACGATAATCATTCAAAGGTATCTTTTTAACGTATACTATCTGTGCTCGTGACTTTGTTCTTGTGGACATGTAAAATTATTATTAGCTTTTGTCCGTTTTTCTAACTTTTTTCCATACAGCTCTGCTCCTTATTTGTGGAAGCATAATGTTAAATAAATAGCCTAAAGCTTTCCTCGACGTTTGCTCTATCAAATACAAAAATAATTTTTGAAGTTCGCCTGTAAGTTCCTGTGATTAGCTAGTCCAAACAAACTTTTTTGCTATATAATATTAATATAGAAAATAAATTAATTGCCTTTACTTATTCTTGCCATTTAAAATGATGTCCTTCTAAATAGATGATGTCTCTATTTTTCCACTCTTTTTATGATAGCTCCCGATCGTAAACTTTTCTCGCGCTAGGAAATAGGCGGGACGTAATTTACATAACGAATACAACCTGGATAAGTACGAAGTCAATGGTAGTAAAAAGTAAATGCTATCCAGCCTATCTAGTTTACGAGATATCTAGTAACAAAAAATAATTATCTCATTTATAAAGGCATTAACACATTAAAACAGCTTTAACAGTTTACAGTTCTACAAAAAAATATAAATAATACATATTTGTCTTAAGAGATATTTTTTTTATAGTTTATATCCACCTGATGTCAAGTGACGGTCTGCTCCAAGATAGTGGACATGATAAGGTTAGTGGAGGTACAACAAGGTGGTGTAACGACCGGAATTTGAAGCGATGATAGCTCAGTGGTAGTGTGCACGACTTCGCGTCAAGGGACGTGGGTTCGAACCTAAGCACCTACAATGAGCTTGAGCTTTCGGTGAAGGAAAACATCGTGAGGAAACCATAGCATGGTGGTAGGGCTTTTTCTAATGCCCGCCTGGCTAGCTACCACCCTCAAGTTGTGAACCTGCCGCCAAATACCAATAGGTGTGTTCCGGCAGCAGCACTTGAGAGCCAGTTTCTCCACAGGTTTAGCGTGTCTACCAACTTGGGCCGTATCGTCACTTAAGATCAGGTGAGATTATGGCCATAAGGCTAAACCTTAAGTATAAAAAAAAAAAAAAAAAAATACTTCTGAAGGTATTTGACGGCTGATTTTTAGCTTGAGGGTAGTAAGCTAACCAGGCGGCAAAAAGAAAAAACCCTGCCACCATGCTATGGTTTCATTACGATGTTTACCTTCACCGAAAGCTTGAACTAACTGACCAAGGAGTTTTTGTGTCAACTCAAAATTCATGTTCACTTCATATTCTTCATCCTCTATATAGCTAATTTGGTCGATGTCAAGTGTGAAAGACTTCATTACCATAATTCTCGGGCAAAAAATAACAACCAAACATCGCCACAAATGATCCAATTGCCATGTGCGGGACTCAAACCCGGAGCACTCTGCATGGAAGTTGCAGAGAGGTAACTGCTTTAACCACTAAACTAAAGGCACAGTCAACGATATCTTTAATAATTTTAATATCCGCAAAACAACACACAGATAAGTAAGGCAATTGAAAAATGAACATCGTTTATAAAACCTTTTTAAGAGGCTTGTTTACTGTCGTTTAGATAATAAAGTTGTTTCTCGTGGCGGTTATTTGTTCGCGCTGAGATCGTAAATGCTTTGAACATCTTTTTACGATATATTATATGCCTTTCCATATCAGGTGCTGTGCACTGATTTTAATAATCTAAATATACTAGTATAAATTTATTATATAGTAATATATAGCTAGTATCTAGCTAATCTAAATACAAAATCTAAATGTAAATAAAAAATACAGTTCAACCCAAAAATTATTTAGGCATGCTGGGAAGCTGAGAGCCATGAATTTATAGCCTTTTCCTATGTAAAAGTTAAAACAATACAATAAATGCATTTCGTGGGAAAAATTGAAAGAATAATTTGGTTGTTAATAGTAGTGTCGTGCCAACCATTGATTTTAGAAAATATTCATGTGTTGTTTGCTGCTCGTATGTCGAAAAAAATATGCTTAAAATCAATTAAAAAAGGTTCCGAATTCAAGACGATTGACACGGTTTCCGAACAAGTCACCATTGATCCATCGTTATTACAAACTTATACCAATAACCCTACTTACACCGAATAGTAAAGCGTGTTGATAAAAATAACACATTCATCAATTAGATGAAACTAATGCATCGTATTACAACAGTGAACCGAAAATGCGTTCACGCGAACTTCCTGTCAACTCCAGCGACGTTTATTCCTCTTCGCTTTACATTACCAGCTTAATTTCAAATTGTTATTTGTATGTTTTTATCAAGGTAGTAATCTAGATGAAAAACTCTTTCAGAAATCCAAAAAATGTTTAATCTATTTCGACGAATACTATATAAAATTTCAAACAACTTGTATATAAATCTAAAAAAGATTACTCTATAAGTTAATAAATATATACTACATTAGCTTTGTATCCGAATAAAGTGTAATTATATGCGAGTACGTATTACGAAGCGAATTTTTGAAGGTTGCACTTCTATCGCGTGTGAACTGCGCACACATTGTTTTTTTGTTGTTCACATAATAATTTTCCTGTGCGGGACTCTAACCCTTACTCTAACCTTGCAGGGTTCACATTACAAAGCGAAAAGGTTAAATTTTTGTTAAATGCAACTAACTAATAGTTTGGAGTTAATGTATATCAAACAGATGAGCTAACGTATTTTGTCCGCGGCCGTATTCCACATCGCATCCCTCGACAAGGACGTTCACCCGGTTATATTTTTTTTGTTCTTTCATCCAAAAAACCCGAACGCATCCTTTTCTTTCATAACACTTTTATTTTCTCATTCGTCTATTTTTATTCGAATTTAATTATATTTAAAACGTTTTTTTCGTTTAACGTATTCTATGTGAAGTCATTTTTATTAATTATTTTGATAGATCTTTAATGTGACTTTCATATGGAAGCAGGTAGTGGAAATAGAGGTTCGGGATTCCAGTCTGTCATTGCTCTTCAAGTAATGTGTTTATGAAAAGATAGAAAGATTGGTTTTAATAAATCTTCACAAATAGTAGGAAAAAAAGTAAATACAATTTTAAGTTTATTTAACAACGCCTGTATATCGCTTTCTCATTGCCGAATATACTAAGACTAAAATAGATATGAATATTTCCACAAAATAAACACAATTCTGGTTTTATTATTGCCTATCCGATTACCGAAACTTAACCGAAAATTACCTACATCTATTGTGATCAGTATGTTAAACTTTTATTTTTATACAAAGCAGTTGCTAAATAGCATAGTAAAAGCAATGATATTTGGTAGTGTGTACGAACGCCACGTCAAAGGACGTGCGTTTGAATCCACCTACAATGAGCTTGAGCTATCGGCGAAGGAAAACATCGTGATGAAACCATAGCATGGAGGTAGGGCTTTATATAATGCCCTCCTAGCAAGCTACCACCCTTAAGACGAAAATTTGCCGCGAAATACCTATAGGTGTGTTCCGGCAGTTGAACTTGAGGGTTGAACAGGTCCATTAGACTTAGCGTGTCCACCATTTTGGGCCACTTCGCCACTCAACGTCAAGTAAGATTGTGGCCGTAACGCTAAACCTGAACTATAGAACTAAGAGGGATCACTAAATAGTTGCCGAACTTAAATATTTTTCATCACAAAGAGATCCGGATTTCCTAATAATCACAGAAGTTCAACATAAAGTTATTAGACTCCCGAAGGCTGCAGGTATCGCATCATTCGCCCATGCCGTGTAATTTTAGTAAATATTACGCTTGATGTCTTATGGTCACAATCTAGTCGCACAAACGTTACGCATTACTTAGAACTTTGTTTTTCTGCCTTTTGGGAAATAAATTAACATATTATGTGAATAATTGTATTTTTGTTCCACAAATAAAAACATTTCAGTAACAAAAACATCGACATAACAAAACCTATATATTGTATAAATATCAGTGGAATTGGTCAACACGTTCAGACGTTAATCTGTTTTTACAGCTTTATTAAAAATAATACAGTTTTGTGACGCCATTCAGTAATTTAGCAAAATAGTACTAAAATCGGATTAAACAGCAATTTCCTTTTAGATTCGTCTATCACCATACATCTAAAGATATAAAAAAATATTGTTACAGTTTCGCTGGCGTTAATATTAATTTTGTGAAACAAATCTGATAACGCAATAAAAAGTTTCATACAAATTTTATCCTTCACTTTACTCCACTTTTAATAAGTTTTTCTCGAGAAAAGTAGCATATCTCCATTTCCAGTGTCACATCTATCTCTATACAAAAAAAAATTATAATTGATTTAGTGGTTTAGGCATGAAAGCGTAACAAACAAACAAATTCGCATTTATAATATTATCTCTCTCAATCTCGAACTTCAAATATCGAAACCATATATTTCTGTTATATATAAGAATCACGTAAATATATCGGGTAAACTAAATTCTATGCGCTCAATGTATTGCTATAAATAAAAGCGAAGTAAAGTTTTTTATAATCCAAAACCATAGCGAACCCTTTGAAAAAGTTCATTGTCTGCGATTCAATCAATTCAAAAAATTAATTCTAACGTACGTCGCCCGCATATTACAAAGAACCTCAACTAAAAATATTGTACACCCTTTTTACATCGAAAAACACCCACATAACTCGACTCCCTCGCCCCAAGTTACAAAAATTGTTCCAGAAATATTAAAATAGTTCTCGAAAGAGTTAAATTTAAAAAGGAGGGTAGTCACAAAAAAGGACGTAATCCCAAAACTAACACAGCTGAGCAGATCTCACAATAAATACATTTTTGATGGATATTATGTGATCAAGAGTTATAAAGTTATTTTTATTTCATATAAAACCGAATTCCCTAATTGTATTTCTGATACATATTTATTTTTCTAAACAAAAACATCTATATACTACGTACTGGCATAAATAAAAATAAAAGTGCCATGGCTCGTGAAGAAACAAAACTGGTTCCAAATTCAAATTTCTTTGTGATAAATGACACGACTTTTTTTAATTCCACATCGTCGTTTCGCCGTTGTAGTTATTGTATAATAGTGGTAAAGGGAGCGCCATGACGAAAGCAATTTAAAAATGGAAGGGTTTCACTTTTTCGTTCCAATTTTAAAAAATGAACTGGCGACGACTGATTTGACGTTTCGGACGGATTGTAAAAAGGATTTTATTATGCCATAGAGGACTAGTCCTTTAGAACATTTTATTATGGGTTTTATTCGTGTCGAAAAAAATTACGTTATGTAGTACAGAATTAAGGGCATAAAATCAATTTAGATATATAGCCTATTATTGTAAATTATATCACTATATTATGTTAACTAGTTCTTCTATGAAGTCGAAAGCTTAGAAAAAAAAAACACTTCTCGCTGGCTACTACCCTTAAGCTTAAAATCTGTCGCCGAGCATATGCAGGTGTGTTCCAGCGAGTGTACTAGGGAACTAGGTATTCCAAAAAAAATATAATGTTAGATTACATTGCTACTAGACATCTGGAGATGTACATATGTAGAAAATGAATGCGTATATTGCTTTGGTATCAGAATTGAAACTTCTCTGAATTATAAAATATCATTTTTAATTAAAAAAAATTTAAATTAATTACACTTTCTTGCCGCATTCATACAAAACGAACATATTAAAAAAAAAAACTTGATGGACAGAAGTTACGTTCTTTTAACACTGTACTAACTCTCAAAGTTTGTGAAGATGTTTCTCTTCTAAAAGAAGAACTTTTATTGAGAAGGCTTTTGGAATTTATCGGAAAACAGAAAAGCAATGGACTTCCAAGAGATATATTTTAAATAAATTTAAACAAAATCATTAAGCGCAAACGTGAGCAGTGTCGCCCGCAGGAGTCAGTAACATTCACGGCTAATGTACGATAGAGGCATACCATTTATTATAAGTGTATATAAAAACCTGACAGATGAATCTAAAGTTAGACGATGTGAAAAAAAAAGTAACTTAACAGTCCACTTGAATCGTATAAGTTTAAAGTAATTTCACTTGTATACATAAACCCCTCGACAGTCGCTTTGGGATAATACGCGGCACACACAAGCTCGCTCGTCGCGGCGCGGCCCAGCGCGGCGGCGCAGATGTTGATTCCATAAAATAATATTTCATGTAAAGCACTAACCGAGCGACCGAGGGCGGAAGGATTGCGTTCTATTTTTAAATAATTTTATATTTCGAAACGATTTAAACGTGGAACCCAATTCTTTTTGAACTATCATCATCCGCCGACTTATTTTTTGTTTTCTTTTTTTTTAGCGGCGACCTGTTTATACACAATTATGCCAATGTCACGTAAAATATAATGTTGAAGCAAGGATGACTCATACGAACTTTCTCATCGTAACACGCCAAATGCTTAACCTTCCTCAGGTTAAAGTTGTGAGGGGCATATGATGTCTCATCAGGTGCTAATCACCCAACACCCCCTAAACGTACCACTACTCCCGTGTTACCAGAAACCAGGGACAGCTTTCGCAATACCAATTAATCGCCAAATATTAATTCGCCAAATACCTATAGGTGCGTACTAGCAGTTACACTTGAGAGCGACATCATCACTAAACATCATGTGATATTGTGGTCATATCACGAAACCTATAAAGTATAAAAAAGAATATCTTGCAAATCTTCAGTGTTCGCATATCACTTTGACAAGATGGCCAAGACTAAATTATTGTGACAGCTAACAAATAAAATTCCGAATTACTTATAATTAACTCCAGTTATACATAATTGCTCAACTATGTCATTTAAACTGTCACCACTCTTCTATATTATATTTATATATAAAAAGTTCGTGTCACGTTGTTTGTCCGCGATGAACTCCTAAACTACTGAACCGATTTTCATCAAATTTTGCACAGTGTGCAGTTGGCTCCAACTTCAGGGATAGAATACTTTTTATCTTGCTAAGTGATCATAACGCAATAGGTATCGCTGTAGTCGATGTGACTGACAACTCAAAAAGGCAGAACAAGAGCTGCCAGGTCAGCTAGTAATATTATAAAGCGGAAAAGTTTGTTAATCTATTTAAACGCGATAATCTGAGGAACTATCAATTGGATTTAAAAATATATTTTTGTAGTTGATACAATAATAATTGAAGATGGCTTTAAACAATTGAACCCCATGCTACCACGAATAGGAGGAAAGCTGTATTGCAAACAGTTACAAATATGGCCAAAAAATATGAAATAAAATTTTAGTTCCAAGCGAATGAAGTCGCGGACGCAGCTCGTATTACATAAAATATGGTGAAATAACCTGAGGTTAACGTACATCGTTTTCAATAACTATGAATGATTTAAGATCCCGTCAAAATCTCCATCGGCTGACTATATTTCGTTTGGTGTACAGAATATTTCTTCAGTTTCACCATTTCAAGGCCTGATTCTTGTATTGTTTCAAATGGCTCTGTAAAGGTGTTTATGTTTTGAAGACCATGACAGGTTATATTTTCTAAAGGGTGTAGGGTGAATCAGTATGGGTGTAATAGTGTCTAATATTCATTCCAGTTTACCACATGTTCTAAACTATAAAATTAGGAATTAACAGTTTTATGTATTGAAAAATGTAAATTAAATGTTATAAACTCGGTCGAGTCTTCGTCTATTCTTTTTAAAGGCTGGAATTGTTTAAGAAGCTGGTCAAATTTAACAGTATTTTTGAATTATACATTATAGTCATATGTGTACATTATTATTAAAATATTTTGTTTTCTATAGTTACTTAATGTACTTTTAAAAGTTGTATGTTGTAAATGTTGTTTTTTGTTAATTTACTGGAACATAAGTATGTATGACCGTAACTGGCTTTCAATGATCACGATTTCATAATGCTCCAGTAAAAGTAATTATTAATAACGGTATATTACAAAATGTCAAGTCAAAGTTGACCTCTAAAATCGTTTGATCATTTCGCTCGTGACCATTCGTCAATTAAATCGGACGTGGGGACTCGTTATTAAACCGAATAAAAAGAGATAAATCTTCCGAGGACGAGTTTTAAAAAGCTTCGTTTCGAAGTAAAGAATGTTGTGTACAATCTGGGTTCGGACAAAAAAGTGACGACAAAATAAAAAAAAATAAGAACGAAACGTAACACGGCCAAAGAACAGATTATCAGCGCTAAAAGGGTTGCTCCCGCGCTCTCTTTCTTTTGTCCCATCCAAATTCAAACTTGAGTCCGTACAAGGAGTGTTCGAATGCGAATTCTATTTTTGAATATTCTACCGAGAATTTTTAATTAATGCCGCTCGGGCGTGCTCGTATTTTTTAAAATTCGAATTCTGTTTTTTAAATCGACTTCGATATTCAATTTTTGCGTTCGATTCCCCGATGTATGTGTTTTTTTTTTTATATTATTTATGTTGTGCGATAATGACGTTTCGCTTTAAGTGCTTTATTTCGATTGGCGATTTTATTCCGATGTTTCCCCTCGAAGGTCGGTAGTTTTAGTGATTAATGGCTCAGATATGTGGAGTGCTTTTTAAACGAAATATTGAATTTAATGATGTTTTGTGGAACTCTCCGAGATCTGTTTTTGTTTCGACGTGCGTAGGCGTCTCCTATAGGCGGTCTCAATGACACTGTATCGTTTCCACATCGTAGTTACATAGCTGCATTATCGATCACTTCTGCTTTTGAATTGAATGGCCTTTCTATGGATATTTAATAAGCTTATTCGATCTATTTCCGTGATAAAACTTTATTGCTATCAATGTATAGTGGTGCTCAAACTTAGAAAAAATCTTGTATAGAATGAATGTATTCTTTTAATTATTGGGTATCCAATTAGAATTTGATTTATATGAAATTATCTATAATTATTGTACATGGATGCAGTTTCAATGAGTAACCAATAAGTCGTATTAAGAGGTCACTTGACGCATAGCATCACACGCAGCCAGCATACGCAAGTCGTTGACCCCGATACGCAAACGGGGACTTATTATATCGAATAATCGATAGAAAAACATCGACTATTACTACACTATAGGCGATGACTTAATTATTTTCGAACATCCTGTAACATCGAAATATCGTTTTAATAATAATATGTTTCCGATCCATTCGATCGGTATAATAGCTTCACTTAATATTCCATTTTCAAAAATATTTGAATCGTCATGCTCGTTCCATTCTTGTACGAACCAGTAGGTACGGATGCGGCTATCTGATTTAAAAATTTGGATGTCCGATCGATAGATCTTATTGGGTTCGAAATTTAAATTTAGAACTTAATTGTCGTTACATGCACGTATGTGTGTGTGTGTGTGTGTGTGTGTGTGATAATTAAACGAATCCAACGGCACTTTTGTATTAACGCATTTAATTCATAATGGTTTAATTTTGTTCCAGGTATTTTGCCGATACGTAATGTTTAGAAAATGGAACGCAAAAGGATCGGCGTAAATCCGACAAATGTCACGAACTCTACCGAGAAATAGTGAGTTTGTAATTACATCCGAATCGACATGTGTACGTTTATAATAATATTATTCATATACAAAAAAACGCTTTTATGTTTGACTCTGCCTCCGTGGAGCTACGAGTGTGTTTCTATTAGTTTCCCCTCCTTTTTAACAAGTTTATTTTAAAAATGTAAAGCTGAAAACGTTTACGAAAATAATTGATCGTGGAAGTGGATTCACCCCTTCATAATCCCGTCACCGTTTCGTATATGTACGTATCACGAAAAGCTGAAGTAATACGGACTCTTTGTTTAATAAATATGATCAGTGTAGTTTTTTAATGAGATAAATCCTTCGATATTTAAATATTATGCGACTGCCGATAAAGTACCGCGAAAATGATTGATAATTGAACAAAACTAACGTTGCACTGAAGACGTTGAAATAGAGTAACTGACAATTTTCAAATGTAGAATACTTTACTTTTTTTTCTTATTTAATGGTAATGGAAGATGTTTTTTCTTTCGACCAGTGTATTGAGAAACTTTAATTAGAACTCACCATTATTCGTTGGTAATTATAAACGAATGTATATAATTATAATCGAGAATCGATGCAGAGAGTAATATTGATATTGAAAATGATGTTTTTGTCCGTTCGATCGTTGAAACAATGCGTCGGTAATTCGTATGAAATGACTTGCGTTAGCTCGTTCTTTGTCTGCCCGCTTGTGTTCACAAAACGATGTATTTAATTTTTTTTCCATCAAAGACACCCGAGAAACAAATTGTCCTTAATAATCGTGCACGTCGAGATTGGAGTACTGATTGTGGCAACAATGTTAATTTAGAAGTGTTTGATTGGGCAACACTGGGCTGCTAATGATCGCCTTATACGGGTATCGAACGAAAACATTACAGTTCGAATTTTTCGCTTCCTCATTGAATATGCGGAGGTGGAAATAGAGATTCCACCCTGTATGACTTAATAGCCCTTACGATATTGGAGTTGTCGAATGTCAAAATGAATTTAGGTACATTTCTTTATGGTATCATTGGAAACTACGATAAGTAGTGTTTCCCTGATGGTAATTACAATACAATCCAAAAGCAATGAAGACCACGGACAGATAAGCAATTCATCAGAGATATTCACTATTCTTTGAATATTCGCAACTGGCTGATTCCCAAATGCGGCAAACAACATCCCGCTAAACAATCCTTTCTTTAGTTTTTTCTTTTGTAAGGAAAAGGCAAAGGTACTTAGATCACTCAACAAAATCAGTATCTTATAATCGGTGTTTAATTTAAAGTGTTAATGCTTCTGCGATTTTTATAAATTGCTTTAGACTTTTTGTTCTAACCATCCATGAGGATGCAAGAGAAACTTCAAATACTTACCGCATAGAAAATCGTACGTGTGACGGTAATAACCACCATATACAAGCGGTACAACAGTGACTAACTCCCCGTATCATGAATAATGTAGGAACTACTTCATACTTCCCGGCTCCGGGTTTCGTAACAAAAGCGGATTCTTTTGGATATATAAATTCATCGAAAAACGCCTTTTAATACTGCATTAACATTATTTATGATTCGTCCGTGCATACAGTACGTATAATATACGCGACTTGAAACCATATTTACAAGGCGCGGTTGATTGCGTCGGTTTTTTTTTTTTCTATAAAGAAATTGGGGCCTGTCTTTTAATCTTTTTTGAATATTAAATATACTATTTATTTATTCATAATATGTGTTTTTTATCATTATCCTTTAAAGGAAATATAGCATTGTTGGAAATCATATTTCCTTCTTTGTTTATTTCTCCTAAATGAGATTTTTTTGTGTTTTTATTACCTTTTTTTAAATTAGATACCAAAGTACTGTGTAAGCAATTTCTATGGCTCTATAAATTGGATAATTAATGATACAATTATAATAACCTTATACATTATCTTTCGATATTTTAAAATAATATTAATTCTCCTTAATGGCCATTAATATGATACGTCACTTTTAAGATTATCAGACCTCCTTCCTCTTCGTCACGCTATGTTAATTTTTTCGAGCAACCTATCAATATTACGTTACAAATCATAGAAACCAGTACATGATAAAACAATTAGTAGCAGTAGATAAATTCAATATTCATAATAATGAAACTTTAATAAATATCTGTAATAACATGTAAACTTTACAAACGAACGTCACATTTTCTTAGACACCCCGGCCCCACCGTTTTGTCACAGTTAGTGACACCCCCTCCCTCCATAAGTGCAAACGTATTTCACGTACGGCCCGTAAGTGAGAAGTTACCATGGGAATATCGAGAGCCCTAAATGTGGACTTACTCCTTAATATAATATTTGTTTCGTAAATTGTTTCGTAAAAGTCTGGATATTTTTAAATCCGCGCATCATATTGCTCTGATACCATGAATTTGTCGAAGTTTTGCATTATTTTATTCTATACTAGCTTTTACCCGCGGCTTTGCTCAATTCATTATTGATTTTGATACCGGTATCCGCTATTTTAAATAAATTATATCAAAGGAGACGGATGTAAGAACATTTGTGCTCGTAGTCATTCATACGCGGGCCGCTCACTATTTTGGCGATAATGGGTTACAGGGAAAAGATAGATATATCTGTCGTGAGCTATTTTGTAGGACTTTTTAAGATAAACATTTCTATTATACAGTATATAATGTAACTCTAACGGTATTTGCACACGTCAGAACAGCTCGCAGAAGGCAAATAATTTTTCTACTTACTTGACACTTCTCGTTATTTTATGGGCAATTCACACAATATGTTTATAAATTATAGCCTATCTGTTATTTTGATGTATAAGCAAACTACATATTATTGTAAAGATTCATTAAAATCCATTCAGTAGTTTTGCGTGAAAGCGTAACCAACATCCATACTTACAAGAGTGCTCTCAGCATTCGCCCCTAAAAGTTAGGTGAAGCTGTCAAAGCCCTTTAGGCTAACAGCGTATGTGTCAGGTCGGAAAAAAAATACTATCGCGTTTTTAATATTAGTAAGGATTTTTCAGACCTATAGACAATATAAGTTGCTGTTTGCTAAGGAAATATAAAACATCGTTGTGTTCAAATTACGCGCGAATTCCAAGAAAACCAGAAGGCTGTAACAAGTTTGCAAATAAAAGTAATAAAGAAAACGACATTTACAATCGAAATAACTCGCAAAAATGTGAAAGATTTTTTGTTTCGTTTCACATTCCCTCGAGTTGCGAGTTGTAAGCGTTGTTCTACGAAAACGTTTCGCGATATTATGAATGCCATATTTAGTTACGGAGAAAACAAAAATGTATAAAATTTGTTGCGGGATGACCATAAAATATTTCGATGATTGGGTACCTGGGAGACTTTATTACTATGAAGAATATTCTTACTACAATATTATAAATGCGAAAGTGAATTTGTTTATTTCGAATCGATTATGATGAATTTGGGTACAGAGGTAGATATGACCTTGGAGACGGTAATAGGCTACATTTTCTCGCAAAAAACTTATGGCAAGTGGATGAGATAGGGATAAACTTTTTAGTGCGTCATCCGATTTCTTTGACAAAATCAATATTAACGCGAGCGAAACCGCGGGTATAAGCTATTTTATTATAAATAACAATAAGTAATCGGAAAAGAGAAAAGAAAATAATGCGAGAAGACGTACATACTAATATGATAACGGCGATTGTTAATGAATCGCGTAGCTCTTTGTATTTGGCACTGATTTAAGAGGTTTGTGGTGCAGTTGCCGCCTTTGCCACAAATGACAAAATACCATATGCAGTATATTTGTTGCAATTTCAAAGATTAAATTTAATGTTAAATGAAGTAGTTTGAAATCAGGTTCAACCTTCTAAAAGTGAATAATTTAACGAAGTCACGTTATCGTCACCTTCTATGAACTGGTCGGCCGTTACCAGCCAGTTGTCTTTGTACATCGGCTCGTACTAAACCTTAATAAACGGATATTATAATACGCGCGTCCTCGTTCGATATTTAAACAAAAAAAGAACAATCGGAAAACGCCAACACGTCGCAGCGATAACGCAACGGATTCGAAATTTTAAATAGTTCCATATTCAAACTCCGATTTCAAATATGGAACGAGCCGATTGTTTCCCGTTTTCGCTCGTAGTTTGTAGAGTTATACTTGGAGTTGCCAGCATTTTCTACTTATTACCTATAAGTAGTTTAGTTAATACTTTTAAAACCACTCAGTACTTCTTATCAACTGGTAAATAAGGCGATAGTAGTAGGAATTTATACTCAAATGAATTGTGACCATCATATTCCTGGGTATAAGCTCGTTGTAGTGACTCTCTTTTGATTTGTAATATTCCGCAAAAAGCCAATGCACGTCCAGAAACTAAGTGTACGCTATACAGGCCAGTATGACAACAAAGATTTAGATCTAATGTATATTAGGTCACTTTATCATCATCATTTTACCATATTTGTATATATAAAAACATTAAATAATTTATATTATTTGTTTCAATAAAGCCTCTCAATCAACAATATTATTCAAAATATTTTTATTCAATAAGAATTTTACAAATAATAATAAATACACTAGGAACTTTGATATTTTGGCAAGATTGACCCAATTATTACATTTTTAGGGATGGTAACCCTAAGTACGTACATCGTAGCCATAGTTTTTAATATGCGGGTTACGCATGCGTTATTGACGTTTCACAATGGTATGAAATGACAATATGGTTGCTAGAATCACAGTCCATAATGTCAAGTTTCTTTTTTATTATTGAATAATAAATTGATGTTTATAGCGCGTAGGATATGTGTTTGATTGATTATTTATTGTCCTTTGACTGTTGATTCAAATTTAATTGCAATCGGTTACTTGAATTTTAAGTTTTTATAACTACTAGCGATCGCCCAGTGTATTAAATTTGAAATTTGAGGATATACTTTATAGGTTTTAGCGTTATGGCTACAATCTTACTTGATGTTAAGCGACGACGCCGTTCAAAATTGTGGACACGTTAATCCTAGTAAAGAGACGCGCTGCCAAGTATAACTGCCAGAACACATCTATAGGTATTTGGCGGGAGATTTTTAACTTGAGTGTGGTAACTAGTCAGGGGCATTAGAAAAAGCCCTACCACCATACAGTTTTATCACGGTGTTTTCCTTCACCGACTTCACTGTCAGACTCATTGCACGGATCGAACTCACATCCATTGATGACGGAGTACGCAGACACTACCAACTCAGCTATCATCGCTTCTAAGTCATACTTCCTACCATCCTGCAAATGAAGAATATTATACAATATTCAGTACTTTTCTATATATAATCTGCAAGCAATATTCAGGAACTAGTTAAGTTCTCCAAAAATCTACTCTGTAAATTTTAACAAGAGGCCCGTCCGTGCCATCTTGTTAGATATCAACATCGGATAAGCTTGTTTGTTTGAACAATCACAATACAATCAAATCCAAGCAAAGCTGTATTGAAAAATGTTCCAAAAACTGGCAAAAATGAACAAATTCGCGGACAGAAATTGCTAGATAATAATGCTACTTTACTTTTTAAAATGACCTACACCATCAGCTATAACAAAAAAAAATTGAAATTTAAGAATGATGTCCGACAGGATACGAATTTTTGTGTTACATGAGCATATATGTGTGTGAAACCTAATGTATTTTTCTATATATACGATATATAGTGACGTCATAATTTATTAACAGTTACCTTATTATGGCGTTGCGTTAGAATTCCTCGCCTTGTGCGTTCTAGGGAAAAGTCGCAATTACATCAATCAGTATTCAGAACCCGGGTTGTACTCCCGCTCACGTTCCAGTGAAAATGTACGTTCGTGCAATATCATAATACTATTATATTTATTATAACTTTCTACGCCGTTTTAGGTGCAACAGGGCCATTATCTATAGAAAAATTGATTTTGTCATAACTCCGTGGCGCTGGTGACTCGCGGTACCTACCACTTGCGTCATGCAGCTGTCATGAACGGAATATATAATTCTATGACAATACACATTGCATTTTCAAAGGATTTTATGATTCTCTGATATGTGTAATAAAATTTAATTTCTCTAAATCCAAAAGGATATTTACATTTTTTAAATACTTTGTAGCGTTACTAGCTATTACCAGCGGCTTCGCTCACGATAATATTGATTTTTTCAAATCGTATGACGCAATAAAAAGTTTCATACAATATTTATTCCTGTCTTTACCCCACTATGAATAAGTTTTTCGCGAGAAAAAGTAACTTATCACCGTTTCAAGTAATTTCCCATCGATCTCTATACGAAAATTCATAATAATCGATTCAGTGGTTTAGGCGTAAAAGCGTAACAAACAAACAAACTCACTTTCGCGTTTATAATATGAGTAAGGACTAAGGATAAGGATGGCTTCAATCTCATCTGATGTTAAGTTTGGATCTGACGCAAGGTAGTGGGACTAAGTCTAGCGGAGGCTTCGGCTTAGTTTTATGGTGTTGATTAAATAACGTGTTTGGTATTTGTTTTTACCGCAGTGCTTTTTTTTGTTTTGTGACGCTTCGGAGCCAGCGGGTATAACGAGATACTTGTAAACTGCCATGATAGTACCGACCTGTTTTTTTATTAACGTATTATATCTCGCGTATATATATTATATATAACGTTAAACATAACGCTATCCCTATAAAGTATTATATATATATATATATATATATATATATATATATATATATATATATATATATATATATACGTTATGTTTACTATACCACCTATTATTAAGTGTCGATGTGACTTACGCTAAGCGTAGTGGAAGGACTGACTCCCAAGTGCAACTGCCGGGACACACCTATAGCTATTTGGTGGCAGATTTTCAACTTATGTATACTCAATTACACAGCTCTGATTTGAACCAGTGAATCGGTATTTTACCCTTAAAAATCGCGGTTTCTATTCTTATCTATTATCATGAAACATTAGTTACAATTATTAAATTTTACAATTATTTTATTTTATTAATTATTTATCCAAATATATATACAAATTATAAATTTTCGCAGATTATATAGAATGCTAAAATGATTATTGTGGTGTCCTTTCTGTTTTCTATGATTCGTTTTGTATTGAAAATATAAGCACGAAAAGTGAATCGAAAAAAAACGATTATTAATAAATCGATCTATTGTATCTGGACTTTATTTGTGAATCGATTCAAATCAATCCAAGAATCGATCCTTTTCAGAAAGAATCGTCATTACTAGTTCGTAAACACTACAAAATAAACCATCATCGCTTACAGTCATGCTCTCACAATAAGTAAAAGCTCAACCTGGGCTCTCTGTTAGAAAAATCAGAAACCTAATAAGTTGCGACAGAGAGGGAAAACACCGAGTAGTGTCCAAAACTTGCGACACGTATGTAGATTTAAAAGATTCCTTTCCCACGATAGTCAACACTCACATTCACCACTCGTGTTTCTCTCTCTGCCCAGTATAAATCATTCGCGATAATTATTTACGGCATAGATTACAAAACAGTGTCACTTATGGAAAAATATAAATCTTACGTCCATTCGGTAACGTTTCAGCTATGTACGATGAATATCTGGCCTCGAGTGCTTCGCTTTGGCTGAACCCATAGCCGTGCTCGCATCGCACTTATATAATAATCGATGCTACCAAATTTCCTAACAGACGAAAGATGTGTGTGGCGAGACTAAAAAGATGTTACTGCAACATTCAACCCCCTGCACTGCTAAGAACAACCTTCACACAGTTGCCTCATAGCGATGGCCCATTATAGATTACGTATGTTTTGTTGATCATTATTGTGTTCGAATTACACTATGTTTACCATTACTAACTATGCAGTCAGTTTTCCGTGCTGAAATGAAAATAATAATGATCGATTATATAAGGTACCAGGTACTCCGGCGCAAGGGCACTAAATCAATTTAGGTATCGTACGCATCGTATCGTACGTACGCATGAGGGGCAGAGTAGCCCTCGAAGAGGGGTCGAGACTTAATCCCTTAGGTACATTAGACGAGGCTGGACTTTGTTTACACTCAATTTTATTACCTTATCGCGTCCGAACAGTATAAAACTACTGTAAATCCTGTATTTTTTAAATAAAAACTAATATGAACGTGCTTTATATATATACTAGATGTCAATTCCGCTACGTTAGGCGTCAAAGCTCCTAGGCGGGTAGACTTATTCCGACATTTTCAACAATTGTAGTCCTATTTCCACGAATTCATTTTTAACCTTGACACTGTCCTCATAAATCACTCTATTTGTGAGTAAAAACAGCTTGAAAATACTTTGAATATTTTTACGAGTTTATCGCGAACAGATAGATGTGCCAGCAACTTTGTTTTATAAAATGTAATAATGTTTTTCGCACGTTTAAATCTAAACAATTATAAAAATATGTATTGATATAACAAGAAGGTAGAAAGGATGTTTTAGGTAAGTGTGATGGTTAGAATTTAATCGCTTAGAAACACTTTATTATGACGTAATTTCACTTCATGGTACTAATGACAAACATACCTGTTTTGAACTCAAAAGTTTTACAGCTGAGATTGCCGCTTTTGCTTATATATAGAATTTACCAAAATATATGTTTTTTTTTACTTCGGAATAAATAAAAATCAATGAACAGATTCTGCTATAATATCAAGTTTAAAAAAAATGGCCCAAATAATTGGATTCGGGAGCCTCAGAAAATGTACCCTAAGAGATTTTTGAATGAACTCAAGACAAAAACTCTACATTAGAACGTTACAAGTTCGTACTATTTCTAAACATAAGAAATAAATAATATGACACTCTTTAGTCGAATTATTGACTTCTAGAATTGTAAGAAGATCTACTCAGAATAAATAGTTTAAGGGGTAGAAGAGATAGAATCAATATGAGATTGCCAAAGGATTTTTTTGCAGAAGGTAGTTATGAATATGTATAAGTAAAGCACATGGCTGTCATAATTCAGATACTAGTAGTTACCACGATAAATTGAGTCCACGAAAAGAATAAAACTTCTAATTTAATTGATTTTACAATGTATAAGCATACTTTACATTTTCAACTTTGTGTGCAGAGATTTAAAGTCGAAAATCAATCGCGAACAATCGATCAGTACCGTCAAACGATCCGGTACAAATTGGTGACTTCCTCGAAGATTTTTTATTTTAATTTTTATTGATAAAACCGTCTCTGACTACAATTGGTACGGATTTGGTCATGAATTGACCGAATCACGGAGCGGTCGGTCGGCCTCGTTCGTCCGATCGTTATGTTTGTATTATCTGTGGCCGTTTGTTTGTTATGTTGTTACGAGGCGATTGTTGAGATGTTTTTGTCAACGCATTATTTTCTTGTTCTCCGAGCACTGGCTTGAGCCTTCAGGTGACATGATGAGTTCGAGGTTTAATCCATTATTACGCGTATTCGCTGCGCTGTCCTTTTTTTGATGCTTCTGTAACTAGTGAAGGTCCTGTCCAGAGAACTTTTCGTAATGTTTGGTAAACCTTTTTGGACTATATGATCCATTTTTTATTCTTACCGATTATCTTCTAACCAGTGGAAGCTACTGAAAGGTTTACAAGCTGACATGACAGCGACGCCCCTAATCGATTGCTCATTTCCCGTTGGCCACTTTGATTTTTTTAAATGGTAATGACGCTTGGTATAAAAAAAACTATAATCGCAGATTTTTGTCGACTTAAAACGACATGCAGTCCATCATGACATTATGAAAATGTCCATCACACCCACAACTGTTATGGTCCTAATTCTTAATAAAAGCTTTAAAATAACTATATAATCATAGGCAAATTCTGCAGTATGACACGTCTTAGAAAGAACATAATACCTATTACTAAACTAAAAATAGTCGAAAATGTACCTTATATCATTATATATATGAAATTAGATAATCGTTTAAAATGAAATTAGAGTATTTATATACTGTATATTGAAAGATAAAATCGATATTATCATTTGGTAAAAAAATATCGCGTCCATCTAAAAACCGACCCAGAATCATCGGGCTCGAAACATGCAAAACTTTCACCCCAATACACTTTGAAAGTGTCAAATTTTTCATCGGCCCCGCGTCCACTTACGCAACCCTTCCGTAAAAAATGCTAAAACTAAAAATATAAAAAAAAAACGCCAAAGGGGGAATTTAAAATCGTTATTATAATCTCGGACGCCATTTTGACTATGGGGACGCGCCCTTCAAAATTTCAAATCTTTTTTAACAAAAACCCCTTTGATGTAACGTTGTAGGTACCTACGTATGGATTTTAGCAATATCTCCCGGTCGGTTAGTTGTACGCGACATTTGGCCATTTCGGTGATTTGACTGATGCACATTTCAGATTAAAACTGTCACACATATGCGGACCCTAACGTTGTCATAAGGTTTCTGTAATCTGTATTTTCCTTCACGCCATTCCGTATTGGAGTAGGCACGAATAGAATAGCAACCTCGATCTTACTTTTATTATATTTTTGGTTACACATAAGTTGGCAAACAAACATAGACTCAGTTTAATTGTAAGCAGCCTTTAACATCAATACTATTACTAGTACAGTGCCCACCTTGGACCACCTTGTTTGAATGAGGTGTGGACACTCTTCTCCTTGTAGGGATAGAACACATGCTCATTTAGCTAGGATCTTCTGTAGAATGGAGATAGTTAATTCGTCTAACTATTTAAGTAAAGTGAATTTTCTTTGACAGATCTCTGCTTTTGTCTTTGGATACAGTATTTAACTTTGTTGGCATTTTTCGTTTTATAGTTTGGTTATTGTACCCAAGTGAAGAGAATTATATTTTTATGTGATCATAGTTCTAAAATATGTATTTGGATGCTAAATATCTATATATGTCACATGTTCATTTCCTTGTTAATTAACGTTTTGCCAGAGACTAGGGACAGATTTCGTACTTCGTCTAATACCTATTCAGTTCTTATAGACGTTTGTTTTGGAATAAAATGATTTATGGGAAATTGTGTCCCATATTATTGCTATTGTTAATAATAAATATTTTCGTGATGCGTTCGTCTATTCTACAATCTTTCCCTTTTCACCAAACCTTACTCTTCAGAACACCTAGCATACAATGTGTGAAAGCCTAAATATTCTAGGAATGGATATTCGTAACGATCTGATTCCATAACATCTGGGTAACTCGATATCCTGAACAGAGTGCGACGGTTTTTCATGCCCGACTAGTTGTACCTTTTCTATAAGGCCCAAGTACGGCCGTGCCTGGAATACTGTTCGCACCTCTGGGATGGATCTCCCAAATATCCTAACGATGCCTTCGATAGGTTGCAGAGGCGGGCTGCGTAACATAAAAATAAAGTTTATTTATTGAAACTGTGAAACAAACACTTTCTCATACGATGTAAGCAGAGGCCAACGGAACAAACACTTTCCGGTTAAGTATATATTAGAGAGTACAACGGTTTTAACATGCAAGAACAATCGTCGCCAACGAAACCTCCTATTAATCAACCTCATTTAAAGACACTCGGAGTGTAAAAAAAAACTCGTATGGGAAAACGTACAACGTATACAGCCAACGCATTCCAAATTCGAATGAATCTGAAAGGCGGGCAAGATTTGAAAAGAGAATGAGATTTGAAAATAGAACACGCCATTAGGAATGAACACAATAGTCTCATTGGTCGATTTGAAAAAGGAACAATTTGTTAAACGTCAAATATGAACGTTATTTTTATTTATTTAAGATGTAATGAAACGCTCGCTCAGTATGATGTCTAATACTACACACATCTATGGAGTTTTTTGTCGGACCGCGTCAGAAGGTTTTTCATTTGTTTTGTACCATACACGGTCGTACTTATAACCGACAGTATTAAAATAAGAATCCGAGTAATAGTCACAAATGCCAACGGCGACAAGATTATAACGTTACATATCATGTATTCACGAAGCAAAAATGATTTTACACGTACTTATAAAATTAACAAAACAACATAGATTATATACATTTACAGACAGTCGAGTTCGTTTATTTTTTGCGTATGCTACCTACACGATCGATTCGATGCATTCAATTTTGTACTGTCATACTTTCTACATTCGAAACGTTTATCGTGAGATCACAAACACGAGCAATGACATGAAACTATCAATATTTCTAATAACATTTAAAAACAAAGTATATTAGTTTCTTATACGGACGAGACGGCCATATTAATCATTGGAACGAATTTCCGTGCGCCATGTCATACAGAGTTCGTTTATTAAAAATGTGACGTATCAAGATCAACATCTCATAGGCGAGCGGGATGGGAGATAGCAGAGAGCCGGTGGGAGAGAGAGACAAACGCGCTGACATTTCAACGGGTCATCAACCCTACGGGCGTCCTGCTCTAACGAGAATTCGAAGATTTGATTTGAATTGTTCCTAATTTGAAATATTAGCTCGTTCGATCCGGCCAACAATTTTTATAATGTAACTAACCGTTTTTTTTTATTTTCACATGGTTTATTAAAATTTATTTCTAATAGATATGCTTTTATGGGGCTTCCGTTTGATGTTCCTAATGGGTCGGGTCGGACGATTCAAGATACACAGTATAAGGTAAAAACATCGTTAGATTAATAACCTTTAATATATACTTTTTTCTATCTCGACAAAGATTAATAAGTATCATAATTAACTTTGATCATAAATAGCGAACAGTTCGAGTTTCAAGAATTCGCCCGTTTTGTTTATTGGGTAGTAAGCATTAGTCCGGATTGACTTGTGGCGTTCGACGTTAGTATTTCTAAAGCAGAAATCACGATGCGAGCATTCGCATATTTTAAGGAAATAAAAATCGAATGTGAATTCGTTTGTGTTTTTGTCACAGACTTTAAATGTGCCCAGAAAAAATAGTAATTATTGAATTACAGTGGTTCATAGTAAATCATTTCTGTCTAAAGATCTTTATGCAGAGTTTACGTAGTCTGCTTACAACTAACCAGATATAAAGACAGATATAATTTGTGCATATTAAAACTACTGTGTAAATTACAGAACATTATTTTCTATAAACCTTGCTGACTGAAAATTCTTGAATAGACTTCAATACAATTGTGTATAATTTTAGGACATACTTTACAACATGGTGATATTGTTCCCAATACAATCATTATTATCGCAGACTTTTTCCTACATCCATCTACTTACTAAGAACGATTTCGCTATGTTAGTTAAAAATTATCAATAGTCTTTTTTTTTTTTTGTTATCCTTGCACGGCAAAGTGACTGTACTTCACCTGATGGTAAGTTTTAGTACAGTCCAGTAACAGTAGCGACTGGCGTAGAAGCAAATGTCCTTCGTCAGTCGCAACTGTCTTGCCGGCCCATAAATCCACATATATATCCGGTACTTTTAAAGTTAGAAAATATACATTTTTTTTTCTAAATCAATAGCAATATATGGTCCAATTATGTTTATTAAAGATATATTTTTTAATATTTGGTTTATGTAATATTTAGTAATATAAGTCATATACATGGAACAATTTCTTATTTCCAATATATTAACATATAAATGTTTTCATGCCAGACACGGCATTAATGGCAAACAATCAATCATAATGCTTTGTTATTCTTAAAAGCTAAGTATACCTTGTTGTGAATTATGAAGAATATAAGAAAATATTAGAATATGAAGAATAATGCTGCTTGGGTTTTACAGGTCCTTGATACGTCTCTGTCTCAAATCATCATTTGGTCACAATCGAAAGATTATATATAAACATAATTATAGGCTTATATTATTATCGCGTTGACTAAAAGAAATGTAAAAGCTGCCCTTGTTTCTTGCTATCCAGGGCTTTAATTGTCTTTTTTAGTGGGTATTTTACAGTGCTTTTCACACGATGAGTCTCTCCATAGATACCTTGGCCGTTGCCTAAGCCTGGGTACTGCGTTTATACATACGTAAAGTGCATTTTTTCACCCACTTCATCAAAATAGGGTTAGTATCACAAATGCAATTCTGCGAATTAAAATTGTATATATATATACATATATAAATATTGCGTTTATCTGACAATTTATAATTACAAATGCATCTGTCGCTAAGGCTAAAGCCGAATGATAATGCTGGTACACGATATACCCTATTCGAAACAAAAGAAACACAACGATAAACGGCATCAGCGCGGGGGAATCATAAGCGGTCATAACTGGTTGCTCCTGACCATTTATGGTCAAGTAATCCTATTGTGTTATCTCGCGTTCATGTAAGTATATTTGTATAAATGCGTTCAATCATTAATTTCGCTGGTAATTGAACTGGTCGCGAACTCGAACGAACAAAAAGCCGATGTTCTCCGAAAGCGGCCGATGTATTGGAGTCCAGCGATCGCGATCGACCGCCCGAAGATGGAACATTGCGAATTTATACGTTCATAAAATTCCATTGTCAAATGTACTCCAGAGTTCTGTGTAAACTGGGACGCGCAGTTTTGTGGGAATTATTTTTGTGGAATCACGTCTTTCGAGAATTTGTTTTCGTTTCTTTTTTTTTTAGTGATTTATCGTCGAAGGTGTTCATAAAATTCCGTTTAACTTGTTGTAACTCATTGGACAAAAATTTCGACCTTTGTATCTGATCTTCCTGGTTTATGTATGTTTTTAGAAATAATAAGTTTATATATAAGATGTAATAAAGTATGCATATATATATATTATATAGTCGCTAATAATTTATAGCTTTTGAATCTAATTAAATATTACAATAAAAGGCTCTAATACTGATTTGTTTTGGTGCATCGTTGCTACTACACTTCAAGTATTATTTGAATGCCAAATCGATGATGACTGTCCATAAAAATCGTCTTTAGACGTTTAATGGTTTGATGGGTTTTAATAACCAATGTACCACTAATATTGAAGCACTAGAAGGTTTCAAAATCCTCTTTAATATGTATCATGGATATTATCTTCTCTATTTCTTATCACTCGATCTCTCTTCTTCCCCTTAACGTACCAGTATAGTATATTAAGCATATGACGGCAAACTTAACCAGGGAATAAATTTAATGGCTGAAAAACCTTTGAAAAACACCACATTGTAGTTGGCAGCGTAAACCACCCGACATAAACGAACCGGGTCCAATCGAATTGCGTAAAAAAAGAAAGTAACCAAATAATGTACCATCGATAATTACTCAAAAATCATCTACCGGCGACGCATTCATCGTTTATCTAAAAGCGATATCGGCTACTTGGCCAGTCCAGTTTTCTATTCGTTAAAACCATTGTTACGTCGTCCGGTAGACCGTGCTGCAATGGCCTGAAATTCGGTAACTGCCTTTACATTAATAATTACTTCTCAAAATAATGCTAAGTTTGATTCACGACTCAGATAAGACCCGGTGCGGTGCGCCGTGTGGCTACTAGAAACACATGCCACAGCGCAGACGGGAACTGGTGAGTCGAAAACTCGTCATTGTTGTTCGAAGGTCTGCAATAGGGTTGACATTATAGAAACAAAGCAAAACAAAATCATACTACATTGTATTTTCTTTGAGACTATTAAAGTATATTTGAATTCCGGGTTGCGAATTAATAAGTTTCAATACTTTAAAGGTTTGTAATATTGACTTTCAATAGATGTGAGAAATAAAGTTTTCTGCAAGACAGTTATATTGTTAGATTTCTTTGTTTTATTTCATAATTACTGTTTGATTAAATTTCCTGTGTTTAAACTCACTACTTCAGTACTTAAAACAGTTAAAAGTATGTTTATTCAAAAAGATCTAGTAAACATTGGATAATAACTCGACAGCAGTGCATTTAGGGATAGTATTTGTTATTGGAATAAAACTATCCTATTTCTTAAGCCACAATTTTATTGAATTCGGTTGAGCGATCTCTGAAATTTGTGTAGATAAACAAAGTAACAAGAGATAATTATATAAAATTATACATACGTTTCTCTAATAACTATTTTTATAATCCGATATTAAGTATAGAAGTTCCTATTTGAACTATAGCAAAAGTTTCTATATCTAGTCGAAAGGTAAACAAGTAAATTCGCACATGCCACGAGCACTGAGGTCTCTAATAAAATAGTATAAAAAAGAACGTGGGCAAATCATTACCCGTGACAGAATTATGCCGAATACGGCGATAAAATACTCATTGTAAAACGAATACTTGATTTTGCATGTGTTATAGTACATTTATCATATTTTATCTCTTTTTCGGCGTATAGCACAATTATTTCCTTCTATCTCACTAATCGTATATCTATATTTCGCCAAAAACGTGACAGTACAATTAGTTTTTTTTAATTCTGCCCTCAATTATTTCAAAAAAGTTTCACTTCAAGAACTTACCTCGTAGGATTATCTATGACGAACGCGACAGCCCTAAAACTAATACCACTGTTAAAATTAAAACTGCGGCCGATAGTGTTGCGTCAGTTAATTAATTTCATGCGATGTCAGTATCGATCACGGCGGATTTGGATCGGATTGGACTCGATCATAAGCACGATTGTTTCTGTAGACGTCGCACGGTGTACTTGCCTTACGTAGCGTAACACGCGTGAAAACATCCACCGGGATACGTATGACGAATGATTAATTAATGAAGGCGATTGAAACTTTTTTTTTATAGCACAATCGCGCTTTACACTTCATGTAACTACTAAAATACGTAACAATACTAAACTGTGCTTACGACATCGTTTGCGTGGAAAAAATTACATATGTTTGTAACTTCTTTCAATATAACTTTGACGTTATTAGTGGTATATTATGTTAGATATTCTAAAGGCTTTTTGAATGTTTAAAGTGAGCAGATAAACCCGCTATAAATAAGGAAATATAGGTGTTTGAAGTTTGATTTCAGAATAAGTATACTACAACCAAGGTTTTATACATACTCTATTATTTTGACAAACGTTTCATTTAATAACAAACTATGCTTGCGACTTCGTTCGCGTGGATATAAAAATATTTAATCATTGTTGACCGTTTTTGTAATTTTTTTCAATACAACTATGCTCTTATTGGTGGTAGCGTGATGTTAAATAGGTTTAAATCTTACTCAGTGATCGCTCTACCAAGTATAAAAAGCATTTTTGAAATCCAACTAGTAGTTCGTAAGATTAACGCGTTCAAACAAACAAACAAGCTTCTCTTCTCTATAATATTAATATAGATACCACGACGATGACTACCACTGTAATTTGTATTACCACCATATTTTCTATTGGTATTGGTTAGAATAGTAAATATTTCGTAGTTAAAAAAAACAATCACTTAATGCAAAATATTTTTTTATTCTTCGTATATTTCATTTGCCAGAGCACGTTATATTAATGTAAGCGGAGACTCGAGTAAAAGTTAGTCACCGATAATAACCTATTATAAATTCAAAGTTACTAATGTAAGCAACCATTATGCAAATAAACTAATAATAATTTGAATAGGAATTTCCGTTTATGTAATTGATACAGATAATGCCAGTTATCTTTATCTGTTGCGTTATTATCAACGAATTGTTGCTAAATCGAATGTACAAATAAACTGTTTATTGCGTTAATTTCGTTATTGTTGTAGAAAATTAATTACAACTTTACTTATTCAGTTCTTAAAAAACTAACAGTGAATAATAGTAAGAGAAAGTGGTCATGAATACATAAACAAAAATCCAAATTATTCTTAATTCACACCGATAAGTTACGCAAAACCAGATTCCAGCCCCCTAATCAAAGTTGATCTATTTCAGCAATCGTTAGTGAAACCCAAAATAAAGACGTGCATGGAGAGACATTCTCGACACTAAATCGACTTCTTATTGTTCATCGTATCAACATAAATTATAATAAAAATACGTTCGTACCGTGGTGAAAAGACTGGCCAGTCAGTGAAGTTGAAATCGGTACTGATTGCCCAGGGTGTGCCGGACGCACTCAGCTATCGTCGTCCGTGGAAGCTCTTTTCATGCACTCCAAACGAAATCGAAGATGTATCTCCACAACGCTCAACCCTATGATTAGAACGTGTTAAAAACTTGAATATTGACGTATATTTGAAACACGGCATTGAAATCTGTTTCACTGCTGATAGCCTTGTTTTGTGGTTCCTTTATGGTATTATTTTGGAGGATTTATGCTGGGATTTATGGTGTATGAACGCTGCATAAAATATTGTATTAACAAGTATTAAACCACATAAATACTCTAAGTATTAGGGCTTCGCCGAGCTTTGAGAGCGAGTGCGGTAACCCGAAAGGCAACGAGCGCAAGGATGTTATGAAGTGGCTAAAACCTCGGTCTGGGCTGCCGCTGGGGCTAGTCCCGCTAAGTTTGTTTTTTTTTTTTTGAGAGCAAACGTGTCACCTGATTGTAAGTGACCAACGCTGCCCATGGACGCCCACAACACCAGGGGAAACGCAGGTTCTTTGCCGGCCTTTATGGAGAGACTGGCTCTATATGGCTCTGGTTCCTTATAATGTACAAATAGTTGTGTATATATATTACGAAAGTCGATAAAGCCGAATTTCACTCACAATTCTCGCCTAATTATCTCTGACTTGTTGCATGTTTCCAACATATGATGCACTCTGTGACCGATGCCGATGTGGCAATTGACTCCCTGGTCGGTCACCTCCAGAATGCCATCAGCGAAACCTCGAAAGAGGTAAAGGTGGCAAACGATCGCCGTTTCATACTCCCTGATGACATTCGAAGACTGATCACGGAAAAAAACGCCGCGACTCGCGCCCATGATTCTTATCCAACGGAGGAAAATCGCGTACGGCTACGTAACTTACAACGATTAGTTAAAACTCGTATCTCCGAACTCCGCGGTCAAAGATGGGACAGTCTTTTAGAGGAAATCAAACCATCTCATCTTGCCTTCTGGGATCTTGTCCGTAAACAAAAGAGCAGCTACTCGTCCTCAATGCCACCGCTGGATAGAGGCCCCGGCAATCTGCCCGCCTTCGAAAGTATAGACAAGGCAGAGTATCTCGCTACCACTCTCGAACAACAGTGTTCTCCCAATTCCTATGAATATCATACCATAGATCCCGGACACATCGGGAGGGTCAATCGAACAATTCAATCAATAAGAGAGACCCCACCAGTTGAAAATTTAGACCCGGTCACAAATGACGAAGTTGTCGCGATCATAAAACGCCTTAAGCCAAGGAAAGCCCCTGGTCCTGATGGAATCAGGAACGAAGCCCTAAAACTTCTCCCTGATAAACTTATAGCTCTTCTGGTCTGTATCTTCAATGCGGCCATAATTCACTGCCATTTTCCAGCCGCTTGGAAAAAGGCAACGGTAATAGGTATCCACAAATCCGGTAAAAAGGCATCTCTCCCAGAAAGCTATCGCCCAATTAGCCTCCTCAATACGTTAGGTAAAATATACGAGCGGCTCCTTCTGAACCGACTTCAATCCATTGTCTCAGAGAAATGTCTCTTACCACACGAGCAATTCGGCTTTCGACCGAAGCACTCGTGTACCCACCAAGTGCTCCGCCTCACGGAGCATATTCTCTCCAATTTCACGGAGCCACGCCGTCCTAGGCGCACGCTTGCCGTATTTTTCGACATAGCCAAAGCTTTCGATAGGGTCTGGCACGAAGGCCTCATATTTAAACTCAATCTCTTTCAAGTCCCGGACAGACTAGTCCGCATAATCCTCGCTTACCTATCAGACCGTACCTTCCGCTATAAAGCGGACGGAACTCTATCCTCACCACATTCAATAAGGTCAGGAGTCCCGCAAGGTTCTATCCTAGCCCCTTGCCTCTTCAACCTGTTTGTTAGTGACATCCCCGAATTCCCCGACATCGCAGTAGGCTCTTACGCAGACGACACAGTCATCTTCAGCTCAGGCAGAAATAGGATTCACTTATACTACCGCGTCCAAAGGGCTGTGTCTACGTTCGGGTCCTGGTGCCTCAAATGGCGCATAGGAATAAACCCAGACAAAAGCGCGGCTATTATGTTCGATCCTCACGCGAGGAAGAATATAAAAAGAACATTACATCTTTTTGATGTCAATATCCCTTGGGCTAACCAAACTAAATACCTTGGTGTAGTTTTAGACAGACATCTCACTTTTAACAAACATATAGATTATGTACAGAAAAAAGCCACCACAGCTATGGCTCTACTACGCAACCTAACCTCCTCTAAGAGCAAAATGTCACTCAGACATAAGCTCACAATATACAAAGTATGCATCCGTCCCATACTTACCTACAGTTGCCCCGTATTCGCTCACGCTTCGCACACCACCCTGCGCAAACTACAAGTTCTGCAAAATAAATTCATGCGTATAGCCGTCCAAGCCCCTCCGTACGTCCGTAATGTAGATCTCCATAAAGATATGGATATTCCGTCCATATATGCATATATCAAAGACCTTACAAAGCAATTCTTCGAAAAAGCCGAAGTTCATCCCAACCCCAAAATAGTACACGCAGTTAGCTACAATGCTAATCCGCACGCCAAAGGTTTCGCGCGCCGGCCACGTAATTGTTTCACTGATCCCGTCGATAAAATAACAAGATTGAACGCACTTCTTCCTACCGTCTCCACCAATCGTACGTGTCCGCGTACACGCCCGCGTAACCGCCGCCCTCGCCGACGAGGCCGAGCAGTTAATTTCGCTCCCGCACACCCGCCGCGGCCTCCCTCTGCAGACGCTTGAGCCAGGATCGATCCTCCGGATAGGAGCTCTCAAGTGACTCTGCTCGCGCGATACAGTAACACTCTACATCACTGAAAGTACATCATCACACCGCATACCATCCATGCACACCTACACGTTAAGTACACGGTTCTGTAAGGGACTACCTCCACGATCCTTGTTGTTATCCGCAGCATCCCAAGCCGAGGTTCGGCCATTCTGGCACCCTTGCGCTCGCTGCCTCGGAGCTGAGTGCCCTCAGCACTCGCCCCAAAAAGTTCGGTGAAGCTGTCAAAGCCCTTACGGCTAACAGCGAATGTCAATTCGAAAAAAAAAAAAAAAAAAAAAAAAAACATATGATGCACTTTGGCTGCAGAGCTACCACGAATCCATCATGGCTTATTTTATTCATAGTTTTTGTCATCTCTATCAGTACTAGTACAATGAAAGAAAATTAGTCATAGATTATTTAAAATGTAGACAGGTCAAATGCACGTGCAATTTATATTATTGAAAGAATCAATTACCGTATACAAATATCGATTTGATTTAATCATAGACAATAAATATACCGTATTTTTCTGCAAATAATCGATTACCATTTATATGAGTACAATGAATATATCTGCATCAATTATTAATGTTCTATTGAATTTCAAAGACAAATTCAAGATTCAGATAATTATCATATTTTTTTACTGATTCTTAGGTATAATTTAAACACTGCATATATTTCTTAACAAATTTTTAACAAAAAGGACGACCATTGCATTTACTGGGAATATCTAAATGCTTTTAACTTATTTCGAACCGACATCAACAAACAACAAAGACATTGTAAATATTGTAATCCAGTCTAGTTAATGATTTTTAGTCATCTAATATTGATTTTCATTTGATTATGAGGCATAAAACTCAGAAAAAAATCTCGTTATTAAATATGAAATTACGTTACAATATATATTTGTCTACCTGAGACGTTAATGGTCACTCCCTAAATTCAACGAAAACGTAGAGTATTGTGTAGTATTTTTTAAAATCTTTGAGAACCCGTTCCACACATACAGACAAACAAAATTGAATGCATTATTACGCTAAGTCGGCACTGCTCGAGGCGCTTACGGTACAAACCGCTCCAAATATCTGCTCTGTCAGATTTCGATTAGAAATTTGGCTTTGATGGAAAACAGTTATTAAACGTCCATTATTGGTATGTGGTCTTTTTTTGTGCCGAGATATTTTTAATTTATATGATAGAGAGGTACCATTAGAGTGATGTTAAATTATACAGTAATTTATTGATTATTTCGTATAATATTTGGAAAGTTTGTGTTTTTATGAGTTGACCTTTTGTTTTCTGGTTCGGTATTTTGGTGTGTCTTCATTTGGATACTTCATCTAATTCTGCTTCTTTTTTTTTCTTTAATGGATTTAGAATTATGGCCACAATCTCACCTGATGTTAAGTGACGAAGTGGCTTAAGTTGGTGGACAAGTTAAGCCTAGTGGGGCCACTTGCTCTCGATTGCAACTGCCTGAACACACCTATAGGTATTAGGCGGTAGATCTTCAACTTGAGGTTGGTAACTAGCCAATCGGGCATCACGGATATTTTCCTTCACCGAAAGCTCAATCTCATTTTTTTTATGATATTGAGCAGTAAATAGGCGGACAGCCCACCTGATGGTAAATGGTTACCGTCGCCCATGGACAGCTGCAATACTACGAGTGTTACAACCGTGTTTCTGACTATGACGGAAATGGCTTGTTCTCGTTCACTATCGCAGGAACATAAAGGCTCGTAGTGAACCTTTATTTTGCGACAGCCTAAACCCAAGGGTAGTCGCTAACCAGTCGGGCAATAAACGTACCACTAAGCTATGACGGATCAAGGATTACATGGATAACCACCATGATCATACCAATTGTGGGACCAACAATCGCCAGAGCCTCGCTCGTTTTTCGGCAGGGTATACCGCGTGCAGATGAGGTTGCCTTGGGTAACTTAGATGGTAATCGACACTCCTTATACCACAAAAGATTGCAACTCATTGCAAGATTCTAATTTACGTCCTTTGACACGGCGTGCTTAATATTTCAATTCATTATTCAATAAGTTTAATAAATATATTTTTTTATAATAATGATTTTATCTGAGTGACAGAATATGAAAATTGTCTTCCATTTAAAACACGATTCCTATAAACCAGGTGGGACACTTTCCGTATTAGTTGGATGATGGTATTCTAGGGGAGTAGGCACGAATTTGCATGCACACCTGGATTGTGACCATGATAAAAGTAATAAGCCCGTCACAGTAACTCTGTTTTGACGTGATTTAGGATATACCTACTCAGCTGCTAAGAGGTTTGCCGGTTAACAACACAGCGATGTACGGGAATAGATTGCAGGTCACTCAATAGTCGCCTCAAATTTTGATTTATACTCTACTTACCATATTTATTATTGTACACATTGACGACACATTACTATGTTATAATATAGAAAATAGGTGTTATTGTATTATACAATCTTATTACGTACCAAAAAATATGGTGTAAATACCAAACAATTCCTGGAATAGAATAGTTTTTAATGTATTTATTCTTATATCTAAATTCTTTTGTATTAGACTTAAAGATTTATTTTGAATTCAGTTATATTAATATATAATACCAATATCATGATAGAATTATCAAAGAGTAAGACATGAGAATTATATCTATCAGATTTACCATACATAATTTTAAATATTTCGGCTGGAAAGACACGGCTTAAATGAAAAAATACTGATAAATTCGAAATTTTAAATTTTATCTCACATAGCAGTTGCCACCACAACTAGTAACTACCTTATTCAAGCAGGACGAATTATATGTTTTAGTTTACAAGCCATACGAGTAAACAGTTTATGTAATAAAATCAGCTTTATTATAACAACTAACAATTCTATGTCGAATATTTCACTTAATAGGTATCGAATGATGTGTCCTATCTGTCATTTTATGGGTTAATTTATTTATCTATGTTAATGTTATATAGCTTTTTTTAACACAGTCGTCTCTCAAACATATGATCTTTTAAATCGTTATGTAAATACTCGAATATGTTTGAGACTGTGGATTTTTGGTCGACAAGTGTTTGTTCTATTCTTTACATGGCGATACGACTCAATGTGATTTTTTGGAGATTTATTATTTTATTATAAAAATATGTTACAAAAATTGGAAGTATATCCATTTGTGTGTACGCGTTTAAACAATTCCAGAATAATAAATTATGCACATATTTTGTTTTTTTGTAATGTTTTTATGTTTTTAATTTTTTTTTAATGCTTTGTAGGAGTAGTGTTATGGATACAATCTAACTTTATTTTACGTAATTATGTGGCCTAAGATGGTGGACATGCTAAACCTAGTGGAAGAACTGGCTCTCAAGTGCAACTGCCGGAACACGCCTATAGGTATTTGGCGGCTGATTTTCAACTTAATGGTGGCAGATAGCCAGGCGCCCATTAGTAAGAGCCCTACCACCATACTATGGTATCATTACGATGTTTTCTTTCACCATCGACGCGGCATCCGTACTCACTACCAACGGAGCTATCATCTCTTCATCATACTTCATATGATATATAAAATACTTTATAGTATTGAATCATTAGTTCTAGACGTATGTATATTCTTTCAAACAAACATTCAAAATTTCGAATGTGTAAATAAAAAAAAACATATATATGTTACTAAAAATAAAAGATAAATTGTGGTAATATATAATTTATATCGAAGATAACATATGGTTCTAATAATGATATATTGTTTAACAGTAAATCTTGCATATCGCGAAATTTGACGCGCGTATTTTAATGTTATTTCGCTTCCGGTAGCCGTTATGAAGGCAACTGTTCTCTTTTATCTAATCTCGTAATCTCGAATTATCTCACCGTCTCGTAATAACACTACCATATGAGTCTAGAATTTTATTATTATAATTAAATAACCGTGTACACGGGTACGCTCGTGTGAATTACCGAAATACTGTAAAATGTATTTGACGACAGATTTTCAATGTTAGTGTGGTAGATAGCCAGACGTGTATTAGAAAAAGTCCTACCATTATACGTATATTATTATGCATATATTTTTTAATATTACCTAATGTACTAAAGCATAATATTATATACCTATTATATACCTATTTTAAAATCTGTATAGGTTCATTTAGGAAACATGAATTAGATTATTGATTCATTGGTTCTCCAGTAAACACAAGCAGACGGATAGGTGTTGCCATTTTTAAATATTATGTATATTATTGAATGCTTTTTTGACTGTAAATAGCGAGATATTGATAAGAAATAAGCAAAGGAAAACAAAAAAATAAGCACGTTTTTATCATACATAACTCGTTATTATTTTTATAACGTATACGGTTATGCTAGAATCTTACCTGATATTAAGTGACGATGTGACCCATGTTTAATACATGCTAAGCCTAGTAGGAGTGCAGGTTAAGTGCAGTCGCCAGAACGCACCTATAGAGGCTTGGCGACATATTTTCATAAATGTAGAGTTTAGAAGATCTCCTGCAAGGATACTATGGTTTCATTACGACGTTTTCCTCCAAGAAAGGTCAAACTCTACAAGAATTTCAACTCGCATGTACCAATGATATAACTATTACATACCTACAACTGTACCATGGTTATGTCAAGTATATGTAACTTGGTGTAACACTGTATAAAATTTGAATATCGATGTATAAATGGAGTCAAAAATGTGTTATTAAGTTTTATAACGTTCTATTGTAGTTGAAAATGCTTAATATCCTAGTAAGAGTCCATAAAAATGGCTATAACTAATTAAGTAGATTTGTAAAATAATATTAATCGTCAGTGTGTAAAAAATTGATAAGATAAAATATATTTAAAACTAGATTTGTATGTCATTTATTTTGATTTATACAATTTTTCAATAAAAATAATTGATTTAACATGTTTTAAAGGGGAAATGCTGAAATGGATGCACAACCTCCTTATAAAATAAAATATATTTGTTGTCTATAGACACATTCAAACAACCTCTAACCAAAAGTAAAGTAATATCAAACCAAAACAAAAACATGTCCAAAACGAGATTTGAAATTAGAATAGAAAAAGAAACAACAATGTTTAAATGTCTGACACAAAAAAAGCCTGGCCACTCTCTCGTTACTGATCAAATCGAACCTCACGTATGTCGAGGAATTCGAATTTCAAAAACCATAATGATTGATTGTCAACCAATGACAATCGCGTACCTATTCAAATTCTATTCCAATTTGAATGTCGAACGGGTTCTTTTCCTGTCGAGTCGCACGTGTCGGCTGCCAGTGACATTTGCATAGGAAAAATACAATGAGCAATTATTTTTTTTAATAACGATTTTTCATTGCTCTATTACTTACTAGGCTTCTGCCCACTTATAATAAAGTAAAATATAATGTTACACAGCTTATGTCATACGTCAGATCTTGGGTTGTTGTTGGAGATCTGATCAATAATCGTGGGTAGTTCGAACATGGATCTTTTTAATTCCGGTAAAAGTTTATGCCACCTAGAGGCATATATTGTTGATCAGTTTAAAAATAGTAATATTCAAACATGTTGCAAGATTTTTTGCTTAGGTTGGTGGGGTTGGGCTGTATAAAACCATGTATACAAATAAATAAAATTGAAGTGTCTTTTTGTAGTTTCAAAATAACAGTTTTTTACTAAATCCATATGAAAGTATATATGGTACTTACATAAATAAGAAACAATTTTCATAATTTTTGTCTATCTGTTTGTTCCGGCTAATATCTGAATAGGCAATACCGACTTTGACGGGGATTTCGTTGCCAGATAGCCGATGCTATAAAGAGTAACTTAGTAATATACAATCTGTATACATAATGCTGGAATATTCGTATTTACATACCGAGTTACATAAAACAATACATAACATAATGATTGTTCTAGGAGGAAGGGGGGTCGCTGTCACCCTAATTCGTACCTGGCTACTCTCTTTATAGTACTCTTAATGTAAAACTAAATTAAATATTTCGCTGTTTTGTTTTACAGAATGAAAAGATCCATTGTACAAAGGACACGAACCTCGGCGGGAAGTAACCCAATATTACTTACAAGTATTAAACTTAACTGTTGGTGCGTTTAAAAAGCCATATGTTTATCTTATGATTACTTTAACGTCTACGTGCTCGCGTATGTGTGAGTGTACTGGGTCGCGGTATATATATAGGTGTGTGTGCGGGCGTGTGTAAGTACGTAATTAAAGTATGGAAATAGTAATATACGTTTTGAAGTGTTTTCTCTATAAAACACTCGAGTGGCTGGGAACACTCTCGTGTCGATGACCTCTATAGATTTTTTCCCCCCCTTCTGTTATAATAACAGCACTGTTTACTGACTTGCGTCTGTTATTTGGTGTTCCTTTTTGAAATTTCAATTTTTAGAAACACGTTTCTAGGAATAATGATGTAACGTTAACTCATATTATTATTTCTTTATAAACTCGATCGTAGGAAATCGTATTTTTTTTTATTTTGAATTATTTAACATGTAATTCGGTGGACGAATTGTTTATTGCCAAAGCGGTTTCGGCCAGTGGGTAATTTGTATTGCGAAATTTCACTCGTACGGTTGGTGCGGGACCATAAATCTTTCCTTGATCCGAAACTGTCTGTTTGTTTGAAAAATGCACACGTTTGTTGAAATAAGAATAACGTCATACGTGCCCGGGGCGGTTAATTAAGCTTACAAATTGTTAGATATATAACAAGCTTCGTGAATTCACGTTTGCGTGCGGTCATTCTGTCTGTTTGTGTACACTCGTCGCCGTTTTAAAGAGAAAAAAATAAATAAACTAGGACAGGCGCGTTGTGAAGTCGACTCGCGACTGACCCGCGGTAATTGAAAATAATAATTGAATTCGAATTAAGAATACGAAATCAGAATAATGCTTTCCATATTTGAATTTCGCGGCGGCCGCACGGAGCAGCGGCTCTGAGTCGGTTGTTCTTTTTCGAAGTTGGAAAAAATTTAAATTCGGAACCGTGTGTGCTCTATTGTTTGGCAAATGGAATTCTTTGTGTAATATAAGTTGCGTGTAGTTTGTTTCATTAGCCGTTTTGAATAGGCCTCCTAAAGTATTGATTTAACGATGAGTCTGGGATCTTTTAAATTTGGTTATGGGATTGGCGCAAGCCGTATAGTTTTGCAAAAATATTGAATAGAGATCTTATGGCTGATAAGTTTGTACTGGATATGTTACACAATATAATTTCAGTAGTGATGTGCATCTCACTAAAATTTGTCGATAATATTGTTTGATTGATTTTATGGAGAATAACATATTTTTATTGCATCGAAACGAATAGTAAAACTTTCAATTATAGTATCACGTACAAAACCATGCTTTAAACTGATGATAACTCTCTTGTTAAAACTGTTTAGGAAGCTTTTGTGGGAACTTACAAATCATACCTTGTATTATCATCCATAATTCTCTTCGCTCATTCGCAATAACCAAACAGTATACGTAAAATGCCACCGATATACATAATATAGGGCCAAATAGTGTAAATTTATGAATAAAAATAAAGATCACAACATCAGAGATGAACTATGATATGGTTAATCCAAAATACAAAACTTAGTACTCATTAAATGTACGAGCACGTACGAGACTTGACCTGGCGGAGTGATAAGATAATCGAATATAAACAAAAGGCGGTCAAGAGTTGATTATCCTTAATGACCTTCATATTAACTAATCATGTTTATAACTTCTAGGTAGCGTATGAACATTAATACTGATAAGCGAATTGCTTCAGTGAGTCAGTTTTGACTCAGCGAATAGTAGTCACAGATGGAATCATTACGTTTAATTAATTTCCGTCTTTTGTTTTTCAGGTACAGACTCCAATAGACGGTGCCGTTTCTGTCTACTATAATATTCAACATCTCATAAGATTCTAAAGGATTTTCCGGTAAATTCTGTGTTCTATAGTTTAAATATTATATTAGAAATTTGGTAGGTGAAAATATTAAGTTTGAGCATTTAATGAAGAAACACCTCTAAATGGTAAAATCATCATATTAAAAAATTTTATAATTGTAACACTTCCTTGATAAAGTACTGGACACAAAATGAAAATCTATTGACAAGCACCTATACATGTGCTTCGTCAGTTCAACATGAAGACTAGTTCTCTTCTAAGCCTATGTACATCGTCACCTTGCATGATGGTAGGGCTTTTTCTAATTCCCAAATGGCTAGCTACCACCCTCAAGTTAAAAATATGCCGCCAAATACCTATAGGTGTATTCTGGCAGTGATACTTGAAAGCCAATTTCTCCATTAGGTTTATCGATACTACAATCTTAGGCAACATCTTTACTAAATATAAGGTGAGATTATGGCCATAAACTTATTAACTATAAAAAAAAACTTACGATTAAATGCTTAGTAACTTTATTTTTTATAACTGATACAGAAATAAAATCTATCGAAAATAATCGATAAGTATATATTCCGCATCTCTATTTTTCGGTCAATCATTATCAATTACCCAATACTGACCTAGATTTTGATATATATATTTTTCTAACATAATCAAACTTATCAAATCAGGTAATATTAAGTCTATATAATCGACTATAATATTAATATTAATATTAATCGACTTTTATTTCCACAATTTCTTGTTATTTCGCACGTCGCATGTTTTTTTTTTAACTAAAATAAGGTCAGTCGTAAATTGCGATATTATATCACTTGTGAGATGTAACAAGTTCGTTAGCGGATCTAATTACGTCTATTTTATTGGTGAATGTATTAGGAATGCTATTAATTTACTTATTAACGTGTAGTCAATTACCAATATCGTGTGATATTTGGAAATATTAATTGTCGCAATCGGTTGCGATTTTTTAAAGCACGGTATATTGTACTTGATATTAACCAAAAAAGAACATCAAACACTTAACTGATAACTTTGTGTTGCGGTGAATTTCTCTAAATTCACGGCTTTTTCTTTTCAAAAGAGGCATGATGAGGTACCTCTAAGCAAGCCAGCATGACAGCGGTGACTGGCAGTGTATTATGTTCATTGTCAGTTCCCGCTGATTTGGATTGTACTGTTCTTAACATCAGGTCTAGTGCAGTAGTCACTTTGCTGAGCAACATAAAAAAAACAATGTAAGATTAATCAACTGCAAGATTAGTCTAGCGGTTAAACCATTTACCAGGTACCTATAGGTATGTTCCGGCAGTTGCACTTGTGAGCCAATCCCTCCACTAGGTTTAGTGTATCCACCATCCTGGGCCACATCGTCACTTTAGATCAGGTGAGATTGTGACCATAACGCTAAACCTTTAATATAAAAAATCCTTGCTGCGAACGCCATAGCGGAAGGTTGTGGGTTTGAGTCCCATAAAGGACAATTTTATTTGTGTGATCCACAAATAATTATTATTAGTTTTGTTGTTATATTGTGATTATAGGATTTTTACACTTTTTTTTTCTAATAGTGTTTTATCTAAAAAAATTGCCCGTACCTTTTATGTGATTTTATTTATTAGTTATAAAAAAATATATTAGAATTTGCTTGGAGCTTTAAAGTAATCGTGAGCATTTTAGATGTTTTAGCCTAAATATACATTAAATGATTGTGCTTCAGAACGTTTTTTTTTAATTTGTTTCTCACTTCAATCAGTCCTTCACACTTGAAATTGGGAAAATTACCTACATATGTAAATAGGTAGTAGGTAGATGTCATGCCAGACTGTAAACCTCTTATAAGTTGGATAATCCCGATATATCAGAAAAGAGTAACTGATGGATCGCTTACCTTTCTATGATCGTCGACGTTTCGTTGTTGTTGGAGTATATTTACGGTGGTTATTTTGTTATGTTATTATAAAAAAATACTGTGCCATTTATTCACTCTCTTATCTAGAAGTTAAAGTGCCTAAAGCAAACAAATACAAGTATCAAAAGAAAATAACGTGCATGGAAATTGCCTAACGTTTTGTACAGTTCTATTGCAACGTGCAGGTACTTATGGGCTGTGAATAATAGAATGCTCAATAAGGTCTCAATAATATTGTTGTGAGCATAAAATGTGTGTCTGTAGGAATGTCTGGCTGTGTGTTTGTGTGTGCAATCGGTCATCCGTGACGCGGGTAACAATAATGGAGCGCACTTACACCGGAAATTTATGAATTTAAATGAAGAAAGTGTTAGGAATTTAATGACGCCAGTTCTTGGAGCCGCCATGCCTTCCTTGTCTATTACGTGAACTGTTGAATTATTATTATTATATATTTTTATTATCTATGGTTGCGACGTCGCATAGGCAATTTAGTTTTTGTTTTTTATTGCCATTTAATATATGTATGTTCGTATTCAGTAGGTACTCGTTATTTCCTTTGATTAAATTAAATTTACTTAATAGTTAATGTCACAGTTTGTATAATTAATTCATTTGTATGTTTATTAAATCTTTGCTTTTCATTAAAAATTGAGGTATCAGTTCTTGATGGTGAACAGAGCATATTCCAAAAACTACGTTGACTGACGAATGATCAGTGAGATTAATGTGAAAGCGGTTATCTCAAGTAAAAAGAAATGCAGGGTTGTTATGAGGATTTTAAATAGGCATTTAAGTTTGCATTCGATGAGTCCCATATAACCCTCTCGTAGCCTACATAGATAAATGCAAGAGGGAGATCTTTATATAGATTTTACCCACTTAAAAAAGGTAACGCTCTGGTGAAGTTATGAACTATTAAAAAGGATAGAATAACATCTGCTGAACCATCTAGCCTAAATATGTAAGGAAATATAGTTTTACTAGCAGTTATCAGCGTCTTCGCTTACGTGGATTTGACAAATCGGATGACGCAATAAGTGTCATACAAAGTTTATTTGTTTTAGTAACCCATCGACGTCTCCATTATCCCATTTATCTATATACCAAAATTCATCACAATCGATTCAGCTGTTTAGGCCCGAAAGCGTAATAAACAAACAAACTCACTTTCGCATTTATAATATTAAGTAAGGATTGACGGCCCAATTACTTCAAAACTACTGAACTTATCGAAATGACTCTATGATTATTCAATGCGGATTTTTTCGTAGGTGAAATTAGAGCACTTACTTTTGTAAAGTTAACCGTCTAAGCTTAAGCAAAAGTTAAGATTAAGCAGATGACGCCTAGTGTAGCGGGCGGGTGACAGTATGAGACATAATGGAATTATAATCTAATGTTGGGTTATATTAAAACTAAAAGCAATGCCAAAACAGTTTCTGGTCTCTGACAACAATAGGGAATGTACGATCGATGAGGTGTCTTTTTAGTGGTTATTAGGGACGATTCTCACCCGGTGAGTTTTATATACGCTTCCGGCATATTTCTAGGAGAAGCACGTATATTTATTTATTTTAAAGACAAGATAAAGTTTTTACTAAAATGATTGATCACAGCGTGGCCTTATTTTCAGCACTTCACTAAAATTTTCGTAACCTTCTTCAAGTCAAATTATATACACGTATACTCTGAGTTAACCGCACCGCGGATTCGAGCTACGCCCACGGATGTCACGGTAACACCACTACCAATTCAGTCTTCAGGCGCATACATCTACATATATAATTAAGTTGGGCACTTAATAAATTAACCTCTTACTTAAACAAACACGTAACTTATGATTATTATATGCGTGTCGAAATTCTATTTTTCATTGATAAATCTGTTATAGAACCTCCTTGAACTTTCACTTTAACGGATTTTTTTTTGGTTTATTAAGCACGATGTGAATTTTAAATGATGACTTGGGGCATGATTTCTTAATTGCCACAAACTCCTTGAGTTGTTTTTACACGAGACTAACCGTCTTGTCAAAGCACTGTATGACTTCAAAAAAAAATTTTTTGAAGGGACCTACACTATTAGCCTTGTTGCTTTTACAGCTTTACCGAACTAGGGGGGGGGGGGGCAATGCGCACAAGGGTGTCACTAGTGACGGAACCTCGGCTTCGGCTGTTGTCGAAACGCGAAAGAGAGAATCGAACACGGTACTAGCTACTAATAAAAATAGAAGAGTAATCGTAAAGACGCGAAAAATTGTACATTAAAATACCTAACTAACGATTCCTGACACTATTACCTGATTAAAAATAGTAAGATCGAAACTAACTGATCTCCTTCGGGATCTAAGAAACTAACGTTGGTTTGTACTGTGCCATGGCAGGCGAGGCAAGATTGTACTGTGCGAGTATGAAATCAAGATTTGTAAGATATTTTATACAAGCCATTGGCATGAACGTACGTATATAAATAAGGAATCGTTTCTTCAAGTGAAACTTCTTATGGGAGGGCTTTGATATTGTGATCCGCGAGTTTTTAGTATGACGCTCCTTCGGCTAAAGTCAGATCGAAGCGACTGATGTTTTACTTCTGCTAAGCACAAACCGCTTTTTTACTATCCTTAATCTAAATTATTATCTATTTGGTTTTAATCAGTAGAAACGTTGATTGACAGTTAATGAAGGTATTTTATGGAAAGTCATACGCTTGAGGAATGGTTTAGAGTATTAGAAATATTATAGAATTTATTGACGTTTAAAATCGTTAATAAATACTTTTGTAAACTGACCTTGTTCATTTTGTTTTATGAAATAGTAAAGAGGCATGCAGTTCATATGAGATGTTAAATGTACGTTCGACCTCAAGAGGACTACCCCTGAGGCAAATCATAAAATATTTTTATATATGCAACTGAGTTGGCAAATGATCATATAACTTGTCTGATGGTTAATAGACCTTGACCCTTATTCCCCGTGAAGTCGAGGAAATTTTACACGCCGCTGCAACGGAACATATAAGGGTAGCTGGGTATGATATTTTTCAATGTAGGTACCTCATCAGTAGAGATATCCCAAATAGAGACAAGATTACAAATGGTTTTTAAAATATTACTACTCTTGGCGAATAACGCCATTCGGACATGGACATAGAAATTTACAGCTTCTTTGATATATGTGTAATGGGTACGCTTCCACAGTCTGGTACAAGTTTTCCACTCTTTTGTTATGAGTGAAATACCCTACTATCCTTTCAGTTGCCCGTCAGATATATATTCCTACCAACCAACAAATTTGATAATTTTATATTCTATACTAGCTGTGTCTGCAACTTTGTTTGTTGCGTAATTATTGAATATCACACCGTCATTCAAATTACAATATATTTTTTATAGAGTTAACAGGTTTCAATGAAACAATAGATAAATGTTATTCAAGGATACACTTTATGATTTCCTTGATGACGTTTTATCATAAACACTGTACTTAATAAACATACACATAGACATTTCTAAAAATGATATAAACTTATTTTATTACTTAAACTTTGTCACTTGTATTAATTTTGTTCACATAAATCTAAAAATTACGGACACGTTAAATTTGCATTCTTATTACATGTGTAGATTACATTTCGAAAGATTTTTTAAGTTCTGGAAAATATTTCAAGATGTCTATTTCCTATATAACAAAAACAAGTATATCACCTTTCGTAATATTACCGTAATAATGCCTCATGCCTAATTAGGCTCCACATGACAGCTACAAGGCGTGGCCTTCTATATACAAACGCAGTGACACACGGACGCACAGCAAGACGGTAATTCTCCTTTGTATGCTAAATAGAGAATTATCTAGCCACTCGAAATTGTAATCTAAAAACTTGCTTAGAATTTCTTCATCTGTTGTTTAAATTGTAGGCGACGTTGGCCCGTTGATGGGTATTTGTCAGTTTGAATTTGGAACGGCTTTATTGTGTTGCCAGTTGAAAATAATCGTGTAAATGTTATTTCTAGTAATGCTGTTATTATATTGCTCATCGATTGTGATCGAAATTTAAATGTTTAAATTCAATTAGCATTCTTTTTTTATGTTGACATTTATTTATATAACACTTTTTAATTTATTTGGCGGAAAGCTTGATTGGTCATGCTGTTCGTTTCATTTTAATGAATAAAGTAATTTTATAAGTGACAGTTTTGGTGGCATTTCGAGGTAATTCTTCGGAATAATTGAAATTGTTTACAGATTATAACTTAAAAAAGAGCTGTATACCTGTATATTAAGTTGTCGCAAAACACCTTGGATAATATATATATAAGAATGCCAGCATTTTGATAGATCATTGCTTGAACCAGTTTGAACATTAGATAAATATTTTAAATATTAGCCATTAACAGAAGAGGACGAACTATTAATATATTCATAGTTTATATATTATATTAGATTTTTAAAAGTAAAACAATTTAAAAAGTATAATTAATTGATTATTTCAGCAGAACTTTTGATATATAGAGCAACTAGAAGTTAATATTCATGAAGTTTAACACAATGCCATTTATCTAAATTAATATTCAAAATCGAAAAAGTTTGTTTGTTTAAACGATCTAATAACAGGAACAAACAGTCCGATATCTAAAAATATTTTTCTATTAGATAGATCAACCATCGAGAGAGGCTTTAGACTATTTACATCACGTTACCACCAATAGGAGTAAATCCGTATTGAAAGAACTTACAAAAACAGGGAAAAGTTTTTGAATAAATTTTAGTTTCACGTGAACAGAGTTGTATACACAGCGAGTATTACAATATTAGCCAAACAAAATGCAGTTGTGAGCCGAAACCTGTTCGGTATGTGGCATTGCTCAAACTTTTATAGTGCTCAATATAAGTAGATTACATTTTATCAACGTGTGTGGTGAAATTATTCTAAACCGGTGTGATTGGATGATATAGTTAAGGCAATAAGCCGACCGCTGTTTGACGGCATACGTGTTGTATGGATTAATAAACGTTCGCACTGAAAATTATTACAAATGTCAACAAACCTTCATCAGAGCCGTAGTGGAAACAAGCCTTGATGACTTAACCGAAGAAACATAAGTTCGATTATCGTTCCCAGCTGATGTCAGCCATAGCCCTCGAGTACAACGCCATCTTTTTCGTTCATGGATAATATAAAACCGTTTTTTGTTTTTAATAATATTCGTGTCAATTTTCGTAGTTATCGCTCAGGTGATGCTGAAGTTAAATATTCTATTCCCTATCACGGAGAGATCTTTTATGTGATGTATAGTATCCTATCTGTTGATCCATATTATTAGTAATAATCGTATGAAATTTTATCCAGATCCGTCTAATAGTTTCAATATGATGTGCACAAAAGAGTCCATACAGTTAGCCAAAATATAAAAATACATATTTGAGCTCTATCCCGATAGCACCGTACAGTTTACTATAATAATAAAAAAAATCCTCTTATACAATATCTGATGTTTTAATTGATGAAAAAAGAAAATGTTAAAAACGATGTTAGCATTGTAGTTGATTTATTGTTCAGTTATTATATATCTTGAAGCGATGATAGCTTAGTGGTAATGTGTAAGACTTCGCGTAAAGGGACGTGAGTTCGAATCCAATCACCTACATGAGCTAGAAAATGAAGGAAAACCTCGTGAGGTAACCATAGCATGGTGGCAGAGTTTTTCTAATGCCCACCTGGCTAGCAACCACCCTCAAATTGAAAATCTGCGACAAATACCAATAGGTATGTTCCGGCAGCTGCATTTGACAGCCAGTTTCTCCACAGGTTTAGCGTGTCTACCAACTTGCACCGTATCATCACTTTCAAACTTGTCCGAGCATATACAGTAAAATGTAACTGCATTTTAGTTTTATTTTAATATAGCTTTTATTTAAATTTATTTTGTTTGTTAATAAGTAAACCGCATAAAATATCAAATAGGTTATTTCTTTATGCCTATTTTACCTTTATGGCTGCCAGTTGATATATCAACACACAATTGGTAAATGTTTATTTAAAAAACTTAAATATCCATTGTATATGAGACATAAATATTTGTTTAAGCTTCTTGAACGTCGAATAAGTTATATTATGATGTGGTTAAGTTATAAACTTAATTGCAGTCAGTATAAACAATGACGTGTATGTCTGAACACGTTGCCTCGTTATTTATTAGCTCGTGGAACACCTAATTCTATGAAACGCCATGACTTGTCCTACTATTTTTTATACATAATAGATAAGGCAAATGTGTCCAAAAGTAGATTTTTATAATATTGCCATATGCTATTAATTATAGGCTACTAGTTTCATTTTAATAATAATGTATAATTGATTTTTTAGGTATAGATAAATTATTGGGTATTACAAAACATGGGATTTTAATTGAATGACTTAATATGAGATTTGTCATTTTTGCTTTTAGAAGTGATATTTCTTTAGTGGAGATTCACTGATTGGATAAGTATTGAGAATTAGATTTCAAAGACGTGTTACGATATGTCATATTTCGTTACATATCTAATACTTAATTTATGTCCTTCTCGTCTCCTGTTACGGCCGATGTTTTAAGTAGTTTTACTTTTACGTATTCTTCTACGCGTACGATGCTGCATGTGTGTACTTTTTTATTGTTATAATATATCGTATAATAATTATAGTCTATCTTAATACGACTGATAACAATAAATTAGTTATAAAAACGGAATAGAATTTTCTTTTTATATATTTTAGAATTAAAGAAAAGTTACAAGGAATTGAAGGAGAAAAATATACTAAAGAGACATAACGAGCCGAACTGAAAATTAAAAAGTTTCAAATATATGTATGTTTTACCTATAAATTAAGTTTAACAATTTTCTTTAATTATCCAGAAATTACAAAGATATAGACAATAGACAGAAAGAGATAATAAGAATATCAAGTCATTGGCTAATGATACGCGTGCTATTTTATACGTCAATCAGAGAACTTTAATGTTGAAAGTACCCATTACTTTCATAAATATTTATTATTAGTATGTAAAAATAAATATTGGCACGGTATAAGAAACAAAGTCGTAGTTACGCTAAAATTGCGATCGAGAATTGGTCATGAATGAAAGAAAAGGTTTGCAAGTAGCTACACATGATGTATCTACTATTAACACTGTTCAGACAAATAAGTCATTGTGTTTGCATGAATATATTATATTAGTTATAATAAATACCATTATAATTCTATGCACAGCGTTTGCAACAGTCGAACACATTTCAACATGCCCGTCTGCCTGTCACACTGTCCTTCGTTGACAGGAAAATGGCGATCGATTAACGATGGAAAACCGACGTTTTAATATTAAATGCATGTCTGAGGCCTTTTCACATTCCACGAAGCGTTACCCGGACTGACAATTACTCTCTCAAATATATAATTTAGAACTTAACCGAATACTTATTGAAGCTATAATAGCTTAGTTGGTAGTGAGTATAGACGGCGCGTCAATGGACGTGAGTACGAATCCACTAGCAATGAGCCTGAGCTTTTAGACTAAACTAGCTATGCATGCAACTTCGTTCGGATGAAACTAAGAATTATTAACAATTTTCGCCAATTTCTAGAATATTTTGAAAAATAAATTATTGAAATACAGCTTCGTTACTATTGTTGGTAGCGTGATGTTAAATAGCGTAAAGTCTTCTGCAATGATAGTTCTATCAAATATAATTTAAAAAAATTAAAATTCGCATAGCAGTTCTTAACTTTAGCGCGTTCAAACAAACAAACTTTTCCGCTTTATAATATGAATATAGGTAGTGTTTTCGTAGCTAGGCATAAATACAAATAATATTTTGTTCAAAAAAGAAAACAAACAAAGATATATCCTTAATAACATTAATTACTGATGACTTATCTAAAAGATAATTAAAAATCTATAAAACTTAAATAGTGAAATGTCTCCACATTTAATATTAATAATATACGTTGTTAATAAATATTAATAATACCAATACAATCAAGAAGAGTTATGTAGACACGGAGTAATTTAAACAATTTCGCACAGACTATAATAATGATGTCTGAAAATAATGCGGTCTAAGCTTTCAATGTAGCGATGAAAAAAAAACAAACAACAAATTATGACACCTGCGTGCGACAACTATAACATTTATCGTCAACCAGTCCGTAGACATTGCAATTTTCAACCTTAAATCCAGTCCAACGAAATTTTCTTCAAACACTCTTTGTCAACGCACCTTGCGTTCCAATTTCGAACATGTTTTAATTTAAATCTTTATTAGAACAATTTTATATCAGTAAACTTAATAAATCATAAACCTAGTCTTATATGCAAGTGTTAAATTCCATTTTGGAATGGAATTATGATAACACAACCGCAAGTTGAATCAGACGGTTATGTTTTGATATGGAGTTTCTGAGAAGAAACATATACAGTGTGATATATAATAGTTTTGTTAATATTTTAACTGTGTTTACATCGGGGGTGTTAAGTTACTGAATACAGTTAGTTCGCAGATTTGTGCGTAGCTCTTATCTGTCATGTCGCGGTGGGTCGGTTTCCATGGTGGTCTACGGTGTTATTATTTGAGATACAATTTTTGCCCATGTTGCTTCATAAAGGTCAACAAGTTGTAACTATTTATGTTGGTTTAAAAATTATTGAAATGTATCTACTGTAATTGTAACGTATTTACTGTAACTACTTTATGAAAACTTTTCTGATATTTTATTTTATTTTTAAATATATTATTTTTAATACAAATGCATTCGTTAACACAAATCCCGTTATCTCATATAATAAAGACTCGGTGATAACAGATTTATAAGTGAAGCATGTATACCCTGAATAAGTTATATTTTATAGTTTATAGGTTTTAGCACTATAGCCACAATCTCACCTAGTGATAAGTGAAAATATGACCCATGATGGGTGACACACTAAACCTGTGGACAAACTGACTCTTACGTGCAACTGCCGGAACACACCTATAGATATTTGGCGACAGATTTTCAACTTGACGGTGGCATGAGGCTAGTATTAAAAAAGCTCTACAACCATGCTATGGTTTCAACACGGTGTTTTCCTTTACCGGAAGCTCAAGCTCATTGTAGGCGGATTCGAACTCACGTTCTTTGACACGGCGTCCGTACACTGTACCACTGGGCTATCATCACTTCAAAATACGTTTGTAATACAACCGAAAATTGTATATTCAGTTTATCTGCCTCCCCTTGTCAAGTATTAGGATTGAAGGTGTAAAACGTGGGCAGGCCAGACGCTGATCCCGCACGGTTAAATATCGTCGCGGAATTATCTTACAATAACAAACTGGTACGAATTCCATAACGAATGCCTTCTCCGTGATTATTCATTAGTATCGGATTTCATAAACATAATTCCGATATTGAGATTACCTACAGTTACTACAAATCGCAAACTGTCTTTCTATCATCATACAGCTGGTTTCTAGCTGAAAATCAGCGCTGAAATTCTTATTAACTATAGAATATTATGTGTAAACGGCTAGTATATATGTTTAAATGGAGTTTATTTAATATTCGTCAGGATATTCGTGTAAAAAAGTTACATAGTTAACAGTAATCTTCAATCAAGAGTTAAACTTTTTGTAACAGTTAATGTTTGTAGACAAAAAGTAATTCAATATTGAAAAGAGCCTTAATACTTAGAATTACCATAATTATATAGCAATCTTCGTAAATATAAATAAACATTCCGAATAATAAAGAACCGACGTCAATTAATAAAAAAAAACTCATGTGTTCCACAAGAACACATTTACATCTGCTAATAAATCTCAAAGAACAGAAATTCTGGCCGAAAATGAATTAAAAAGAATACAACAATCGCTAGTGGAAGTTTTAAAAAAGAAATTAAAAATTCAAATAAAAGAACGTTTTTAAGATAATGCTTATTCATTCCACATTTAAAATCAAATTTTCAAATAAAGAACTACTCGCGGCGGTCGATCGGGTACACGGGTATGAGGGCGACAGCCTAATATTTATTACATGCATTAGACGGAGATAGAAAGCTTATTATGATTGACAGCTAAGAACGGTTAGCCTTGAAATATTTGAAACATTATATTATTATAAAGTACACTATCTATGTTCGATACGAGAGTAAAGCGGACTTTAGATTTATAATCAAAATAGGTTACAGGAAAGTCGTATCGAAAAATATTTTTCAATAATTTTGATTGACACTAAACAAATATTAAACAGATAAGTTGATGTGTCTCTATATTAAATCTTAACTGATTCGATACAGTTATTTTAATACGTCTTGCGAATTTAATAAAGTAGAGACAGCAGCGGTATTTAAAAACTCAGAATAAAAAAGGATAGAAAGGAAATCGCGACGTACTCAGCATGGAAGTGTGTCAATTTTACTTCTTCCTTTCTGTTCATTTGGTCCGATTTATATTCAGTGTAAGTATACTTTTATCAACTTTAATTTAGTGTAGGTATTTTTTGTACTTGTATACACATTTATATAGACTATATTAACAGATTACCAGAGCGCATTTTTTTTCTCATTTATTTCACTAAACTGGTCACCATTGAAAATAAATATAACAAACCATACTTGATTGCATGGTTGTATAATTATAATCTACTTGATGTACAATTAACATGCACTCACTATATGTGAGAGTTACCAAGAATTATATAATACAAACTAAATTATAAAACAAACAACAGATTATAATTTTATAAGTTGAGTATTTATGAAAAAATATATAAATAGTAAACAGGCTTACGCCAAAAATCAAATAATTTATTTTTAGGAAATTTAAAACCTGGGATGCAATCTACGGATATTAAAGATGGTACAATACTTGTAGTGTCCTGAAACACCTATAATGCTAACAAGTGCGGCCAGTCACTAGAAACAGGTCTCGAAAATGAAGGTACCGCTTGTGATAACGCACTATGCAAACTGACTTTAATATCAAGTTATTAAAAAGTAAAACAGAATCTTAACATATATGTATAATGTGTATAAATAACAATAGTTTAGAGAGCCCAAAAAGGAACAATTTCGTTAAAAGGTTTTTTTTATAGATTACAAACTTAATGGTATGACCATTATCTCACCTGATGTTAAGTGAAGATGTAGTCCAGGATGGTGGACAGGCTGAGTCTAGTGGAGGGACTGGCTTTCAAGTGCAACTGCCGGAATACATCAATAGGGTATTTGGCGGTAGATTATAAACTTAAGCACTAGAATAAGCGCTGCCAACATAATTTTTTTTTGGAAATTCATAGAGTGTAAGGGTATAAGTGAATTAAATACACATGATAAACTTAAAATGTATCCCATCCCATCAGTAACATAGAAGCAATTATTCTTAATCCTCCGAGGGGATGAATTTTCAAAATACTTTCTTAATGTGTACGTAAAAGTTTCCTTGAAAATTCTACGATTCTAGACCCATGATTTATAGTTGATGTTAAGAATCTTATCAAGTATATATTTTGTAATAAATTATGAATATATGTCCGTTTTGCTTCCATGTGAATCACTCATTACTTGCGTGTATAATGACGGGCCGCCGTCGCCGCTAGATATACGTTTTTACGTACGCCCAGTTTCACCGGAACAAGTTTTAAATCATAATTCGAACACAGTTTTGAATTTAGAACGTTGACTTTTTAAAACACTGTATATTATAATAAAATTATTACGTGTATTTTTTTCCTTCATGCCAGTTGAAGCGTAACGTAAAAAGTTCGGTTTTAATTAAATCTCGATGTCGGATTTCTAACAGTTTTATTTCTTTGAATAATTATTATAATAAGGCTCTTGAGGAAGTGGAATGACCTTTTCATAAACTATAGAGTAGTGTATAATAAAGTATTATTCGTTAATACATTATCATCCCCAATAATATATAATGTATGGCATGGATTATAAAAAATCTAGAGCATAATCTGTCTCGATAATCTGTAGCAACTGGCTATTAAATTAAGGTAGGTGTATGCACATCTATAGGTGCTTGTTGATAGATTTTTCTTTTCAGAATATTGGCCAGCAAGTTACATTAGTGAAAATAATAAAATCTCCCTTTTTTTGGATGATGGTAAGGCATTACAATTATGTCCACAACAATATGTTGTGGGTGACAGGATTAATAAAAAAGCTAGAACAAAATTCATCTCGATAATCTGTAACCTAGAGCAAGTAGCTCTCAAGTGAAGGTAGGGCAGAAGACATCTATAGATGCTTGGTGACAGATTTTTTCAAAATGATAGCTATACTGGTACAATAAACTAAACAATAAAATCTACTTTTTTTAGATTATAGGTTTAGCGTTATGATCACAATTTCACCTTATGTTAAGTGACGATGTTTCCCAAGATTGTCAGTAGGCCAAGATTAGTGGAGGGAGTGGCTTTCAAGTGCAACTGCCGCAACACACCTGGAGGTATTTGGTGACAGATTTTCAACTTGAGAGTAATAGCTTCATCACGATGTTACTCTTCACCGAAAGCTCAAGCTCATTGTAGGTGGATTCGAACTCATGTCCATTGACACGGCGTCCGTACACACTACCACTGAGCTATCATGGCTTCATCGATAATAAACCAGTCATAAAACATTATACTATTCGTAATTATAGATTCTGTAATCATACTACTATTATAAATCCTAAGTGATTGTTTGTTACGCTTTCACGTATAAACTGCAGAATCGATTGTGATAAATTTTGGTACAAAAATAGATGGGTGGAGAGGGAAATAGACTACTTTATCTTGCGAAAAACTTATAGTAAGTGGGGTAAAGAGAGGAACAAACTTTTTACTGCTTCATCCGAGTTCTTTGACAAAATCAATATTAATGCGAGCGAACCCGCATGTAAAATCTAGTAGTTTATAATCAGTTATGTATGACTTAATAAAAAAAAATGAGACTTGTTTTTCTATTATCTGTACTGCTTTAGTTACCACAAACACTCCTAAGAGAGCTTCAAAATGATAGTCACCATTATGTTAAAGATAGTTTCAACTAGCCCAAAATACCCAAACCATATCACTTAAATATGCCGATAGTAGTTCCTAAAGAGGACTGAGTTACTGAGCACCGAGCGAGTTTTTGAAGCGATGATAGCTCAGTGGTAGTGTGTACGACTTCGCGTCAAGAGACGTGAGTTCGAATCCAAGCACCTACAATGAGCTTGAGCTTTCGGTGAAGGAAAACATCGTAAGGAAACCACAGCATGGTGGTAGGGCTTTTTCTAATGCCCGCCTGGGTAGCTACCACCCTCAAGTTGTAAACCTGTCGCCAAATACCAATAGGTGTGTTCCGGCAGCTACACTTGAGAGCCAGTCCTCCACAGGTTTAGCGTGTCTACCAACTTGAGCCGTATCGACACTTAAGATCAGGTGAGATTATGGCCATAACGCTAACCTTAAGTATAAAAAAAAGAATAAAATAGACGAAGGAAAATAACCACTACACATACGAGAACTGTCAAAATAACAATGAAGTTACCGCAAACAGAACTTTTAATATATATATTTTTCTATATTTATAATACCTAACTACTGGTTTCCGAAATATCCGCTTTCCGTGTACGCCGGCTCGGTTGTTATTAATCTCATAAAATTATCTACAGTTATATCAATTAGATCTATGTCGATAATCGTACAGACCAGTGGCTCTACAAGTTGGATGGTAAAACCGGAGAGAAGGTGCTCTTTAAAATTACCTACACAAAAAATAATAAATAAATTTTCTTATTTTCTTTTTAGTCAGGATTTTTTGCAAGTATACTCATAGCAACTCACCAGAATTTCTTCGCTACTGGATAAACGGTTTAGGGGAATTAACTTATGAGAAACATTAATTCTGTTCATATAAGGAATTATAAATAAAAAAAATAACTGATATGTTTCTAAAAAATATTTTAAGGGTAAAACAATAAAAAATGGATTAAATCGAAAAAAAAAGTCATTGTACGCGTAATTCTATAAGTTCGAAGTATTATATATTTCTAGTTTTGTAAAATACATAAAAGTGAGATAAACTCGTACCGTGTTCTTAGTTATATATAGTATTTTAGAAATATTAAGGTACTGTACCTGGGAGGCATATTCCAATCAAAATCACAAACATCAACTATACTTAGGTTAGTGATCAATGGACGGTAACCATTTTCATCCCAACCTGCAAGTCCTTCGCAATTGGACATACGCTGGCCTATTCTGAAATCGCACCTATAATTTGTACAATGTACTTAATTGTATATATTATACGACATCGATACATACAACGATCCGGTGTAGGAGTTGCGTGGAATATCTAATTTACTGTGTTTATGGAAATTAAATAATCTATGTATACAAAAACTGACGTGAGTAATGCTCTCTGAGCATGTATGTTCCCTATGGACTATAAAACGGCTGGACCGATTTCGTGAACATTTCAGATAATCTGAGTTAATACATACATCCTGATAATATGATAGGATATATTAAAATTAATAGAATTACAAATGTCAGTGTCACTTTTTATATTCGATATAAGCTACGTTCCAAGCGTAATGTAAAGAGACGATGCGGCGATATGTCTCAAGATAGTGGACGCGCTAAGCCTAGTTGAGGGGCTGGCTCGCAAGAGCAACTGCTGGAACACACTTATAGGAACTCTGCGGCAGATTTTGAAGTTGAAGATGGTAGCTACTCAGTTGGGCATTAGAAAAAGTCCTACGTTCGTTGCTGGTGGATTCGAACTCGCAGTGTCCGTACACACTATCGACTGAGCTATCATCGTTTCAATTGATCGATTAACATTAACGCCGTTTATTTACTTATGTAAATTATTTTCTAAGGTCAAATAGAGGTATTCGCCCAAACCTTAGCTAGTATAGCGGGTTATCCTGTCAGGTATAGAGGCTGTCTTTTCTCGAGAATTAGACAAATAAATTTCAGCCCCAAGTAAACGACATCGCGGTGAAATATTAGTAATATTATAAATATAAATATTTTATCTAAAGTGACCAGTGTGCACTTTGCACGTGATACTAAAATAACATTACAGAATTAATGCAGTAGATCCAAAATATTTATAGTTATTTATTGTGACAAGGGCGCTGCGAATTAAATAATCGTTTGAGAACCATTGTACCTATACATTAAATTTTCTATACGGCTAAACTTTTTTTATTATAATTAATCTTATAACATTTACAACTTGCACGCCGATTTAGATTGTTACGTAAAGAATGAAATTATTTACACTCTGGTGTGGGTGTCGGCGGTCACCACGATGCCGGCCTTTTATTTTATGTTATAATTGAAGCGTGTTCTTCGGTAATCATGTTTCCTTATTTTTTTTATAGACCTTTCCTATACTAATTTTTTTTTTTCATTGCGAAGCGGATTTTTTTTTTGTTTGTTTAAACCGCGCTAATCTTAGGAGTAACCAAATGGGTTTCAAAAATTATATTTGTATTTAATAGAACAATTATTGGGAAAGGCTTTAGGTTGTTTTACATCACATCAGTATAAATAGGAGCAAAACAATATTGAAAAATGTTACAAAAATTTGCTAGTATCCTTATTTCCTGATTTATTAATATAAATGCGAAAGTGAGTTTGTTTTTTTGTTTCGCTTTCATGTCTAAACCACTGATTCGATTGTAATCAATTTTGGTGTAGATATTGCAGGGACTTTGTAGACGGTTTTAAGCTACATTTTCTCACAAAAACTTATTAGAAGTGAGGAACTAGAGGAAAAAACTTTGTATGAAACCTTTTATTACATCATCCGATTTAACAAATCAATATTAACGTGAGCGAAGCGCGGGTTAAATCTAGTTATGAAATAATTTTTAGTTCCACGCGTACAAATTCGTGACCAGCCACGTTTAGTTAATAAAATAATTGTGTACAACAGTGTGTTGATAAAAGCACCTTACGCTTTGAAATATAGCAATTTTTCCGCAGAGGCAGATTTGCTAGCGATACTTCCATATTCTTAACTCTCAAATCTAGCTAGAACACATATTACAGAAGTGAGAACATTCAAAGAGACATTCCAGGAAGGCGATATATTATCGCCCAGCCCTATGTTTAGGAATTTTGCGTGATGATAAATAGATGAAATACAAACATAAGTTAACATATACATTCTAAAATTGGTATACCTGTATTCTTATAACATGGAAGTGAGAATTAATTAAGGTTATCAACCGTTGGCTAATATTTTTAATACTAATGAGCAGCTCACAGACAGACGATTCATGTAAAAATGAATGGTTACCGTAGCCTATGGACAGCTGCAATACCAGGGATGTTACTGTCATGTTGCTGACTTTCTCGAATTCTCGTTCGCTATGCATTTGAAGCGATGATAGCTCAGTGGTAGTGTGTACGACTTCGCGTCAAGGGACGTGTGTTCGAATCCAAGCACCTGCAATGAGCTTGAGCTTTCGGTGAAGGAAAACATCGTGATGAAACTATAGCATGGTGGTAGGGCTTTTTCTAATGCCCGCCTGGCTAGCTACCACCCTCAAGTTGAAAACCTGCCGCCAAATACCAATAGGTGTGTTCCGCCAGCTGCACTTGAGCGCCAGTTTCTCCACAGGTTTAGCGTGTCTACCAACTTGGGCCGTATCGTCACTTAAGATCAGGTGAGATTATGGCCATAACGCTAAACATTAAGAATAAAAAAAAAAAAAACACAAGACTCTAACTGAAACTTTTTTTGGGACATCCTAAGCCCGAGGGTGGTCGCTAACTAGTAGGACAATAACTCTACCTGGTGGTAGTGGTAGTGGCTTGGTAGGTGTGATGCTATTTGATATCCCTTGGATCCGAAAAAAATAACTTAAACTTAAACCCTCCACCTCATTAAAAATCACACTCCAAAATATTTACGCTGTAAAAGCTAATAATTTGTGTGACAATACTGAATGACTCTATTAAAATTTCAAATGATTCTAAATACATCAATAACAAGTACATAATATTTTATAATTTAAATAACGAATGCGTGAAATAGATCTGTTGGTGATCGATAAAATGTCGAGAAAGCTTACGCGCGCGCAGTTTCGTTCGTACCGAGCGTAGAGCTACGAATCTCGTAGACACGCTACGAACGTAGAATGTTAACGCAACCGCGTAGCGTGACGGGTTAATTATTAGTTATTATTTATCCTTTCCGTAATTCAGTTTTATTAGGTTGAAAAATAGAATAAAACATTTTTGTTTAATTTTCTAAATAACTAAATGAATTATGTTTATTTCTAAATAATGAAAACATATACATAATATATTACCGTTACATTAGTATTACATGAGATAGTAATCTTAAAATAATTTAATTAAAATAAAATTCATAAATGGCAACAAAGGAAATTAAATAAATAATATCAATATAAAGTCAATTCTATTTTGTCTATGTATTGTTCCTATCGGCAATTCCATTCACATTTTGGAAGTGATTCGATATTTGAATATTCAAATTCCGCTGCTAATCGCTTTTATTGGTCACTTTACGGCCTATAATGATTGCTTGTAGTCTACGCGCTTCCGAGACACTGGTCTACAGTCTCACCAACTTTTCTATAATGTGTCAAATTCAGTTGTTATTACTTTTCCTTGTAATAAATCATGGCCAGTATAAGGTCAGTGCAATATATTTTACTATAATTGTTTGAACTAAAATATTTAAATGGCTCATAGAAAGTATTTCATTATATTATTAGCGTGGACAAACATATAAAATTTATTTTTGTTTGTATCACCATTTAATCTAATAATTCTACTGTTGACCTGTAAGCACTTGATTTTATACCGGCTACCGAGACACGATGCGGCGCGGGCGACGGAGTTCGTTCATTTCGAATTCGTTCCATTTTTAAATTTTGACATTTTTATTTCATTTAATAATTTTTATATTGGTAATGGCGTATAATTATTATAGCCCAAGATCGAATATTTTCTAATAAAATTTGATATTTTCGTGGTTAACATTAAATGAAATAAAATTGCTGTAGCTAAATGTTAGTAACCTATCTATATCTTCCTGTATTCAGAGACCGATCTCTACATAAACATTTTATTTATTTAATTATTCAATTTAGTGGTTATATTATCTACGTTCATTATAATAACGTTGCTTAACGAGTACTAATTTGTCGTAGATTACAAAAAATACATGATTTATTGTTAATATTTTAAGTCGTTCTTAAATACTATGATATTATAGACACTTTTTAAAATTGTACCTATAATACTATTTAAGTAAGTATTCTTATATTTTTTACATTATTTTATATACATTTAATCAAGTTTCTTTACTAAGTGGTCCAGGAGTTAAAACTGTTACAAAAACAAAAGCTTCCCTTGTAGTACGAGCAGAACTCTACACATGGTGGATATATAATTATAGATAAACAACAAACATGACGTTGCGATAGATACTTTTAATCTAATTTAAATATAGTTTTCAAATTAATATATCTCCGAACCCAAGAAAATGGTTGGACTGTTTTCTATTACAATCCTTATAGGAAATTAGCAGTAGCAATAAAATCTGATTCGCAGAACTAAATACAATCAACTATGTTCCACATGGAAACATACAACCCATAGTATACAAAAAGCCAAAGCGGGTACCACTTAACACTATACTAATTATATCATTCATATAGTAACAAACTAAAAGACCTTCAACGTATAATTTAAGAACATATTAATAAACCAAAGTGTATTATTGAACATAGAAATATTACAAAAAAAAAACAGCACAGCGAATAACAATATTAATTCAAATACATCGACCTACACGCCGTATTGAATTAAAAATACATAATTATTACGCGGTGCGGAGTAAACATAAAAACACCTCGGGCGTTTTACAATAAATTATTATAAAAATATGTCGTTTTTATAATATAACATTAACCTGTGGAAAATGGATAACGACTATGCTCACACCCACGTCTCTAACTCGAACTAATTAAATTATAATATTGATAAAAATATCGATACATCCTCCTACAGCGTAAATGGTAAGCAGTGTTGCCAACTTTAAAACTAAAATTTGACTATTATTGATAATTTTAATTAGAAATGGAATAGAAAAATGCAGAAGTTAACATTTTTTCCTTCAAATGAATACATGCCATTAGAGCAAACCATAAAACATGTGGACTTTAAGTTTGAAACGGTGTTGCGTGTTTACAGACTGCCTAGGGTGTTGTTTGAAATGCTACAATGATTATAAAATATTGAGTCTTCTAGATAGTTACTGTCCTCAGCAATAAAATGTTTTTTGTTTCGAAGGAACTACCACTGTAAGCCACGAGGCCTTCACAGTTTCATCAAACTTTGTGAGTGAGCGCGGAAGGTACTAAGCCCGAAAGGGCAAGTTACGCAAGGATATCACTAAGTAACCAAACCTCGGCTTGAGCCGTTGCCGGGACGCGAGCGAGAATCGATCACGGAACTATAAAATGTGTACTACCACCATTTAAGAAACACTGAAAACCCAATCCTTCTTTAGGCTCAACTTATTGGCTCCTTCATTTGCTTAACAACACTCTTCAAGTTTATACTCAGACACTACTTTTAATTAATAATAAAAAAGATTTGCATTTATATATTACTAATAATAATGATATCTCAAACACTTTACAAATATAAAATAACACTAATCATTTGACATGGGGTTTTTACATTATTTTTATTTTTACGGGTTTCATTCTTCAGCATCCGAAAACGTGACGTCCCGAATTTTACAGACAAGTAGGCAACTCTAGAAGTTGCTGACTTTATAGGTTAATCATGTGACATTGTATTATAGGGAAAAATGTTTTCGGTTTCATGGAAACTATTTTAGGAACTTGATCCTCATGAACGGTGTCCGCTGAAGCGAACTTTTTAGATTGATGAAGACATTGTCTTAAAATCCACATCTTTCTATATAATTCTTACCAAATAACACAATGCAACGTATCGAGTAGTATTAAAAAAACATATACCTCTCAACAGTCAAGGTCCTGCATACTGTACTTCATAAAATACGTTTTTATTTAAACAACAAAACGTTATTGTTCTTGAATAGGTTTTTGTTTAAATCAAGAGTGTTACAAAAAAATTACTAAAAATTTATGTCGAATTACACTTAAGCGGATATTCGTTACATGATCATTGGGACCTTGGTTATAATTCATACATATAGAGAATGCGGCCTAGCTATTGTTGTATAATATATCTCTAGGGTTGCTACTTCATCTTTACTTCTAAAAAAGATACTTATGGAATTTCAATATTTAATTACATTTCCTAGGATAAGTCACAGTAACATCATGCGTTTTATTATATGGCCTTTGAATAAAAAGCAATATAGTAATTATATACATTTTTATAATATATATAATATAATATACATTATTGAAAGAAATAACTTTTGTATTTTACAAAATTGATTTTGTTTCGTATCAAATGTAATCCAAAAATGCCATTCCTTGCTAGCACGTGTGTGACCAGATATTCTTATACATTCTGCGATGAACCTAACCACGATTGCTTTCATAAAAAATCATATTGACTGACATAATTTATAGTAACTATTTTAGTATATACGGCGACTATAAAAATAAAAAAAATTACTATTCTACACATATTTATAATATTTTTAACAATGTTCATGTAACGAAAATCAATGCCGAGAGCGAAGCTCAATATTTTAGTGCAAGACTTGCTATTACTACACCAACGGGTAAAGTTTTAGCTAATACTAATATTTTACCTACATGAACATATTATACGGTTTCATTTATGTTAAATCCTTTGATTACATTATTTCCTATGCCGTTACCGCCGCAGTGTGGGTACAAAATCCACTCAGGACAACTATTTCTATCACGCATACATAAATGACTATTCAATTTTTTTTTGTGTTCATTAATTATATGCTTGTGAAGCCCTCTGCTATACAGAGCTTGGTATTAAGTGCAAGTGTTATCTTAAATAAAATTACTATCTCTTTTGGTAACCCTATTTATTTCCAATCAAGCACAAGCCGTGCAACATTGTCTAATGTTCTTACAATTAAACGTTTCATTAAATTTCTTTGCCGAGAGTGCAATAGGTCGTATGGACTCAATAATAAGCGAAATCCTTTTGGTATTGTGCAACTGTAGAAAAAAAAACTAATTATAAAACATAACAAAAATGATGTTGAAAGATAACGAATCACGTTCAACAGTAATCGAGTTAATACAAAATGCTGTTTGTAATGACAGACCGGTGTTGGGTGGCAGGGGTCGAGGCTGTCTCGCCAAATCGTGTCACAGTAGTGTATCTAAATTAATTAGTTTGATAAAGAAATTACCGGGTTATAATATCTTGATATCTTTTTTTATAAATCGCTTTGTCTATGCTTTTTTATAATTATTAGATTTAGCGTGAAGGCTACATTCTGACGAGGTGTTAAGTGACAATGTTGCCCAAGATGGTGGTCATGGTAAGCCTAGTGGAGAGATTGACTCTCAAGAGCAACTGCCGAAACACCCATAGGGATTTGGTGGCTGATTATCAACTTGGCGGTAGTAGCTACTAGCTAGTCGGGCATAACAAAAAGCCATACCACCATGCTAGGGTTGGTTGCTGCTATGGCTTAATTTGTGTTTTTATTCTTTTAAATACGCATATTGTATGTCACAGTTCACTAGTTATCTATATTTATATATAAAAAAAATTGTGTCACGTTGTTTATCCGCGATGAACTCCTAAACTATTGAACCGATTTTAATCAAATTTTGCACATCGTGTGTAGTTTGATCCAACTTAAGAGATAGAATACTTTTTATACTGATAAGTGATAATAGTGCGACAGATTACGCTGTAGTCAATGTTATTGATTACTCGAAAATGCAGAATAGGGTCTCCCAGGTTTGCTAAAACAAATATAAAAAAGTGTCTTTTTGTAATGTCTAAATAACAGCTTTCTACTAAATGCACATTAAAATATATAAGGTAATGATAACAGTAAGCCCATTTTTTATATTTTGTTCCACTTATCTCTGATACGCTTAGATCGATTTTTATGGGACTTTTAGTAAAAACTATTTGATGTTATAAGCAGTAATTTATACTTTTCAATATATTTGCAAATATTTCATTGCATTCATTGTCTTTGCTGTAAACTCAGTTCACATAATTCAATGACTACCCTTAAGTCATACTTGATATCGGTTTTAACCTTGTCATTCTCAAATGAAAATATTTTGATAATCCTACAAAAATCATTGATATTCCGATGCAAATACATGACTTCATAAATCCGAACGTAACAAAATAGGTAGACGTAGTTTTCTATCAATACCATTTATCCCAGTAAGGAAAAGGTGTGATTATAGGCATTTATAAGTACAACTTAAGAATGCGTGATGCTCTTTAGACGTAGTTATTGAACATTGTGCCGGACAAAGGCGCGACTAAAACGGACCGTTTCACGTTTAAGGCGGTTCTTAACGCCCTAGATAGATATAACTTACGTGATCAGGATAATGCGATGTGTCCTTGTAATTTGTAAGATTATTATTGAACTAGATGATCAGGTGAACTTCGTACCACATTATAAATCTCTGCATTTTTGGCTTTTCTGTACTTCAATACGTATGTATTATACATATAAACCTTTCCCATGAATCACTCTATCTATTGCTGAAAACTGCATTAAAATCCGTTGAATAGTTTAAAAGATCTAAGCGAACAGATAGCGGAAGCGACTTAATTTTATACTATGTAAAGATATATCTTGATAGAGTGAACCGATTGCGGTGAAAAAAAAACTAAGTAATACTCTAAGTTTTGTACAAATTTTACGTATAAAAGTTATCTACAATTGTGATGCGTGCACAGACGCGTTTTAGAGAAAAAATATTTTCGATGTAGAAAAATTACTTTTCTACAGATTTATTATATGTATAGATCTTATTATATTGGTTTCGTTAATATTTGAACTATATAGTCAGGTTTATGGACAATTTTTTTTTATATTTAATATCTAAACCTTACCAACTTGCCATTAGGTGAGATTGTGGAAAAAAACAAAGGGAAATCAGCCATCGTCATAGGGCCGTTAATTAGATAAGACAGCTTGATCTGTTCAATTTTTTTTAAAATTGCAATACTTTTATTAAGCTTTTTGATTAACATACAATTCCTGTCATTTTCTTTCTGATAATAGAGATGTTAAACTTAAACTGCTTTTTATTATTCCAGTATTTTTCAAAAGAGATAATGTGATCCATCAGGGCAAGAAAGTCAATATCTCCTAAATATAATTGCTAGAATAGTACTATAGGTATTTGGTATCACATTTCCAACATTAGACCGATAGTTAACCAAGCGGGTATAAGAAAATATCTGGCTACCTTAATTATAAGTAATAATAGTAATATTTTCCATCAATGAAAGCTGATGATTGAAGCCCTATCTAACATTACATCAGTTCAGCAAATATATTGCTTACTATATGAGTCCACGACATTGTTCGGGTGGAATTAAAAAATGTTGAACTATTTTTGCCCGATTTCGTAACTTTTTTCAATACAGCGTTGCTCCTATTGTTGGTAGCGTAATGTTAAATAGCCTAAATTCTTTATCAATGATTACTCTATCAAATAGAAAAATAATACTCGAAATCCGACTGGTAGTACAGATCCGCGTTCAAAGATTTTTTTTTATCTAAGTACGGTTAGCGTTATGGCCATAATCTCACCTGATCTTAAGTAATGATACTGCCCAAGTTAGTAGACACGCTAAACCTGTGGAGGCACTAGCTCTCAAGTGCAACTACCAGAGCACACCTATTCGTATTAGGCGTCAGATTTTTGCGCTTTATAATATAAATATAGATAATCTAAATAATTTTTAAATTAATATATAATATTTAAATTAATATATAACTCTATCAAATATAAATTACTTATCTAAGAAATGATAAGGTCAACCGTTATCTAACCATCTTGATACTATTACGATCGACATATATCGATAAAACATTATATGTATGTCACATCACTAACGAATCGATATGTGACATCGATAATATGTCTGTCAGCATGTCGCATACCTAGTGTTCTAAGGCCTGATTACAGAGTCAAATCAGCTACATATTTTCATCTATGGGTGGCAGAGCGTAGCTCGGTATTTTTTTTTTATTAATTTATTCTCACAAACATCAAAAATCAGTTTAAATATAAAATTTCATCCAAATCGTTATAGCCGTTTCCGAGATACGTGAAATCTATTTTAACATATATACCCAATAATTGCTATTATTAATAAGTTTTTCGCTAGAAAAAGTATCCTATCACCGACTCCGAGGTCGCATATATCTCTACTAAAATTCATAGATATTCATAGGTTTAGACGTCAAAGCGTAATAAACAAACAAACTCACTTTCTGATTTATAATGTTAGTATGATAGGGACTACAAATTAGAAATGGCGATTCATTATGAAACATGGATCGATTTGAAGTGAAATAAAGTGAATCGACTCACAACAAATTCGAGATCCTAAAGATTGATTCATCAAAAATCAATTTTTTTTTTCGATTCGCTTTACGAGCGTTTATATTGAGTAAAAAATCAATCATAGAAATCAAAAAGGACACCACAATAATCGATTTTGTCATTCTGTATATGTAAAAAATTATCATTTCTATATATCTCTGGGTAAAACATTTAAATAATTGTAAATAATGTTGCATGAAAGGGATATGAATCGGACCTCGATTTTTATGGGTCCAACATGATCACTGAATCGAATCAAACCTGTGAATCGATTTAAATATTTGATTATTTTAATGTTACAAATTCATTTTTCAATTAATCGATCTCAGATCGCCCTCCCTACTACAAATACCTTCCGCGCTGCTTCCGAATGCGTACCTGGTCCTGGCTATTATAATACGGATCAAAGACATTATCCTGTTAGTCAAATAAACTAAACCAGGGTCATTGCATACACCGTAATGTTTTATTTTGAACATAACATTAAACAATTCGTAACGATTTATCCAGACAACGCAAATAACTTGTTTTTTTTTTTCGTTCATTTTTACGCCACCGCGGACATACATATGAACATGTGTTCGTGGTATTAGATCATTCACTTATTGTAATGATAAAACCGGAGACAGAACCGGATAAGTACGAAAAAAAATGAGTGTTTGTGACACCTCCCTCGGCTTAATCTAATTACTCTTTGGAAACGCAAAAAAATGACAGATACATCGACCAGTTGAAAATTTTAGTACACCATAGTGACAGCTTTAAACGTAATACAATTTGAAAATTACGATGCCTTGCAGAGGTCAACAACTCATTAGAAATCGTCATTTTTTTTTAAATAATTAAGGTTTAGCGTTATGGTCAAATCTCACCTGATGTTTAACGACGACGTCGCCCAAGATAGTGGACAGGCTAAGTTAAGTGGAGCGATTGGCTCTCAATTGCAACTGCCGGAACACAACTTTAGTTATTTGAAGGTGGTAGCTAGTCAGGCGGAAGTTAAGAAAAGCCCTACCACGCTATGGTTTCATCACAATGCTTTCGTTCACCGAATCACGATGATAGCTTAGTTAGAAGTGTCTACCAACGGTGCGTGAATAAACGTGAGTTCGAACCCCCACAATGAAGAAAAGGAAATCATAGCATAGTGGTGGTACTTTTTTAGGCTAATTATTACCCTCGAGTTGAAAATCTGCAGCTAAATACTTATAGATGTGTTCCGGTAGTTGCACTTGAAAGATTATCCTTCCAATAGGTTTATCGTGTCCACCATCTTGGTCGACATAGTCACTTGAGATTGTAGTAATAACGCTATACCTATAAACTATGAAAACACACCTACAATGATTGGGTTTTAGGGTGATACCAGCTGATAATATATGTATATACTATATATAATTATAAATTGGGTCTTATTTTACGAAATAAAGATTTGTTCAACAAGATATCAATAGCTATGGCCCCGAAGGCCGCACTTTGTATTAGTTTTAACAAGTAATTGTACACTCAAACCGCGTTACCGATTTCGTCACGAATACACGTTATTTTTTCCACCACACAGTTCGCTTTGAGCAATCTCGTTTTCTCGAAAATAGATCTAATATATGTTGGACGTAATTAATTTCATGCAAACTCGGCTTGATCGATGCGTGTTACGACTTTGTTTAGTCTCTTTTTTTTCTAAGTGTATCATTATATTTAATTTGTTATGTATTACGTCAATTCGTATAGAAAACGGTATGTCTTTTTATGTTGTTTCTGAACATCCAAATTGGTTTACGGGAAATTGTTATGTTTGCGATTTTTTGTTACGTAATGTTCCGTGTTGGTTTTTTTAGGTTCTGAGTATATGAGATCTTGTTTATATTTCTAAGAATATTGTCTAATTAAATTTATAATCATTAATACGCTGGTCTGGTACACAATGTTCCGTCTCGTTTGTTAGTTATTACAAAATCCACTACAGCACCATCTTTTATATCATGGAATGAACCATTGTATCGATAAAATAAATACATTAAACTTAAATCAATCCACACCTTAAGAAGTTACATGATCATTAACAGACGTAGATAAGATTTTTATATATAAAGGTGGTGATCAACCTGTCACATTAAACTTTGTTTTGGAGTTTAGGGATCAGCTTGTGGTATGTCTATATATCAAAAAACTTAAAGGCAGATTTGAAAGTGACGGTGTCATACAGTTGATCTGACGGCAATCACCGTTGTTTTTGCATTGTACTGTGCTAGGTCTGGTCTTGTAACTTTGCTGTGTGCATCTAAAAATATAAATGTATTATTTCAATTTTATTTGTACAATTTTAGTAACGACTGTCTCAGGGATCTATTTATTTTTTTCCTAAGAAGTTTAGTGTTTGATTGTAATCTTACCTTATTAAGTGACGATATGTTTCAATATGATAGATATACTAAGCCTAGTGCGGGGACTGGCACTGTAGTGCAGCTGCCGGAACACACTTGTAGGTATTTTGCGTCAGATTTCCAACTTGATGGCGATAGTTAGCCAAGGACAAAAGTGTGGGCACTGTCCCTGGTCTCTGGCAACACGAGAGTTTGAAGTGTCTCTGTAATGCGTTTTAATGGGTAGTTCTAGGTGATTAGCACCCGATGAGTCAGCACATGCGCCTCTCAGCATGACCTTTGCCTGGGTAATACTCGAAGTTTGCACGTTGCTATAAGGAAATCCGTAAAGAATAGGATTATAAACAGCACGTTAATAAAACAATGTGGTGGTTAGCCAGGCAGGTATTCAAAGAAGCCCCACCAACATGCCATAGTTTAATCACGATGTTTTCTGTGCCAAAAACTCATTACAGGGATTTCAATTCATGACAATCGACGTGCTGTTTATACATGCTAGCACTGAACCATAACTGCTTTATCGTACTCCGCTTATCTTATATTAATTATGATTCCAAATTAAATTACTATATTTAGAAACGCAAAGTAAATTGAACCGAAGGTCAAGACTAAAAAAGTCAAGGAGTTGCACTTTATTTCTTCGTAGAATCAAAATTCTAATATTAATATTCCAATCTATTTATATATTTTTTTGCGCAATAAATACTTTTATATTTTTATGGTGCATTTCATTATAAAAGTAATTTTCGTATAATAATATAGAATTAATGAGACGAGATTGCGTTATCTAGCGTATGTTTTAAAATGTAATATGTAATTTTACACAATTTTGTTACAAACTAGTCCGACCGTTATTTTTACGATGTATAATAATATTTTATAATAACATTTTTTTCCTTCGTTGTTACAGATGATGCATTGGCCGATCGCGGAGACTGATCTGATATTTTATATACGTATTAAGAAATGATAGATCAATGAATGTTCCTCCCAGGTAAATACACTTTGGATATTATGAAGTTATTCAATACATATACTAGTTAAAGTGGCAATCGCAGTTATTAACAGTTTTAAGTTAAATAGTCCAAACCAATTTGATAAGTAAAGTAATATTATTATTTTATAGTAAGTCCGAACCTTTTTTATAGTTAAGGTTTAGCTTTATGGTCGCAATCTGATCTGATATTAAGTGACTGTGCGGCTTAAGATCGAGGACACGCTAAGCTTAGTGGAGGGACTGAAGTACAACTGCCGGAACACATCTATAGGTATTTGGCGGCAGATTTTCTGCTTGAAGGTGGAAATTAGACCGGCGGGCATTAGAATATGCTAGCTATGGTTTGGTAAGCTCAAGCTTATTGTAGGTGGAGTCGAACTCACGTCCGTTGACGCGGCGTTCGTACACACTACCAACTGAGTAATCTTTGCTTCAAAAATCTACAGTGAATCTGAGATTTTGGTGAAGGAAAACATTGTGGTCAAATTATAGTATGTAAGTGCTTTTCGTAAATAAGGCAAAATTAGCTGCTCTCATACAAGCAAAAGAGGTAACCACAATATTCGGTTAAATTATCAAACTATTCGATATGTTTAAAGCAATAATGGCTGAGTGGTAGTGAGTGAGGATCAACGTGAGTTCCTATCGTTACAATGAGTTTTAGTTCACGGTGGAGGGAAGTATCGTAATGAACTAATGGAGGGTGCTAGTGGATTATCTAATACTAGGCAAATTAGCTCTCAATGGCAAGTTGAAAATATTTTTGTAGTTATTTTCCGGTACAGTTGCATTTTAGAACTAGTTTACTTACATTTGCTTGGCATATTACCTTTTGGCCCGGATTGTCAATTATCATCAGATAAAATGTGTTCCAATGCTAAGCCTATAACGAAAAAAAGTACCATAGGATATGATGATGGGAATGAGAAATTTATTTAAACTAATTAATAACATTCCTCCGGCTCAAGGTGATCTCGACGCCGACAATCAACCATTGTTTGAGCCGAACACATTGTGTACGTTTTATACTGACATTGAATCAGTGTTTGTCTTTCGATGTTAAAGTGTATTGAATTTTTGATTGTTTATAGTTACGTATTATGTTTGAATAAACGGTAGCAAGTATAACGTTCACTCTGCAGAAGTTTACTTCTCATTGAAATACGTGGGCATCGTTTAATATAATACATGCATTGATTTTTATGTTTAGTTCGTTGATAACTATTTGCTCACAATAACATATAATTTATTCAGCCCTTATTTGCCAGTTTAATCACAATCTTACTAATTAGGTGAAAACAATATTAGATTTAAATTTAAAATAAATTAATTAAAGCTATGTATAGAAACATACATTATCTGGATAAAATTTTGATAAAAATGTAATTTATTGTTGTTACATTAATAAACTCACTATTGTTTTAGTTCTCTTTTAAAATAATCCTAAAGATGTTTAAATAAAAAAATTAATTCACAATTTTGTTCACAGGACGGACTCATTTCAGGTAGGAATCCTTGAATGGGTCCAAACACTGCGATGACTACTGCGATGGCAGCACATCAAGAATCTATCCACGAGCGACTCCAACCGGCTGCAGAAGAACCAATTTACCTTCACCATGGACCGGCATCCTGGCCTGAATCGGTTCCACATCAAGAGGAACATAGTACGGACATGTCACCTTACTATAACATGCCAAAACGGAACAAAAGAAAAAACTTTAAACCAAGATGTGCACCAAACGCTACGACATTCTCTGATGAATCGAATGGAGCAACTTACGTAGATGATGGCAGCCCTGTCAATGGTAACGATAGAAGCACACCAGAACCGATAGATGATAATAAAGATGAAGGAAATTACGCTAAAATAGGTGTTAAAAATTTCAGCCTATTAAAGGGAGGTGCTGTTGATCTCAGTAGGAGACTAAGCACTGATTCAAATGAAAACATTGAATCGGACTACCAGAATAGGTTACCTGACGAAAAAAAAATGGGATCGTTCCAACGCTCGTACATACATAGCTTGCGTATGAATCAAGACGTTGAGAACGATCGGACTATGTTAAATTTTAGTAATTTACAAAATAAATCCTTTTGTGCCAAAAATCCTTTCGCTATATCTCAATTAATTAAGACGAATTCACCTCCAAGAAGAAGGGATTCGGATTCTGATGAAGATAAAAGTCGTGATATGAACGCAAACGAGAGGTTAGATGGTCACGAGCCCAATGAAAATGAATCTCATCAGAATGGTGATACTAATAACACTACTAATAGGATTTTGAGAGATTACGCTATGAACACTATGAAAGAGTTACTGGGAATTTATGGTTTGTCATCAAACGAAGTAGCTGATGCAATAACTGGACAGATTAGAGCTTTAGAAGCTCTTCAAGGTGAGTATAGCGTATATATATTTACTTTATATAAAATACTGTATCAGAGAAGTAAATTTGCTTTTATATTAATTCAGTATACGAATTATAAATATTTTCTAAAAATTTGCTACTTCTTAAGAAATCCAACATCCACAAAAACTTATATATTTGTCAATGGCAATAGATACATTAATAAATTAATCTTTATGTCTTTTATACAGTTTAATATTTAAATCAAGTTATAATTGCGTAATCATTAGTTGCTATTCGAACAAGTATTAGGGTGTATGTAAAGCTATCAACTTCTCCAAAACTTATATTAAAATGAGCACCCACAAATAAAAAAAATACATAAGTTGAACAATTCTTTTGCATTTTTAATAAACCTAACAATGTGTCTTAATCAATCAAGGTAAACCGTTCACCCAATTACCTCTAAGTCTGAAGAGGCGGCACGACTCAGGAATGGAAGACGGTACTGATAGAAGCCTTCGGAGGTCATCTTCAGCCACAGAGGATGAAGGTTCCACTAACATAACTCCACCGAAAACGCCTGATAATGACATGGAAGCTCAAAGGTAAGGGAGTTGATTCTTTACAAAACTTTTTTTTATTTCATTACATTATAAGCTTCAAATTTGTTTCTGATGAAAGTTAGATATTTTTAAAGATGATAGATCATCTAATATAAAGTCGATATCAAAATCTAAGTGTAACAATTATAATAATATAAAACAGGCCGCGAGTATATTATGATATTGAATCTGTGGACTTGATTCAAGAAATAACGTTTCATCATCATCATTGTAATATTGACTATAAAGCATTTTTTTTTAATAAACAGGGAAAGTGTCGCTATTATCCCTAATGGTAAATACACAATACAATCCAAAATACAAGCTTTATAGGAAATCCATTGTCAGTTGTCACGGTTATATCGGCCTGTAAGCCCTTCATTGGATATGGAATAGTTGATTTAAACACGCGAAAATCATAAAAATTCAATGTTACGGTTTTATAATCTACTACATGATCGTCGGAACCCTAACAACTACAAATGTACAATACCCCGTTTAATTACTTTATATCAGTATATGATCTTGATTGGGTTAGATCCTAATTATCCCAGCTCGTCTAAGCATTCCACTATGATCAGTATTAAGTCACTATCGTGTGCTATTCTCCGGAATATTATTTAAAAGAATGTTTTACTTTTAGGCAGAGAGCTCTACAGATAATCAGCCAGCAATCGATGCGGCTCTTCGGAAGATCGCAAGTTCAAGAGGAAGACGGCAGCGGTTCCGATGACGGTGACCAGACTCTGGACCTTAGCGTCTCTAGAGATACCGATGGTCATGTAAGTTGAAACTTCATGTCATTTTAAACTTAAAATATGGATGACGTCTTTTCTTCATCGCTTTTCTTTAACTCAACCTTTAACATTTAATATTTTAACCCCCAAAAAGATAGAAGAACATTAGTATTTGGATAATTATAGTAGGTTTATTTCTTGAGAATAAACTGAGACTAACACATTTACTTCGAGTATTTCTATCAGTGGTAATAATTTCGACTTTAGATAATGATACACAGAAAAGTTGATTAAAGTAAGATTTAAATCAATAGGAACAGTCAACGACATCGAGCGCCGGTAACAGTGTCTCCGAGTTTGAACAACAAAACCTTCTAATGAGGAAGAACCTGGAAGATCTCGCTAATTTACAAATGCAGGTAGGTGCTATCTACTATTATCTAAAAAAAAACAAGCAGTATTTCTGTCTCCATACTTTTTTATGCATTTCTCTACAATAATTAGATTAAAATTAAAAATACGGTTAAAATTGTATGGAGAAATAATGTGTGATAATTGGTGAGATTGAACGAAGTTAGTTTGACTCCGTGAATTATGTTGAATAGCTCATAAACATTACATTAGAATATTATTAATTATAACTAGACATCAGCAGTTATTTACAATATTAAATGACACGCTAAAAAATGAAATCGTAGCATGAATTGTTAATAAATATTTAATTGAAATGGGTAAAATTTGTTTCTTTTAAGTGTTTGTCAACTTTATGTCTATTTACAGGGTTATTTCCAAAAATCTTCCATAGACACCGAAGACTCGCAAGAGAGAAAACTCCAAGCCAGTGGTAAGTCTAAATTTATATGTATTTAGAAAACTTACATTCACATTTTTTTTTGTTAACAATTAAAATAATATTGATTAAAATATTCGTTTTCGTAAACTTTACATGTATTTAAAATATAACTTCGTTTAGCTTATAACAGATATTTTTAATATAATATAAAGGTATTATTTATACTACTTTATAATCACACCATGCATTAGAAATTAATTCGTACCGTCGAAGAGTTGGATTCGATTCGATTTCTGTTTTTTTTTGGAAAAAACCATGATAAAAACATATTTAGAGGTCCTAACGCATAAGAAATGCTATCGTATAGAAATCTGAAATACGATGTGGCTAAAGCAGAGGTTGATTACATACGTTTCTCTGGAAAATGTGTTCGCCTAGTTATGAGGTATTATTAATATACAATCAAAAATATTTCAGTTTTAATGGCATTATTCACACTGTAGCATAGGCAAAGTTTTTTTTTTAAGTTCATATTAGAAATGTAATCATGTTATTTATATAAAGTACTTGTTTTAGTATTGTATAGGTATCATACGCATGTCGTAAATGTTTTACTAAAGTTTGCTAAATGTCACAGTTTACTAGACCCGTACTAATTAGACTCGGTTAGAATAGCGAAGTTTACGTAAATTTACACTTGTTAGAACATTTCGTTGTGACATATTTTAGAAAATGATAGGCTCTTCAAAACACCTGGTAACAGAATGATAACTGCTGTATTTAAATCTAAAAGAGGTAAAAGTAAAATAGTCCACTATTTCTTTTCTCTTAGCTTAGTCAACCAAGTACCTTTTCTTTTGACTATTTTGCACCATTGATAAAATTTTACTACTATCGAACCACACTAGTACATACGCGTATATATTTAATCGATTTGACAAGGCTAGTAATGTAGATGATTATTTGTATTTAGATAAGGTTTAAGGCTTGAAGTTTATCTATTTAAGTCTTTTTTAGTATAAATCTAGGCTGGAAAAAATTACCACGAAATAGACAAACATAACGTTAATCTGTCAGATTTGCACATCACGGCCACAAATAATAATTGAACAATTGGGAGAGTATTATTTTTTTATTAATTAAAAATGTAATATAAGCTAAATAAGTTCCACTTCGTTCACAACTGCTTTTGTTTTTCTAACCTCAATCGAGGCTCGTCCGCCAAGATATTTGCTGTGAAATCAACCTGTCCTGTCTTATACAATTTTCGGGTGAATAACATCATTGTTTTTGTATTTAAGTGGTTAACATCTATACATGTGTTTTATGTATATCGGTATATGAGATCGATTGTCGATGTCATCACGCCATGTAGTCCCGGTACCGGCCGAGTTCATTGCACACAAAATTAAATATTTGCCTCAGAATTGTTAATTAAGACAGAAAGATTCTAAATAACCGATCATAGAATAAATTAGTTATGTGTCACTTTTCACAGGCACGTGTAAAGAATTCAACGATTTTTGTGAAGATACGTGTGTTTTCACTGCGCCTATGGGGTTTTATTCAAATTAATGTTTAAGTTTGAAAAGCATCTCATTATCGATGCGACACGTGTTTGACTGGGCCACTGATGATGTGTAGTGCTTCGACGTTAGATAAATAGATTATAAGACGCTCGAAATTTCAGACCGGGATTCAATTATTTTATTTTATTCCACGCTATTTTTTATAATTTCAAGTGATGATAGCTTAGTAAACGGAGCCCTTTATTGAGCTTAAGCTTTCGGTGAAGAAAAACATCGTGATGAAACCATAACGTGGTAGTAGGGCTTTTTCTAATGCCCACATGGCTAGTTATCACCCTCCAATTGAAGATCTGCTGCCAAATACTTATAGGTGTATTCCGGCAGATACACTTAAAATCCAGTTCCACCAGTAGGTTAAGCGTGTTCACCGTGTTGAGTCACATCGTCACTTCACATCAGGTGAGATGATGGCTGTAACGATAAACCTTTAAAGTATTTAAAAAATCATACCACACCACTGTATAGCACAGTATTTCTTAATAAGTTTAGAACAATACAAAAACGATCAGAGGTTACCAATACAAGTATCTCTGCAATGTGATATACGTTGCCTGATTCTGTAATGCGACAAACAAAAACATAATAAGCAAATACGCCGAGTATTTTAACAATGACTAGATTTTACGTGCGGCTTCGATCGCGTTAATATTGGTTTTGTAAAAAAAGCTTAGCCCATTCGTTACCTTACTTCCAATAAGGTTTTTACAAAAAAAGGTAGCCTATAACTGTCTCCAGGTTCCCATCTATCTCTGTACAAAGATTCATTATAATCTATTTAGCGGCTTAGACGTGAAAGCATAACAAACAAACAAACTCAGTTTTAGTAACTCAGTATTACTAAGGATACCGTTGCCGTTTCAAATTTTTACTTTAAAATACTAGAAACAGTTTGAGTGTAAAACTTACTCTAATATAAAGACACGGATAACGGTTGAGTGAATGAATTCCGCCTAGTTTTAGGAGACAATCAGTGTTCCCCCATTTGCCGGGCGTCCCCTGCCAGTAATTGTTGAAACCTCGGTCGGTCTAATCTGCCTCAATAGATGTGAACTCGCTCAATTGAGCGTCGAGCCCTGGGACCCGACGCCAATGAACCGACGAGCTCGCTCATCGTTTTGTTCGTGTATTTTTATAACTTTGAAATTTGCTCGTATTTGGCCCGATTTGCTAGCATAACTAACTCCGAATTTTTAAGTTACTGCCATTGTTTACCTATTTAGATAGCTGTATACTGTACAAAGATTTTTTTTTTATTATAAAAAGATATCTAAAACTGTCTATATAAATATAGATCGCATTTGAACTACATTGTTTTTAACGCCAGTAAGATATATCCACGTATAACCGTGTCTACGTGGGCTGGCTTTTCACCAGAAATATCCAGCTGAAAGTAAAGTCTCCTTTCCTTACACAAGTATTCCGCACCAGTTATAGTAGTATAGTTCTTCATTCATAAATTTATTGCCGATTATTTGAGACTATCACTTTGCTTTTATGAAATACCTATTTAGACATTGCTCCTAATTAAGAAAGACTTTTGAAAAGTACACTCATGGCCCATTTAACTGGCCATCTATATTTTGTCAATTCTATCGAAATTTTGTCATAATTATTTTTTTTATAACATTGCATGGGATGAACCTTGGCGAAATAATGTTTCATGTTTAAATTGTGAAATTGTTTAATTAGGACAAAAATAAAAAATAATAATTATAAGGCAGTTTTCTTTCAAATATACAATTATAAATTAATTACGGGATTAATAATATGAATTTCCTCCTCTGGCCCTAATGGCCTCTTGTAATCGATTTAAAAGCTCGTCCATTATGTCTTGGACGTCGCTTTGAGAAATATTTGCAGTTTTTGGTAGCAGCTGGTATACGACTCCGGATTCGTCTTTTGAGCTTGTTCCAAACATCCTTTATTGAATTCAGGGCAGCGTACCGAGATGACCATAGTAATCGCGGAATATTGATTGCGTCCGAATATTTGGTGACAACTCTCGCGGGCTGTACACGAGAGTTGTCGTGCATAGAAAAAAAATATGGCCATAGAATGGCACAAATGGTATCATATGTAGTTCTCAAACTTCTGTCATGTACCTGTGAGTATTAACGCTGCCTTTATCGAAAACGACCAATTCTTTACGGTCGTCGTAACCAAATCCACCCTATACCATTACCGAGCCTACCTCGTAGCCCACTATTTTAACCACAAGACATTCACCAAACCATTCAACATGATGTCTATACTACCATGATGTCATGTTTCAACTTATCCCCCATACAAGGTGGTACTCCTTACTTCTACCCTATATAGTTGACATAAAGAAACGATATTGAATTTGAGAGCAGTAGCCGGTTAAATGTGGCCATGAGTATATTATTCTTAATTATACAAAATGAATCATGATATGTCAAAAAAATGTGATATATTGTTTAGCACTATGGCTACAATATTACCTGATGTTAGTAATGATATAAACTAAGATGGTGGACATGCTAACTGATGTTAGACTCTTAAGTGCAACTGCCGGAACGTACCTCTAGATATTTAGCGACAGATTTGAAAGTTGACAGTGATAGCTAGCCAGTTGGGCATTAGAAAAGCCCTACGGCCATAGAAAACGTGATAACAGTAAAACACTTGTAAGGCTTGTGGCTTATAATAAGAGTGAATCGAAACAAATTACCGTTTTATAGGACGGTGAGTTACATCCTTCGTATTACCGAAATCACAGCGAGTCGGTCCCGTGGAGGACACGGCGGCGGTAGTAGGGGCCGAACAAATAGGCAAATAGCGTTTCCCATTTACTGTATAATGGTCTGGCTTCATTTCGTCCGGTGAACGACGATTTGCTTTTTATTATCGTGTGACGTTCATTGCGACACGGGAACTACAGTAGCTGGCTTACTATATTTGTTTATTAAATCAGATCGTACCGTTTATCTGTTACTAGATGAGCCCGCGACTTCGTTCGTGGGGACTTAAAAATTATTTCACCGTTTTTGCTAACCTTTTTCGATATTACTTTGCTCCTATTGGTAGGAGCGTGATGTGAATTCCACAGTTTCTGTTTTTTTCTGCAGTTTATAGGTTTACCATTATGACCACAATGTCACCTGATGTTAAGTGACATAATGGTCCAATATCGTGGCTACGCTAAGCCTAGGGCATGGACTGATTCTCAGGTACAACTGCTGGAACATACCTATAGCTATTTGACATATACGTCCTTTGACGCGGCGTCTGTACACACTACCAACTGAGCTAGCATCACTTATACAAATAAATATATGAAGTAAAACTAAAGAAAACAACCCACAAACAATACCGAATACATTATATCTGATAAAAAAGATAAAGACGGCGCAACACAATATTCCGACACAAAAATAAATTATACAAAAATGACACATGCCGATTGTTCGATAAAAAAATGGAATTATCGATTATTTTATTTTCATCGATATACCCGTACCGTTTGAACGTACAGGATTCGTATAGTGTGTCTCTGTCTAGCCCAGTTTATTATACCTCGCGCTCCCGAGGCGATAGAGATGTGATTTATTAAAAATCTGTTAATTACAGTAATTAGAGTCGGTTTGTTTCGATGTATGCGTTGTTTATAACGTGATTGTGAATATTTATCAATATCTCCGGATTACGTATTAGTTATGATATTATTTCGGAGTTGCTTTTAGGGTTCCGTTGACATTAGAGATAAAAAATTACAATGAATTTAATTCCTAGCATCATCCAACATTTAAAATAAGCGTCAGTCGCAAAGACAGAAGCTGATTTTAACGTTATAAACAATTACCCGTCCACTGCATTTATATATTAGTTAACCACTTTTTTTCTAGGTAGCAAAATAAAATTGTTTTTTTTTTTTACAAAATATGAGATAAATTATTTGAAGTGTTTTTTTAAAATACACCTACTGATATTATCATATAAATGCAAATTGGTTGTGGTAGAGGCAGTTTAAGAGCAAAAAAGCGAAAAGCGACGTATCTAAGCGTATCACTAATGATACAAACGACGCCGTGGGCGGGCTCATCCTAAGGACAGTGAGTACGCCGGCTAAATAAATTCTCACCTATAATATTAAAATGGCTATAAAAATGGAGACATGGATACAGTAAATAAGATTTCAAATATAATAGCAGAGGAGTTTGCCACAGCTGACTCAGTAAGTCAATAACATCACTAGCACCCTTAAAAAAATTAAAATAGCAATAGTAATAATAATTATATGTATAAAAAGAACACTGATCAGTAAGTTATTTGTATTGTGCATTTTTATAAGGAGTACTATAATATAAAAAAATATACAATTAATTGAAAATGGTGCGGACCAAAAGTCTGTAGTTTGAAGAAACAAATAAATAAATAATAAATAAAAAGACGTATCACTTTAGTAGTTATTATGGTAATTGTTATGGAAATTAATATGCAGTCGAACACAATCGTGTGTCTTCCAGTCACCTACTATTATTGTGATAGGGAATTTTAAAACAGTCGTATTTAACTTAAAATGATAACATTTTTTATTGAAATCCTAGAATATATTTGCAGGTGCTTGTTATCAGATTTTCAAAGGGATCGTGGTGGTTAGTTAGGCAGGTTTTTATTATTGTAGTGCAGGCCACAAGAAAAATAAATTAAAAGACTTATCAGCTGATAATTACCGTTATATACCAAACAAAATAAGGCCACGGTGACATTGAAACCCCCTTGGTGCAGAGTCATATTTCACTCTATATATAGTATCTCAAAATACTCTACCGTCATTATATGGTTTGATAATGTTTTTTTGTGGCTAAGCTTGTTATGAAAAGGCTTTGAAATTCTGATCCGCAAAAATTTTGTGTGCCGCTCGTTCGGGTAATGTCGGGTCGAGGTGTCTAAATGAACATGAGATATATAGTAAAATTTTGGGTCTCTCATGAAGTGTCACTACACACCGTTTTTTTCTTTCAAATCTGGTTATTAGTAATTACTGTATATGTAATATTATTATTATATTACCCATCTGGGAATTCAGTTCAAAAATATTAAAAAATTGAAATATTGATAGATCGTAGATACGGAACCTAAATACAAAATATAATTTTTACGCCTGACAATATTTTTTGTATAAAAACCTATGATTATGTATACACATGTGTTCTGATTCCGAACTGACCAGATCACATCGTATCGCTCTTAATCGATTAATTATTCGATTAGATTGTTGAACCTTAATTAGATTTCTATTCGAGTGATCGCTTTATTTGTACCAATCGATTATTATATTTATTATAGCGGTAATAAAAATAAAGAAACGTTAGACTGTGTCTTCGGAACGCTTTGAGCGAAACATGTATGTAATTATGTTCTGTATGTGATATAATCAAATGAATTGTTCCACTACACAAATAAACAAAAGTTTAGTTATTTATTTACTTATTTACATACATACATATACATGTACAAGTATACATATATAGGGAACATATTATAATTATCCTTCTATACAAATCAGGGTATAGCAGAACATTGAAATTTATATTATTAATACAATACATTTTAAATAATAGTTGTGCCCGCAACTTCATTTGCCTGGAACTAAAAATTATATAATATTTTTTGCCCGTTTCTGTAACTTTTTTCAATACAGCTTTGATCCTATTGGTGGTAGCGTGATGTTAAATAACATAAAGCTTTCCTCAAAGATTGCTTTATCAAATATAAAAATAACTATTAAAATCCGATTAGTATTGCCTAAGATTAGCGCGTTCAAACAAACTTTTTCTGCTTTATAATATTAATATAGATTCAAGTAATATTTAACATACTAGAAGGCACATATGTTGATATTTTAAGTCAGGATAAATGCTAATTTATCTACCTAATCGCTTCGAAGGCATTCACAATACTGTCGATAGTCCAGCGTAAGCTAATCATGATGATATAGATATATTTTAAGGTATCTATATCGTACAAAATATACACACAATATCCGTACATCGAGCACATATGCTCACAAGACTGCCTTTTGTTAATTAACTACACACAAGCTTTGCATCCTCTACTATAGAACAAAGGAAGTCATGGAGATCTAAATTGAGTTAGTTCGCACGATGCTATGAATATAATATATTTTTTTAAATTAAAATATACATATATAAATTGGACCATGTAAATAAGTATAGATTTCTTTGTATTTATATGTAATTATGGTGATATAATCTCATAAATATAATACAAATAAAATCCCTACATGTAAGACAAACTGGGAAGTTAACTGCCTTATAAAATAAACTTCTATATAAACTACAAAAAATATTTAATTATTTTTACCTGTTTTTGTAACTGCTTTCAATACTGTATGTACAGTACTGTATGTAGTATGATGTTAAAATACCCTTTGTTTTAGGCTATTTCTATGAACGCTTTCTCTATGATTGCTCTATCAAATACAAAACTAGTTTTTGAAGTTCGACTGCTAGTTCCTAAGATTAGCGTGTATAAACAAACAAATAAACTTTCCGCTTTATAATATTTAACACTAGCTTTTAGTCGCGGTTCCGCTCAGGTTAATATTGATTAAATTAAAAGCAATCATTCTCTAAAATTTGAAGCAAAGTTTCATATAAAGTTTATTCTTCTTTATACCCCAGTTCCTATAAGTTTCCCACTAGAAAAGGTACTCCATCACCGTCGCTATGGTCTCATCTATCTCTGTACAGAAATTCGCCATAATCGATTCAGCAGTTTAGGCGTGAAAGCGTAACATACAAACAAACTTACTATCGTATTTATACTATTAGTGTAATATTAGTATGGATATGGATAAATGAATGGATAGATATAGAGAGAGACTAGAACTACTTATGTTTTTGATGTATATGTGTCGCAATTATGACGTAAAAAATGAAAATATGTAGTCAATAGGTACAATATTTGGTACATCCCATTATATATTTCTTTCGAGTTATGTAACGCTTTTTAGGTTTTGGTGCATATTAATTACGGACTTGAAATGCATGTACTCGAATAATTGAACAATTTTGAATGTGATGAAATATTATATTGGAGTGAAATGTAACATACTCTTATTATTTAAAAACATATCCGGTTTTATGATATTAGTTGATGCGATTAAGTTTTATTTTTTTTAAACTATAAAATAACATAATCTATCTCTATTCATTCGTATACGCTAACCGCTTCGTTAGTATTTCTCCATATAAATCATAATTGTGAAAAAAATAAAAACGCAACCGAGCCCGAAAGGTAAAACTACTTTGTAAAAATAATAAAAGAAAAAACGAAAATTCACATTTACCATAAAAATGAATAATCCTACACAAAAACCCAAGTTCTTGAGGTCATGAACGAAACGAGTTAACAACAAAAAAAAAACAAGAACTATAACACCTCTACGGATTTAATGCGCGTATAATTTCTTTGTGGCACCGCGCTGAATGTGAGCAGACGTCATAAAATATGCATTTCTTCGATGCGTATGCGCAGCGTGCACACTGACGCGAAGCACGCACCCATACAAACGTCATACGCCGTCGATACACGATATCGCACGCACACACCCGCCGTATCACAATAACTCAATCCGAATACATTCGCATAGCTTTTGCATATTCATTGGCCCTCGCAGTTTGTATCTTTGTATAAAATTATAATGCATTATGTGACCTCGACGTGCCGTACACGGCTTTTTTAACTTATAAATCGTACCTAGATCTACCCAGGTGGAGCGGTGCGTTGACACCGTTTTATGGTATTATGGATTGCTATTGTTTCGTTGGTGGTCGACATAGGACCGCTTCCCGTACCATATTTGGTAACCAACAGCCACTTCATTGGACTTGCATTTACAATTGGAACGGATATTGGAAAAAGGCAACAATCATGACAAGTCTACGTATATAGTGATATCAGAAAATGTAATGTATATTGGTGACGATATATTACTTGATAGTAACAGCACTATAGTCGAAAAGCAACAGTGATCAACATGTAATCCAGTCGACAGTGCAATAAGAGCTACTAAGAAAGACTCTTAATATGGCCGGTCAAATAGTAGTTACACCATACAGTATTTTACTCCTTTTTACTTGGACCTTATTCTATCATATTAAAGATTTTTGTTAGTTAAATATCCTAAGTTATTTGACGGTATATTGTGTAATTTCCGTATCTCAAATTAAGTTTATCGTAAACTTGTATTTTAAGTCTTCACAGAAATGCCCTTGAACCGTTTTACCAAGAAATCTTTAGTAAAGCTATATTTGAAAGTGCTCAATTGTCATGATATCAACTGATCAAATTTACCTTCAACATAAACTTAAATTCAGTATAGAATATTCACCCTTATTTAAAAAACAAACGTTTGCTGTACACATTTGATTACGTACTTAAATTATTATTGTATGTCTGGTAGGGCTGTGATGCTATACGTTCGATGGCATTCAGTTTCTGAACAAAATCCAGAAAATTTGTCAAACTCGCGGTATGTGATTGTTTATTGGTAAGAGCTGGAAGACCCCGTCCCATAACGTAGTCAAATTTTCTTTACTATGATTATAATCATACGTCAGACGTCAATATTACACACGCACCGTAACCACCTTTTATGTGTAATCGATTGAATTTCAATAATTTGTTATTCACTTTTCATATAGCGTACGTGTCGTGGGATCCAAACCGTTTGATTGGAGGCCCTTGACATTTAGACTATGTATGAAGTCTAGGCTTTTGTTTGTAAAAAAAAAAAAAATTACTCGGTAATGTATTGAATATTTTCCTTTGTCGTCTGTCCTGTTAATAGATACAAAAAATATTTTAATATACACTGTACTGTCAACTTTATGGCCACAATCTCACCTGATATTAAAGTATGCTAAGCCTAGTGGAGCGACTGGCTCTCAAGTGCAACCGGTGGAACATACGTATAAGTATTTTGTGGCAAATTTACTACTCGAGCATGGGTGCTAGCCTGTTGGGCTTTCGAAAAAGTCTGATCACCTTGTCTGTCTGATTGCTTGTCTTCGCCAAAAGCTTAAGCTCATTGCAGGGTTTCGAACTTAAGTCCATTGAAGCCGTTTCCGTTTGTACTACCATTCGGTTATTATTGCTTCAAAATACTATGTTGTGATTATTTTGGCATTTTTAATACTCCGAAAATATTAATACCTGTTGGAAGGCATTCAAATATAACTAAATAAAATAAATGATTCTAGGTAAAGCTCGAATAAAAATAAATAATTTCAATTTTATAACTTCGGACTTCATAAGGAAAAAACGGTACTGTTATATGTTAAATTTGCTGTCTGTCTGGCAAGACCCTTCTTCTGAAAATGACTTGAGATATAAAGTTTTGTTAATGTGATGTACTAAGTTCTACGATACCTTAGTGTAAAATGATATTAAATGACAATCCAGGCAAAAGTTGACAATATACGCTAAACCTAATGTGAAAACTGGCTCTCACAACCAACTGCCAATATTGCTTGTCGATACATTTGCAAGTTGAAGGTGTTAGTTAGAAGGGAATAAGAAAATAACGTACCAATCAAATGAACAACCAGATTGAGGAACATAAAAATATAATCAGATCTATTATTTATCAATAGGGTTAACTTTTGAATTCAGAATTATTTTTGATATATAGATTCAATGTGTACATACATACATACATGAAAATTTTATATATATCTTATTATATTAAATAATATATGAGACAAATTATCTGGATAATAGTCAAGTAAGGCAACAAAAATTATTACAAATGCATTTTCATGCAATACTATATAGTTAAACCATTATACGTACTACTGACTAATATGCAAACTATTGTTTTGTCTATTAAACTATTCTTGTAGTTGAAGCAAGCAGGACCGCGGGAACAGCTAGTATCATTAAAATTTAACGATCTCCAATATTATGTTAACTTGGTTTATCCCAATAACAGCTGCTCGCGAAATCGAATAAAGAAAATCGAGAAGTATCGATTATATCGATGCATTAATCGATATAAACGATCCGCGATGTCGGATCCGGGGACGCGCGTCTATCCATCAAACGTAGGCGTCTTTTTATTTCATCGGCCATTTAATCCCTAATGAGAATTTATTTAATTATAGATTTTATCCCGATATAAATGATCGTTTTATATCGATTATGTTCTGTGTTATTGTATAAACCGTGCTTTCTATGTGTTATTATTAGGTGTTAGGTAGATATATGATTAGTTTTACTAATTAGATAAATGATTTATCACATATATAAAAGTAAGCTTGATACGACGATTGTGTAGGACTGGATGGTGACTATCACACACCGCCTCTAGACAAGTTGTCTCTCAACAAATGGTAACGTAAAATAGTGTATTCGACGTCAAATTTCATAGTAACTTTGACACGAATCATCCTACTTTTTTTTTTAATATTTCTGTGTGTTAGTAATCGTTGGCAAGTGCGGATTTACGATTGGCACAATGGGCATGCCCATAATCCTAACAATCTTGTGACCTCACACTTTAAGGGTTAGTGTTTCCTCCCTTTGCTCACGTTCATATAATTTATAAACAACTCCTTTGTAGTAATACACTATATTTGTAAATGGATTAAAAAAAAAAAACAAGGAGAAGTCCTTAACTACCTTAATTTACTTATCATAAGGTAAAATAAAGTCATGTATAAAGATACGGATAAAGGTAAAAACACCTTAAAACGCGGCTTGGCATTTTTGTGATCCAACAACATCCTGACAGCATTTACAGTTACATTTTCATATATAAATGCGTACGAGAATACTACATCCGTGAGTTAAATGCTTTTCTAATTAATCGACACGCCCAAATAAAGTCTCTCTTTAGCACTATTAATAATAAATGATATAGAATAATTCCACACGGATGCTATGATAAATTATGATTAACATATCTTAATATACCTATTTTAATATTCTAAAGCGAAAAGGTTTCTTTTTTTCAATCTTAAGAACTACCCGTCGGATTACAAGACTTATTTTTGTATTTCATAGAGCAATCATTGAGGAAGGTTTTAGGCTACGTAGCATTACGCTACCATCAATAGGAGATAAGCTGTACTGTAAAAAAGCTACACAATCGGGAAAAATGATTAAACCTTTTAGTTCTACGCGAACGAAGTCGCAGGCGTAGCTACTATATATACATATAGTTTATTCACTTAAGGTCGATTAGTAACGTTGTAAAGCGTGATAAACAAACTTACATTCCGTCTATATTATTAGTTAAGACTAATGAGGATACGGAAGAGTGAAGGTATAATATGTATTCGGAATCTTCCCGAACCGTGCGGGTAAAAGTACTGTACATACTTGAGCTTTTTTTAATATGACTCAACAGCTGATCCCGAAATGTGACATACATGAGTATGCCACTATTGGGGGTGTTAAGCCTATTGTATATTGATCCAGATCCAATTACACCTATGTCATCTGTAGCAATGCGTTCAAAATTCTCAAATGTGTTCTAAGCTCGTATTGTTAAAATGCTACGAAATATCTTCTAAGTACGTGGTGACGTAACGTCGGGTCTACAACATTACAAAATCATCTAGAAATACGCAGTAAATGTACGTTAATGAATAGTACTACAGTAACTGAGATTAGATCAGTTACTTTTTAGGTTTTGTTTATTTAAAAAACAAATATTTAGTTGTGCATCACATATTGGTAAAACTTCCACATTTGCGGTTTACACACGTATAAAATCATTATTTAAATACAAAAACACGAATGTAATTAATCATTTTATTAGACTTAATCTGCTTAAAATCTACGTTTGTACGAAAAAATAAATAATATAGGTAAGTTGAAAGGGTAAAAATCTCTCTAAATACGAAACTTCATCCAAATTATTAGAGCCGTTTTCGAGATACACGAAATTTATACTTATACATACAAGAATTGCTCACTTAATGGTATTAGATTGGATTTATATTCCTTTCTAAAAAGAAAAAATCTAAAAACTTATCTAACGTTAAACTTTCCCTCATTTACAAGCATCATTACTACAGCTCTCCTCAATCAGACAGACTGCCGGCGAGTTTAATGAAAAACGTAATAAAAAACAAACAAACAAACATCAAGACACTGTGTGTATACAGAACAAAAAGCAAACAAGATCATGCGGAATCATTTACTCCAATCACGGACGATAGCGGGGACGGGCGGAGACGGGCGAACAAAATCGAACATGTATAGTCAGTCATTCCGTGTATCGATAGCGACGGATTTCTATTCTTTAGAAACTGTCTAACATTTCGATGATATTAGGGAATTCATGTGAAATTGAAATTCATTTTTCACTTGAAAATCTACCTCTAAATGTTTAGCCCTTTCTTTACCCCACTTCAAATTAGTTTGTCGCGGAAAAAAATTGTTGCCATCTATTTCTTTATAAAAATTTATCATAACCGATTCCACGGTTTAGGTGTGACAACGTAGCAAACAAGCTCACTTTCACATTTATTAAATTAGTAAAGATGATTTGCAATTCAGTCATACAATAGTAAAGTTCCACACGGTCCGATCTTACTGTTACCGTGTTCTTCGCTTTATATTTTATGTCCTAGGTCCTTATGTTAATAAAAACCCAAAGTTTCTGGCGTCTCTCACGGAGACTAGACGAATTGTGGAAGCTGTCCTGATCTCTTGTAATACGAAGGTGACTCGGAGGAGGGGGCGGCGGGGTATTTACGGGGTTTATCACCTGATGAGTCTCTCCAAACTTTCCTCGTCGTGGCGTGAACCCCGACACTACGTTTACACATATCAAGAGAAATACTGTGAACGGACTACATAAAAGGAGTTCCTTTGTAATGCCAGACAGTCTATATACTTCCTAGAAATATAGGTTACAAAATTGATAAAAAAATATATAAATATGAGTAATAAGTTCAAACTAAGGTTTATACAATTCTTGTACCTTACAACAGTGGTATTGTTACATATTATACTATATAGTATTATTTATTTCATTTATTATTATTTACATACGCACAAAAAATATGGCTGCAGATAAACTTGAATTTTCTATGAATAGAATTTATAAAAACTTTATTGAATTCGCGGAAATATTTATCATGTAGATTAAATAGAAGGCGCTTAAGCCTTCATTTCTTTTGTAAATGTATTTCATAATTATATTAGTTGTTTTTTTCGGCAGTATCACAGTAGTGTTTTTAGTAATATTAAATTTCTATTCGTGATGACCTGTAATTAGTTAACACTCTCTTTATTATCTATATATTGAAATTATATCTGTTAGCCATCCATAAATAAAAATAAATATTTTAGTTTTCTTGTTCAGTAACTTTGATATTTACAAAAGTTTAAATTATAATGTCTGTAAATGAAATAAGTAATCGCTATCGACTATCGATACGTAACAGAGGCGTACAATAAAAACAACAGATCGCCGGCGCAACATATCTAGATCCCTTATCGATCGATGGATCCCGATTTGATCTACGCATGCGTACGTTCATAATTATCTTTGCTCTTTCATTCGCCGACTGAAGTTTATGAGCGAACTCTCCGTGTAAACGTCTCCAATCATACTGACAATAATTAATGGACTTTGCTTACATTAATGTAGACAATTAACATGATACTAAACAATGGAGAGTAATTATACTATAACTGATCGTGGTAATAAGCCAATTTGACGGTCAAGTTACTATTTTCACCGTTAGCGAAGATATAAATGATATTATTCGCTGACAAGTAAACGAAGCGTTATTAATAGGAGGTAACGGAATGAGAGAAAAAAGAAACTTGGTCCGATATATACGTTATGACCTCTGGCGTCTGACGTTGAGCTGATTTATTTTTCCTTGATACTGAATTAAATTCGTGACTTAAATTGTGTAAATAATAGAAGTAGATTTATATTTTTTTAATTATTTCATCATTACTTTTTGCTCGTGACTGGGTTACCACCGTGTTTGGAATTAAACAACACGCACTTAATCTGTTGAAACTAGAAGAATGAAATTAGAATTTTCTGGTGGCAAACAAACAAACAAATATCATAATATATGTGTATCTATCTTTGTATAGATAAGATAAATACATTCAGTTCCTTCTACGCTCAATTTCGCCTAGACTACTGAACAGATTAGAATTAGGCTGTATCTATTCGAAGCGGAAACATTCTTAGATGGTTCTAGGCCATTAAAGTTTAGATTCCATTATCTGTTTGTTTTTTTTTTGTATGCCCAGCGTAGCGTTCGGGTGCTGGCAGGTACATTTTACACAAGCGTTTTCAGCTTACCGTCTAATTAAAATTAACAAAACTACAAAAGATTTTGCCTTAAAATTTGACTAATATATTCCCTTTACAACATAAGTAGACATCCACTAAAAACGGATTTAATGATCACGAGTAACTCATGGGAAAAACTTGATCAGTTAGTCTAAAGATATACAAAGGCAATGTTTACATTTCTTGAACCTTGTGGTCATTGCTTTACTATGTATAAACAAATAACTCATTAACATATGTTTAGTTTATTAAAATGAATTTCTTGAGATTACTATTGGTTTATTTTAAGTTAATTATTCTAGAGCTTAAGTTAAAATACTTATAGTATAATCACGAAAACAGTTTTGAAATATAATATACGACTTAGTAGTGATATATTTTATACTTTAAACCGCTGTGTCAGCGACTTCGTTGTCGTAAAACTAAGAATGAGTATATAATTTTTGCTCGTTTTCGCTTCGTAAATAAGCAAACAAACTTTACCACTTTATAATATTAATATAGGTATAATAAATAGGACTATGAGTTTGTTTTTTTTTGTTACTGTTTCACATATAACTACTGAACGCGTGATACATCATGTAGTTTTCCTGATGGATAGAAAATTAGTTTTATAATGATAAAATCAACATAAATTGACAGTAGGTAAGCCGCGGTCAAAAATGCGTATTAGGTAATATACATATATAGTGTTAGGGATACAACATTTCTGATCTAAATATTTTAATATCATTTAACTGATCTAATTACGGATCTATTTCTGATATCCAATAATATATTTCCAAATTATATTTAAGTAGAAAAAAATTAGGTATTGTTTATTCATTTGTACATGAACATTTTTTTTTAAATATAATTAAGGATTAATTGGTTTTCCATATTCTCTAGCTTTCCGTGGTACCTCGTTAAACTATATGGCAATTATTCGGTTCATTATAGTTTCGAATACCTAATATGAAGTTATATTATATACCAGAATAAAAAAATTAAATATAGGTAAAAAAGAATCGTCTAAAAACTGCAACTTATTGGGTATTTAATAAAATATGTTCTGAATCCAAGTTATTCGAACTCAGACAGTAACAAACAAGTTTTCGTATTTGATTATACATATATTATGCGATTAACTCTATACAAATGTTGTAAAATTCGGCTCTAAATTTGCGGTGATTTACGAGGATCATTATGTAATCGCTTTTTTTCTAACAATCGAGTCACAGTTGTAAAGTTTTTGTCTGCATACACGCGGTCATTTGATTCCATACTGGGTATTGAATATATTGCAATATAAAAACCACCATAAACCAAGTGTACCGATCATAATGTGTCAAGGTTACAGATGTATACTCAGTTAGACAGCGTTTACCATCTATACAGAAGACATGACAGCTCAGTTGGTAGTGTGTACTGACCCTGCATCAATGGACGTGAGTTCGATCCCTACAATAAGCCTGAGCTTTCGATGAATGGAAAACATCGTAATGAAACCATAGCGTGGTTGTAGGACTTTTTCTAATGGCCAAATGCCTTCTAATGACATGCCTTCAAAGCCAAATGGCCAACTACCTTCAAGTTGAAAATCTGGCGCCAATTTCCTATAGGTGTACTCCATCAGTTGTAGTTGAGAGACATTATCTCTACTAGCCAAAGCGTGTCCACCAATTTGGGTCACATCATCATTTAACATCAGGAGAGATTGTAGCTATGAAGTATTAAATACATTGAAATAAGTTACAGAGATTCTGTTTTTTTTTATCGCATTTCGGAATCGGAAGCGTGTCTATATATATATCCCCGTCTATCGAAGAACTTGCAAAAGGCATAAACACATTTCAACGATATTTTACATTAGGCGACAAAGTAATTCTAATGTTTCTTATTTAAATAATACATATTTATATAACAACTAGCTTTGACGTGCAGCTTCGGTCGCATTAATATTGATTTTATCAAACAAATCGGATGACGCAAATAAAATTTTATTACAAAGTTTATCCTTCTCATTACCCCACTCACAATATGGCTATCGCGAGAAAAAGTAGCCTATCACCGTTTCGAGGTTCCTATCTATGTCTATACCGAAATTCATCATAATCGATTCGGCGGTTTAGGCGTGAAAGCGTGACAAGCAAACAAACAAACTCACTTTCGCATTAATAATATTAGTATGGTTTGTTACATTCTGCAATAGGTACAGAGCAATTACCATAAAAAAAAACGTATAAAATAGTTCTGTGAAACGGAATCACGCAAAACTACAATTAAAATTTCATACACATTTACCCCGACAATAGAACGTTTAACATAATAATGCAAAATAACAATGAAGCGAAGTTATCTGTATTTATAAGTATTTGAAATATTTCCAATCTTGAAACAACAATACATTTATCGGACACAGGAAAAATAAAACTAGACACGTTGCTTCTTATCTGGTACATCTTAAAACGAAATATTATAATAAAAAAGTACGTGGAATCGATACAACTTCACATTTACCACCAACGGTGTCGAACGCTGTTCCATTTAGAGTCATAATACCGCAGCGTATGAGTCCAATGCTTTAGTAAAAACAATTTTTACTTACAAATTACATTCGGTCATCGTACATTGACGCAACGTTACACGGAATATGATTCATCTGGTTTTACAAATTGGGATGTGAGATTCAAATTTTTATTCAATTAGTTATAGAGGAACATTCATATTTGTTATGTGTTCAATAGCATATAATATTAAAGATTATGTTTTGCTTTTAGCCTCACTTACATATTTGAGCCTCGAACTCTAATTTGCATCCGTAATTGTGTTTGTAGATTTTCTGACGACTGTGAGAATAGTTTTGAAATAAATTTGAATTGATTTTTAAGTACACGTTCGGCTGTTATTTAAATACATAGCGATAGCCGAGATTCTAAAGTAGAATAAAAAAAATTCAATGCAGTCATGAGAACGTGAAAACTTAAAACTATAAACAAACTTATATTACTATTAGATATTCAAATTAATTGTTTGATCTTCGATTAACAATTGTATATCAAAACTGTTTTGAGTGGAATCAGTTATACTAATAGAAACAGATATTGTGTTATCGTTAACACGTCACGTGACCATGTCGATGACGACTTACATGAATTTACTCCCCGTCCCTACCATTGTATAGAAGTTTTCACTTCAATTAAGTGCATGTTTGTCCGATAATGTTGCTAATAATATCTGTGAGTAGAGTGGAATACCTCTCGTCAACCAAAGCCACCAATGAACCTACGTGCACATGTCAGAAATAAGCATCTACATCTGTTTAATTCAATTTATCTTGACCAACAACCTCACATTATTAAACAACCGTAAAAATAAATTATAAATCGTTCGCTGTTACATTTAAGTCTTCATTTATATGTTTTTTTCTTGTGTTAATATTTTTAGTTATCGCAAAACGTGTCTTCATTTTTAAGAGACGTTAATAAGCTCAAGAGTCTTATATGTCAATGTATAGATCTTTGTCCGTACGTACTCCCATTGCCCCGCCTCATTACCTCCTCTATAAGATATACAGCCTCGCTTTAAAGTACTATTATATTGACTACACCAACCATTATTATCTGATCTCTCGTTTCAATAAAAACATTAATAATTTAATCAGCGTTACGTATCAGATTACATTGGCTAGGGTATCTTTAGGCAATTCTCACGTTTACTATCTATGTAGTCTCTTTTAATCTTAATGTCATGGTATAGAGTTTAATTTTAGTTGGCAAGTGTTTCTTGATGACAAAGTTATGTTTGTGTCGTTTGAATTGGTGTGTGTAAACCGCATTTACATTTTAGACATACTTGCAGAGAGTAAATGTCAATTTAGATGGAAGACGAGTACTGATGCAGGGAATTGATGCAGTTATTGAACTCGATGACGATCTTATTGTCGAAGGTTAGACAATGGAGTGTATTGATGGAGGAAATTTCATATTACGTGTTTACCTTGGTTCGGTTTGAATGATTTATATCTTGTTTGTGAAGAAATTGTAATAATGTTTTATATAGACATGAATTGGATTTTCTGTATTCCTACAAAGCACTATTCATAGGCGTATTTTATTTATCAATATCACGTGATATTTATTAGCTATAATTGTCTACATCTTACACATCTGTTAAAGCTGTTTAATTTAGATTGACATTTATTTTACAAGATATAATAATATCGAACTAAAATTTTATTACGTTTAAGTCCTGATATTTTTTTAACATTATCCAGTCGCATAAAGGAAATTCGCATCTGCATGTTTATCCAGAATTCTACTTACTTTACTTATTAGCATTACCATAGTCTTGGTTTTTACTTTGCTACATTAACTAGGGTTAGGTCACTAACTAAAGTTCTTATACATAAAATGCAGTCAATAGACAAAAAAAATTGTATTCTTATATCCTTCTATGCTGATATTTGCTAAGAAATATGTCTATTACAGTTAACTGTGACAGTCGGTTTTCGTTTCCAAGAAGTCAGTAGCATTCTTTTAAATAAAATCAATCAATCAAATCCGTTTATCTAAAGCCTAAGTGACATTTAATTACAATTTGTAATAGCCCGGCTCACAACTTAACAACTGGCATTTACTCCTTTTCCACTCGACAAAATGCCATTGGTGGATTACACGCATTCCCTGGGAATAAATTCACTGCGACCACCTATTCTTAATTATTAGACTTAAATGTTACATCTGTCGCTGAGATATGGCGTTAGATTGTAAACTAAATGTTAGCTATATTGGAAAACAATGTTATGAAATTGTTTAAAGGTTTACTGTTTCATAATATATGCTTAGAGGCTTGAGAGGGAAAGAGATAATAATTTGATGGGTCGAATAATTTGATTGGTCGCAATCTCCTCACACTTAAAAATTACCATAACTGATAAAGCTGAAGCGATGAGTTCGAATCCCTGCAATGAGCCTCAGCTTTCAGGGAAGGAAAACATCGTGATTGAACAATAGCATGGTTGTAGGGCTTTTTTAAACGCGACCAGGCTAGCTATCATCCTTAAGTATTGAAAATTTGCCGCCAAATACCTATATGTGTATTCCGGCAGTTGCACTAGAGAGCTAGTCCCTTCACTAGGTTTAGCTTGTGCCTCACTGTAACTTCACATCAGGTGAGATTTTAGCAATAACGCTAAACTTATAAAATACTAAAAAACATAGTACATCACAATAAACCGACTTGAACTCGTTTGTTATTTAATTATTTATGTCTTTATTTTTAAACGAAGCTATATCTTTATTTAGAGAGATATTTATTAAACTCACCCACATAGAGAAATCAAAAGCTATGTCGATAGACTCAGAATACACCAGACGTCGTCAAGTCTCAACACCATAATTAAAATCGTGTGAAATATATTAAATCCGTTTCTTCTCGAATACACCCACTTGGGGTTTTTGCTGATGATCTTTTTTAATTTAAAACTGCGTCATACATGTTTCTGACTTATCAACAAGTATTCTTCGACTAGATTGATTAAATAATTACATCAATTATATATAGAATATTCTTCTCACTTCTTCTATGGTATTTCTTGGTCTTCATCTGTTATGTCCAAATTACAGTGGATCATCGAATTTAGTATTTACATTTTAACTAGATACAGTCCTTCTGCATCTTTTATTATTTATTTACTTATTTAATCTTTTTGTACACCTTAAAACATGTAATTATACATAACAAATTATTTAGTTAGTACAAAAGGCGGCCTTATTGCTAATAGCAGTCTCTTCAAGGCACCCTTTATTATTATTATTTTATACGTTTATAGGTTTTTTAGCGTCATGACTACAATCTCGCCTGATGCTAATTAACTCCATATAATTCACATACTAAGCCTTGTAGAGAACTGAATCTCAAGTGCAACTGCCATAACACACTTATAGGTGTTTGGCAGCAGATTTTTAATTTATGGGTGGTAGCTAGCCAGGTAGGCATACGAAAAAACCCCACCACCATATAAAACTTTTCGAAATAAAACTAATTTAAACGGATTTTATCGTGGGTATTTAATTTAAATACCGACGTTTCGAAAGTTTTTCAGCCTTCGTGGTCACGGGGCGGACTAAGGTGTAGGTTGTACAGAAAAGTTCATGTTACAATGTCTACCTTAAATTGAAGGAATACTTAAATTTACACATTAAAGATGGTGCAACATATGTGTGATCGCATGGGCCAATAATTTTTAATCTAAATATTTACAGGTCAATCATATATAACCCCGAAATTAGTTTTATCGCTTCTTCTGAACAATACATAGCTGGAAGCAATCATTTACTTTCAAAGTATGAAATGATGCGTAATATAGATTGTTATCAATTCCTTACAAATTACAGATATCAAAGTCCGTCTATCGGAACTTTTATTTTTGTATTACACAAGCGAATTTTACTTGCAACTATTCTTTTTTGATATTAGATAAAAGACGTTTGTAGTGTTATGAGTTTTCTACTATAACAAATATACATATTTTTCCGTTTTTTTAATAGATTATGGGCTTAGCGTTTCGACCACAATCTTACCTCATATTCAGTAATGATGTGACTCAAGATAGTGGGCACGCTGAGCCTAGTGAATGGACTGGCTCTCAAGTACAATTGCCGGAACACATCTGTAGGTATTTGACGGCAGATTTTCATCTTGAGGGTGGTTGCTAGCCAGGCGGTCCTTAGAAAAAGCCCCACCCCATGCAAAAATTAATTCACATATCTGAAATAGGGACCGTGTTAGCGTGGTTAATGGGTCAGTCGTTTTTAATATCATTACCATTATGGACAGCTATTTTCTACCTACTACAGAGCATAATCTTTCTCCCCTTTAAGCCGTTTCTTTTTTTGTGTTAGTTTTCACGTTTTCCACTCGTGATATGTGATATCCTCAACTCATCTTGCCAACGGTCTTTTCACACTTTGCCTGCCCTATTTCGGCCAACACTCGATCAAGAACCTATACTATTTTTGTAATATAGATATTTTCAAATTGATCATAGTTAACTTTAAAATCACTTGTATCATTTTATCTATACGAAAGTTTTTTTTTTTTAATTGAGCTGTTATTAGCCTGAGAGGTTTCGGCGGCTTCAGTGGGCTTGTAGGACGATTGTAAAAGGAATTCAGATGAAAGGCAGATATAGATCCTTGGCTAAGGCTACTTTAACCAATCTTTATCAATTAAGCTTACTAAGCATATACATATTGAGCATTTTTAGGAAAAACACCTAAGTATCAAAACGATAAAAATGTTTTTTTTTTATTGCAACCTCACAAAAAATATCTATATGAATTTCAAACGGTATGTTTATATACACTATTTTTATAGATCAGTTGTAAGTTATGAACAACAAGACATATTTGTTGATAAAGATATTATAAATACTTTCCTCTGTATCTCCTGTAAAAAGTGTAACTGTCGCTTTTGATGTTTTTCTGAAGAAGCTCGATATCTGTATATATAAAAATTTCGTGTCACGTTGTTTATCTGCGTTAAACTCTCAAACTACTGAACCAATGTTAATCAAATTTTGCACACTATTTGCAGTTTGATCCAACTTGAAAGATAGGATAGTTTATATCTCTATAACACGATGGCTGTAATCGCTGTAGTCGATGTGATTGACTACTGGAAGAGGGAGAAAAAGGTCTGCCAGGTCAGCCTAGTATAGCGATAAGTTATAAACATTTTGCGATCTGTCAATGTTTTGATATCTTCTTAAAAAACGGGAAAAAAGGTTTGGGATAGACCTAATGTAACTACTGTTTCAATACGTAGCTGGAAGTAATCGTTCAGTTCAAAAGTATGAAATGACACGTATTAGAGATTATCATCAGTTCACTATCAATAGACTACCGGTGGTAGGAACGCACCCAGTTTTCTCCGAATCATAAATCCGATTACTAAGAACTTTCGTCGATCGTTCGCGAGAGGTTCCATTGAGTGAGTTCAAAAACCCATTACGTTGAACATTATGAGTGCTCCATTGTCTCGGACGAATGAACCGGCACAATATCTTACGAAATTTCCGAAAAAAATCACGTTAGTAATATAAATGTTTATTATGTTTGGAACATTATCTGATTCGGTCCGAAAGACGCGAGTCCATTGTCTTTTTTAATGTTTTTCTTCATCATCATCGTATTTTTGTGATTACATATAAATTTACTTATGACTCCTCATTTATATTTACTTTTATGCATTAGAAACATGTGTTAATTTTTATTTTATCATAAATATAACTAGTAAACATTTACATTTGAAATCAAGAATGTTTTCAGATATTATGAAAGTAACTACGTTCAAAGTTGCAAATAGCTTGAAATAAAATAAAATAATGTTTTAATATACAGTGTCAGCGTTTTTCAATCATCACATATATACAGCTTGGTGTTAGGGTTAAGGGTTAGGGTTAGGGGCCCGACTGGTTATCGACCAACCTCAGGCTTATACTGCATTTACGAACCAGCCCTTTCCGCCAATGTTAGCACCAAGGCACTGGTCTTTCGGTTGTCGACGGTAACGTTTTACCGTCAGATGGACCGTCTGCCTGTTTACTGTTCATTAGCATAAAAATATATCAAAACAAAGAAAAATATCATAATAAAAAAGTATTAAAGCATGGTGACGGCATTTCCCAAGTCCGTATTACTAACTACCATTCCAATCTGTAAATCTATCACCAATCATCGGTAGGTACACTTGATAGCCAATCTCACAACTGACTTACCTACCAACATCTAGACTGCTACCACTGTCTAGGTCCTTAAAATTTTAGCTGAACGTTAAACCTATAATATAAAAAACCAATCAAGTCAACCAGTATGTTATTAATTTCTAAACATCCAAAATACTAGAAGACCGATAAAATCTATCTTGTTACTTTCACACAAAAATTACATTGTACTTTACGATACGTGTTTCGCGTCCTCACGAAGCAGACGATCCAATTGAACGTAATATAGCACCTCAAGAATCGAGATTACAGTGATACTGCGACTGTTTTTATGAACTGTTAAGAATTAGACAATATTATCGCCTGCGCTGATCACTTCATAATCACCGTCATCACTCCCATAACCTTCCACCTCTGTACACGCTAACCAGCTTTTAACGGCGTTTACTCACGATCGAAACGTTCCTACCCAATTTTTGTCAATATACATCAACACGCCGAATCTCTAATTTCAAATAATTTCGACGCAACAAACACGATTCTTTAAAATTATTGGCTTATAATAAACACTATTACTAACCCGAGGTTTTGCCTAAAGGAATCTAGTATTATTTAAGTGTAATATGTCTAAAGTATGGAATAATATTTAACTTTGCAAGCTTCCTTAGGTGTTTCTTATCGAAAATGTTAAACACGCAAAATCTAAGAAACATACCAATAAGTGCTTAGCGATACATTTTCAATTTGAGTGTGTTCGATAGCCAAACAGAAATTAGAAATACTTCCCTACTATTTTACAGTGATATTTTTCTTCACCGAAAGCTTGGTTCAATATAGGATAGGAACCTACATCGATAGACGATTATCTCATTGAATTTCTTATCAAATGGAATAGGTAAAAATGTATCCTCAAACGATACTAATTTAGTCATTAATCATTTACAATACTTTCAGTCAGATATATAAATACATATATATATAACATAAGTCTATTTATTTCTATCAATAAGTTACCTACATTAAAAATCTATCAGTAAACCAACAGACAACTAGAACAAGTATAGATGATATATAAACGATGTATTTCTGAAATCGTGCGCCATTAATATTTCTAACAACGCGCATCTTATAAAGCAAGTGATTTCTCTACTTCATTAATAATAAGGTCTTCGAAGCCTCTCCTATTATTACAATCACGGGTATTCATGTATGTATTACGTAATACCAAATTATCAACCCATATGTTAACATCCATTGTTCGACGCTAATCTACATAAGTATGGGTATTAATATATATTTCAAAAACGTTTGTGTAAAAAAGGCGAGACTGTTTCGAAATTTTCGATGAAGATTGCGATTACTTACGATGCAATTACTTAATTTTCGATGAGTAATTAATGGTTTTCTAAAAGTTTTTAAATCGCACTCAATAATTTAAAAGCATCTTTAATAAAGATATCATTCGTTTAGATACAGTAAACTTCTTAAGTTGTGCGAGTTTCATTGCTTTGTCATAGTGTAGTTATCATTTAGATCCTAAGTTTTAAAGCATAAGAATTATTTTCTATTGCTCCGTTCTCTATAAAACCCACACTGTAAAATGTTTTTTCTACCCGCTCAGTTAGATTATCTCATGAGTGTCAAATATAAAATCGAGTCACAAAATAGAAATATTAGTAATTTCCGCAGATCACGTTCTGTTGAGAAATTTTACTGCAGATATATCAAGTAATTATAGAATGAACATAAACACTATTCTTATTAATCGGGTTTATATCGTTTAATGGCTTATTTAAATTGTTTTATTATACCATCAATTTCTTTTTGTTTTTATTTTAGCCATATCTATGCTGTATTATGGTAATTATGAATTATTTTACAAAATATGTATATCTCACACAAGGTCAAAAAGTTACACATATGTATCAAATATATAAATGTTAAATTAAACACATGACTTTATTTTCTGGGTTCTTTGAATGTCATAGAAATACATAATTCTAACCAAAATTATCGAATATCCAAGATAAATAATATCTGAAACCATAATCGCATTAAATACAATTGATACTCAAATAATTTTCCAAAGAAACAATGAAATATAAATTTTAATATGTATATTATATATTCCATTTACAAATGTTCAAATAATTGCTGTGTTTCTTTTAAATAAAGTTGTGATTAATATCTAGAATAAAATGATAAAAAAATAGTATATCTTCAATAAGAATATTCACATGAAATAGGAAATCTCATGTTCTTTACATCCTTGCTATTCAAAATATTTTATCTGCGTTTTTCCCTTCAGCTCCGGACTATCGTAAAATCTATTCTTAGTAAATGTTTTAGAAAGAATATGCATAGCAAATTTAAATCTAGAATAGCTTAGAAGATACAATGATGATGGATCAGTGTTAATTACATTTCAAGTTCTATTTCGTGGGCCGAAAGCAAAGCACCATCAATAAATTGAATTTCAAATAGCTATAGGAAGCTGAATACAAAATCCTTTTGAAATTACTCGTTTCTATTTAAACGATACGATCTAAGACACGTTAAAACGAGTTAATACACAAAAACACTTTCGTGATGTAATGTACATAGACGTAGAGTCAACGATCACTCACAATGGAGCGCTCCAGAGTGACTCGGAGAAAACATTGATTAATTACCATAATAATTTATTTGATACTCCAAAACTTGATACGGAGGAGGGGCCGCTTACATAACCCATCAGACGTTTAAGTTCTTTTTGAACTAAAAACAGTTAACGATGGAGTTCGTAACGCAAACGCGTCCGCAGCCGAACTTACAGACTTAAATTATTTCCTACACGATGAAAACAGTACATTGTTCGCCGGAATATGATGCATGGAGGTGATTTAGCTGTTCCAAACAAAAGAATAAGTTTACGGAAAAGGAATGGATGAATGTATCGTTAGTTATGATTGTTTCGATGTATTAGCATATTATTTTTTTGTATATCGAGTTGTTTTTTTTTTGTTTAAGGCCTGCTATCCGCGCTGAATCATTTGGATCAAGCGCGCAAGAACTCTTTGCAGACGACGATCGATTACTCCAGATATGTTAAGAGGTTCGTTTTTTTTTTCTATGTCACTTCAATAGATTATTTACGTATTAAATGGACACATATTTTTTGTGCTGTGTATCGTTCATTAAATTTAGATGTAGGTAATATTTCATAAGATTGGACGCGGTTGAGTTTTTGTTTTATATTAATATAGACATCATATTTATTTATGACTGTATTGTCGAATTACTTTTCGTTCGATATTTATAAATTGTTTTGGATAAATAAGTATTAAGCGTTTAAAAAAATATATATCTACGTAACTCTATACTTTCCTCATTCTAGCATAGTTCCTTGTCCTTGATTTTTGTATATCTAACATAGTAAATAAGCTTACGCTGGACCTTGTGTTAAGATATTGTCGTAACCTAAGAACCCGTGAATGTCGTAGTTATCAACTAGCCTATCGCTGAAGATCCAGAAACCTTAAAGACTACAGAAATACCTACAACACAGGGTTATATGGATGCAGTCTTTTATAGGATGAAGATATTTTACCAGTCAAGATAGCTCTGGACTTAATATCTGTGATTTATAATTTATTAGTTTTCTATTAATATCCTCGTCTGAGGGTATTATGAAATTAGTGCATAATAAATTCTGTATCTATTATATAATATAATTTGGTCGTAAACCAAATTAATTTTTGCTAACGGTTTACCGTCAGGTACAGCTCAACATTGGAATGCGGGTCTTCGTATTGCAAAGACCTGGGTTACCGGGAACATTTCCACTGCATGGACTGCACAGCCAGGGTATTTTGCAAGAAAGAAGAAATGATCAGACATTTTAAAGTAAGTCCTCTTTTCTAGCAAAGTTTCACTACTGCTCCTGATGGTAGGCGTAATCTGAAAACAATAACAACGACCGAGATAACAACATACTGTCGACGGGCATCGTTGTTGTGTCGAGTGACCACTGCCGATGGACCCGTGAAAAATTGTTATTGTACCAGGTCTGTCAAATTATTGTACTTTATAAAGTTATCTTTAACCTGCGACTTTGCTATGGTAATATTAATTTTGTCAACACAATATTTTTTTTTATACCAAGTCTATCCCTTTGGTTCCCCCCGTATGATTCGCTTCATTGAAAATATACAGCAATATCATAGGTACAATTAGGTCCGATATGAATTATCTTTCAAATTCTGCACTAAGCGATAGTTGTATATTTGCGTGTGGTCTTAGTGACGAAGTGAAATTAACAATGTAGAGTACACCATTAATTAAACCTTTTTATTATACAGTGGCACAAGAAACGTGATGAATCACTCGCGCATGGGTTTATGAGGTACTCACCCTTGGATGACTGCTCCGAGCGGTTCAGCGATTGTCCGCACAACCGAAGCCAGACCCACTACCACTGTATCCAGGATGGGTGTGATAAGGTAATATACAGTATGATTTATAATTCAATATTAATGATAATATTAGCCAATCTTTATATCTAAAACTAGCTCTTACCTGCGACTTCGCTCGCGTGAATATTGATTTTGTCTAACAAATCGGATGACGCAATGAAAAGTTGCGTGTATGTTTATCCCTCTCATTATCTCACTTTCAATAAGTTTTTCGCGAGGAAAAGAACCCTATCACCGTCTCCAGGTTCCCATTTGTCTCTATATCAAAATTCATCACAATCGATTCATCAGTTTAGCCATGAAAGCGTAAAAACAAGCAAACACACTTTGGCATTTTTAATTTTATCAAGGTTTCGTTGCCTCCTAACCGGCTTAACCAATGTTAATTTTTTTATGTACTCATAAGTTCACTTCCATAATTAGTCCATACTTTGACCTGAGAGATGGCATTGTTGTCATCAATGATTATTCTAATTCTACAACTCTAAAGTCAGAACAATGTTTGGCTGGTGGGTCCATAACAATATAGATTTATAACAATACTGAATAAGTAAAACATATCAAAATGTTGCAAAATCTATTTTGAAATTGAACAGTTTTAGTAGTAAATTTTATATGGTTTACGTCGTTAGAATGCAAGTAAGACAAAATTACATAATTATAAGTGGTCCGCCGTTGAACTTTGAAAGTGATACAGCTATTTTAAATTGACCTAGAAATTGTATAAGTATTCTAGGAAGTACATTATAACGACTCACATTAAATAGTATTATAATAGTATGATTAACTGTTTGTAAAATAACACATACAATTGTTATTCCAAATATACATATTTAAGATAATAAATTTAGTACCTTACATATCGTAGATATGATAGGATCTCATATAATAGTTTTTACAATAAGCTGTTTTCGAGATTCTCAACATCACTTACATTTTGTGTGGGATATGATTGATTCTGTGCTATATGCAATATCAACCAATAATAGAAACTGATAATATGTTTATGTATTAGCAACAGTTTATCATAGACTGGTAAAATTAGTTCTTAATACAAAGACATAGAAGATGGATAGAATCAGATTCTTAACTAACAAATAATTCTAGGTTTATATCTCAACATCAGACGTCCAAATGCACGCGAATTATCACAGAAAAGACACTGCGATCCTACAAGAAGGTTTCCAGAGGTTCAGAGCTACTGAGAGTTGTGCAGCGCCTCACTGTATATTTGCTGGCCAGAGAACTACGCACTTCCACTGTAGAAGACCAGGTTGCACCTATACGTTCAAAAACAAAGCCGACATGGGTGAGTATATATTGCTTCTTGTGAAATTGTTACTAATTTCTGGAACTCTGATTTCTTTTTTAATTTTAGCCAGAATTAAAAATATATATGTTTTTACATTCCACAGAAAAACATAAAACATACCACATTAAAGACGAGGCACTATCAAAAGACGGCTTTAAGAAGTACATGAAGAATGAAGCGTGCCCGTATCGCGATTGCCGCTTTAGCAGAACCTGTAACCATATTCATTGTATCAGACCTCATTGCAACTACGTACTTCACTCGAGCAGTCAAATCTTCACCCATAAACGGAAGCATGAGAGGAAAGAACAAGAGATACAGTTTGGGTGAGAATTTATACTCTATTATTTGTTAATAAAAGTTATGTAATGATATTCTATGTAGCGTATACACCATTCTTTTCCATATTACATAAAGATTGATCCAAATAAGATGCTAAAGTAAAAAATTACAGAATAGTATGATTAATCTGATCTAATTTTTTATCTAATATAGAAACACTGAATTTAAAATATTACAAATACTCTCTAAGCCCTTTTTTTCGTGGGGAAATGTATTTATGCATCCCCTTCCTGCCCGGGAGGACCAAGAGTGGTATGTGACACTCACCCGGCGCTAAGCGTTCGGAATACCCACTAATACCCCACGGCCGTCTGTCGCCTTCTTGGGACGACGCGGGTTCGTACATGCAATCACCGTGTCACCCCAGCGATCGGCCCGGCCTGGTGGTAAGCCGAGCCCAAATACTCTCAAAGCCTAAGAATGAGTGATAAAACATACTCAGGCTTTTTTTAAATGAAATTAGTTTACCTGACTTGTGAATTTTATGAGTGTTGAGTTTAATATGTGGCTTTTAAAAGTGATTGATAGTAGCATGTATGATAAAGTATTATTTAGGCATAGCGTTTTATCATCTTTGTCATATCGCTATTTAACATCAGATGTGGCAAGGATCAAATGCTTAACCCTTTATATATAAAAACAGATACGAGGTAACTGCAAGTGTATTTTAATGGGTTGTAATTTACAGGCTTCCAACATCAGTTATTCAAAGCGCAATAATGCAGCAAGGTACAGACCTTAGCATGTACTCACCGGGCGGCAACCTTCATCATGATGACGAAATGTCCAATCCAATGTTTGATGCGGACTACCCACATTCTTTTGTAAGTGTCATTTAAAATAATCCTATGAATACTATTATACTTCTAAATTTATAAGATATATATGTTTAATTTGAATGTTAATAATATGACTTGTTTGAATATTAAATTTAAGAATCAATAAGATGTTCTGTATGTCTCCACTCATATAATTACATTATTTGATTTATTTTTATCCTCTCATATCACAAATTCGATTAGAAAGAAAGTAGGAAGATATAATAGTAATAGTCCACTGAAGTTTTGTAGAGAGTTCTTGCGGTAATATTTATTACGAATTTATACCTTCACAGAATCAAACAATGGTTGAAGATTTATCAAGAAGATATATAGAAACTTTCAATGGAGGCAAAGACGCTGACGACAAATGCAACAAATGTATAGCTTTCAATAAACATTATCACTGTTTAGTTGAAGGTTGCAAAATGGCTCATAGGTGAGTTCTGTAATTTGCTTAATATATACTTTATATTAAACATTGTCTTATGTAAATTACTTAAACAGGTAACAATTATCAACACAAAAGCGTCTTTGTCCAAACGTGTTTTGAAAAAAAATATTTACTAGTTTTATTATCATATTTAATGAAACTTTTTCTGTGCCAGAAACATTTTGTCTCAACACTAAAACTATTAATTTAGAATAATCAAAGAACCTTTGAAGAACTCTATATAATTCTAACTTTCAGGTCGAGATATTTTAAGTTGATCATTCTAAGCTTTTACTAAATAACATATACGCAAATCTATTAAATAAGTTGCCCAGAATTACTAAGGTCATGATTAATCATTAATTCCTTGTTAAAATTAAATATTTTCTTTTTCCAGTTGCCACACAACTATGGTTAAACACGCAATGGAACACGAACAACAGAACCAGGTGACTGAAGCTTATTTCATGACTTATACCAGGAATAATCCATGTGGAAACTCTGCATGCCAACACATTAGGGACATCACTCATTATCACTGTACTTGGGTAAGAATCAAACCTTTTTATATTCAGTTTAAATTAATTATTACATTACATTACAATTATAATAGTGTGATCAATCAATAGAATCTGCCATGTTTTACTATCAGAATAGTCGTTGTTATTTATAAGTGTCATATAATCAACAGGAGAATTGTGGTGCTGTTATCCTGTCATCAGAAGAGCATCCATTCAAGCGTCTAGAGCATCACCGGCAACATGCCATCCTCAGCCCAATGTCTCCCAACTTAGCGGCCAGATTTGCTCCAAACTTCACACCTCAATTATCCGCCCAACTGCATCCAAACATGGCTGCTCAGTTAGGGCAAGTTTCAAATCTACCGAATCTACCTCCAAACTTGGCGCAGTTGGCCCAAATGGCACCAAGCCTCAGTTCTCAATTAACACCTAACTTACAAGCCCAGTTAAACCTTGGACCCAATCCTGCAGTTGTTTCACAACAAGTAAATCCTTCGAGTTCCTTAGATGAGATGTTTAGTAGGAAAAGAGGACGGCCACCAAAGAACAGAGTTGTTGAAGTTTGGACAGATAATGTAAGTATATTTACTAAAATAGTATTCTAAATTGATACAATAACAAAATCATGAAATATCAAAGCAACTATCAAATTATTTGTTCCATATCTAAAGCTTGTATTACATTTCATATTATGTAAAAAAAGAGTTTCTAAAAAGATAATATAGCAAGATAACATAAATTCCAGGTAACACCGCAAGCAATATTTACATCATTCAAATTACCTAAAAGTAATCAGTTAATGCCACCGATTATACAATCACCAGTCATCGCCACGGTTGAAGAGTTCCCAGTAAGTAAAAATGAAGTTTTTTGTAGTAATTATAATTTTGTTCTATTTTAACAAAACTTGATTTCTTGGATAACCTTACAATCAGTTATAAAACCATTGGAAAAGTCCAATGTGAACCGTAGTTGTACTGCTATGGTGTTTCCATCTACTTGCGAATTTGGTTTGATTTAGATTAAAAACTTATAACGGTAATATAAAAATTAAGTTAAAAGACATGTAAGGTCCGTTAAATTAATACACAAAATAAACACTGTTAAACTAAATCATCGCTAAAAGTTTGTTCGAAAACTGATCTTTCGGTTAAAAGAAATATCTTGATAAGTCACGCAAGATTGTCAAGCACCTTTAGTAATGTTGAATCAGTTGCATTTAAGAGCCAATCTACAATCAGATCTATTATAACTTATATAAAACATGCGGCCAAACACTAAATCTATAAACAATTTTTTTTTTTTTTTTATAGTTAAGGTTTAGCGTTATGGCCCTAACCTCACCTGATCTTAAGTACCGATAGGGCCCAAGTTTGAAGACACGCTAAACCTGTGGAGGAACTGGCTCTCAAGTGCTGCTGCCGGAACACACCTATTGGTATTTGGCGGCAGGTTTACAACTTGAGGGTGGTAGCTACCCAGGCGGGCATTATAAAAAGCCCTACCACCATGCTATGGTTTCCTCACGATGTTTTCCTTCACCGAAAGCTCAAGCTCATTGTAGGTGCTTGGGTTCGAACCCACGTCCCTTGACGCGAAATCGTGCACACTAACACTGAGCTATCATCGCATATTTGTCCACAGCGCATAAAATTCCAATATTTCGAAGTCTTCACCACTTCTGATGCCTGTACACAATCGTATCCCAATTGTCAGTTACGGATGACAAGACTACACTTTCACTGCTTCAACTGCAGTTTTATCGGTGAAACTCATATCATCATGGAAAACCACATGAGCCAATCTCATTCTATCGCACCTCTTCTTGAGGGTTTTGACTATTTCACTTCCTTTGATCAGTGTGGAGGGAAGAGTTGCTTCAAGAATCAGTTGAGATCTCATTTTCATTGTGCTCAAGGCAATAATTGTCCAGCGATTTTAACGCAGTACTCAGCTGTGGCTACACACAAACACGGCAGAGGTACGCCGGTGATTAAAAGTGAAGCGGACCAAGAGAAGCAATTTGAAGAAGCCAAAGATTACTCGTTAAAGGAGAGAGCTTCAGTAGACAGCATCAGTTCAGCGAAGGAGCCGGAATCATACACTCCGACTAACTTCTCAATCAAGAGTGAATTCGATAGAGAACAAGACAACATTTCGGGTATGTTTTTCTCTTAAACAATGTCTTTGCTTTGGAGAAATACTTATATTATTACGATACAGGGTATAATTACTTAATTTTATTAATTAATAAAATTATCATTAAAATTCTTACAAGTTATACTCTTTATACTTTTATATATCAGGCGACATTATAATCAAATTTTTTAATTTATAATTCGATAAGTAGATTAGACGTGTATCTTATTCTTCAACCGAAATCTTATTTTCAGTAGTAAAAGCGACCGGTACCTTTTACCCTTCTTCTCATCTGCGAAGCAACACTTCCTCGCCTTCACCGAGGAGTATCTACGATGTGTCACCCTCAAAAGACTATAAACTCCGCATGGAATTTGAAAAGAAGCAATACGAGCCTCCAAAGAGCACGGGTCCGACGATCCCACCGTCCTGCCATGATCAAGCGTGTCCTTTGAATAAGAATGCTGGTGGAATGAATTTGCACTACCATTGTCCACACTGCAGCCAGGCTTATGTTGATTTGAAGCTACTATTCAGTCACATGGTAAAAAAGCATAGCAACGCAATGGAAGTAGGATCATCGGGTTTAGCTGCTACAAAGGTAGATTAGTTATTTTTTAATTTACCTAAATACAATTTTTGTTTTAACTTTTCCGTGTCGCTAATAACGTTAAAATAACGTGACATCGAATACATTGTGATTTTTTTATACTAGTGATAGTGCTATACCTGAAAATAAACACTGTAATTCAAAAAGAATGACGTCCGCACGAAGATCAAAAATCTATAAACAACTGTTGCTGTCAAACAAATCTGCAAAACTTTTAACTATTGATATACACTGGTTACTCCTAAAATATGATATATCCAAAGAAAGTCAATCTGATAGATTTATCACCAAAGCTGAGATAGTTATAACCCACCTGGAGATAGATTCCTACCACTTTTGTTAGTTTACTGGGTATACAATGTCGGATTTCGAAGCTCACAGCCACTATAATGTCTGCCCTGTCATCCATTCGTACACAATTTCTGTTTCCACTAACCCGCGTATTTATTGTTAATCTTGGTTATTTTCTATAATTTGAACATTATTTTTATTTTCAGGAGACATTAGAAAGGGAGTATCCAGAAATTTCAATCCTTCCGTCAACTGCGTCTTCGTCCACAAGCCAGGCACCATCACCTAGCCAGAGACCAACGAATCCATCCGATCAGGTTTAAAATCTTTTACATTAAAATAATTCCTTCGAACTAGACTTCCTTTGAATTTGACATGATCCTCATTTCTATCTGTGGTTTTTTTTATTCTAAAAGGATTAAACAAACCTTATTGAACCATATTGCATTTTTTGTTCGTACTTATCTTATTTGTTGTTTCATTATCTCTGTTATTATAACTTTGATATTTATAGTTTGACTAGCTGACCCGACAAACGTTGCTCTATCTTAGAAATTATTTCTAGTGAATACTTTAGTTGTATTAAAAAATGAGAGGATGAGGGAAGGAGGGTAAAAATTCAGGGTTATATGTATTGTTTAATGCCACATCCTAAAAGAAATGACATAAAATAAACTACAAATGTTTGGGGTCGACTACCCTTATCACTGAAGGGTATGAAAAATATATTACGACCGATTCTCAGACCTACAAAATATACTTATAAAATTTTATAAAAATCGTTCAAACCATTTCAGAGGAGTATGGCAACTATCATTGTGCCTTGTACATTTTATATATAAGATTATAGAGAGGTTAAAATTATATTCATCATATCAGAATAACTATCAACTTCATTTGTGATTTATAAAAGATATCATGACCTGTTCTAGGTTCAAGCGGTGCACAGTCTACTTTTGCAACAGTACCTCGCTGGAGGACGAAAGGGTAGCCTGCAGGAACAGTTGAAGATCCAGCAGCAATATACTGCGTCACTAGCTGGGTTACCAGGTTTAGCACAAGTTGCGCTGTTTTCCCAAGGGTAAGTAAACTAGATAAAATGATACCTCATTCGTAAGATAAATTTTGTAGAGATGCAATTGAGAAATATACAATAAATATTTTCATAATATAAAAATACTTAGCCGAAGGTAACAATACGTAATGGGTTGCATATCTCTTGCTGGTCTACTGAGTGATGTTCTTTTGCTATCTGTATTGGGCTTACCATCAAAGGCTAGTGACGTAATTTTACTGTGCTTGTATTAAAAGAAAATGCCATTTTAATGGAAGAAAATATTTTTGTGATAAAAATAACACCTATGCAGGAATGCCCACAGCTGAGTAGTCAATTCTGTTAATACTTTTTTCTATATCCAAAACAAGGTATACCAAACGAAATATGACTACTGGAGTTTTATATATCCACCAGATTTTCCACACACCATATATTAATTGTCAAGCAACAATTATCTTAATATAGAAAATCATAAGTTTGTATCGGCAATTGTTTCTCTCCAACAATTTGACGTTCCTAGTATGAATGATGTTAAATTATTTTTCAGGGGTTCACCGTTTCCTCTATACCCAACGATGCTTTACCCACCTGAACTATTACTGGAACATAGTCTTCTCCAAGGACATGGGCTACCTCCGGGGATGGATAAGGAAGCAGAAATGATTGCCAAGTCGTGAGTACTATTTCATTTAGATAATAATCGAAAAATGTTAGGCTTTTATACCTTTTGCAATGAACATAGGTTATTTTTTACCCGGTTTTGTAATTTACAATTTTCACCAATACCTATTACCTCCTATTGGTGGTAGCGTAATGTTAAAGCCTTCTGTAATGATTGCTTTATCAAATACAAAATTAATTTTGCAAATCCGTCTGGTAGTTCCTAAGATGAGAAACAATCAAACAAACACAATTTTCCACCTTATAATTTTAATAGTTTTTAATTCTCCTTCATGTCCTATATATAACAACGAGTTTTATGTATTTTTCAAATTAAACTTCATACATATTTAAGTCAAAAGATTGACATATAAACATAAAGTTCGCTTAATCGTAGAGGATACAAATACCCCAATTGTAGGGGCTTTTAAGTTTATTCCGGTAGCTACACTTTACACCCAGTTTCTCTAAGTTCTAGCTTGATCATCACTTCAGGAATTTATATTATGAATGCTAAATATTGTTGATTGCTAGCAGACGCAGCCACACTACGCGAGGACCGCACATGCGTGTTTTGAAGGACGAACCGATTCCAGAGGGATATCTTCGGTTTAGATTTAACGAGGATTGCGCTTACCAAAACTGTGGATACAGGTAAATTGACTACGTTATCTAACTATGTTATCAAACTACTTTAGTAATATAAACAGTTTATAGTTATCTGTTTTAAAGGAATTACTTACTTTTAAAGGCGTTCTATGTAATTGCTATTTTAATATATTATATTTATTTAATTATTTGTCTCCTATTTTTTTACATGTAATATTTCAAGTATAGTTCCTTTTATCGCGCTAATGTAATTAGAAAAAAGAAACGAATGTATCTTAAATTGTTGATTGATATTCACTGTTATAATGTAAAGAGGAAAAATATAATATAGATAATAAACGTTATTGTTTTATATTTCCAGGGAGCACCAAACCCATTTCCATTGTACCCGCAAAGATTGTGGATATTCCTTTTGTGACAAGACAAGGTTCGTCCAGCACACCGCTAGGCATGAAAGGTAAATAAAACTATAATTTTCCTAATATTCATCTCATACTGTTAATATAAACTAGATGATCCCTAAGACGATACCCTGACCTTTTGCAGTAGTCAATAACTCAACCACAATACCACTTATAGTGTTCAAGAATATCATATAAACCTACTTCATGTTGGAGTTAAAGATATATGAACACCTATTTTTATAATTGAAATTTACAGCTTTATCGGGCTTTGTGGTGACCGAAGTACACAGATCAGTGTTAGACAATTGCTAACGTAAAGTAAAAACAAAAAAGAACATGATATGACATGTGACATGGCTACTTTGACATCTATACAGAATCTCACAACATACATTTATTGTCGGTACGGAGTTCTTTATCGCACGTTATCGTTCTGAATTGTTTTGGGACTGAGGGGTTAGACCGAAGAAAATGTAACAATGAGAAACGACACCAAATACCGACATGTTTTTGCAATGATTTTTGAATCACTTCCCGATCAGCTAGGAAAATCGAACTTTATTCAAACGATTCAGCTTGCCGTTAATTTTGAGAATATTTTTTCATTACTTCATACAAACACAAAATAGATATAGCGAAAGGAACTCTGTTCTAACCCGGTGTCCATAAGACACCTATTCCTTTTTTAATATTTAATACACTTGCAGCTCAATATGGCTACGGACTGTTATTTTTGCATAGTACCGTTCACACGGCATAGTGTTGTCACGTTACCATGGTACAAAGAACAACTAAAGTATTCATTTAATTAACATTTCTCATTAATTTTCAGACTGGACACACTAATGGGAGGAGATTTCCAGCAATACCGCGCTAACGTGTACTGCCAACGACCGGAGTGCCCGCACGCTTCTACTTTCGGTAAATTTATTTTTCTTCTATATAGAAGACAAACATGTTAAGAAGTAGAAAAATCTCCTTGCAGAATTCTCTGTATTTGGGACACTAACTCTACCTTACAAAAGATCATATGCGAATAATTTTCTATTATTTCCTGGTATGAATGGGATTTTCGAAACATTTTGGGGAAAGGGCAAAGGAGAGATTAAGGATGATTACGCAATATTGGGCAATGTAATATTACAAGGACCTATAGATTTCGATAATTATTAAGTGGGAAAACGAACACAATAGAACTTTATGTATGTAGCTTTCCTTCCCAATGTTATGTCGCTTCTTATAAAGCAAAAGATGCTGAGATCATTCACTGAAACCTCTTCATCTTCAGTCAAGCCGGTACCTACTCAATTTGCTCTTGATTTTTGCCGTTTTCTTACTTCCAGCTTTGATTCCAGGGACCGGTCAAAACAAGGCCTCCCATTTCCATTGTTTGAAGTGCGACTTCGTTTGTACCGACACCAATAAGGTAGTGGCTCATCGACGGCAGCATCAGAAACTCGACTCCATACAAGCGGCGGGTTTTGAGAAGTTCCCTCCTAGTAAAGGTAATTTTACGTGTGATAATAATATTATTGTATACCTTAAAACTATCAGTTTTGCTCACAAATGCAAAATTATTGTTAATATTCAGAACACAATTGTATTTTCAATAGAAAGTATGCATGGTAATAGAGCATTTATAATATCCGACCGGTTAGTTTTCACCCTTAAGTCAAAAGTCAACCATCAAGTTCACATGTTGTGTTTTAGCAGCCTGCATTTCAAAGCCAGTTTCCTTCTCAAAGGTTTAGTCAGCTTGGGTTACATCTTCACTTATCATTAAGCGAGATTTTGTTCTATAGACTATCTTTATGAATATTATGAAGTGGAAAATTTTGATTGTTTGTTTGAACACGCTAATCTTAGGAAGCGATATTAAAGCAATGATAGCTCAGTAGTAGTATGTACAACTTCGCATCAAGGGATGTGAGTTCGGATCCATCTACAATGATCCTGAGCTTTCGGTGAAGGAAATATCGTGCGGTAACCATAGCCTCAAGTTGAAAATCTGCCGCCAAATACCCATAGTTGTGTTGCGGCAGTTGCACTTGAGAGCCAGGTCCTCCACGGGTTAGCGTATCTACCACCTTGGGCCATATCGTCACTTAGAATCGGATGAGATTATGGCCATAACACTAACCTTAACTATAAAAAAACTACCTGTAGAACTTCAAAATACTTTTTTTATTAGATAGAGTAATCATTAAAGAAGCCATTGAACTATTTAACATCACGCTACCACCAATAGGAGCAAAGCAGTATTGAAAAATGTTACAAAAACAGGCAAAACGTGTTATATTATGTTTAGTTCTGAGAACAAGTTGCGGGCATAGCTGGTATAATAATTAAAAAAAAAAACAAGGAAAGAATTACTTCGGTATGTGGTTCGTCATTCAATTGTAATAAAAACGAACGTATTTTGTGTCACTCTTAGTTATTTTATCTTATTAAGTCTGTCTACGGATGCTCTTTCAACCAATAATACTCACAAAATTCCCAGTCTTACCATACATGCCCCGTTTGTTTGCCAAGGACTATGAAGATTACGCTGGGTTTCCACCTTAGATGAAAAAATATCTCCAAATACAAATAGGTCTATTTCAATAGCTGCATTTCCGGATTTCTTTACGCATAGCGTGTTTTCAATACCCAGTATTAGTCTGTTAACATCAGGTGAGCTTTAGAAAAAACCCTAAAAATAAACCTCGATTTCAGGTTGCGGATTCGAGCCCCAGTGCATACATAGCAAGAAGCAAACCCACTATCACTGTCTACAGTGCGGTTTCGCGGTCCTCGGCCTATCTCAAATGACTTCGCATAAGTACAAACACCAGGAAGCGAACCTCGGACCGTCTACGAGCGGCACCAACTGACAAGAGATGTTAACAATAAAAATCGATTGGGGTACAAAAAAAATCGTAACTTTGTGTATAGAAAGTTCCATTTCGAAATATGTATTGAATGAAACCGGTGAAGTGGATTTCGTAAAAAAGTTTTTTTTTTCTGTACACAATTTATCCTTTTAATGAATAGTTTTATTGGAACGAAGTGAAAAAAGTTTAGTGTTGAACTGTAGTGTTCTTAGTTGATTTGTAGCGAATATTGTTACCAAAAAATGGTACATAGCGGATATTGTGTGACTAAGTTAACATGATTGTTTTGTCCCTAATAAATGTTGTGCCTTAGATGCAAATTGAATCGGACATTGACTCGGAAAGTGGCAAAAAATGTTGTGCCAAATCACTAAAAGTTTTATACTATTGTTAATGAAAAAGTTATAAACAATTTTATGTAGATTAATCAAATAAACGCAGAATATACAAGTCATACATGTATGCGTATAGTTATTGTATTTTCCTACGATGTGGTACAGACTTGAGAATCCAATGTAATATAGATATGCATGTGTTTATATTTAAGTGTGTATTCCTAAATCCTGACCAATATTCTATGTTAGTTGTATGTGAATAAAAAAAATATTTATATTTATTATATATTTCCCCATTAAAAAAAGACATTTTTACGAATAGTATTATTAATGTAGATTACAATGGAATATAGGGCAATAAAAGTTGGGTTAAAAACACCATTTTGTGCCTAAATAAATAAAAAAAGAAACGTGACAATATTAAACTCCTTGATACAGATTCTAATAAATCTAATAAAATAGTTTTAGCATGTTCGATTTTTATGCCAAAACATTTTAGAAATTGATCACAATTTTTTTTACTAGTAAAATTAATTGAATCGTAAATTAGTACATAGATTTTTTACATATATTTAAATGGGAATTCGTAATATTCCGTCTCATGTAACTTACGATTGTAATTATTTTTCATAGTAATACTAAATTTTATAGATAACCTTTGAGAATATTTATAGGAGCACTATTATTTAGGTAAAATGTCAATTTTTATATCAGAAAAATTAAAAAAAAAGATTGTAAATAAGAATAGATTATATGAAAATTATTATGTTAGTAAAAAAAGTAATTGTTACATAAATATTGGTAAAAAATATTGTATAATTTTTTTCTAATTCGATTATGAACGTTACGTGTTCAGGAATGTGCAAATGTTTGTGATTCATGAGGTAGCCATAATATGCCATAAATATCATTGTAAGTATTAACTTAGCAGTTTGTGTTTCTATTCAGATCAGTATTAGAATATGACGGTCTACTTATGACAATTTCATTAAAGGCGTTTCTAAAATGACGCTTCTGTTTCTGAACACATTTTACTCTATCAAAAAATATATTTTACGCCCACGTTTTTTGTGTTCCAAATGAAATTTTCTCCTTAAACTACGCCTATAGTAAATTAGTCGCAAGCCCATTGCTTTTCTGTCCAACAAGATCTTTGTCAAAACTGTTAAAATAACCTCCAAATTCCATTCACGTTTGAACCGTCGAGAAGATAATTTGAAATAACCTTTTGCATTCCTGTTATTTAATTCCTGGCAAACGTTAGCCAATTAGTTTTAGAGAAATGGTTTTTATAAGACCCTTTTTTTTCTCTCACTACCAAAATTGACTTCGTACCCTATTTCCTAGTGTATTATCAGTATTTTGTAGCGTAAGCGCTCCGCAGAGTTGTTCCTATTACATGTCATTTATTATAATTACGAAAATACAATTTTTCTATAATTAAAATAAGACTATATTAATCTATACCGAAAGTAAACATGTCACAACAATGTCCAATTGCGTTCACAAGTTCTGTTACTATCAAAAACATGTAAAGATATGATTACTTAAGTAGTATATCCCTTCCAACCATTTATTTTATATTTTCACATTAGCTCGCCTATAAGGTTCTGTAATTATTTTTCAGTAGTGAAGCGACGTGCTTGTTTGCTCCGACATTTATGGAGCCCACTGATTATGTAAATATTTTCCTTTAATAAAATGTACATTAAATATCTCTCGTCTTGCGTCATTGCGAGTGGCACAAAATGGCGTAGGGGCAGCCGCGTCATTGGCGATGCATGTTCTGTATAATTTGCTTGATTGATTTTGCCATATATTAAATACATTTACTGTAGTATATACGTTTAAACATTCAAATTCACTCTAACACATAAAATTAATAGTCATTTAAACGCCTGTGTATTTTTATAAAACAAAAACATTAAACAAAAATAAAGTACTTATCAATGTGTTGAATCGATTCAACACATCGATCGAAATCAGCTGTTATAGGAAATCTAATCAGTTACGTATTAGGACATTATTCATTGAGTTGTACCCGAACTGTCAAAAATAAAATAAAGCATTGGAAGGGGTATAGAAAACTTGTTATGTCCTCCAGAAAACGTAATCGTTTATTTCTTCTTCTTATATATGTATTTTCATACTTTCGTCAATATAATAGGTGCCATAAAATGATTAGTCACGTTATACTGTATAGAAAGTTTCAGATAATTTCCATATTTTTTTTTTTTACGGTAACAAAAACCTTTAGACACACTATTTCATCTATCACTTGCTTTGAAAACAATAATGACCGTATCGGCTTGAAAATTCATGAAGTTTCACAACAATGATGTGTGTACAAATTCAATTTGCGTGTCTGTAGGAATTGTAATTGATAAGGAATTTATCTATTGTAATTAAATTCTACCAACGGTTTTTTTAATTGCTCTTTCTTATTATTTTGTTATAAACAGCAAATTCTTCGTCACTTCGGCCAAGTAGTGACTATCTTAGTAAAATCATTACAAAGAGCATCGTCAATTTTATCTTCTTTATTGGTTGTTACTTCTTGTTTTTGTTAACTAATTTTACGTTCAATATTTTTATTTCGAACTCTCGTTTTATTGACTTTCTCGATATCTCTTTTTATATCTAACCATATTAAAAGGTTAATTTAATCGTGTATTTATGTATTCTAGATGCGTAGTTTTAAGTTTATTACAGTAATTAAATTAATATTTGATCCTCTCTCACAGTATTCTGTTTGCACAAGTATTTGATATGGAGTGTTTGAGTTTTTTTTTTTTGGTAGTACAGGAAAAAATCGTTATTTTTTCTCCTTTTGTAAAAATGTATCTGAATAACGAAATATATCGAATACTTTGTTTTATTTGTGATTACAAATACTATTGGTACTTTAAAAATATAGTTTAGGGTTGGAGTTTATACCTCATGAGTTCTAGAAAATAAACAAGGATATTCTCACGATTTCGTTTTATTTTTAAATACTAACTTGCGCGTTTGGGTCTGCTTGCATCTTTTAAATAAATTTATTAGGTTATATATAGTAACAGTTTGTAGTCGCCCCTATTCTTATTTGCTCAGTTCACTTCCAACTTACAGTGGCAATGGTTCGCATGGTGGTAGGGTTTTTTCTAATGCCTGCCTGGCTACCACCTAGCCACCCACCGCCCTCAACTTGAAAATGCGGCCAAATACCAATAGATGTGTTCCAGCAGTTGCACTTGAGAGCCAATATCTTCAATAAAGGCCGGCTACGCACCCGTGATTCCCCTGGTCATGTGGATGCCCATGGGCGGCGGTGATCACATACCGTGAGGTGACACGCTAGCTCGTTTGCCCTCTATTCAATAAAAAAAAGTAAAATATTTTCTCGATTCACCGATACCTTTTCCCGGGACTTTGCTTGTGTTAATGTATATATTTTTAATACTTTATAGTTCTTACATTATGGCCAGAATCTAACCTAATGTTAAATAACGTTGTGACCCACGATGATTAACACGCTAAGCCTAGTGGTTTACAAAATTATATTTTTATGTAGATGTTACAAATAATTAAGTGCTTTCATTGTTTTAGGTATCGTCTAATTGATTTTCATGAAGCTCGAATATTTGTTGCGAAAATGGAAACTTTTCTTTGCACATGAAATCACATAGTAGTTCATTTTATACACGAATGAATATATAGGTACTTCATTATACTTTGAATATTGAAACTCAAGAGCTAAAAATCACAAGGCATTTTCTTATAAATGCCATTACGATACCATTATAGACATTGCGAATTAGTTAATTACTAAAATAAATAAATGGAATAAATTAAGTAAACTAAAATACATACAGAGAAAAAAAACAGAATTTACATACATATATGTTCTGAGTAATTCATGAATAATACTAATATTATAAATGCGAAAGTAAGTTTGTTTGTTTGTTTGCTTTCACGTCTAAACCGCTGAATCGATTATAATGAATTTTGACATAGAAATAGATGGGAACCTGCAGACGGTGATAGGCAACTTTTTCTTGTGAAAAACTTATTGGAAGAGAGGTAAATGGAGGGATAATGAATAAATATTATATGACACTTTTTATTACGTCATTCGATTTGCTTGACAATATCAATATTAACGCGATCGAAGCCGCAGGTAAAAACTAGTCTTTATATATAAAAATCTTTAGTACGTCTGTTAGCGATCGTGTGAGTTCTATAGAAGTAAATTACATTTCTTTTGTCGAGACGATGGTTTACTGTATAGTTATAGATAGCTGGATAGATAGCCAGATATATAGATGGATAGTTTTTCCATGATGTGGTAGATAGTGCTGTGATTAAGTTATTAATTACCGTAAATAGCAGAATATTGTCTGGCGGGCAATATAGTTTAGTTATATAAAACTTCAACATATCCACGATCATTCTGACTCTTGTTTATTAGTTTAGTAGGACAATGTTTGTGTCCCTTTGTTGTCATGTGTATAGGGTGAAATGTTATCATAGGAGATGTACTGTAATTTTTTGTGTGTTGATTACCTATAACCTCCTATCTTTAATTATGTGCACTGAAGAAAACTATAATTTTTTTGCCATATCTTTTGTTTACAAAGTTATTTTATTTATTTAGCTTAAAATTACTAATAGGTTTAGCGTTATGGCCTCAAAACCACCTGATTTAAAACTCAATATACTAGTATAGCCCAAGGTACTTGACACGCTAAGCCTAATGGATGGACAGGCTCTCAAGTGTAATTGCCGGAACACACCTATAGGTATCATGCCACAAATTTTCAACTTGATTGTGGCTGCTAGCCAAGTGGGCCTTCGAAAAAGCCCAACTACCATGCTATGATTTCATCACGATGTTTTCTTTAATCAAAAGCTCGAACTCTTTGATGGTGGATACGAACTTACGTCCATTGATACGGTGTCTGTACACACAACCGACTGTGCCGTCATCGCTTCAAGTGCTAAGTTTTCCTATGCTACAACCTATGTCCCATTGCAATTTTTTGAATTCACGTCCATCGACGTAGTGTTCGTGTATGCTACCACTAATCCATCATTGCTTAGGATGAAGGCAAGTGAAGAGGGTGTGACAATAAATATTAATAATTTGAATTGGCGATAGTGTAAATTTATTCATCGCCTCTTCTGTTACCACTGTCAAGTGAATATTTTATGAATCATTTTTCAACAAGTTCCGGTAATAATTTATAAAAGATACTTTTCAAGTAGTTAGCCTTTCAAAGGAGGTTTGTAATGTCTTAATATGCTCGACAAAACGGTTACTTACCATCAAAAGTTTGTTAATATTAAGCATTCTTATAATCCATGAGAATATATACATTTGTAATATAAACATATACTATGAGTGTATGTGTCGGTATACTTTATACATTTACTGAAAATGTAACATTCCGGATGGAGGAGCTTTTCCAATATGTATATGTTTCGACACGTTAATTATTATTTATTAAAATTGTCATTGATAAAGAATAATAATAATAATATCTCAACCTTATACTGCCACAGCGACTGTGATCTGACTGTTGAGGACTTCGGTGATGTCCTTTCAGGTGACATTTACGGCAAGTCAGCATCGCTCCAACATAATCCGTTGTTAGTATCCAAGTCAAATGCGCAGGAGCTATTAAAGTGCATAAAACTGCAAAAGAACGTGAAATATGGGCAAACAGAGTTGCACTCTTATCCCTAACTTTCCTGTGCCCAATGGAACGGAGGACCATTACAATCAGAGAGAGAGGCCGGGACGTATAAAAAAGAAATAGATACTTGATTCATTTATACTGATGAAGGAACCTTTATTTCATAAATTGATAACTATTTGTGGAAATAATGAATCTGCTGAGATTTTTATTTAATTGTTCCGTTTACTTAAACTACTGGAAAACGCAGAATAAGGTACAACAAGGCTGCTAGTGATTTATAAAATTATGCAAGGCATTTATCTAGTCAGTCATATCTTATCTAAATTGCTTACATATGCATATATAGGTATACACAATATATTTTTATACTATTGCGCTATGGCCACAATCTTACCTGATGTTAAATGAATATGCGGCCCAAGATGGTGGACACGATAACCTTAGTGGAAGGAATGGTTTTCAAGTGCAACTGTGTAAACAAACTTTTCAACATCAGAGTGATCGTTAGCTCGGTGGGTATTACAATAAGTCCTTCCATTTTACATGTTATGATTTAATCACTATGTTTGTGTAAAGTTCAGGTTTATCACAGATGGATAATTTATGTCATTAACAAATTCGCTAAATATACTGCTGAATATTAATGTCTCATAAACATGATTCGAATACACACATGCGTTTAAGGAAGACTTCTTTAAATACAAATGAAATACGGAAACAAATTAAAAGTTTGCTCTATTAGTTGAAGCGGTCGCCTCAATGACACGTGTTGTAGGTTGGAGCCTCACAGAAGACAATTATTATAATTGTTGTAAGTCTGGCTTTTTGTGTTCGCTGCTTGTATTCTCACATAACATTGGCAAAATTGCCTAAATAGGTAAATGCCATAACAAGATTGGATATTGGAATTGGAAATTGGGTTTTCCTTCACGAATGCTCTAGCTCATTGTAGGTGGATTCGAACTCACGCCCCTAGACGCTGAGTCCATACACACTAACACTGAGCTGTCATCACTTCAAACGCTTTATACCTACATAGCAATGTATTTTGATTTTACTACGAAAACTTTTAATCAAATATAGATATATAAAATTGCATAATTGACAAATAAAGAAAAGTTTACGACACGCCATTGGAAAACACTTGAGGCACGAGCACGTCCCAACCCATACCAGCGCGACGGATCGATCCCGCGCATGCGCACCACCCGCCGCAGTATTGAATGAGCCCATTCATGGAGCAACTGGTGCCTCTAGAATGAATCGTACTCTATACAAACGTATATACGTTACACCGCGTCGTAGGCGTGCGCCATCGACGTTCTAGATTCGAAACTGGGTTTATGATTGGCTGCCGATGACAATCCCGAACTTGTATGATTGATCGGACAGCCACGAAATCAATTTTTAAACTTACAATTGGGGATAATCAAACTTCGGTATTCCAATTTTTTTAACATTTTTATACTGTATAATAGGGTAGCGTGTTAGGTCAAGGCTATTATAGCAACGTCGGTTTCAGGTTCTAATCTTACCGTTATATAAACATATCTTCGGTAGAAGATAATATTGAAATGAATCCATGGTATAAAATTAGGTCATTTTATAATAACCCAAAGTTAACTATTATTCTGAACTTAAATGTAGGGACACGTCTGTAGGTTGTTACATGTGAGTTCCTACATTTGCACTTAAAAACCTCTCCCCAATAAACTAAGCGTAATTCGTTCTTGTTCACAGTCGCATTTATTTAACATTAAGTGAAAATTTAGCTAAATGCTATTCTTGTACCGAAGGTATTTGCTGTAAAAAATGCTATATAGCAATTATAATGTTTCTGATAACGATTCTTATCGCATGCAAATATAAACTGGCTAAAAGTACTTGCAAAATTCTAAGAGAAAATAAATATACCGGTGATAGTAGATTACATGTCCCAGAGATACAAAGGTTAAGATATATCCAACCTTTTCAGGAAAAACATACTAAGTGACAATTTGCACTTTCTTCAGGAGAGATTTTCATTTAGAATTAAAAAGTATTAATGATATCCTTATATTTTTTTACTTATTGCTTATAATTAACCACAGATCTATTAAAATAGTGGTTTATAACGGCTAACATACTAATTTACAAAGATAATTTTTAGAAGATTTTTAAGATTTTGGTATATTTCGTGTACATAGATAGCATAAGTAAATGCATCCAAATAGAGAAACTAGGTTAAAGACACGAAATTCTAGAAAATTATAAACGTACAGATAATGCAAGATTGCATAAGTTAGAGTAACGAAGGCTATTAATATGTTTCCTGTAATGAGAATGAATACGATTAGTTAGTACGTATTACGAAAAGGTCATCACCGATAAATAAATGATAAAGCTTTTAAGGTTAGCTTTGGCCATACTCTCACTGGATTTTAAATGATGATATGGCACAAGATGGTAGACACGCGAAGCCTAGTGAAAGGACTAACTCTCAAGTGCAAATGGCGAAACACATCCATACTGGTTTTGGCAACAAATCTTCAACCTGAAAACGATAGCTAACCAGGCATCCGAAAATACCCTCCAGTGATGAAAGCCACACATATATAGAAGTGTATTAAGAATTAAAAGATGGACGGATGGTAAAGCAATAGTAAACCCATAGAAAATATAAATAGAACGTTTAATTTAAAGATGGCTTGAATACTGATATGAGATTAATTAGATGAGCCATAACACCCATTAATTTATTTATATTTAAAACAAAATATAAGTTTCTCTACACTCCCGTCATAAGAAAAAAACCAACTAAGTGAAACAAATCTAAAAATTTCTTAGAAGTCTGTTTATCTTGATAGAACTAAGTAAGTCAGTTTCATACAAAAGGTGGTTTACACCAAACTCTAAACTAAATTTGAAATTTTGAAACAAAAATCTATTGCAATTATTGAAATTATTTTGACATGACTTAACTGAATTTAGATAGAAACAATGCTTATAAAGAATCAAGTTCCAGAAGATACCCGACCGCTAAAAGTATTATATCACAAAAATGTGTTTACCTTCCACAAAAGCCCGTAACAGTATTCAAAACTTAAGGTCCTATGATTACATAAATAATAAACTAATAATAAACTATATCACAAATTAGTCACACGTTTAATAGAACAGAGATTAAACATAAACATAATATGTAATATCCTAGCGGTGACATAAAGATGTATTACTTACGTTATGAGAATAGGTCATGAGAAAAGGTCAGAGAAGAACAACGAACAAAAAGCGACCACACTAAAAATGTCTCTATTTACTGTAGCAAGGAAATTTGACAAAACAGTATCTAATGCTAAACAGAGATCAATATACAATGGTGACTATCTGTATGTCGGCAAATCTTTAACCACAGTATTCATTATGCTGATAAGTCTTTCATTAGCTGGTGAATGTGAATACAATGTAAAAGTTATAAGGCAATCTTTAAGTGTCATAAGCGGTGATAGGTTTGATGGTACTATGTACTAACCCTGTGTAAATATACGTGAGTTCGAATGCCTGTAATGAGCCTGATTTTCGGGAAAACATCGTGATGAAACCATAGCATCGTGGTAGAGGTTTTTATAATGCCCACTTGGCTAGATTATATATGCTCTTATTTATTAATGCGGTGTTTGAAATCCAATTTTATGGACTTCTCATAGCAACACGCAAGTGCATTACCCGGGCTCAGGCCAGAGATCGAGAGGAACATGTGGCGACTCATTAGGTGCTAATCACTCAACACTACCATATTAAACGCACCACGATGACACTTCAAACTCCCGTGTTACCAGAGACCAGGGATAGCTTTAACACTTCTTCAAGGGCTAGGTTATACCCTAAACTTGAAAATATGCTGTCAAATACCTATATATGTGTTCCGGCGGTTGTACTTGAGAACCAGTCCTCGCACTAAGCGTGTCCACCATCTTGGGTCACATCGTGAGGCCACAGATGAGATTTAAACTATAAAAAATATCTCCAAAGTCAAAAATGTATTATTTATATTTTTTTGTAGAACTACATTAATATAGTTAAAGCGTGTTAATGTCTTTGTAAATGAGAAAATTATTTTATTGTAACTGGATACACGGGACAGCATTTACTTTTTACTAGCATTTATTTCATACTTATTCAGGTTGTATTCGTTATGCAAATTACGTCCCGTCTATTTCCCAGCACGTAGAAAGTTTACTATCAGGAATTGTAATAAAAAGACAATGAAAAAATTGAAACATCATTTATCTATTAATTTAATATCTATATTAATATTATATAACGGAAAAAAATTGTTTGGATGCTCCAATGTCAGGAACTATCAGGCGGATTTAAAAACTGTATTTGATTTAATTTTGTTGTGATATTTGATATGTATTTGATAAAGCAAACGTCGAGGAAGGCTTTAAGCTATTTAACATCACGCTACTGCCAATAGAGGTAAAGCTGTATTGGAAAAAAGTTACAAAAAGTGCAAAAACGAATAATTATTTTCAGGTCAACCCGAACGAAGACTCGAGCACAGCTACTATATATAGTATACATTATAAAGATACATTTTAATTATTATAGTTTCCCTTAGTTATTACAACTATTGTGTATACTCCAAGATATATCTATATGGATATATGTATGTAACTATGAATTTTTTCTATCCCTTCTTTTTATTTTACCTTTTTGACGGAGATATCTTTAAATATAAAAATTACATATCACATTGTTTATACGCGATGAACTCCTAAATTACTGAACCAATTTTTATCAAATTTGCAAACTGTTTGTTCCGATATGAGAGAAAAGGGTACTTTTTATCTCGATAAATGATCATAACACCATAGATGTCGATGTAATAGATGTGATTGACTACTCAAAAAGGCCGAACAAAGTTTGCCAGGTCAGCTAGTATTCTATAAAATCCTATGCCTCTTGACATCGAAATAGTAAGTTAAAAGAAAACCGTCGGGTTTTCCTTATGAAATGAATATAATAATGAAACAATAATATATGAATAAAAATAACATACATAATACTATTTGAATAAACCATATTAAAGCCCACCATTACAACCGCAGTCGTGTACTCTTTTATAGACGCTCTATCCCAGTTTTTAAATGTCTTATTCTTTCATTTTATACGAAGTTTTACTTCAATCACGTGACCGACGTTACGCGCGAAATATTTTATTTTAATTATGAACGTTGAACCAGAAAGTATTTTCATTCCTAGTAGTGGTTTTTAATTCAACGATCAATTATAAAAAAAGATGCTCGTCTGCAAACACTGTTAAGTGGTGGGCGTAGTTATAAATTGTTTATGAAATTAAAACATTAATATTCAGTGGCCGTTCCATCAGAAACGTTTCGGTGTGGAAATTAAAAACAAATTGGACACATCATTCATCATGGCCATTTTCCGCCATATTCGATAGCCTTGTTGACACAGTTCATTTGAAATATATAAAAATATATACCATTATTACTAATATTATAAATGGTAAAGTGAGTTTGTTTGTTACGCTTTCACGCCTAAATCACAGAATCGATGATAATGAATTTTGGTATAGAGATAGATGGGACCTTAGAGACGGTGATAGACGATATTATTATAGCTATAGATTATTATATTTGTGTCCAAAAGTTATTGAAAGTGGGCCAAAGAGAGGGATAAACTTTGTATAAAACTTTTTATTACGTCATCCAATTTGACAAAATCAATAATAATGTAAGCGAAGCCGCGGGTAAAGGTTAGTTATTTATAATTATGATAAAATGAACGAGTAGACTAGTTTTAAGGCTGAAAAAGTGCATTAACGCATTTCCTCTCGTAATATGCTAGGAAGACCACAGCGGAATCCGAGATTCATCGAGAGAGAAGCACTTAGGCTTGTTTAAAATGTATCTGTATATCGATGTATCGAGAATTTAAATTCAATATATCGATATTTTTAGCCGATATATTTTTTCGATATATCGATACAAAATATCCAAAATTGTATCAAAGACGATGTTGATAATTGAGTAAATATCGATACAAAGATATATCGTTTTTTTTTTCACTTGCGACATCCCTAGAAGAACTTTAACATGATCACTGAAAATCCACGATCACTCTTAACCCTTATACTACTAGATACCAGAGACAGCGTTCACCCTTCTTCTAGGAGGTTGCCTATAGTCTCATCTAATATTAATTAATGATTTTAACCCAGACGATAACATGGTAAGCCTAGTAAAGGATTTACAGCTGCCAGAACGTACAGGTGCTTAGCTATATATTTAAAAGAGTATATACACCAATAATGACTAAATCAAATAAAATTTACTTAGTGATTATGGACGAGTTATTTGTTTCATCAATAAAATAATTAGAATATCAATTTTTTTTACCACTTTTATAAAAATAACCCGAAAATGTTCGATAATGATTAAGATCTAATATCATATAGACGCAAACTATATAATATGCTTAGTTTGGCAGCGAATAGCGTGGATTTTATCTCATCAAATTCATTGTTATTATTCATCTTCGATTGGTACTCAAAAAAGGTATATTACTTCGAAATCAGCGCCGATATTATTAAAATATTCCAGTCAGAAGGCCGTTTGTATACATTTCACAAATCCCCCTGCCCGCATACCCTGAATGAAATAAGGACGTACCTCACAGTCATATTGTAAATCAAATATTCGAATGATTTATAGCGGTTCACTGGAACAATATTGATAAGATGAAAAATTGGAGATGTAACGTATAGTCACGGGACAGCGAGAATCGAGTTCGACTTTGATATTTTTATGTAATCCTACGCGACAAGGGCGTACCTAAAAACCTTTGTAATATAAATTTTTATTTGCTGTCACAGTACATTTTTATAATTTCGAATTAGATTTGTTTATTTAAGGATAAAAGTACATATACACTAATTAATATTCTATTCTCTATTTATTATTCTACACATACAGGTAGTTCTACTTAAGTCAAGTACGTAAAAAATACCTTCAAACTAGATAGCGGCTCTTATAAAAAATATCCAATAAGTTTAGTGATAACCTAGTGAATAATCGAGTTATTTTTACTCCAATTATTTTTTAAATAAATTTTATATCTATATCAAATTCGAACAATTTTTAATTATTTCAGTTGTACAGAATATCCAAGTAACAACATATAAAATATTACATATAGTATGGTCTAAATTACTGCTGATGGAATAGATTTTCAAACAGTATTATTTTTTGTTTTGAAATGTTCGTATTATTTAAAATTGTATAGTTTGTAATCTATAATATAGTATCGTCATCACATTATCGATACTCCAAGCAATATATATTATAGTTTTAATAAGGACACTTATTCATCAAAACTCAAAATATGGTGCGAAAGCATATGTAAATAAAACTTTATTGTAATAATTAACATATTACTTATACATAATGTTTTTATTTACAGGATTTATAATTAATTTACGTTTTAATATAATTTACTTTTTTCAGAGCATATGACGCATGTCGATAGCGAAACTTATAGAGATTTTCGCATATAAAACTACCTTATGCGCCAAAAAAATATAATCCTAAAAACACATTGTGTTAGTTCAAAATGCAAGAAGTCTGCATGCATTACTTATTCAGTTCATTTTTCCTACACATGCTATAGACCAATAGTTCCTAAAGTAGGTTGAGTAGTGACTCGCTTAACAGAACCGTTACCAATTCGGGACTCAAATTTTGGCTTTCGTAAAGTAAAAAAGGGCATGCATTAGCCGGTGTGTGTATCGTGTCATCCTATTTTTCAGGTTCCACCCAATATTCGTTTACGACACATCAGTGAGTCGAGACACATACTTTGGGAAATGATGCTATTGACTTACTTTATTATTAATGCGCTGGTCAGAGATCGCACAATAATAAATAAAAATATTTATTTTTATATTTTTTCATATGAACTGAATGAACTACCTTTCCAACGCCCTTTTTTAATGCTATGATCAAATTGCCGGCAATTTCCAGAACCAAATTATATTGGAATTGTTGATGATTCCACTCTAGACTCAAAGGCTTCTATTAGATCTATGTATGGGACACATACAAGACCAACAGCGTTTTCAAGAGTTTAAAGATATCAGATTATACGATATCATGCAGGTAACGTGCTGTCTACTTAGAGTAATTAGTTTGCGAAAGAAGAGAATTATGTGATTAATTAAAAAATTAAAAATACTAACTTTTTTAAATAGGCTTAAAAAATGAACCGAATTAACAAAAACAGCATTAAATTCAGTGTCTAAAACACTATTCCACGCACGTTTTTATCTAAATCCTCACGTGTCAAATTATATTAATGTCATGTAGTAAACGGCGTTATAAAGGCCATTATGTATATAGGAAATTATTGAGTTTGAAAACAAAGGTCACCACATACTTGTGATAAATATTATCGATACTATTATGGAAGAATATCGCGGCGAAATTTCACTTTCTAATAGCAGTTGACAGACTTTTACAGGTATTCGCATCGGTAAGTAGCACTTTAGGCAAGCGACAGTATTGCTACGTTAATATTCTAATGAAGTTTCAAGGAGACATAACTGAAAGTGTGTTGGCTTGTAAGCGACATTGAAGGTTGTTTTATAATAGTCCTCTATCTCACAGAACGTGAATATAATTTTATACAAGACTTAACTGCAAATAAGTATAGAAGAACAAAACATCTGGGTGTAATCCTAACCATTATAAATTAGAATATTTTTTATACCTATGTAGTATAAATTACGTTAGTAATAATTATACTATATTAATACTATAAGATATATAAGATACTATTAAGCGGCGAAGTTTGTTTGGACACGCTACGCTAATCTTAGCAACAGCCAGTAGATTTCATCATCACGCTTCAACAAATAGATGCAAAGCTATATTGAAAAAGTTAGAAAATGGGCAAAAATTATTAAATAAAGTGGAGTTCCACGCAAAAAAAATCGCATATAGTAAGTATAATATACATTTATTACAAGTTCGGTGAGGTATGAATAAAACAAATGTCCAACATACATCAAATGGCAGATTTAGGTGTTTCGTAATTCAGGATCAATCCGTGTAAACGTAGCATTTAAGTGGTAAGTTTAAGAGATTTTTACCTAAATGAAGCAATGATGGCTCGGTTGTTAATACGAAAGAACGCTGCGATAGTGGACGTGAATTCGAGTTACTGCAATTAGCCTGAACATTCGGTGAAGAAAAACATGGTGATGAAACCATAGTATAGTGGTAGGACTTTTTCGAATACCCACCTAACTAGCTACCACTCTCAAGTTGAAATCTCCCGCCATATATATTTGTTCCGGCAGTTCCATATGAGAGCCAGCCAGTCCACTAGGCTTAGCGTGTCCACCATCATGGGCCACATCGTCACTTAACATCAGGTGAGATTAACAATCATATTCATACAATATGACATGTTTTATAATAGACTTAAAATTGTGATATTCATACAATATGACATGTCTTATAATAGACTTAAAATTGTGATATATTGTTACATAAACTATGTAATGGAATACAGTTATTCCGACGGGCTTCTAAAAACAAGAGATATGTGCTTTTAGAAAGAATTTTATTAAGTATACGTAAGACAAAACATACTTAATAATAAGTAGAAAAGCCTAAGAGATGTCGATCTACATAATAAACAAAAGCAATTTACTAAAAAATTCTATTTCGCTTATATTCTTCCGGACTGAACCGATGGCCTAATGATTAAAGCAGTTGCTTTGCTGCAACCGCCGTTCTGACGTTCTGTGGGTTCGAGTCACATACCAGGCAGTTAATTGTGCGACCCATAAATAATAATGAAGTGATGATAGATCAGTGGTAGTGTGTACGGACGCCCACGTCAAGGGACGTGAGTTAGAATCCACCTACAATGAGCTTGACCTTCGGTGAAAGAAAATATCGTCACTTAAGATCAGGTGAGATATCAGCTATATCCGTAACGCTGAACTTATAAAGTATAGTAAAATTGTCCAAGTTTGGTTATTATTGTCTTTAAACATTTCTCAGTTGATATTTGCGAAATAACCTACGTTAGCAGATGCCATAGTAATAAAAAAACTTCGGCAAGTTCCAAAGAAATACGAAACTTATCTCAATTGCAAAATTATGAACCAGCGGTACTTTTTAACGTTGAAAATTCGCAAAATGATACCCTACATATATTTTTAAAAACAATAAACTATTTCGAAAGCCGTTTAACGAATTTTTTGCTAAACCAAAGAAGAAGCTTTACAGATTTTCTTTGATTGCTCCATATAACTTTCTAATTACTCGAAAAGTTAATTAACAGTAAATGATTAAATAAAAATGTGCCAACAAAGTAACTTTATACTTTCGCAAAGAAAAAAAATTGTAACCTTCGAAGTTAAAATTTAGAATTTATAAAAGGTTTGTTTGCTTATAAGAGGTTTCGTTAATAACAAAATACTTGGAAATTATTTGCGTAAGAAAATTTGATTGCAAGTGTTACATACCACGTCTGCTTCTTATTAATATGGAAACATAATAATGCTACACTTTAAATGAATGAAATGTTAGGTAGTTGACAACACGGATTACTATATAAGTGGGATGCGAGCGCGGCTAAAGGTTGTACAAAGTCCGGTAATACTGTGAAAGCCTTTTAGGCTAACAGTCCAGGTCATTTAAAAAAAAGCGGCTTAAGGTTTAGTTGAGTTAACGTTCGACAATACGGAAGTGTTGCAGTAAGCGGAAGCTCTGCTGTAAAATATAACATTTGTCGAACAAGACTGTATGATTCAACACAACCTCCACGGTCTGTAACACAAAGTCAGTTTTTGCTGTTAATACTGAAGTTTCAAGATTTAGGTAATTGATTGTTACATTGAAAAAGCTGTTTTATAAGCAGGACAAAATATCAGAGCAAAGTAAAACAGACGCAAAATTATAGTCGATCATGCTATTAGGTTTTTCTATAGTTTTACTCACCTGAATTTAAGTAATGATGTGGCCCAAGATATTGGAAATGCTAAGTATACTGGAGGGACTGGCTCTCAAGTATTAAGGTATTTCAACTTCAAGATTGAAGTTGATTTCGAAATTAAATATCGCAAAGGTCGTTTTTATGTTCAAACAGCTTTAATTAAAATCTGATCCCTTTCCCGTTTCTCCGACCATACTGTCGTGTCACTTAATATCAGACGAGTCGGTAGAATAGTATAAACTTGTGGAATATTGATTCGATATCTGTAGGCCCTGATCTCGTTACGTACCTACCATAGCTTTGGAATACATTTACAAATTTACATTGCTAAGAATATTGTTATAAATGATAACAGTAAGAAAACTTGAACGCATCGGGAATGCTTTTTTACATTCTTAGCATTTGAAAACGCCAGTACATTGCAAACTGTTATTGTAATTAACAATGTAACTCCCTTCGAGAGAGATACACCTGTAATGGGCTAAGTTAATGTTATTATTACTACCAAATTTATTCTTCATTTAAACTTCACCCTTTGTTAGAATATAAAAGACCATACTAAAAGCATAATATAGTCAGCCTTAGGCGGAATCGAAAGCCCGACCGATTTTAACTTTAATCTGGCGAAACGACCTCTAGACCACGCTTGTGAAAATACACTTTATTTTAATTAAAAAGTCCTTCAAGAAATTAGATCTAATGGAGAATGGTCACGGACCGACGTCAGTGGAGATTCATTATAAATTTTGGGAGCTAATTGAATCGATGTGCCTGTTAATGGAAGATAAATGAAATTATATTTATTACGTAATTATATATGCGATGCTAAATTTTCCGTACAATACCATATACATATGTTTATATACATATATAAATTCTCATTAGACTTCTATTATAGTCAATACTTGAAAAAGTCGTTTGATCATGTCCCATTTTCTCCTTTTTATCACCGAATCACGCAGATTTTGACACAAGTAGTACTTAAAAAAAAACCTTATTTTTGTTACGCTTCATAGTTACTCCACTACGTTACTAACAAGAAACGATAATGATAAACGAATTTAAATGAGTCCCTACACTATCTACCTACCTATCTACACTGCTAAATACTAGATGCTAGATGAATACTAGGATAGGATACTTCCTTATCCTGGTGAAAACTTGGCTAGTTAGTGAATAAGGTCGTTGTTAGGATCACTAAATTAGTAAGTAAGGACCTGTTGGTTCGTTAGGCTCGCGAATCTTTGTTCATTTTCCGACAGCAGCCCAAGCCGAGTTTTATCCAATGTGGCATCTTTACGCCTTCTATTTTTTTATTTTTTTCTACCTTTGCCCTTACCTTACCTTAGGACTGATTGCCCAGACTGCGATATAAAGCTACACGGTACACTAAAAATAAGGAGAAAGAACATCATACTCTTTAGCGCATCGTTCGAATGTAGATTAGTCTTTCAGACAATGTCTTCTAGCCTTTCTATTATTTGAGTGCTGCTAACAAGGAGTTAAATAATTTGAGTTAACGATTTAAGAGCTGTAATTACGATCGATTGGATCGCCGTAAGGAAAGCGTAACGCCTGACATAGTGTCACCCTCAAACTTGTCACGTGCTAGCAGCAGCCGGTGTTTATCCAGAAAGCAATCCAGGGATTTGTGCCTTTAATTATATGTTACCCTTCCCTCAAAAGCATTGATAAGTTGGATTGCTTAAAAGACCGACTCGTTTAAATACCAGAAATCATTACAAACTTGTCACGCCATATTTTAGTCTGAATAAGACCAGTACGTTATAATAAGCACGTAATATGAAATTAATTTCTACATTTCTCACTGTTTCAAATATCAAATATAAGTAGGCCTTGGATTTCTATAATCAACAAGAGCGGAGAGAGGTCTACGTAAAATTGCGCTTAAGAAATTCGTATTCGAAGCAGATGATTGAATTACACTTATAGGAGGAGTTTAGTAAGGAAGGCAGACGACGGGGTACTAATAAATTCCACTATACTTCGAGGTTATTCCTGGCATTTCGTTCAAAGTTGGCATCACTGGAATGTTATTGTTGCGGCTTATCTTCGGGTATACATTTAGTTGTTGCCTAAATTTGTTGTAAACATTATGTTAAGGGCTGTTCAAGAGTTACGTAAAGCAATTTTTGAAGATTTTAGACTCTCTTCCCTCAAATGTAACGCGCCGTAACGTACGGCGTATATATTTTACTTAACACCTTATTAATTAAAAGTCATAATTATAATCTACCTCTGTCTACTAATAAACTCCTAATATAACATAAATAATGTAATATAATATAAATAAAAAATAACGTAACATTTATTCTAATATTTATACGTAATATTTATTCAATCTACATTAGTAGATTCCCCCTTGAACGGCCCCTTAAGCTCGTATAAGTACTAGACGAAACAATTATAAAATCCTCTACTATACTATAGATATATAGTGCAATATAGAACAGACTTAAGAAAAGATCCTGATGAATGAATCTTGCATTATTATTTGTAGCTTCCATCCGTACCGTACGATAAGGAAACACACTCAAAAGGTATATTTATCACGAAATTGCCTACCATTCCTTCAATTCATTAGTTTATCAATAATAATATACTACGAAAGGAACTTCGTTCCAGCCGAGTGTTCCACGATACTAACTAATAATTTGTTTTAGCAGTATTGCAGGTTTAAAAAAATGACATGTTAATAATAAGATTATCTGACCAGTGTCCTGTATCCCTTACAAATCCCGGTACAAATCTTATCCCTTCTTATCTTTTATCTATAGTTTCATAAGAACGTTTATTTAAATTTTTGGTGCATAAATATTAGAGAACTATGGCCTCGGGGATTGTAGTTCAAGTCATCGTACCTTTTGCAGACTCCAGACCTCACACTAATGGTATCAATATATCTTTACTTTAATTTTGTTTACTACAGATTTTGTACTTTATTTTGTAGAACTATAAAAAAAATTTATCATTATAATTACCCCAGTGGTAACTTTTCTAACCTTTAATTATTTGCTAGGTTACTGTTTAATCGAAAATTATACGAAACCTATTTCGAATCCACAAGAAAGATAGGGGTAATATTAATGTCATAAAATTAGTATCTAAAATTAATTATGATGTGATAACAATAATCGTTAAATGCATAATAAAAAATACGTTACGTTGTTTATCCATATAGGATAATATATGCAAAAGTGAGTCTGTTTGTTTGTTACGCTTCCACGCATAAACCGCTGAATCGATTATGATGAATTTTGGCATAGAGCTAAATAGGACCTTAGAAACGGTGATAGATTACTTTTTCCTGCGAGAAACTTATTAGCACTGGTATAAAGTGACGGATGACTTTGTATGAAAACTTTTGTTGCACCATCCAATCTGTTTGACAAAATTAACATTAACGCGAACGAAGTTGCGGGTAAAAGTGATTATGGACTACATTACAATAAAATCCTTTCACAGAATTTACCTTCTCTCTGTCTGTAGTTATATTACTATCCATTTTCGATGTGTCATTTACCATTCATTTCATTTGTCCGGTTGACATGTGACCGGCCTCTCGCATTATTACCTCGTAATCCGTTTTATTGTTCGAGTGGTCTATCCATCGGCCGTATACCTTCATAAGTAACCTGTCCAAGTCAATTTTCTTTATATGCGTCAGCTAAACTTAAAATATATAAGATATTTTTTATACACATACTAGTGATGCCCGTGACTTCGTTCGCGTAAAACTAAATGTTATTTGATAATTTTTACCCGTTTTTGTATCTTTTTTCCATACATCTTATCACCTACTGGTCGTGGCGTGATGTTAAATAGTCTAAAGCTTTCGTCAATGATTACTCGATCAAATAAAAAATATATTTTTAAATTCAAATGGTAGATAAGTGCGTTCAAAGAAACATAATTTCCTCTTTACAATACAAGTATAAAACGACACGCGGTTGACGGGAAAAATGCGAACGAAGTCGGAGGCATCAGCAAGTTAACCTATAACAGGCGAACAAAGGTAGCTAATATTAGTAAACTAACTTTCACATGCGCCTTTGCGCGCGTTAATATTGATATTGCCAAAGAAATCGGATAACGCAATAAAAAAATTCATACAAAGTATATCCTTCTCTCTACCCCACTGCCCATAAAGTTTTCCCGAAGCAATATTAACGAGAGTAATTTTCGAATAATTTTTGGTTAATGATCATTAGGTTAATAAAGGTTTTTTATTAGTTTTCAATGTAATTTAGTAAAATGTAATTACCTATTATAGTACGGGACATATCTCCAGATTTTCTTATTCAATTAAAGCCTAATGAAGCACGTTCAAACTCACAAAGAGGAGTTTCAATTATTATTCTCTAAGAATATTTCAATCGGCTCGAATTGAATAGAGGTTTTTTTTGTATTTTGGCTTATACAACAAAATAAAATGAAAGAAAGATTTTATATTTCCTTTTATAGTTCAGGCTTAGCGTTATGGCCACAATTTCGCTTGATGTTAAATGATAATGTGGCTCAAGATGCTAAGCACGCTGAGCCTAGTGAAGAGACTGACTCTCAAGTGCAACTACCGAAACACACCTACAGGTATTTGACGGCAGATTTTCAACTTGAGGGTGGTAGTTAGCCAGGGTCGCATTAGTTAAAGCTATAACACCATGCTATGGTTTCATCACGACGTTTTTACTTCACCGAAAGCTCAAGCTCATTGTAGGTGGATTCGAACTGACGTCTCTTGACGCGGAGTCCGTACACACTACCACTGACCTATCATATCTTCATAGCTCAGTTTGTAGCGTCTACGGATACCACGTCAATGAAAGCGAGTTCAGATTCACCTGCAATGCGCCTAAGCTTTCGGTGAACTAAAACATCGTAAGGAAATCATAGCATGGTGTTAGGGCTTTTTCTGATGTCCGCCTGGCTAGCTACCACCCTCAAGTTGAAAATCTGCCACCAAATACCAATAGCTGTATTCCGGCAGTTGCACTTGAGAGCCAGTTCCTCCACAGGTTTAGCGTGTCTGCCACTTTGGGCTGTATCGTCACTTAAGATCAGGTGAGATAATAGCCATAACGCTAAACCTTACTAAAAGAAATATCATCGCTTCTATATGACATGACAAATTTAAAACAGGTAAAAACGATTATTGGATTTCAAACCTTCTGAAGTTGAAGATGTGAATTCTATTTTTAGAAATTAATATGTCTTTTATCTTTATCCAGAGATGTAATAATTCTTCGTTATTGAAATTTTGTTTACAAGGAGAAGTATATCCTATTTAATTACGTACAATTCCATATCAAATTTTACTTTGTTTTGCGAAACTGGATTTAAATTAAATGCTTCGTATGTCGCAAATAGGAAACTATCGACTAATCACTGTACAAGTAAGCGCTTATAAACTCCTGTCATCAATACTACTAAAACGCATCACAAAAGATATAGACAACTCGCAGCTGATAGAGCAGGCAGGTTTCCGTTCAGGCTTCAGTAGAATTGATCATATACAGAATAGACATTAGAACAAATAATTGAGAAATACCAAGAATTTAACAGGTCTCTATATCTGGCATTTATAGATTACTGCAAAGCTTTTGATAGTATTAGTCACAACTCCATCTGGAAAGCACTAAAATCACTCAATATCCACCAAAAATATATTAATATACTAAAGGCCCTGTATCAAAACAGTATAAGCAGAGTAAAACTGGAGACAAGAGGAGAGGAAATAAGAAAAGAAAGAGGAGTAAGACAAGGAGACCCTTTGTCGCCTAAGCTATTTATTGCTGTACTAGAAAGTATTTTTCGAAATCTAAGTTGGGAAAGTAAGGGTATAAGGATAAAGGGCAGCTATTTAAGTCATCTTAGATTTACGGATGATATAGTTGTACTAGCCGAAACACCAACGGAGCTGGAAGAAATGATAAATCATCTAGTTCAAGAAAGTTGTAAAGTAGGACTTAAAATGAATAAAAGTAAAACCAAAATTATGACCAATAGTCTTAGATGTCCCATCAACACAAAAGAAGAAATAATAGAATACGTGGATAACTACATTTACTTAGGTAAACAAATATCTTTTACAAAAGCACCAGTTTACAAAAGCACCAGTTTATTAAAGCACCAGTCCGGCAGAAGGATACGACAGCTTGTCAGGTTGCCCAGATGTGGACCGGCTTAAGATCAGGCCGGGCCGGTCGCTGGGGTGACGCGGTGATTGCAAAGCACGGACCCGTGTCATCCCAGAAAGGCGACAGATGGCCGTGGGGTTTTAGTGGGTATTCTCGGCGGCTTGCGCCAGGCGAGTCTCACATACCCCTTCTAATCCCTCCGGGCTGAGAGGAGATGTATAAACGCACTTCCCCAGGTAAAAAAAAGGTAAATAAGTATCTTTTGCACATTTAAACAACGAAGAAGAAATTCAAAGAAGAACAAATATACCTTGGAAAAAATTCTGGTCACTTAAAGAAATTTTAAAAGGTAATTAATTACTCTTTACGTATGAAAGAAACCGTGATAGAAACTTGTATTTTTCCTTGCTTGTTATATGGCTGCCAAACATGGACATTCACAGACAAAGTTAAGCGTACAATTAAAACAACACAAAGAGCAATGTAAAGAAGCATATTAAATATCAGAAAAGTGCACAAAATAAAAAGCGAATTAATAAGACAAAAAACCAAGCTAACTGATGCACTAACACAAGCACTAAAACTCAAATGGCAGTGGGCCGGTCATATCTCACGTCTCAATGACTACAGATGGACCCTGCGGTCTACACAATGGAGCGGACCAACAGGAAAACGAAAAGTAGGCAGACCACACAGACGGTGGGCTGATGATATATCAGACAAATTGGGAAAAGATTGGGCGATCATCGCTAGAAATAAAGAACGATGGAAGAAATTGGAGGAGGCCTTTAACCAATAAGGGGTCCATGTCCATCAACATTACATTACTAACACCTAACATATAAGAAAAAAAATATATAAACTAAAAAAAAAAAAAAAAAATATATATATATATATATATATACATATATATATATAATATATATATATTTTTTATTTTGTTTCGAGAAAATTAAAGGTATATTTGTTGATAATGCAATTTCATTTACCGACCTATTTTAACTTGTACAAAACATGGGATTTTTTTGAGAAATTAAACACGGATTAGTTATATATAAAAAAATTACATTAAATTAAGCATGATTTACGTGATAGCTCATTTTTCTCAAAAATGGACTTAAACCACTTTCAAAATAAACGGTCCATATATATAAAATTAAAAACTAATAATAAAAAGTAATAACTTCATGTATGTAAAAAAAGGATATGGAAATAAAAAGGCTTATTATTATTATTAAGTGTTTACAATAATCAACGTGAAAGTGAACCCTTCTAGACGCGGACGCGACTTACATTTTTATATACAAGCATATACATACATACATATTTATACAATCATAACACGCATTTCAAGTGACAATAAATTACCTATGGTACATAAAATAAATACGAAAACGTTCATGCAAAAATAACAGCATCTGAGCTAAAGAGAACAAAGAAATACCTGCTTTGTAATCAACAACAGTAAAACCAAGAATACATTTAAGCTTTAAATCCTGTTATGCATGTATAAGAATTTAATCTATCAATTTTTTTAACATTTATGCCCTATTCCGGGTAAGCCCGTTTATTTTATGGGGTCAAAAACTATGTGAAATGGTAATCAAAAATGTTATTGTGCTAAATTGCGTCAAAATCTGACACACGCACAGTTTCAGAATGATGCACGTACAAGTAGACAGACAGACAGACAAAAATTAAAAACAAACCATTTTTGAACACGTTATTGGTATTTTCGATTATAATATTCTCAAATACATATATTTCATTTATAGTTTTGTTTAAATTATTTTCTTCGATTAATCGAAGAAAAATTCGTATACCTAAATATTCGCACACTACCAGCTATTCGTGAAATACATTTACATAATAATTAGAATATTGTTATTAAGTAATAAAAAAGAAGTTAGTCGGTTGTTTGGAGACTTGAAGCGTTTCAAGGAGCTCGAGTAAAGGTAAATATGTTATATGAAAGCCCTATCACAACAAAATTGATTACTTCGGCGGGCGAATGATGTGGGTGAATGGTTATTGCTACAGAGAAAAATATATAAACTTCAATGATATTGAAGTACCTACACATACTTATACAAGTTGAGCCCGCGACTTCGTTCGCGTGGTTATCGAAAACTAAAACGCACCCCTTAGATAAGAGTATTGTCCATATCCGTGTTACATGATGACGTCATATGCACAAAGCCGTCTATCGACTATGGAGTTCAACCGTCAACATTAGTTCTATTATGTTATAGCACGTAACGGAATCGCGTGCGTGAGAATACTTTAAATTCATATTAACTAATGTCTCTTGATAGAATGAACCGACTGTGATGAAACAAAAACTAAGTAATACTTCAAGTAACGTACAATTTTTAAGTATAAAAATTATCTACATTGGTTTCGTAAATTTTATTTTTATACAATTCATACAATTAAAAATGCTGAAATTGGTTGGTTGGCGAATAATCTTTTGAAATATTTTTGATGTACAAAAACGACTTTTCTACAAATTTGCTATATGTATAGTATACTATATTTATGTAACTCAAGCCATATACTCACTTAACTTCAGGTTAGATTGTGGTCATAACGCGAAACCTTAGCTATAAATTTAAGAAAATACTCTTATGGGTTACATTTCGATAAGTTTCTTCTTAAAGAGCCTCTACGTTACGCAAGAAAACTATAAACCAAATTTTCATATTTCTAGCTATAGTAGTGTCGACTGTGCTGTAATTAAATCAGTCAACCGACATCTTATTTAGATAGACTAAATGTGCTCACGACTTTGTTGTTGTTTTTTCTTGGAATAGGCGGTAAACGAGCAAGCGTGTCACCTGATGGTAAGTGATGACCGCCGCCCACGGACGCCCACAACAGTACAGGAATCGAAGGTGCGTTGCTAGCTTTGGTGTCGAACTAAAAATATTTATTAACTTTTTACCCGTTTTTTTTTTTTATATATTTAAAGGTTTAGCGTTATGGCCGTAATCTCACCTGATCTTAAGTGACGATACGGCCCTAGTTGGTAGACACACTAAACCTGTGGAGGAACTGGCTCTCAAGTGCTGCTGCCGGAACACACCTATTGGTATTTGGCGACAGGTTTACAACTTGAGGGTGGTAGCTACCCAGGCGGGCATTAGAAAAAGCCCTAACACCATGCTATGGTTTCCTCACGATGTTTTCCTTCACCGAAAGCTCAAGCTCATTGTAGGTGCTTGGGTTCGAACTCAAGTCCCTTGACGCAATGTCGTACACACTACCACTGAGCTATCATCGCTTCAAAACTTTTGAAACCTTTTTCAAAACAGCTTTGCTCCTATTGGTAGTAGCGTGATGTTAAATAACTGAAAACCTTCCGCAATGATAGCTCTATCAAATACAATATAAACACATGATTCTTTTAAAATCTGATTGGTAGTTCTTAACATGACCGAGTTCAACCCAAACAATTTTTTCCGCTTAATTATGTGAAATGTAGATTATCTGAATTATACACACTACAATGAATATACAGAAATAGATATCTATGTTGACTTCTGTAACATCTAACGTTAAAAAAACTTATATTGTTTTGCGTATAAATAGGCCTATAATGGGTTTGCCTATAAATAGGCCTATAATGGATTTGCCTATAAATAATATAGAAGATTGGCCTATAAGGGTTTGTTGGCTCAATAAGTTTCTGTAATCCTAGTAATATATATATCTGCCCACGCTTGTAATCTTACTAATCAAATTCTTGAAAGCAAAGCCATTCAGTAGTATTCCACTTGGACCACCGGCATAAAGGTCAGACAAGCTCTTCACGGCTCCTTATTAAAATAGCTAAGTACCGACTCGAAATCGAGGCTTTTATAACAATATCTCCTTTGGTAATGATAAAAAGGGGAAAAAAATATCAAAAACTCTCATAAAGTCGTAATATTACGAAGGCTTGTCACAACAAAAGATCGACCCACACAATGACTGTACGTTACATTTTATAGAAGAAACTCTTATTTTCCGTCAACGTTACCACACTCATTAGTGTCAATTTATAGAATGAAAATGTTAACATCCGTTTGAGGCAAAAATCATAAAAAAAAACAAATTTCAAGTACTCCTTGCGCTTTAAAGAATTCGAACCGATTTTGTAACTTCTTTTTTATGTACTTTATAGTTTTAGGGCTATGGCCACAATTTCATTTAATATTAAGAGACGATGTAGCCTAAGGTGGAGGTCATGTTATGCTCAAGGGTTTGGCTCACAAGTGCAACTCCCGAAATTAGGTATTTAGGTAGGTAATACACTAAGAGGTATTTGGCATCTGATTTTCAACTTGAGCGTGGCAGCTACTAGATACCCTGGCGGGCAATAGATAAATTCCTACCCCGTGTTATGGTAACCTCACGATGTTTTCCTTCATCGAAAGCTCAGGATCAATGCAGGTGGATTCGAATTCACGTCCATTGACATCGGACTTGAGCTTAAATTCCTGCAATAAACTTGAACTTTCAGTGGTACGGCATTTTGCATTGTCAGCCTGACTAGTTACCACCCTTAAGTTGAAAATTTATTGCCAATATATGAGTGTTCTGGCAGGTGAATTTGAAAGCAAGTCCCTCCACTAGACATGACATGTCCACCATCTAAGGCTACATCGCTACTAAACATCGGGTAAGATTTTGGTCAAAATGAAAAGAAGCATAAATATGAAAATTTTGGTACACTGACCACAAAATAATCATAAAGACTCCATTTTATAATTACGAGGCGCCGAGCACGAAAAAGTATATTTGAGTCACGATTGTTGTATAGACGTCTTGTTAGGGTTCCGTTTCCTAAAAAGCGTCGCCTACGATGATCCTACACCACCTTCCCACCTTTAAGAAATTTTGTCTGCAATAAGTAGCAGATAGAAATTTATCCAGAACATATTTTTCCCATGTTGCATATGTTAAGGGTAAATAAAAAAGAGAAAAATAGTTGGATCCTTACAAAATCTTAACGCATATTTCTTTATCTTTGTAAGTCTATCTTAAAGCCGTTAATATACACAAGATTCACACTGAGGCTAATCGATTTTTGAAAATTGATTACGAAGTTTAATTATGGTAGATTTAAAATATTTTTAGAAAGTTCTTGTAGAATTCATTTGTAATGAGCACGATTACTTTTCAAGATCGAAATCACCTGTAGATTTATGAAAACGCTGACCATAGTAACAAAATATAATTGTTTTTTTTTTGTATGTTTAATTAAAGACTAAGTCGAATGGACGAATAAATGACCTATTTAACATAGGAAAACTGCATTAATATTGATTTAATTAATTGCATATTTCAAAATAGGATCACACAACACAGAATTATATTAGCCAATATGGAACGAACCAGAAACATTGAGTTCAGATCTTATACCTTCGCTTCGAATACATTCTGTCCAGATGTGTGAAGCACATTGTCGATGAGTTCGCATATCTGGCTTATTGGGGATACTGCACTGTACGCGATTTTTTTGAATGGAATATGTCCTAAGAGTAATCTCATTACCTTAATTGCTTCCCGATCGCTAACAGTAATATTATTAATCTAGAATTACTTAAGGGATGTGGCTGAATCGTTTTGTACATTAAAACACTATATCGATTCTTAGTAATAATTCACAGAAATTATTGTTCTATTACTGGCAATATTTGAATGATTAACAAATAAATTCTGAGTTCGAATGGTATTTCATGTCTGTTTATTGTGGTTATGAAGTCCTTCAGACTTGACATTGGTTAAATTGATTACACATGCATATACCACGATGCATTGAAACTTTAACACCAATGCACAGGATTACAGGTTTTTACAACTTAATTAATAGTATCCGAACGCAACCAATGCACATCTGTTTTCCATTCGACGCACTCAATTCACTTCCCGCTTTGAATTCCATTCACTACGAGCGGTAGAAAAGTGTCTACATGTGATTCAATTAGTGAACTAATCCATCATAGATATTAAACAAATATTCAGTAACTATTCAAAATTAGGAACTTGAATTAATTTTACCAGTTGTTAATCAAGTTGCCGAAAATCGGTTACAACAATATAGACAAAAAAAAAAAAAACAAATTGGTCGACAAACATAAAAGAAAAACTTATTTAACTATCGCTAGATTCAATCATAAACTTTTAACTAGCAAAATAGAATTTTCACAAAACTTACAACTTAAATTAAATGTTACTGTAACCAGGAAAATAAGCGTGTTAAAAAAGGTGACAAATAAAAAATAACATTTTAATTATTTTTTTAATTTTCAAGTAACCTGAACGACCACAATTATTAAGTATACTTTTGAGGAGGGCACCTAAGTTATTATACACAAAAGCGATCGTTACTTTCGTTAACCTTTATTCATATGAAAATAAATATTTCCAAAATTTTATTATTGATGCAAAGCACTAGTCAGTTTCTAGATAAAAAAAAAGGAAAAGAGAAACGTACTCGATTGAAAAACAACGAACAGGATTTATAAAAGTTTTATTTTGTTTATCTATTTTTATATACGGAAACCACTAACCACAAAAACCGCAAGAGATTTGTTAATTTATATTACTTAGTTCAAATTCAGAGATAACAGTTATTATCCCAAAAAGTAACCTCATACCTGAAAGCGGTACGGGCTTCGAATGTGGGTGTTTGAGTAATTAAATACTGGAAAGGGTTACAATAAGGCCTGTCAGGTTAGCTTAATAATATTCATCACGTCAAAATCAGGTGTTACTAACATTGAAATTATGAAATTTGCATGGTGGTAGGCAATTTTCTTACGTCCGCCTAGGTAGCTACCACCCTCCACTTGAAAATCTGCCGCCAAATATTTACAGGTGTGCTCCAATAGTTGGACTTGAGAGCCAGACCGTCCATTAGGCTTAGCTGTCCACCATCTTAGGCAACATAGTCACTTAACATCAGACTCATCTCAATTGTGGCCATAACGCTAAACTTTAACTATAGAAAAGGTTGTAAATATTTAATTATGCACAAAATTCTAATAATTTGAAGCGATGACAGCTCAGTGGTAGTGTGAACGTCTTTGCGTCTAAGGACGTGAATTTGAATCCAAACACCTACAATGAGCTTGAGCTTTCGGTGAAGGAAAACATCGTGAGGAAACGATAGCATGGTGGTAGGGCTTTTTTTAATGCCCGCCTGGCTACCTCAAGTTGAAAATCTGCCGCCAAATACCAATAGGTGTTTTCCGGCAGCTGTACTTCAGAGCCAGTTTCTCCAAAGGGTTAGCGTGTCTTCCAATTTGGGCCGTATCATCACTTAAGATCAGGTGAGATTATGCCATAACGCTAAGCCTTCACTCTACATTAAAAAAAAGTCGCTTATATAACTTTGTTTTTATTAATATATTACGACAAATTATTCACAAAATATCTATTCTATCAGGACTTAACCGACCAATAAAGAAGAGCTCATCTTTATTTTATTTATTCATAGTGTATTAATACAGATATTTTCTGTAATAAACCGCAAATTATTACACGAAATGTAGGTTTGTTAAAATATAAACTGTCACTTTCGATATCAATAAGTTGTATTGACTTGTAGACTTTTCTATTCAAACAAAATTATATGTCCAACATTCAAGGAAAACACCGTAAAAGTTAGAACTACCATAAGTATTAATAATTAATGGAATACATAGATGGAATGGAATTTTTAATTTTAAACACATACTCAATTCTTATAGTTGAAATGTTATTGATTTATAAATTTTTCATAGTCGAAGCTTTTTTTCGAAGTTTTTTTCTATCAATGTATATATATATATATATATATAGGAAAGGTAATAATATCAAATAATTGTTATATTCTGTAGACAGAAAAATACATTCAATTCGATGAATACATTTTTACCATGTTTTTATTATTTCGCTTTCTTGTATGTCTATCCGGGTGGAATACTTCAATTGGTTTTAAACTAAATTCCCGATGAGCTAGATACATGAAAATTGACCATAGCTCGGAAGTGGATGACAATGCATGAAAATGTGAATTAAGGAGGTTATAAAAACATGATACATATTTTTTTTTTAAATGTAAGTCCAATCATTTATTTTTAGTCAAATAACAATAGCTATCTATATACACGTATGTTCACCAATATATTATAATAACGTATTTTTGTGATTTTCGTTTTATAAATAAACTTTAAATATCATTAACATAACAGGAAAAATAATTGTGTGTCATTGCAAGTTAAAAAAAAACACAATTTTGAACAAAAATCGAGTTATAAATACATTTTACAATATTTTTATACAAATATTTCGTAATAAAACGATTGTTATTTTTATTATGGGCCATCGTTCATCGAGATAATAATGCAATTGAAATTATAAACGTCATCGGAGATTGTCACTTATGAAATTCATAAAGCCTCAATGAAAAGGTAAAATTACGCCTACAAATTCTTCCTGACATCCACTGCCGTACGAATCCCCTAGCGCCTGCATAGCTATCTCTTTTCCGTGTTGAAGAAAATGTATCGATCTATCTCCCTCTGAGACACCCACTCGGCTACATATTAAAACCCCTCTTTTCAGGCTTGATTTCAGTCCTACCCCGGCGGTCTCGGAGTCTGCACGTCGTCTTAAACCGCTTTTGAATCAAAAAGCGACAAATTAATAAATTCCGTACAAGCTCGTATTACGTATCTCGCGCGTCCGATACTATGACTTTCTAGCGTTATTAAAATTTGAATTTTTCAATACAGATTTAAATTAAGATTGTTTTTAATTCAGTCAGTTTTTGATAAAGTCAAAGGGTACCGATAATTGAATTTACGAGCGCCAGTGTTTTTCGGGCTTTAGGCGGCCGATAATTGCAGACAACAGGTGAGTGATTTGCTTCATTTTCGATTAAGACATTTTTTCATATATTTCATATGTATGAAACACCTTTTTTTAAGATTTTCTAATATTAACCCTTTTTGATGGTTATGGAAATTTCGATGATACTGGTTTTTTTATTTATATATTTATATTGGGATTTTTTTAACAATTTCCTTTTAAACTATAGAATTATTAATAATCATTCTGATTTATATGACGAAATAAGGAAAAGTCATGCAATGAAGAACTATTAATTGAATATCTTATTTTAGTATGGGCTGCATTAATCTTTTTTTATTAAAACTATAAGTTAATTTTAATTTATCCAATATCTAAATTATTAACTATATGAAGATTTAAAGGATCTAATTAAGCTGAAAAGTGCTACATTAAAAATTATCAAAGTTTTTCAACTCACTATTTCTTTGGGCAAAAAAATCTCTCCAAAGTGCGCATTTTTGGAAATAAAAAAAATGACACCGGCTCTTATTGTTGCGCCTATTAGTTCTAATTTTTATTTTTATCGGTTTCTGTTAGCTTTTGCGCTATTTTGTGTCGTGTAAATAAATATTTATTCCTAAATAGTGATACGGTAAACCTAGAAGGGAACAACTCTTTTTATCAATATAGACATTCGTCGAGCTACTTTTTTAAACACTGTATGAGAAAAAAAACCGATTGCTGTTAGTTCTAGTTTTATAGATATAAAAAATATTTATTAACATTAGTATAAATCACAGTTTCGCATTTTCTACGTAATCTATATACTAGTTACGCCCGCAACTTCGATTGCGTGGTACAAAACGTATTTTTCGATATCTCAGGGGAGTACTTTTCTTCTCTATGAACTATTTTAATTATTCTTTACTGTGCTCCATTGACCCACTGCGTCGTAACTCGTAGTACATCGCCGTCCGGCGCTGTTACCTGCTCGTTTAGTGTTATTCTTTCGTTTTTCTCAGCATCTGAGGGTTGTGAGTTGATGTTAAGTACCACATAACCTTCTTCAACAATTAGTCTGTTAAACCCAAAAATAATTCTACAAATCCAACTGGTAGTTCTTGAGATTAACGCGTTCAAACAAACAAACTCTTCAGCTTCATTATATTACTACCCGTGCCCGATTGGAACTAAAATCTTATTTAATCATTTTTCCGGTATTTGTAATTTCAATATAGCTTTGCCGCAAATGGTGGTAGAGTAATGTTAAATAGCCTATAGTCTTCCTCAATTATTATTTTATCAAATACAAAAAATATTTTTGGAATTCCTAAGACTAGCGCATTCAAAGAAACTTTTCGGCTTTATAATATTAATATCGATAAGTAAATAGGCAAAGCCGAAACAAATCAGTAGTTCTTTTAATTAATTGACTTTTCTTCAGCTCTCACAAGATTATTCTGAAATTTTCAATAATGATTATCCGACTTTAAAGCACTGGGTGAATGTTAGCACTTATTGCTAGCTAAGAGTAACATTTCACAAGAAATTTGAGTTTCCTCGCCTTTCTATCCTTCACCGTCACCTGATAAAGTTTTAAATTGGTAAAATCAAACCTGTAGACAGAAAATTGATATTCCTCTGAATTTGTATGCTCGATCTCCCCGAATGTACTTGAATAGGATCTTACAATTGTCGAATAGAAAAATCGCTACGGTAATTTGGTTCCTCATTTTTACTATACATCCGACAAGCACACAGGCCCATATCCGCTGTAACAGTGATACTTAAAGAATTAACATCCCCATTTTACGCTATTAAAAATAGCACAATAGAAACCTGCGGCAGGCAAGATATTATTAGTTTTCCGGTTTAGATCAGCAATGGTGAAACATACATACTAGAGAGTGTGCTAAATCAGACTTCTGATGTCAAGACATTATCACCAAGATGTGAAATCAAGTACATCAATAGAAATGTTAATGATGCAAAAGTCCCAGCGAGGATATTCTATGGGGCCGATTTAGAACGTTTTTATACTGAATTTTCTTCCGGATATTGAGAGTATCCGACAAAATTAAAGTCTTAATAAAACATGTTCTTGACTAATCAAGCATTTTATGATAGCTGTTTTATAGAAGATCGATAAAGCCGTTAATCCAGCATTTATATAAAATATGCCTATTTATAAAAAGAGGTGGTAAAAAAGCTGCATCAATTTTATAAAAGCGGTGATTGTCCAACTATATTGAATACGTTTATATATAATCGTTAATGATAGTAATTAAGATCGTAAAACAATAACAACTGCAGATCTTCATCATGATAATTATCATGCAACTCAGAACAACGAATAACACAATTCAACGTAAAGCGATTATTTCCCGCATATAAATATTTTAAACCATATTTATTTCCATCAAATCTTTTTTAAATCCCACCTTTGTCACAAATAAGTCGCAGGGAAGCCTATTCATTGCCCACAATACAATTGTTCCAATCTCCGTTGTTGCGAATGGCCAGTCACAAATTAAATCTTCCTTCTTTCATTGTTTCTCACTGATGGACTTTTCTCATTGTATAACTGTTACGATCTTGGATTAATCTCTGACCTTTGCGTGTTCAGAACTAGCAACATTTAAACGAATTGCTAGTTAGTTCGATATTGATCGATTGCGATAAACTTTGGCCAACATTCATCAATTCACTTTTGATTTTTTGTTGATCATAACATAACCAGCTTTAGCAGCGATTATCTTCGCGTAAACTTAAATAATTCGAGTCATCAACTATTGACCGCCTTGAGTAAATAAATATATCTGTATTTCCCTTGGTTATCGCATCGTGCATGAACGGATGGAACAATTTTGGTAATTCTTTTTTTGTTGTATTAATTATTGTCAGGAGAAGGTTCTTATGAAAGAAAACAATAAGGAAGTTGAGCAGAACATTAGAAAATTTAAGAAAACATAACGACTATATTAATTTTACATAACTGTCACTATAATGCACCAACAATATTCATAGTGAAGACAGCACAACGTCTGTCGGGTCTGCTGGTACATTATAATTATCAGTTGTACGCACACATTTGAGACTAATTTCCATCTCAGGTGAATAATATATATAATATTATGTGTTGAGTTTATCTTAACCCACTAAATTGTTCGACAATGTGCACAAAATCGAATATATCATGAGGTAACAAAGCTCGATGCCCTTAATGAAGACATTTACAGTATTTTTCACTACAAGCCCATGAACTCGATCAAACTCAAGATCAATTGGCTACGTGTCTGAGATGGTGATCTGGAAAATGATAAAAAAAAACTTAATATTAAACCAGAAAATATTATGCCTAACAAAATGAGTATAGATTGTGTAGGAGATGAGAAGAAAATAATATTGATAAGCTCTACTTAACGCTTGCTAATAAATCAGATATAATAATAATCGAGAACATAATTTCGTTTGACATTGTTGGGTCTCGTAGCAAATATTGATATTGCATTATGACGCTATTGAAAACATACAAACTAAGATAACGCCAGAAAAAGCGGCGTACTAAGAGCCATATATTGTAGTATTCGTTTTCAAGAAAGAACCGTTTGCAGACTATTAATAATAATACTATATATAAATTATCTTTAAAGTATGAAAAATTTATTACGCGTTTTATACACATTACTACTAAATCCTTACTATATAATTATATAACAAATATTATAAATGCGAAGACGAACTTATTGTCTGTCTGTTACGCTTTCACGCTTAAACTGCTGAATCGATTATGATGAATTTTGGTACAGAGATAGATGGGACCTTGAACACAGTAAGGGATACGTTTTATCGCGAAAAGTTTATTGGACATGAGGTAATATAATTCGCTAAATAAATGTGTTTGTTGATTATTAATTACCCCGAATTATCAGAAACAATGTGTATCAATCCCTTATTACCCATAAACTAACCTACGCTCCCTTTCTTCTCATTTGAAGGCAACAACGTAGTGTATTCGAACATTAAAGAAACAAACTTCTTGTAATTTAGTGAGGCAGAATAACTAGAAATTCGATAAAATGTAGCAATTAGTTAAAACGCGAGCAATATTAATTAAATGAAACAATTAAAGCCGATATTTATTCGTAATAGTTTTAGATAAAGAGTTTTATTCCATAATCTTTTATCATTTGTTTTTTAAACGTAAAACCCGTGTTTCTACAGAAGCGGCATAGTTGCTTAAATAATACAGCTTCGTTTATTCTCTGGTTGACACCATAAGAGCGTCCAAATGAGATTCAGCCAGCATACGCCATGAGTAAAATACCGTATAAAGAGCACGATTTTGTTCATATGTAGCCTTCTATGATCAATCAAAGTACATCCAGTACTGAAGCGAGGTGTAAGGAATTTTTACTTGACCTGTACACTTAGCTAAGTTGTTGTTCCACAATTACTAAAGTTAATAAACAATAAAAAATGTATCGGAAGACATTCTATATAAACTGTTAAAGTCTGCTTTGGTACCTCCTTCTCATCTTTCTTCTTCCATCTTCTATACTAATATAATAAAAAGGAAATATTTGTATTATTGTTTTTTTGTTTGTAACGAATAAACTCAAGTACAACCGAACCGATTTCAAAAATTCTTTACCATGATAATTCTATTAATAATTTATTTGTTTTGTTAATTATCCTCAGGAGAGAATTTTTATAAAAGAAATGCATATAAAAAAATGAATCGCCGAAATGTATGTACGCACATAACTTCCGAACGACTGCACCAAATCGGATATATTTTTTTTAATTGTTCCTTATTGTCAGGACATGGTTAGTATGAAGAAAAAAAAATTTTTAATCTCATGATAAGAATAGTGAGTGAAGGAATGGGACTGAATACTGTGAAAAAAAGTATAATATTATATAATTGCCGAAAACCTAAAAAATATTAAAAACAAGAACAAATATAGATTAATTAGTTATAAAAATTTGATAATTGTATCTTTGTACATTTTATAAAAGGGCGCTACATTTCACAATTTTCAAAATTCTAAATTTCACGAGTACACGAATTACTTTTATTTCAAATGTGCGACAAGCCACTTCACGTGTTAACCAAGCTGATGACCAGCGCGCACCAGATATTGAGAATAGTCGTATGGGTAAGTTCGTATTGCGATCGAGAATTACTGAAAATAAAATATGTTTGAATTGTGTGAAAATGTAAAATTATCACAATTGGTTCCACTACCAGGTCTATTTCGCTTATAAGTTTATGACAGTGATTGTCAACCACTGTGCCGCGGCACTTTTGTGTGCCGCCAAATTTTGCAAATATATAATAATGTTAATATTATTAAATTATATCATTTAAAAAGAAAAATATTTTTAACATGAATATATATTTAAATCCACAAAAAAATAAATTGTTTTATTATTTGCTTTGCAACGCGTTTTTTCTTAGTGCCAAATTATGATGAAGCGGCGTGCATAGCAATAGGAATATGTCTCAAGTCGGCGCACACTTGCCACTTCTGCGTACAAAACGTGTTGTTTTAGTGATAGTTGGGATTCACAAGGTGTTGCATAGTAGTTACTGCACCTTTTCTTTCGTTAAAATTGGCAAATGTATGTGATTCGGTTTAATATTAATTTATTTGCATGTAGTGTCAATTTATAAATTTGTAAACTTTTTAACTTTGCAGTACACCTATCCCCCGATTTACACGGTACTTGTTTTACACGTTTTCGCTTTTACACGGTTTTCCAAATAAGTTCTTTTTTTGTTTTTATCGCACTTTACTAAATGCTACTGTGATTGAACACGTGCGCTGTGTACACATCTCACGGGGAATTCCGAGCTTATGTGCTGACTTGCTGCACACGTACACTGTGGCTGTATTTCTTCGCTAAAAATTTAAGTTTTATCTACGGAAAATTGTATTTGAGTGAAAGTTTCATAATTTCAGAAAGGTTTAATTTTCCATATTCATAAATTACAAGTGAGTGCATAATTTAGATTATTATAAATTCAAAGGTAATATTTGAACCATTTTTTTTAAATGTTTCGACAATATTATTTTTATTTTATCAGATCCTTCTGAAAATGGATAAATGGTTAAAAAGAAGAAAGTTTAATGATGATAATAGTGATAATAATAACGTTAGGGACCAAGTTAATGAGCCAACCCCCGGCACAAGTAAAAATACTTCTTGCTAAAAAAAATACGTTGTCCATCGGAAATATAATGATGATTTTTTTAAATTTGGATTTACCTTGAAAATGACATAGTTGTTCCCGAGTGCGTGATATGTGGTTTTAAGTTATCAAATAGTGCTATGGTTCCTAGCAAACTCCAACGTCACTTGGTGACTAATCATCCTTCGCTTTCAACAAAAGATAAAAGCTACTTTGAAAGGTCTTTATCATCAAAAATTAAGCAAGTAAAAGTTTTTGAAAAACAAGTATGTGTGTCTGAAAAGGCTCAAGTAGCTTCTTACGAAATAGCTGAATTGATTGCTGTTAACTTAAAATCTCACAATTTGGCTGAAGAAATTATATTACCTGCTTGTCGCAAAATTGTAAAAACAATGATTGGTGGATCAGTTGATATTGATATTTGCAAAATACCACTTTCAAATGATACAATCCATCGCAGAATTTAAGGTATGTCAGAATATAATGAACAAAATACTGCCAAAACTCTTGCAAATTCGAATTTTGCTCTACAAGTCGATACAGATATTACAGGAAATGCTCAATTAATTGCATTCGTTAGATTTATTCACGAAAATGATATATTTAATCAATTTTTATGTTATCGGGAGTCACCTGATTTTACAACTGGTAAACATATTTCTCAAGTATCATCAAGTATCATTCATATTTAGAAGAAATTAAAGTTTCTTGGAAGTCATGTATTGGCATTTGCACAGATGGTGCTCCAGCTATGACTGGACATCTAAAAGGATTTGTAGCACATGTTAAAGAACTGAATGAGGATATTAATTACCCATTGTTTTTTGCATGGAGAAGCACTTGTTACAAAATTTTTGCCATCAGATTTGAAAATAGTTCTGGAACAATGTGTTAAATGGTTAATTATATCAAATCAAGACCATTAAAAAGTAGATTATTTAGTAAATTATGCCAAGCTATGGAAGCCAAGCACGAATCCTTGTTATTCCGTACAGAAGTAAGATGGTTGTCCAGAGGAAAAGTTACATCTCTGTGCTGAAATTAAAAGGCGAAAGGAAAATATTTTTTGAACATCATTAAACAGCAAACAAATAACAAATTCAACAGCATTAAAATTATGAATTTGTTCATTTGTTGGAAGATAAATATGGTGTACTTATCTTACTTATCAGACATTTTTGTTATTTTTAACAACATCAATTCAAGTATGCAAGGGCCTAATGAAATTATCTTAAACTCAACCGATAAGCTGGTGGGATTCAAAAAACAAATAAATTTATGGAAAAATAAAGCTCAGGAAGGCAATTTAGAAAAGTTTGAGTCAGTCCCTAAAGACAGTTATAAAAATATTAAATTAATTGTTGTTGATCATTTGATAACATTAGAGGAGAGAATTATTCATTATTTCCCAAAATTAAATATTAAGAAATTTGATTGGGTTCGTAATCCATTTCTCATAACGGATACTTCTGTATTTGACTTAACTTTGAATGAAGAGGAAGAACTCATTTTGCTTTCCAATAATCGAGATTTAATTTTAAAACATTCAGAAGAATGAATTAATTCATTTTGGATTAACATCAGATGCGATTATCCAATGATAGCCAAAAAAGCTTTAAACATATTATTACAATTTTCCACATCTTATTTGTGTGAATTCGGATTTTCAGCATTAGCCAACATTAAAACTAAAACAAGGTCAAGATTGTTAAATGTAGAAGACGATATGAGAGTAGCATTGTCATTTTTACGACCAAATATAAATGAAATTAACAAAATACATCAAGCTCAAATTTCGCATTCAAAATATTTTTATTATTAGCTTGTAATTAATCTCTTAATAAACGTTTAGTTATTATTGTAGTATATATTAGTTTATTTCGTATATTTAAAAATTTTGTCATAAACCATTTATGCAGTGTGTTGTAGTAAGTAAATAATTTTTATCTTTTTTTTTGTGTGCCGCCAAATTTTGAAATCGTTAAATATGTGCCGCAATAGAAAAAAGGTTGGGAATCACTGGTTTATGAGATTGGAAGTAATTCTGACCATTTCTTGGCTAACGTTACAAAATAAAACAGTTGTATCCGAAGGATACCGTTTGGGGCAACATATATTGTAAGGAACGATTTCATGACAAGGTAAATTCGCTACAATTCAGAGAGTACGAGTAATGGTGGCGGATGAAAATAAAATTGTCGATCTCAAAACGACTATTCAGAATGTTTTTGGAGGTCAGTTACTATTCTTCAAATCAGTCGACACAATTATCCACCAGAATGACGTAGTAAGCTATTACACAGAATTTTTAAATTAACTAGCATTGCCTGTACTACCACCTCACATTTGCTAATAAAAGTAGATTTTGTTGGATGTACTCTGATGAATGGCAAAGTCTTCAACATGTTAGGTTAGTTGATAAAATATGGCCAGATGAAATTAATTCCATTGATTAAGCTCACTGTACCGTGGGGAACACATATACCAAAAAACTACATTATAAAATAAATATAAAGTAAATACTACGAGCTACTAAATAACCTAAACAAGAATGGCTACGTAGTTATTTTATACGCGGTCGAAGTGGAAGCGAGAGGTATAATTAAAAGACATTTCATTAATTGGAGCTATAAACAAGTTTAAGTCAATAACCAAAAGAAATGAGAAACGGAAACGATATTAGATATAGCCAGTTCTGTTGATCTTAACGAATTGAAGTTGGAAGATTGATTAGGATTGATTATAGCTAACAAAATATAATAAAATATATAAAAATCGGTCAAACCGTTTGTGAGTATTAGTGAGAATAAAAACATCGATTATAGGTGATACGAAGTTCACCGGGTTGTGTAATGTTTTTTTATGAAAACGATTAAATCAATTTTAGTTCCACGCGAATGGAGTCGCGGACACAGTTAGTCTAAATTATAAAGAGGAAAGATTTGTATTTTTGTATGATCGTAACGGATAAATTCAAAAACTACTAGACCAATTTCCAAAATTCTTCCGCTTTTAAAATACTGTATTATCCCTGACTAACATAGCCTATATTTATACTAGAAAAAAGTTTGTTTGTTTAACCGCGCCAATCTTAGGAACTACAAGTCGATTTCAATTTTTGTTTTTTGTATTTCATAGAGCAATTATTAAGTAAGGCCACTTAACATTATGCTAACATTAATAGGAGCGAATCTGTATTGAAAAAAGTTACAAGAACTGGCAACACATATTAAATAGTTTCTAGGTCCACGCGAATGAGGTAGCGGGTACAGCTAGTCCATATAAGACTCATGAAGCCGCAAGGGGCCGTCTCGTGCTCACTAAAATGATACCACGGTGACTCTAAACTACCCACAGTAAACGGGGACAGCTTTCGCACATGTCCACTAGTGTCCATTATAATATAGAAATTAAATACGGATCTAAATCCCCACTTACTTTCTAATAATTGCACGAGTCGACTGAAGTGTTGCGGTGTCTTCGTAACGGAGGGCAGTTTCTAGTAACTACCCTATTTGCTTATTATCACTAATGATATTCCGGCATACTACTACTAGAACTACTACGTGAAATTTTAAGAAGACTTCTAGTCACCAGCCCGAGGGAGATATTAAACCTTGTGTTTAATAGTCGCGATCTAACCCGTATCAATTATTATCGAAATTTTGCATACATTCCATGTTAATGCTTACCAGATTAAAATATGCCTTAGGGACTTTTGCACATTAGGCCTTTAATTAGTTAATGTTTCTTAATTTATTGCATATACAAAATCGCTATATTGTATGTAGTAGTCCGTGCTATTTTACTTCGTATCACACTTAATTGAGTAATTCTGCGTTTTAAAATATTACCTAGGCACCAGAAACAGCGGGCACGCTCGTAAAATACGCTGATAATTTTCAACACGAGATACGCTGTTCACGAACTTCATTACGGATAATCCGTTTTATTGAAACTATTATTATTATATTGAAACTAACGTTTGACGCAAATTTCTACGGACTGTACGCATAGGTGGCTATTGTGCCCTACATGCGCTGAGTTACATATAAGAGGATTAAGTCGATTTAGGGATTATTAGTACATAATATTTAATATAAAAATTGAAGACTTCGATAACGCATTGTCACAGAATCAGCTTTCTCAGTCATGAGGCGTCTTTTACTGCGTTATGTGACTTTGAACCGAACTACTAGAATATGCTTTTCTTTACATTTGTCAACCAAATAATCTGCATTATATCTAGTTCAGCAGCTATGAAGAGGCTACGTGTTCAACGAGTTTCGCCCTACACATACGTCGAAGAGGCTACTACCACAAAAACTGCGGATTTACCAACAAGCATGGTGAAGATGATAAAGACGGATATACACGGATTTGGATACAAACTTAGGATAGAGATGACAAGCTGCTTCCGCTATTCTCTAGAGGATATATAAGAATATAGCGCAAATGTGCCAGAAACATTGACCATTTAAAACCAAACTGGAAGTATATAAGAAATGAGATAGTAGATAAATATAAACATATACAACGCTAAAGTAAAGGAAGTAGCACGAAGAAAATCCTCTGGAAGAAATTCAATTTACGGTTCCGAGGAGGCAGCCGAATAAAAACAAAATTACATGTTCACGTCGTCTGAACTCTGAAAGCTTCTCTCTAATAAGTGCTACCTTTGGAAAACCTCTTATGTAGTGAATAGTTTACTTTTGAGATTCCACCCGCCCACGCAGCATGTGAAATATGTTTGTTGGTTGATTTTCTTTAAAATTAGTTCTGATAACTGACTCCGTCAAACTGCTTCTATATGAGTTGATACTGGAATTAATTTAACATTCCGAGAACAAAATTAGTATTACTATAAATAGATTGTAACTTATATGAGGTAGGATTTTCTGAAATGTAGAAGCAAATACGAAAAGGAAATTAATATTACTAAGTTTGGCTCTTGAGTATATTGGACACTTCATCCAATATTTTCTGTTTACATATATATCATAAAACTGTAAAACTGAAATCTCCAGCTATGTAAACGTAAATCGCAATATCGTTGTTGTTCGCAGCACCATAGCATGTTTAGACTGTCAACTACAGAATATCACCGAACGTATCTCGGACGGCATAAAGAATTTGTGGTACAATTTCCGCAATGATACTTAGCTGATGCGACCAAGATATATTGATTCACTTTTTATACTTTAAATTTTTACTTTAATTCAACAAAACCAAACAAGAACAAAAGTCATGTACGACAGTGTCAGAAACATGTTCTCAAATGATAACAATTTACAAATGAATTTATTTTATTTATACTATAAAACAACAATAAAAATTACACTTTATTTTAAGTTTACATTCACTTAAAAGCGCAGATTAATACCACAATCCATACTGTCAATTTTTGACCCCCGCGTTTCTTTTAGAAGTATTGTTAACATATTAGTAAATAAGTGCAGTTCTTTTTTTTCAATTAAAAACTAAATTACGTCGAAATAAAACTAATGTAAACGGATTTTATCGCAGTTATTTATAAATTTTGATCCCAACCAATAACAAAAATTAAATTGAAGGTAGACACAGTAACATAAACTTTTCTGGACAACCTACACCTCAGTTCGCCCCGTGACCACGAAGGCTGAAAAGCTTTCGAAACGTCGGGATCAAAATTAATAAATAACCGCGATAAAATTCGTTTAAATTAGTTTTATTTCGATGAATAATATTGGCGTAAACATAAGAAATCATTAACTAAATTACAATTTATTTTCAAGTACGGTTAAGAATGATCAAAACTTAAATATAGTCAATATTTCTTGAACGTACTGTTTAATTGGATCATAAGTGATTACCATAAATGTTTCAAATACGGCCAGTGTAGGTTATATAGGTTAATATCCACAAATAATTTAAGATTTATAAGAACTTAAAATAAAATATTATTTTATAATAGACCCTAATGGACAGCCTATTAGGGCCGTTCAAGTATTACGTAACGCAAGTTTTGAAGATTTTTGCCCCTTAAATAACATCCAAGCGAGCATTTTTGCGTAAAAGTCATAATTATTTTTTACCTTTTCTTACTAATAGACTCTTAAAATAAATTACTTATTTCTCTCAATCTCTGGAAATGCGATAAGAAATAGTTAAGTGATTCTACTTAAAACATAAACATGCAGACTTGGTAAATATTAAACGGCCAGTTTTTTATTTAAATAAAGAAAACAATGTTACGTAACGTGTTGTTGGAAGCCCCCTTCCGCTCTTGTAACGCATACCTAATACTTCAACGGCTCATTATCTAAAAAGGTCTGCTGGTGACAAAGCTTAAGAGCAATATCTTAAAAAACTGGTCATTTGCGTTAATAGAAAGGATCATACTTTAAAGATTTGACGTCACAGAGTATTACAATTTAACATGGCACAGTCAGCACGGCGGAATTAAGTCTTTAATCCCATTTAAAATGTCGACCACAGTGTATTTATCCGTGAGTCGTTTAATAATACCATAGCTTTTTATGAAGCAGAATCGTGCGATTACATTGTTCACAAAAGACGTATTTATAGAGGACTATTATATACTTTCATTTTATCTTTATAATAAAGCTTTGTAAGTAATATTTACAGTTATACAACCTCTACAAGATTATTAAAAATAAAAAGATCTAAGGAGGTTTTACAACCAAACTGTAACTAAAATATTTGGTACAATTAGGATGAATAAGGCTAAGAATGGGTATATTAGAGGATGTATCAAAATAGCATCAATTTGTTAAGTGTTAGAATGAGACAATTGTATTCTTTTAGAACATAGCCATCATATTGCAGTTAGACCTATAGCATTCAGGTATCAACCAGCGGAGAGAACAGGCCAGTCATCTGCGGCGTTTAGTATAATTCTTCCATTTTATCATTCTACTATAAAAGAAAGCAACAGAGAAATTGAGGATTACTAAATTAACGTAGTATCGGCATGTTATAAGGAGAAATAATATTCATATACCCGTAGAATTAACAGCTTACAATTATAGATATAATATAAGGTGAGTAAGCGTCGTGCCTACCTTACCATTAATACATGATTTTTTCATGTATGTCCTTCTCGGCTCTCTGTCTGTTCGCGCACTTCTGTCTGTGGTTGTCTCCGTTAAAATAATATTTTTACACAGTATAAATGTCTAATTTTGCAGTGAACATTTACTAAATAATTACAGAAAGAAAGAAACCTATAATTCAATGGTATCTTTTTGCATGTGTAATAAAAGCATTATACGCAATAATCATTTTATTTATTACACACTGATATTTTAAACACCTTTGATTATGGTAGTAAAACATTTTATTTGTCATTTAAACTAAGAATATTTTTAAATATATATTTAATGATAAATATCGTAATGTTTAGAGCTTTCCCAAGAACCTGCAAACAAAAATTAATAAATTTATTTAGCATAGATGGCCTTGATGAGAAGTGAATTAATAGCATATAGAAGAATTTATTTGTTACTTCTCTAATGCGTATTGTTACGTTGATGTATGATCAATTTGGTTAACATCTTTTACCTAATTGAAGCTGTTATTGAAATATGTTTATACACCAGACTTTATTACACTATTAAAACTTTAAAGATAAAGTAAACTCAACTTATTATTGATCATAAATTCAATTCAAAATTAAATTTACAATAAACTTATTTTGTTTGAACGTTATTAACTGCAAAATCTTGAATTTCATATAATTTTATTAAGTTTTTTAGTGATTAATACAAGAAGTTAATATTATTATTACAATAAATAAAATGAATCATTTTTGTCGTACTTTTTTGAATATAATCAAAATCATTCAATATAATATTATCAGAATAGCAGTAGTCCGCATGCACATCAACTTTACAAGTAATGGTCGAACCCTTCACTATCCCTTCGCCCTTTCTTACACCCGCGCAAACGAATCTAATCTCTAATCTCTACGGATCGGTCACAGTTTTGTTACTTACTCTATGTATATACCTAACAAGAACAATGATATATTTTCACGTTTGAACTTCATTAATGCTCTTTTATGAAAAACTATATCTATACTATCTAACAAATGTTTTTTGTAATTAAGTTTTTCGTGTCCTTTTTTAACTTTAAATATTGCTGTTAAACTGGGAGGGTATTGACTGCACCACCGAGTATTTGGAGTGAGCGCAGAAACCACTCTGTTGAAGAGGCAGAGCTACACTGTGATGCCAAATTGCCTAACTTCAGCTTGGACTGTTGCTGACATACAATTCCGTAAATCGAATATAGCTCATTCTATCGTGTTACCTAACTATAGTATTATACATTGGTATAAGTGATCTGTTAACCTTTATGTCTACTAAACAAGGCATACCTAATATCAGTGCATTTATAAGCACGAGATTTTGCACAGAAAATTCCTACATAATGTAACTTAGTATTAAGAGATTTCTCACTCCTTCCTACTACTCAATTTATAAAGGTGTAGAAGATTCTGGCGAAAAAATATTTTGGTGTATTCCTGGTATGGCTTAAGTTACTAGAACTCCGTGGTAAATGGTTTTTAATGCTACAAGATTTCATAAACTGGGACCACCATTCACCAAGTGGCTTACCGAAATAATTTTTTTATAATTTCAATTCATAACAGAGTTAAAAATGTACGACGAAATCCAAAACACTAGATGACTAGAAAGTACCAAATAATCACGAGTTTTATCCTGTGTACAAGGGTTATTAAATTTTAAGCATTCTGATTTAACAGTACCGGTCCAGACGTAACAACAAAACACGTATAATAGGTTCGAGACCGGTGACTTTATTTGTACCCTTTGATTTTGGGTGCAGCCCTAAAATTAAAATTAAAAAATCCCATGTCACATACGAGATAAATATGAACCATCTTAAAAGTTAGATAATAAAAGAAATAGATAGATAAACATTTATCTATCTGTCTATCATAAAGTGGGTAGATGTGGCATAAAAATAAGTTCTAAAATGAATATGGTAAGCCAGTACTTCCACTAGGCTTAAGGTGTACACCATCTTTGGCCATATCGTTATTTAACATCAAGTGAGATTATATCGGTTATATTAAACCTATGCAGTAATAAAAAAATCGAGTAAATTAGATAAAAGCCACTGACAAAGCCTACAGATTTATATAGTAGTAAAGATTTAAACAGTTTTTTATAAGCGCTTAATAACAAGGAACCTGTGAGAGTTGAGATTGCTAAGTCATAACGCTATAAAAATATCTTACTTACTCCTTGAGTCCACCGTTACCTTCTTACTAGAATATAAATAGAAAAGCTACGTCATAATGCCCTCTCAATTATACCTCCGCTGTGAGTTTAATCTATATTTAGCCGGTGAAATTTCGCTTATTAAGATAATTCTCTCCATCAAACGTTACCCTATTTAAAGTGTACCTACCTACGCTTCTCCTGTTTGAATTATATTTTTTTCGCAACATTAGCTATACCTTATAACTGTTTTCTATCTATACATATAACAAATCTGTAATTTAGTATATGTTACTAAACTTTAGACACACAATAATAACTATAAATGCCAACATTGTAGTCAGGACCGTTTTTTTTAAACTATTCGGGGTTTGCATATTAACTGTACTAGAATACATAAACCACGACCATAGTCAAGTACATCAGTAGCCGTAAATAATTCGGTCGTCCTTCATACGTCCAACTCTCAATATATACATCCTCCTTTTTGGCAATATTTAAGTCCCAAAAAAAAACACCTCCAGTTCAAAGGGGAGCTTTTTAACAAACGCTAGAGAAGCTTGGAAAATGTCTTGCCCCGATTCTGATTTTCCATTTATTCCATGCTCCCAAAAACATTGGGAAGAACCACTTTGAAAATTAGCTCATAAATATTTATTTGATACGTCAAATAGTTCAACCGAGCGTACTCGCCTTTTGGCTGTAAATACTTGGGAACCTGGACTGTGGCTTCAGGTAAAGCCTTCTCTAAACATGGGTAGCTCTTTAGATCCTGTTACTTTTCGAACTGCAGTTAGTTTAAGATTGGGTACGATAAACTGCATCGATGCCACTGTGGTCTCAACATAGATGACCTCGGACTCTCTTGACGTCGGACCCTGAAGAAGGATATAGACTACTATTTCACGCGAAAACTTATAGGAAGTCAGGTAAAGAGATAGATAAACTTTTTATTGCATCATCCGATTTTTTTAACAAGATCAATATTACCGCGAGCGAAGCTACAGGTAAAAGTTAGTAATAGTATATTTATTTAACCATTAAATATATTTTCATAATAAAGCACTTTGAAGCGATGACAATGTTTGCGTAGGTGGAGATTCTACAATACCTCTCTCAATTTTAAATCCTGTCACAAAGCATCAGCTGTAAAACATAAAAGGTACTTTTCTCCATTAGACTTAGTAATTACAAAGCTCTTAAGACTCATCGTCTGTTAACATCAAACTAGATTATGACTAAATGTATATACTTAAATATGTAAAAAAAAATCGCTAATAGCGCTAAAAATATTCGTTATTATATTTTACACCAGCAAACTCGAAATATCCTTACCTTATTAATTCGTATTAATATTATACAGCAGACAGTTTTTTTCTTTGTTTGATCTCCCTAAACATAGAAACAACCAGGCGGATTTCAAAAATTATTTTAATGTTTGATAGAACAATGATTGAGGAGGCTTTAGGCTATTTAAAATCACGTTAGAACCATCTAAACAATCCAGCAAAGCTGTATTGAAAAAGTTCCAGGGACGGGTAATTCTTTTAAAATAAGGTTTAAAATTATGTGAAGTGTACAGATACATTGTAATTTCAATTAATTTTATTATATTTATTTCCAATAAATCCATAAGTATGGACTTATACGTCAGAATGGGACTAAACCGGTTGTTTTGAGATAGTGCGTCTCGGACTGCCGGCTGGTAACACTGCGTGCATTTTTCGTATAAAATTACGCTGATCTTTTATTTAGGAATATTAATATATAGCACTACAACCCTTTAATCTACTATATTATGTGTACAATAGATATATTAAGTGACTAAAACACTTTGTTAACAAACGTAAATCTAAAAATAACATACCATACAAAAACCGACACCCAAGACATAAATTTTACGTTATTATAAATAAAATATAACATTGCGTATAAATAAAAACAGACTATTGTAACCACAAATTCCATGGCTTCTTTCATTTATGTCAGATATATAAACCTGAAATATAATTAACCTGCTTTCTAATGATCAAGGCTTTGTTTGCTTTCATTAATTATAAGATCTTAATTATCCATTGTATATTTTCCGGCCTGTGGATTTATTTATGTGCTTAAAGTACCCATTGTAATATAAAATGTACCACTTCCTTTACTGAATAACTTGGTTCTTCGAATCGAATCGGAAATCGGAATAGCTAACCCTACAATGCATACAGTATAGACGTCGTTTTATACTACCAATTATTTAGTCTGCTTAATGTTATCGGTTACTATGTCCTATGGTAACTAATAGCTTTGAGGCATCATTTTTGTATTGCCAACGCTTTAAACACATGTTGAATACTCGCTTGAATATACCCAACCTTTTCATTAAGCCACAGTAGAATAAAATTCCTGTAATGCTGTATTGTCCGTCAACAATTACATTCCAAATTCAAACCCGGTAGCAGCAGTATTTGGACAGTGACAATCACTCATTCAGTTATTTTGTTTATAGTATGACTGTACTACAAGCTAATTATATATGTAAAAGTAATAAAGGAAATATTAATACTTTTTATTGCAAAATATAGTTCAACTAATAAACAGTCCGTGGACGTTTTCCTATCAAAGATTAATTATATTCTAATCAATATCACAGATTAATAAATTCACGAACAATAATAAAGGTTATATGTTTTTTTGTATAATGTAAGCAATAAAAAAAACAGGTCAATAATTAGGAGAAAACATCCCAATATCGACAACATTCTCTAAATAGCTAAATATACCTACACATAAGATCTACAGAATCGGTCGAACCATTAAAGAGAAGAAAATATACTCATAATATCGTATAAATGCAAATTGGTTATAGTAGAAGCAGTTTAAAGCCAAAAAGTGCTTGATCTTGACGTGTGATGAGAGCTTCGCAGATGATAATAATTCAAAAGCGAATGAAGAAGTTAAATTATACAAATATAATATAAACAGAATTTTGGTAAAATAAGACAAACAGCGAAATCATACTTGCCATTGCGAATGACATAATAAACTTCGTTATGGTCGACGTCTCAAGTTTATAATATTTATAACATCGTGGAATAGAATATTGCATCAAGGATAAATTATTCAAAGTTCTAAGATTTATATTATCAATTTTCTATATCATTATATTTTGCGTTGAACAGAATTATTTGGGTATGAGATAATTTATGCCTGGGATTATTGATGCTGAGTTTTCTTTGCGAAAATTCATCGCAAACAAATATCATGGCATTATTATAATGTAGCTAATTGGGAATAGCAATTTTGAAAATATAATAACAGGATTACAGTAATTTCAATAAAAAATTAATAAAAAAATAATAGAACGTCCAAACTCTGTAACGACGTGTCACTGTCCGTAATTACTACGTTTACTATTTACTTTTTTGATTTTGTACGTAATCTTTCGTTTTTTACTGTTGATAAAGTGACCGCGGTACTTGGACTGTGTTCCGTTATACATTGCGAGCACTGTAAGGTGTGCCGTCGATTAGTGTACTGAAAGCCGTCCTATAATAGTTAGCTATACTGATTACTGTTTAAAACGGAACGTAGTCTAATATACTGTTTGTTTTTTGTTTTGTTTGTACTAACGTTTTTTTTTTATTATTTAACAGTTTTTTTATAGCTAATGGAATAAGGCTTAATTCTTCAGTTGTATTGATTTTGTAAAAAATATTGGTTTTACTCTACAATAAAGTTTGAAATATTTCATGTTTATTTTAATAGCCGGTACCTTTGAATACCAATATTCAAATAATCAATAGTACAAGATGTCAAATATCTGGACGCTGTTGATGACTTGATTAAAGCACTGAGTGTACCTTACCTCGAAAACTCCAGTACTCACAGTACTTAAATGGCGACGATCTACGATGTCATATATTTCCCTAGTCACTGCGGCAGTATACTGTCAGCCATAACGGAACGAATTTCTCCGCAGTAAGTGTAGTAAACAGTGCTCTCAGTATATAACGGAACACACCCTTGAAATCAGTCTGAAGCTTAACATTTTTAGATGTTTATGCAAATATATATCTATATTAAAACTAGTTATTCCTGTAGCTCAGTATATATACACACAGTTATTGCATTCTTCTCGATATTATATTTTTAAATATTGAGCGTCATTTCTATTTCCAAAAACATATTAACTGCGTACTTGCGGAATGGAATGAACATTTGTAGTATAGAAATTAATCAAAATTGATTGATAGAAAAAAATATATCCTTCATTAATTTGAAAAATAGTATCAATATTTCTTATAGCCAATAAAATATAATATAAAATATTATATATATATATATATATATATATATATATATATAGATATATATATATATTTGAGGACTTACAAAGATGGTTAAACGATTTGAAGTTATATTTAACAAAACAAACATTTATTATATATAAGGCATTTTAAATAACTCGCTAAGCTTTACATGTACATTAAGAAATTATAAAAATATTTCATAGATTCGTAAAGGATCTAGACATTTATTAATATACATATTTATTACATAGAGGTGGAGCTTATGAAGTTTCGAAGCGATGATAACTCAGTGGTAGTCTGTACGACTTCGCGTCAAGGGACGTGAGTTCGAACTCACCTACAATGAGCTTGAGCTTTCAGTGAAGGAATACATCATGAGGAAACCGTAGCATGGTGGTAGGGCTTTATCTAATGCCCACCAGGCTAACTACCACCCACAAGTTGAAAATCTGGCGTCAAATACCAATAGGTGTGTTCCGCCAGTTGCACTCGAGAGCCAGTTCCTACACAGGTTTAACATGTCTACCAACTTGGGCCTTATCGTCACTTAAGATCAGATAAGATAATGGCTATAACGCTAAACCTTAAGTATATAAAAAAAAATATTATTAAATTCAGAAAGTAACTTCTTGTAGTATTGATCCAAGCTTAAAAATTATTGTTTTTCTAATAGAAAATATGGTAATATTATATTAGTATTATGTATTGTAATTTTATATTCCGTACACTTTCGTGATCAAAAAAACACTCAGTAATGATATACCTAATAGTGCAAAAGTAAATATTATTTTTATTTCAATAAGAATTATTATTTATCTCCTTTATAAAAAAATCGTTGTCTGTAAACACCTTATTGAACATTTAATTAAATTGATTTGATTTGCGTACTGAGTAATTACATTTGCATATTAACTTAATCTAACTTAATCCTGTCCTCTTATTTAAACAGGTCGTTAATAAATAGAGCCTCCTACATATTTATGACGTAGAGAATATTTGCTTATTATAGAAAAAAAAGCATGTTCCCTAATATAATACCTATTTACCTACCGAGATTCATATAATGCAGACACGGGTCGTAGTGCAAAATTCTAATATGCCGGATTTTTCTAATGCCCGTCTAGCTAGCTACCACTCTCAAGTTGAAAATCTGCTGCCAACGCTATTGGTGTGTACCGGCAATTGCAGTTGAGAGGAAGTCCCTCAGGTAGGCTTTGCATGCCCACCAACTTTAGCCACATCGTTACATCAGGTGAGATTGTGGACATAACAGTAAACCAACGAAATATAAAATATTTAGACATATATTGATTTACGCGTACCGTATACTTAGTAACGGTTTACTGGAGTGTATATTTGTACAGTTTACTGTACAACTACAATAATTAATACCACAAGTTCAACCCCCGATATTTTAATACTAAAATTAGTTTTGAATTTGAATATATATAACTTTCTCACAGGTACGCTCAACGGAAGCCCATTCACATTCCACAATACGATTGTTCCACGCTCTAAGCTGTTAAAGGCTGACTTCAAATAAAGACTTCGTTCATCAATTGTTTATCTTAAATGAATAGCATTAACATTAATATTTTACTTCTGATATATAAAATTAAATTTATTTAGTGAATTAAGATTTATCTGCACGCTGAACTCTGGATTAATCTGATACTAGCATAAGCTCTGTTATTTGAATATAACTGTAATATTTATGTAATGGCAAAATTTTATATATGGACCGTTTATTTTGAAAGTGGTGTAAGTCCATTTTCTTTTGTTTCGAGAAAATTAAAGGTTTAAAGTACAACTATGTTTGTTGATAATGCAATTTCATTTAGCAACCGAAATTTAAGTTGTACAAACCATGGGATTTTTTTGAAAAATTAAACACGGACTAGTTATATATAAAAAAATTACATTAAATTAAGCATGAATTACGTGATAGCTCATTTTTCTCAAAAATGGACTTACATCACTTTTAAAATAAACAGTCCATATGTCAAAAATTATAATACTGTAAAAATATAAGTTCTTGACACCACTATATAGGCGTACTGTAGAAGCATTGCAGTATCGGGTAATAAAGAGAAATAGACTAAGACTTAAGTCTTCTCCGTAATAAATTGAAAGTACTTCTCTTCCAATGAGATACAAAACGTTCCTTTCGTAACTATGTATGTTTTTCTTATATTTTATGGCCACAAGCTTACGTGATGTTAAGTGACAATGTGGTTCAAAGATGGTGAACACGCTAAGTCTATTTCAGAGACCAGCTCTCAAGAGCAACTGCCACCACATTTGGAGGTGCTTGGAGGAATTTGACGGAGGCTCGACAAAGTGGCCAAACGTCTGGCAACAACTTTTTAAATGCAATACTTATTCTTTGGCAAACGTATTCACCAACCCTCTGATTGTGAGATGCATCGATCTGTCAAAATGTACAAATAATTACGACCTATATATAAGGATACATCTCTGTCAATCAGTTTTGTTAGATCTTTCAATATGTATATTCCTGTTTCATTATAACCTCAACAATAACGACAATCCTTTGTATGTTTTTTCTGTAAATCTACAACTGCTAAATAATAAATTATAATAAATAAATAAAACCCGATAATCAGTTCTAGTTACACCTACAGTGAGGACTTAGCTTAGGCTGAGTTGTGCGGCTCTTAGAATGGCAATCTTGTTTGTTTGAACGTGTTAATCTTAGAAACTAACAGTCGGATTTCAAAAAATATTTTTGAATGTAATATAGCAATCATTGACGAAGGTTTAAGGCTGTTTAATATAACGCTACCATCAACAGGAGCAAAGCTATATTGAAAAAAGTAACAAAAACGGATAAAATATATTTCATTATTTTTTATCAATTCCACGCGAATGAAGTCGCAGGCACAGATTAGATTTAGATTATGCGTTACAGACCGTGGAGATTACGTAGAATCATACTCAGAGTCTGGTTCCACAATCGTTATATTTTACAGCAGACCTTCCGCTTACTAACAACGTATATTTCGTACAGTCGAACGTTCTTAACTCAACTGAACTGACTAAACTGCCTCCGATGTGTCGCTTCAACTGAATTGAATCTCTAGCCACACACACACAAGTTAGCCTTCTCTACCTCTTCTTTATTGAAGCGGTGAGGATACTGCTTCAGGGTTACACCCTTTTCAGTGGTTTCGTTGCAGTTAGCGGCCGCTAACTGATCATTGAAGTTTTTCCAACTTAGAGATGAAGTTGGCTGGACGTGTAATAGCCGTGCACGCATCGCAATTATATAGTAATCTATGTTATCAACTACCATCCTTTTTATTAATTTAAAGTATGTGCTAATATTAAGTGTCCATATTAATAAGCAGTAGACGTGGTATTTAACATATGTGAATTCATAGGTGTCTCTACAATTTTTGAGTTAATTTTAATTTTACTTTTACTTCATACTTTAATGTAACCCTGTAACCGTATATTCTACAATAAATATGTTTCTGCCTTTCTTTTCAAACATTTTCCACCGCAACAAATGTCACGACCATAAACTGTGAAGTACAAATTTGAAACATTTTCCGTTTGATTTATTTCACAATACATGTTTGGAAGTTTAGAGGACTGTTTATCAAAGTTAAATTTTATATTTGCCCGTCAGTCCTTCGCCCACGCGAAGCGGTTCCCTTTACGTCAAATATAATATCATATTATCAGAAGCATTTGTATATTTGTTATCTCCGTGGTTGGTAAATGTAAAAAGGGCAACATAATCTTTCTTTTGATTTGAATTTTCGTTGAACGGGAAACATCGTTATGAAAATGTAGTATTAACTTATTATGAACATAGAATTATGAAACTATAGGAGTATTTACTATTTAGTAGAGTAGGTAGGTAACCTGCCTAGTTAGCGCCTTCCGATTGAAAATCTATCACCAAGCACCTATTTTAGTAGTTGCAAATAAAATACTAAAATATATTAAAATACAAGCAAGTATTTTAGTAGTTGTACTTTACGTGAGATCCTTTACTGGATATCATAAGCTATGTTACATTATAAAAGTTATTTACAGGATGTAGATTTTTATACGTTACAGATTTAGCGTTATGACTACAATGTCACCTGATGTTAAGTGACGTTGCCCAAGGCGGTGGGCACGATAAGAGTAGCGGCTCTCAAGTGCCACTGTCGGAACACACCTATAGGATTTTGGCAGCAGATTTTTAACTTGAGAGTGGTAGCTAACCAAGCGTTAGAAGAAGCCCTACACCATGCAGTACACCATGCAACTTCAAAAAGGAACAAAATGTTTCTAATAAAGCAATATAAAATAAATAAATAAGTCATACTAATATTATAAATGCGCAAGTAAGTTTGTTTGTTTGTTTGTTACACTTTTCACGCCTAAACAGCGGTTTCGATTCAGCGGAGTCGGTTATGATGAATTTTAGTATGGAGATAGATGGTAACCTGGAGATGGTAATAGGCTTCCTTTTCTCGCAAAAAGTTTATTGAAAGTAGGGTAAAAGGAAGGTTAAACTTTGTATGAAACTTTTTATTGCGTCATCCGATTATTTTGACAAAATCGACATTAGCGTAAGCGCAGTCCCACGTATAATCTAGTCTTTGATTAAAAATATCTCACCTAGATTTCTCAATTCCGCCATATTTGCAACGTAATACTTTTTTCTTTATATATTTTATGATTGGCCTAGACCTCAATTAAGATTGATTAACTAATTTAAATGGATTTTATCGCGGTTATTTATTAAATTAAATTAAATCCAGACGTTTCGAAAGCCGTTTAGCCTTCGTGGTCACGGGGCGGAAAAGCTTTGATAAATAACCGCGATAAAATCCGTTTAAATTAGTTTTATTTCGATGAGTAGTATTTGCGTAAACATAAGAAATCATGATGTAGATGAGACTTAGACTGATAACTTGGAGTGCAGGGATCGAAACACACTTATATGCCCTGATGGTTTTTCAACTTGGGTATAATACCTCACCCGGCGGACATTAAAAACTTTCCCAGCACCATGCTCTAGTTTCATTGCAATGTTGCTCTTTAACGAAGAAAGTTCAAGTCCTAACCCAGAAAAAAAAACAATACTGGCTAAGTTGGTAGCGTGTACGGACGCCGTGTCATTGGATGTAAGTCAGAATCCCTGCAATGAGCCTAAGCTTTCGCGGTGAAGGAAAACATCCCGATGAAACCATACTAAGGTAGTAGGGCATATTCTAATGTCTAAGGGGCTATCTACCACTTTCTAGCCGCAAAAACCTATAAGTGTGATACGGCAGTTGCACTTCAGAGCCAATCCCCCTACCAGGCGTAGCATGTTCACTATGCTTGACCATTTTGTTACTTAACATAAAGTGAGATTCTGATCATAACGTTAAATATTTAACTATACAAAAGCAAAAATTCACTGAGCCATTATTGCTACTAAAAAACATTTTAATCGAGTTCTTAGCAATATGGTTCCGATTTTTTTTTTCGTTTCTATTTTCATTTTATATTAAACCACATATTTGAGGTTACTTTCCACCATCCTTTTTGATAATAATAACAGATACAATTGGTGTACTCTGAAATGACATATCCTTAAAATAGTTAGCTATATGTTTAACTTTATCCCGAAAGCAATTTTCTCCGAGAAGAAAAACAAATACGACCGAGCAACCGCACCGACGGACAATAAAATACGCCCTCGCGTATAGAGAAACGATGTTTTCATGCCTCTCGTATCTTGACAGGGACCTCGATTAGGGTTCTCTTGGTCGGAAAAAGCGGAAACCCGTCCATCTGTTTCTTAATATACAAAGTGTCCTGTCAATAGACTCAAATTAAAAATACTATTGCTAAGGATAAGCGGAAAGTACTCGTATCGATTGGCTGAATACTTTTTTTACATTTACTATGATATTTCATGGTTAGATTTTTAATCTATATTCCTACTAATACTATAAATGCGAAAGTGAGCTTCACAACGCTGACGCTTTCACGCCCAAAGTTTTTTATTACTCATGTCTTCATATAGAACCTATATGCTAAAAGAAGATGGTTAATTGGCTCAACAACACGCGGGCGAAACTACTAAACCAATAACATGGAATTTATACAAAAGTTTCTTTTTATCACATAGAGATTCACTTAAGTTTGGATTTTTTGAAATTTCTTCCCCAGATGGGAAACGGTATAATCAGTGGTGGTAAAGATTGTATGGCAGATAAAAAATAAAACACCTAATGACTTATAATTTAGCACCAAAACTTCCTATTGAAAAGAAATGGTGGTAGGGTTTATTCTAATACCTGCTTGGTTAGCTACCATCCTCAAATTAAAAATCTGTCGCCAAATACCATTAGGCGTGTTCTGGCAGTGGCGCTTGACAGCCAGTCCTTCAACTAGAATTAGCGTGTCCACTATCTTGGGCCACATCATCACTTAATATAAGGCAAAATTGTATCAACAACGCTTAGGGTTTATAGTATTTCATTATTCATTTGACAGGACGAGCCTGAACGTGTCTTCGTGACATGTTTGATTTTCAAAAATTCATAAATAGAAAATAATTAATATCATTTCTTTTTCTAATAACAGAGTATTTCAATGAGTTCTGAATCTATCAATATATAAGATCTACTCCTGAACTTATTGGGATGGGACCATAATTATTCGGACAAAAGCTTTCGTTCTAGGTTACTTAGTTTTTGGATTCCAACGCGCCATTGTGATTTTTTTTCCGATTTACTTTTGTATTTCCAGCTTCACGAGCGGATAACGGCTAGTATCAAACATAAAAGTAATGGCGATCGAGATACCACATACATATATATTCGTGTATTACACATATTGAAATCGGAGATAAAATTCATGGCCATTTATCCTTCACCGTCCTCAAAACACCCTCCTCATTCAGTTTGCATATCCCAACACTGTCATAGTTGGTCATATTCTTTTGTCAAACAAGTGTGTACTACAATCCTATTTCATACAATACTGACAAACAAACTCTACATTTTATGGTTATTGAAAATATTTTAAGACTGTCCTATGTGTTGGTATGAAATGAGAATAAGGATTTTTACGTCGCACCTAACTTCGGGTTTCTATATAAGTTGTATGTAAACAGTATAGTTTATTTATAGATATTATTTAGATCGAAGGGACGCTCGATAGTCATATTTTTGCATGTCATAAAATCCAGAGGCAGAACTCGTGGTGAAAATTCATAATCTTATAGAGATTGGCAAATATTTATACAGGATTTGTCATATATTCCTTCATATATATCATACATGGGAATATACATTACCTCCAATATTAAATACATTATACAATAATTGTGTGCAGGAATTGATGGAGAGGCTGGAAGTACCAGAATGTGGCAAAAGGGAGAAAATCAGTGACGGTAAACCTAGCAAAGGAGTACTAAGAGTTGATGTCAAAAGCTTTCGAAACGGTAAAGCGATAAATCTTGTTGAAACAAATCCATTGTGAAACACTCGGAAAATCTAAATATAAACAACAATACGTGATTTAAAATAAAGCACGCAAGCAAAATAAAACGGAAAATACGAAAGATTTTATCTTCGATACACGTACGAACGCGCTAAGCTTCTTTATGAATAGAAAGATTCTCCTTGTTCCGCATGTGAATCTTTTCAAAGCAACATTTTATATGTACCAGTGAATAAATAATTTTAAATATGAAACTAAGCTTACCGATGCTTGTGTAATCGATTTCTATCCACGATCATAATCCGTTGTGACCAAAGCGGAATAAAATATTATTTTGGGACTACTCAGTAATAAAGATCCATCAAATCATATACGGTATTTGAGTATTACATCAAACACAAACATAACATACATACGAATAACATGGAACTTATATTCTAATACAAAAGTAAATGTGATTTTATGGGATGCCAAGAAAAGTTTTCTAAGAAGTATTTGTACATTTACTACGCAACAATAAAAAATGGTTCGATAGATTTAGAAGCCGAAAATACATTTTCCGTATCAGTTTAATAATGCTTTTGCAATAGTTAAATAAAACAATTGCAATGGAATTAAATAAACGTTTTTTTCTGGACCCATTCACCTCAAACATATTAGAAATATATGTCTATTCTACAAACAAACTGCCTAGAAAGTCTAAAACCCAGTTTACTAGATCAGTAGATGTACACCCAATCAAGCAAGGTAGTAAGCACCTTCACCTAACTACTGATAAATTATTCTTGGCTTTGTTACTGGTAGTAAATAAAACACATTTAATTAATAGGGACTGTATTTAATTTCTTATACGTACATGAAATATACATTGCATTGTAATAGGTACATTTAAAGGTTAGAGACGACATAGAATAAACAACATTACAAGACAGAAAATCCACGCCAGAGAGTGTTTTATGTAACTAAATTATATATTTATTTCTAATGTTAAAGTTTAGCGTTTTTATGTACAATTATTATTGTTTTGACTAGTCTCTTAAAAAACATATTTCTGTAATAAATCTTTATCCTTACTAATGTTATAGATGCGAAAGTGTGTTTATTTGTTTGTTTGTTACGCTTCCACGCCTAAACTGATAAATCGGTTGTGATGAATTTTGGTATAGAGATAGATGGGACCTTGAAGACAGTGATAGGCTACTTCTTCCCGCGAAAAACCTATTGGAAGTGGGGTAAAGAGAGGAATAAACTTTGTATGAACCTTTTTATTGTGTCAACGGATTTATTTAAATTTATAAATATTTATGTTTATGAAAACTCATATGTTTATTTTTTATATGAAATATGACGGAAACAGATAATAATTTACACACATACTTACAATAATTTACTTTTTACAACCATACATTCTACAAAAGTTATATCCATGTCACAAAAATCACAGCCAGAATTAAAACAACAGTAAATGCGAAAAAGAAATAAAGGAAAATATTGCGGCTGACAGCAAACCACTTAAACCCTATGCGCTTAATCCTTAGGTGAAATTCAATCGCGCGTTCAATACACATCCATTACTCAAAACTTTACTTACAGTCATACCTAAACCGATCTGTAGTTGGCAGAGCTATTACAAAATACCATACATTCAGAATACTATTTCATATAAACTTCATATAATAACTATGATTAATCAGATCTTAAAAGAGGTAATACATGGGCCAATATTCCCTGTAACCCTTCTATAATGAGTCTGGACGATAGTGCTGATCCGATCCTATTGCTTGCCTAACATCTCTGCTGACCAGGATGTGTAATAACATACCGGTACGTCAGGGAGCTCAGTCATTCAGCAGAAAGTAGTTGTATGCATAGAATCGAAGTTTTGTAAAATTATCTCCACAAGTATTATAAAGTATAATGTCTATCTTATCTTACATATTTATATATATATGGCATACATATTAGGCATGATATAAATACTAGAAATCGTGGCAAACCTCTTATTTTAGATTCAGTAAGACAAGTAAAAGTTTTTTATTATAGCTATTCGGTTTTACAATAATGACCCAAAGCACATTACCTAATTGCCTGACAGTAAGTTCAAAAACGATGTCAAACGGGTTTTGATGTTAAAAAGCTATTATAGGGTGGATCAATATATGAGCGATGGTTATGTCTTGAATTGACACCCCTCTCAGTGCATCCGCTAATAACTATTATAAATACAAACAATTAACCATTACATAAAATAATACTTGGAAGAGATGTAAAATCATAAACCTGTAGATCTGGTGTCTTACCGGTTATTCTCCATGACTGCGTTACTTTCCAAACCGGTGGTAGTTTTAACGTTTATAAGCGCCTTCTTAGGACCAAAATTGAATAAAGATTTTTGATTTGATTTGAATACTTATTAGCGTTATAGTCTTACTCTCACCTGGTGCTAAGTGACGATATGGCCCAAGATGATGAACATACTAAGCCTAGTGGAGGGAATTGGTTCTCAAAAGCAACTGTCAGGACACACCTATAGGTATTTGAGCGGCAGGTTTTCAACTTAAAGGTGTTTGACAGCTAGTGAAAGCCCTACCTCCTTTCTACGGTTTCATCACGATGTTTTCTCTCACTGAAAGCTCAGACTTATTACAGGTAGATTTGAACTCGCGTGCATAGACGCGACATCATTATAACTACATATACATATAACTGAGTCATCATCGCTTTAAATAATATTGCATTAATGTTACTAAACAACCAAAAAAATTACTAACAAACATCGCTCCCTCTAAAATAATTCACGCTTATCGAGCTTTTTATCAGCGGGTTAACACGGGACATATTAAAACTTTTGTTTATTATCGTGATTTATGAAGAATTGCTTTTAGTTATAAATACCACAGAAACGCTACCTAGTTAGCAAACTGAAACACTAACGAGCCATAAAAAAGAATTATCGTATATATGTGGCAATTATTTATTCAATTTTTATCAATTGACGTAAGCTTGAATCTTTAAGATATGCTTACACTTTTGTAAAAGGAAAATACATCGAATAAAACCATAGCATAGGAGTGGAGCACTTTTAAAGTGAAAACTTCTTTACCGTCATTGTGATTTGAAACTCGACGAAACGTAAAAGCGACAGTAAAAAGTAATAACCACATTTTTCTACAGGACATCACGAGCGAAAGAATGAGATAGATGGCATTATACAGTGTTTCTGACTGGGTCCGACCGTTGTACGTGTATTAGTATGTGTATGCCCGCCTTCGTATTGCGAAGCCAATTTTAAAGGTTTTACATCTATCGTCTGTTAGCTACACACACTATTTTTTTTCAATACTTATTTGGTCAGGTAACACTGGGTATGTTAACCCAGAACACATATTGGTAATAATTCACAGGTATGAACACAGGTACACGCTTAAGAACCAAATTTCGCTACCAAAGCTCAGCGTATTTTTACGTTTTTGGGTAATACAGACATTTAACATCAGAGAAGATTGTATAAAATCGTAAATCATAAAAATATAAGACGTCGCTTGTCGTGGTTTGGGCATGTCATGAGAAAAGAAGAAACGAATGTGGTGAGAAAAGTAATGGATATGAATGTTGAAGGATGGAAAAGAAAAGGAAGACCAAAGAAAAGATGGATAGAGTGTATGAGGAATGAGATGACAAAAAAAGGTATTGAATGAAGAGATGGCAACTGACAGAGATGTATGGAAGAGCAAAACGTAATGTGTCCACCCCAAATTACTTGGGAACAGAACAAGATGATGACGATGATATATTTGACATATTTAACTTTTTTTATTGGTAATTATAATCCTTTTTTACTAATACAATGGTTAAATTTTAGTATATATCCCTATGTATATTAATTTCTAAATATGTAGAGACGTTCAATAGTATCCTCCTTTGTTTCTCAGCCACTTTGCTACATTATCTTTGATTATGAACTATTAGGGAATTTTAATTATTTTTTTGAATCCCCATTTTATCCACTTTAGACCAGCAGACAGCGATGACTGTCATAGATTTAGGGTTTATTGGCAGTCGCCGTTTATTAAGACTAAACTATATTTAACATCAGGCGCAGTGCAGTCACTATGCTGCGCAACGTAAAAAAAGGCCCGGGAACTGCTTGGAGTTTCCCTCTTTGCCTCACGGTGGATCGCCTCCCAATCGGTAAACCCATGGTTTGCCAAATAGTCTCTCTCTGTGTCTTGACTTCACTGATATATTTCTTATCACCTTAACATGAACACAAAATTTTAAGATATAATAGTGAAAATGTTGTCAAAAGTATGCTTTTGACAAATTTCAAGCCATTAAATCCCGCGATAAGTAGAAGAATTACAAATACATACACTGAAACGTGAAGCCGTTTAATTTTGATAGAGTTTCAGGATAAAAAGTAGCCGTGTTAATCCAGGGAGTCAGCTACTTCCATGTCAGATTTCATCAAAATTGATAAAGCTGTTTGAGCGTGAAGAAGTAACAAACATACAAACACTCACAAACTTACGCATCTATATTATTATTAGTAGATAGTATAGTTATAAAGATATTTAAATTATCTTCGATTTCGATAATCAAATCAATATCAAATAACGCCATGATTCAATTAAAACTATACTCAATACCGCTTAACAAATCGTTTCAAATAATCTGCGGTCGCCCCTACCACGATTATTCTACAAATTTATTATCTACATTAAGAAATTACTCGTTTCACGTCAAACTTAATGAATAAAGTTTTAACGAGTTCCAGATGTTACGTGAAACGCGATTGATGAAGATTAAAAATTTTATACCTAACAGCTTACCAAAGTTCTCTAAGAGCGATAGTTTTCGTTAAAGATGGATTCTTCAGTCGGAATAAACTAAAAGTATTACGGTTATGAAATTTATGTTCTGAAACCTTAATGGTACCGTTATTAGTTATTTGCGAACCCGCTATTATACTGTGTATACACTGGCTGATCCTCGACCATGATTTACCTAAGTATAAAACAAAGTCTTGTCAAATAAAAATCATAAATACTTTATTGAAAGTATGTCCTAAGAAGGCATCTATGAATTTAAAAACAACGTCAATCGAGAAGAACAGGTGAGAAAGTCGAGAAAGGAAAAAAATACTTAACAAATCATGAATTCACCGTGCGAGTGCCGGCTCCGTCGAGTTATAGAGAGAGAAACTCCGATCGAATACTAATACTTAAGACACAGATTTAGGTTTAAGAGCCCTTTTCCGACGCATGTCAACACAATCCTTCACTACTCGTGTTTCTCTCTCTATTTTTTTCTCTACCCAGCTAAATTTAAAGAAAAAAAACCTACTACAAACTCTCAGCCTAAACTTATTTAAATATTTCTATTTGGTATAATTAATAAACTGCTAAAATATAAATATAATTAAAAACCTTTTGTCCACGTGACCTGTTCGAGCTCCCACTAGCTAATTTCCCTATAAAGCCGTTATTATAATAGAAAATGTACGTGCCGTGACGTAATTTATTTTATTCTGTAATGAAAATTTTACTGTAAGACTTTGAAATGCGATATTCAAATAACTTCGAGATCTTAAACGTTGATTAAAACAGCGTCTACGTCTCAGACGTCCATTTATCAATGCACCAGCTTTTATTTGAATGCAAAACGATCTATTTAAAGCCAAGTTAAATTTTCCAACTAAAATCTGTTTTCTATTTTAACTTTGCAAAAGGTTTCTTATTCAACATTACTTTAATTTTTCTCTTGTGGTATTTGATTAATTTTCATGTTATTGTAAACAATATTAAAGGAAGAATGCCTCGATTTATCTTTAAACACTAGTGTACCTTGAAGAATTAATTTTTAAAATTATCAATAGGATCTTTTTATTCCTAATGACCCGTTAACGAGTTACCATATCCCAATTATATACATATCTGTCATGAAGCACTTATTATTGTGTTCTGGTAGCTGCATTTGAAAGTATATCTATGATACAGAATCTTAACATTTTCACCTTATTGGGTTTACATCGACTAATCCCAAAAATCTGGTCATTATGGCTGGTCTTCGCAATTGTGCTGAACACAGTTATGTCTCACTAAGACAATGTCTTATTAACCATGAAGGGATAAATATCAAATCGTGAACAACTTCCTCATTCCCCAACTATGCAACGAACCTGTAAATATGTACATGTAGATATGACCTGTAGAAATTAAGGTCAGGTGTTATAGGGAAGAATTAATCAAGATAATTAAAACCTGTCTACACCGAGACCCGTAATTAACTAAGCGAGCGGTTTAAATAAAAATTGTGTCATATGAACATCCTCTAAGAATCTGTAGATCCATAGTAAGTAGCGGAAAAACGTGTGGGTTGTAACCGCCCACTACGAAACGCGTCATCGACAAATAGACGTATATATTCTGCGTGGTAGGGCTTTTTCTAACGCCCGCCTGGCTAGCTACCACTCTCAAGTTGAAAGTATGCCGCCAAATACCAATAGGTGTGTTCCGGCAGTTGCACTTGAGAGCCAGTTCCTCTAAAGGTTTAGCGTGTGTTCCAACTTAGGCCGTATCGTCACTTAAGATCAGGTGAGACTATGGCCATAACGCTAAGCCTTCACTATAAAAAACTAGCTGGTCTAGCAGACTTTATTCTCCCAATTTCAGGTGTTTATAACTCGACCATAACACTACCTATCAAATACAGAAATACTAGGACAGTTGTCAGGATGAAAATTAGGCCAATATTCAAGTTGGATCAAGTAATAAACGTTCACAAAACTTCACAGATTATTTCGAGTTTAGCTTCGACGAACATCAAGCACCGACGTGGATAAATCGAAATAAAACTAATTTAAACGGATTTTATCGCGGTTATTTTTTAATTCTGATCCCGACGTTTCTAAAGCTTTTCAGCCTTCGTGGTCACGGGGCGGACTGAGGTGTAGGTTGTCCAGAAAAGTTCATGTTATTGAATAACATGACCGCGATAAAATCCGTTTAAATTAGTTTTATTTCGATGAATAATATTCGCGTATAATGTGAAGTGAAGCGCGTGAAGTGGATTAAGTTTTTTTATTTTACCGTACAAACTTAATAGGCATTGAATATGTAACGCGTTCGCGCAGTAAAACTCTTCTTTTGAAGACCCCAATGTTATATGCCAGAAAAACATTCACAGGTAGCAAATTCCATTCTCTGGTGCGCAAAACAGACGAAGATGCTAAGTACTTCCTTCGAATAGACGAAACAAATAGATGAAGGTCTATACGACATTGAGAAAGTTTTGCGATGGAATTGGAAAGGAGGTATTAATTGATGCAGTTCTTGCGCATATTCACCAAATTGCAATTGATAAAATGCCTACTGCAAGGCAGGCGAACCTACAGTATGGTGGACTTCTAACAACGCTTAGCCTGTCCAACATCTTAGGTCACATCATAACTTAACCTCAGATAAGATTTTGGGCATTACGCTAAACCTATTGCTACTGCCGAAACACACTATAGGTCTTTGGAAACAAATACTCAATTTTCAAGTTTTTACTACATTCATTCAACGCTTATATAACAATTGGCGCTTCAAAAATTATTAAATTGTAAATTGATTCAGTGGTTTTGGAGTTAAGCGCATTAACGGGTAGACAGAAGTTGCTTTATACCTAATATGTAAGGGTATGTTGTATTAAATAAAATTACACGACATCCTTCAATAAGTACCGGTTCTAAACCATAATTGTTTAATCGAACGAGACGAGGGTTCGATGTAACTGACACGTTCCGTAATTAATTAAAGCCCTTTTAACATATAATTCACGTCAATCAGGGATTTTATTTTCGGCATTGATTCAAGATTTATTCTTTAATTACAATTTGACGGTGAAATATCTAATTAGGCTTAGTAAAATTTGAGAAAAAGATTGGATTTTTTCATGTGCCTTGTAATATAGTTGGCTTTTATTTAATAAAATGCTCTTTGTGTATTTGCTACGGATATTACGGTTATGATAATCGGGTCTGGAATCCAGGCTTCTGGATAGTTTAAAATTATGAATGCAGTTATAGAATTATTTCGAAGATCCGATATTTTGAATAATTTCACTTACGAATATATCTTAGCTAATAGCGAAAAATATTGACATTATTTTATATGATTTAGATATTTTATATTCAAATATCCGCTACTTTTGGTTTTGGTTATGAGGTTTTATAAAATCCCCGATATGGATCATTATTTCATGGTATTGGAAAAATTATTATATCGTATGGGTTACAAATACATTGAATAGTATAAAATAAATTCATTGTTCACGTTCATATACTATCAATATGAAACACAATTGTTTGTGGTCGAACAGTTATACGGGTACAAAATTGTCGTCAAAGAATTATAAAATCTCGCTCATAATAAAGCGAAGCAAAAAGTTTTAACATTTATAAAGATATACATCTTTGACAGAGAAATAAATGCTTATAACGTTTTAACGTAAAAATCAATTAGTCTTTCGGATGCGGAAAGAAAAATGAAAAGAGATAAAAAAAAGGAAGAGCACAGGGATAGCCTACCTCGAAGCTACATTTATATCAAATTCCAAGTACTAAACAAGAAATAGGTACTTACCAATTTGGCCGACTCGAACTCTTGAATGGCCGATGCTTAATTTCACTTTCCAAATTTGTATTATTTATTTTCTCACATCAACAGAAAATATCCATGTGTTTTAATATGTAAAAAAATTCAGATATATATACGTATGTCACAGCAACAAAAATGAATAGCCTCGCCGACCATGCAGTTTACATACCTATCCAAGTGTCGAAATAGGTTGACTGGCTCATACGAATCTTTTTAATGGCACCCTGGATTTGTGTAAAAATAAAACCCAAACCGGCGTAAACATGAATATTTAATTATGGTAGGACACTCTCCTTAAGTACTCAATTATAGACTATAGTTAAGATTAAATTATATGGGTCACACGTAAAGTTTAAACACTTACTTTAAATGCTTCAGATAAGGTTTATTGCAAGTATAATGAAGAGTGTCGTCGTTTTGCACGTTTCGTTAAGTCGGGGTCAGCAGTGTACGCAAATTTTAGTGCTTTACCATATTATGCATAGAAAAATACATGAGTAACACAGTTTGAATGACACCTGAAAATTCTCTAAATACTACTTCGTTTTACAAAAAGGTTTGTCCAAATAAACCGATGAATATGTACAAAGAGATTATCAAATATAGCTCCTATAAACTTATCTATATGTATATACCTCCATGAACTTATCACCAACTATTCTTTGTATTTGGATAGCTTAAACGTCGTACTAAAACTGATTTTTACAATCGTTAGTATTTCAAGGGATAAACGGGAGTGAAATCGGTATCACCAACATTACTATTAATACGAAAACATATTACAATTTATGCAATCCTATTCATGAGATCCTACATAAATAAGCTCAGTAAATACATTCGAATCCTCACTCGCAGCTTTTTGTAACACTTTTTTATCAATCTGCCTACATGTTGTAACCTAAGTGGCTTTAATACATTTTACCGGACTTTAATGAGTGCGAAAGGCGCATAGCTGCAAGGGTGCCCAAGTAGCCGAATCTCGCCTTGGGCTGTTGATTTAGAACAAAGTATCACTAATCAAACAAATATTTATGATTGGAGCTAAAAAAGAAATAATGTCATAACTCAAAAAACAACAATATCGAAATACAAGTGTTTAGAATGTATACTACTCTTATGTTACACTTACCAGGGTGTTAGTTTGATTTATAATTAAACGGTTCTCAGCAACTTAAAATATTGCTCAAACTAAAAAATGTCATTATTAATATCCTATAAATCTAATAGTACAGTATAAATTATTTAAATATATTTTGAGTTGTGACAGCTGTTTGAGTGGATCTGCGATATATACATATTTAACAGTGTTACATATATCTGAATATTCTCGACATCGTTAAAATGGCTGTTCTAAATAAAAGCATATAAGAAAAACAAAATCTTAAAAAAGGGAGCGGCCAACATCCAAGTAAGAGTTAACATATACATGTTATGTTATATGTATTACCGAGTGACTGTGTCGAGGAAATATTAAAATATGATGTATAAAGAGTTTGAAGAATTATAAGAGAGAATTTTTCAAATGAAAGACCTTCGCATACTCGTCCAACTCTAAACTGTAAAATGTTGAACAAAGGTACCCCTCCTCAATTAAGGGTTAATGATATTCTTAATTAAATTTGGCTTAATATAAATAAATTAAGAATAATAAATAAATAGCGTTTAATGCCACATAAAAAGAAATATTTGGGGTGGACCACCCTTATCACTTAGGGGTATGACACATATTTTAAAAACGATTCGCAGACCTACTGAATATACATATAAATTTCCTAAAATTCGTTTAAGACGTTTCAGAGTAGTATGGCAACTAACATTGTGACGCGAGAATTTTATATATTAGATACAGTAATACAGCATTTATACATATTTTTTTCTGATTTTAGTATATTTTTTTGTGTCGTTTATAGCTTTAGTGCTATGGCCACAATCTCAAGCTCAAGCTCTTTGCAGGTACATTCAAACTCACGTCCTTACTCAAATTATCTCATAATCAATTTTCTCATTTCCATTTCCCAGCGTTATCAAAAATACGAGACACAAAATTGAAAATACATATTGAGAGTAAACTACAATGAGTGATTCATCTGTGTCATATGACATATTATTTCACTAGATAACGTTGCGAAAAATAAGGGTTAAAATTGATCTCAGAGCTCATGAATAATGTATTGACGGATCAAGTGCCATCTGGTGGGAGGCAGGAAATGTGTTTTAGGACGGTCAACTATTTCGCGTCTCAGAATTTATCTGACGTCACTCCAGGCAAAACTTACTGGTTTTATATAAACATTTATTCCGTACTAACTCTGAATTTACTTCTTTTTAGGCACATACTATAGTTCCTATATATCTAAAATACTATTTTGTGAGCAATTTTTCTGTATATATATGTATATGATTCGCGTATCATGGAAACGGATCTAACGATTTCGATGAAATTTTGTATTTCGACAGATTCTTGATATTTGAATGCAACTACGTATATATTTTTCGTAAATTTATTTTTGTCTAACATGATGATTAAACACATGTTTATTGCCAATAATAAGTTCATGCGTATGTAACATCATAAAATCTGGATGTTCAATCAATATGTGGTTCATATTTAGTAATATGTTTTTAAATAAACCTAAAAAAGAAAAAAACCGATCTAAGCTCGGTCACCCAGTAAATATCTAAATCTCATTTAACTATATTGCATGGCTATAAATTTAGTGTTGCCAGTGTGTATTGCCAGTAATGACATACGGCACTGAGACGTGGTCGCTCACAATGGGCCTGATAAAAAAGCTCAAAATTCAATTGCTCAAAGGGCAATGGAGAGGGCTATGCTTGGAGTTTCACTGCGTGATCGAATGAGGCATGAGGAGATCCGCAGAAGAACCAAAGTAACCGGCATTGCCCGAAGAAATGCTGAACTTAAGTGGCAGTGGGCTGGGCACATTGCTCGCAGAACCGATGCCCGATGGGGCCAACGGGTTCTCGAATGGCTACCACGTACCGGAGGACTGACGAACTGGTGAAGGTCGCGGGAATCCGCTGGATGCGGGTGGCGCAAGACCGGTCCTCGTTGAGATCTTTGGGGAGACCTATGTCCAGCAGTGGACGTCTTTCGGTTGAAGGGATGGATGGATGAATGGAAATTTAGTATGCTACACATATATTAAACACATATACATATATAGCGGTAAAAAAAAATACAGAAATTATTATGTACCTAAAATTTAAAATGTTTTAATAAGGGTCATTTATAATGATGTGTGTTTAAAACTAACTTTGAGGCAGACAAAGAACCAAACTTTTCAAATAAGTAGTCTTCTATAAGAAACTAGCTGACCTGGTAAACTTCGTATTATCTATAATCGTTGTTCTATAGCATCGCATAACACTCAAAAATAGTTTAACTGATTTTTATTATTTTTTAAACTTTCTTTTATACAAACTTTGTCCTGAAAATAACGAACACAATAAAAAAAGAATTATCCAATTTGATTACAGTCATTTAGAATTTATGCGCGTACATACATTTCGGGGATTCATTTTTATATATATATTACAGTATACTAATTTTGTGGTAAAATAGATTAAAAACATTTAATAAACGAGTCCTTGAAAAGTAATTTACCACGCACCCATTCCACGGGAATCCTTATTTAATATATTTTCTGAAAATTTTTAATGAAATGTCCATTTAAATATCTCGCTACCCTAAACCGTAAGCCCATGGGACATAATCATTCTATAGCACCTTTGTGTTATTTCGTTTTACACATTCAACGCCGGTTTTACTTATGGAACAGTAATTAAAACACTAAATTTATTGTAGACTTTCTCTTTAGTTTTTTTTATAGTTCAAAGGTTTTTTTAGTGACGATGAAGCCCAAGTTGGTGGACACTTTAAGCCAAGTGGAGAGTTTGGCTCTCAAATGCAACTGTCGGAATACACCTATAGGTATTTGGGGCAGATTTTCGACTTCAGGGTGGTAACTAGCCTGGTGGACATTACAAAATGCTCTACCACCATGCTATGGTTTCGTCACGATATTTTCCTTCACCGAAAGCTCAGGCTTATTGCAGGTAGGTTCGAACTCTCATCCATTAACGCGATGTTCGTTCACACTACCAACTGAGCTACCAATTTTATCATGTTATCATTATAAATATTCTAGGAAGTGACCTTTGACCATGTCAACAAAAAGATGACGGATGATATATTGAGAAACAATCGGTGATTATTTTACTGGACTGAACTGGAACTACTAACAGTGATGACACTAGGTCATAGGAAAGTAAAAAATATAGTCTCGACTATAGAATACAGTGAATCTGCTTATCTGTTCCGTCATTATACGAAGTGGATGTCAAAGTAAATTGACAACCCTTTATCGAATAACAAACTAAGAGATTCTCTTTAACACGAACCTGTCTGTTCGTCGCAATTAATTCCTCATCACAAGAACCAACGCTTACGACGTGACCTCTGGTTTAGTTCACGTCAGCTCCCCTGACATGTTGATGAAGTGAGAAACCGAGGAGGCGGGGAGGTCGCACTAAGCTGGGTATTATGTAAATCGCTTCGCAACAAGTGATCGCCGTAACATTTAATCATTTTAATTTAAAACTGGTAAAATCGAGGAAAATACTCTCTTTTGCAACCGGATTAATTATGGCATTATATTAGGACGTACAGACACCATGTCGATTATCGTACCGTCGTTAAACTATAGCGTGGTATTAGTATATTTGGTAATACTGTTCTGGCTGGATACAAGTATGAAGTTGAAATTCTAACATCAAGTTTGTTCCAGCAACTCCATTTGAGAACTTGCCCCGCCCACTAGACTTCGTGTAAACGACTAGAATAAATGCGAAAGTAGCTTATAGTCCCTGAAATAAAGGTAGATGAGGGGCCACCAGACTAGAAGAAAGGTCTCTGGTAATATGGGGTGTCTGGTTAGTGCATTTTAGTGGTTAGTGTTGGCTGCTGAGTAAGCACACGCCTCTCTTGCTTTGATATGAGCTCGGGTAATGCGTTTGCGCGTTACGATGAGAAAGTCTGTAAAGAATAGGATTTAAAACAACACGTTAACAAAAAAAAAGACGAGGAACCACCATGGCAGTTACAATGAGTAATCTTGATTCTCATCAGGCAAGTCTCACATACCCCTCTTATTTGCCCAGGCTGTAAGGTATTTCTACGGGAGATGAGATAATTAATTGTATAAATATTAATTAAACACAAATCACTATCTTCAAACTCGTGGCTTTACTCTCCTATGATAACTGGTGTCATCTTTTTTAACATAGCGAAATCTATTTTTGGATCTTCCGCTTGAGTTTGCCTCGTCAAACTGCGAAAGAGATATATGAGACTCGACTGATATGCAAGAGAAGTATTCAATAAAACCCCCGCATACCTTCCTTAGCTGCCAGAATACCGGGAGTCGCTTCTAGAAACTTCCTGAAATACTAGCTGTTATTTGCGACTTCATCCATGTTTTTCCCATCTGTCCGTAAAGTGTTCTTAGTCTACGTTGCGAATCTAGTCAATCAGGCCTAACCCTTTAAGATACTGTGATGGGTGAATAGATAGCTTTTATACATATATATATTACTAATCATCTCCCGATACTATGAGCATACTAAAATACATCGAAAAAAAAAAGACAAGAAACAATGAAATCCAAAAACTGTCTGTAACCATCTAAAAACGTTTCCCCTTCGTATGGTCATTATTTCATTGAGTTAGTTGATTTAACATCTAAATAAATGTATTTTCGTCATCTCTATATATAAATATTTCGTGTTACGTTTGTCCGCTTAGAACTGCTAAACAACTGAACCGATTTTAATCAAATTTTGCACACTGTGCGAAATCTGGTTCAACTCGAGACATAAGATATATTTTTTTTAAGTGATCATAACACAATAGATGTTCCGGTAGTCGATGTGATTGGCTACTGAAAAAGACAGAACAAGGTCCGCCAGCTCAGCTCGTTATATATAGATTTCCTACACAAACTTTGACACCCACTTCAAAACCCTTTGTGGTAACATTTAGAGTTATCCCTTCTTAACGATGTCTGCAGGATAAAGTTAACAGCCATTCTCAAATTCACATTTCTATCCTTAGAAGCTTGTTTTGTTTTACGACGTGTCTTACAACACTAAGTAATTTTAAATGTAATACTAATCAGTTAATAATTATCGTCTTATATATCTGTATATACATTTATACTTTTAATATATCCCTGGAATAAGTGACTAACAGCTTATAAAAAAACCAGAACGAGTTTCTTGCTACTTCTTCTCGATGACAGGGTTATTTTCCGAAACGGTCGTAGTTTTGACGTTCAAAAGCAATGTCCCAGAGCCTAAAATAAGTAAAGTTTTTTCTATTTGATACATAAAATTAAGCGTTTTTAAATCACATATAGTAAAAACAAAACAAACAATTACATGAAAATGAAATTAATCTAAATTAAAAATGAAACCCAGCCGGACACCAAACAATCTCCAATTATTTCCTATGGCTGTGCTTGTCACTTCGTTCACATAAGAAGCCCTGAATAACATAGACTATATTTATGAAAAAGATTAAATATAATTTGTGTTCCACGCGAACAGAGTCGCGGTCAGAGCTAGTCAACAATGAAGGTAAAAGGAAAAGTAATTCAGTAATAAAAAGCAAATTAAAATCATGTGAAAAAAGAAACAAAATGAGAATTTTAATCATTACTAATATTATAAATGTGAAAGTGTCACTGTTTGTTACGCTTTCACGACTATACCACCGAATCAATTATGATTAATTTTTATTTGTTCTCGCGAAAACCTTATTAGAAGTGAGGTAAAGACAACTTTGTATGGAACTTCTTATTACGTCAACCGATTTGTTTGACAAAATCAATATTAACGCAAGCGAAGCCGCGGGTAAAAGCTAGTAATATTATAGACATGGACCTATTGGCAAACTCGTCCTACGCACTCCATCTCGTATTGGCAAAATTCCTAATTTCACGATAAATAAATTCACTAGCAGTCAAAGTGCGAAGTTTATAAACTGGTATATTAGTTAACGTCGAAATAGGCGTGATGGAAAAATTCCCAAGTCTCGGGTACCAGAAGTATGAGAGGTGTATTTAGACTGCAAAATCTGTTTTAAGTATAGCAACAGTACGTTTCTGTGGCGTGGTTGTAAGGAGGGACGAGGGGATAGTAAATGGTTCGTTCGTTATTTGTAACAGCTGTTATGGGCACTGTATCTACAATTTGATTATTTTGAAAAAAGTTCGACAAAAAATGATTAATTTTATTTTTTATAATAAAAATATTAAATTGATATCTTAATCACTCGAAAAAATTAACGAAATTAAAGATTTCACAGTCAGTAAGCTTCAAACAAAATATATTGTAAATCTGCTTTGTTTTATCTTCATAAGTCTGCTGTATATATATATTTCAATAACAACTGCAATTAGGTAAAGCATATTAAGCAAATTGATCATGCATAAACATAACAGAACGTATTGGATAAATAACAAATTCAACCATTGGATTTCAGATTTTTATTGCTGTTATGATTTTTACACGTTTTCACTGCAAAATTACTATAATGCACTGACAGAAACGCGAGAACAGACATATCGTAGGTACGGGAGTTGAGAAGGACATACATGAAAATTTCAGGTAAGGTAAGCACGACGCTTATTCTAATAGTTCTTGAGTTTATTCGTTAGAAACAAAAATACAAATATTTCTCGTTATAATATTAGTATAGATTATTGTGTCCATAACTTTGTTCGCGGGGAACTAAAAATTATCTAATAATTTTGCCCGTTTGTGTAACTTTTTTCAATACAGCTATTATTTATCGGTTGTTGCGTGATATTATATAGCTTAAAGTCTTCCTTAATGATTGCGCTATCAAGTACAATATTAATTTTTGAAATCCGACTCATAGTTCCTATGATTAGCACGTTCGAACAAACTTTTCCTCTTTGTAATAGTAATATATATATAAATATATATGTACATATTTTGTAATTATTATTGTAATTAAAATAATAACAAAAATAAATTGATTTCATTATCGAAACTTTTTTTGTATTTTGTCAATACATATTTCTTTTATTAGTTTTTCCCGCCTCATACCGCGATGCGGATAAGGTTGTGCTCTACTCTCGACAAACCAATCAAGCAATTTTTCGCTCGTAAACTGCTTCTACCACAACCAATTTGCATTTATACGATATGTAAAAAAAAAACTTAAAAAAATACTTGGACGTCCGACTATTTTTAAAGGACATGTTCACGATAACTCCCGAAAAAATGGACTTATCGAGAAACTTATTGAGAAAATGTGTAAACGGAATATTTTATTCAGCTTAAAAACGAGGGGAAAGGGTGATTTGATTGAGTTATTCATTGCTAAAAAGGGTAGTACAATATTCGTCAGGCCAAACAGTTTAAAATAAATATTTAGGATAGTTGTGTATACTAAGATATATAAGAAAGAAATAAGGTCTGACGTAGACACCCAAGTATGCTCGCAGCCGTGATCTATTCTTAGCCCGGGGTTCGTTAATGGAAGTGCTCAGCGCCTTGAAGCCTGAAGAGACGTTTCTCGAAGTGCTGAGTTACTAAAAAACACCGTATCGTGATTCGTTTCAGTGCGTCATTTACTGGGAACCTTGTAAGGACTTAAACTATATTGTTTAGGTCAGTATTGTTGATTGAACTAACTTTAAATTAATTCTAGGCAAATTCTCATATGAGATTTCAGTTTGTTTCTTTTTTAATATTATTCTGTACTGGTTTAGCGTATAATTTAGCGACTTTGCATTAGTATTGAAATTTTCCTGAGCTGAACAATGTCATCACTTTACCAAAACAACAAACTGTTTCAAACTATATATAAATTTTAAATAAACATTTATTTGAACGGAAACCTTGTGGTTTATTCCGTAAAGAAAATTAAAAGTCATATAAAACCTTATTGTAATTGTTTAATTTTACATATTATATACAATCAAAAATAACACAGAATCAAGCCTCAACAATCCTTATGGATATTATAAATGCGAAAGTGAATTTCTTTGTTTGTTTGTTACACTTTCACACATAAACCGCTGAATCGATTATGATGAATTTTATACAAATAGATGGAAATCTGGAGACAGCGATATGATACATTTTCTCGAAAAACATTTATTGGAAGTGGAGTAAAGAGAGGGATAAACTTTGTATTAAACTTTTTATGGCGTCAACTGATTTGATTGCCAAGATCAATATGAACGCGAGCGGAGCCGAATATATAATCTAGTTGTAAATGTTTTTCTAAACATTTGTTGTCATAGTGACAGTGTATTTTTGAATTAAATAGAAACTCTAAGACTCTAAGATCGTAGCCATTTAAAAAATACTATACTTTCCCATAATCTAATATCTTTTTTCTACATTTACTGCTAAAAAAAGTTAAAGTTCCAAACTATTTTAATTACAGAAAATATCTTATTTACTATGTTTATGAAATGCTTGAGTATTTATTAAAGAATAGCTGCGTACTTTTAAATCGAACTGGGTAAACATGTTTTAATATATCTTAATTAAAACGAATAACGTACCTACACTGACTCAAAGCAAGTGTTGCAAGTAATAAATAATAACAAATTAAACCGCTCAAAGCCTGCGTTGGAGCTTCGAGCTTAAACACTTTTAATTAGTTTACATAAATCGAGATACGTTATAGGTGAAACTTTTTACTTTGGAATAAAGATAAAATTTTAATATTTTTTTTTTTAGATTATCATTACTTTTAAACTTAGTTTTGATTCATTTGTAAATTTTATCTCGTTAGATTAATAATATTATAAATTTTAATTTTATTAGACCTACGCAGTAAACTTATTTCAACAACTTCAAAGCGGTAATGGATGGATGGCTAATTGATAGTGTGTATAGGCGCCGCGTCAATGGACGTAAGTTCGAATTCCTGCCATGAGCCTGAGCTTTCGATGAAGGTAAATATCGTGATGAAACCATAGGGATTTTTCTAATGCTCGTGTGGCTGCTACCTCGTCAAGTTAGTAATTCTTGCCAAATACCATAAGTATGTTCCGGTATCTGCTCTTGGGAGTGAGAATCCCCATTAGGTATACAGTGTCCACCAACTTGAACCATATCGTCATTTAACATTGTGGCGAAATGCTAAAACCAAACCTTATAAGAATAAACAATCCTTACAATAATCTAACTTTGGTGTTACATACCTTTTTTTACTTGGGAAAATGCATCCCGGCCCGGGACTTAGAGAGGTATGTGGAACTCATCCAGCGATAACCACCGGGAATACCCACTAAAACCACACAGTACCATCCGTCGCATTTGCGGGACGATACGAGATCCGCGTCGCCATGCCCCAACCTGATTATAAGCCGGGACTTGTCCGACAGCCAGCAAAATGCAATAGTGGCCGGACCAAATACTTAGCCTCTATATGTTATAAGATACTTAATACTTTTGTAGATCACCCTGTAAACCTGGATCACTATTTGTTGTACCTGTTTATAGAATTAAGCTTGGTCACTTTTGTATTATCCGCAAATATTGAGACTATATAATGAACTATGTAGCAAAAACCCGGAACATGACATTTTTTTCAATACGCTAGCTACATAAGTTGAAAATGTTGTTGCGAATTAATTTACTGTCCAATTTCTGTCCGCATTCGTTATGTCGCAGTAAATATTCCCAGTCTGTTTATTTTTATTGTTTTTATTTATGATGTTAGCATGTTATTTATTTTTCTACATTTATTATTTTATTAATTGTGCATGCTGTAACCGTCTTTAAATACCTGCACAATATTACGCGTCTCGAAAGTGCATATTAAGAAATTAAATATTGTACGGCTGTTGACAGCCCTTAAATTATTAAATAAATAAATATATGTGTATAATTCTGTTTTATAATATTTTATGTGAAATTTAATATTATTCCTCTTTTAACGTATTATTTTATTTTAACGTATTATTGTATTTTTCGTTCTTCAAACTAATATTCGATTATAAAAAATTAAATCTTTATAATGTCCAGACAAAATTATATGTAGAAATTCTTTGATATCCTTAGGTATTAATCAATACATAAAAATGATTGAGCTAAATGAAGTTTCACTATAATCATAGGTATCTGCTAACGTAAACTGGGAAGATTTATTTAGGCATAATGTACACAGGCTCGTTTCAAAATCATAAAGGTAGGTGTAGGGTTGCAACGATACATCGAAAAACCTATCATATCGATAATACATTGTCGATATTTATACCAATATCATGGGACAAATTATCGATATAGTAATGAATGCGATGATGTTGATAAAGGCAATTATGAAATATCAAAATATACGTCAATTTTTCGCATTCAAACTATTTATTAATTAGAAATTCGATTACTTGTTAACTATACAAAGTTCTTGTCTCACTTTACATAAATACGTCATTATCAGAGGGCTAGCTATCGTAACAACATTGCATTAGTATTGGCAGAATATTTACAGAAAGGCCAGTCTGTCTACGCATGTTGTTATTCACTTTGCTAAGAAACTTGCTTTTAATGATTTTTGTAGCAAACACAACAAAATACACTTGCTACACACGGAACTACATAACAAATACTCGAAAACTATAGTAAAACTATAATTAATGTCGATTATTTAAATAATTAGTGCAAAAAAGACTGCTCGTGCGTTCACCGACATAAATTGCAATTAACTGCAAAAACGTTTCGGGGAATGCCACTCTCGCACGGGACGTGGAAAGGGTGAGATTAAGGAGGTGATATGCTCGTCGTATCGTATTTGCACTATACTTTTAACCGAATGACGGTCACTTTGCCAAAGAATGTTGATGACTTTTTCATACCACCTGGATGACTTTTCTAGAGAAAGTACTCTAGGATTAACCTAATCTAACCTGTAACGTTATCTTCAAAGGCGAAACAGCTTTCACGAGGTTTAAGTACTTACGGCACAAGACTCTTCATTCGGTAAATTGGCTGTAATAAAAAAATAAAACTATCACTAAACATAAATGAAAATCATCGCGTCAAAACAATATATTAAATGTATGTGGTTCTGTTTCATGCTCCGGGATAACTATCGATACGCATATCAATATTTTGTAACATATACATCCCTAAGTACGCGCGATGAAGCTGTAAAAAGCGTGGCAGTGCGGCACCCACACTTTCGATTTCAAACATTGTTATGCAAATTTCGAAAGCTTATGTGATAGCAAACATTCTATATGTTTCCTTTTTAATTTTTAGGCTGTAGTTTATTCCTTGTCTTAGTTGGAACTTAGATATGAAATGAATAAAGACATGACCCGAGGCCTTATATAATTATTTTATAAATTTTAAATCAAATCAATCATACTACAATCGTTTCGGAAACCATGGTCTCGAAATGTCTAGCATGGAAATTAGCCGAACTTAAAAATACTAACAATATTTTAATCCCATGCATTTTTATCTGCAATTGTATAATTGCGTTCTTTTGACCAATTTCTGTTTTACAATTATTTTGACTTGGTTTAGTTGTAATTCACGTAATTATGTCTTGAGGGATTGTCAGAAGTACAATTAATATAATTTAGATAAAGATTTTAGAATAGGTACTCAAATGAAAATATGATAAGAGAATAAATTACATATATTTACCGAAAGATCCCTTTACAAAAATTAATATAAAAGCTATGACGAATATAAACCTGGTATTTTTGTCCTATATAATATTTTATAACGAATGTATGATATAATTCACTGTCTTCTTGTTCTTCTTCTCCTGTTTCCAAATTATTTGGAGTCGGCGCAATACTTTTTCATTTGCCATAAATCTCAATTCTTATACACTCTGTGTACCTTTTCAGATTGACCTTCCTCTTCTTCTCCATCCATCAAAATTCATACCCATTACTTTTCTCAACACATGTGTTTCCACTCTTCTCATGACATGTCCAAGCCAAGAGAAACGATTTATGTCTCTTATTTGCAATTTTAACCATTTCTTCTATGAATTGGCAAAACACTACTCTATTTTTATTATCCTCGGTACATTTGCCAGGTTTTCTAACGTCTATTGGTATCTACGAGTGGGTGAACTGCCGTCGGCTACTCCCGACAAGGATTGGAAGCAATGGGAAAACTATTCCCAGTCCCGGTCAACTAAGGGAGAATGCTGAGTCTTGTATAGTTTGGTAGCAATCGGCTTCCTGTTCCAGACGTATATGAAAATAAATTTTAGGTTCACGCGAACGGGATCCATCGCACATATAGTATACTATACAGAATAACAATTATATGAAATCAGAAAAAAACGTGCTTCATTCATTTGAAATTCTTATAAATATGCTTTACATGTTATAATTAAATTTTATTATTAGATATTCACGTTCCTTTACAATATAACGTTTAAATTTGCCTATCTTCAAAAATAATATAAATATTCCAATCGACGAAGGAAAATCCCACGTGACAGTTCTATCAATAGAATAGAGTAGGTGTTTGTTAGCGTTTATTTTAAAAATATCTTCTTTTTAAATATCGCCCTTAGTTCAAAGTAAAATATTGAAGACGTATCTGCCTACAGGTTTTCGTAGGACGTTTTGATTCAATCGATGTGGTGTAACATTGTGTCGATTCACAAGCGTGGGAAGATACCTAACAATGAATTTTTTTATCTCACAATATTGCATTAAACATGAGACTACGATTTACCCTTATATAATTTGGATAAAACTTTATTTGTGAATCATATAAAATGCGTACTAAAAATAGAACCACAATTATTTATGTTGACGACTACAGATTAATGGAATTAAACTACCAATCGCGTGGTTAAAATAAAACCATGTTTTGATATTGATTTCAAATAGCTAACAATAAACATCAAATTAACTTTTTGCGTTCTATGTTCGTTAAATACTTTTGTAATGTTTCAAAAAATAAATCAGTTCACACCGCATTTACGGTATTATATTTTAACGCAAGTCAAAATACATATACAATGAGTCTAATTATGGGAAGAAATACTAGCTTACTTTCAAGTAAACCTCAAATACTCAGGAATACTCGAAAGATAATTCTAGGATAAAAACTTGATATAAAATTGTATTTAATCATATTTGCCCTTTTTTGTAACTTCTTTCAATACAGCTTTGTTTCTGTTGGTGGTCGCTGATGTTAAATAGCCTAATTATTTTTTTTGTCTATAATTAAGGTTTAGAGTTATGGCCATAGTCTCAAGACCCACGGCCCAAGTTGGTAGACACGCTAAACCTGTGAAGGAACTGGCTCGCAAGTGCAGCTGCCGGAATACACCTATTGGTATTTGGCGGCAGATTTTCATCTTGAGGGTGATTGCTAGCAAACCGGGCTTTAGAAAAAGCCCTACCACCATGCTATGGTTTCCTCAGGATGTTTTCCTTCACCGAAAGCTCAAGCTCATTATTGGTGGTTTGATTCGAACTCACATCCCTTGACACCAAGTCGTACACACTACCACAGAGCTATCATCGCTTCCTTCCTCAATGATTGTTCTATATATATATATATATATATATATATATATATATATATATATATATATATATATATATATTTTATCAGAAGACATTCTAAGATTAGCGTATTCAAACAAACTTTTCCGCAGAAAAATATTAATATAGATAAACGATACTTACTTTATTTTTATTTTATTACAATAATCTTTAATCAATTACACGCAATTAATAACAATTCTAGACAAAGTAACTTCTAAACAATAGTGACATCTATCACTTCTATCTTAGGATAGATTATTAATGAACAGACTGTTATAAGATATATATATGTAGATGTAAACCTGTCTGAATGTACATATATGATGCAACGACTGTACAATGCCGGTACCTAATAACGTTACGTTGAACAATGTCTGGGATAATGTACTTAACGGAATGGGAGAGGGGTCTAAAAGCTCGTTTCACTATGAGATGAGGTTATAATACAATTAGCAAACAGTCTTCATAGCTGTAAAGAGCAAAGATTACTTAGGAACATATATCACTTGTAGACACATAAGTAAAACATTATTTCAAACTACCCGTAAGATGTTTCCATGTGTCTATTATATTCACCCATGCTAATTGCTAATCTACAGAAAAAAAAATTAATGAGATGACTCATGTCAAAAGACTTAGCAGGTGTCATTCACTACATGATTTCATCTTTCTTTCCGTTAGCAATTGTAGAAAGTTGATTTGGCCAAGGACACATGTATTGGTTAGTACTTACAATCGGCAGTGTTTCCCTTTATTTATTTATTTTAATCACGTGTCACGATAATAATCTTGGAATCAACTGTATGTGTATTTCTTGTTTCAACTTGAAAGATAGGATAATTTTTATACCGGTAAGCGACCCTATACCTGGACGCTATAGATAGCACTCTGTTCGAGTTATTGGATCTGGACTACTGGAAAAGGCAGAACAAAGCTAAGTCAGCTATTCTATATAATCAACAAAAAAAATATTTTATATCAAAGCTTTTGAATCTAGGTATTTTTGATTATTACCTGTCATTTCATTCTTCTATTCATTCCTATCTTCGAGTTAAAAAATTCAATAAATCACTCATATCGAACCTAGCTTTATTTGTATTTTACCCTTAATTAAATAAGTTCGTATAGAAATATTTAGAGAAGTCATTATTATTGCATGCCTCATAACGCGAAGCGTTTGAGGTTTTGCATCCCTCAACATTCCAACGTCGAACATTTTTTTAAATATTTAAAGTATAGCGTTATGGCCATAATATCACCTGATCTTAAGTGACGATACGGCCCAAGTTGGTAAACACGGTAAATCTGTGGAGGAACTGGCTCTCAAGTGCAGCTGCTGGAACACACCTATTAGTATTTGGTGGCAGATTTTCAACTTGGGGGTTGTAGCTAGCCTGGCGGGCATCAGAAAAAGCTCTACCACTATGCTATGGTGTCCTCACAATGTTTTTCTTCACCGAAAGCTCAAGCTCATTGTTGGTGATTGGATTCAAACTTACGTCCCTTGACGTGTTTTTACAGCAATGCAAATGTTTTATTATACAGAAAAAACGCTCATTATCACACTAGATGATATTTAATTTCATTTATTTCAGTATATACCAAAAAAAAAACTTTTCGAAAATCCTTTTTACGTGGACATCCGGATGTCTGTGTGAATGAATGTGTAACGATTACGCCCAAAAAACTTCATTTATTGGGACCACTTCTTTTTTAATAGCTAGAGTATGACATCGAATTACTTGTCATTAATATAAATATATATATATATATATATAAATATATATATATATCTAATATAATATATCTATGTCATTCAATTATAATTAGGTACTTTATGAGGCGTGCACTTTTGGATTTTCTAAACTATTTTACTGTATTTTTAACACTATTTCGTTGTACACATAAACATCTGGAAAGTTGTGAAGAAATAGTAAAGCCGAATCGTTATATGATTTTTTTTATCAATGGTTTCGTGTGATTGTTAATAGCTTTGTAATCAAAGCGAATTAAAATTTTAAAATACACATACATTTGAAACGCAATATTGATATTTATTTCACAGTTTAAATTAATGACGTTACCTTTAAACCCGTTGTCATCATGGAATTTCTTCTGGACTAACTATGCCTGCGACTTCGTTCGCGTGGAAAGAAAATTAATTAATTTCGCTCCGTCATTCAAATTACAATAACTTTTGATAGAGTTCAGCGAATTTAATGAAACAAAGACTAAATGTTACTGAGGACACGCTTTTTTATTTCCTTGTTGACGTTTTATAAACATTTTACTTTAGCGTGCAAAAGCAAACAAATATGATGTAAATGTATTTTATTACTTATTCTTAGTCACTTGCTATATTATTTTTCAAATATGTCTAAAAGTATAGACACGTTAAATGTGTATTCTTATTAGATTTATAGACATAGAAGATATATGTTCTCAGTTTGGTATTTAGAATGTCATTCCATTTTTTTATTCTCTTTACGCAAGTGAATATAATGAAATACAAATTCGCTAGGGTTTCTGTTAGCAGCTAGATAGAAGTACCGAAACTTGTCAAACCAAAGGAGTAGTACTTTAGGAATGGTTTATCACTATACATAGTGTTTGGAATCCAGTTGAGCAGTATTAAAACAATACATGCACATCACAGAAACAAAACTATTATATAGAATAATAGGCTATTAGTTTCCCTTTGAACTAGTTCGTTAACGTCAAACAACTTGCTAATGAGAACAAATGTGTGACGTCAATGAACTGACCAAGGAAATATAAGTAGGTATTATAATAAACTTTTGTACCGACATTTATAATCTCAAACAATATTGGATTTGTTTTTAACGAAACTGTCAATAATCACATCGACTACACTCCACATAACCACCGTGGTCGTTGTTGTCGCGATGAAACTGTTACTAATGACGTCACCATTTTCATACAGACAATCTCAGAACGACCCAGGTTGGACCCATACTCCATTCAACTGGTCTTAATGATTGTAGCCCTAGCAAATTAGTGGAACGGGATAAATAATGCTTGTGAGCATGATCGTTACGAGCGTTACGAGGATGTAGCTATAGAGTTGCAATTATTATTACTTGAAACTTCCTCTGCATCCTTGCTGGCTGTCATTTTCCACTCTTTTCGAAAAGGTCGCAAGAATCATACGAAATATATGAAAAATAAATTCAGAAATCTTCTTCTTGTTTTGGTGCTGTAACAGGATTACAAATGTCATTGTTTTGTTTTAATAGCAGTTTGTACTGTAATTCTAATCTTCAAACATAAAAGGACCAAGTGACAAAAATTAGTTTAAAGGTTTTTCGAATATAACACAATAAAATATTAGATATAAAACCAGTTCTATTGATCTTAACGAATTGAACTTGGAAGGTTATGTGCAGCTGCAGCCCGAGACCATAATGAGCTAACCCTAGAGAGACTGGCTCTCGAGTGTACTTCAGAAAACAAATTTATAGGTGCTTAGCAGCAGATATTCAACTGGCAGGCGGTAAATAGCCGAACGAGAATTAGCTACAATTCCCCCATTACAGAAAGTTTAGTTTCATTTAGTAGGAGTGTCACAATAATTGTTTTTTTTTTTTCGATAAGATATACGCTGTTAGCCGGAGGGGCTTTTACAGCTTGGCAGGACTTCTTGGGGCGAATGCTGAGGGCACTCAGCCCAAAAGCAGCGAGCACAAGGGTGCCGTTGTGGCTGGCCCTTGGCATGGACTGCTGCCGGAAGAGAAAAAATATTATATAAAATAATAGGAGCTGGCCTACTGGAGTAGGCCTTTAGATAAATTACTGATTGTTAAGAGAGGCAAGGAAGTCGGTGGAGTGGATTGTATTGTACTGTTTTAAGATTGAGTTATCGGTGTTGGATGGACGTAGTCTTCGCATTAAAACGCCCATGAACTGTATGAATCTGACTGTAAACAAAAGAACCACTATTAAAAATTAAAAAAGGCGAAGATGGCTTGTTGAACTCGATTTCTAAGATTGGCTCTGTGCCTTCCCGAGCTATATATGATTGTGTCGTCGGCGTAGAGGCCTACTTGGACATAATCGAAGATTGGGATGTGGCTGACATATAGATTAAACAGACAGGGCGCTAGAATGGAGCCTTGGGGGACTCCAGAGCGAATAGGATGGGGTGAGGAGAGAGCTCCGTCTACTTTGTAGCAGAAGGAGCGGTTGGATAAATATTGTATGACTAAGTGGACAAGTCTGTCCGGAACTTGGAACTGGTGGAGCTTATATATAAGTCCTTCGTGCCAGACCCTGTCGAAGGCTTTGGCGACATCGAAGAAGACTGCGAGAGTGCGTCTGGGGAGGCGTAGCTCCGTAAAGTTGGAGACTACGTGTTCCGTGCGGCGGAGAACTTGGTGGGTGCATGAGTGTTTCGGCCGGAAGCCGAATTGCTGGTCCGGAAAAAGATATTTGTCGGCTACGACGACTTGGAGGCGGTTTAAAATAATCCACTCGTATATTTTGCCTATGGTGTTAAGTAGGCTAATTGGACGGTAGCTTTCTGGGGAGCAGGCTTTTTTGCCTGGTTTCCGGATGCCTATGACGGTGGCCCTTTTCCAGACGGCTGGAAAGTGGCAGTGAGATATGGCCGCATTGAGGATGCAGACCAGAAGCGCTATGAGTTTGTCAGGAAGAAGCCTAAGGACTTCATTCCTGATACCATCAGGACCGGGAGATTTCCTAGGTTTGAGTCCTTTAATTATCGAGAGGACTTCGTCGGTGGTGACCGGGTCTAGGAGTTCTGCTGGGGGGGTCTCCCTTATTGAGTGTATTGTTCGGGTGACCCTTTCCCAGTGTTCGGGATCTATGTCCTGATATTCGTAAGAGTTGGGGGAGCATTGTTCCTCTAGGGTGTTAGCGAGGAGCTCCGCTTTGTCTCTGCTCTCGAAAGCAGGGGGAAGAGTGGGGCCTCTGTCTAGTGGGGGTGTGGCTGAGGAGTAACTGCTCTTTTGTTTGCGGACGAGCTCCCAGAAGGCCAGGTACGATGGCTTGAGATCTTCCAGGAGACTGTCCCATCTTTGAGAGCGAAATTCAGAGATATGAGATCTGACCTGTCTTTGTAGGGCGCGTAGCCGGACGCGGTTCTCTATTTTTTTTTTTTTTTTTTTATTGCCTCGAAAGGCAGACGAGCAAGCGGCCCGCCTGATGGTAAGCGGTCACCGCCGCTCATGGACTTCCGCAATGCCAGGGGCACAGCCAAGCCGCTGCCTACCGCTGAAGGGATACTCTTTTTAAGCCTCGTTTGAAGAAGGACATGTCATAGCGCTCGGGAAACACCGAGGCAGGGAGTTTATTCCAGAGCTTACATGTGCGTGGAATAAACGAACGCTGGAAACGTACGGTACTAGACCGTATTGTTTCCAGGTGGTATGGATGAACTCTACTGCGGTGTCGGGTGGTACGATGGTAGAATGGTGACGTTGGCACCATCTTAAACAGTTGCTCAGAGCACTCCCCATGGAACAGCCGATAAAACACGCAGAGAGAACCAAAGTCTCTTCGCAGTCCTAACGGTTCCAGGCTATCCGTGAGATCAGGATCATCGACGATTCGGACAGCTCGTCTTTGCAAGGAGTCAAGTGGGTTAAGCAGGTATTTTGGGGCTCCTGCCCAGAGGTGAGAGCAGTACTCCACGTGAGGCCGTACTTGAGCTTTATAGAGCATCAATCTTTGGCCCGGCGTGAAGTACCGCTCCGCTCTGTTCAGGATACCCAGCTTTTTACTAGCCAATTTGGCTTTGTTCTCCAAATGACTCCTGAACTGAACTGTGCTCGAGATTTCGACGCCGAGAATCCCAATACTCCCGGAAACCTGAAGAGGTACTCCTTGGAACTGAGGCGCTATGACAAATGGGTCCTTCTTCGCAGTGAACGCGCAAACTTGTGTCTTCGTGGGGTTGAATTGAACTAAGTTCGTTTCACCCCATTTGGAGGCCCGCCCCAGAGAGCTCTCGATTTCAGACACAAGTTGAGACCGTCTTTTCTCTACGGTGCACCGAGGAACATTCTGGTGGCCGATGTATCGCGCATCACTCGTGCTGTCATCTGCATAGCAATGAATGCTGTCAATAGACAGCATGTCATTGATATGCAAGATGAAGAGTGTCGGCGACAACACCGAGCCCTGTGGAACGCCAGCATTGACTAATAGAGTCTCGGAGCTACAGCCGTCAATGACGACTTTAATGCTCCGGCCCTCCAGGTAACTAGCGATCCACTTGCAAAGTTCCTCGGGGATTCCGTAAGATGGTAGCTTCGATAGAAGGGCTCTATGCCATACCCGATCGAACGCCTTCGCGATGTCAAGGCCAACAGCCATAGCCTCACCCTTGCCCTCCAAAGCTTCTGCCCAGCGATGTGTGAGGTAAACAAGAAGATCACCAGCTGATCGACCATGACGGAAAGCGTACTGACGATCACTGATCAACTGGTGCTCCTCAAGGTACCGCATCAGCTGGGCATTTATGATACGTTCCATAACTTTAGAGAGCAAAGATGTGACCGCAATCGGCCTATAACTCGAAGGGTCCGACCGGTCACCTTTTTTAGGGATCGGATGGACATGAGACACCTTCCATGAAGTGGGAACCCTGTTAGTATTATAGGAAAGACGGTAAAGGCGCGTAAGAACGGGGGTCAACTCAGGGGCGCACGTTTTAAGAACCACCGCGGGGATACAGTCTAGCCCACTCGACTTACGGATGTCGAGAAGCCTTAGTTCCCTCCTGACCGCACGCTGGTTGATGCGTATTTCAGGCAGGGTAAACTCGCACCGGGAGATCTTCGGCGGTGTGGCTTCTCCATCATCTAAAGTCGAGTTCGAGGCAAAGGATTGAGCTAAAAGATCCGCCTTCTCCTTTGCACTATGGGCCAAACTGTCATCAGGCTTACGCAGTGGCGGGAGACTAGACTGGCAGAAGTTACCTTGGACAGCCTTGGCAAGCGACCAAAAAGCACGGCTCCCAGAGGGATAACTCTTTAGTCGTTCGCCAATTCTGCCAATATGCTCAGCCTTGGCCCTGGCTATAGCCTTCTTGCTGGACCTGGAAGCAGCATTAAAGTTCCGCTTCTCTTCCTTGGCGTTTGGATCCTGACGCTTTCTGGCGTCATTCCACGCCACGTATGCGGACCGCTTAAGGCGCGCAGCTTCGGCGCAGGCCTTGTTATACCAAGGCCGGCTACGAGTCCTAACAATCCTAGTCCTAACAACGAGGCTAACAAGTCCATCCCCAATAGCACCACGTCCCTGATGCGGTCCGCACAAGCGTCAGGATTTTCGGAAGAGAAACAGAGCTGCCCCCATGGGTAGGACGCATAGAATTCACGAAGTCCATCCCAATCTGCTGACCCATAACGCCAGACCCTGCGAGATCCAGTCGCTGAAGAGCGATCGTGAAGAGTAGCAGGGGCCGACGAACGCACTAGGCAGTGGTCGGATGACCCTAGAGGGGCATCGACCACCTCACCCCTAACGAAAACGCACGCCCCGGCCTTACGAAAGAATGAGTGCTCTAGTACGTAGCCGGGGTAGTTCAAGTACGAAGTATCGTCAGGGGTAGATATTTGAGTCTCCGTTAAAAAGAGCAGAGCGGGCCGCGACGTCTCGAGGTGGTGATGGACGGCGTCGAGGTTACTATGTAGACCCCTGATATTGCAGAAGTCCACTTGAAAAGTGGATGCAGTCTCCGCCGAGTAATTCCTGCTCTTTTTGTTGGCCTTCTTCATAAATTTTTATTTTATTTTATTAGAGTAGGAAGGGAGAAGGATGTGTGCAGTGAGTTCAGAATGATAACCGAATAAAAGGCGGAGCGTGGTGCGAGGTGGGCACGTGGGTTATTTGAGGAGCTGGCACGAAGCACGGAAGGGCCCCCGATGCCCCCCCATGTACAGACGCCAGGATCCACTCCAGTCTCCCACTCTGGCACGGCGACTGTACAATGGGATTTTCGCCGGTTGGTAGGACAGCTTCCCAAGGAGGGAATTTTAAAAGAGAATCCTTGGGTTCAGGTCCCCAACTGACCGGCAGGCGGCCGGCGGCGACCGTTCCCATCGGGTCTCCCTGTGCCCCGAGTCAGCCCCTCACGCCCATCGCGGCGACCGGGACTTTAGCACCGCATGTTCCGGGCACCATCCGAAACCACCGACACGGAGAGGAGAGTAGAGGACGGGAACGGCTATCCAGTCCTTCCACAGGAACGCATTACTACTTAGCTGCAGAAATAGGCTGGACGGTGGTACCAATCCGCTTGGGCCGAACGCCGAGCAGAAAAACATCCACTCGGAGTTGAGCCCTACCACCAGTGACGGGAGAGAAAGGTAGGGACAAGGACACCATGACCGCGGAGAGAGTAAAAGGTATGCGGCGATGGAGGCTCGAGGGGCCGGGGTCGCGTACCCGATCATTCTATGTGGCAACCGGACAGATTAACACAAGAATGACCCTCTGACCTACCCTCTAACCTAACCTCTATTGTCGGATAGGCGTCGTGGGCGCGAGTCGCGGCGTTCTTCTCAGTGATCAGCCTCCGAATGTCGTCGGGGAGTATAAAGCGGCGATCGTTCGCCGCTTTTACCTCTTTCGAGGTGGCCTCGACGGCACTCTGGAGGTGACTGACCAGGGAGTCGACCGCCAGATCGACGTCGGCCGGCGAGTCTATCACGTCTGGAATCCTGTCAAGCTCGGGAGAGGAGATATTAGCATCCAGGTATTGCCTGAGTCTAGGGTAATCGGCAACTTTGATGCGAGGCAGGTTATGCTCGTCGGGCTGGCCGAGGAGTAGAATTACTGGGCGGTGGTCTGAATCGAGTTCGTGAGCGACTTCGATGTGTCGCACCTGGAGGGCGACCCCTTTCAGGATAGCTATATCTAAAACTGAGGGTCGACAGTTGGTCTGAAAGTGTGTTGGCTCTGGAGGAGCTATCACATCGAAAGTTAGCTCGTGTTCCAAGCGGAAAAGTATTCTACCGTTGTCAGTGGTACGCGGGTTATTATAATAGATGTGCCCGGAGTTAAGATCGCCGGCCACGATTACCGATTCACCGAGCGCGAAGAGCGCTTCCAGATCTGATTTGAGAAGTGTTTTCTTAGGCGAAAGGTACGCTGAAACGATGTGGATCGTGGGATGATCGGTCATGCCCACTCTGCATATAGATACCTCTAGGTTGGTGAGTTTAGGAGGTTCTATTCGCGTGCAATACAGAGATTTTTTTAAATATATGAGTGTGCCTCCGCCTCTTGCGCCGGTGCGATCGTCTCTTATTATTTTGTAGTTTACGATCGCAGGGGTGCGGAACTTCGGTTTAAGTAGTGTTTCCTGTACGAGGAACACGTCGATTTGCCGCTCCTTAAGGAAGCAGGCTACTAAGTCGCGTTGGGGAGTTATGCTACTCGCGTTAAAAAAGGATAAAGAGAGGCCCCGGGGTCGAATTCTATCCTCCATTGCGAAAACTATTTATGGAGAAGCGCGTACTAGGTTTTGCACGGCGCGTGCAAGATCCGGGAAAGCGGCGACGGCCTTGAGACAGTCAATTCCGTCGGCAGAACTGATCATATGATCGAATGCGATGATGTCATCGACATCGAAGCTTTTCAGGAGGCCTGCTATCCAGTTCAGGCCTTGAAAATCGTTGGAGCTCGCGGGCTTTCAGACTAGTGGCTTGGGCCTAGGGGCCCATGCCGAAGGTGGGGCTTCTGCGGTTGGTTGCGCGGGAGTGACTCGCGCGGCGGGGCCTGGCAGGTTCGGGTATGCCTGAATCGACATGAGTGGTGGCGGAGCGGGGCGCGCTGCCGCGTGACGTGCTGAGGGCGCGTGGTGTGGGACGCGCGTGCGCGTGCGTCTCGTGCGTGGTGCACGTTCACACCCGCGATAGTTCGCGGGGTGTCCGGCCTTGCCGCATAAGACGCAGCTCGGTGGATCTACCGTTTCCGGCATGCGGGGGCACTCCTTTGTGGAGTGATCTCCTAAACATTTAACACATCTCGGCTTGAAGATTGTCGGCCGTACGATTGGCAGTTGTGACACTGCGTAGAGGCATGCTTTTTATGCGGAATCTCTACGGTTATGCCGGAGAGGCCGCAGACCGATTGAAGGTTGAAAATCTCCTTGCCCTCCTTGGAGCGGTCCAAGGTGACAAGGACGAGGTCGTAGACCTCCTTTGTGAAGGAGTGGTACATTCGGTGTACCTCGTGCACAGGTAGGTTTTGCTCCTTAAGGGAGGCAAGAATGACTTCCGTGGGAAGTTCTTTAGGAACGCGCCTGATTACTACGCGCAGAAGTATCGCAGAACTTCGCGGAGGAATGATGTCAGATTTTATAGTCCGCGATTGTGGGGACTTTAAATTTGTATGCCGGATGGGGTGCTCCGGGCGTGTGTGTACCTGATTTTGGCGGCGTTCAGCCGCGTGGAAATGTTTAGCCACGCTGCTTTGTCAGCTATTGTGACTGGGGGCGGTGGGCTCACCGCCCTTTCGGCGGGAGCTGCTGTTTGCGCAGCATGAGTGTCGCGCGATGTGGGGGCGCGGTTATTGCCGGCACGCATGGTTTTTGCGGCGGCTGGGGGTGTGGTCTCGGGTGATAACACCCGTTTGTGTTTGGGCTTCGCCCTTGAAACGGTAATAAAATCCGTTTCGGGATTAGTTGTCTCCATGTCAACTTCGTTGATTTCCGGAGTCGGATCAGGTGAGAGTGGCGAAAATGAGTTCGCCGTGGGTATTGGTCGAGGTGCAAAGGATATCTTTTCCTCGAACGGACGAGGCGTGGGTGCGGCGGCGGGGGTCGCTGAGGGTGACGGGGTCCGCGACGAGGTAGTAGCGGGTGAAGCGGGTGCTAAGGTCCAAGGGTCCAAGAATTTTAGAACTTTCTCCATCTTGAGGAGATGGATAAACCCAGATAAAAATAAAAGAATAAGGAAAATAATTTGACTTACGTCAGAAAAACCTCCCTGCCTGAGAGGCAGGGGGGCGCGGCTAACAGAAAGTCAACAACTATCTTGAATGTGATGTTATTACAGGAATTAACTTTAAACTATTCATGCAAAGTTAAAAATAGCAAGGAAAGTGAGAACAATTACTCAAGATAACTGGGACTTGGCCCGTAAAAAGGTTTAAATAGATGTTACCTTATGTGGAAGCCGGTGACCGGCGTACTTACAGGCGGTGACACTAATTTCACTGCACTTAATCACAATAACGAAGCAATATTTGGAATCACGGCACAAAAACACTGAGAGATATCTCTCAATTTAACACCACGATAACCAAACAATATGGTTAAAGAACAAAGACACTGTATCGCGAACAAGCAACAATAGCCGGTTTGTTGCAGGTGCGTCGTCGTAGGTGCGAGAACAAAAGAACCGAGAACAATAGCGGCGCGGTAAGGCGCAGCGGTCGAATCGTCAGAACAATCGGCAGAGCTCACGGACACGTCCGTTTGCTGTGGCTGATCGAACCGAACTCCTTCGAATCTCACAATAATTGTTTTAATTGTGATCACTATATACTTGGCTAAGTAGTGCACTAGAAGATGCGTGAAAGCTGTGCCTGGTCTCAGGTAATGCGGGGGGGGGGGGGGGGTGATTAGCTGTGTGGTATGGTTTTAGTGTATATATAACGATGCTTGTTGCACGATGAGATACGTGTAAGCCTTAACCATGCAGTATTCGAATCTGATATCAAGATTGCGAATTTTTTTTTTTTTTTATCAAATTTTAAAGTAACAATTGAATGGCGACAAAAAATATTATGAAAGTTTAAATGAAAGCTGAATTTGAAAATTTACTGTCATATACATAGGTATATGACATATATAGGTATAGGTAACACACCTATAGAGGTGTGTTCCAGCAGTTACATCTAAGTGCCAGTCCCTAGTGGCCTAGTGTATCCATCATCTTGGGCCACGTCGTCATTTAACATCAGATGAGATTGTAATCATAACGCTAAACCTATAACAAAATGACATAAAAAAATTCTACAAAATATTATGTAGTTACTGTACTAACATAGCGGAATTCAAGGTTGTAACTTAAACTGTCGATAACATTCAAGACGATCAATGATTCCACATCGGAAAACCTCACTGTCCAGTTTTTAGTGGAATCTTTTGATTTTTATCTTAGTTAATCTAATTATGTTATTCGATTCTTTTTAAATCAATATGGGTATTATTTTACTTAATATATACTTTGATTATCGTGCACAAGCGAAATGGATAATACATAACAATTGGATTTATGAATTTCAAATAACAACAAAAACGTGAATAGTTTGAACAGGAAACCCCCATTCTTGTTTAAGCGTTGTTTGAACTTGTTTTTAAACAAGAATATACATATTTTTTTTCGTTTGGCCGTATGCTGTTATCTTTAAGGGATTACACAGCTTGACCGATCTCTGGGGGCAAGTACAAAGGCACGGCCTGAGAGAATGAGTTCAAGAGATCCATGAAGTGGCCAATCCTCGGCTTGGGCTGTTGCCAGGGGACGAGAAGAGAAACCGCGGTCATGACGAATCCTAAATAGAAACCTGTATTAAGCAGATTTCTTACTCAGATACAACGTGGATTAAGATGAACTAATTTAGCACCTCGATAGCTTATATATAGCACTTCTATGGGTTGCCTGTCATAGTCCCAGGGGTACCTGCAACGTGGAAGTCTCTTGGGAGCTGAATATACATTGCCTGATCCAGAAACGTGACAAACAAAGGAGTTACTGTGATTGTTACCAACACATTTGGATAATGATGACTACCACTCTTCAGTTTAGATCCTGAGAAGGCACTTATGAATGTCCAAACTACGTTTCGGAAAATTACCTAGCCATCGAGAAGAACCGGCAAGAAACTAGATCTGGTTAGGTATATCTTTTTTATGTACATATTTAAAAAAAACACTTATAATAGTTTTTACGTACAGAGAGAAATTTTAGTTCCAGACATCACATCGTTCACAAAGTGCTGAATTCTATATAAACTTTTTAACATCAAAATCCGATTGACATAGAGCTTGAACTTGGTTCGACAAACCTATAATGTGATTTGGAACTTTGTCTTTGTATACTTAAAAATCTGTTGTCTTATAGGGGTCTAAAATATAAGGTGCCCAATTTATCACGATTTTTAGTATTTAAATCATGCTGGTATTTCTACATCGTTCTACATTGGTCTTTCTACTACCTATCGATCCCTTGTTCACTGTTTTAACAATAATATCTGGAATCGAACTCAGACCAATAAATCGCTCAAACATAGCTTTCAAATAAACCACAGGATCGTACGAAAAGCCTGTATTGCTATTTTGGTAACCAGAACAATGTAGTCACTTTAACAATTAATGGATATAATGAGTGTACTGTTTCGAGCCAGAAATAGATTAGCGTATTGTGCGACGAAGGGCGCTCGGTTAACAGATTATTACATGAGCCTTGAAGATTAAATTTTGTGTTAAATTATAATATTGCGATGAATTTACGGAGTAGTAGGCATCTTTACCGACAGGGTCGCGAACCTACAAAAGTGAATCTCTTTGATTATTTCACGTTCCAGTGCTCTTATCAAGAAAAAAACTATACACATATACGTTTTTATTTTACAATGTTTTTATTAACTTCGTCGTTTTTATTAAAAGTCGACTTCTTGTATGTCTGTCCGAGTGGAATATTGTAATTGGTATTTAAGTAACTAAGTAACTCCCGAGAAGTAAGATACTTGAAATGTGGACCATAAGTCACTAGTGGATGACAATGCATGAAAATTTAAAAAAATTGATTTGATGGTTTTTTCAGTAAAACTTTCGAATGGATTGATATCTAAATTTATCGATCAGCTATATACTTGATAATAGCTCAAATGTAACTGACAGATGAACAGAATAAATCAAAATGTCATTCACATAACCTTAAAAGCAGAAGACAATAATAAAATAAATAATAATAATAATATATAATGTTTTTATATAATGGTCTAAAAAGTATAAAATAAAAGATTAAGAACGGAACAAAATTGAGTGCAAGTTTATAGTTATGTATTGTATGAGTCCCATTTATTGAGTTTCCAATTGTTTATTTTCTACTTTTTAGTCCATTATAAAAATATTTGTACACTTTTTTTTAAATTTAAGTATAATTATTATAATTTTTAATTTTATTATTATTATCTTTACGTTAGCTATTAGGGAAATACAACTTTGCTAAGGACACACATCAGCATAACAACGAACACCACCGATATACTGTCCACCACTGGATGCTCACTGTTATTTTTAAATTTTGTAACATTAAACACAGTACGGACACTATACCCTATTACTATATAAAAGGTCATTTTTTATATATTTTTAATGTTAAGCTTAAGAATTATAGCCACCATCCACCTCACATGATAATAAGAGACGATGTGACCCGAAACGGTGGGCATATTAACCCTTGTGGGAGGACTGGCTCTCAAGTAAATCTGCGGGGACTCACCTAAAAGTATTTGGGGGCAGATTTACAAATTGAGTGTGTTAGCTAACCAGGTGGAAGAGAAAGTTCACCACTATACCATGGTTTCATGTTTTTCTTCATCGAAACCTCGAACTCATTGTAGATGGATTCGAACTCACGTACCTTGACGCGGCGTCCATACACACTACTAACTGACACATCATCTCTTCAAAACGATTATATAGGTACACACGACGGTGTTAGAAAGATACTGCACAGCATTTTTCATGATTGTAGGTACATCTAGCGAGAGACAACGCTAACCACGCGACGTTGAGGATTCACGATTGAGTGAAATCTCGATGGTTCTCGAACTCTGAGTAGAAAGGATGGAACGTTGGGCGCTCACACCGTGGTGGTTTTGTCAACTATTATTTCTACGATCCTTTCGAGTCATACATATATAGTTATAACTAGGCTATAGGCTATAGCTTAGCCAGGTAAATTCGTAAGGGATATCTATAAATGGGCCATTCGATTTAAAATTACTTATTATCCCCACAGAAAGTACCCAAATTCTATATATTTTTATTTATTCTATTCTGAATTAGAAAGAATAATATATGGATTTTCTATATAAATAATCTGCAACATTGTTAATATGAGGCAGCGATTCCTAAGGTAAATAATAAAGCGAGATTAACTTTTCCACTACTAATGACTGTCGCATGCGTTTGTTTGCTTTTAAACCGAGTGAGATTAATAACGCAGGGACTGTTAGCTTTGTGTTAAATAAATTGAAAACAGTATGAAAGTCTGTTATTTTTTTTTATTTAACTCGATTTGAAACAAAACTTACCATATATTTAATTCAATTTAAACCTAAAAAGCTGTAGATATACCCAGTGTTAATAATATTCGTATTAGTTCCAAATGAGTAATCGAAAAGATAAGAATAAACACAAATTTCTACGGTAGATTTATTAAATAATGGAACATTTTAGATGTTCCATGAAACTCAACGGACTGTGCGTATAACGTTGTATTTGAAATGGTCGTCTCACCGCTAACGCTAAACTTAAATGATGTAAGTATAGGGTTACCATTCGTCTAGATTTGTCCAGAGACAAAAAAAAAGACAAATCCGGACTTTTAGACTTTTGTCCGGGTTCTTAAAGAGTAACTTTTTTTCCATCACCCCAAATTTGTTCGTCCATCTATCGCATGTCGTATTGCAGCCGTCCATGCTCAACGCCCATGGCTCACGTCAGCTGACCGTGTAGCATTTGTACTCTCACTCATTTTTGCAAATGCTCTACGATATTCGTGTGCTTTGATCAGTGCATTAATGTAATAGTTTCACTTACAACGTGGTTTTATAAGTAATACCGTCGTAATCCCGTAGCGAGCGTCTACTACCACGCCTACCATTTTTTTAATTAGCATAGTATATAAAATCCAATCTTTGCGGACTTCCTCATCGCCACTCGAGCGCATTACCCGGGTTCAAGCGAAGGTGAAAGGAGTATACTCATTGGGTGCAAATCACCCAAAACTTCCCTCTGAAATGTACCACCATGCACACCAATGTGACAGAAACTAGACAGAGCGCCTACACTTCTTCTACTCATATCTACCGTACCACCGTAACTACGCGGGGTAATGTTTGGATTTTGTGACGTAAATGTGCGAATTTTTTGTCTGACTTTTTGTCTGAACTGGGAGGGAATGCGTAAATGCATTTCCCCACGTTAAAAAAATGCCTTTTTTTAATTTCCAAACGACAACCCTATGTGGGTTATGAATCCCACATAGAACAATTATCTGTGTGATACATTAATGATTCCTCCGAGACTGGGTGTTAGTTTGTGTTCGTTAATTGTATGTTAGTAGAGTCCTCCGCGACATAGGGCATGATTGCTTAGTTGAAATTCAATTACAGTGTGAAATCGTATTACTATATTGATAATAGTGTTAAGATAGTTCATTGGTATTATCACTTAGCACGTAAAGCTATAGATAAGTAAGTATCGCGTAGAATACGATAGACAATTAGTGTTGTGAGCTTTGTGTCGCAAATAGACCGGAATGATTGAATGAGCGCATTGTGTGCGGCAGTGTTGTCAAATAACGATAATCAAATTAACGAGACAAGAATCAGTTTAAGGATTATAACGTTACTGGCTTCACATACCTAAATATAGATTGTGAATTTGGTAAACGTTTATAGTAATAAAACTCAAATGGTATTATGCTAGGAGTGCTCGGGACAAGTGCCCAGGGTGGATATTTTTCGGAGGTGATCTAATTGGAAGGATGGAAAAATGTCTTCGCATTATAGATAACGCTTCTTTATTTTCCAATACAACTTAAAAAGTATTAGTATATTTGACGAAAAATTTAAAACAATTATAAATTAAATTTCTGATTTTTCAAAACATTACAAAGAACTTAGAACCAAATATATTTAATATTTACCTATTTCTTCTGCTTCAAAAGAGTTGCTTTATTTATTTAATAATTGTATATCGAAACTTTATCCGTTTTATAGAAAACTGGATTTTACGTGCGGCTTCGCTCGCGCTAATATTGATTTTGTGAAAGGAATCGGATGGCGCAGTAAAAGTTTCATAGAATGTTCATCCCTCTACTTACCCCACTTCAAAGTCAGTCTCTCCACTAGACTTAGCGTAGCCATCGTCTTGGGCCTCATCGCGCTTAAAATCAAGTGAGATTGTGGCCACAACACTAAAGCTAAAATATCTAAAAATAAAGTCAAACTTTCTGAAAATTTACCTTATATTTTTTAGTTCCGGTTTTTATACAACATAAAATTAATTTTACTTGAAAATTAAAGCGCGTATATATTTTGATATTTGAAACTATATAATTTATAAATGTTTTATTATAACTTCTCCGACTCTAAAAAACAACGGTGAAAAATAAATAACTTCAAATTTGATCATACCTCTAAAGCCTGGACGTCGATCCTTCTTAACTAGTTAAATAATCCTTAACCGAAAGAAAATCGTATGTATATATTTAGGTCTATTAGAATTATAACTGACCAGAATTTTCACGACCTCACTTTTTATTTCACAGACTATTCTAAGTGAAATGCTCCTAATACTAGACTGGTACTAACTAACCGCTTCTGCTTTTCGTGACTCACTCAAATCACATCACATCAGTTTATACTCGCTATCTTCAAGAAAATCATTATGAGCCATTGAGTACACTTACAACTTATCAACCCTACCTTAGCGTAAAACAAAACACAAAACTGTATGAAATGACATTCCAGACACTAAATCGATGACATATCTCAATACTAAATACTATGATAAAAGCCACAATAATAAAGAAAATCTGAAAACCTTTTTCCCTAAACCTAAACAGATCTTTCACAGGACAAATATAGGTATAATCCACAAATAATTGTACTAAATTTAGTTGTTGCTTTGTGTCCAAATTTATAAGCAGTCTAGAGCCCCAAGGGGAGTGCTATGAGGAACTTTTTGATATGGTGCCCTCATCATCATTTCAGGATCGCACTACATGCCATTGGTTAGTTGCTCGTACCCATACGCGAAAACCTGGTTCTATTGTGACAATAGTTAAGTTCAGTTGATCCTTCTTGTCACGTAAGTTGGATCCGTGAGATCGGTGATCCAATACAGTTTTCCCCCAGAACTATGATAGGTTCTGACTCAGTAATATGGCTGTAATACCCGTGGTGTTACATGATGGGCCGTCTGCCTATTTGCTGCCCATTAGTATAAAAATCATTGGCGAAGTTGGCTACATAAACAAATGCCATAACCGAAAAAAAAAACATTTTAAATTAGGCGATTTATGAGATAATTATTTACATATCCCTATAAAATTAAATTAGTAGGTATATATATGCTCTGTCACTCGTGGGACCCCAGGGCGAGTTGCTAGTTACTAAGCTATTTATAACACATTGTACAGGGATATGAATGGCTGTAGCCTTGGATAACTTGGAAGCGGTTAATCCGTCTTTTTGTATCGGAAATCGGAAACAGCTTGAGAACGAGTTGAACACATGTCGCGCAACGCACAAAAGGTGCTTATGTTAACATGGAATATGTTTTTAAACTTTATATTCATGACTGCACATAACTTTGTTCACGTAAAATATTATTCATTATTAATATTATAAAGCCGAAAAGTTTATTTGTTTGAAAGCGCTAATCTTAAGAACTATGAGTTGAATTTCAAAAATTATTGTATTTATTAGAGCAATCATTGAAGCAGGCTTTACAATCATAATAACAGCCACAAATATCGTAACAGCAAAGTCGTATTGAAAAAAAAAAAAAACGAGCAAAACTTAATAAATAATTTTTAGTCCCATACGAACCAAATATATATACTACCCTACCCCAGGAATTTTGTATCACTTACAATCATTGTTTGATAGTCTCGCTAAAACTCAAAAACGGTTTGAACGTTTTCAATATATTTTTGTAACATTATGATTAACTTAAGTCAGTCCTTATCAACCTGCCAACTTGTAAGGCTTGTATGACAGTCCTTTTATGAAATATCCGCTATCAGTCGTCATATGATAATTTTATTCTTGTCGTCAGTTTAATTCAATGGATCTTTGTAATCTGATAAATAAATAAATAGTAATATACGAATATAACATTTTATACTCATTGTTCCCAGGATGTGGTCGTTCTGGCGCGCGTGGAGCGTTCTGCTGTGCGCTTGCGCAGTGCTGTCGCAGCGCATGGATCAAGAGACGGCGGTCGCCCAGCGGCAGGTTCGAGTCCGCGACCGGGACATCGCTAAAGACGAGCCGACTTGCGACCAGCTGAAGGCTATGTGGAGGTGCCAACAATAAAATATTATCTTTTCCTAATCACCCATTAGAAGAAATAAAGTCATATCGCACATAACTAGTAATAATCTACATAAACATTTATGTTATGACGTTTATAGAAGAAAATTGGGATCTAGTATGTTTGCGTTTGCAGATGTCGACGATTTCTATGCTATTAGGCGAAAGAAAATTGCATCCATACAGAATACACTTCACTTCCTAATACAAGTATGAAAATACTCATAGACTTGTATGATAATACCTTTATGAAACATTGGCTATGGTCGTTATAAGATAATTTCGGGTGCTTTTAGTCTCTATTATTATAACTACATTATAGTAATGTACTATATTTCATTTTTAACTGTTTTAAGTCATCAATTTATTAATTTATTTTTTTGTTTAGTTTTATGTAATAGATCCTTGTTATCTGATTAACAAATCCTTACTAATATTATAAATTCAAAAATGACTTTGTTTGTTTGTTACGCTTTCACGCCTAAACCGCTAAATCGATTATGGTGAATTTTCGTATAGAGATAGATGGAAATTTGGAGGCGGTAATAGGCTACTTTTTCTCGTGAAAACCTTATTGGAAGTGTAGTAAAAAGTGGGATAAACTTCGTAGGAAACTTTTTATTGCGTTATCCGATTTGTTTGATAAAATCAATAATAACGCGAGCGAAGCCGCATGTAAATAATAATAAAAATAAAAATAAATACCTTTGTAAAAATTTAACTTTAACTGTTTCACATTTTAGAATATTGTTTAAAGATCGTAATAAAGACTACATAAACGTGGTATTATTATGCTAACTATTAGTATGACAGACTTTTTATATACATAGTCAATTTACCATAGTGTGCTGAGAAGTTTAGGGCTGGCAAAAATTTCATATACAATATTTTTAGCTTCTAGAAAAATATCTAAATTTTTACTCCAGGGCACTAAGGATTTGTATGTAACTAAGTCATGACCGTAAGATATATGTTGATAAAACTATACCGGGAATTTTTTCGTTATTCGAATGTCATAATCAACCAATATGAATTGAGCCAACAAAAACTTTGTGAGCCTAATGACAGTGACAGTCGATTCTGTTTTGTTGATAATAGTAATACTTCGAAGTAAGAACTTCTTTATGCGCGCTGAAAACTTTATGCTATGGGTATTGAATGAGGCTAACCCGTCACGCTCGATTATGTAAAGCTTGTTAGGGTTAAGTCGGCTCGATTCGACCAAGAGAGCAAAAGAAGTATATAGTGAAGAATTTTTGCTTCTGGCATTTTGTTTCGAAGCACACATACGGGTATAGTGGAATTATAAAAAAAAACCCATCATTGTTAGTCACTTTAAAAACTTTCTCAAACGATTTAATAAAAGCTATTTCGAAATTCAATTAACTTCAACTTCTGTGATAAGGTTGATATAATTAACGAAGAGTACCAGATTTTTGGACAGTGATTATTAAAAGCTGTCGTTCTCAATTTCCCTTTTTAAGTAATAACTGACAGAGTTGTTTGGTATGAATTGTGATGATTATAGGGAAAAACGAGCTAACATTTCCTGATAATTTTGCTATATATTCAACAAGGAACCCAATTTGCCATACGTAACAAAAAAAAGTGCGTGTGTCAGCTCTGATACACGACTGGTGTTTACTCCGTAAGAACTATTATTATGTAGATTGTGTAAAATTCCATTTCCATTCTAATGACATATATAACATAAACTATTTCACGTATAATAATAAGTATACACATATACTTAATGTCGAAGTGAAAGGTCAAAGCACGTTGCGCAAAGGAATATAACGCCTCACTTTTATTTAACGCTCGATTTTACTCATAAAATTTTCATATCCCGGGCTAAATATAAAAATCGCTTCCTATGGAGTAAACTTCAATAAACTCCAATAATTGTTCGCAGATTCTCGAAGCGTCAGGCGCGTGCACCCGAAATAATGAATGAAGTGAGCTCATTCCGCGACCCCCTCATGTATAATGAATGGCCGGTCTACACTGCATTGCCCCGCGCTGCTCCTAGGTAAGCTATATTCTGACGATTCACAATAAAATTGTTATTCAACAACACGAAAATGCCATTGAATTATAACAAAGTAGCTGACGTGGTGAACTTTGTATCACCAATAATCGTTGTTCTTTAGTCTCGCCAAAACTCAAAAACGGTTGGACCGATTTGTATTTTTTTTGTACATTTTACAGTCAATACTAATCAACCTAACAACTTGAATTCGTTAAGATCAATAGAACTGGCTATATCTAATATCGTTTCCGTTAATCATTTCCTTTGTTTATTAATTTAAACTTGTTTATAACTAGAATGAATTAAATATCTCTAAATTATATGAAATTCAAATATAGATGGATTCGAACCCACGCCTCTTGACGAGTCGTCCGTATACACTACCAACTGAGCTATCTTCGTTTTATTACTTTTCATATTATGAGATAAAAAAAGAATTATTGAATTTGGTTATGTTATAAATTGTTTATAACTTCCGCCTTACACTTGGTGATAAATTTGGGACTTTTCTTTAGTTTATTACGTATTGAGATCACGCTGTGTAAACGACATTGTGAAAAAGTTGCAGGCTGGCATGATAGTAATGACTGCTTATGCATTGGAATTTCTCAACAAAAATCGTTGTTTTTAGATTGTACTGTGCCCTTCAGCTACAATGAAGTTGTAGTAACATGCCAAATTCAAAAAGTACATTTATGATTGATGATAATGATTTTTATATTACACTACGAATTATAGCTATTCTCTTGTATAAATACTACTTTATGGTATAGTCATCATTATTTTTTATGATTATATTAATTCGAATATGTTCAATAACAGATTCCGCTACCAGTATCCGACGGTGCCACGTGAAACATACGGTAGGGTTGTCACCAAGGCCCCACCCAACGTCGTTCGTACACCAGATTACGATGAGGTAAGAAGATCAGATACATATATAAAACAAGCCAATATTAATTTATAGGTATATACTTCTAGTAACCAACAGTATTTCTTAGCTTTAATTTGTACAATAATATGATGCTGTCAGGAGGATGCATGCCTTGAATAAAACACGAGTTTTTTTTTTATACTTAAGGTTAGCGTTATGGCCATAATCTCACCTGATCTTAAGTGTCGATACGGCTCAAGTTGGTAGACACGCTAAACCTGTGGAGGACTGGCTCTCAAGTGCAGCTGCCGGAACACACCTATTGGTATTTGGTGGCAGGTTTTACAACTTGAGGGTGGTAGCTAACCAGGCGGGCATTTGAAAAAGCTCTACCACCATGCTATGGTTTCCTCACGATGTTTTCCTTCACCGAAAGCTCAAGCTCATTGAAGGTGCTTGGATTCAAACTCACGTCCCATGACGCGAAGTCGTACACACTACCACTGAGCTATCAGCGCTTCAATTTGTGGAGAGATCATCAAGAGCGCGGCCTTTTTCTAACACTGTTAGCCGCGAGGCTTTCACAAGTTCACTAAGCTTTGTGGGCGATTAGGGAGGGTGTTCAGTTCGAAATGACAACTCGTGCAAGGGAATCACTAAGTGACCGAACCTCGACTTAAGCCGTTGCCGGGATGCGAAAAAAAATCTATCGCGGTACTAACTAAATTTAAATTAATAAACTAAATTTAAATTTAAGAATAGAATTATACTATACGTGTTAAAAAACTACAGACTGCGTGAATGAAAGAGAAACGCCACTCTGGTACTGATCTAAAGAGATCTGAATATTAACTAATAGAGAATCCACGAATATGATCGCGAAACTGAGTATTCTAACAAGAACAAAACTATCTAGAAATTTTAGATAATACTGAGCCATGGCAAGTTAGACAATAGTGTACTGTGAGGCCTAATTAACTGGAGAGCGCGACGTGGCTCGGACCTAAAATATACTCGTGAGTTTTTTAACAATTGACCTCACACACTGGAAAGGAGGCGCAGTTAGAACATTAATAAGCGCCTTCTCAGGGTCTAAATAATAAAAAAAAAGTAATTTTATTTGATTTCTTTTCGTTTTTCAATGTGAAGCTTTGTCGATGTACATGTAAGTCTACAAAGCGATACCAAAAACCCATCAACTAGAAATTTCTTAGTAAATAGTGATTTATGGATTTCATGGTTCTCAAGTATATTTTAGCGTGCTGTACTAAAATAGTCAAGGTTATCATACTTCAAATTATGCAGATAAAAAAGAAACGTTACATAACATCTTTGAGTTTCACCAACACCCATTTTGTACGTCAGTAAAATCTATTTACGTATCTTCATCCCACGTTTGTCGGGCAGACTACAGAAGGATTAGCAATACGCACTTATAATCCCAAGGGGACTCACGTTCACTTGTTAATAACTTTGCTACTAACCAAGAGCTAAAGCCCTTGTTGGTGATATAACGCTTGAGCAATAAAATTCTGTAATCACAAGAAAAGTAAAAAACAACCAACAAGTAAAATTGTTTCATAAGAAATTGTGAAACAGTTTGAAACTTTATAAGAATTATTACGAAGTTTTCCATCGTATCGTATAAAGTAAAGAAGCTGAAGATTTGTTTTTAAATATTATTAACTTTGTTCAAAGAGGATTTCATTGAATATTACTGGAAACAAGAATTCAATTTGACGGAGAATTTGTTAATATTTATTTTTTAAACTGACTGACTCGGTAAATATTCTTTTGACCTTTCCAGCGGACGATCACTCGGGCCTCACGTAATATGTCTATTTTTGTGAAAACTTTGCAAAAAAGCGAATTAAAGGTATTTCGTGGTCAATCGATCGAATCTTTAAATTCTAAAAAAACCAATAGAAAATGGCGATTGGAAGTTTTCCACAGTTTTCCTATTTTCAGTATATATTTATTTTAATTTTACAAACTATAACTTTCCTCGGACTATTATTAAGATATAAATTATCTAAATTATACCAACAGTACTTGGGTGGTACGCTTACCAAATATACAGATTTTCATTTTATTTTTAATTATTTAATTTTTTACACTCTAATCGATTCTAATCTAAGTCTTAAATAAATTAATGGGAACGTAGATGAGAAATAAGATATATAAAAATAATTTCAGAAACACTTTATTCACCTATTTATGAAGTAAAGTACCTAAAACTTAAAGTAGTTATGAACGTAAATAGAATATTGGCTATTCGGAAAATAATAGAGAACAATATCTATAGTGAATAAATAATATTATAATTTCACACATACGTAGAGGATTTCGAGATACTAACATTCACATAATGGTTCATTCTATAATATTCTACTTTAACATCAGTCAGTTAGATAAACAATATTAGTGATCCTTAATTCATTATGCTTATTCTTACTAATAATATTAGGTTTGTCCGTTTGTTACGCTTTCACGCCTAAACCGCTGAATCAATTATGATGAATTTCAGTATGAGATTGATGGGACCTTGGAGACAGTGAGTCATAGGCCAGTTTTTCTCGCGAAAAATTTATTGTATCATCTGATTTGACAAAATCAACATTTATTTATTTTATTTTATGTTCAACTAGCAGCATCCCTTAGCTTTGCACGCGTTACATATTTTTATTTTTTAATAATTATCTATATCGCATTAATACATTAATTATTCTTGATACTTGCATATTGTGGTATAGCATATCCTTCCTTTATACAAAATTACATCAGAATCGTTAGGTTATGAAATTTTCTATTTTGTACGTTTTCTAGTACCAATGAAAACCCTTATATCAATCAATTATATCAACTGAGTAATGAAATAAGTTACCATGTAATTAAAATCTGTCAAGAAGTTTATAAGGATAATTCAATAATACAAACTGTCCGAATTTTCTATTTTTGTAATAGTTTATAGGTTTAACGTTGTAGCCACAATTTCGCCTGACTTTAAACGACGATGTTGCCCAATGATGCACACCCTAAACTTAGCGGAGGATTTGGATCTTAAGTGGTCTCCAGTTTTGAAGCGATTCTAGCTCAGTGGTGTTGTCCACGAACTCCGCGTCAAGGAAGATGAGTTCGAATCCACCTACAACAAGCTTTAGCTTTCTGTGAAGGAACATATCGTGAAGAAACCATAGCATAGTGGTAGGGCTTTTTCTAACGCCCACCGGGTTAGCCACCACCCTCAATTTAAAAATCTGCCATCAAATACCAGTAGTCTCTTCGCAGCTTTAACGTGTTTATGAACTTGGGTCATATCGTCACTTAAGATTAGGTGAGATTATGGCTATAACGCTAAAACCTTAACTATAAAAAAGAGCAAGCACCGCAAAATACTGATAGGTGCTTGACGGCAGATTTTCAACTTGAGGATGGTAGCTAATCAGCCGGGCCCTACCCACCATGGTATGGTTTCATCAGGATGTTTTATTTCACCGAAAGCTCAAGCTCGTTGCAGAGATTACAACTCACGTCCGTTGCTACCAACTGAGCTATAATCGCTACAGAATCGTATCGCTTAATGTCATATTCTTAATAAACGTTCCTATCTATAGCTGTCTGTTATGTAACTATCTAAAAATACATATACAAACAGTATTGTAGATTTAATAATATAGATAATACCCTGTATTTATCTACAAATAGATAATTAATTATATTAAAGAGTATTCAATAAAATTGACCATCGAAGAAGTTACAAGTTACGCGCGCCGCGTCTCCAACGAAGCATCCAAATAACTTTCCTAAAAGCTACTTAATTGTTTAAGCTGTTAGATATTCAGGAACTTTGTTTCAATGTGGGATAAGCCGCTTTCGGATTTATTAAATATCTAATTTTAGCTATCAGAGTCACCCAGATTCGCAAACTTGAAGCTATTACGGCTTATTGGGATATTTTATTGTATATTATTTTAACTCGCCAGTGTAAAGTAACTTCCGGCTTTAGAAATACAATTAACAAATATAAAATAACACTAAATACGCAAGGAATGTTTGTGGAACTTAGTGCCCTAGAACCATGTACCATAGACTGCACATAGAAAGATCATAACCTCAAAAGAAATGTATTTTTTTATATGTATGTATAGAAGTACAGATATATAGATATGTACCCGTGACTTCGTTTTCTGGCACTCATATTTTTCCTAAATCTAAGGTACATCATTATTTGTATCACTAACAACGTCTACCCATAACTTAATGATGAAACCCTAACCAACAAACAAACACACATTCACTTTCATAATTTTTTTTACATAATCCTCATAATATAACTTTTTTTTTCGAAGGAACCTACACTGTTACTTTGAGAGGCTTTAACAGTTTCTCCTGACTAAAAGGGCGAGCGCGGAGGGCGCTCGAGCCCGAGTACATAAACCCCCTTACATATTCCTTCTTTTAAATCAGTCACCTGATACTTCTTCACTCTTGTTAGCTCACATCCAGTTGGTCAGAGGGCAACCTGTTTTACCTTTTTTGATAGAAAAAATCTACCAGGGCATGTAGTTTTTAAGAATTCAAAATGAAGGTAAGCATCTTGTCATGTCTTTTATTGGATTTCAACGACAGCAAATAATCCACGTATATACTTACTTTTGATCTTATCAAGTGCCTCAGTGATAATGTCACGTCAATGAACATGAATTCGTATCCTTGAAATTACTCTGAGCTATCCGTAAAGGATGAAGTCTTGATGAAACCATAGTTTGGAGTTACAGCAGTTTCTAATGCCCGTCTGACTAGCTAGTACTTTCAAGTTTAAAATTTATCGCCAAACACTTACCTATGACCATGTTCCGCCAGGTCAATTATGAACTAGACCCTCTAAGCTTAACTTGTCTTCCATCTTGGACCACATCATCACTTAACAACAGACAGGATTGTGGACATACGCTAAACCTATAAAAAAGTATATACTAATTGTTCATCTTAACACTATTCATGTGACCTACTTCTTTTGATCATGGAGTTTCCTTATACTTCAGGACCAATTGCCAAATAACATTGAAATTATAATGACTTATCTATACAGAATACTTTTAGAACTAATAAACGAAGTTGCATCACAAACGCCATCATAAAACTTTAATAATAATATAAACAAATATTAATTACATCCGACTTTTTATTACAGTTCAAAGGTAAAATAGCTAGTTCAGGCCAAACAATACAGTTCGTTTTTTTGGGTACGGAAGCATGAAAATGGATAAGGGTATACATGAAAAAGAGAAAATCCACGCCCCTTTTCGTCAATTACCTACTGCACAAATGGTAGCAATTCTAACCCTAACTAATATTATAAAATGCGAAAGTGGGTTTATTTGTCACCCATTCATGCCTAAAGCACCGAATCATTTATGATGAATTTTGGTATAGAGATAGATGGGACCCTGGAGCCAACTATAGGCTAGTTCTTCATGCGAAAGACTTACAAAGATAAAACAAGCGGTGAACTTTGTGCGAAACTTTTTTTTGCGGTATCCGATTTACTTCAAACACGTGTTATTATTTATAAGTAACTAGTTGTGTCTGCGACTCTGTTCACATGGAACTAACATTTTATTTAATTCTTTTCATATTCATATTAGAAAATCAACAATTCGAGCGAAACCGGATGTAAAAGTTAAGGTATCAATAATTAAAACCGTCAAATATTGCGTTATTACATTCGTGATTATTTTATACGAAGTACTAATAAGATCAAGGCAAACAACAAATTTACTTTTATCTAAGAATAAGATTTAAGTCAATTATTTCGTAGACAATCGTATATGGCCCTGTGGCGCAACGGATAACGCGTCTGACTACGGATCAGAAGATTCCAGGTTCGAATCCTGGCAGGGTCGAACTTTCTTTTTTCCGTAATAAATTTTTATAACAACACTATTTGAAAATGATATTAATTTTAAACTATCGTGCATGGAATAACCAACTAATATTCATCTTTCACAACTTTTAACGCAGTATGTGCAGAAAAGCGTACGACAAAAACAGTTGCGACCTTGTCTATTATAAGCTTTATACAGTTTTTTCATTTTAACTTAATTCAGCCCCGGATCTGCGGGGTGGCAAAGCAAGGGACCCGGGCGGCAGTTTTAGGAGGCGCCGAATCATAATTTTTGTAAAGTATTTGTAATTATTATAAACAAAAGTGTACAAAACCAATCTTATAAGGAAGTACTAAGCGTTACATAGCCTAGCTGACGGCTCAACCTCATTCATCATATAGCGTGCCTAAAGAAATTTCAACTTCAAAAAGTTATTAAGTAATAGCCTAAATTTATAACAGTATTATTGATATCCCGTTCACAATAAATACCACTTTAATATAGTTCTAAGTTTTGTTTAATAATTGACCTCACACACTCACCACGTTTAATGCACACTCAATAAAGGCCACACTCAAGATTTTGCCGCGGTTAGAAAAAATCGTAGATCCGGTACTGACTTAATTGATATATTTATATATTTTTATTGTTAATTATAATTCAAAAAAATGTACGACAATTATCTGTAAACAAAGCTGTCAAGATAAGTTAGAGTTTAATATAACATGCTTATTTGTATATCGCGTTATTTGTTGTAATGTCATGTGTTAAAATCAATATACAACTGTTTTCCCTGACTTCAGAAAATAATAAACCTGTACAGGAAATAATACTAAAGTAATTTAATTCGTTTCAGTTTAAACTATCACAGTTTAGGCTTCCGCGCTTGCCTTTCATGCGTTATTCGTTTTTTTTTATTTACTTTTCTCATGTGTCTATGTACAAATTTTTCCCAATACATACTTTACAACCCCCTTTTTACACCCTTCATAAAATAAATTTTGTAAAACGTGTTTTATTCACTTTATCAAATAATGTTAATCTATATACTAATACGTGAAGCAAAAACTTTGTAGCCTTTTTACGAAATATGCGGATGGAGGAGTATGAGATTTCGCACACTTATAGTTTATATAGAGAGGAGTGCAGAATGATAATTTTTTTTTAATTATCCAAAAAATACATTAAATCAATAAAAACCTTACTCACGCTACTATGTATTTGACACACACTCGCATATACGTGTAATGCATATACTCTTTTATTTATTATTTAATTCTGTAGTCAAATTAAGAACAGATTATATATTAACATTAGTTGTTTTTACTGAGTGTCAAACACAACTATAATAAATTTAGCAATATATATTTGTTATTAGTGAATAATAATATTCAAACTCAAAATTTAAATTAAATAAGGTCGAATTTTGACCGATGGGAGATCCAATAGTAATGTTAATTACATGTTCAAAATAAATCTAATTTATAAAATATAATTGTGCCGTCAATATCTCATGCTAATATAAAAAGTTACAATACTTTAACAAAAAACGTTTTAGTTTTATGTAGTTATTCTAATTAATTCTAAAGAGTATCTTAAATTTAATAATGTGTATAGGTAATATCTACTAAATATCCTTGATTTAGCAACTCTTTAGACCGGATTAGTTATTCATTATTTAGAGTCTGAATTTACATAAAAAAGCGGCGCATATTAAAAGAACGCAATTTGAATTACAAATATTGTAAACACTGTTTAAATTTTTGAAGTCCACACAATGTTGGGTTTATTCGGAGTGCTTTGATTTGTGAACCAAACAAACAAAGTCAAATGTTCTGTATGTAGTTATCCTCTGTCTGTTACTAAAAATAACTTACATGCTAATATTATAAAGCGCAAAAGTTTGTTTGAACGCGCTATTTTTGGAAATACCAGTCGAATTTTAAAACTTATTTTTGTACATTATAGATAAATCATCGAGGAAAACTATTCAAAGTCACGCTACTTCCAATTAGAGTAAAACGATATTGAAAAAAGTTACAACACTAATAAAAAATTATTAAATATGTTTTAGTTCTACGCGAGCGAAGTCACAGGCAAAGCTCTTATATACATAAATGAGCTTATCACATATGAGAATTATAATTGTGTTGTAGTCGATATAGAGGCAAAGTTTTTTTTTCTTATTTTTAGAATATTACAGGAATTACTAATATTATGAATAAACTTGGAGAATACATTTATACCATATAAAGAATACTCTCCACCGGGATAGATCATAGAAAGTAAAGTTTCGTAGTAAATTAGCTTCTTGACAGTTTTTAATGCTATTATCTCTTTTGTATAGAACGGTTATAACTAATAGCTAAAAATATTACTGAGTTTTTAAACAAGAACTCGGTTAACTCTAACTCCGATAGATTAAAAGAAATTAAAATTGACTCGTGTATACATATATTTATTCATAGATAAGGTTTCATTGCTTATCCTAAACATAATAGGTGGCGCTCTATTTGAGTATTAACCACAAAAAATTATTTTATAAACAATAAAATGCCTTAAAAAAAGTGCCAGATGAATCCCTGACATATTTATTATTATTTATAAACGAAAATAACCATTTAATAACCGTAGAATACTCTTTAGAAAAATTGGATTCCTTTTACTATATTAAATATTGGAAACGATTCCTATTTAGTTTTTAGGATTTCAACTGTTACCTTTCATAAATTTCAACTCACAAATATACCACTGTAGAAAAAACTGTCTAGGTTTTTTTAATAGTTTAGCGAAATAAATTTAGCATCAATAATCTACCGTTAGGTAAAATTATCTGATTGTTGTTATTATGGAACACAATATTGCGTATCCATTTTGAATTATAGCGTACGAAAAAAAAGGTTTTCTTGTAGCAAGTTCTACTTTGTCGGAGAACAATCAATTTAATTGAGATAAAGGTATTCCAGAAGGTACTGAAATGAAAATATGGCATGAGAATAAATTACATATATTACCGAAGGTTTCCTTTACATCAATTATTATTAAAAGTTAAACGAATATAAACCTGGTACTTTAGTCCAAGTAACGTAGGTAGGCAAGGTCCTTTCTGGCAAGGAGCTCGTCTGGTATCCGGTACTATCCGCAGGAGCCTTTATGTATCAGGCACAATTACAGGGGCTTTCGTGTTTTCCCATTCCCACTTTTAAAATGTCCTATCAATATGGTTCCAGAATGACGATTTTCTGTCTCAAAAATATTTCCTTTTGATTGAAATTGACAACTGCAGTTTTTTAATAATCGCGACACTAGAATTATTCCACGTGTCCGTACATATCGGACTCCTGATTTTGATTCACGGCCAGATCCTATTTTCCATTCGAATCGAATATCTTCGTCGATCGAAATATTCAATTTAAACGTGCGATAAGCGCATGTGTTAAAATATTCTATAAATTTCTATGACACTTGACTTCGTAGTAGTAAGTAGTAGAAAATCTTCAGGTTTTCCTTATGATATAAATATAATAATGAAACAATAATATATAAATAATAATAATATGGATAATAAACTATTTGGATAAAAACAAATAAAAGCCAATCAGTACAACTTTTAAATCGAGTATATATTCTACACTGTACTTTATGTTTGAATTAACTATGATTTTAATTTTACGAATCATATAAAGTTGGTAGACACGATAATTATCCTGGCTGGCTGTCAAGTACAACTGCTGCAACACTCCTATAGGTATTTCGTGGCAGATTTGCAACTGGAAAGTGGTAGTCAGATGGACATTAAAATACCTCTACCACTATGATATTACTTCATTACGCTGTTTTCCTTCACCGATAGCTCATAACGTACATTTGATCTTACATCCATTGACGCGACCTCCGTACATGCTAGCACTAAGCTATCGTTGCTTTTGTTTCTTCTATACAATTATTTAATGCTGTTAATTTCTTTAAATAAATATACTATATGTTTTTCATAGATGTACGGTATGCTGAACGTTCCACACACTTCTGGAAAGATTCTGCGGTACCCAGGTCCATCACGGTCTCGAGGCGGCGCGACCTTCATGGTGCCACCACAGCGTGACAGGTAGAAATTATTTAAAAAATTGATAAATTTATATTTATCTAAATAATGGGAGAGCAACCAATAAATGACGTGCCGTTTCTTGAAATAATTTTATCCAAACTATTTAGTTTATTTTATTTTCATTTCCTAATTGGACAATATATTAAAAATAAAAAAGGCATTGTAATACAGAACGTGTTAACCCGATTTTATACTTATTTAAATACATTAACTGATAAATTAAAATCATATCACAAATCAGCTCTGCCGTGTGTCTGGATCAGTTGATGTACATACATATGTGCATCCAATAACCGAGATGAATATTAGTGATTAGTATTTAGCCTGCTCCCTTATTGCGTATTTTGCAGAAGCAAACCGATACCAAAAGTGAGAATAAATTGTCAATTTAATTACATTATAGCAAATACATAATACAAATTTGCCGTTTCACAGTCATCCAACGTATATTCAGGTGCCAAGAAGCTTCCAGATTGGTCGATTTCGAAAGGCGTTATGTTGTTCAGCGTAACGCACTTTGCACACCTTTCATTTTGGAATTAGTTTTAAAAGACAAACGTACTTCACACCTCTAAATCTAACATATATCAACACCCCGCGCCCGTACGGTAAGTGGCAACTTGTACGTAGCGGCAACGGTTTTCAGTTTGATGTAGCCATATTGAACAATAGGTTAACTGCACATATTGAGGTATTATCAGCACTCTCCACCGACGATTCGAAGTAAAGTAAACCCGGTAAAGGTTACACACTTTTTTCTTATCTTACATACGTATTTTTTCTTCGTAAATAATGAGTTGTGTGTGTGTATTCTGTTGTGTTTTTTCGACACGACTAACTCCGCGGTGAAATCTTAACAACTCCGTATCAGTTTCATGTATAAAATTTTACCGTAGATTTGAAGCTTTGAAGAAACTGATCCGTCAGGAGCACGTACGTGAGCTCCAACGCAAATACGAGGCTGAACAGAAGCAGGAGCTGAAGGACTTGGCAGCAGGACGCAGGTATACATCTCACGGTTATATCAATCAACGTAAATCAATGTACAATTTTTAATCTAACATAGTTGATTGTGTCATTATTAATCACGACGCAGATATATGTATCTTGACTCTGATTCGGTTTTGCTAGACTAAACAAGATCCGTGATCAACATTATAGTTAGGATCTTCACTTGACGACGCCAATTCCTTAAGGAATAAAGTATAGCGTGTATGCTTGATATATTTAATATATTTGAAGATAACAAACATCGTATAATATTTTGCAAAAATAAATACGTTTCTATTGAAGTATGATACTCCAAACATCAATCCTTTTTTGCCTTTAATGAAAAGAACAGCCTTTGAACCTTTCCCGGGAAAATGTTATCCGGCGACTGTAAAATCATTACATTTTAATATTTTGAACCTCATCTCCTTTTTCGTATTATTTCCTACATTTAACATTGAGAAGACGGACGAATGATATTATACTTTAAAAAGAAATTACGCAATGAAAAAAGGGCCTGGATATACTCCGTGAGAGTTAATTGTATATTTTTGGGCGCAGGTAGCACTTCATATCCCCAAAATTGCCTACGTAAACAGAGGCCAGAGTAAAGCAAAAAAAATATGGAATAACGTAGTGACATATTGGTATAATAGTCTCCTTATCTGTATCGTCATGAAAGACATATTGTAGCGGCGATCGTGAAATAATAAAAATAATTAAAATTCCCACCGCTATGCTGACCTAAATAACGCGGCGGGACGGGCAACAAAGAGCCGGTAGGTCCGGGCTTACACCACTAGATCCCCTCTCACCAATACTGAGGAAAAGAAAGGTCTCACTAATCTGGTTGTTGTCCGAGGTTCCAGATGTACCCAGAAGTAGCGCCAATGAAATTCAACCAAGCGCTGTGTGCAACGCACACATATGTGGTTCCAGCGCATTGTAGATATTCGGTTAAAGCCCAACAAAATAGACAGAAGAGCCGCGCGGCAGATTCGTAAATAAATGTTATATTTCTGTATATTCAGATAAAATAACAACTGACGATCGCCATGGAGACGTTTCGAAACAAAACTTTTTTAAATGTGTTCTGAAACTATGATCGGCCGCACGCAGTGAGACCTCTAATCCCCGCCCTTGGTGACAAGAGATCCAGCGGTAGAATTGGCCCAAACATATTGATTTAATTATTTTTTTCTTTTAATATCACAAGAAACATTACTGTGTACATGAACTATTACTAGTTAATATATTATTACAATAAAAGAAGTAGATTTAATACAAAATAAGTCTATACATATAATAAAACTATAATGGTAGAAAATCTGTACATTCAATATTCTTTTTGTTTTAACTGGGAACTAATTTGTTATCGTTACAGAGGCCAAAAATATATTTTTTAGAATTTTTGTCTGTCTGTCTATCCCGTTGAACGCGCATAACTCAGAATGTACTGAATAGATGGGATAGGTGATAAAAGTAAAAAAAAATGTACTAAACGAACCGCTGCATAAATTTTTATAAAACATTTATATTATAGCTAAAACATAAGCTATTTTTAAACATTTTACTGAAAATATACAAGTGTACATTTGTTTATTTTAATTTTTTCTACCAATTTATATTTTCATTTTTCTACCAATACAGTTTTATTTTTCCTAAATGTGTCATTAACAAACTCCATAATTAGCCAATAGATAACACACACATTTTAAAAGCTGAAAAATGGGATATGTGACGGATCTTTAACTGAATATACTTTTATAAATAGATATGAAAAAAAACTCGATTAGATGGCACTGAGTCATAAAATGCTAAAAATATAAAACGTCAAATCGTTACTCCATAATTAGCCAATAGATGACACACACAACATTATAAAAGCTGAAAAAAGGGATATGTGACGGATCTTTAACTGAATATACTTTTATAAATAGATATGAAAAAAAAACTCCGAAGTTAGCCGATTAGATGGCACTGAATCATAAAATGCTAAAAATATGAAACGTCAAATCGTATTCACGAGGTGTATAAATTGTTCAAGAAAATTTTTGTAATTTTAACTAACATATAAATACAGTAGAACCTCTGTAAGTCGATTTAATTTTGTAATCATTAAATCGTTCATACATGGTTTAGATACCCATGCACAATGATTTACACTCCCCATCATAAAACTTGCTATTTATGTATTTGAGTTATTAAACGATAAATCAAATCAAATCATTTATTTTTCACAAATAGGATTTTAATATCACTTTTTTAAGAAAAAAACACTACTACCGTTTCGGAAACAACATGGCGTTCTGGAAGAGAAGAAACGGCGAAAGAAACTCTCCAGCAATCGCTCTTTTTATCATGTGAATACAATTGTTTCAACTTAAAAATATTAACAATATTTTCATCCGCATCTTAATTGTAACGTTTGACCGCAACTTAAACCTAACGTATTATCGTATCTGAAATCTAACGTATGTCCGCGTCATAAATCTAACGTATGATTGCAACTTAAATCTAACATTATAACCGCATCTTAAATCTTAACACATGACCGCAACTTAAATCTAACGTATGTCCGTATCTTAAATCTAACGTATGAGCGCATCTTAAATCTAATTAACGTATGACCGCATCTTATATCTAATTAACGTATGATCGCATCTTATATCTAATTAACATCGCATCTTATATCTAATTAACGTATGATCGCAACTTAAGATTTATCTAACGCATGACCGCATCTTAAATCTAACGTATGACAGCATTGCATCTTAAATATAACGTAGGTCCGCATCACAAATCTAACGTATGATCGCAACTTAAATCTAACATATGACCATATAACCGCATCTTAAATCTAACGTATGACCGTACATCATAAATCTAACGTATGACCGCATCTTAAATCTAACGTATGACCGCATCTTAAATCTAATTAACGTATGACCGAATCTTATATCTAATTAACGTATGACCGCAACTTAAAATTTAACTTCAATAAATAAAAACATCCCATTTGCAGTCAAATACTATAACGTATGACAGCATTGCATCTTAAATATAACGTAGGTCCGCATCACAAATCTAACGTATGATCGCAACTTAAATCTAACATATGACCATATAACCGCATCTTAAATCTAACGTATGACCGTACATCATAAATCTAACGTATGACCGTACATCATAAATCTAACGTATGACCGCATCTTAAATCTAACGTATGACCGCATCTTAAATCTAATTAACGTATGACCGAATCTTATATCTAATTAACGTATGACCGCAACTTAAAATTTAACTTTAATAAATAAAAACATCCCATTTGCAGTCAAATACTATAAAGGGGTTGCATAAAACAACTAATATCACAACCCACTATAAACAAAAAACGAATAATACATCGCACTCAGCCATTCACCATACGGCCTATACGGCCTAGTTGTTACGAAACGCTGCCAAGGTAGTTTGTGCAGAGCATGTTTGCAAAAAAAAGCGCCGGTATGAGTAGATTGTCCTCGGCGCTTGCGATAAGTCCCCGACGCGAGAGCTGTAAAAGAAACCAAAGATATGTAATACATTCGCCCACTGATATACAAATCGTATATAAAAGTAAATAATATTGCACTAAAATATATATATGAAGTGGATGGCTAAAATAACTAGTCGCGTATTTACCATCTTGGGCCACATCCTCACGTACGATAATAATACATCTCACTTACCCATACACTATGTACGACCTGGTAGAAGTGCAAACTACAAATGTATTTATTGTAATAAAAAAGATTCGAGTTGTTGTGGAGCTATAACTCCAGACATACCCCTTAACTTCAATGACTACATTGCGCACACGGCAATGAAACAGTTTGTACAAGGTACTGCTAAACGCATTAAAATTAAAAACGATGCAGCCATAAAAACATTTTAGAACATCCCGCGTGCACTAAAATATTATAAAGGGGGTGCAAAAAACAACTAATATCACAACCCACTATAAAAAAAAGTAATAATACATCGCACTCACCCATGCACCATACGGTCTAGTTATTACGAAATGCTGCCCAGCTGTACGAGGCGGATGTGTAAAGCATTTGCAAAAGCTGCGATAGGTCCCCGACGCGAAAGCTGTAAAAGAAACCAAAAATATGTAATACATTCGAACAGTGATATACCGCACGTACCCATATAACATGTATGATGTGCATAGATATTCTCGGCGCTTGCAATGAGTACCCGAGCAGAGAGCTGTAAAAGAAACCAAAATGTAATACATTCGCACTATGATATGACGTGCCGCGAATCGTACAAGGTTTGTACAAATACTTCCCATTTGCATACCCGATAATAATGCATACGCCAAGACTGCCGCTTTGAAATAAATATAAAGGGGATGTACAAAAAAAGCTAAGAGTATGAATTTGAAAAATCCCCTGAATCAACAATAAAGAAAAAAAAAACAAATAAACATATACAACCCACTATAAAACAATAACCCAACAACACCTACCCATACGTCATATACGGCCTGCTACGAAGTGGCGCCAGCTGTACGAGATAGTAGTGCAAAATGTCTGTAGAGTAGATGCCCTTGGCGCTTGCAATTACTCCCAGACCAGAGATCTGTAACAGAAAGCAAAGGTGCGGGTTGCACTATGAGGTATATTCGCCAAATTATACACTGATGATGTGCCGAAATTTATACAGGGTAGTCTTACGAAGCGTTGCCAGCTATACACCGATACACCGATGCGAATGAATACTCCCGCAGCGCACACCGCTGGCGAAAGTGACCTGTGAACTAAGAATAGCATTTAAAAATTTGATTGATAAAACAAGACATCCCCCGCATACACTAATATATAAACTACGCGTCAAACAAATGCAAACAACGCATCTACGTATAACATGCACCAAAAAAAAACATGCACAAACTATGTAAAACATGCACAGGTATGTTTAACATGCACAACTACTATGTTTAACATGCACACCTTATTACATACATCTTAGTAAAATGTTACTAATATCTAAAACCGTACTTATTTCTATTCTTATCGTACTTATAACTAACTTACACATTACAATTATAAATAATTTACAGTATGCACTTAAAATACTAATACACAACAAGGATATATGAAAGATTGTGTTCAAATGTCGAGCAGCGAAATAAGATCAGATCTAAAATAAAATGAATAGAACCGACCAGCCTGCCTGCCTATCTGCCTACCTACACATGAATGACTGACCAAAGAATACAACCGACCGACCTACCTAATAAATTATTTATCTAAATAACTAACTAATCCTACACAGAACACATAGAGCACACAGGCCGGCTGACAAAATTACTGATCCTCGCACAATGACACTTGAACACACTCTGTCCTTCAGACTGAACGCCAATGATTTATATACACCGGTATATAGATCAACAGGTGGCGTGCATCCCTTTACTACCAATATTAACTCCATAAGGTTTTTGTGATATCTACATATTGCCATTTATACTGAAAGATTATAATTCGATTTCTAATTGTTCTACGTATTCAGGAATATGGAAATAAGGATGAAAAATAGCCCATGATTTTTTAATTTAACGAAAAATCCAACAAAAATCATAAGATTAAAATTTAATAAATTACCACATTGGCGCTAGTGTACCTTAAGAATTGAATGTAGTAAATGTTGCAACTATCTATATTTTTGTTAAAAGTAAATTCACATATAAACTGATATAAAATGTTCCGTTATTCTTTATAATCTACATATAAATAGCCAAATATAGGAACTGATCAGTAGATTTTTGCTTCCTCTGTTTGTCAAGCTACTTCCTTTTTTTGTTTAGTAATTATTGAGGAACTTTAATGTGATCAATAAAAAGAATTCGTTTTCGCAACTTGTCAAGAAATCCTCTAACCACCAATAATAAAATTATAATTTCCATAACTGAGTGAACATAAGTTATTTTTTTAATATGCGTATTAATAAAGAACGCTTAACTAAGGCTACATCCGGTATATTATAGACACTTTTTCATATTTCTATCTAGAAAAAAAAATATTAATACATTTTACGTTTTAAATTTAAATAACACATAATTTAATACTACGTCAGCTCTCGATAGTACATGGATAGACTTGTTTTTGCATTATATTTGTCAGCAATGTGATCTGTGGAGTGTGGAGATGTTATTTTTTTTAATTCCCATCCGCGTCATGATGTTTCCCAAACACGTTGTGAGTAGTACAGAAAATAACATACTGCACCAGATATCTAGAAAATACGTATTATTTTGGAGGTATAAAAAATATTATTTGTACTAAGCGAACGGAGTCTCGGGCACAGCAAGTTCATACTATATTTAAACCAACTTACAGTTCATCTAGTTCAGTGACGCTCTGGAACATAAATAAGCGCTATAAATGATTTTATGTAACATAATACATTAATGTATTTATAATAGCATAAACTAAAAGACATGTTTGTTCGTATGATTAAAAAAAAAAAAAAAAAGAAGTTGTAACGTTATAATTAAACTAAATTTGTAAGCCAATAAAAGCTTCTATCAAGAGTCAAGAAACAAAAATTCTTTTCCGCTTTTTTTTTGTTACAATATAAAAGAACAGTAAGTACTCTAAAATATTATAATAATTTAAAGAACGTAAAAAATAAATTGATAGAATTTATATTTATAGGGTCTATTTTTCTATAGCAAATAAACATTTTTATAAGATGAGAGATCTTAAGAAAAAATTACCAACATTATTATGCTATTTGTTACTTGGGTTCTCCTTTCTAGAATACTCACTTGTATAATAAACAAATATATTTTCCCTTTATTTTAATGTACCAAACAAAGAAATTCTGAAAACAGATTGACAAAGGAAACAAAATAAAAAGATACAACTTTTTTTTATTATTTATACCACATATCTCCATGCATAAACCATAATAATTTGTATAAAATAATATATTAATATTGTAAAGTGGAAAAGTTTGTCTGTTTGATTGAACAGGCTAATCTTAGGAACTACCAGTTGGGTTTACAAATTTATTTTTGTATTTGATTAAGAAATCATTGACGAAAGCTTTAGGCCATTAACATGACACTACCACCAAAACGAGCAAAGCAGTATCGAAAAAATCATAAAAACTGGCAAAATTATTAAATGCTACCTGTACCTGCGACTACGTTCGCGTGAAACTAAAATTATTACACTCGCCGTCATACAAATTACAATAACTTTTGATAGATTTAACCAATTTTTATGAAACAAAGACTTAATATTACTCGAGAATACGCTTTATTATTTTCTTGGTGACGTTTTATCATAAACTTTGTACTTTAGCAGTGATACGTGCATAAACAAAAGAAAGACATACAGACATTTCTAAAATTTATGTCAATGTATTTTTTCACTTTTTCGTAATCACTTGAACATATTTTTTTATTAATATAATTTTTTTTTTTCATAAAACTAAACAGACACGTTAAATTTAGATTCATATTATATGTATAGAGATTTTTAGTTCTACGTGAACAAAGTCGCGGACACAGTTAGTATTTAATAAAGAAAAATGAATCGTCGCCAACAAACACATTCATCAAAAATGTCTCTTTGAAAGTGTCCCTAATAAAACACACCCACAAAAATCTATTCATATAATGAATTTATAACTAACACCACTTAACTGTGAAATACAGTTAACTTTATTATGTTAAATGTACTGTGAAGAAATATATCACAAACAAACAAATAGAAGTACTTAAATACACAAGTATATGTACAGTCCCTTTTAACACAAAAGTTAGCAGTAAAACTAGATTAGAAATAGCAAGTTCGCTGAAATCCGAACGAGGTAGACAAAAGTGCTAAGAACTATTAACTGAAAGCTGGTCTTAAAGCAACCGCTAGTTAATTAGACGATTCTAGTTTTGTACGCGGGTTCCTTTATGTGCACAAACGAGCTTGTAGTTTCTTCTAAAGTTTAATGAAAGCTCGCTTTTGTCTTCGTAGAAAGCTTTTCACTTAAGTTTCCTTCGTTAACAGTCTGAGTGTCTGTTTTTATTGATAAAATAATTACAATTGTTTGTTTTACGAGTATCGAGTCATTGTACATATTATTTTATCTCTGACACATGTTCAAATCACCTACAACTATTTTGTTATATGTAACAAAATAAAGTCGTGGTTTCTTAATCACTCTAAGTTTCTTCCAACTCTAATTTGTAATTAATAATAAATATTTTGTGAATTTTCATTACTAAACTTAAGCTTGTACCTTTCTTTATTTTACAAAGTCACCTACTAGTATTTTCCCAAGATTGAAATAAATTAATAAATAATGCTTCCTACAGCGACCTACCGGTCTCAAAACTGTTTGTAGCGAGAAAAGTTCTATAATGAGAAATCAGAAGTATATCGTATATGTATGCTGATATTTGTAATGGAACTAGAAATATATATAATTTTTTTTTTTGTAAAGTTGAAGTGTCAAGAACTGTTTTGTTTTTATTAAATATATATTCGATTACACAGCTCAACCACACTTCAAACAACAGTTTTATTTTAATTTAACGATAATATGATGTGGTATCGATACAAGATTTTTAGGGCCGTACAAAGTTATATCATTATCAAAATTACAGCCTCTGTGCCGTGCGATTCAACTCCCACTTAATGTTAGTTACAAACGCAACCAAAATAGCAACAAAATAAATATTATAAACAACGAAGTAATAATATTACTATTGAATAATAGAAAATTAATAATAAACTGACGAGATACCCGAGAGCTTGAATGCGATAACAAGCGATAGTCAAGTTTCTGAGAATTAGAATAATATTTTATTTTCCTTTGCAGCAATGATGACTATGTTTACGGAACCTACGGCGAACAAGAACCTAGAGGCCTACAGACCGTACACGTGCCAGAGTACACCGCTGATGAATCTGCTTACAGGCACGCCAAGTAAGCCTTATTTATATTATTATATTGCCCAATTTTTATGAATTCGGTACTTAATAATAAACGGGGTAGGCCCTTAAGATATGAAAAGGAAAGTGGATTATCAAAGTGACCTTTATTTTTGTATATTTTATTTTTATTTCTAAGTAGTTAGGTACTGAATAACTCCTTCCGGTTACAATTCCAATTACATAGTCGCTCTTGAAAATAGTCCTAGCAACCTATATACTGCTGTATTTAAAATGATAATTATTTCGAATTATAATGAAGAAATATAAAACTACATAATGAATAGATTGATGATAATATTATTAAAATACTTATCTAATATTAAATGTCCTACTTCTGAGCAAAAGTTAAAAACATGTCTACCCAAAACGGTAATTATTTTAAACACATACAATCGTATGCTATATACATATAAAATTCTTGTATCACAATACTAGTTGCCATACTCCTCTGAAACGGCTAGATCGATTTTAATGAAATTTTATATGTATATTCGGTAGGTCTGAGAATCGGTCGTAATCTATTTTTATATCCATAAGTGATAAGAATGAGCCACCCAACTTTTTTTTTTTCAATTATTTTTATTTTAATTTTTTTATGATGTGGCATTAAAATACGTACAACCCTAAATTTTCTTCCTCCTACCTTCAACATCTCGGTTTGTAATACAACCAAAGTATTCATTAGAAATAATTTATAAAACAGAAAAACGTCTGTCGTGGCAGATATTAGTTCTATATATTTGTAATGTATTATATTCAGAAAATTCAAATGTATCGACATACTTCTTTATGAGAGTATGTTTTGATGATTACAATCGAGTGAGAAAAGGGAAAAAGTATATTGGTGTATCTACATGTAGACGCAACCTTGGAGACATGACTATTATTCCATAGAACATAAAGCACTGTTGCTTGATATTCTCCATAGTAACCTACAGTTTCGTTACAGGAAACCACCGACCGGGAGCCGTCAAATATCTCAATTCTCTCGTTACTCCGACGTGATGCTACCACCGGTTCGCCGTACCTTCTACCACCCTTACTACGACTACGTAGCTCCCGAATTTATCCCCTACCTGTATTGAATCCCACTAGAACCTTCGAATCGTCAGCGAGAATCTCCTCCGAGAACATGAGATGATTCTGCAACCCAAGGGAACCCTTCTCCCACAATGTACAAACACTAAGCGGGCTTTGATTCCAAGTTTCAACGACCATATCGAAAGCATATCTCGTTAACTATCGCTTCTACAATCTAGTCTCCTAAAATGCGAGCTTCGCCGGCATTACCTTCAATATTTTATACATATATATATATTTAAAAAATCTAGATTTTTTTCTATATAGATGATATGCTTTTATACCTCGTCACTTTTGAACGTTGCAATGTATTTTTCGATAGGTTTAAGGTTCAATGGATATTCCTTGTTGGGATGTCGAATCCCTTAGCGTGAGTAAATTCAGTATTGTATTAATATGTTACTTCCAATGAAGACAATAATGCACTTTGTATACAATTCGAGCAATTATAAAAATCTATTAAACCTTACTGTCAATTTCCCTGTATTTTAATGAAATTTGACAATAAATAACGAAAAATAATAATAATTATTATATGTAATCAGACAATAAAACTATATTATTATTAACTGTTTGTAATTCATGTTTAGTAGTTAATAAGTGTGTCAAAAATTATATACATATATCAATTTATGGGATTAGATCATTAAATGTATGTAATTATAAATCCAGTAATGGTTTCAATGCCGTCGGTTATTTGACTTTCGGAAATGAATACCCGTTTTGCACTACGGATCATTTTCTTGGTTACGTTTCCCTATCTTAAATATGCAGAATATAGAAAAAAAGCTCATAATACTTGTCGCATTTTGCCCGTAGGCCTGGAAGTTTTTATTAGCGCTCTTGGGACACCGTCTGAGGGCGTCGAGACGAGGCGGCCGCCTCAATGACTCGAGGCTGATATAAAGAACTCTTTTCATCTCATTCAACTTTTATGTAACTTTGTCACGAAAAGAAATTGTTACAAACAACTCAGTGTAGTACCTACATAAAGTGCTCTTTCAACTTTATGCGTTTTTATAAAACTTTCATTTGTTTTTTTTGTCCTGTCTTATCATTCATACTTTATTTTTATAGACTTTTGTTTACTTTTTAAAAGTAAACAATTTTTTTTCTGATTTAATTAATTCAGGTTATAAGAAAATATGAAAGATAAACAATCTGATATTCTTATTTCCTTTTTAAATAAATGCAACAATTAATTAAATTATTCTAAATATAGTTCTATTAATATTGCGTCCCGTTTTTGTTTTCCCAGTAACTATTCCATGTTTTACTCAAATATTGAAATGTAGTTAGTCTTCATCGAACGTAAATACTTTTTCTTATAGTTTTAACAGCATTAAGTGCTTGTTAAATAAGTAGTGGATTTGCGTTTAGAATCGTCCAACTGAACGTATTCCTAGTCCTCTAGTGGTTTCTTTTTACTTGTCAGCACTAAATTTACTGTGTCATAGTATATAATATGAATATTTATTGACCTCTAAATAATAAAGTATTATTATTTGTTGCGTTATGAAGAGAGTATCCAATGTACGGAATTGAAGGTAAACCAACCGAACTAAACTTAATATCTACGTTAAAGGATGATTTCGTTATATCGCAGGACATAAGAAAGATTTTACATAAACAGAGAATATTTTGAGATCCATATGTTTTATTATTAACTTAGACAATAAAATTATATTTACATATGACAGTAAATACATCGACAATAATCGGTATAATTTACTCCTTTGGGTATATTTTTACATGACAGATAATAATATTAATAATTAAGTCGTCATTAGAAGCTAAGTGTATAGATATGGTTTATTATTATGTATATACCTATTTCAAAAGTCTTCAAGACGGCGATGTCGGTTTCGGACGTGAATATAGGTATATTATGTATCCTTAAAGTAACTTTTGCGTTGGGTCCTTCATATGATACATTTGGTACGATTAGAGCTAAACTGAATTTAATTTACTATCCTGTTGTACTTCTATATAATAGTTTCAGTTGTAAAGATTCGTTTGTAATAATTTAAAATAATGTCAAGGTTTGTTTATCGAAACGTATCATGAAATTATTTTGAATAATCTGTGACTACCACGCCGTCGAATACTGACAGATAAATGCTTTAATTACATTTAAAATTTCACGTTTATTAAATAAAACAATTATTGTATATTATTAGCTTACTCGATATTCATGAGGTGTTGTATCCTAGAAGTAGGGAGAGTTGAGATAACAGCCATAGAGGAAACATATTAGAAAAAAACTGTATTGGAAAGATATCTAAACCCTGTCAACAGATATCTTATACATGTATATGTCTCATTTATCGGTTTATTACCTACCTATTTTGTCTATAGTATCAGTGCTACATAACGATATAAAACTTATAATTCATACTAAAACACTGAACGTGGAAGATCGAAGGCTGTATTTCTAAGAATGTTGTTACATATTTGTGTATTATATTTATTATTATATTTAATCAAATATCGACTTAATAATTGTCGATTATATAAGTCGGCATAACCTCACAGACTATAAAATTTGGCTTTAAAATAATATAACTCGTGTATTATGGCTTTAAGCGAGTCAATAAATACATTTAATCTTCTATTTATTAACGTAGACTGTCGTACGACACGTCTTGTCCTAAATATTACGATTTAGCGAGATGTCTATACAGATTTTTATTTATATATAATTTTCTAACAATATTCTGTAGAGTTTTACAAATTACTTTATTGTCTTTGAAAAAAATCAAATAAAATAGTTATGTAGTTAGTTGATTAACATTTAGTAGAGATTAACAACTTATTGATCTGTGGTAGCGGTTATCGGAATCGTATTGACAATTATTAATACGTAGATGTTTAATTATGGAAATATATTAAACAAAAAAAAACATTTCAATAAATGTAGAATTTCGCAATTACATATCTTCGCGATTAACTTATCGCGTCTCGAAAGCTTAAATAATTATATCTATTTAAACAATAAAAAAAAATTCAAAACATCACCTCATCTGTTTCGCTGTCGAATGGATCTTCTCTCTTTAGTAACAGAATATTTCCTAAAGTTACATAACTCTGAGAAAGAATATATGGCTTGCACCACTGAAGTGAAGATATATTCGACGGTAAGAAAATATCAAATTGTACTGTGTCATTAAGTGTATAAATTAATGTGTGTAATACACATTCTCGTGGTCTTTGATGATAACAATGACAATAAATGTTATATGACAATAAATGTAAGACCGCGTATATGAATAAGATTGTAATTAAACAATCCGAAATAATAAATGTTTCAATGTATTATTATAATATTATTGATTGGTGTATGTTTTTTTGAGAAATAAAGATAATTACTTATTCCTGAGCAGCATAATGTTTTTATTGTTTCAAACCTACGGCAACCCACTATATACTTATTAATATATCAGATCTACCAGAAGTTGATATTTAAAGTGTTTAATAAAATCCAAGATTACAGCCGCCGCCCCTAACCACTGTGGGTTAGAGTCCTGCAATGGACAATTATTATTGTGATTCATAAATTACATACGTGTTCAATTTTTGGGTGTTACTTTGTATACGTTTGTATATTCTGAAAACCACTGAGAGTACTGTGAGGTGTAACGTCAATTTAGTATAGGTACTGCGACGCCGTTCCTCTATAGTTAGCTATACGGTTACTGTTTAAAATATGTAATGTACTGTCATCCATGGCTTTTGGAGCTGTAATACACCATTTCTCTAAATTTTCCAAGTTTGTTTTAACAACCAATATCTTTGAATAACAATATCGAATAACTTGATTTTATGCGGCTCTATCAAAATTTTCTTTTGACAATCGGTAACATAGAGGTTAGGTAGATTTAAAGCGACGATGGCACAGTTGGTAGTGTGTACGGACGTCGCAGCAATGAACATGAATTCGAATAACCTGCAATGAACCTGAGCTTTTGGTAAAAGAAAACATTTTGAAGAAACCATAGCATAGCCTTTTGTAATATACAACTAGCATTATTACCATCAAGTTGAAAATCTACTGCCAAATATCTATAGTTGTGTTCCGCAATGTCACTTGAGAGCCAGTTCCTCCAACAGTCTTAGCGTGTCTCCACCTTGGGCCATATCGTTACGAAAAATCAGGTGAGATTGAAGCATAAGCTTAGGCCTATAAAGTAAAAAAAATGCATGGCATATGTAAATTCAGTTCACATGTGTCATATTAAACATTTTTTTATATATTTACGAGAGCTACCGTCAAAAGAGGTTAGGAGCAGTGGAGTATTACAGGTATTCATTAAAAAAAATGGAATTGATTTACCTAACCTAACCTAACCTCTCAGTAGTGTCGCACGTATTTGCTCAATACACAGTTTTGCATGAGGTTAGACCTAAAAGTAGGCGCGGATCCAGTCCTTAAAAAAGGTTACGAGTACAGCCACCCGAAAATTGCCAAGTGCGGGCTGGCGTATGAAATTGCTATGAACAATAGTGCATTCTTTCAAAAGAAATGTTTAAAAATATACGAGCGTGGGCAAAATTATGCGGAAAACGCTGTGAAAGTGTGACGTCACAAACCTACTATGGTTGTTGTCTAAGTGTGTTGTGGGCATACCTATTTTGCCCACAACAGTGGATCCGCGCTTGCTTTTAAAGTAGGTCCTATCTATTATTGTAGATACACGTAGTAAGTACTCTAAAAATTGGCAAAAACTAACGGTATAAGATAAAATAACGCTGAATGAGTTTCTTGTCGGTTCTTCTCCATGAATGAATTGTTTTTTGAAGCGGTGGTAGTTTTGACGTTCCTCAAGCACCTTCTCAAGCCCGCAATCAAATAAAGCATTTTGATTTCAATTGGTATACTTAGTCTTCTCACCGCGTTTTGTGACAAATTTAACTTTTAAATTATATACTATTACTTAATTTAAAAATAGTAGTGACTATTCTCAAACCTTTTTTAATCTTGTTGCTGTCATAAATCTAATCTTCAATATCATGAATGTATTGTAATCTCGAATGCCATATGTTAGATAATGCTTAAAGCTATATTTTCGACATGTAATTACTCATCTAATTATATTAAACATTGTAATTTTAGTTCTCATTCAGAAAATGAGACCCATTAACGCGTGTACGGGCTCTCCCTTACGTTATTGTTGTTACATAATGAGTAACCCTCATCATTCTTAAGTATTTTTTCATTAAACTGCTTACGTTGTAAAATGGAGACTTACATAAACTAGGAGTCCTGAAATTCTTTTCATATAGGACATTTTTACCCATTATGGTAATTAAACATAGCTTTCCAAGAACATGTCTAAATCATTTTAAAATTTTACTAAAATAACATAGTACCTATACATAATGGCTTAAAATGCGTACTTCAAACTGCGACATAAATAAAAAATGGAAATGGATTAAACGTATGTATATTTCAACCCACGCAGTACCATCGTTGCAACCTTCGTGCAAGTACTATGGATTTAAGTCCAATACAGGACAATTAGTCGTATGATGCATAAATAATTGTTCCGAGTTTGGTTTCAGGAAATCTAAATCTACTACTAACGCTGGTGCAACGCTCATAAATATTGGCAGCCTGGGAACAGTCGGAGGATGCAATTGGTGTGTTCTGTGATCTGTCCAAGGCCGTTGACTGCGTTGACCATTGGACCTTTATTCCTAAATTATAACACTATGATGTTTGTGGAGCCTCTCATAATCTTTTTAGTCTCTTACTTAAAAGATCGATGTCAGAAAGTTAACATACATGGAGCAACCTCTGCGGGATCGGTAGCACGAATTGGCGTTCCGCAAGGCTGTCTTGCAGCCCTTTTTGTTCCTGATATATATAAATGATCTACCGCTAATGGTTCATAACTGCGTTAACATGGTTCTTTTTGCATACGATACTTGAATTATATTGAAAGTGGATAGGAGAGATTTCGAGGTTAAATAATATTTCTGGTTGGTTTCCATTCATCCATCCATTCAACAGAAAAACGTCCACTGCTGGACATAGGTCTCCCCTAAAGATCTCCACGACGACCGCTCTTGCGCCACCCGCATCCACCGGATTCTCGCGACCTTCACCACGTCGTCGGTCCACCTAGTGGAGGGCCTACCCACGCTACGTCTTCCGGTACGTGGTAGCCATTCGAGAACCAGTTGGCCCCATCAGGCATCGGTTCTGCGAGCAATGTGCCGTCATTATCTAGCGGTTAGGACTCTAGGTTGTGGTTGGTTTGCATTAAATAATTTATTGCTAAATTCATTAGATTTACCTTGCCTAATGTTCCTCGGATTGACACGAGAATAAAGATCGAAGGGAATTTAGTAGGCTTAGTTACTATTACTGTTCTTGGGTTCAAAATTACAATGGGATCCTCACATTAAAAAATTGGCAGGAAGACTAAGTTTTGTTATATTCGAGGTTCGCAAGATTCACCAACTGATAGATATTGCCACTGCTAGACTGGTTTACTTTGCTTACTTCCATAACTTAATGTCGTATGGTATTTTACTGTGAGGGACAGCAGCATAGGTAGACACCGTTTTTATTTTACAAAAACTAGCAGTTCAAGCAATTTACACTATGAAATCTAGAAAATCATTAAAGGCTAAATTTCTGGGATTAGGTATCTTAAATCTGCCCTTACCATTCATACCTTCATACATTTTTGATAATTTAATGTATGTGCGCAATAACTTGCATAAGCTGGATTGTGTAAAAGACCGGAATTACTTAAATACCAGAAATCGTGACAAAGTGGTCTCCCCAATAGTTAAGACGCAGTAAGATCAGTAATATTTTTTTCCGGATAATAGTGTTAGATTTTATAACAAAGTCCCAAAACATATTACTGATCTGCCGGATCGTGAAGTTTAAACACCATGTCAAGCGGGTTTTAATGTCAAAAAGCTATTACAGGGTGAATTAATAAGTGAACGATGATGTCTGGAATTGACATCCCTCTCTGTACATGCGCCATAAATATCTATTGTGAATACTTTTAACTTCGTATGTTTAACAAAACTTACACACTTAAAAAAAATCATATCTAGTTTCACGCTGGTTTTTCTCGGTCACTGGATTATTTTCCGAACCGGTAGTAGTTTTGACATTCATAAGCGCCTTCGCGGGGTCTGAATTGAATAAAGTTTTTTTATTTGAAAACCGTTTTCAATAGGTACCTCTTATTTAAGTAACAGTTATTTTATTGTATCAAACAATTTTTTATTTCATCGCTGAATAATGAGACCAAATTCATTTGATGCGGCTGTTTTCTGTTCAAATCCTTACTTACTAATATTATAATATAGCTTATACGTTATAATAACACATAAGCTTTAACATATAAAGATATGTGAATTGTCCAAAATATTACGATAAGTGTCAGGGAAGTAAGAAAAACATCTGCCATCTTAGAGTTATTCTGACGTGCGTTGCACAACGATTAGAGGTACATATACATAATGGAAATGTTTATGTTAAATAGTCCTACAAAAAATCCGGCGATAGCATATATCCATCTCTTATGTGTATGCCATTATCACCAAAATAGTGAGCGGCCCACGTATAAATGACTACGAGCACAAATCAGTTTCAGTGTTTTTATACACCTTTGATATAATTTATTTAAAATAGCTGATACCGGAATCAGAATTGTTTGACAAAGTCAACATTAACGTGAGCAAAGCCGTGGACAAAAACTAGTTATATATATATATATATATATATATAACTATAGCTCGTATTCACATTTTTCGAAGTTACATTTTATTTATGATTTCCAACGTTGATACATATCTCGCTTATTATGTAGTAAGAACAAAAGTCGTCTATCTATGCTACAGGATTAAATCAGACTTAACCACCAAGAAATGAAGCGATGATAGCTTAGTTGGTAGCCTTAATGGACGTAAATTCAAATCTCTACAAGGAGTTTTGGCTTTCGGTGAAGAAAAACACCGTGATAAAACCATCGCAGGGGGGTAGGGCTTTTTCTAATTCCTTTGTATGGTTACTTACAATCCTCAAGTTGAAAATCTTCCGCCAAATACCTATTGTGTTCCGGCAATTGCACTAGAGAGCCAGACTCTCGACTAGGCTTAACGAGCCCACCATCTTAGGCCACATCGTCACTTAATCTCAGGTGAGATTATGGTCATAATTAAGAAAAAGTAAGTACCTAACAAAGAATATTAAAAATAAAACACACACCCACATATAATTTCTTATACATCATTTTTTTACATTGAAATAATACAGGCGGTTACATAAAAAATAAATAAGTCTTCATAAGATTTTACATTTCGTCGCGAACTGTGATTTATATAAAATAAAACTAAAATACATGTCACATACGAACATCCACTAGGAGATACTAAAGTTAAAACTGTACAATTACATTATAAAAAAACCAGGTTATTCCATACATAATGTATACATAAATAGTATTGATTATGGAAGTATCAAGTAAGTATATAAATCATTGATTAATGTATATACATTAGCAGCCTTACTTCACAAATGATTAAGTATATATTCATATTTGGATATTGTTATGCAATATACAGTCGAAACCGGATAAAAAGAGTTACAACGTCAAATCGGGTTTAACGACTAATTGGTAAAGTCCCAAATCAATCACCCCAATAATAATTAAAAAAAAACCATGTATATTGCTTTGAACGACTATCAGATATAGCGGCCTAAGTTACACGATCCTTTCAATGTCGTTATATTCGGTCTCCACTGTAATTAGAGTGTTTTCTAGAAAAAAGTTCAATAGAAAGTCCGTTCCATAAATATTACACAAACATCTTATTAAATTAAAGACATGGTAGTTGAATCAATGGGATATGTTAATTCTACTGTCTTAATGTTATATGTAAGTCTCTAACTCGCTTTTTGACACTTGGCCTAACATAAATAAATAATATAAAAACATCGCCCCTACATTTCTCTTCTAAGATCGCGATTCGTTTGACTATGATAACTAGTACTTATAGTTTAGAATTTAGTTTGTATAACGGAAATAATAATATAGGAACAAAAATAAGGAAATAATATAACTCATCAGGCAAACTTGTCTTACAGTGTCATGTTAAAAGAATAATTTTCCTCTGAATTTTTTAAAGGAACTTCTTATGGGAGGACTTTGATATACCCATCCGCAACCTTTTTGCGTGACGCTTGTTCGGCTAAAGTCAGCTCGAGGAGACTAAGGGAGCGACAGAAAAATAGTGTTGTTCCACTTCTGTCGTCTGGTCCAGGCGCACGCCGTTTTTTAAGTAATTGCATAACAACATCCACGATAAAAATTGGTAATATTTTTACATAGCCGTTATTTTAAAACACACATTTACATTCACCCGCATAAAATTGTGCTTTCTGCGTTTGTGAATAATTTTGTCGCATTGAAATCAGGAAACTCAATTCCAAGGAGGCATTATTCACTACTACAGTGACACTATGTATATTGTTTTAGGTTATTTTACAGCTCATTGAAAATATCGAAGGCTTTTCAGGAAAAATATCGTATCCGCTAAAAATCTTAAAAATGTTTTCAATGTAATCATCTAAAAATTATCTTTGTAAATTAGAAGCAGTATGCCCACTATTTTAATTGATCAGTGATTAATTATGAAGAACAAATAATGTTTTTTATAAAGATATCATAAATACTATTCAATTAGAAATGAAAAACTCCCTGTATAAAGTGAAAATTATCGCTGACGATCTTTTTTCTGAATAGGCTCGATATCATAGTAATTCAATCATACTTGACATTGGAATAATAACCCGCTTAGGCTAATATCAAACAAAAAAAATACACTTACTACGTCATTACGTTGCAATGACTCATTTGTTAAATAAAAAGGTTATAGCTTAGTAAAATACAAAAAAAGTTCTCTTTACCATCAGAATTGAGTTTCTAATTTATAAAAATAAAAAATATGCATATAAAAAGTGACGTGGTTCATCACATGTCCAGTTACAAAATGAAATTGATTAATATATTTTATTATATTAAATACCAATTATCTAAAAAAACATTTTACTTACAGACTAAATACTATAAGTTAACTGTTCAGTGCCTCTTGATATATAAAAGACAACGACGGAGGGTATATAAGAATGAGTACTTATTATGCGTATTCTGAGCATATTCGCCGATTAATTTTAATAATACTTAATTAACACGGAAAAACACAAGGACAGTTCTTTAAATTATATCATTTAAAAAAACATAAATAAATATATACAATATTTATCATATTTATTATAACCTCTGATTAAACAGACACACTGCAATAGGATTGTGTAGGTTTTACTAAATAACCTACAACATCGATAAATATACTCGACATACTTTAATACAAACGTACAAATCCTTGGTCAATTATATCAGGATTTCTCAAACAGGTTGTAATAGTACATCATAGGAAAAATATATATAATGAGTAGGTAAAATATATAATGAGAGCTACTTAGTTGACTCTTTTTATAACCTTACGTCTATACAAATAGGTTTTCACACGTAGTATAAGTCAAGAATAAAATATAAGATCAAAAAAACATTGACATTGATTTTCATGAATATAGTCAAATGTACGTGTAGAAATGTATCCAAATTTATAGCATTAGCAATCGCAATTATTTAATTGGGTTTCAAATTCAAGAATATCTACAATACAGGTGCATTGTAACAAATTAGTACTTCATACAACACCAAAATAATGACGAGAACTAAGTCTATGCTACAGTGAACTGCTTTGGACCCTAGTACAGTAAACAGGAAGGGAATGGCATTCTGAATCGAAATGAAGTTTAAAAGTGAGCAATTTTATTGTAGCACTGCAAAATGTAGTCAAAGTAGATTTTCAGTCATTGCTTACGAAAAGAATAAACAAAAAATATATAGGATATAAATCTTATTTCAAAGTACATTGACATGAGCCATCACATATACTTTTTGTTTTATGGTAGCAATTATAGAAAGAGAATTTGGCTTGATGCACCGATGTCGGAACGCGACGCGCCTGGGTGTGTACCTGGGTTGTTTCTACAGATCAATGATTAAAAGTATGTGAGGTTGGTTCTTATGTGGTTATTGTATCACTTTTGTCACAAGAGGGAGCTCGTGGTGAACCTGCTTTAATAGTAGGTGACAGTAAGTTCGGCAACCACCGTATATAATATGTCAAGTTTGACATATTATATACAGTGATTGCGATTAGATAGCATCATACCACCCCGTTAGATTGTCGAATTCCAACGAATCCCGGAACGCGACTCATCGGAAACAATTGTTCTCTTACGATACCTCCTCTACATCTGTTTGTAAAACTATATTTCATTCGCAACAAAATATACTACGCATTTCTACCTCTAAACAGGAGCGCCGTTGCTTAAAAAATGTATTTTTTAAAGTTTGAGAAATCCTGATTTATATTTAAAAATAATGCAATCAAATTATACGAACATATGGAATTGATACAGTAATAAGAACATTTTGAGACAAAAATGTAGACGAAATACAAGTGGAATGCGTCAATTCGGCAGGGAAGTGTAAAAATTGGCACAGTAGACGACAAGGCGGTTATTATACGATATATATTCTGACAAAACGAATACAAATCGAGTCTGAATTCGGCCTACGGCAATGAAAGAACCAAATCGGATTATCTTTTCGGACATTATTATTATAATTACTTATATTTTCAGTAATATATTTTATAGGAATAATGTATTATACCAAGTTAATTAGTTACTTCCTAAAAAAGGTCAGAATATGTATATTCGTTATTTTTACCATTTACAAGATTTATAAAACTGGCAACATTTTTCATTCTTAAATGATTATTATTATTAAAAATAGCAACACGTTGTCACAGGCATACGTACAACACGGAACATTAATATTTTAACTAGCGATCTTATTACTATTCGCTAAAGATAATACTATACTAATTTAGGAATTTGTCTTGAAATAAGAAAACAAAAGGAATTTTGTTTTTACTGCTCTAGCTTTTTACTAACATCTCTGCACCCAATGTTATAACAATATTCTGATAATTACAGCTGGAAACAATCATAAACAGAACATATTGAATCACGATAAGCAAAAACGGTAATCTTACTTTTTAATTTTTTAACACTGTCTCAGAAACAAAATTGCTGTTACTCAAAATTCTTCAAAAATAAGATAGCCACTTTTGATTCTATGACACATCTATTTATTTTAAATATGCCACGCAGGTACAATATGGATATAAAAAAAAGAATAGAATCATATACAGCCAACTTTAGCCAATAATTCATTTAAGTCGCTTTATATGCGTCTATTTATTTGTCGCTCATATAGTTGTCTACATACAAGCGAGATGGATAGATGGATGGATAGATCGCAATAATATCCAATCCAAAGGTTAAACCACTAACATCCATAACGTTATATTCAGAAAGTTAATTTAAAGAAAAAATCTTTGAGAACATTCTATAGTTGTGAATATAAATAATATTTTTTTATACTACGGTGACATTAGAATTACCTGTGTCTCGGTGTTAATCATATAAATATCGAGCCTTTCTATGAAAAACGTCGTAAGCGACATAAATGGGAAAAATGATTTTCATATGGTAACTTAAAAATTGTTTGTAAATTAGACGCAGTATGTTAATAGCCACTATTTTAATTGATCAGTAGTTGATTATAAATAATAAGTCATATTATTATAAACATATCATAAATACTTTTTAATTAAGAATGAAAAATCTCTCACCTGTTAAAGGTGCAACAGTCGCTTATGAGTTTTCCTGGAAAAGGTTCGATATGTACAATGTACATATATCAGCTGTTAAATTTTCATAACAAACTTTGCTTCGTTTGAAATAAAATGGTTATGTATGGATCATTTTTCGATAGAATTATACTTACAGGATTTTCTGTACAGGTTAGCAAAATTTCTTATAAAACCGATTTAGATAAGTTACAAGTCTAATACAATTTCACCTGCGTATTTAAATCTTGCTGACTTATGCAGAAAAGTCTATTATATACAAAGACAAATATAAATTGATAAAATGCGGTGAGTTTATTTATTACAATTTATTGTATGAACATTTTCTTGTAAAAAACCTCAAAAATAACTACAATATTTATCTATTTATTATATTGTGGAAAAATATTTAATGTTTTATTTTTATATTTTTGTGTATTTAAGAACGACAACGAAATTTAACCATTAAAAAATCTAATAGATATTAAAAAAATTATGTCGTTTTATTTTCACAAAGTTTATTTAACCCGAATTTAACTACGCACTAATACATTATAAGTTATATAATAACTATACGACGTTCATATATTAATGTTACTCTCTATCAGCTTTGACACCCGAGTTTGCCTAAATTTCCAACCATTTAAATTTCGATACACACTATACACGTGTTTCTTTGGTAAACAATGTTCAGGGCGGGGTAGTTTGTGCATTCAATGTGGCCAATTATAGAACTAAATAAATCATCGAATAATTCACATATTAAACCAGATGTTTCAAACCTTTATGCTACATTGGATATATTAATTTTGATATAATTTAATAAAAACAGAAAAAGACATAAATGTACTGAATAGTTATGTTACCATATGGAGTTAATATATTTATAAATTTTATGATGTGAAAATTAGTTTTTATATGGCTGATCGTGCCACTTGAGACCATACTCCATGCCATTTCTGGCAATAGTTTATGTATACGCCAGACAATAGTCCGTGTCTATACTTCTCCAGCGGGATGATACAACCCTAAGCTATATTAGACTTTGATTAGTATTATTTGTTATCTTAGCAACAAATACACTATACGTTTGATGTAAGGTAGGATCCAGAATATTCAATGACATTGAAAATTTGTGACATAGATTCAAGAATTCTTAAACAGTGATATATTGATCTCTATATGTATAGATTCAAACGCCACGTTTCATTTGTAAGACTTTTGGTTGAAAGTGATGAAAATCTCAGCATAACCTCATCAAATACTATAGATTACTCGCAGTTAGGAATCGCCATTACTTTACAAAACCCATTATGTCTGCAATTTCACTTATTAACTGGTTCCCATCCGGCATGGACATATTATCAAAGCTGAACTTTGATGACCATGTCTTCTGTGCTCTCTTTCATTATACAATATAATATTTTCACTGTTTAAGAAGGATACCTATATACATAAAAATTATGCTTATCAAAAGTATCCAAGGATGCTCATGTGATCAAACTGCAATACGAAACTAAATATAACCATCACTATAACCAAATAACACTGGCTACCTTATACCTAGCAGAGCATTCAAATTTCAACTAACTAAGCAATATATTTAGCTAACTTACGTAAATGGCACGCGCGGGTGACCAGCACACAAACATTACCCGCCCCTTTCTTTTCTATATTACAATACGCTCTAACAGTTTTTAGTTATATATAAAACTATATCAATCCAAACATGAGTCCTATATAATTTATATAGAAATGGACATTCCCTAAATAGGCGTACTTTCCAGTTGGGGCGAGGGTCTGACCCCCAAAAGAGGTTGTCTGACCAAAATCGAGACAAATCTAGAGTATCTACGCCCCAAACTTTCCCAGTCCTATGTATTCCAATCAGAAAGGAAAACATTCAAAGCCATATTTCTACAATCCGGTGAATTTTGGACAAAGACTCTAGACTTAATAATAAATCAGACAATAAAATCTACGAGATGGACATAAATACGCAACTATTTTTGAGCCAGTTAATGAAGTTTGAATAATGCTAAACAGTGTAATAAACATTTCCACCCAAAAGTAAATCTGAATAAACTACGAAAAATAATAGTTATATATATTTTTAATATCTATAAAATAATACTTATTCCTTGAATGAAAGTCCGGACAACCAGAGAACATTCTCATCAGTGGTTATCAGATACATTTATAAATGTAGTTAAAAGCGGTTTGATTGGACGAATACCGTAGAATTCTTTAATAAAACTCCCACCACTTCAAACTGAACGTACCGACATCGTAATTGACGAAACACTAACAAAGCAGTCTTCTATACAACTAGGTTATAGTTTTATCGTATATGTATTTTAATCTAATTATATTCAAAAAAATACTGGACTGTAACCTATACCATAGGTATTGTTAATGTTGGATGACCTGCGACGTCATTTGACACTGCTTAATGTTGTTGTCGAACCAATAACCGCTACGTAGAAAAAGTGTAGCTATGATAAATTGAATAAAATAGGAGTTTTTGTTTGATAATATTCTGGTGGACGCTCATAGGTATTTTGAAGCGATCACAGATTACTGTATAGTCATATATGTAGCAGCTTTTTTATACAAAAATCTCCAAAAAGTGCACATAGCAGATATTCGTTTGACAATGATATTATTTAATATCTCTACATTTCATTAGAATACGTCCAGCCGTTTGAGTATACTCGATGGGATTTCCTATTATGCTACGTTATCAAGACTCAACCTACACTTATCCCTCCTTTGATTTACTAACATATGTTATATAAGGAAGTCCTAAGCAAAACAAAAAAAAACATAGTGTAGATCTCCCAGTTAAATATAATATACCTTACAAAAATTGGTAAATAGATTACGGATGTTAATCCGTTTCACATACGTTCGGTATTTACCACAGCATATACTAGTCGAAGAATAAATTTTCAGATGTATTTATCAGTTCAGCCATCAGAATAATTACAAAATATATCAAACTTAACCTGCAATAAAAAAAATATACGGATCTACACCAATTATCGATAGAAACGTCGTAATTATCGACACATGGATAGTATCGCTATTTATCAAACTATCGGCAAATGATTACCAAAATCTACTCTATAGCTAACACAATGCTAGAGATTATATTAAAAATATATATTGTTATTTACGAGAAAAATATTATTTAAAAATACATACAAAAATCAACTATTGCACTGATTCTAAACTAAATTGTCTAAATAGAGAAAAACAAATATAAAGTGTTGCGATTGAAGGAAAAAATACTCGAAAAATCAGCATTTAATTTACATGAAAACGTAGTACTTTTCATAAGACATACAGGCGGTAAACTCGAATACGTACAAGTAATATAGAAACAAAGGTGATAATCTCCCTTTTTTAACCTTTCAGTTATATAGGTAAAACAACTCCAACTGCAAAGAGATATTAGTTCAATAAGTTTCTTCTGACATTTGCACCCTGGTGTGTATTCTAAATAGATGTTACACTCAATTCCCGCATCTTTAGTTCATAATAATAACCATATGTGCTAAAGTGTGAAGCCGTAGTTAAAAAAAACCATATGCTATATATTTTTCGTGCTCTAAAGCTGTAGGCCTATTTTCCGTTTCTTCCTTATAAAACGAACGCCTTTTGACGAAACTTTTGAGTAAGCGTAACAAGAAGCACTGACAACGTACCATATTTCTTCAATGATCATTCTTATTTTTAAGATTGCACTGTCAATATACGAAATTGATTTCAAAATTTATTTTTTTGTTAATCCTTTTATAGATTTAGCGTTATGGACACGGTAAGCCTACTACTGGCTCTCAAGTCATCTGCCGGAACACAGCTATAGGTATTGGGCGGCAAATTTTTTGTTTGAGAGTAGTAGCTAGTCACCGGACATACAAACTAAGTTATCATCACATGTCATACAAACAATTTATACAATTCTTTTACAGTATTATATAAAACAGACATTGCCGACTTTCATTCTATATTACTCATACGTATCAAATTTCTAATTTTTTGGCAAAATTTTTATTGCATTATATTGAGCATTCGTGTGTACTTAGCTAAAGAGAATAATACTAGTATGTAATAAATGCTTCGTATGTATTATTCATGAGAACGAAAATGATAAACTTTTTATACATACACGGAAAATAAAATAAAAACTCTATGACTCGAATTTCGTTAAGTCGAAATGCTCAGTGAGTAGAAACAAAAACCCAAAAATAAATAAAAATAAAATACCACAACATTACGGAATTTTAATTATAAGAGCACATCAACAGTGTGAATGTTTATGGATTACCGTTTGCCCGATGGTCATCACTGTTTTGGGAATATAACATTTCACTAATAACTGAATATTAAAAAAAAATTATGAATTATTTGATTCACATATACATGTGCCGTCTAATAACTATATCGAATTTATTATAACTGTAGCAAATAAATCAGACTTGATTTCATAATTAGAGGCGGTTCATAAAATACGTCTCGCATTGTTTTACCTTTTTAAAGCCCACCCCTTTCGTCACGCTACATCACAATTTGTGCAATGCCCTTACAAAATTACATCATAAATGACAGACTCCCTGCCGTACATGCTATATGGCTTTTAACAGCATTACACAAATTTCAATATTTTTAAATATTTATTGATTGCGATAATAAAACGTTAATAAAATAATAAATATACGGTAATAACATGTAACATTTACAAAAGTATTTTATGAGCTGCCAACGTTACGTTTTCTTCTCCCCTCCTGGTCTCCATATCATATTTTGTCACAACAAGCTACCCCTCCCTCGGCCCCCTAAGTGTGAACGTATTTTATGAACAATCCCTAATATTAAATATGTACGTAAAATTTGAACTTTTTACATTAAATATTCATAATATGGGAATAAAAAAAACGCATACGCTTATCGGTTTATATGGGTATAAGTATAATCCTACAAAGTTGAGTGGGTTGCGCAGTACCTGTCCGGTGTTGCCAGCTCCCGGTGTTCTTTAATATATCCGGGTCGCAAGCGAAGCCGCGCGGCGTCCGATACATGCGTATTTATATACAACACAACGCGCTGAGTATTTTTACTTCTTACGTTTGATTTGTTGAAACTCCTTCTTCATACATATATATATACATATCACGACCTGGAAAAATTCGATTTAGTTTTTATAATGGCAACATAATCGCAGTTTCTTTCGATTATACATCATTTTTGTGAATCATTCATAAACTAATAGTATAAATGCGAAAGTGAGTTTGTTTGTTTGTTACGCTTTCACGCCTAAGCCGCTGTATCGATTGTGATGAATTTTGGTATAGAGATAAAGGAACCTAGGATATAGAGATAGACTACGTTCTCTTGCAACAAAAGTTATTGAAAGTGGGGCAAAGGGGAAAAACACTGTATGAATTTTGTATGGACATTTGGTAGTGTCCATACAAAAAGGTCCGGACGCCGCGTCGAAGGACGTGAGTTTGAATCCACCTGTGATGAGTTTGATAGAAGAAAAACGTCGTGTTAAAACCATATCATGGTCATAGGGTTTTTTCTAATGCCCGCCTGACTAGCTACGACCCTCGAGCTGAATATATATAGGTATCAAATATTTAGAGGTGCGGTCCGACAGTTGCACTTGAAATCCAGTCCGTCCACTGGGCTTAGTGTTTTCACTATCGTCATCTAACATCAGGTGAGAATGTGGGCATAATGGTAAACAGACATGGGTATGCACCGGGGTTGATATTACAAAGTTTATATTTGTCAAGCGGGCAATACATTGTCTCGCATTGACCGAGCGATCTTAACATGTACGTTTTACCCAAATAACTACCGCATGACATGAGCATCAAAGTAGACGATATTTTGGTCGATGCGACCTTAACTTAAAACATTATCTATTATATTGCACTGCATTGTTTGTGACAAAATAGTATAATAAAAAATAGTGATAACAATAAACGAGTCAAGTACAGTGCACTCCGAACATTACCCTTGTGCATGTTGCATAAGAACTACTCTTAATTTAATTATAATATTTTTTTACTTCATTTTGTATCTGACTCGTAGGAATGTGCACTAACGGATTTTGTCTATTAACAAGTATTCGGTTTAGATTTTTGGAAAATAAAAAAGAAATAGATTAGAAATTGTATATATTGGAAATAATTGTCAATAAGTTGATTTTCAAATACACCTATCTACCAGTGAGTACTATAGCAGTAGCTATAGTTTAGAAATCTTAAGCCTTATAGTGCCTTACTCATTGCTAATTAAATTGCAAATGCAAGGGACAAAGTATAAACGAACATCAACTTATATGCTTTTTGCGTTATATCTACGACTTAGAAAATGACAATTAGCAAGTTTGAGAACATTATTTTTAATTTATCTTATTGTATAATTAAGATTGTATATTTATAGTACAATGAAGTAAATGTGAATGACATAGAAAGTATAAACCTACTCTGTTTTGCAACGCATTAAGCAAGACAATATATGATTTTAAAAGTCAATGGATAATGTGAATAAGATTAATTGTATTATGCATTGCTCTCAGTTGATGTTTCTGACGATGGTTGATATCTACTTTTTGGCGTGTTGATATCATATTGCATTTACTTACTGTGCACTGTTTAGCACATGTGTAATGGAGTTGTGACGTACTGGGTTCACCTGTGCGCCGCGGCGGCGTGCACCATGGGCCCGTAGCCCGCCAGCGCGCAGTACGCGGCCAGTAGGGCTCGCGGGCGGCCGGGTGGAGCCTCCCGCTGCGCCGTGCGCGCGTGCGCCGAGAGCGCCGCCCAGCAGTACACGTCCGCCGCGCTGTCCGCCCGCGCGCGGAATGCCGCCGCCGGGTCCCGTGCGCTGTGCCCCCGCGCCCCGCCGCACGCCCCCCCTAGCGTGCAGAAACTCATCGCCTTCCAGCCCCCGAACCTACCAACCAACGACATTACAAACTCGCTTCTACCTTACAACTGCACGTTTCCTTCATGGTCACTCTAGTTTATCTTATTAGTATATACAAAATAACCAAATCCTTCTATCACCAGTGTATAGAAACTTATTGCCATCCACCCACTTAACCTGTCAACCGACCGCAATACACACTGCCTACTGTGACGTCTATAAACTCGACCCTACACATTAGACAAACTATTCCCCACGGCTACTTTCAGCTTACCAATAACTAGTACATATATATTTGTCGATTTTTACTCCCATCAGCGTATAGAAACTTATCGCCTTTCAACCCTCAAACCTGTCAACCGACCATATCAAACCACACACTCACTTACATACCATATACCGGAGCCTATTATAATAGATCTTTACACGCGCTCTCTATCTTTATATGGGATAAACTCCTAACAGTAACTCTCAGCTCACCAATAACTATTGCATATATAACTATCGAGCTCTACTTGCTTCAATTACAAACCTATTATGAATCTGCTGTTAAGAAATTATTTACCCGTAACGAACATATGCACAGCGTTACTAGCAGCTATAATTAACATTAAAGACTTCTATTTGATTGATTATTTAAACCATACGCATCTTAATAAATCTATCACAGCGACTCTTATTCATTATAACCACGGCCATCGTAGTAGCAACAGATTATCTATAAAAACGTTTTTTATATCACTCACACCAAGTTCACAAAGACCTGTCTGCAAAATTTAGTGCTAAATATATCTAAAGTAAAAATATATCACCAAACACAAAATATAATCTAGCAGCTTTGTTTCAGCGTCAATCTTTCTAAAGTTAGCCCATAATTCTCTCAGTACTGCATTATTGAACACTAAACAAGTTTTTGGTTTGAGGTCGACCTATAAAATATAAAAAGACAAACAGACTGTTGTAACAGAAAGTAATAAAAATGATGTGGTTTTATGAAACTGATGCAAATGAAACTTTTTATTAATGGTAGAGAGGACATCCACTACATGGTCAGCTAATGCGAGCCGACATATGGCCTTGGCTGCCCTACCGGACTACTCGCGGCCCGCTGTATGTCGTATACGATAGATGGACCAAAAAATTTGAGGCGATATAAAAAAAGTGAAGCTTTAATAAATGTTAAACATACTCACTTATCGACAACAACGACAGGTCCGTTCTTGTACTCCATCTGACAACCAGCGACATACTCAATAAGCGCAAACGAGTCTCTATACGGCTTGATTAACCTATCTATTGCGTTCTCTCTCTCTGTCTCATTGGCCGCATGCCTCACAGCCCTTACAAACTCATTCTCATCTGGCTTCCCAACAATATACTCCGTCGTTTCCCCCTCTAACCAACCACTACACTTAATAAACTTCACCGTTAACTGATAGTCATCTTGCAATGAATGCACACTAATGTTTGTCACTTCGATCACTCGGTCCGTGGGAATATTATCTGGCACTTTATCCACTTTCTCGAACACGTAACACGGTCTACGTAACTCTACTTCTTCTTCTACTGATAACGAAGGCGCCACTGGGGGCGGGGGAGGAGCTGTGTCCGGAGGTGACCCCGCAGCCCTCGACCCCCAATCCGGGAATTTAAACTTGGTGGGTGAGCTCAACTTGAAATTCTTTAAAGACATTTTTGATGGACTCCGTGGTGATTTAGGTCCGTTTTTCTTCTCTGACAGTGATGAGAATAGATCTCCGTTGGCTATGGATTTTCTGGCAGACAAGTCTTTGCTCCCCGAGCTAAGCCTTTCGAGGCGGAGTTCCGTCCTGTCGAAACGGTATGCAGATTCTGTGTTCGATATTGGGGAACTGTTTTCTGGTATTAATCGTTCGTCATCAGCACAATCGCTGCTCTCTTGACGTCGGTATCCATTACTTTCCGATTCCGTTGGGGTGTTCACCGGTGTCGTCTTCCTATCAGATTTTCTGTAGGCCACGTAAGTTTCCTTCGAAACAAAGCTGGCTCTGAAGTTGGCTATAAACAGCTCCGTTTCTTCCTCTGTCGGCCAAAATACTTCACATTCCTGATAACAAAAGAAAAATTTCAAGAATAAAAAAAAACCACAATCCAAACAGAAAATTAAAATAATTTTTATTGATTAAAATAGAATTGTTAAAAATTTTCATAGTAATTTCAATCAAGATTATTTTTATTTTGCTAATTGCTTGTTACACTAACGACTTCCATTAAATTTTTTATAAAAAAATTTGGAAACTCTATATGACTGACAAGACAATATTATTATTATATATTCATTCACTGTGATAATACTGTTCCTTTCCACCGTATATATGCTCTTGATAACCTTGGTATCCCACGTGGTATCACAATCTTTTGTGACATAAAATGGACGGATATATGAATCTAGTTTTCTAAAGGTAATGTAATATCGAGAGTAATAAATATCAAATTATTTAAAGTAAAATCTTTATACCGGATCATTCATATCAGAGAGGATTAAAACGAGTTGTGCGGTGTGATCCCAGAGAAGTCGCCAGAGATCAGCCACACCAGCTGGCAGGGGATGCTGTGCCACTGCATACTCTCGTAACCTTCGTCTGCCGCAAACCCATGATGCGTTCACATACTCGCTGCCTGTACACATACACGAAATAATTTAAACCAGGTAATCATTTACTATAAAACCATAGGGGTCATAGCTTCAAGGGTGTATTTACCCTACGACAATTGGAGCCCTTGGCGCCAGATGAGTCCCTTAAGAGTACGATGGCCATGGCCTGGATGGGTAAATTATACTTTTAGGGAATGATCATTATTGGAAGTTTACTGGAACAAAATACCAAATCAAATCAAAAAACTTTTTAAATTTAGGATCTAATTCTCTTAGGAAACTCGATCTGGTTATATATTATTTGTACAATTGTACAAGCAAAAATATGAACACATTTATAATAGTTTTAGCACATACAGAAAGATGAGTATCAATTCCAGACATTACCATCGTTCCCATATTGATCCACTCTGTAATAGCCTTTTGCTATCAAAACCCACTTGACATGGTGCTTAAACATACAATTCGACAAATCAGTAATGTGCTTTGGGATTCTGCTATAAAACCTAACACTTTTACTGGTCTTACTGAGTTTAAAATATAAGGTGACCAGATTGTCACGATTTCTAGCATGTAAGTCATGCCGGTCTTTCACACTATACAGCTTACCCAAGTTTTAGAAACTTGCAATTGAAACTGAAATTATTAAAAAACATTGTGTATGATATGATTTTGCCAATAACCTATTTATATAAAAATTACCTTCGACTCCTGGTTTAGGCACAAGCATAACCCTGGCGCTATCGGAAGGCAGTAGACCTCCAAGCCGGTTTTTCTCAGCATTATGCGGAGCTCGACCGCACAAACTGCTCTCCACACAGGAATTACTAATCAACTGCAATAACGTATTTATCGTAGGTTTTTTTAACTGATTAATTGAATTACTAGACTAGATTAATAATTTTATGAGTCTACATTATCTTTATATGTTCTACGTTTACTATCAAGTAAAAATGCGGTCAATTTGGCGTGCTACATTAAAAAAAAAGAGCTAAAACGCAATTCATTTTTGTATAGGAGAATTTCATTGCCACATCACGATATCTTCAAAACTACTGGACTTATAGACTTGAAATTGACCATGAAAATTTCATTCACGACGTAGACGCGAACTAAGAACAAATTTCACGATCACGCGCTGTTGAAAGGGAAAATACAAAGTCGAGAAGCATGAGCTAGTAGAATAACATGTTAAAACAATAACGAAGCATCGGCCTACCGCGCTGAAGTGCTGTGGGTTCGAGTTGTAACAACTGTCACATGACAACTGTTTGTGTGATACACAAAAAATATTCCAAATTTGGTTGTTAATTTCTATCCGTTAATTGTAGTTATAAAGACCTTCAGATTTGAACTGGCGAATTAGTCTACTTAGGCAGATGTCATAATTACGGTAAATAATGTCTTACCAGATACTGTTTCTCGAGTAAATTGGCAGGCGGCGGTCCCTGGTACGTGTGATGTCGGTTTGCCAGCGAACGCATTCGTTCCAACAACGCATAGTTCTCCGCCCGATTCGTTCTGTAAATATTTCACCATAGCTCGTTTTATTAAAATGTCGTCTACATAGGACAAGAGATCAAACACTAAGTTACCACCTAATACCTATACGTTTAACAAAACTAATCAAACTAAATCTATGCAGCATTCAGTTTTTTGAAATTATATTTGCAATTTACTTTATTAATTGGTCAAAATAGATTGTTGAAGTGAAAAATCTATAGGAAGGTTTGGATAGGGAGTGAATACATGTATCGTCACAGACATGTTCACGTAATGTGTTAACAGGTACACACTATATCTCTTCCTATTAGTATAACTTATTGCACTGTAAATAGTTTTAATTTACAGTTTTTAATTTAAGATCAAACTATTAATTTGGATACCCAAAAATAACAACTGTTTGTTTATATTTTTAAGTTTTCACTTGTGTCGGCTGTCTTCATAGCTGCTTTTATTTTTTTGAAATTTTATTTATGTCTGTCTATCTGTCTTTTTCGTAATCGAATCACTATGAAACTACTAAATAGAATTTGGTATATAAACTATGGTACTTACCTTCTCATCTCTTCTTTATCTTCCTCATTCATATTATTATACGCCTGCATCTTCTTACTGTAGGAGTCAGTGGACCTCGGTGCCAAATCATACACACCCCCACTCTCCTCCCCGTTAACCAGGCCCTCTTTTGGATCCTCCGTTCCTTCGGAATCACCCACAGACTTGCTTAAATCACTGTTCAACTCTTCAGTTTTTATCGACAACTGACTACCGTTTCCACCTTGCTCCCTTTCACTGCAATTTCGACTTGAGATGTTATCGGGCCCGTTGCTCGGTGTGTGGTCGATGCTTCGTTTGGGGGTATTGAGATCAAGTACTGGAGCACCTTTTTCGATGGACTTGATACTTGAGGAGCTATCGAGACCGTTGCTTGCGGTGAGGTCGCTGACGCTCCTCCGCTTGGGGTTGTTTAGGTCTAACACTGTAGCACCTTTCTCGCTGGACGTGAGGTTGTTGATGCTCCTCCGCTTGGGTGTCCCGAGTTCGAGGACTGCTAGTTCCTGCTGAGTGATGTCCTCGAGTAGTGTAGTGATGTAGGTCCTGCAGTGTTGGAAGTGTATCTCGGTGTTGCCAGAGCGCACGTGCTCGAGCAGCGCGTCGTGCACGAACACGTACTGCTCCTCGGTCTGCACGAGGTGGTTGCGCTGAGTGCGCGCGCGGCACAGGAACCCGAGCGGCGACAGTGTGCCCGTCAGTTTCAACTGATTCAGTTGCGCGTCAAGCACGATGTACGTGCCGGTGCGGCCCACGCCCGCACTGTAAGATAAAAGATAACTTTTAAAAACGATTAAGACCCTGTAGTGGCTTGTTTAGGCGTATTGATTTAGGGCCGTTCATAAAATACGCCAGGCTAATTTTGAACTTTTTAGCTAACAATTTTGTTTCACAAATGATAGAGCCCCCCGGTCATATATAAATGATAAATGACAATAGCAGTACACAAATTTCAATATCATTTGCTAGCGATAATTCAAAACTTTAATAAGGTAATAAATATTTATAATAACATATACAATTTACAATTTATTTTTTATTACACTTATAAATACAATTTGTATACAAGGCGGGCTTAATGCCTGTGATATTTTCTACCAGTCAACCTTATACAACAAGTCACCAATACAAGTCAATAATATTGTTTTATGAGCTACGAATGTTACGTTTTCTTAGAACCTCCTGGTCTCCCATGTCACATTTTGTTACAGTAAGCGACTCCCCTGCGCCGCCCCCATACAAGCGAACGTATTTTATGAACGGTCTCTTTCCAGGATCAACCTACACACGTTGAGTAATCAAAGTGGCGGTTACGTAGATAATACACATGGTAATAGGCACGTATCATTTACTTTCTATGTAACTAATATTAATGTATACACTGATAGATTTACGAGTCGATGTCGGTGATCGTAAATTTGAGACAAAATTGACAAATAAAAAATTTCCTAATAGTCATGTTTCATACGAAAAATACGTAGCATATGGATAGCTAATACCTATAAAAAAACGCTTGAAAACAAAATAAAATAAAAAAATAAGTTCTCTTAAGTTACATACAAAATATGACAACAAAATTGTTTAATTTTTTTTACTGTTAATAGTATTCGAGGTTTTGTACGGTGTAAATTCAAGTCTGTCCAGACAAGATTTCAACACAGTACCACTGAGCACATTTAGTTCAGCAACAGCCGAAGCCGAGGATCGGTCTCTAGTGACACCTTTGCGCGAGTTGCCCCTCGGGCTCGAGCGCTCACCCCCTAGTCTGGTGAAGCTGTAAAAGCCTTTCAGGCTAACAGTGTAGGTCCCTTAAAAAAAAAAGAACTCATTTAGTACCTGCAGTGTACAAGCACGGTCGCGCGATGGTGGTTAGCGGCGCGCACAAAGGGCAGCACGGCGAGGGGGTGCCGCGGCGTGCCGTGGTCCGGCCACACCGTGTAGTGGTACTGCACCACCGCCCGACCTGCGCCTCCGCCCCCGCCCCCGCCCCCGCCCCCGCCCACACCCTGCCGTCCCTCGCCCTCCGCCCCCTGCGGCCCCTCGCCCGGCTCACACTCCGCGCTGTCCTCGCTCTCAGCGCTCGCCGTCTCGCTATCCTGTTTACGAATAAGATCTTGCTCAGGTCCGAATACAGGTGAAACGCGGCTCTAGGCTATGTAGCCGTTCAAGTATTACCTAACGCAATTTTTGAAGATTTATGAATCTTCCTCCCTCCCACGTAACATTTCCCTGTACCCCCCCCCCCCTGTTCTCAACCTTTTTATAGTATGTAACGAAATAAATGAATTAAAAAATCATCTATTGCAATAGTGAGAGTATTTCTCTGGATAGTAAAAACACAAAATATTTAAAATAATGATAATTGAAGTCTCTATATTTGTTCGACTTTGGAATGTTGAGAATAATGCACAACCGCAAACGTTTCCCGTTATGTGGCGCGCAAAATTGTTTGACGATTAGAATGCTACAATATTCGTGAGTACAATAGGTTATATGTATTGAATACTATAAAAAATTAGGGATCCATACTAAAACTACAATAATTTAACACAAGATGTATATAACAAAAGACGGCTAACGTAGCGGGCGGGTGACAGCTAGTCTTTAATACAAATTGTTTCGTTACAATGAAGGAAACCTTCCTGCCCATATGCGTAAAGGCATTTCAGTTGGAAAGCAACGACTAACCGGATAATCGTTCCTGGAGTTGCGCACGCGCATGTGGCGCACGGTGTACGCGGCGCGGACGTCCTCGTGCAGCAGCGTCACGTGCACGCCGCCGAACTCCGCGGAACTCCCGCGGCCCCCAGACGGCCAGTACATGTCGCATTTGCGCTAAAACAAACATTAACCCACTTCATTTGTCATATATTTTCACGACCTCCATAAATATAATCTATTTCTGGAAAGAAAAAGTTATAATGAAACCATAACTTAGTAGCAGAGTGATTAGTGTGTAATACACCAAGGATTTTTAATACAAAATGTGGTTAATAAGAAAAGAGGACAACTGCCTTGCAATATGCAGACTAGTTCAAAACTACATTGATATTTATTTAATAAACAAGAGGGAAGAGTGATGTTGTTTAACACTATCCGCTATTAAACATTTTGTATGTATATACATATATACAGTATGTATATTTAATTTATTTCTTTGGCTACATTTTGCTCATTTAATATGCTATTCGTTATGAACTATTTATACAACGTTGCACTACCTAAAATGCTAGTCATTCCTTTTTTTTACTACATTACTGCTGGTTAACTGGAAGAAAATGCCTTATGGCATTTATATCTGCAGTGTACATATTTCAAGTGCAATAAAGTATTCATTCATTATATTATAGTAAATATAATATACCCTTCCACGTTCGACTAGGTTGGTGATCATGACGATGGTATGGACTCGATGTTGCCAGATCATGCGCCAGAAGGCGTCGAGCGTGGCCGGCGTGGGGCCCTGCGTCGCGATGTACCGCCGCTTCCACACCAACCACTCCAGCTTCACCCGGGTCCGAACACCCTCTACAATAACAATAAAATAAAATTCACACTTTTATTTATATAAGCACCAAGTTTCCTTTCTATACGAGACGTAAATGTATATGAAAGTGGAACCCTCTCCTTAAAACTGGGTATCAAGGGCACTGAAGTGTAATAAGTAGGAATATTTGTTAAATAAACCAATTCGTTTAAACGAATATTATAAAAAAGTATGGTAGTAGTACTTAGTAAATAATTTAAACAAATTCCAGAAACCTCTATAAGACTAGACCACTAATTACCACTCAGGTAACACTATAACATTTTGTAAGATTTGCAAATATATGTACGTGCATAACTTCAGAACGAATGTACGAAATTGAATAATTCTTTTTTATGTGTTCGTTATTGTCAGGACAAAGTTTTAAAAAAAAAAGTACATAATTATTTATATCTCATAATATGAACGGTAATGAAGCGATGATAGCTCAGTTGGTAGTGTGTACGGATGCCGTGTCAAGGGACGTGGATTCGAATCCTCCTATATTTAAATTTCATATAATTAAAATACATTTAATTTATTGGTACATTCAAACAAGTTTCATTCAATAACCAAAGCGAAATGAATAAAGGCAATGATATTAGATATTGCCAGTTCTATTGATCATACCGAATTAAAATTTGAAGATTGATTAGGGTTGATTATAGCTAATCAAAATGATCAAAAAATATATATATAAATCGGTCAAACCGTTTTTAAGTTTGACCGAGACTAAAGAACAACGTTTATAGGTGATATGAAGTTCGCCGGGTCAGATCAGCTAGTTAAATATAATTTATAGCCCATAATATATAGTTTATAGATGAAAAAAGTATTTTTAAAATATATATAGTAAAGTCAGCGGTATCTGATAACACTTACTTTTCTATAATAATGATGTGAATTGAAAATTTAACTTTTGGGACGTAAAAGAGACAAATTTAAATAGATTCTATTCAGGATAAATACACAGAAAAGACCAAATTTTTTTATAACAATCTATGGAATGAAATTGAATAAAATAAAATTATTTTATGAAAACCACAGACATGATCAAGTATTTTTTATACAAAACAGTCTATAGAAACTGACCTATATCGACGTAGACGTCGTCTAGTTCACTCTCGTCGTCGCTTCGGTCGCTGTCCGACTCCTCGTTCAGCTCGTCCGACTCCACGATCCCGCTGAACTCTATGTTCAGGAACGCGGACTCGATACCCTCCGCCAGGTTCGGTGGAGGCTTCGACGCCTTCACTGACGGTTGCCTGTTCATTTAAACATTTATTTATTTATTTACACAATTCTACAGATATACCTTACACTGTGTGAACCAAACAATTAAAATACAAAACAAAAGAATACATTAATTAAACGTAACTAAACTGAACTATAAAATTTAAACCATCCAGTCACTCCAACCTCTCACAAAAGATCCTGAAAGTGGTACACAATTCATTCCACTCATCAGCAAATAGATCGAGTACTGGGAACTGTGGCAATACCCTATTGAGATTCCGAAGCAATTGGATGAGGCACGAGTTCCGATATGCTATGCATATGCATGCTATGTATATGCATATACATATATAGTGAGAGTTTGTTTTTTTTTTCGACCTCACATACGCTGTTTGCCGTAAGTAAGGGTTTTGATAGCTTCACCGAACTTTTTGGGGCGAATGCTGAGGCCACTCAGCCCCGAGGCAGCGGGCGCAAGGGTGCCAGAATGGCCAAATCTCGGCCTGGTCTACTGCCGGAAAACTTACAAAGATTCGCAATCCTAACTAACCAACATGTCTTAACTTACTAAGTTTAGTGGTTCTAATAATGAAATCGGGCAAGCCAAGCAAGACCCGCGGAGTTAGTCCCTTACAGGACCGTGTACTTAATATGTGGGTGTGCACGAATGGTATGCGGTGTGATGATGTACTCTCAGTGAAGTATAGTGTTACTGTATCGCGCGAGCAGAGTTACTTGAGGGCTCCTATCCGGAGGCTCAAGCATCAGCGGAGGGAGGCCGCTGCGATGAGAGATGGTGGGAATGGTGTGATATACTACAGTCTACTATAAATTTAAGTTATTATTTGTTTCGCAATGTATTGAATTAAAGACGGCTATTCGTAGTGAATCAATGCCATGTCGTGGCCGATGCTCGGCTTGGGCTGTTTCCGGGTGCGCGAAAAAAAAACCGGGGTCCTGACTAATCCTAAATAAGATCCTTTACTAAGCAGAAAACCTACTTAACTTTAAGACGAATTATGAACGCGAACTAACGAGAGGAGGCTTACCAAAATCATAACAAGGCCAGGGCGATCACTCACAGAACTATGGGCGGATAAGTTACAATATTTTTAACGTCGGACCGTTTATAGTACGTCTAATTACTGTTAACATTCATTGGATACTTCAGCGCGAATTATGAAATGGGCGTGATTTAACCTACTGTTAGTTAGTGTTAGGTTTAGGCGGACTAGCCTACTATCTTGTTTTAGTAGATATTAAGCTCGCTACACATACATACGAAGTTCGAATCTTTACAATGAGACTGAGCGCCTGGTGAAGTATAACACCGTGATGAATCCATATCATGGTGGTAGAGCTTTTCCTGATGCCCCTCTAGCTAGCTACCCCTTTCAAGTTAGGAATCTGCCGCCAAATATCTATAAGTGTGTTCCGGCAGTTGCGCTTCAGAATCAGTCACTCGACTAGGCTTAGCATGTCCACAAGCTTGGGCCACATCGTCACTCAACAACAGGCAGGTTGTGGCCACAATGTTAAAATGTATAAACTATGAAAATATGTTACTTTTTGATGTTAAATCGATCCGTGTGCCGTGACGGTAAACGGTATGACGTTCGCTTCTCGTCACAGCCCCTAGACAGCAACATTATTTTTTTTTTTTTTATACTTAAGGTTTAGCGTTATGGCCATAATCTCACCTGATCTTAAGTGACGATACGGCCCAAGTTGGTAGACACGCTAAACCTGTGGAGGAACTGGCTCTCAAGTGCTGCTGCCGGAACACACCTATTGGTATTTGGCGGCAGGTTCACAACTAGAGGGTGGTAGCTACCCAGGCGGGCATCAGAAAAAGCCCTACCACCATGCTATGGTTTCCTCACGATGTTTTCCTTCACCGAAAGCTCAAGCTCATTGTAGGTGCTTGGGTTCGAACCCACGTCCCTTGACGCGAAGTCGTGCACACTACCACTGAGCTATCATCGCTTATTATTGTCTGCCTCGTGTGTGCACTCGAATGCTATACACTCGTTGCTTTTTGTGTAAACTACGTGGTACTTTCTCAACTGTAGTTAACACGTTTGCATATACCCGTTTACATCTTTCCTCTAAAATATCACTGTCCATTATAACTTGTAATATTAATTGAAATGATTCATATTTAGCGGGGCTCCCCCCTGACGGCCAACAGGTTTATACTCCTTAACCATTTATTTTATTTTTAACAATTCGAGTACAACTCAATTTGTGACATCCTGATGCATTACTGATTCCATTTTCTATAACAGTTGATTTTATTTATGAAGAAGTTTTAATAAATTCAACACATTGATAAGTACTTTATTTTTGCTAAAGTTTTTGTTTTATAAACATACCCAGGCGTTCTAATGAGAACGTCGTCAGTCGATTCATTATAATAAAATAATATTAAAGTATTTTATTTGCAGTATATAACTTTATCTAGACATATATTCTCTACCTACTAATATTCTTTACGCAAAATAAAACTTTTCAAAATATTCGACTTTAATTGTTTACTTTATTCATAATTTTATACTACTAGGTAATATAATATGTAATAATTTTCCTCTTAATAAAAATATTTACATAAACTGTGGTCTTCGCAAATATTCAATGATAAATATCAGAGCAAAAGACATAGCGCTTCACTATTAAAAAAAACAGCATTTATTAACTGTTGCATTTTTGTGCATTGTTGCTTTTTAATAATTATATACCTTTGCAGGCATGCTTATGTCAAAATAAATAAATGGTTAAATTGACACTTCTAATGGAACGGCTTTGAAATTCAGCTCCACAACTTAATTCTGTAACGCTCGTTCAGGTAAAGTCGGCGCAGGGCGATTAAGGGTGCGAGAGAAACAGTGATGTTTCACTGCTGTAGTCTTGAGTATGCGCTGTATTTTTTTTTTTAATTTTAGGGTCCGGTAGATAAGTGTGGTGGTTACGCACCTCTGCGGTCGGTTCCTGCGTTCGAGCTTGCGGCGCACCCTCGCGACGTGGTCGGGCCGGAGCGCGGGCAGCATGCCGTCGATGAAGTTAGCGTTCACGTAGTCGCAGGCGAGGCCGCGGCCCGCGCCCACGCACCCCGCCGCGCCGCACTTGCCGCCGGCCGACACGCACACGCGGGAGTGGTCATCTGGTAACACAGGTGACAATAATCATTATATTCAAGGGATCATAGCATTACTTTATACAATAGAGAACAAACGAGCAAGCGTGTCACCTGATGGTAAGTGATCACCGTCGCCCATGGACACCCACAACACCAGAGGAATCGCAGGTGCGTTGTCGGCAGATTTTCAACTTGAAGATGGTAGCTACCCAGGCTGGCATTAGATAATGCCCTACCACCATGCTATGGTTTCCTCACGGTGTTTTCCTTCACCGAAAACTCAAACTCATTGTAGATGGTAGGCTTAGAACTTAAGTCCCATGACGCGGCGATGCTAGACGCTACCACTGAGCTATCGTTGCTTCAAAATTGAGCTCACTTATATTAAGTAGACACGTTAAACACTTTTTGAGTGAAAATAATCGTGGAACGTACGTCATGGTCACCTAACGCTTACCAGGAGTTATATGTATATATATCGATAAATATACCTCCGTGCGTTATTAGTATACATTATATATAAACAAAGAGTATATCTCTTTTATGTTTAATTTTAAATTTTCACTTCTGTCAGCAGTCCTCATGACAGCTTTGAATTTTTTTATAGCTTAAGTTTAGTATTATGGCCACAATGTCACCTGATGTTAAGTTTCGATGTGGCCGAGGCTAATGAAAACGTTAAACCTGTGGACGAACTGGCACTCAAATGCAACTGCCGGAACATACCTATTTATCGACAGATTTTCAACTTGTGAGTGGTAACTAATCAGACAGAAAAGCCCTGCCACCAAGACATAAGTTCATCACGATGGTATTCTTCACCGAAAGCTGAAACTCATCGTAGGTGGATAACATTTCTTTTCCTTTTAATTTTCTCTTTTTTAGTTTTTAAAGTCAAAGGTTCCGAAACCATACAGGCAAAAGACGTTCAAAGGTTTATTCGTTATAATGTTATATCCAGGGTGCTTTTGTGATAACTAATATACCATACGTATTTTACGTATACACAATAACCTAGCTCCATCATGTTTTTTTTTAATATGCTACCTTCGATGCAATATAGATAAGTATAACTTATTGGCTTCTTTGCACTTTATTATAAGGAAACTGAAGAAATAATAACAACTTAAAAGCAATTCATAATACCTCGAATTTTAGGAGCTATTTAGACGATCTAGAAACAATTTAGAATATCTTATGGGCAATTTAGAGTTCATATTTTTTTACAAAATTATAATTTAGTATAGTATATGATTGCGTACTCACAAGCTGTTATGTTTAAATATCGATTCTTCAATCGATTCTCTGGTCGATGGCTGTGGTGACTCGTATGTCCCAAAGCGTTGGACCTTGCTACAACTATCTCATACTCTTTGCTGTAAGAAAAAACATCGCAGTAAAGTCTTCAAGAAAAAACATCAATTAAAAACGTATGCGACTATTTTAATACAAGGAATTAATTTTATACTCATATTAACATCGCTTATATTATAGCCTCCGCGACTTCCAAAGTAAATAGTAACACTGCGTCATGAGGCCTGTATACTATATAATTGTAATAGCTTGTCAGGCAAATCCAATTTTATCATTTTTTCTGTTACCAATAACATGACGACAGCGTCACCCATCGCGCTGAGGGACAGGGCCACTTATTAGAATAAAAACTAACTCATGGAACTTGTATATGAAGCTTCAAGGGCGTGATCTAATACCCTCGCCCCCGCCTGCCTGAGCAGGTGTATGAAGATGGGCTGGTGGATGACTAATGGATCAGCGCATCCTCATCATCCGCTTCACTAAGAGATCTGATCAGCAATAAGTTTGACTCCCGAAGGTTACTCAATAAGATTACGCCACGAGAGACCATCCCAACAGACGGTCTAACCCACCGCAATAGATGTTTCACATTAACAAAAAAAAGGGTGTGCTTTAGACCACACGACTCAAGTAAACTTTGTAGCTATTCTCATAGCCAGAGAGAAAGAGAGAAAGAAAATTTATTGTTGTCAACTCAATCCTCTTTACAGACTATTACTTCCATTTTCGAGTGACAACATATGGACATTTGGGATCGATGGAACTATTTTCAACAAGATGGCTACTCTCTTGTTAAAGCTCGCTTGGGAGTTTTTGTGGCAACTAATATATCATATTCCGAATGATTATTCATAATTCACATCACCTACACTCTTCAACTACACTACATCACGTAAATTGTCGCCTATATTACCAAATACAGAGCTAAATAACTAAGTACATGAATAAAAAATAAAAACCACAACATGACAGATCAAGAACCCGCCAAAAACTCGTAAAGTAGTTATACTTGACAAAGGTATAATGATAGTGATGATACCTGAATCCGATGTCTCCGTCGGCATGCAGCGCCGCCACGTGCGCGGGGAACCGGTCCGCCGGCACCGCAGGGTGGTGCGGGCCCGACATGCGGGGGGGCCGGCCCCCGCACTGCACGACCCCCTCCTCGGACCCCCCGGACCCGTCCGCGGCGGACGCGCACGACCGCAGCGGCGAACAGTTCACTACTAACAAACCAGAACGACCTCATTACAAGTTCATAAATTAATTTTAATACAGTCTAAACTCCATTTAACTTCAATCGATAACTTCTTTGAAGCGATGATAGCTCAGTGGTAATGTGTACGACTTCGCGTCGAGGGACGTGAGTTCGAATCCAACCACCTACAATGAGTTTGAAGTTTCGGTGAAGGAATACACCGTGAGGAAACCATAGCCCGGTAGTAGAGCTTTTTCTGATGTCCTCCTGGCTACACTGTTAAAAATTTCTTTGGTAATTTTACAAGAAATGTGTTGGAAGTATATGCTCAAAGCAGTTTTGTAATTTAAGTAATCAAGCTTTGTAATTTTACAAATCTTTTTTTATTGTTTCTGTTTTGGAAAATTCAAAAACGTAAATACTAATTTCAGTAACAAACATTGTAATTTTGCAAAACATTTTTCATTGTTTCTGTTTTAGAAAATTCAAAAACGTAAGTACTAATGTCAATGACGAACATTGTAATTTTACAAATAAGCTAAATTAAAAATAGTTTGTAAAATTAAAATATTTAATTTGCAAAATACAAAACTTATCAAAAGTGCATTTTTTAATATTAACGATTTTTTAACGACAAAAAACTATAAAATTCGGTTTAATCAAAATAGCATCTGCAAAAAATTTTTTTAAGCTGAATTTTTTCATAATAGAACTAGTGGTAGTAGTGGCAGAACTAGATAAGATCTATAATAAAGAGAAAAAATAAAATTTATTAAATTATCTCCGGGATAGAGATATTTGTTTATGAGCGTACGCTCAGAACTCACAGAGTTTTTATTAAAAAATTAATATTTTGTAAGCTATTAGTCGTAGAGTAATGCGGTTTTTTCAGTTTGTTTATTATTCTTCTCTCTAAATTTCATTCGCAAGATGTCTCGACTACTTGTCAATAGTTTACGAGATATTTTAATTTTGCAAAATTTTTTTGGTAAAATTACAATTCATCAAAAACATTGAGACAATTAAGTAATTTTCATTCATTTTCATTGTAATATAATATTATGATATTTCTTTGGGATAAATACTTGTAAATATAATTTTTTTTTAATTTATTAATGATAAATCAATTTGTAAATTTACAACACATATAGAGTTTATGCAATATAGCTGTAAAACTCATACTTTTAATAGTGTTTTTCTGATATGTCTTAGAAAATGACTTTAATTGTATGGTAATCGTATTTTAGTTTGGACAAAGTTGCAATTTTACTTAATCTTCAATTTGTAAATAGATTGTAATTTTACGAGCATTTTCAACAGTGTGATATCGGATTTTACAATAATTATGATTTGTAAAAATATAATAATTTTACAAATAATTTTTACAGTTGAAGTTTAGTAAAATTACAATTTGCGGCTAACATATTCTAATTTTTGGCGAAATTACTACGTACTTTGTAATTTTACAATTAAAGAAGTAAAAATAATATGATGATTTTTGAATATATAATAAATTCATTGTAATCAAAGTTACATTGTTTCTTTGTAATATTACATAAAGTTGTTATGAATAAGACTAAAAACAAAGCTTGTAAATTTATAACGCTTTTCATTTGTAATTAATGAATTGATTTGTAAAATTACTATATGTGTACTGTTTATACATGCATTTTGTATAATTGCAACTTATTATAGTGGTTTTATGAAAGTGTTTGGAAAAATTACCTAAATAGTATAGTAACTTCATTTTGGTACACACTGGATTGTAATTTTACATGACATGTGTCTTGTAAAGAGATTGTAATATTACAAAAAATTTTAACAGTGTAGCTATCACCCTCAAGTTGAAAATCTGCCGCCTAACACCAATAGGTGTGTTCCGGCAGTTCCACTTGAGACACCCTCCACAGGTATAACGTGTCTACCAACTTGGTCCGAATCGTCATTTAAGTTCAGGTGAGATTATAGCCATAACGCTAAGCCTTAACTATAAAAAAACTCCCTCAAACATCAAAAACTCTTGGCTTAGATTGGTATTACCTTCACGACAATTCTCAATCTATATTAATACTAGCTTTCACCTGCGACTTCAGTCGCATTAATATTGATGTTCTCAAACAAATCGGATGACGCAGTAAAAAGGTTGCATACAAAGTTTATCCTTCTTTTTCCCCACATCCTTAAAAACTTTCGTGAAAAAATTATCCTATCACCGTCTGTATACCAAAATTCATCATAGTCGATTCAGCGGTTTAGGCGTATAAGTGTAACAAACAAACAAACACACTTTCGCATTTTATAATATTAGTAAGATATAGATTATAAAGCGGAAAAGTTTGTTTGAGCGCGCTAATCTTAGGAACTACCGGTCGGATTGCAAAAAAATATTTTTTAATTTGATAGAGCAACCATCGGCGAAGGCTTAAGGATATTTAATATCACGCTACGACTAATAGGAGCAAAGCTGTATTGAAAAAAATTACAAAGCCGGAAAAAAAATTAAATAATTTTAGTTCTATGCGAACAAAGCCGCAGAAATAGCTATAAAGTGGATTATATGAACAATGAACTAAACCAAATCAGAGTTAAGTTAAGTCATTTCGATACGTTTTGTCGTTGTTAAATCGAACGGTGTCAAATTAAATTTACACTTCATTCCTTTTTTTCTAAAATTACTGTCTAGAAGAAATTGGTAATTTAATGTTATTTATTTCAGCTATACATTTTTTAATCCTGGCTCGGCATAAAGACCGTACTTCACTTGATGGTGAGCTCAATACGCTCCAGGGATAGTAGTGACTGCCGAAAGGAAAAATGTCTGCCTGCGAATTGCAACTTGCGCAGTATGAGTTAATCAAATAAGCCCTTATTGGACTGACTTACCAGGTTTTTTATAAACATTGAGAGGAGCCCTCGCCGCCCTTTCTCCACCCTCCTCCAAATAATTATATGCCGCACTGATACACTTACTTAGACGGGATCTGCACCTGGAAACAAACATTATTGTATTAGTTACAATACTATTGTAGAATAAACGAGTTAACTAATTCTAAGTCTAAAATTGTTGTCATTCTGATTAGTTGACAAAAATAGGGGATATGAGACACATGAGTGAGAAAGTGAGAATTAGTAACTAGTGCGATAGAGAGAGTGACCTTTGAAATAAAAAACCAATATGGTTGATCGCTAATTACGAGTTATTTTAGCAATCTTTATCTGTATAAATTATTCAAACTCTTACAAGTAAAATATAACATTATCCTATTTGTTATTGTGTATTCTTAAGTGACGATACGGCCCAAGGCGGTTGACACGTTAAACCCGTGGAGGGACTGGCTCTCAAGTGTAACTGCCAGAACATACTTAATGGTATTTGGCGGTAGATTTTCAACTTTAGGGTCCTTGCTAACCAGACGGGCATTAGAAAAAGTCCTACCAAACCCTACTACCATACAAACTTAAATAAATATTGATATAATAAGACATTTATTAATAAAATTCTTTTCTCCGAACTTTCTGTTACGTACAAGTATCAATAACACTAACAAAATGTAAATATTAGGCCATACAATTTTTAATTCACAAAATAGCCAAAAGGAATCGGTTCTAAGAACGATCTTTTGTGTAGTCTTTAGGTGTGTCAAAGTTTGATTTTAGGTACTTATATATGTATACTTTTTAACAAATTATTAAAATGTTAGATTATTTTCGAGATCGCGGTCTTTCAGGCCCGGGGCCCCATGAGGGTGAGGACCCGTGGGGCTTAGCGCCCGTAGTCCTGTGATGATATGGGCCCGTGGTATTTTGCCTATTGTACCTCAACATTGTGACGCCTTTGGTTGTGACATATATCTGGCCAGTAATTTAAGAAAATAAAATGTGTCAGTTCTGCAATTGTATTACGTAATAGTCGGAGTAATATTCGTGGTGTGTATTTTATTATAATTTCCCTGTTCCCTGGGTCAGGAATACTGCTCTGGGGGTGTAGAGAGTGGACTAACCTCCAGTAGAGGACTGCCAGGCCGACAGCAGCGAGCAGCGCGACGGGCACGGCGGCGAGCAGCGCCCCGGTGCTGAGGTCCCGCGCGTCGCGCCGCACGTCGCCGGGGGACATCGCCTCCGAGTGCGCAGCGCACCACTCACTCGACAATTCCTACATTTTTACGTAAACACATTAATAAAACCATTATGTCGTATAAACATTTGTATTTTACAATTACTATTTGTGCTGTTCAAATTTTAAATAAATTTGCCCGTTTTTGTAACTTTCAGTTAGTTTTAGCTTTGTTCCTATTTGTGGTAGCGTGATATTAAATAGCATAAAGCTTTTCTCAAATCCGACTGGTAGTTCCTATGACTAGCACGTTCAAACAAACAAATAAACTTTTCCACTTTATAATATATATGTACATATATATATGTATATATATATATATATATATATATATATATATATATATATATATATATATATATATATATATATATATATATATATATATATATTAGGGTGGCGCAAAAAAATGTTATTTTTTGATGTTTTAAGAGCCCTCTCCAAAGAACAACAAAAAAAAAAATTTTAAGAGGTCGCTCCAATTTTTTTTAAATTTCAAAAATCCTCAACAATCGAATTTTTTTTTTAATTTTTTTTCTCGTTACGGTAAAATTTTATAGCCCAAAAAACAATAAGTTTCTGAAAGTTTCAGTTCAAAATTTAAGTTTTGAAAGGTCGCTCAAAATTTTTTTTTAATTATTAGTTCATTACTTTACATTTTTTCGAGCGACCTTTTAATATTTGAATTTAAATTCCATACATTTTTTTTCTTTTATTTATTACAATAATAGATAAAAATTAAATAATTAAAAAAAAACGATTTTTGACGATTTTTGAAATTTAAAAAAATTTGGAGCGACCTATTAAAATTTTTTTTTTTAGTTGTTCTTTGGAGAGGGCTCTTAAAACATCAAATCTAACATTTTTTTACCCGAGACTGAAAAAAAAAAATTGACGGTTTTTTTGCGCCACTCTAATATATATTAATCAGGTAAAAGGACTTAAAAAAGTTATATTCTTCTGTTATGAAATTGAAATCTAAATGAAAACGGGTAGACCTATATCTATAAAATTTTATACACATAGAGTTGTGGAATTTCTTATTTCCAAACCTTAATTTTAAAAAAATACCTTGAGGTGTTAACAGAAATAATATTTAAGCGGAACTGTTTTATTACATAAACTATATCCATAACATTACATTTCTTAATCTTCTAACACACATGACAATATATATTAATATTATAAAGCGAGCAAGTTTGTTTGAATGCGCTAATCTTAGGAAGTGTCAGTCGGATTTCAAAATTACTCTTGTGCTTAATAGAGCAATCAATGCGGAAAGCTTCAGGCTATGTAACATCACACTACCACCAATAGAAGTAAAGTTGTACTCAAAAAAGTTACAAAAACTGTCAATAATTATTAAATCATTTTTAGTTCCACGCGAAGTCGCGAACACAGCTATTCGAATATACTGTTTAATGCAATAATTTTGCATTTTGATGCTATAATAAATTATCAGCTCACCTCCGGCGGTGACTCGGACCCATTTATAAGAACATTCTCTCTAGCCACTGATAACGTCACGGCATATATCTTCACCTCGTAACGTGTCACGTTCCAAAGTTCCACATTCTGAAAACAATATTTTATTTTAGAGGCGATGATAGCTCAGTCAGTAGTGTGTAAGGACGCCGCATCAGTAAACGTGAGTTCGAATCCACCTACAAGTTGAGTTTTGTGTAAAGGAAACATCGCGATGAAACCATAGCACGGTGGTAGGGCTTTCTGGCACTGAATTTAGGTTCAGTCGGTCAGTTTGTCAGTCACCGCTGATGAGGATTGTACAGTATTTGACATTATATCTGTATCTGCTATATTTTATTCTACGCAAAAAAAAAAAAAAAAACCACCCTTTTTTTAATTATTTAATGGGCTTAGCCTTGAACCAGAATCACACCTGGTGCTAAGTGGTGGTGAATGATACTTACCACGCTGATTGTCGTCTCGATGGCATCCTTACTCGTCGGCAACGTGAGTCGCGTCCTCGGTTGCTGCTCCGGCAGCTTCCTCAGCGTCACCACGTACTGGTCCAGAGAGTTGTTGTACTCGAGAGGTTGACGCCATTGCAAATACAATGTACCTGCGAAATTTAATCAGAATATATATTTACACTATTTGGTTGGTCACTGGGAATAGGAATTTGTCTTTCTTGTCTGGCAAACCTTTTTCTTGTCAAGCCAACCCGGCCTAACGGACAGGCGTTTGAAACGCTGTACAAGCTGCATCGCTACGTTAGCCGCCCGCGCACATACTTCGATTCGCTTTACTAGTTATTACCACTATTTTTGGACCGATGATAGCTTAGTGGTAGTGTGTACGACTTTGCGTCAAGGGACGTGAGTTCGAATCCAAGCACCTACAATGAGCTTGAACTTTCGATGAAGGAAAACATCGTGAGGAAACCATAGCATGGTGATAGTGCTTTTTCTAATGCCCGCCTGCCTAGCAACCACCCTCAAATTGTAAACCTGCCGCCAAATACCAATAGGTGTGTTCCGGCAGCTGCAATTTAGAGGCATTTCCTCCACAGGCTTAGCGTATCTACCAACTTGGGCCGTATCGTCACTTAAGATCAGGTGAGATTATGGCCATAACGCTAAACCTTAAGTATAAAAAAAAAACTTAGTTGTTCCGTATTTTCTGTACCCCGCTATACAAGCGTTGTAACACCAAGGATTGGGATGCCCGAAGAGCTGGATCAGGAAATGAATTTTCTCGAAAAGTGTACAATTCTGTTGGTTCATTTCCTGAGGATTCAGTGCTCGTGCCATACTCTTCGGTTCAAATTAGGACGACCAGCAGTTGTTTTATTCACCACTATTAGAATGAAGGTAGTTTGTCACACCGATTAGTATAAATACGATGGCAACACAGCTATAAAACGCGGGTTCGAGCGCCTTCAGCGCTCGCCCCTCTAGTTCAGGTGAAGCTGTAAAAGCCCCTAAGGCTAACAGTGTAGGTACTTTCGAAAAAAAAAAAAAAAAGTTTACTATCACGGCGTCTCTCGTATCAAACAGAACAAGCACATTGCCCGATAAATTCAATATAAAATCACTAATTTTACCAGCGAAGTTTAGACTCATGATTTCGTTTGTTTCGCGGCAACAGCCAAAGCTATTGCTATAGGTTTTTTGTTTTGGGTTTAGGGCTAAGTGCCCTCAGTATTCGCCCCAAAATGTTAGGTGAACGAGAAAAAGAGAATGTATTGCATAGGCAAGGCATTCATAGGACATTATTCTTCATAGCGGTAACATCACCAAAGGGCTGTAAAATGTATATTTTTCTGTTATCAAAACTATTTTCCATACTTCGGTGTTTATGCTATAGATCATTCATGGAAATACTATACCTATAGTCCATAAATCCGTTGCGCTGACTATGCTTAGATAAAAAGAACACTTGTAGAAAGTTCATACGCGATAGAAGTAAGATCTTCAAAATTGTGAACTTTAATAATAAAGTACAGACACATACTAACACATGTACAACGTTCGGACCCTGTCAGAAACACTGTATAATGGCATACTTTTATATATACGTTATATACATTATATCCTATAAATGTATGTCACTGTATCTTTTTACTGTACCGCTTTTTCGTTTCATCGAGTTTCAAAGCACGATGATGTAAATACACAAAAAAAAATTAGAAAAAGATTTATTAAAATTAGATCAAAAATGGCAATACTTACGCTTAGACTGGTCACAAGTGAGATTCAATATGATCGGTGCCGACGGAGGCTTCACATCAGTGAGAATATAAAGCGAATTCGACTTGGAACCGAGCCGATCCAATAGATCCGAAGAACTTACATCCGTGAGGGAGAAATTGTAGAATGCTCGTACCCATATCTTATAAGGTGTAAATGGGTCTGAAAAATAAAATATATTTCCCGTGAAAAACAACAGTATTTACACACACACACAAACACACACACACACACACACACACACACACACACACACACACACACACACACATGTACATTTTACATTTCACTGATGTCATCTAATAAAGTTTGTCAAATGACATACTTGTAGGCAGATCCGATACACAAAGCAATGTCCCAATGCTTACTTTCACGCTAAATAAAATTAATTTCTAAATGAAAACAAACATATTGAAAGATCACGTAAGTCTATACATCACATTGCAGCGTGAACATACTAAACCTTTGCTAAATCAATGGTAATACTCACTCAAATTCTTCAATCGGAATCCAACAACTTTAGTCACCCTTCCCGATGTATTCAATAGCGTCAGATTCTTTATGGCTTTCGAATAGTCCGGCATCCCCAAATCGCTGGGGAATATATTTTTCTTTCTCACACTGTCTGAAGTCTGAAATCCACTAACGTTCACATCTTGCCTCTGAACACTTTGCTCGTAATAAAGAACGTACGCAATCTGGGTTGTGTCTATCTGTAGTTTGGGTTGTAACATGGACTTTTTTACTACTTCTTTAGGAAATTCATACGCATGGTGCGTCTCCATGTGTTCGAAGCTCTCCATGTTAAACAACATCCTATCAGTACTATTATCCTGCCGTCGCTGCCTGTGACGATGAGTTCGTAAGCCTCTCTTGGTTCTATATGAGTCAATAAGAATATCAGATGTGGAGTATTGGTCGTTATATTTTTGCTTATCGTTTTTGTACCAATCGTATGGACGATATTCGAAGTCTTTGAGTTTTTCCGGGGCGATACCCTCGGTCACCGGGTCGGTGACACTGTCGATTGGTCCATCGCCTTGCGGTTCTAGTTTCTTTGGTTTAGTTTCGGTCGTATCTGCAAGGTCAATGTCATTGTTCGGGAGCGGCTGGAGCGTGTAGGTCAACGGCGAGACCCATGACAAGTGTACCTCTTCCGCTGTGATGTTGTTCGCTATCAGGTTCTGTGGGGCGGATGGAACTGTGAACAAGGATTTAGTTTGATCAGTATATACTTACACGATATAATGAATACAGTCCTTAGCCCCTAGGTACGTTATCTCTATCTAAGGCAATAATTTCATTTGTAACGCTGTTTTAATGATGAGTTTAACAGCTTGTGGCGTTTAGACTTGTTGAAATATTTTTATATATGTCAATAAGACAGATGTTGACATAAATAATAAAATTACGAGCTCTTGTAAAGGAATTAACTGTCTTTCATTTCAACGAGAAATAATATCTAATTATAATCGTAATAGAGCGTTATAACACCCTCAAGTTTGGCATAAACATGCCTTCTTCTTTTTTTTTGTAATGGCAACATGCGCGAGGTGCCTAATTCCGCCAGTGTCCATAATTATGTCAATTTGTATATCTTTTTAACACACAGTTTTTGGCGGATCTACATCTGTCATGTTGTGATTTTTATTTAATTAATATACTGTTATTTGGCTCTCTCTATATTAATATTATAAAGCGGAAAAGTTTGTTTAAATGCATTAATCTTTGAAACTAACAGTTGTATTTCAAAAAATATATTTATATCTGATAGAGCAATCATTGAAGAAGGCTTTTGGCTATTCGCTTGCGTAAACAGTAATAAAAAACTTTTGGAGTGATATTCTTGTTTAGAATATAGACGATAATATCTCTAAGCTAATACCTGTGATAAGTACATGTTAAAAACTTCTTCACATACATTTGAAATACGTCAAATATATTTATTTCTCAGCTAATGGTAACATCGCCATGTTTTTAAAACGCTCTGATTAAGGGATTTAATTTTGAGAGATTTCGTTGATATTTTAGAATGTCATATCATTATTGTTTTAACACTCTTTACGCAAGTGAATGTAGAAACAAACAACTTAACTAGGGGTTCAGATGATAATTTATGCACGCGTGACGTCAATCAATCGTGTAAAAATAATATATGTGTCATGTTATTCAGATCTCTGGTCTCTCTCATCATCTCATCATCATCATCATAAACTCTGGTAAAGAAATAAATATTTATCAAATACCCTTTTCCCTGTTCCCTTTCATACACTAGTAGCTTCGTTGAAAAAACACAGGAAAACTTATGCTAAAGGTATAGAACTGTTTCATCTTAGTTAAAACTCATAGTAGACGTCCGCCTAGGTAACATTGTGGCTAACCAATATAAAACTTAAAAAAAAATAAACATTTATTCTATCCATTGTAAACACGATATGTAGAAATCAGTTTCCATCGATTCCCTGTGATTAGAATAATTACATCCATCCGAAAAATTAACATAAATGCTTGCTTAACTAGTAACTTAAACGATTCATTTTTATGGCTGATTATAATCTGAATACTGGCTATCTAAGCATAGGTTCACACCTTCAATATACGTATAGTATAACTACTTATATTAAACTTTTAGCAATGTATTTAACTGTTAATTCATAATTGACTTTTAGTGGTAAATTAACTATCAACAGGTAAATGAGTTTTTCAGTATAAAATAATACCCTTTTTTGTTATTATACAACTCTTTATATAATAACTTCAAAAGCTTAACATAATTAGATAATTTGGATATCACTTTGGCATACGAGTTTTTGTCGGATATAGATCTATAATGTTGTGGTTTTTCTTCTATATACTTATTAATTTAACCTTATATTGTGACATTTTAATAGCATGGATTCGAACTGCCGTCCATAGATGGGGCGCCCGTATGCACTAGCAATTGAGCTATCATTGCTTATACAAAGAACAAACACTGGCGGACCCCAAAAGACGATGCATAGATGAGATTTCTAATGTCGGGTTTTTATCATGTCCTGTGGTCAAAGAATAATGGTATAGCTGTAGTAAGGATAATATATAATGATTTCTTATGTTTACGCAAATATTATTCATTGAAATAAAACTAATTTAAACGGATTTTATCGCGGTTATTTATTAATTTTGATCCCTCAATCCCCAGCCCCCACCCAAGTCTCCCTTGATCAAAATTAACAAATAACGCGATAAAATCCGTTTAAATTAGTTTTATTTCAAGGACAAAAGAAAAAAGAAAGAACATTTATTTCGATGATAATAAATACACAATATTTCTACGTCAATTATATTATTCAATACGTATTGTCAATTGCACCTGCTTTGCATCATCTCTGCACAACTCTAAGGTTGACTGGTAGAGAATGCCACAGGCATTAAGTCCACCTTGTATACAAACTGTATATAAAAGTGTAATATATAAAAAAAAAACAATGCACACTGTAAATACACAAATGTATAGCATTAGTATAATTACAATGTATATTACGGTATCGCAGGTTTAAATACTATAATGAATCTCTGTTCTCTCATCTTTGTACAGTTTAATGTTGTATTTTAGGCACCACCAGCACCAAATAGATATAAGTCCAGAAAGCAGTTTCATACAACAAGCGATAATGTTGCCTATATACATATGCGTACGTTCAAGAAATCTCGGATAATTTCTGTTGAACACCAGTCGCAAGTGTCTGGGCTTTTCTGATATCCATAATTATTGTATTTTTGATTCTAAACACTATGTAATGTGCAATAACTATTAACAAGCAACCTTATCGTAATTGTACTGTATTTGTTTGTTTAACTTCTACATTAAACCAAAACGGAATGAGTAACCATGTTGTAAATATTTATTAATTATATACATACTAGCTGTGTCTGCGACTTCGTTCGCTTGGAACTAAAAATTATCTACTAATTTTAGTCCGTTTTTTAACTTATTCAATATAGTTTTGTTGCTATTGGTGGTAGCGTGGTGTTAAATAACTTTAAAGTTCCCTTAATTATTACTCTAACTACAAAATATTTTTTGAAATGCGACAGGTAGTTCCTAAGATTAGCACGTTCAAATAAATAAACCAACCTTTTCCGCGTTATAATATTTATGTAGATTAAATGAACCTAAATAATTTATTATAAAAGGTTTTTTATTGATTACCCAAAATGTTATTTTTTTATAAAATATTATAGATACTCTTCGCAGCATTACCACAGGCAATGGAAGGTAATTACAGTTTTCCTTATGTTTGCTGACAAGTAGTATGGGTAGGTCAAATATTACTAAAATCCTGCTAACGTAAGTAATACTTGAATGATCCCTCTATCTATTGGATACTTCTCAATTCATACAAAATTATAAGATTTTTTCACAGGTTATGGTACAGCCTTACATAATTGAAATGATGGATTGCATTCAACGACCCACTCCGAGTGAAACATCATTGTTCCGAGAGTTAGACGTCACACCTAATTACCTGTTTTTATATCTTTGTGGCGAAGACTACAAGCTACATTAATCTCTAACTCAGGAGTATTTAAGGAATAAATTAGTTTGATGAGCCATATAAAGTCTATGACCTCATTCAAGTAGTTCACCAATTTAATATTTAATTGTTGATTATATAAGCGTATGATGTTGTTCCTGTTTTTATAGTTGTTAGATTATCGTTTTTTTTTATTTGTGATTATATCTTTTAAGATTACATCTCCATGGTCACTATTCACTGCTGTATGTATTATCTTTATATACGAAATTCCAGTGTATGTTCGTAATTGTTCTACCTACTATACAGTTTCATAAATATTGTTTTCATGTCAATTGGACAGTACTTATCTAGATTCATTAATGTTATAAAGCGGAAAAGTTTGTACGCGCTAATCTCAGGAACTACTAGTAGAATTTCAAAAATTTAATTTGTATTTGATAGAGCAATCGTTGAGGATGGTTTTAAGATGTTTAACGAAATGTTAGAAAAACAGGTAAATTTTATTAAATATTCTTTAGTTCCACGCCAAGTCACGGGCAAAGCTAACAATTAATAGTTTTGAACTCTACGCGCTGATGTCAACATTCAAATATTTATAATTTTATCACATTTAAAAAAATTAGGTTTTGCCAATTAAAAAACAGTTTAGCAAGAAATCTGTTGCAAGACAACTTACATCATTATTTTCTTTAATTTAGGGGATCATTTCACACTTGACATGCGACTATTTGTTTCTAAACCAATAGTAGTTTGTAACAAGATATTAAATATTATTTATTGACTCAATAACTTATAATAATATTTACCTTATCAACAACCACATCAACCATAATAACGATTATATTCCTTAGACTAAAATATTTATGAGCGGAGACTAAATAGCCATATTTCAATTTAACAAACCAGGGGTAAACTACTGGATCATAAAGCTTGATAATAGTTTTCTATTCTTAATCACTACGGTAACCAATTGACCATAAAGTTATCTAGTCGAGATTGAAATATTGTGACTCTTTTAAAATAAAAACAACAAAACCATTAAAAAAATTAAACGACAGTTTTCTTTTGTATGAAAAGAGATGAAAATTGAATTATTTATTTAATGTCAATCGGTATGTCAATTGTTTTATGAAATAGGGCGCAAATGAGCAAACGTATCACCTGATGGTAAGTGATCACCGTCGCCCAAGGGCAGCTACAACACCAGAGTAACCGCAGGTGCCTTGCCGACCTTTATAGGAGGGGCTGGATCTCAAGTGCCACCGCCATAACACACGTAATGGTATTTGGCGGCAGATTTTCAACTTGATTCGAACTCACATCCCATGACGCGACGTTCCTACACGCTACCACTGAGCTATCATTGTTTTATTTGGCGAACATGCATAATCAACCAATAGCGATATATGTTTTATCTGCACAATAATCATACTGTTTCATGACGGCTCCATAAAAAAAAAATTACCTTCTTTTTGCCCTTTTTATTATAGTTATTATGGCACACACTTTAGTTATAGCCAAAATATCAGCCAATGTGAACTGACGAGGTGGCCCAAGATTGTGGACACGCTAAGCCTAGTGGAGGGACTGACTCTGAACTGCAGGCGTTGGGACACAACTAAAAGTGTCTTGAGAGTATTTTTTGAACTCGAGGGTTGTAGCTACAGACAGACATCACATAATGCTATGGTTTATATTGATGGTTCATACATTTAGCGTTATAGTCACACTCTTTTCTTGGACATGCTAAGCGTACTAGAATGACTGAGTCTTAAGGGCAACTGCCGGAACACACCTATAGGTGTTTGGTGGCAGAATCAAGGAGGGCTTTATAAGATAACCTACTACTATGCTATGGTTTTATCACGATGGTACTAGGTAATGGGCCATCATAACGTAATATAATTTAAAATCATATGCGTGTTTGTATTTTATCAATATTTATTCGGATGAGCACTGGTATATTAATATACATGTAAAGATACTATCGGGCAAGCGGTGGCGGAAGCGAGGGTGCGCACCGGCAACATAATTCGCAAGCTATCTGCAACACGCGACAAGTCGAACGGTTGCAACGTTGACTATATCAAAAAGGTCAAAATCGTATCTCGAACGTTATAATAAATTATAAGTGCAATTTAGATTTCAGTTCGAATACTTTGGTACACAATTTGTTTAAAAAAAAGTGTGTACTTAAGGTCACACGAGAAATGTAATAACTTCATTAAAGCGAGGTTAATAATCCGAAATATAACGTATTAATAAAATATATTGACACCGCACATACGATATTTATATCGATACTGAATGCAACTGACGCGTCGTGCTGTGTCATGTTATGCTCGCCAAGCGGATATAGCAGTTACCGAATAAGCGTTACATAATTCAGTATCATGCATCACCTATAAATAAAATGCACAGCGCGCCTAAAAAATCCATTAAAATAACTTTATGAAATTGAAATATAATTTATCAACTAATCTTGAAATTAAATATTATTTATGTTGTTTTCGTTTTTAATTTTTATAGGAACATGGCAGAGCGCCAATAATTTACCATTCGATCAAAAACAATGGGTATCACCGATACAATAAAGCATAGGTCCCCAAACTGGATGCCACAGGCGTACGCCAGGTGTACCGCGGCAATAATCAGGAAAATCACCTAAACATTTTGAAATTTTTAAACCTTATAAATTCTCGCCTAGGCCAAAAAAAAATGAATGAAGAAAAGGGTTTTTAAGTTAAGGTAGTATGGAAATTAATGCTGTTGGACGAATGTTATAGTACCGACTATTAGTCCTCAGCATAGTATTAAAAAGCTATAAAAATTAGGAATATTGATGTTAGCATTTTGATGCTCTCGGAAACTTTTTTGTAGGAAATCGAATTTCCTACAAGTTTATCATTCATATTTTTTCTATAGTTCTTGTCATTTATAGGATTAAAAAAACGAGTGAGTTTGAGTTACGATTATGCTTCAATAGAGACTTTTGTAGTGCATTCAATTCTGAAGAAATTGTGTCACTGACCAAGATTCTACCATAAAACGCCTCAGCTGTAAAACATTAAAGAAAAAAAAAGTTTAAGTGTATTTTCAACGGTACATCATTGTAGGTACGTCTTGGTGGAACACTTAATATGAATCTCTTGGGCTCAAATTTACAGGATTTTTTTTTTAATATTTGCAACAATATTTCGAGATGGGAGTAAAAAAAAATAGACGCCAATAACGAACATAACATAACGCCAATAACACATAGGTGACATTCAGATTTCATTTTATAATTATTCGATAGTTCAATATTTGTTAAGACTATAGTTATATATAGTATTGTTTAACAAATCGCGTAATCCAGGCAAGGTAATTTATCTATACATATAAAAATAAATCCCCGAAATGTATGTACACGCATAACTTCCGAACGACTGTACCAAATTGAATAATTCTTTTTTTATTGTCAGGACAAGGTTTGTATAAAAGAAAATTAAAAAAATCGAAGTTTTTTTTAAAAATCTCATAATATGAAAAGTGAGTGAGTGAATGGAACAGAAGACTGACAGAAACTATATATATATATATATATATATATATATATATATATATATATATATATATATATATGAATATAACAGGAACAGGAATATATGACGATTATAGGTGATACGAAATTCACCGGGTCAACTAGTTTAATATAGATATAGGTTTAGCTTGCATCTCGACATGAATCTCGTTAGACGAGACTCCCGTGCCGAGCGTTGAGTCACGCTAATTGATGTGACCTTCCTCTGACGCGTGCACGTGCTCACAACACCCTTGTCTGTCCTTTTGTCTTTACAATTCCCGTGATAAGCGTTGAGGGACATCCGAGTTTGTAAGCAATTGAGAACTTAATACCGGTATTTCACGTTATATCCTTGACTGTACCCTTAATGAGGATTTGTTTTATACAACTGAGTCGGTAAATGTATATTAATGAATATTATAAAACGCAAACGTGTATTGTTTGTTTAAAAGCGATCATCTTAGAAACTACCAATCGGAATTAAAAAAATATTTTTGTATTTGATAGAGCCATCATTGAGGAAGGCTTTAGGATATTTATCATCACGCTATCAGCAATACGAGTGAAGTAGTATTGAAAAAGTTACAAAAACGGTAAAAATTATTTAATAATTTTGTAAATCCACTTGGACGAAGACACAGGCACACCTAGTAAGCATATAAAGGGAATTTTGATTAATAACGAAATTACAATTTTGACTATTTCTGACCCTCTCTAACCCTATGCATGACCAGATAAGATTTCTCGGACTTTCTTCCTCTTGTTACGTAAGATTTTATCTTGTTAATTAATCTATAAGCATTTTTAAATAAAACTCTGTGTATAATAAGAATTGTACATTAAAATTGAAAAACAGATCTCGCAACTGTTTTCCGCAACGGTTTACTCTCAAATATTCATATAAATTGCACATTTTAGCATAGAAAGAAGGCGTTAATACATGAAGAGGTTTTGAGATCTCCTTTCAGAGACCCTTACGAATTTCGTGAGTGATCACTAACCCATCTAATTGTGAGCGGTTACCGTAGATCATGGACGCTTATAGCGACAGAAGTATCACTAATGCATTACCGGCTCTGAATCCCATATTCCTCGAAATCTTGGAAGTCAAGAACACGAGCACAAAGTTATTATTCGGCTATAAAACGGAACTACTACACTAGTCGGTTAGCCGCAAATAAAGAGAAATTTCAAAAGATAATTCTATATCATCTGTCCCTCATATATAGTTGGAATAGATGGAACAAAAACTTTTCTCCAAGTTTGCTTCTTTCTCTTTCTACTTTTGAAATTATTACTTCTACGAATGTCAAGTGAAAATGACTTTATAACCACAATAAACGAACACAGATTAACAATCAAATTTAGAACAATTATTCGTGGATTACGCAAGCAATTGTCCTGTGCAAGACTTGAACCCACTGCAACAGGTAACTGCTTCATCCACTAGACCAACCGTGCAGACTTAACATTTTTATTTATTTCATAGATGCTTACCAATTTTTTTTTTTTGTTCGATTGGACATATGCTTGTAACCTTACGGATGTTCACAGCTACACCGAGCAGAACCGCGGTCCTAACTTATCCTAAATAAAAACCTAGACTAACCAGCTTTCCTACTCAGTTAGAAAGCAGGTTAAAAATGCGAACTAACCTTCTAATTTGAAGGATTGTGACTTTGCCTCATAAAAGGCCGAACCACATTCAGGGCTAGAGCGGTACCTCACAGAACCGTGTGCCTAAAGTGTGATATACAGTGCGGTGATGAATTTCCAGTAATTTGAACAGACGAATAATCAAGGGCTCCATGCCGGAGGAACGAAGCTAGGCTCGAGCATTCACAGAGGGATACCGCGGCGCTTCCCAATATATCCTCACAAGTCATTATGTCTTGCCGCGCAACAGAACACAGTATCCAACATAATATCATTGTGCATACGTTCTTATCATTAGTATTATTGTAAATTGATTAATAGTGCTGTTAAGATGCCATACGTATTCTAATCTATACATTTTATAAAACTGTACTTTAGCCAAACATGTATATTTGTTTTTGTTATGGAAACTACTAGCTGTCACCCGCTCGCTAAGCTATGTGGTTTTCTTTTAAAAATGATTGTTACATTTCAACCAATTTACACAAAATATTAATAAATTCTACACCTAAACCTAATCAAAATTTTAAAATACTTAATGAAAAGATTTTGATAAAATTTCACAAGGTTGTCAAGCAGACCTTAGTTAAATATGAATATATGTCTTATCCTTACTTAACAATCAGTCCCTTCATACATATAATAGGAAATTGCTATATATTTATTACTAGTTTTACCTGCGTTTAATATGTTATACCTAGGTTAATATTGATTTTGTCAAACAATTCTCATTCCACTACCCACTATTATAAATTAATTACATCAAAGGAGACTGGTATAAGATCATTTGTGCTCGTAGTCTTTTATTTGCCGGCCGCTCACTATTTAAGTGATAACAACTTACACATAAAAGATAGATATATGTTGTCACGGGTGTATTTGTGGAACTATTTAGGATAAACATTTTCATTATACATTATATATGTATACTCTAACGGTTTTTGCAGCGCATGCCAGAATAGGTCATAGGTGGCAGAGTTTTTTTTTTGGATTATATTTTGGACAATTCATACAATATGTTTATAAATTATAGCCTATGTGATATTCTGATGCATAAGCTATATTTATTGTACAGTTTGGTTCAAATCCATTAGGTAGTTTTTTCTTGAAAAAGTAACAAACATACATATATCTATACATCCATACTTACAAGTTTTGCGTTTATAATATTAATAAGGATATACCAACGCAAATAAATAGCATTGAAGCATCTGTTTGTAATGACAAAATAACAGCTGTTTACTAAATCCACATGAAAGGATATGCAGTAATTATATTAAAAAAGATATTTCTAAAATTTTTGTCTTTGTCTGTTTGTTCTGGCTTACCTATGAATTGGCTAGACCGATTTTGCGGCAACTTTCGCTTACAGATAGCTAGTTATAAGGAGCAACTTAAGCTAATTTTATTCTAGAAAAAATTAATGTTCCACATTAACAAATTGAATTCACGTGAGTGTGCACACAAGTAGAATATATATAGAATTTGATATTACTTTCTTACACACTGTAGAGTTAATGACTCAATTATAGCATATTTACATACTGAATCAGTCAACTATGGTTTGAAATTATTGATGAATTTCATGTTTGGGCAGGGTGTATTAATTATAATTTTAAATGAAAGTTAAATTACTATTGCCAAGAATATAAGGAACTCAGGTAAGTAGGTTCACTCAAGAGCCATTACTATATCTGATAAATGTTCTAGGTGTTTTATAGTCACACCAACGATTGTGCTAAAATAAATTTCTGTATGTTGACAATAGTGCTACCTGATGGATACAAATTTAGCTCACTTTGAAAATTCCTCTCTATATAGAGATACAATAAGTTCACTCTATAGGTGATCACAAACAGTTTTCTGCCGTAAGCAAATACTGGAACAGTGCTTCCTGCTAATAACACTACTGTCATTATAAGTATTCAATAACCGATTACTGTAAGATTAACCATACACTTACTTGCTTCCATAGTTATATGGAAAAGCAATGCCTTTTTCAACTCTAAATGAAATTAAAAGGATTATAATTACATAAATACAAGTATATTACAGTATACTAATCAGTTTTTCAATAGACTGTACAGATGTCTATAATGTTTGCTGTACAGTGCATACAGTTGTTAACACAGTTCATTAAATTAGTAGTGTTTTAAATCAAGGGAGACCAGTATATTATGATTAAAATGTATAATTGCTTATATGTTATGTGTAATAAACCACAATAATTTACAATATTTGCATCTGAAATTTAAAAGTAAGTACAGTGTCAATTCAATGCTTAAAGTATTATTTATTTTATGTTATTATGGATAGTTGTCATTATATCGAGAGAAGGAAAATCAATATTAATGTGTAGAGTTGTAGAAGCAGCAAAGTAAACCAAAATAATTTTGATGTTACATAGAAGCTTTTTGTTAAAGTAACTTGTGCTTAATAGAATTTACATGGTATTTTATTTATTGTAGATAATACCACTGTCCTCCTAACTAACTAACCTAAACTAAACTATGGCTGTTCTAGTCATCTACTGTAAGCAGTTGCCTCTTTGCAACTATTGCACTGAAGTGCTGTAGGTTTGAGTACTGTATGAGATAATTATTTGTGTAATTCTCAAAAAAAAAAAAAAACAGTTTGACTGTTACTGTCTCATTTTTTATAATTTATTGTGGTTATACAGTCCATCATACTTGACAGTGGCAAAATTACCATAATGGGAAAACAGAAGTGTAGGTAGAATCTTTTCTATCCTTTATAATCAACATTTTGAAAGAACATTAATTTTGCATGAAACATTTATATTAACAGAAACACCAATGGTATGGAAACTACACTAGGGATTTTTTTTCAGTTGGAAATGCATTCACACCTCCCCTACCAGCCTAGGGTGACTGACAAGGGTAAGTAAGGTGAACTCACCTGGTGCTAACCGCCGAAAATACCCATGAGTAATGGGTGATTTATTTATATGAGTTATATAGTTACCACTACTTTCAGGTAAATATTGGTGACCCCAAAAGTGTTCATAGATCTGAAAATTCCTTAATTTACTACATGATTTTTGATACAATATTTCATGTATCAAAATTAAAATAACATTGGCTTCTCCAATTCTATATATCATTGTAAATATAAATTATATAGCTTGTATAAGATTGACTGAGTAGGAAATGACAATAAATACCTTTTAACGAGATGTAACCTATGTAACTCTAAGACAATTACCCTACTCATATTACTTGTTTTAAGTTTTAAAAACTTTTCAAAGTAAACATGAACACAATAAAATAAAACAAGCTTTTCATAGATTATAAGACCCAGATCGTAATTTTCTATTGTATCAATGATTGCATCAAATTAAGTTATACCAGTATTCAGACATGATCTAGGCATTTGAAGTAGACAGGTTAGTGTGCAGGAGTATAGACAGAGAGATCACCGTGGTTTGCAACTCACCATATTTGCATTGGGCTTAGTTTTGTTGTATGAAAGCCCAATTTAACCATATTAAGATGCAGTATGTCAGATATAGAGAAATTACATACAGTATCAACTCCATTTTCTACTACTTTATTTACAAAAAAACTCCCTAAAAACTTGAAATTACCAAGCTTTTATTAGCTTACTTAATTGTCTATATAATAATAGATTTTCTTTATTTATTGACAACTCTAAATGCATCATAAAACTAACAAGTGTTTCTACTGTATTTACATAGCTTTGTTTCCAGAAATATCTAAATAATTCAAACTTTCGGCGTTTCGATTACACATAGAGCTAATTGCTTAAAGTCTATTTATTGTGTGAATCTTTAATAAATACTACAAATTAAACTTGTATAAATTGGCTGGTACATATGTTTCCATTATACACATTACATATTCTCAGCTACTTGGTATTCAAGCTAAAATAGTGCTGGACACCAAAAATTTGATAACGAATAAATTCCTATTAGACTTTATTTTGCTTGGCATTTCTAATATATTTGTAACAGGTTTCCATCATATTTTAATGAATAACTCAGTTTTTTTGTATTCTCATATAGAAATTACCCGTAATTATGGTTTGCTTTATAATTTCCGCTTACAAAGCTAGCACATCGAGTGTATCGAAGCCGTGGGCGGTCTGTCAAATGCATCAAACAGAGGCGTCATCTTGCTGCACTAAATAACATATGAATATTCCCATGAAAACGATTATGAAATGAGGAAGAGAAACTTACCGTAAATTCCTTTGATTTCGTTGTCGTTAACAGCATTCTCACAATGAACACACAAAATAAATATACTAAAAATGGCTCCTAGTGTACAGTAATAGTACATCTTCAAAATATAGTAAAGCACTTAAATAACGTGCATGCGAAACCTGAAATAGTATTTTTACATCACATTTTCACTTCCTCGTTTGAGAAAAAAGTAAATAATCTAATTATCTATTCATTTATATTGCTTAAATTGCTACAATCAAGCCTCTATCGAACAAGACCCTGCCGTCTGTCATTCGTCATGTCAATAAACAATTAATGTTGCTATCTGAAACAATAAATAAGTACTATTTTTATACAATGTTGTAACTTGAATATATAGTAAGTTTTATTTTTCCGATTATAAATATCACTCACTCTTATATCCGTTCCAATTATTTTGAATTCATAGTATTATATCAGTGCAACCAGATGTAAAGTCAGGTTTTAACTAGATTTCAAGCAATGAAGTGGTGAATTCTGATTTATTTACAGGCAAATTTTATATAGTTCTGATATAAATTCTGATTTTAAAATATGTTATCCATACTTTGATATGTAGCTTTTTTTAATATGTCACTGTCCGCATATACCATTTTGCGACTATTGATGAACTTTTAATTAATCTACCAATATTTTTTAAGATTAAATTTTATGTATTAATTTGTATAGATATGTCTATGCATTATTGTCACATAATATACAATCAATAATTTAGTCTACTCTATATTAAAATTTATCAAATGTAGATGACATTTTTTTTCTTTATCTTCTCCATTCATTAATTAATAAAGTCCGGCTAAGTCGGGTATCACTAAATTCCGGAAATAGTCGCAGGAACTATTTCTGTACTGGAACAATAATTTTTCAATTGGAGGTATTAACTCAAATAGTTCTAGATATTCAGTGTCAACTTCAAACCAAACCGAACTACTTCTGCCAAATCTGTGAACAAGACTGTATGCATGCGCTATCTCCTATTACGCTATGTAGTAAAAATAAAAACAGTCATTACGTACTAATTTTTAAAAATTCATAAAATTTTGTATTTTTCAAATAACAATAGTTATCGTATAAGAACCAGAGATCAGTAATAAAATATAAGCACAAATATATTTTATCTTATGAACGTGTTAATTAATATCATGTGTTCATTTTTGTTTGTGTCTTGGGATTTCTATGAGTAATGAGATTGTTTTTTTTTTATTATATTTTGTGAAATGTTGTTGTGATATTTAATTTAGTTATTTTTATTTGAGTCAAATCGGTAATTAAGGCGCATCTTATTGTGCCGCTGCTTTGAATTAACACAACTTGACAAAAATTTGTACACTCCAGTACCTCAGTAAGATTTGAAATAAAGATTAAATTAATCTATTCACTGCAACAATTAATGTGGATTTTTATTCGAACGTTCAGAAACTTATGTTATTAAATTAGATATAATCCTTTAAACTTGGAAAGGATTGCAATTGTACATTGTAAAATATTATCTAAGACAAGTGAAACTAAAATTAAAGCGTTAAAGCGTTAAGTTAAAGCGTGTTATGCGCCACGACAATGCATCTAAAAGGAGTGAATTACCACATTTAATAGCATGTCTGTACACAATTTGTTAGTATTTTTACACTTATACAGTTTATAGAAAAAAACAATATAAATTATATTTAGCTAAGTTATAATACGATTTGTGCCAATTACATTTTAGATAATTTAAACCAGGTATGACCAAATATATTTCCTTATATAATTCCAAATTATTTTGGGTTATTTTCACGGATTTACATTGTACTAGCTTTTATCTGCGGCTTTACTCGTGTTAATATTGATTTTGTTAAACAATTCGAATGACATAATAAAAAAAATCATACAAAGTTTATGTTTACCTTACTTCCACCGACTTCACGTTTCCATCTAACTTTATGCCAAAATTCATCATAATTGATTCAGCGGTTTAGGCATAAAAACGTATCAAACGAACAAACTCACTTTCGCATTTATTATATTAGGATAGCTGGTTTACATGCATTTTTTTAAATAATAAAAATAATTGAAACAGAATATCTTAACGCTTCTGTTCATTTAGACAATGTGGTAGGAAAGAAAGTTTAACTAAATTTTAAGCAGTTATTAATTGCTTCCTCTATTTCCTTCTAAAGGTTAGCAACAAATAAAAAGATTAACGATAATAAGTAAAATAATTATAAAACTGCTCATTTTAAATTAATTACAAAAATATTTGATATAATATCTTATTGCTGGTTGATCTTGAACTTTGAGGATAGATGTGGATGATCTCCTGATTTTCTGGGGTGACTTCACAAAATAAAGTATTAGGGATGCGTACATATAGTATTTTAATTGTTTAACTATATGATATATACATAATAATGGTTAACAACGGTTCGTTGCGGTCAACCTTTTTGTTTGTAACCTTTTTTAATATATCGATTGAAAAAACAGACAAATAAACATGAAGGAAGTTTCTCTTATTATAAAAAAAAGTGTTTTATGATATTTTCAAATAACATTTAATTATAAAAGTTATTAGGGGGTTATAACACCCTCAGGTTAATTAGGTAACATGTCCACTTTCTATTCATGACTGCAAAAAGTTTGACAATAAAATCTTACGGCAGCCGGTTTCTAAATTCGGACGACTTTTTGTATGTTTCTTAATTTATTAATGGCCAGTACACAAAAATATTGGTGGCAATCAAATTACCAAACAACGTATTTATGTTATTTATACACAAGATACTATAAAAGTCAGATTAGTTACTTTCAACATTTCTTACCGCACTCGATTTTGCATAAAACGAAGAAGCTGTTTCAGGATGCATGCCAGATTGGATTTATATTGTTCAATCGTTAACGCAACACCGATAATAATTTGGATCCGGAATTAGACATCTCTATTACAGAGTCTGATCAGAGATCTAATTGTTTGTACGGCTTTTGGTGTCAGTGGTTTTTTAATATTGTGCTTTAAGATAGATTAATAATCGGTAATATATATGTATAAAAGTTAATAAAAAATGATCTGACTATTGTGCTATGTGTTTGATGTCGTTCCCATTAATCCGCTACACATAAAAAGAAGTGTATTACATCGTGACAATGGTTCGTAACGTTGGGAAGTATACTGTGGTACTTATACCATATATCTTGTGTACAGGATTTTGGTATCCAATTTTAGGTGAGTTATAAACAAATTTACGTTATCATAACTTTGTTTACGGTCATATAACTTTATTATGTACATAAGTTATGTATGTGTCTTAAAAACATTAAAATCATCCGGTCTGTTGGTATACGACTTCGTTATATGTTTTATTTTATCATTGGTCTTCAACAACGCTATTTATTAAATACAAAAAATAAATTCATTAATATTTATCAGTGCTCTTAGATTAATTGTGATATATTAGTATTACGCTTTTAATATTTAGTTTTATAATACTGATAACTATGGCGCCGGATTCAAGTTTTGATATTCATTTATTAAATGTTATGCCCAACTATACTTTCATACTTTGGGAAAAGGAAAATATCCTTAATGAAAATTAATATATATATATATATACAAACATGTTGCATATTATCATAAAATAGACATGTTAGACAAATGATGATAAAGTCTCTTTTGAAAGTGTTTTGTCAGTGTATTATTTTGATGAGGAAAATTTGCTTAAGTTATAGAATGGACAAGTGTAACATTTTACTGTGAACTGTCAACCTAATAAATAAGTGATCACATTGATAGAAATGATGATATAGCTCAGTTTGTAATGTGTCAGAACTGTACTGAATTTGAATCCACATGCAATGAGCTTAGGCTCTTGGCAAAGAACATTGTGAGAAAACCTTTGCATGGTGATAGGGTTTTTTCTAATACCAGTCTGACTAGCTACCACCCTTAAGTTGACAATATGCCACTAAATACCTATAGGTGTGTTTCTGGCAATTGTACTTGTCCAACATCTTGGGCTACATCTTCACTTAAGTCAGATGAGATTGTGGCCATAACCCTAAACATATTAATGGTAAAAGAAATAGATGAAAGAATATTTCAAAATTTGAACCATATTGGTATTTGTGTAACTATAAACAGGTTTAGCTAAGACTTAAATAAAAATTGAAAATGAGATATATAAAAAAAAATGTGAATCTGCTCAAATATTGTCAGACATTATTGGATTTGGAGGTTTAGTCTAACTTTGAGAAAAAGTTATATTATGTAAATTAATATAAATATATTACTGTCATTAGAAATTAGATTTTCCAAACTTTATCAAGCATTCCATTAAAATTGATAAGTTGTAACATATTTAATTTATGAATGCAGTAAAACAAGAATTTACAAATTATAACATTGAAACAAATTTCCTGTGTATTCCAGAAGGGATGAGTCATGATGATATATAGTCCATGTTACAGTTATTACACAGTTACATGGCAGTAGAGTTTTTTTTAATACATCTAGCTAAGACCTACACTCAAATTGAAAATCTATTACCAAATACCTATATACCAAGTATACCTATATACTTTTGGGAGTCAATTTTTACTCTATGCTTAAAGTATTAAAATCTTCGACCACATTATAGCTTAACATCAGTAGATATTATGGGAAAAAAAACCAGGTCAATCTAATAAGATTATATTTTAACTATAAAAAGTTATACTAACTCTTTGAAATTAAGTAATTACTTCAAAATAAAACTAATTTAAACAGATTTTATCATGGTTATTTATTAATTTTGATCCCAACATTTTGAAAGCTTTTCAGCCTTCATGGTCACAGGGTGGACTGAGATGTAGGTTGTCCAGAATTGTTCATATTACAGAGTCTTGAGATCTAGCAATTGGTCTGTTGGGTTCCGATTTAATAATATAAACATGATAAAATCAGTTTCAATTAGTTTTATTTCAATGAATAATAATAGCATAAACATTAGAAATCATTAAGTAATTTCTTATTTAATATTTATGTATTTAATATTTATATTATTTATTATTTAAGACATTGTTTTACTTTACATTTACATTAGCCAGATTCCAAAATCAGTTTCTATACTGTAAAAATAAAAAATAAAATACTTTAATTTATAATTGGTTTACTAATTTTATATGTGCAATGGTACTGAAATTACTGGCTTTAATATGTTGTTTTATATCCTATTGAGCACTTCGTAATTTTATTTTTTCACTGAATTATTTCATAAAATATTACTTTCAAAATTGATGATGCATAAAAGGAAAATACTAAAACAATGTAAACACTTTATATACATAATATAATATTTTTCCTGTTAAAAAAAAATAATTTTTGATATTTAACTTTTAAATTATTGCCCATGTACTGTTACTATTCAGATTGTTATTATTCTTATAAAAAATATAGGTTATTTATAAGTGACCTGAGTGGTCCATGATTGTGGTAATATGTGCAAAGTTGTGCTGCAGTTATCAAAAAATAGTAGTAAATATTTGATGATAAAGGGAACTACCAGTCAGATTTCTAAAATTCTTTTTGTATTTGATAGAGTAATAATAGAGGAATTTAACATTACACTATCACCAATAAGAGCAAAGCTGTATTAAAAAAGTTAGAAAAGCAAGGAAAATTTATTAATAGTACATTATTGCAAAAGCCGGGAAAAAGGCAATTGCAGGTCAAGTATGAGTTTGAAAGCCAAGCCGTAGGCGAGGATTTCATTAATACGAAACATGCAATTGCCATTTCCGCTGAGTCATATATAGAACTTTTCTTAAAATAATGTATGGAAATAAAACATATTATACATTAATTTACATTTGTCGCTAAATATATATCATTTGGGGCTTTAATTAAAAATTGCTTTATGTTTTCGCCAGTAAAAATACGATTTTAATTTTTGAAGTTCATGCCGTTTTTAAACATGTACTGTAAATTTCAGCATGGAATAAATTACCCATAATGTAGATGACATGATAGGTTTAGCAATCTCATTAAAATACGCCAAAAATACTGTTCGTTTTTTTCTCGTTTTTCCTACTTATAAAATATTCATATACTTTCATGTATTTTTCTTTTGAATTTGCTGAAGGTAGGTTTTCCATTGCCAATTTGGCTTCTGGTCTTAAATCTGGTGGAGTACAATCAATCTCCATTTCACTCTCTGAAAGATTGGAACTCATTTTAATTATTTATATTTATTAAATATGTAAATAAACAATCAAGACGAATGTTTATCCAATCTCTAATTAATCATTTGTGCTGAAAGGCAAATGCATTTATGTTTATGCAGCCATGTGAACGCTATTTGCACTAAGCAAAGACTTACTTTGGTATGCCAAGAATGATAAAAGAGATCCAATCTAAAAATATTTAATAACCACAGCACGCCATTTAATACAACATTGCTGGAGAGTTGTAATGTTCCAAATTCATAAAACGCTCCTGCAATGGTTTTGATATTCATTGTTTGTAAAGTCGAAACTTCGTATGTTCTTTTTTCGAAAATAATGACAATATTTCCATGCGTGTTTGAGAAATAATTTTTAGTTCCATGTGAACTAAGTCATGGGCATACCTAGTATATTATATTATATATATAATATAATAAAATTTACCAAGTTTCTACATGAAATATTTTTGAAGAGTTTATTTGGGTTGTGCTTTTTGTCAATAGTAAGCCCCAAAGCACATTACTGAATTGCCGGACAGTAGGTTCAAGAACCATGTCAAACGGGTTTTGATGTCAAAATGCTATTATAGGGTGGATCAATATGTGATCGATCGTGATGTCTGGAATTGACACCCCTCTCTGTACATCCGCTAATAACTGCTGTAACACATTAAACCATTATATAAAAAGAAAACAATAAGACCATAAAAAAAAGATGCATATCGAGTTTCTTGCCGGTTCTTCTCGATGACCGCATTACTTATGAACCGGTAGTCGTTTTGACGTTCATAAGTGCCTTCTTAGGACCGAAATTGAACAAAGATTTTTGATTTCTTTTGAAGTAAGATAGGATACAAATAAACTGCAGTGTACCTTTTGCCATTTTCATATATTATTATATAATTAAATTAAAATGTATATAACTAATACCAAGAACATGCTGTAAAATATCATAGGGCGAAAATAGCATCATACATACAACTCTGCCTAATCCAGGTGCTAGGATATTAAGATGTATAGCAATACTGTATGTCGTAAGATAAACCTTCCTTATTGTAGTGTATCTTGTTCAAATAAATTTGTTATTATTATTATAATATAGAGATTAATTTTTTGATTGGTATAAAATAGTAAGGTGGTATGGTATAGTATGATATAATGGTTTATTTAATATTGTCTACCTGCCTTCTTGTGCTCGCATCACTCTTAACTACTGGATAGGGTTTGCTGAAATTTGATACTCTTTAGACTGTGGTTTAGAATATAGAATATTTGCACTGCATTAAAAAATGCTACTTCTGGGATGCCAGGGTGTTGGAAGAAGTGTGTAATAAATCCCTACTGTCTGGTCGTACGGGGGAATGACGGTTGCAGTGATGTTTTTTATGGTTATTGGATGGTGTTTATCACCTGATGAAACTCAACATGGTCCTTTGTGGCCTGCCTGGCACATTGTAAAAGGAAGTATTAAAATATTTTGGTTACCAGAAAAACATATAAAAGGATACTTCATGAATAGGAGATTGAATACAACAACACTGTAGTAAATTAATTGAATTAACAATGATAGTTTAAACAACTCCAAGTGACTATCTGCCGTGCATTTTACTATGTGTTACTTTATTTTTATTATAGTATTCTAAGTTATAATAACTAGAGTGCTATGGTGAAAAGATTAATGTTGGAATCAGGATTGTCTGCCTATTATATGCTGAACGTACTTGGGTACAGTAATTCCTCATCGAGGGTGATTTAAACCAAATTCCAAATTGATTTAAACCAATTACCTTGTATAAATACAACAAACTAATAGAATAAATACAAAGTTGCAGATGCAACTAATTTAATATATAAAGGTTGTAGAGCACTTAATAAGTTTTAAAGCACACTTGGACTTTACACTGGTCAATTCGACCAGTCATGCGATGCAATAATTTTGAAATGATGATAGCTCAGTGGCAGTATAGCTGGACGCCGCGTCAAAAGACGTGAGTTAGAATCCTTCTATAGCGTTATAGGCATAATCTCACTGATGTTGATTGACGATATAAGCCCTAGATGGTGGACACGCCAAACCTGTGGAGGAACTGGCTCTCAAATGCAAGTGCCGGAACACACCTATTGTTATTTAGCGGCAGATTTTCAACTTGAGTGTGGTAGCCAGCCAAGCGGGCATTAGAAAAAGCCCTACCACCATGTTATTTCTTACACCGAAAGCTCAAGCTCATTCTAGGTGAAGTGGACTCGAACTCACGTTCCTTGACTCGAAGTCGTACACACAACCACTGAGCTATCACCGCTTTAATTTTAAAAAACAAAACTTTGTTATAGGTCAAATTTCAAACAAATTACGTAATCCTGCACCTTAGTTCTCTCGAGCCCTAGCTTAGTTACAATTCATGACTTAGGTTTCTATCGCTGGATGAAGTTTTTTTAGTGAATACTTCTATAGGAAGGTTGGATAGGAAGTAAATTCATCTATGTCGGCATCGATATGGTTACGTCACGTGTTAACGTACACACTATATTTGATCCTATTAGGTATAACTTATTACGCTTTAAACTTTCATTTATAAGTTTTTAGATCAAACAACAAATTTACATATCCAAAAGTAACAACTGTTTGTATATAGTTTTAAGTTTTCACTTATGTCGGCAGTCCTCAAGACTGCTTTGAAATCATTTTTTTTTTTTATAGAAATTCATTTCAAATATAACTTGTTATTTGTAATTATGATGTCAGAATATAATGCGAGGAACCTTGTTTTTTTAATGAAAACTGTCCATTGTCGTGGTTGTTTAAGTTATCACTTTGCCGCTACTACCGTCTCGAGTGTTAGACGTTAGAATTCTACATAGGTACTTTCTAAATAATCTAAAAATTATTAGTCTAAATGAAAATTTACTTTATGTTCTGAACTGTTTGTTTATAAAGCGCGCCGCAGCAAAGCAATAAAACGTTTGGAAAATCCAAAAGTGCACTCCTCATAATCTCATTTTTATTTTGTTTATTTAATAACAATTAAACCACATCGAATCAGACCGTGAAAAGTAATAGGGTTCTATTCCTAATTATACTGAAGCGTAAGAAAAAAAGACTCGATTAGTAAAGTATTTCGCTTGTTATCGTGATAACAAACAGGATTCAAACATACAAACACACGGACGTCCAAGACAGAACTTTTTTAAAGAGTTTTTTTAACTAGTTTAAATAACAAAAATGGCATCAAAAATATCATGAGTCTGTATATATTATTTTACAAGTGCAATATATGTTAAACAGAGACATTTGAAGTTTGAAAATTCAGTTGTTTGGATAAAGTGACTGTAACACTTCGCTTATGAGGCGTGCAATTGCTACGTTAGAGTTGTTTAAAAAAAAAGATGAAATAACGTGGCCTTTTCATTACATTTTCTTATTAAACAATTTGTTACACATCGGGTGATATGTCATACATACATATATGGAATAATAACGATTTATCCTTGTACTGTTCATTTTAATATTCAGAAGGAAATAAAGTTAATATGTTTGGTTTGTACTTAATTAACAAATAAACCAATTCCTTTGTGTTAATTATAAACATGAAATGAAATAAGAATAAAAATGTGTAATTATTTTAAAAGAGTATTGAAAATAAAAAGCACAGAAGTCATCACAATCTTATGTTCCTTTTTTCTGTAATCTATTATTAATACTGAATCTTGTACATATTCTATATGTCCTAATACATTTTTTGATAAAGCGTGATACGAAGAGGTGGTAATATATGCTATATATTAGTTATAATACAGGCCAATAGCGAATCCATTTTCTTTTATTTGAATATCATGTAGACCTAAACTATGTGGGAATTCTATATTGGTAGCTGTCAAAATCGTATAATCGTTTTCACATCGTACGAAATAAACTATATAATCTATTACAATATGAAAACATCTAAAAAGTGTGTGTGTGTCTTGTCCGACGCACGACTGGATCTTACTTATATAAGTAAGATATGCTTTGAAGTATAACAATTGTCAAAGTAAAAGGTGAGCAAGGTACGTTGTGGAAAAAATATAATAGTATTGAGGTAACGCTTGTATTAATTTCACTCATAAAATTTCCATACTATGGATGCTATATGAAACCAAAGCAAGAAACTCAAATAAACTCCAAAAAAGTTGTCAAAACAGGTTCTTCATAGCATACTTGATACTGGGAAAGTGGCAGATACCTAAGAAAAAGTACCGTGATTGACAGACTGATTTCATAGCACACAAAGCAAACTTAGGTCCAAGAAAAACTGCATAACTCTTGTTACAGTATGTAAATGCTGTGACGATCCCTAATAAAAAATAGAATTAAAATACGCTTTTCACGGCATACGAAATAACATTTACAATACTATAAAACTTGTCACAGTATGTAAATAGCTATACTAAGACTTGCGTGAAATACATTTTTTGAGAAATACTGACTTTGAAATACAATTTTTAGACCATTAAACATCAATTTTAATACGAAGAAGTTAGAAATTTTGTTATAGTATGTAAAGTCCTAATAGAAAAATGACTATAATTGAATTACTTTTTTCATGGCATACGACATAACCCTTGACACTTAAAATATTTCATGTAATACTGTATTTAAAATACTATTTCTATGGCATAAATTTTAATATCGAAAAAGTTGGAAAACTTGTCATAATATCTAAAGGTCTAATAAAAAAATTGTAGAAATAAGATACACTTTTCATGGCATACGAAATAACGTTTGACACTTAGAATGTTGTAAAACTTATTACAGCATGTAAATATTTAATAAAAAAAAAATGAAATTGAAAATTACTGTTTTCACTGTATAGAAAAATATATTACCGGGGAAAATGTAAAACTACTCATATTTAAAAATCTTTTCTTTTTTATTGTGAAAATACGCATCTAAATAAAGTTTCTTTTAATTATGTCCAACTATAGTTACAATACTATTTTCCTTGTCAGAGATATATGTTAATTCCGGGTTTCGATACGATTTAAACCGCAATATCACTGAATAGTCATTATTTGAATGTTTCACAACAATGTGAATAATTCTATCAAATAACGCCAAACTAATACGGAAATTCTTAACGTCTTCTGTACGTTAGCTGTGCCTGCGACTCTTTGTAACTTAAAATTATATAATAACTGTTGCCTGTTTTTATAACTTTTTTCAATACAGTTTTGCTTCTATTGGTGGTAGTTTGATGTTAAATAGTCTAAGGCCTTCTTCAATGACCTATCAAAAACATCTTTTTTTGAATCAAGATTTTTTGAAGTCCTGTAGTTCCTAAGATCAGCGGTTTCGAGGATACAAAGTTTTCCGCTTTATAATATTTTGATCTGTACATATTATTTTTACGCTGTCGAAGTGGGATCGAGAGGTATACCAGAGAAAGTTTTCTACAATTATCTAAAAAATGTTGACCTAAACTGCAGTAATTTCTATCTAGAACTATCAGTTATGATCGCTGTTTCACAGTTTATTTACCATATTGCTTTCAACGTCAATGAGAATTACTAACTATTTAAGATTAAGATTACTTAAGCAGTAGGTGTAATCGTATCCTAGAACATCTGTTAGTTGTTGTAAAGACCCTATGAAAGTTCATAATGTTGCCACCGTGGCGGGTCCTCGATAGATCAGATTTTTAAATTCTTATATTATATAAACAACATGACACGAAGCTTTTATAAATAAAGATTGCAGAAATATTTATACTGTCAATATAATTAAGAACTATCGTGACTCCATATCGAAATTATTTACTTAAAAAAAAACCAAACTCGCCAAGTAATATACGTTATCACGGTGTAGAGAGGAAGTCGTAAACTGCATTTATTTATAGTCGATTGATAACTTTGGTCACATTTCATTCTTAAGTATGCACATGCATAATCAAACGCTCAGACAGAATCAAACTTAATATAACTTGTGTGATTGTTATGTTTTCGACGATCCGTAGGTATTATTGTTTAACTATTATATAGTATTTCCTCTGAATTAGAATACTGAAATCTAATAGTGCAATGAAGCGATTGTGGCTCAATGGTAGCGTGTACGGATTCCGCATCAAAGGACGTGAGTTCGAACCTTGCAATAAGTTTGCGCTTTCGGTGTAGGAAACGTCATGGTGGTAGGGATTTTTATAATGCTCGCCTGGCTAGTTACTACCCTCAAGTTGTAAAAATTGCCGCTAAATACCAATAGGTGTGTTCTAGCGGTTGCACTTGAGAACCAGGCCACCACAAATTTAGCGTGTCCACCAACTTGGGCTGTATCGTCACTTCAGATCAGATGAGATAGCCATAACACTAAAACCTACAAACAATAAAAATATATAAATTATAAATATTGCTATATAACACCTAGTATCAAATGTTAATAAATTATTTTTCCGGCTATAAATATCGAGAATACTGTTTCCAGAAACTTGAATACCTAAAGAGATATAAAACAATATTTTTACCTTGTTTGAATAGACTAAACAGATCAGAATAAACTCACATTTCAAAATAAATGTGTACTGTTTTTTAAGTAGTGGTTCATATCAATTCTTCGCTCCTTATTCCATATTTATCGTTATCTCTTTGGACTCTCATTTTAAACATGTTTTTTGTTTTGATTTTAATTTAAAACTCCGGTAATTAAAATTTTAAATAAAAAATATTTATATATATAGACTATTCAAAGTATTAGGTTCTCATTGGAATAGGCGAAGGGAAATGGTCTAAACGGAATATGGGTAGGGAACTAATTCGTTATTCGAATGTCTGTTTAAAAACGCACGCTCTTCGATATCGTTTATAGATTGTAATAATTATATATTTATTTGCACTATTTGCATAATGTGAATTTATTATCTTAAAAGTTATTATCGGTGTAAAATATTATTAGAAAACCTATTTCAAAGCTAAGGGGATCTGTCAAACAACTTAACAAAGACTAGTTTATTACTTATACATAGTAATAGGCAAGGGAAACAATTACTGTAGTAAGTTAATTAATTGGCTATCGTACCTCTGATTATAAAGTCATGTGTTCTATGCTGTTTTGGATGTGACTTGAGCCGAAGTGTGTGCAAAAGTATGGATGGCACTCTGGCTTATTACACATCTTGCTTCACTCACAAGGAAAACAACAGAGGCGCCAACCACACGTTTGAGTGTGGATGATCACCGTCACTGCCGTTCCCCATTATAAAATACATTTCGTATTAGCACTATGAAAGTGTACTTCTACTTGCTATTGCTATGCGACAACCTCCACGAGAACTCAACTTAAAATAGATTAAATAGTAGTAAGACTCCTGTTAATTGTTAAAATCTAAATACAATCTATTGTCATTTTAAAAACTTCTTATCTGCGGTCAACTGCAATATTTACGATGACCTTCGAGAGATAAGCATTTCATGAGATGTCATCACTGTCATACCAGCACACGCATAAAATAAAGGCACAACATTGCTGTACATTTGGTTCCGCTCATACCAATATGAGTGTCATAGCTTTGCTATAGAGTGCATCTAAATTTTAGATTATTTCATAAACAAAAGCCACTTGTGCTGCCCTATGTTTTTAATTTCGTAAAAGTGTTTTACTTATATTCAGTTATGCTATCAAGCCTATGTCGGCCATTTGGCCAATATCAAGTGAGAAAGACTTTATGAACACAATTAAGGAACACGAAGTAACAACCAAACTTCGAATTATTCTTTGTGGATTTCACGAATAATTGCCCTGTGCGGGGCTCGAATGCATTGCGCTTCGGTTTCAACGGCTTGACTTGACCTGTAGGCTAACCGTGCAGTCATGGTAAAAATATAGTTTTGGGAAATAATGCATTATGCTTTGCAGCTGGAGACGTGGAAATAGTCGATATATCGGCTACTGGCAAAGTGGGAGAGAAAGCCAGCATAAACTGCACGGCGTCGCCGGAAAACGCTACCATAGAATGGATTTTTCAAGGTGAACCGTTGAAAACGAACGAACGGTAAGTCGAATTTTTAAAATACAACTGGACGACATTAAATAAAGAACCTTTTATAACTGAATAGTTTTAATTATAATACTATAAAGCATATTTGTCGTATGCCACAAAATTGAACTTTACAGGAAAACTTGAAAAAAAAAGAATTCCCTTTTTTTATGTTGTATCAATTTTTTATTTCATCGCAGAAAAACGAGACCAAATTGATTCCATGGAGTTGTTTTTTTCATTCAACGTATACGTATATAACTCGTATTTACACTTTTGCGAGACACGACATTTATGTTTTCCAACGTCGATATATATCATTTCTCGTCTTTACAATCATTTCTATTCAGTTGTTGGAATACGTACATTTGTAGACTTCTAAAGATGTCAACTTTATATCGTCGCTGTCAAACCAATGTTTCCTACGTAAACTTTTTGAAGATTTATTACAAGTTTATTAGCCAAATGTGTGTATAAAAAGGTTTTAAGTGACTAAGCAGTATATGGTGAACAGTGGTCTCTATATGCTATGTATATTAGTCAGAACATTGTCGCATAAAAATAGCTATTTAGCTCAATGTCTCAAAGTTATAGTTTTTGCTGGTATCAGATATCAGTTTGACAACGACGGAATAAATACGAAAGGCGGTAACCACTAATCTGTTTCCAAATACTCTTTGATTCTATCTTTCATTTACTTGCTAATTTTACTTATTAAACTTTTATATGATACTAGTTAGTTAGACAAAGCAAATATATTATGTGAATTTCAGCTCCATTAGTTAACTCATTTTGAAATTACACGATAATTAGAAGACCTACAAAATATTTCATCGATATTTTATATGATCAATTAATGCAAACAAGTTAAATTATTATACACTACAAGTTATACTCGTCGAAAATATTGACTGCCAGTTACCGATCTCGATTAAGTCCACGTTCATGTAGAATTCTTTTAAACTTGTTTTTTTTTTTGTCCTGTTATTAACGGTTGCCTATGTAGGCAATTTCGCCAATGTCAGTTGAGAAGAATATTATAGATAAATTCACGAATACAGAGTAACTACCAAACTCAGAACAATTCTTCGTGGATTATACAAATAATCGTCTTGTTCGGGGTTTGAACCCACTACACTTCGAGTAGGCGGTTGCAGCGAGGCAACTGCTTTAACCGCTGGGCCATTCTTCTTGCCTTTTAATATTACTTGTCGATGTATGTCAAATGACTGTTAACATAATAAAACTTTAATAAAACAATATACACAACCATGCATTTGTGGTAAAATGATCTTGTTACATGTACTTTTTTAAATATATTTTATTCAACAGAATAAATATAACAACAGACATAAGAATTATGTCAGTGCCAGATGTCGATGGTAATAATTTGACATCGAAAGTATCCACACTAACTGTTTTCAATACGACGTCAGACGACGCTGGGAATTACACTTGCATTGCAAAATTTAGAGATAAAATAGAAAGGAATACGACAACTCTAGATCTAAGTTTTGAGGGAAGATTATTAAATATTACTAAAGGACCTATTAGGCAGAACAAGACTAGTCGTGCTAACGTCACATTGCAATGTGTCTTCGAAGGTAAACATAATTTATTACTTAGCTTAATTTTCTGACTGGCTATGCCCGCGACTTCATTTGCGGGAACTTGGATCGTATTTTGTATACTTGATAAGAATTTCTGTGTGTTCACATGTTACTTTAACTATATAAACAGCATACGCCACGGAAGTTGTCAGAAAGAATACTTTTTGTCCGTTTTTGCAATATTTTTTCGATACTGCTTTACTACTATTGGTGGTAGCGTGATGTTAAGTAACTTAAAGCCTTCGCCATAATTTTTTCGCTTTATATTATTATTATAGATGATGAAAAATACTTTCGGTATAGTAAATTTGTTAGTAACTTTGACTACAACAACACTAACAAAATAGGGTGCCGAGTGGAAAACGAAGGCCAGTAGAGTTATTTTTAAACAACTTTTTTTTACATAATGTAATAGAAAAAGTGTTTCTCTATGTGACCGTAACTAATTTGTCAATCAATGATGGCTAAGTAGTATTGTATTCAAACGTCTTATGAACACGGTATCGAATCTGTAGGATTCGATGAAAGAAAATTAAAATATAACTGTAGTATGGCGGTAAGAAATATTTAAAGCACGCCTAGTTAGCTACCATTCCATGTTATTATTTTATCTAATAAGATTTAACTTAGGTGATAAATTCCCTTTCAAATATAGTAATGAATTTTGATAACATTGAGTCTTCAAACTAATTGCTACAGTATTATAATTGGAAAGTGATTAAGTTATTTATGTAAAACTGTTTATAGTAAAAATAATATAAGTAACTTTTTTGTTAACTGCCACGGATTCTCAAGGGCTTGTTTTGTACTAAACTGTGTATTTCAAACTTTAGAAAGAAATTTCATGCTTCTAAAAAATACTAAAAAACTAATAACATTATATAATAAAACATTACCTAAAGATATATTCGCTCTCACATAAAAATTGGTGTGTATTGTGTAAATCAGTAAATTTTTTACGGTTCATTTCGTATAACGATGGAGTCAAATGAGACGTTGTCGACTACCAAAAATTAGCTTAAACTTTAACTTACAATTCTTTAAAACATAATTATATCTTACATATTTTCCTACAATATATTATTCTTAAAAAAAAAAATTAAGTATTTATAACCAATGCTTATTATTTACTGTTACACAAAATCCATAACATTCCTGATATTCTGTGGTAAATACTATACAACATTACATAACTGCTGTATGGGAGCATCATTACTATCAGCGTGTTTGTTTACTTTTGAAACTTAAAAATATCTTTGTATAAAAATATATTTTACATATATATATATATTGAATTCACAGTATACAAACCGGGTGATGTGCAATGGTACAAAATAAGCGCAGGTACAAAAACTCTCCTATCAAACTCGAAAAAAAAAATAATCGACGCACGAAGGTTAGAGAGTACTATCACCGTACATATAACAAACAGTGACAATGAAAACGGTAACTACACTTGCGAGATCGAAGATCCCGTTAAATTAATCAATTTATCCGGAACAGTTGAAATTCTTGTTTACGGTACACCAACTGTGCTCCTGGACAAAGTCGTTGCAATAAATACCTCTCAAGTCTTCTTCAACTGGACTATCAAGTTGTACAATTGCCCCGTCAATAATTACGCTTTGTATATAAGAGAAAAGAACGAGGAGAATTTTCAATTATACAATTTGGAGAAAATAGGAGTGAAGAATACATCGTTTGTAATTAATAAATTAAACAGCTCGACTGAGTACGGGATCAGGTTGGATGTAAAGACCGACTGCGGCGAAGAGAAGTCTGTGGAAAGAAAAATTAGAACTCTAGATGAGGTACCAGTATTTGTACCGAATATATCTATCAATGGTTTCTCGGCCACATCAGTGACGATTGGATGGGCCCCTCCACCGGAACATATAGAACATTTGATACATTATTATTTATTGGAAGCTAGGAAAAAGAACGAAAATGTTACTAGAAGAGCGTACCATGCAAGGGACGGAAATTTGCCTTATATGTTTGACAATTTGGAACCGCACAGCACTTACATTTTTCAGGTATATAATTCCATATACTTTATATTTCTTTCTAAATTCTTTTTGCCTTGTAAATATGCTTTTAAGTATTCTTCTAAAGATACCTATTTGTACAGTGAAGTGCTTAGTCTACTGGGTAGTACTTTTTCAAGGTTATAACAGTACATTAATGGTTTAGATCTAGTAGAATCCAATCTCGAACTTCGATTTTTTCTGAGTTCTTATGAATTCGCTTACCTTTACCAAATTATAATCGTTAAATTATATATCAAGTAATTTATACATGAAAGTATAACTTCAATATTCTTGATTAAATTTTTCATTTTGTTTTCTTTCACAGGGTTTGGTTTTAGTTTTTATTACTGAACTAGATTTTACGAGCAGCTTTGCTCGCGTTAATATCGATTTTGTCAAAATATTTAGCCTAGTTCCCATTAAGATTTCTCGAGAAAAAGTAGCCTATCTCCGTCTCCTGGGTCCCATTTATCTCTGTACCAAAATGCATCAAATAACGTTATATTATTGTTAGTAGTATAGGCATTGTCAACGTTGTAACATATATTTGGACATCAGTCTAGTATCAATATTTTTATTATTATTATGTAATTATTTATCTGACAGTCGGCTATTGCGTTTACTAAATTCTCACAACGTTAATTGCTATTTTTATTTCTCCCATTGTGTAATGCGTCAATTTATAAATAGTTTATTGTCTTTCCAGGCGTGCGCTGGTTCAGACTTTACTGGTAAATGCGGGGAATGGTCTCAGAAGATGGAAGCGGCTACTTTGGACGGTATACCAGGCAAGCCCAGTGCCGTTGAAGTGACATGCACCGCTTACTCCATGAACTTGACCTGGGGTACTCCAGAGCAACCGAATGCTGAAATCAAAGGATATACTGTGAGTATAATGTACTAACATAAAAGTCCAGGTATGTATGAATTAGGGATGTTACGGAAGTGGATATACCGGAGCCGGAGTCAGATCCTGATATTTATAATCTGCTTTATCAAACTTGAAGTCGGAGTCGGATGTAAAACGGAGTATGGAGGAAGACAGATGTGTTAAATAAATAAATTACATATTTTATGATAATATTATTCGATACTATTTTAACAAGCGTATTGTATCGTAACAAGCGACGAAATTCGGTATCTTCCATAAAACTTAAGAGAAGGCCCTGTAGAGCACAATCCTTTTAAAAATCATGCAATTCCCTAAGCTACAAGTTAAATTTTGTAAGTACTTATTCTTCGTAGTGACTTGTTGTGTTGCGATCTCCGTTATAACCTCTGATTCAAAAGTACCGAAGCCGAAGTCGTAGTCGGAAGTGTAAAATCAATCGAAAGTTCCGACCTTTCGGAATCAGAGTCGAAGCGCTGTAACATGCCTAGTATGAATGTATAGGCTGCCAGACCGCTGAATCGATTCTGATGAAATTTTCAGATTGCCCCATTGCATGATCCTGTGAAATTTGATTACACGAACAAGTCGTGGACTAATGTTAATATATGAATATTAAATCCATTTGATTTTAATTTTTATTTAGATTTCTTTAGCTATTTATAGGGTAATTTTGTACGGTATGACTGGTTCTCACCAGTCGAGTATCACATATCTCACGCTAAAAGAAAATCATTGATCAGTATAGTCAAGGTTTTTTTTTTAATCTTAAGTATATACATTATACTTGACTTGACTTTATACTTGTTTGTTCTTGAAAAGAAGTTGTTTTTTTAGTTGTATTGATCAATAAAATATTTTTATTTAAATTCAATGTTAATAGGTGCTGATCCAGGACTATCTTGAATATATCAATGTCAAATTTATAATTATAACTAGTTGACCCCGCGACTTCGTTCCATAGACTTGAAATAAAGTAACATCAGCTACCTGTCTGTAAAATTGCTTTCTAAATCAGTGCAACAGTTTTGCAGGCTAACTGAAACCAACAGACCGAACGTTTTTAATTTAATTCATTTTAGTTATAATTTTGTTTTTTGTCATAGATAGCTTATAATATACTTTCACATACTTTTGATATTAACCTGTTATTTTGACATTACAAACAGAAATATATATTTTCTTTTTGTTATGTATATTATTATTATAGTGCAAAAATACATTATATTTCTAGATGAAATATCTAGATTTTTGTATGATAAAGTTAAACTTAACAAAAAGTATTAATTTTGACTCATAAAATGAATTTGTTGTCTGCTCTTTTTAATTTTTGGAGTCTTGACTAATACTCGTTATACTAAGACACTCACATTTGTGTATTATGTTTTTGAAGATGGAGCTAACTGGCAATGCAACTTATAGAGACCACAACGGTGAATTGAAATCCACCACATGGGGCCCGTTGTCAAAGTTCATGACTAATGATTCAAGAATAGTCAGGTAATTTTTAAAATTATTGTATGTGGTCTTATTTCTTGTCTAGAAACTAGCTGTTATTTGGGATTCCATTCAAGGGAAATGTGAACTGTATGTCTTATTCAGGGTTGAAACTGAGATTTGTTTTGGACGAAGTTCCTTGTCACTCAGTACGGTCTGAGACTACATAAATCAAAATGTAAGATTTTTCCGTCACGTCCCTTTCTTCAGTGTATTCTATATTACACTATACTTGTATAGTGTAGACGGTTATCCATATTGCGTATGCTATTAGCTGCGCCCATTCATAGGTACGCGCTTATTGGTTCAAGACAGCCAGTAAGTTATCAACGGCTGCACAGATATAGTTTGTATAAGTCATATGAATTGTTGATGAATTTAATGATGTACAATAAAATATTTATTTTCATAACTAGAAAAAAAATTACAACTTTTCCTACCGTTTCCTCAATTCTTTAGTTATCTCTGCGTTTCATTTAATTGCTTTCAGATGCTAGTATTCACTTATTGGTTAATCAATAACCGATTGTCAAACCGATTTCAATTAAATTAAGTATGTGTGTATTTCTGAATTGAACTTGAAAGGTAGAATAGTTTCTTCTTTAATAAGTAATCTTTACGCTAAGCCAAAGTGTCTTTCGACGATCGCTAACGTAGAGAAATAACGAAAAATGTATTGGGTGACATATGTCAAAGTGATTTTTGCATATATCATCCCATACATTAGCCATTATTTCTTTGCGTTACTTCGCGCAATACAGTGCCACTCTATATCACTGAAAGTACATCATCACACCGCATACCATCTATGCACACCCACACGGTTCTGTATGGGATTACCCCCGCGGCCCTTGCGCGGCTTTCCTGATAAGGTCGTGCTAGTATCATTAAATTAGTAAGTTAGGACCTGTTGGTTAGTTAGGATCGCGAATCCTTGTTCACTTTTCGGTAGCAACCCACGAGGTAGCCGAGGTTGCCGAGGTAGCAACCACTCTTAAGTTAAAAATCTGTTAATACCAATAGGTGTGTTATATCAGCTGCACTTGAGAGCCAGTTCCTCTACAGGTTTAGCGTGGCTACCAGCTTGGGCCGTTACATCACTTAAGATCAGGTAACATGATGTCCATAACGCTAAACCTAATGCTAACGCAAAAAGGTGTGATAGGTCGGTGTAAAGGGGTTTGCGTTGGTTTAAGGTTTAACGAGTTGCAGCCGAACACGAACTACACGATCCGGCTGAGCGCCATGACGCGCACGCGCCGCCGCGGCCTCGAGGAGACCCGCCGCTGCAGCACCGCGCGCGCGCCGCCGGACCACGCGCCCCGCCCGCGCTGGAGGAAGGTACTCTGCACTCACTTCGTCTTCTTTTTCTATTCTTGGCAACTCACTCCTCTTTAGAGACTATTACTGCTATATTCGAGTGGAATTTTTGTGGCAACCAATATATCATGTTACGAACTATTATTTATAATTCACTTCACTTATGCTCTTCAGCTACACTACATCACGTAAAATGTCGACTATATTACAAAATACAGGGCTAAATAAGAAAGTAATAAATAGAAATAATAATCACATCAAGATCCCGCCAAAAACTCCCATTTACATTTGATTATAACAATTACTTAAAATATATAATAATGTAAGTTTGTGAAAAAAACTACTCTCCACTTTATCATTCTATATCACATCTATACCACAAGTTCCCAATCTTTTTCAGTTCGCGGCGTTCATACATATTTACTATTTTGTCGTGGCGCGCTATTTATCTACCTGGTTAAAATTGATACGTACAATGATGTTAGTTATAGTTGTTTATATGAACCATAGATTAAATGTGAGCCTTCGCTCACGTTAATATGAATTTTGTCAATCAAATCGGAGGACGCTAAAAAGTTATATACAAAGTTTATCCTTTCCTTTACCTCACTTCCAATGGGGTTATCGAAAGAGCTTATCACCGTCTCCAGATTCCTATCTATCTCTACACCAAATTTCATCATGATCTACTCAGTGGCTTAGGCGTGAAAGCGTAACATACAGACTCACTTTCGCATTTATAATCTTTTATACAGTATATATATATATATATATATATATATATATACTGCAGTTTCTGAGCACGTAGTTAAGTATATAAATTAAATTGTTTATTTTGTATCCGCGAAAACTTAAGTTGAGGTTTCGGTGAATGGTAAAGGTAATCGCTTAACGGCGCCCTTCCTCACTCTGTACGCACGCTTCTAGACTAAAACTGCTTACTCTCTACATTCCCTCACGTACGCCGTGTACTGTGTCCCTACATCACCATACATACATGTTTTTATCGTACCATATCGTGAATTTATTTTTATAACTTTTTAGGAGGGGCATATCTCTCTTACATTACTTTTATGTGCAATCAATCAATTAGGCGGCGCACGCAATGGAAGGTTTCAGAAAGATTATTATTATAGTTAAGGTTTAGCGTTATAGCCACTATCTCACCTGATGTTAAGTGACTTTCATGTAAAATCAACGATTTAGGTAGCGCACGCAATGGAAGGTTTCAGGAAGATTATATATTTCCCGTTTAGCAATATTTTTTTTAATACCGGTTTGTTCCTATTGTTGGTAGTGTTCAAATCCGTTTGGTACCTTCTAAAGTTAGGGTGTTCAAACAAACAAACTCTTCCGCTTTATAATATTAATATGGATATATACAAAATAAATTAGAGTTCTTTACACCATTCGTAACTTAAGAACGGTTAAACCGATTTTAATGATCACAGATTTGTTGGATTCGTTTCCGCCCAGAAAAGTAAATCAAATTTTTAGCAATCATTTTATGATTTAAATAAGATCTGAAATTGAGTTTAACTAAAATTTAATATGATATTCATTGACTGTTACGCGGTACGAAGTTTGCCGGGTCGGCTATTATTATTAATATTATATAGCGGAAAAGTTTGTTTGTTTTTTGGATTTAAAAAACTCTTTGTGTATTTGATAGTGCAATAATTGAGGAAAGCTTTAGCCTATTTAACTTTACGCTACCACCTATATAACAGTGAAGCTGTATTGAGAAAACGTACAAAATCGGTCTAAAATTATTAAATACTTTTTAGTACCACACGAATAAAGTCGCGAGCACAGATAATTCAGTATATACATTCCTCTCAAATCCTTCTGTCTCTTACTTACTCTCATCAAACTCCTGTAAATCAACAAAATTCGTACAATACTTTAACAAGACGATGCTGGAAGAAAGTATCACACATATACATTTTATTCCTTTACATTATCCTACAAATCATTCTTCTACTTTCTCTTACTCACTCTCAATCTCTTTCAAATTATTAAAATTGGTACAGCGATTTAACAACAGGATGATGGAGTGTCTTGCCATAGATTCAAAGCAACGTTGACATTAATTCTAATCTCCATTCTAATATTATTCATAAAATACACTGTATTTTATGTCCCTTTCAGATATACGAGAATGAGACTTATTTTTTTAAAGTGTACCTGCCTAGAATATCCGAGAGGAACGGCCCATATTGTTGCTACAGGTAAGTACTTCATCTATAAATAATTCAATCAAGCATGTATATTATATAATTAGCTTGATTTATAAACCAAATATTATAATACTGTAAAAAATCAGTTGGTAGACGATGTTTTTTTTTCGAAACGTTTATTTAAATATTATTCTTTTGTTGTAAGCTGACGTACGATTCTCTTAGTAGTAAGCGGGCCTCGCAGCCTATGCTTGTAATAATAAAATGATACCATGCGCGTTGCCGACTTTTGCCTAATTCAATAATTTTACGTATTTATCTACTAAAAATAACAAAGAAGTTGGTTATCCAGTTTTGCTTCTATATCATAATAGAATGTATTAAAATTCTGTAGATTTGATTTAGTTGGATTGCTGAAATACCTATCTATAATAGATCACACACTTATAGATCATCTTAGACGAAAAAAAGTTCAAGATCGGTGACACACCAGTAATACTTCTGGTACTATATCCGTAGACTGTGGCAATCGCGTACCATCAACCCGGTTAACAAATCAAAGAAACATTCTTTGTCACTTGTACAGAATAAAAAAGCATTGAAAGTATTTGTTGTCTAATAGAAACGAAATGTCTCATAGAACGTGTCCCATATTTCAATTAAAAGTTTTTTTTAAGTTAAAAATTACGAACGTTGCGTTTTCTTTGTGGGTTCAAACTTCAAGAACGCGTTACTGGCAATCTTGATGACATTGAAATACATGTGAGGAGAAAAGTAATGGATATGAATGTTTAAGGATGTAAAGGAAGTGGAAGACTAAAGAAAAGTTGGATAAAGCGTGTGAGAATCGTATTGTGCCGACCCAAAATACCTTGGAAACAGGATAAAAAGATGATGGTGATATTAAAAAACGGTGTATCCTTAAGAGCATACGACAGAAGTGAAACATAACTATATCTCTCTCTCGCTCTCTTACTCGCCTTGAGCCGACTTTACCCGAACGAGCGTCACACAAAAAGGCTGCGGATCAGAATTTCAAAGCCCATAACAAGTTTCACTTCAATAGTTGTGGAAATTATGATTTATTTATATTTTATTTCGAGCTTGCATAGACCCTTCTCTGATTTGTTGAATAAGTAAACCATAGAAATGTATGTTATAATTTTATTGCTGCTCAGAATACTGATACGTATGAAAACGACATCAAAGTGAATGATTTAAATTTACAAAAAAATAAATAAAAATTAAAGTATTAAGATTCTCTATGACTTCTTATTTTTAATAGATTTATATCATAATTGCAATCTATAACAATACACATGATTAAGTTTATTCCACTAGGCTTACCGTGTCCACTGTGTTAGGGTACATCGTCACTTAACATGAGTCGAGTTTGTGGCCATAAACTATAAATTATTTTTTATACACATTAGGGTACATATGGTACGTCTGCAGCCCGGCATGGACTACTACCAGCTTCCACAACCAAGCAAAATCGAAATAATAAATTACGATGAGTCTCAAAATAAGTTCGGCGCATACGTCACAGATATTTTTTCAAAGTAAGTTTTTCAATAATGTCTATATGTGCGGGATTTCTAACATTTTACCAAAATACATTTCTATATTAATATTATAAGCCGGGAAAATTTGCTTGTTTGAATGCGCTAATCTTAGGAACTATCGGTCGAAACTTCCAAAATATTTTTGTATTTAACACCACGCCATCGCAAACAGCAAAACTGTATTGGAAAAAGTAGAAAAAAAACCGTCAATAAAGATTAAATATAATTTTAGTTTCACGCGAATGAAATTGCTGGCCCAACTAGAGTATTAATCTAGACACGCGGTAGCGCGTCAAGCCAAGCTCAAGCTAATAGAACTTGCAAACAGCACCGTGTGTAATATTACACGAACCATTTGCTGCCACTTTTGACAACCCTCGTAACTCAAAAGCTATTTTACATAAACATGTCAAATTTGGCTCATATATTGTGACTTGCGACTTACATATGTGCTCCAAATTTCATCAACACACCTCAAACATTTATTTAGCATAAACATGTCAAATTTGGCTCATATATTGTGACTTGCGACTTACATATGTGCTCCAAATTTCATCAACACACCTCAAACATTTATTTAGATATTAACGTTCAAAAATCGAGATCAAAACTCTAATCCAATTCTAGATGACCTATAAAGTTTAATTTTAGCATTCAGATTGGTAGTTGGGTGAATAGCAAAGAATAAACCAGAAACTAGTCATTTTATTGAATTTTTTAAATTAATTGATTCTATTAGGAACACTTATTATAGTGGTGCCTGTAATGTAATGTATGAAATAAAGTTCTTACTAAAACAGTCAAGGAAGAGCCCTAAGTTCGATGGTTAGTTTTTTCCCAGCAAGCCAAATTGTCGGATGAATAACATAAGAACTTACAGCTTTAGAACTTGTGAAGGTTATAATTGTAATTCGTATATTCAAACTAGCTAGGTCAGACCGTAGGTTTCAATATGTTATCCTAAGTTATAAAAAAAATGATTTCATGACTGACCAGTAAACTTAGCATCCATTTAGATCTCACTTCTTTTGTCATGGAAGTCAACAACCAAGGCATATATCATAACATTGAACTAGGCTAGTATTGAAATAATATTTATGTTATAGATGAGATAAAAGAAATTACAACGAACATCTTAATAAATTTTGATTAACTTGTCATGTATGTTAAGGTTTAGCTTTCAGCTTACTAACTTATTTTAAATTTAATTTCCAGTGATCAGTTTCCAACGACCTCTGAATTCGTTATGGGTGATAAGAATTCTCTGTATGATACAACGGATCCGGTATTCAAAAGAAATGAATGTCAGCGCTGTCTAAAGAAACCAAGGTACAATACGCTTTTTTACAATTTTTTCACTAAGTCGTTTTCTTGTATGGTTAGCCGGGTAAATTTTAGTAATTAATTTTAAACTAACTTCCCGATAAGTCAGATACTTGAAGTTTGGACTATAGCTCAGAAATGGATGACAATGCATGAAATTGTGAAATAATTGATTGGTTTGGTTTTTCGATAAAAAATTGTAATTGATTTATAACTAACTTCTCGATAAGCTATAAACTTGAATATAGTTCAAATCTAACTGACAGATGAACAGAGTATATCAAAATTTCATTCACATTACACTAAAAAAAAAAATTAATAAAAAAAAATTACGATGTTTTTATAACGGACTTAAAAGTATAAAATAAAAGATTGGAAACGAAAAATATGTTCCACATGCAATACCTAACTATAAACGTGCGTTCCAAGTTTTTCGTATGTATGTAATAGTCACTGTGTCTGCGACTCCGTTCGCGTGGAACTAAAGTTTTATGTTATCATTTTCATAAAAAAATGCCATACATAGCCTATGTAACTCAGGGCGAATGTAGCATTCTAACGGTGAAAGAATTTTGAAATCGGCTCAGTAGTTCTTAAGTTTATTAGTTACAAACAAAAATATAAATCTTTCCTATTTATAATATTAGTATGGAAAACTGTAAGTGATTTAATTCTATATTAATTATTTTATGAAAATTATAGTTGGGACATATATTGTTGTTGATATGCAGCCTAAAATGTTTTTTTTTTTAAGATTAACCTTATAGCCACAATCTCGCCTAATGTTTAGTGACGATGTGGACACAAACGGCTCTCAAGCACAACTGCCGGAACACACATGTATTTGACGGCAGATTTTCAATTTGAGATTGGTAGCTATTTAGACGGGCATTAGAAAAGCCCTATTACCATTCTATGGTTTTCCCACGATGTTTTCTTTTACCAAAATCTCAAGCTCATTGTAGATGGATTCGAACTCACGTCCCTTGACGCGACGTTCGTACACACTACCACTGAGCTATCATCTCTTAATCGCTATCGATTTAAATTATAGGGGTTAGATGGCTCTTTTCGTAAAGTATACCACAAGAATATATTTATTGTAGGATATATTTATTTGTACTGAGATAAAAAATTCGTATTCCATGTTCAGATTGGGGCAAACTCCAACAACAGAAATGGCTGAAGTTTTGTTCGATTCCGATGACTACCGAGACGATGCCAAGGAATCTACGGAGCCGGCAACAAAGAGGAACAGACGATATGTTGAAAGGTGCTTTATGAGACATACATAGTATATTTTGTAGTTAAGTAACTAGCAACATTTAGGTCGCTATATTGTCACACTTTGACCGAAGGAATACAAAAATACAAAATTGAATTTATTATATTCTAGTTTTCTTTAAGCTTTTGGACAGCAAACAGGCATGCGGCCTATCTAATGGTAAATCGTTACCGTTACCTATGGACAACTGCAATACTAGAGGTATTACAGCCATGTCGCTGGCCTTCACGGAAAAGGCTGGTTCTTGTTGGTTGGTTCTTTTGCGACAGTCTAAACCTGAAGATGGTCGCTAATCATTCGAGTTATAACCCTACCACCAAGCAAAAACTATATAAAAACCAATATAAGGCTAAATGTTAAATAGCCAAATAAAAACTACACACGTCGCAGATTCTTCCTTTGTTTAAAATGTACAAGAGTTTAGAAAATCCAAATGCACGCCTTATAACCTAATTTTAGTTTAATGACATAGATTTAAGCATGCATATTAAATAGGAAGCGATTTCTTGCCATTTAATATGAATGTTTAAATGTATGCCATTCTGGAGCTATTGAAAAACAAACGGTCCCAATACATTAAGGTTTATGGGCGTGTTCGTTACACTTCAGACTTCACACAAAGACTTCCGGACTTCCATGAGAAATTTAGAATTCTTTAGGACATGATGAAATAAGTGAATTTTAAAAATCATCTAGTGTGATAGAGAGAGTATTTCTTTGGATATTAAAACATTTGGATTGCCGTAAAAACACAAAAGATTTAAAATAATGATCATTGAAGTCTCGAAAATTGCTCGACTTTGGAATGTTGTGATGTATGTGTATGTTAATATTTCACTTAATTTAAACCAGCGAGTCATAGATGTGTTGACAACTTAGGTGTGACTATTTTTTTAATTTACTAACATCAGTGACTTCAAACATGACTCAAACAAGATGGCCGCTTCCTTGTTAGAATTATGAAAATAGTTTTCATTTCATGCATTTTTTTATATGTAACAATAAATGTTTATTAAATTTGATCAATTAACGTGTAATTATTTAAAAACGTAAACAAAGCCATTTAAGGTTTTTTTATGTTGTTTTGAACAAATTATAAAAGTAGTATAACGGAAAAAAAAATTATATAGTTAGTAATGAAATATGCTTCTAATGGTAGGTAAATGAACCCTCTATTTAACCATAAACACGGTACGATGTAAGATTATAGAATCTGTTATAAAAGTAATAATGTAACACTATGCATATATTCGATTAAAAATAATTACAGTGACTACAGTAAAAACCAGATGATGATGGACAAACCGAAGTCTCTGAACATACGTGAAGATGATGAAGTGAAAGTGTTTGATGGGCTGTTGGATAGTAACAGTAACTATACATTATTCGTTGAGCTGATAAGTGAGTATTTAATGTTATTTTTTCATTAAATAATATAGTAGGTTTTAACTCGGTGCCGATTTAGTGACACCTCGAAACAATCCTACAATGATCGATCTAATTTACGATCAAACCTTACAATGACCTGAGTTTCTAGAGAGAAAAATCGTGAGTCCTTCTGAGTACTGACTTCACTCTCAAATGATATTTATCCTAAAAATTTTAAGTAGATAGTAAAAGGTGTTACCAATATTATTTTAATGATTTCAAATATAAATAAATATATAAAATCACTATGTATTTACTTGTGAATCAGCTGGTTCAGGGTGTGGTGGTATCTACCACCCTTGCAGATGAATCCGTTTCCAATAACTACATTTGCTTGCCAGTCTCCATGTAATTTACCAATTAGCGTCGAGTGAGATTATGGTCAAATGGGAATAAATTAATAAATGCTGATTTATATGTATATGTTTATTACAGCGGGCTTACCGGATGAACAGCCATTGTACAGTAATTACTTAAACCCCCTGAGAGCGGCTTCGAGTCCGCCCGTGCCGACTCCGTCTTCGCCTTTGGAGATAGCGTTACAGGTTAGACGAGCCAATCGTAAAGTCCGCTCCATAAAAAGTCATCCAGGTTGTATGAAATAGTCATCCTTGAGAAAGTGACCCGGTTTCCGTTAAAAGTCGTCAGTATCCCAGCAAAGTGCCCGAGGTTTCGTTCAAAGTCATCAAAGTTTTTTTTAACTAATTGACCTTGATTCCATTGAATGTTATCAAGCCTCTTAGGAAAGTCACCCGGGATCTGTTGAAAGTCATCAGAATTTCTTAGCAAATTCCGTTAAAAATTCTTAGAAAAGTAACCCCGAATCTATTGCATGTTACCAGTGTTCCTTAAGTAATAAACCCAGAGTCCGTTGTAATGCAATATATTCAATTTTTGTGTCTTTTTGGCTCGGAAGTGTCAATGAAAGATACTGAGCAAGTAAATTGTCAGTTGTGATGTTTATGCGGTATATATCTATAGAGTAAATCAGCTGTTACAAAATACAAGCACATATAGTTTGAAATTCAATATCTGTTTGTGGAATTTTCTCTTATATTTATTATTACGGTTAACTCTCAATGTAATAAATATTATGTTCGTTTACATTATTATTACTTAATAAATAAAATCGTATTCAGGTGGCGTGCGCAGCGGCGGCTGTAATCCTGCTGTGCACCATAGTGTTCTGCGTGATGCAAACGAGAGTATCTAGAAAACCGCCTCACGCACACCTCGAAATGAACCCAATACAAGTCGCTTTTAGGTGATATATATTTTTCATATTTAAATGAAATAATTTAACAGCCGTTTGTTTAGAATTGACAATTCAGAAGCGATGATAGTTCAGTTGGTAGTGTGTATGGACGCCGCGTCAAGGGACGTGAGTCCGAATCCACCTGCAATAGCTTGAGCTTTCGGTGTAGGAAAACATCATGATGAAACCAGTAGGGCTTTTTCCGATTCCTTCCTTGCTAGCCACTACCCTCAAGTTGAAAATTTGCAGCAAAATACCAATATTCCGGCAGTCGCACTTGAGAGCAGACCCTCGACTAGTCTTAGCGTGTCCAGCAATTTGGGTCATATCGTCACCCAACATCAGATGAGATTGTGGCCATAACTCCAGACCTTAACTATAAAAAAAGCTGATACCTTTCAATTGCGTACGCTGCCTAAATGGTTGATCTCACATAAAAGTAATGTAAGAAATGTGCCTCTTGAAACGTTCACAATAACATATATTTATTTTATTGTAGTAGATTAAAGCAGATAGAATATGTATGTGTGGTACCTAAGTATAGGTGTTATGTTAATAAACGTGTAGGTACATAGCGGGCCGGCGCGGCAGGCAGCAGCTGCTGGGCGGCGCGCCCCCGGACATGCCGCCCCTCGCTAAGGAGGAGCTGGCCGCCGCCTACGCGGACAGACAGGCCAATTCCGACTACGGGTTCCAGAAAGAATTTGAGGTAATTATCTCGCAATCATGTACCTGCGACTTCGCCTCGAACTAAAAATTGTTTAATCATTAATATCCGTAATTGTAACTTTTTTCAGTACACCCTTGCTCCTTTTGGTGGTAGCGTGATGTTCAATAGCCTAAAACCTTCCTCAATGATTGGTCTATCAAATGAAAAAATAGTTTTTGACATCCGACTGATAGCTTAGAATATTAATATATATTGTATCGAATGTTAATTTCACTATGAGATATAATACAGATAAGATGTTATGACCATATTTTAATAATTACTACCAATCCTAATATATTAATCCAATAGTAACTCCATTTAATGCGCGCTTTTCTCTAAAATATTGAAAATATTTGACTGTAAGTATTTTATCTCCTTATCCATACAATATCTTACCATTCAGTGGCAATTCATAATAACACAATAAAATGAGCTGTTCTTCATGTATATATAAAATTAGCAGAAAGTAGGCATGAATGTAGACATTTGGAGGTGACCTATACACAAGAAGGAGCCATGACATTAATGAATAATGAATATATATTTTATATAAAAGTATCTCTGTATACCACTGTCATAATATATCGATAATAAATAAAGGTTTATTATTGTTATAAAGTTGACACGTTTGTCAAATTATTACCGTGGATAATATTAATTATCAAATAATTTTGACGTGTAGAAATTTATGGTACGCAATGAATATATAACGTAATACAATTAAATATACAAAAAATGTTAAGCAACTTCGTAAATAACAACAATAAACATTTTAGAAATAAATATAGGTACCTTAGTTTTAAAAAAACCATTGACACATTAAAAATATTCTATGTTTGTTTACAAAAAAAAGTTTTGTATTTATCTATTTTTTGCTGTCTCACTCTGCAGTTGCTGTGTTACTCTATCCCATTATCACTCGATATCCTGCTAAGTTTGACTGATTTGAATAATAAATTTATAATTTTTTAATAACAATTACAGGGTCATATACTGAATTATAGTATAGATATAAAACATAGTTTTGATTAAATAAATGTTTTATTCGAATATAGGTCCACTAACATGTGACTTGTCTTTTATATAATAAGTACATGTCATTTTTAGAAATGTATTTGTGATGTACGGTCCTTAGCCGCGCCATAGTATAATAAATAGGACTTTAGGATAGGACCGAGAATGCAGTCAGTACAGACCAGTTCGAGTTTCTGTATGCAAAAGACATCAGTAGGCGAATAGGAATGACTGTCTATAGAAAAGTCTACTAGCGGTGCTCTCAGACTCATCGACATATTCTGAAATATCTACTTGTATTTACGATAAATTGAGTGAAGCCTTCGTATAGAAATTGAATTGGCAATAATAGTAGTAGTAAGTCAGTCGAAGGTGGCTCACAAAAAGTAAATATATAAATATTGCTGATGTAATCACCATCGAGACCACCAAGACTCCCTTTTGCTGACTACGTAATAATTTTATGGCCCCATAATACTATACAATTAGTTTATATTATTATTATTTATAAACATCTCTATAACATTTGAGTTAATTTTAATTTTGCTTATTAATATAACCGTGTGACTGATTTTTTTTGTATATACTTTGTAAAATGATGCAAAAACTGGTCGATGAAGTTGTTGCAGATGCTACCGGAGTGCTACTCGGACCGGAGCACCATCGCGTCGGAGGCGCGGGAGAACCAGCCGAAGAATCGATACCCCGACATTAAGGCCTACGACCAGACTAGAGTCAAACTCGCCCAGATCGACGGTGTAGCGGGTTCCGATTATATAAACGCTAACTACGTCATGGGATACCAGGTTAGTTTTAATTTATTTTTTAACTGTTTCTAGTAATGGAGTCGGTTATTCGGTATTTTCTTAAAACGTCGAAATCAGTTGAATTATTCTTGTCTCAATGACTTTCAATAACGATATATAATACGCAGTCCCTGAAATTTCGTTATTAAACCGTTTACCTACACTAAATCTTACTAAACAAAAATTATCGTTATGTTATTGACTAAAGCTTGTAGCTTGTAGAGCTTGTGTTTGTAATAATATATTTTCAAGTTCATAGCGATAATGAAATAATTGAAACTAATAGGCAGCAAGATATCTTTCTGGTTTTTTTGAAGCATGATATAAACTTTATACTGGGTGCATAATGAATACCTAACGATATTGTAGAAATTCGGTTTAGTTTAAATTTCATACATTGATACGATAAATAACGCAATAGTTATTCTTTATAACGATAAATCAATTATTATTTAGGTAAATGGTATTACGGTGTGTACTATGTTCTTTAATTCGTTAATTGAATGAAGACATATGAAGATATTATTGATTCATTGTTGGAAAGTAGTGACCAAGTAGATATATCTAAGCAGCAACCACCAATTCAACTTGCACGCGATGCTGCTAAATTATAAGCGAAATTATTTTTCAAAGTAGATGTTATAACAAAATTCCGGTTTATGGATATAATTAAAAAAATACTTTACATTCACGATGAATAATCATCTTCTTATTATTTTTTGTCACTAGATATAAGGATGATTCGCTATAGCGTTAAAATACACGGTTTATAAATTTAATTACATAGAACTATCTCCATAATAACTGTTTATAAACCATATATTGGACATTGTTTGCTAGAATGTTCCTGTATGCTTTACCATAATTCATTTTTAAGATTTTGTTATTTTTATTGAGTTAATATATAAATATTATAAGGAACTAACTCTAATTTGTGTCCCTCACCAAGTTGAATTTCAACAGTTCTAATGTAAAGACAAAAGAAAAATTATATGGAATGACACATGTCAATGTGACTGACATTCTATGCTAATACCATCCCATACATTTGTTGTTTTGAAGTGCAGCTTTTTACGGTTACGTACATTATTTTGTAACATTAGTGCATTGTCGTAAAACTCTTACATACTTATTATCTACGATTCAACATTATGGAATCATATAATTATAATAATTTATATTCTATGTATGTTCAGTTTTGAAGCGATGATAGTAACTGGTAATGTATACAAACGGCGCGTCAGAAGACGCGATTTCGAATCCCTGGAATGTGCTTGTGCTTTCGGTAAAGGAACACATCGTGAGGAAACCATAGTATGGTGGTAGGGCTTTTTCTAATGCCTGCCTGGTTAGCTACCATCCTCATCATGAAAAACTGCCGCCAAATACCTATAGGTGTGTTCCGGCAGTTGCACTTGAGAGCCCGCCCCTTCCAAGGTTTAGCTTGTCACCACCTTGGGTCACATACTCACTTAACATTAGGTGAGATTGTGGCAATAATGCCAAAACCTTAACTATATAAAGAAGCCGTTTCAAAACAGCCCTCAAGTAACGCATCATTACTATAACATTATTAATAAAACACTTTTACCTAAAATATTATTTCTCACAAACAAGCCACAAGACCATTTAAAGGAAATAGGACTTGACCCTTACCCCTTCATATTTGAAATTCTGATCCGCAACATTTTTGTGGAACGCTCGTTCGTAAGTTGGCTCGAGGCGACTAAGTGAGCGAGTAAGATATAGTGGTGTTTCACTTAAGCACACACTTTTATTCTAGTTACGTTAGTAATTTATTAAAAGATGACTAGAAGCACAGGTTAGCTTCAAACCCCGTGTTGATCCATCTGCTGCATTTAGCTTTGTATCTTCGCCGTATTGTTATTTTAATATTGATATGAGCCTACCAAAATATTTATTACTTCTTCTGTCCATGTATTATGTTCTAATTTGTGTTCGTCTATCTGTCCCTTTGCTTACAAAGGACCCTTCGGAGCCCGAACAGGTATTGCATGCAATGATAATTCATTTTACACGGTCCATTTTCATCATTAGATACCGGATAAATTTATAATTAAGTACCTAAGTCATTTAAATAATGACATATTGAGAAGCCTCTTCATGAAATCTATATGAAAATATATGAGCTAATAAAGCGCGCTTTTAAGTGTGTTTGGATCAATTCTTAGTGAAAATATCTTTTTAAATTCTGTTCTACTCCCTTATATATGCTTTTAACCCTATAGGGTATCGCAACTACTGGTTGAATCACATTTCTTTAAAATACTAAAAAATCATAGTTAAGATAAAATGATTTCAATGAGATTTTAATTAAAATTACATGTACTAACATATAATTTTTTGTATATATTTGTTACTTAAAACTTCATCAAATCAAAATACTTTAATTCTATTTAGGCCTTCAGAAGGTGCTTATAAACGTCAAAATTACTATTACAATTTAAATCACTCAAATTTTACATATAGAACTCTTATATCTGTACTGAGTAATTAAATTCTATGTATATAATGTCTATAACAAGTCGAAAATGATGTTGGAGTTATTGGTATGAATGGTAATCAATCACGATATAACGTCTAAATACATATTGCATGGTAGTCCCTTGCTTCATCCCGCCATCTCTGAACCGTATATATAACATTGTATGCTTCTGTAAATTACTTTTATCAACATTCCAAACTTCAGTAAATTGTATTCGATAAAGGAGAAATATATCTAAGACAAAAGTCTGTCATTAAAAAATAGATTTTGCCCAGTAATAATATACGCCCATTATAGGACCTTAGATATAAAAAATGTATAATTTGATCATTGAAAATGTCCTAGAATAAGCGACTGTATTTTTTTTATCATAATTGTGTGATTATGTCAATTTGTGTAAAAAAATAAAATGAAATCTTTGATTACCTTTATTGAAACAGTGCGCGCACGAACGTGTCAGAGAATCAGCATAGTTAAAGTTTGTATCGAGATATGTAGAAAGATAAAATTGAATATACTACAAATATTTAAATTAATCAAGACCATTATTATTTAATTAATACTGCTAATGTCAAAGATATAGTTGTGGCGTTACCAAAAAGTTCCGGCTCTATATTCTTGTATTTTATTATTGCCCACCTAACAAAAAGAAGAGATTTAAGAAAATGTCATTGTAATAGTTAATAATAATATTATTTGTGTTATGAATGATGATGAATAATATGATTCAGGGAATTTTTTTATCTACCTGATTCCTAAATTAGTGACCCCGACTTGATCGTTAAAAAAAGTATTTTAGGCTATAGCTAAATAATTTTAAAATGTTGCCAAACAGCACCATAACATTATATTGACTTTTAGAGGTATATGCTCTTTGAAAATTAACTTTATTTATTTTAAAAATGTACGGTTTAATTAGTGATGGTTAAAATTCGATTATCGGATTACTATTAGTGTAAAAGTACTCAAAAAATATTTTTTTAACAGGAACGCAAACAATTCATATGTGCCCAAGGCCCAACGGAGACAACAGTCAATGATTTCTGGCGAATGATTTGGGAGCACGGTTTAGAGTTGATCGTGATGCTAACAAACCTCGAGGAGTACTCAAAGGTGAAGTGCTCTAAGTATTGGCCGGACGAGATCAAGGGTAGTAGGGCTTTTGGGAATATTACAGTACACCATGTCGGAGAGAAACGGTGAGTATTGTAGAACCGTTACTTTATTATTTCTGTTCTAAAGGAATCGGGAAACTATGTTTTTTTATAGAAGTGTGGCAAAGTGATGACTATTTACCTGACCACTTATAGATTACGCAAGTTTATGTGATTCGTCGCTATAGTGTCACGTTGCGAACCCCACAGTGGTTGAACATGTACTTGTTGTCCTAAACAGTACATGTATATTAGCCGATGAAATCAGGCCGCACTGATATTCGTACAGGTTCCATGCTCAGAAAAAAAATATCGAACCAAACGGTGTTTATTCATTTGGGATGTATTTTTTTTTTTTTTTATAATTTATAGGTTTAGCGTTATGCCCATAATCTCACCTAATCTTAAATGCCGATACAGCTCAAGTTGATGAACACGCTAAACCTGTGGAAGAACTGGCTCTCGAGTATTTGGCATAAGAAAAAGCCCGTGTTATGGTTTCCCCGCGATGCTTTCCTTCATCGACAGCTCAAACTCATTGTAGGTGGATTCGAACCCACGTCCCTTGACAGAGCATCCATGCACACTACCTCTGAGCTATCATGGCTTCAAAATTGAGTTTATTAAGCGAAAACAATGAAATTACAATGATTATATATCCGATGAGATATTTTTTCTAAGTATACATAGATGCAAGTTTACAGAAACTATATTCAAACTGGTTGATATACGTAGAACGTATTGTATCATAATACTATACTTCTTTATTTCTGGATACACTGTATTTTTTTTAACTGACATATGCTGTTAGCCCTCGGGGCTTTGACAGCTTCATCGAACTTTTTGGGGCGAATGCTAAGGGCACTCAGCTCCGAGGTGGATACACTGTATAAATGTCGCTATCAAGTAGAGATAAATGTCATCGTTACTACTTCGCTAAAGTCCGTCGGTCAATCCAAAGATATAGCAAAAGTCAATGTAGTGTTCTTTATGTGTCATTTTCACTGTCACAGGTATTCCGATTATATTGTCAGAGAGTTGAAAATAACTAAACTGCCAACTAATGCCGAGGGTCAGCCTATTGTCGAGAATAATGGTATAGCCAAACGGAATGGAGGTAAGATTTTTTTTTCATTGTTAAGTTTTAGCGTTATAGCTGCTGGAACACTCCTATTGGTATTTGACGTCAGGTTTTCAACATGAGGGTGGTAGGTAGCCAGACTGGCATTAGAAAAAGCCCTACCACCATGCTATGGTTTCCTCACGATGTTTTGCTTCACCCAAAGCTCAAGCTCATTGTAGGTGTTTGGATTCGAACTCACGTCCCTTGACGCGAAGTCGTACACACTACTACTGAGCTATCATCACTTCTGCTTATTTCAGTGTTTTATCGGTAAAGAACCTATTTTCCTTTACATTTTATATTAACCTGTGTACACTCTGAAAACAAACTAGCGAATATTTCATTGCAAAGAAGACTACCACAGATATTGTTTTAAGTGTCCCTACAATGTTGATTTTGGCTATAAATTTAGCACGCTATTTTTTAACATCAATTTCGTGTAAAGGTAAAATATAGCTTGGTTATGTTGTCCGAACTCTCTAGAATTTTAAACAACAATCCTGCCAATATATTTTATAACTTGAATACACTACTAATACATTCACGAAGCATTTGTAACATTGCGTAAAAACACAAGTTGCCATTTTTTTAATAGAACACCCGTACAGAATGTCAATCGCTGTATCACTGATAATATGTATACGTTCAATTAATGGACACTAAGTACATCTAGAGTCAAAATAATATATGTTCTATGTAGGCAAGACTAGATTTTGATGAAAATAGGCCTTAGACTATTCCACTTATTATTAGGCCGTTTCACAGTTAATAAAATACATCATAACTGTGATATATATCAATATATTTAATGAAGCATGTTGTTATTGATATTAACCTACATTAATTACTAGCTTTTACCCGCTTGGTCTCGTTAATATTGATTTTGTCAAACAATTCTGATTCCGGTACTCGCTATTTTAAATAATTTATATCAAAGGAGACCGGTATAAGAACATCAAAACCGATTTGTGCTCGTAGTCATTTATACCCGGGCCGCTCAGTATTTTGGCGATAATGGCTTACACATAAAAGATAGGACTATTAAGGATAAAGGATAAAGGATTATTTACGTGTATCTCTAATGGTTAGTGCAGCGAACGCCAGAATAGCTCGCAGATGGCAGAATTTTTGACGCAAATTTTTCATAAATAGACGCTATCGTTATTTTTTAGACAATTCACACAATATCTTTATAAATTATAGTCTATGTGTTATTCTGATGCATAAGCTATATTATTGTAAAGTTTCATTAAAATCCATTAAGCAGTTTTTGCGTGAAAGAGTAACAAACATCCATACTTACAAACTTTCGCGTTTATAATATTAATAAGAATATTTATTCAATTTTAATTGTTATTAAGAACTTGAATGATCTTTATCTTGAGACTGTAGGCTGAAGCCTAGTTAGAGTCTCTAAGAAAATCGGATCCTGTACGTAGGAATTGAGCTAAAATCATCTATTTATTCACCAGATTGCAAAGACACATCCGATTCGAGTGCGCCGACTTCACCGCGCGAGTATAAGGACGCTGGTGAGACTCGAATTGTTCGCCAGTACCACTTCCTCATGTGGAAGGACTTTGCAGCTCCAGAGCACCCTCATTCCATACTCAAGTTTATCAAGGTTAGTTGGTTAGATTAAGACAACAAGTTGTAACTTGTATAGGTGCAGAGAGAGATGGACATATTTACCACGTGTATACTTGAAATTGAAGAGGAACACATGACATGTCTAAGTGTGAAATCTGTAGAGTGTACTCAGATTTATTTCTGCATTAGCTTCAGAAGTGAAAGTTTAAAGTCGCAACCTGAACCTTTGTTTACATTAACCTAGGCAAAGTCCAAGTAGTTGTGAGTTGTTAATTAGAATTAAGTTTGAGATCAGATTAAGCACGATTTATAAAATTTACTCTAAGGGTTTAGAGAGATAAATGCAGTCGTGGAGACTATACGTGCAAAAAGAGATGGAAGATGTCGCAACAAATGTAAATGCATGACAATGGTTTAAATTGGTACTAGTGTGTGTGTACCAAGATATGAAAAAAAAGAACGTAACGAGTATCCAAAATGATAAAATGTTCCAAATATTCTCTATTTGTTTGACAATGTGTTGCACTTCGCAATACCAATCCACATTGCCACCACAAGTCCTAAATATCTCTTGCGCCTTTAGAGCTGTTTAATTATTACGTATTGCAATTTTTGACACTCCCTCACACCCATATAACTTACCGTATAAAATTTCTGTACCCCACCTGCCTCCCCAATTTTTACCTAAAAATCATAATTATGTTTTACCTTTTTTAACTAATGAACTCTTAAAATAAATAATTTACTTATCTTAACCTCTGGAAATGCGATCAGAAATAGTCGTGGGATTCTCTGTAAAACATGAACATACAAACTTGGGAAATTTTGATTGGGTAGTTTTCAAATTTCAAATAAATGAAATTCTAATAAAAAAAAACAATATTACGTAACGCGTTTTCCCAAATCCCCGTCCCGCTCTTGTAACGCGTCGTAACATCTTACAAGACTCTACTCCCCCAAATTGCGTTACGTAATACTTGAACGGCCCTCTTCTAGCCAACGCTTTGTGGGAGAGTATACGTATATCTATTTTTTAAGAAAATGTTTTGAGCAGTATACATGATTGGAAAATAACATTAGAAGAATTCCCTATTTTTGGCGTGATCCTGATGTGTCATGTTGTGATTTTTACTTTTACGCGTATACTTAGTAGGCGAAGTGAATTTGAATAATCATTCGAAACATGATATATTAGTTGCCACATAAACTCCCAAGTCGGCTTCAATAAGAGAGTTGCCATCTCGTTGAAGATAGTTAAATCTGTCCAAAATGTCTTATACGTATTAAAAAATTTTATAAAATTAAAAAATCTGTTCGTATTAAAAAATCTTATTATTCGAAAATGGCAGTAATAGTCTCTAAAGAAGACTGAGCTACCAAGAATAGAGAGAGACATCAGATTGAAATGTATATGTATGGTGTAGCGTGTGAACGAGGCGTGGTCGAGCATGGTGGGGCGGGCGGTGGTGGTGCACTGCTCGGCGGGCGTGGGCCGCACCGGCACGCTGGTGGCGCTGGACCGGCTGCTGGACGAGCTGCGGGAGACGGGCCGCGTCACCGTCTTCAACACCGTCGCCGAGCTGCGCCGGCAGAGGAACTTCCTCGTCCAGTCCCTAGTCAGTAACACCTACCCTTATCATTTTAGAAGTCAAAAATCCTTTAGACGCTTTGTGCAATCGCGTCATCGTCACCGAACGCTTTCCATGAGCTATATGCATATTGCGTATATATGTACATAGATATATCTCCGTGCGTCATGAGTATAAATTATATGTGCAAAGAGTATATCTCTCTTTTTATTTTTTATTTTTATCAACATAGTATTAATCCTTATGTAAATTCATTTGTTAATCATTCGTAGGATTAAATTTAGAACATATTTTCAGTTTACAGTATTCAATTGAAATATCACATATTCAAAATATATGGCACAATAAATAATTATCTGGTTTTTAATAGTTTGTTTAGTTGAAAATTTCGTAAACTTCAACTGAAAATAACTATAAAAAATGAACATAAACTAACACCCATACTCTGAAAACCATTTGTGGATTACAAAAATAATTGTTATATCTGGAATTCCAAACCAGAACACTTCGTTAGCTGCGATGCGACTGTCTAAGCCCCTAGACCAAGCGTGTAATCACCTTGATATTCACCACTACACCACATGGCTGGTTTCCTTACATTATTTTATATTTTCATATTTTTTTTAAACAAAGAAAAATTGTTGATCTCTTATCGGATAAAAATTACACTCCGATTATTGTTTATAAGAATAATTTCAAAATTTGATCCAGTTACAATTGTATTACATGGGTGTATGTATATTGAAATAGTATAATGATTTGCTCCTTATGTTATCATTTGGCTTACTATCAATTAAGGTTACATTAAATTATAATTTTATACGACATATTGCAACAGTAAAACAAGCAGGCTATGATAGCAGTTGGTGCAAATGAATATTTTAATTGATTGAGTCGCGTTTGATCTAAACATACTACACGCTAACCTGTATTTTTCGGTAATTAATAAATCCAACACAGTACCGTTTGCAGACCAATTTTAGAGTTGTGCAAATTCATAATTTTATAAAATACAACTAGACATTCCATTATAGCTTATATTTTTAGTTATAATATCAGCAATTGAACATAGAAAAAATTGCATCAAATTAAATCTCGAAATTTATTTACTACATAGTTATAAAATGTGTCTCCTATAATAAAACTCCAATTATAATTTATTGAAATATTTTACGAATTCGGTAGCGGATGGCAGTTTCTAAAGGACACAAATAATTCTTCAGATGTATATATTATCCGCGTGTGCTAGAAAAAGGTTAAATGGTACGTAAATATAATGTGTACAAAAAATATTATACCTTTGGATTTCTAAAACAAATCCGCAGTAACATATCCCTATCACATAAGTCCATAAGTCACAATAGAGTCCTGTGTGAGAAAAATATTGAAAATTAAAACGTGATATATGGGCATTATTAGTAGGCATGGCATATAAATCTTTAAGAATGAAAGTTACTAAAGTAAATAACTTTACGAAGACATCACCATTAATAGCATGTGATGTGAAAGTATAGGTTAGGAAATAACGGCAAAAAAGAAACTGCACTCAACTCGGGTTATCTTCTAGGGCAAGTTGTCCAGTTAATTGATAATGTAAGATCTAATTATGATGTTTATTTAAGATTGGGGCAGTAGGCTACTTAAAGTAGTAAGTATAAAAGCAGTAATGAAGATGTATATTTTTTAACTACTCAATCATGAAATTTTGCATATACATTGCCAGTGTGCATATACATGAATTTACTCCCTATCCAAGCCTTCCTATAGAAATTTTCAATTCAAAAATGTAACCAGATATGTTATAATATTCCAGAAACAATACGTGTTCGTGTACCGAGCCCTGGTCGAGTACGCGCACTACGGGGACACGGAGATACCGGCGTCCAGGCTAAAGGCGACCATCGACAGGCTCAGGAACATGCCCGAGGGAGCTGACAAGTGCCTCATGGAGCACGAGTTTGAAGTAAGTTTATTTATCACTCTATCCATGGTCGGATTTCGAGTCCCTAAACCAGAGGTTCCTAATCTTTTTCAGTTCGCGGCTCTCATACTTTTTTGTCGCCACGCCCTAACTTATCTAGCTGGTCGAAATAGATACGTACAATGATACTAATTATGTAGGTAGATATAGTGTTTATTTATATGAACATAAAATTAACAGTTTCCGAGTACGATATACATTAAATTGTTTATTTTGTACCGGCTAACACTTAAGTTGAGGTTTCGAAGAATGGTAAAGAGAATCGCTTCACAACCCCTTTCTTCACTCTCTACGGCGCACCAGGGTGCCACGGCGCACACTTTGGGAACCCCTGCTCTAGACTATTCCACTTTAGAGGCCCTTTCACTCTCGCGTTGACCTTAACTAATACTTTTTATTTATTTATTTACTAGACATATGAGTAGAATTTCTCCTTATTTTCGATTCAGTGTTTTAGAACAGCGTAATTATAGTGTTACAAAGAAGTTAGATGTAGGTGTGTGACTATATTTATATATTATATGACATAATTATTACAACTTTTGTACAAAAAGTAAGAGTAAAACAAGTTGTTTCCAATTTTTGTAATTGGTCATACCAAAGATCGTTTTTAAGATTTTTATGCTATATATAAACGTGATCGTTGGCGTTATGGTCGAGTTATTGGCAATCAAAAAGAGTAGAAATTATTCCTGGACAATTAAGTATTTTATAGTTTTAACGTTATGGCCACGTTCTCACCTGATGTTAAGAGCCGATGTGGCGCAAAATGGTGGACAAGTTAAACCTAGTGAAGGGACTAGGTCAAAACTGGACTCAATTGCAGCTGCCTGAATTCATCTAGCTGTTTTTGGCCTTTGGTAACGCGAGAGTTTAAAGTGTCGCCGTGGTGTGTTTTAGTGGGTATTGAGTGATTAGCACTGATGAATTACCACATGTCCTTCTGTCTGGGTAATGCGCTTGCGCGTTGCGATGAGGAATATCGAAAATTTTAATTCGGTCGTAGCTAGTCAGACGGGTATTAGAAAATGCTATGTTGACATCACGATGTGGTTTCCCACACCGGGCGCTCAGGCTCGGTGCACGGATCGAAGGCACGTCCATGGCCGCGGGGTCCGTAGGCACTAGCGAGTGCGCTGTGACCGCTCGAGGTCGTGTCCGCAGAAGATCGTGAACAGGCCGGTGTTGGAGCCGGTGAAGTCGTGCGCGGTGGGCGGCGGCGAGGAGCTGCGCGCGCGCAACCGCTCGCCGGACTGCCTGCCCTACGACCGGAACCGAGTCATACTCACGCCCATACCCACCAGAGAGTTCTCCACCTACATCAACGCCTCATTCATCGAAGGTAGATAACAGCAATATACTTTTATCGATAGATTGCCCCCGAACTAAAACTTTATCTATCCGTTAATAACTATTGTATATACACACTTCAAAAGAAAAAAAAAAAATTCAAAACAGTCATGAGGACTGCCGATAGAAGTGAAAACTTTAAACTATAAACAAACAGCCGTTAATTTTGGATATCCAAATTAATTTTTTGATCTTAAACATAACATGTAAATCAAAACTGCTTACACGCAATAAGTTATACTAATAGGAAGAGATATAGTATGTACGTAACACGTCACGTGACCATGTCGATGACGAATTACACGAATCTAGTCCCTATCCAAACCTTCATATAGTCTTCACTTCAAAAAAAATGCCTAAAAATATATAAACAAATCAAATTTCTTGACGGTTCTTCTCGATTACTGGGTTATTTTCTGAACCGGTAGTAGCTTTATCTTTCATAAGCGTCTTCTTAAAATTTTGTGATTGGATTATCGATAAATCTCGCCAAGTAAAATTTTTGATGTGAAACATCTACTGGCAGTAAATTTAATTCGTATACCGTAACGGCAAGCGGTATGATGTTCACTTATGCTTCTACGCCACCTCTCTTGACTCCCCTTGCAGGTGTAAAGTATATACCATATTTCTTTATTATTCCTTACTAGTTATAGATTGCAATATTAGCTTGAATGTTTTGCATTTATCGAGAGTCTCGTGTCAACAAACTAGTGTCAAATATATTTAATAAAAGATAACTTTTTTCACTTTAATATCATTGAACCATGGGAAATATACTTAACGTCTAATGAATGATGTAAATCGAATAGCGTATTGGTAAATATCTGTATCCAAATCAGTCCTAACCACAGTATACATATGGTGATAAATCCAATTATAGCAACTCTTTTCTTTTGGGAAATTTCAGAATCAATTAATATATCAGTATTTTTATGGTAGCATATTTTATGCACAGTATAATCCAAAACTTCCCTTTGACAAGAATGACAATTTTACATGTGAATTTTATTTCAAATTCTGCAATTAGTTCGACGATGGCAGAGTATTGTCTAATTACCACCCCGAGTTTCAAAAAATGTCGTTAGAATCATATGGATGTAGAATATAGCTGAGAGTAACAGTCAGTTGTATTACGAAGTTTAGTGTCTTAATAGACCACATAGTTATTTAAAAGTTAGGCGAACTTAGCTAAGGGCTAAACCAATAATAATTAAAAGAAGGATATATTTGTGATTGAAAGAAAAAATCTGGTTTCTTATCGGTGCAGGAACATTAATTACGTTTAAATGAAACTAAAATGTATGTTTATTTTCAGCGTACGATAACTCTGAAGGTTTCATAATAACGCAAGACCCGCTGCCTAACACCATCATGGACTTCTGGCGAATGGTCTCCGAACACAATGTCACCACTATTGTTATGCTCAGTGAGGTAATATACCACATACATATTATTTCATAATAAAAAAACATTGCCAAAGTATATTTTAAAAATTAAAATAAACAAAACAGACGAGTGGGATACTCTAGCAGTCAGATAATTATCATAAAAAGCAAAATTAAGAAAAATGCAAAAACAACATACATGAAGGTCTCCTCCATCTTCCAACAGCGATGGCTTTTACATTTACTTTTACCTTTACATTTATTATAAAATAGTAGGAAAAAAACCCGTAATTAAAAAATCATGAACCTTAAATTCCTCGACTTCTTCTGTCAGTTTAAAAAAATGCTTGCGCTTTATTCGCAACTATATTTTCTAGTATCGGAAATACTACAATAAGCGCTTCTAAACTAGAATTAATTTGTTTGAGTATATTGATCGCATCTATGAGATGCGAAACAAAATGGCCTGAGTTAGTCAGATACAGTCACATCTTGAAATCCATAAAAAAAATTTGTTAAATATTTTGGATTTTACGCGTGTTATATTGGTTTGAAAAACAGCGTTTTTAATGCAATTCAATATGAGTATAAAAAATGATTTATGATATGAATTTAGTGATGGGCAAAATATAGTCGATCTTTACCCAGTTCGTTTGTATTACCATTGCCATGGACGAGATAGGTTTATAATGTAAATAATTCTGTATGGTGTTAGTTGGGTGAGGGGAAGTGCCCGCGGTACTGGGAGGACGGAGCCGCGCAGTACGAGCACCTCTCCGTGCAGTACGACGAGAGCGAATCCTGCCCTTACTACACCCGCCGACAGTTCCGGATTCTCAACAACAAGGTATGTACACAAGCACACAACGATGTCGAAAATATAATAAATAGTCAGAATAATCCAAAAGTGCACGCCTCATAATGTACTTACAATTAAATGACATAGATTTAAGCAGTCATATTAAATATGAAGTAATCCGATGTCATTCTAGATCTATTCTTTTTTTTTTATACTTAAGGTTTACCGTTATGGCCGTAATCTCACCTGATCTTAAGTGACGATACGGCCCAAGTTGGTAGACACGCTAAACCTGTGGAGGAACTGGCTCTCAAGTGCTGCTGCCGGAACACACCTATTGGTATTTGGCGGCAGGTTCACAACTAGAGGGTGGTAAGTTAGCCAGACGGGCATTAGAAAAAGTCCTACCACCATGCTATGGTTTCCTCACGATGTTTTCCTTCACCGAAAGCTCAAGCTCATTGTAGGTGCTTGGGTTCGAACCCACGTCCCTTGACGCGAAGTCGTGCACACTACCACTGAGCTATCATCGCTTCATTCGATTCACCATTCAAAGATAAATGATCCAAATAAATTAAGTTTTTTGTGCGTAATCGTTACACAGACATCCGGACGTCCACAAAAATTGTTTTTCAATAAGATTTAGTAAATAACGAAATAAATGAAGTTAAAAATCATCTAGTGTTATAGTGAAAATATTTCTCTGGATAATAAAACAGTTACATTGCCGTAAAAACACAAAAGATTTAAAATAATGATAATTAAAGTCTTAAAAATTACTCGACTTTCGAAATATTGAGAGTAATGCCCGACCTCAAACGCTTCGAGTTATGAGGAATAAGTTTCCCGACACGGAACATCCAGCAGATATGAAACATTTACATTAATAATAGAATTCAGAAGAAAATAAAAACGATAAAGTATGGAGTAAAATAATTATAGTATGCAGCTCATGAAAAACTAACGAAGTGAGTGTGCACACAGGTCGCGGGAGTCGAGAGATGTGGTTAAAAGTGTGCATGACGGTAAAAGAGAGCGTCATGCTATTTGCTGTTATGGCAAGTGGGCCGATTTTACTGCTAAGGGTCTTCACGTCGAAATATTTGTTTTTTATTATTTATAGGTTTTAGCTATAATCTTATCTAATGTTAAATGATCATGCGCCTAAGATGGTGGGCACGCTATCTGTGGAGAGACTGGTTCTCAAGCGTAATTGAGATTTTCGGCGGCAGATTTTCATCTTGAAGGGGGTAGCTAACCAAGCGTTCATTAGAGAAAGCCCTACCACCATACACACTCGTTTGGGTGATTTATACTTTTGTTTTTGAAGCAGTATTTCCGTATAGAATTGTGAAGAAATATTAAATATTTTTGTAGCGGAGAAGGCAGTTAGTCATATGATAGAAAAGGGTATATTATTAGGAGGCTAGGTTACACCGAGTAATATAAATACGAAGCAAACACACGGTTATTGCATGCAATACTTGAGGATAAATCGAACGTTTTTTGTAGTTGGAACACCACCAAAGGACCACTTGCAAAGCTACTTGCTATGTCAGCTGACTGCCTTTATTTTAAAAGTTAGTAAAAATTATAACTACGTTCAAGCACTCGTTTCCACTGAGTGCATGCTACACTCGATCCAAAGATAAGTGAAGGTGGCAAAACTCCTCAGTTTGATGAAAAAAAATCTGTTACCAATTAAATCTATTATCAATTATTTCAAACAGAAACTGGCTGTATAAGAATCAATGATATTTATATTAGCAGTATTATATACTGTTACTTTGAATGACCAATTAATAATTACTTACTACAAGAAATAAAATTAAATCTAAATATTATTAGGATAGTTTAGTTAAGTGTTACTGGCGACATCTATCGACATATGAGATTTAAAGTAGTGAGAAAGCAGTTCGCTAGTTTCTTCACCATATATTAATATATGTACCGAATCCTAGGCCTGTTGTAGGGATTCCAATTCACTGTCATCTTGTTTATCTTTCGGTAACATCGTTTTTTGAAGTAAAAACTTCTATAGCGCAGTTTGAATTGGGAGTGAAATCACGTAAGTCGTCATCAGCATGGTCACATGACGTTTTAACGCACATACTATACCTGTTCATATTAGTATAACTTATTGTGCCGTAAATAGTATTCATTTAAGATCGAATAAATACTTTGGATATTCAAAAATAACAAATATTTGTTTATAGGTTTAAGTTTTCGTTTCCGGCGGCAGTCCTCATGGTATTTTTTTTATTAAAAGTTATTTTTTAATATTTTGGTGTAACTGATTGGTGACGGTGTATGGTGTCGGTTGGGTGCAGAGCGGCGAGGTGTCGTGCGTGCGCCAGCTGCAGTACCAGGGCTGGCCCACGGCGCCGGGACACGTGCCCGAGGTGACGCGCGGGCTGGCCGAGCTGGCGGACGCGGCGGACCCGCTGCACGCGCACGCGCACACGCACGCGCCCGCGCACTGCGGCACGCTGCTCGTGCACTGCCAGTCAGTACACTCTCTACTACTTTACAATCATATCAGTGCCTTAACAAACTTTATACTATAAGCTTCTCCCATACATATACAGTCTTCTGTCCCATTCATTCACTCACTTTTCATATTATGAGATTTACAAAAAATCTAATCGTTTTTTTTCTTTTATACAAACCATGTTTTATTATCAACGCAATAAAAAAATCCAATTTGGTACCGTCGTTATATATATATATATATAGATAGTACGTCATATATAAAGGTCGCCAGCTCTGCTCTATACATTTTATAGCACTGATGAGACTAGATAAAAGGGGTGGGAGATCTATCGATATCGATATATGTGTAATGTTTGTTTGTTTGTGTGTGCGGTAGGTTCGGCAGCGAGCGGTCCGCGCTGTTTGTGGCGCTGTGCATCCTGATCTGCCAGCTGCGCGTCGAGCGCCGCGTCGACGTAAGCTGCGTAGCGCGCAAGGTACGCTCGCAGCGCGCGCGGACCATCGACACCTTCGTAAGTTACCCCTACACTACTCGTCTCGTATTACATCCAACACTTTCATTGCATTCTGTACCCCCCTTTATCAGTTAAAGTAAACAAAACCCTTACACCGCTCCTATGAGTAAGCAAACGTTGCTACTTATATGTATTTTGCCTTATACCGCAAAGCGAGTGAGGTAATGCTCTACTATTGACAAATGAAGGTCGAGCAATTTTTTGCTCTTAAACTACCTCTGCCACAACCCTTTTTTTATAACTTACCATTAAACAACAGCAAGCAAGCAATAACATTTATTTTAGGGATGCTCTGAACACGCTTTTCAATTTCGAGCATAAACAAATTACATTGCTATACGATATACATAATAAATTTTACAAAAAAATACAATAAGTAAATATGATATTTTGACAAAAAACACAGTATTCTTGGCACATTAAGAGTAATATTGTAATATTGCGAAAATATTACATATGCAACGGTTTTTGAATCGAAATATTTCCGACGATTAAACGACGAGAAAAAAAGAAAACTACAATATCAATCGAAACGGATAAAAGCTAAATAATGTGTAAACTGACCTCTTAAAATCACTTCGTCATATAGCATCTGTTTTATAAGTATTTTTATATTATAAAAACGAATAGCAAATATAAATTCTAAATAAAATATCTAACTCACTATTTAATTACAGTTGCAGTATGAATTCTTGCATCGTGCTATACTGAACTACGCGGAACTACACAATCTACTGGAGGACAGCTAAATGCGCAAGTAAATCGTTATGGTTTATTGGACGTGGAACTGTTTTATGGCCGCAGTCGACTCAATATTTTGTACATCGTAAGGAAATAACACAATCTTTATCAATATTAAAATTTGTATTTTCCCCTTACTAATTTAGATATATCAGTTGTATTTATTATATCCATATCTTATATTAGTGATGAATAATAACCCACCTTAGTTATTTAAGTATCATAATATTCTAAGCGCAAAATAATTTCGAACAATTACAATTATTAATGTATAATTTTTCTGAATTAGTATCTATTATTAAATGAGGGTGAGATTTAGGGATTGTGGTACAGTTTCTCGAAGTTTATTATTTCATATATTTTAGATGTTGTTTTACACTTGACTGTATGGCAAAACAATATTTTGGATCTATTTTTGTTTATCGTGTGTAAAAGTCGGTATTTAATTAATTACATTTTTTTTCCTTTATACGATAAAGATTGTGGTATTCCTTGTGATCATGTAAAGTAATCGAGAGCGTGTCCAAACAAAACTAGACCTGATATGCACCTTTATGGACTGTTTATCTTATTGATATAATTTTTTTACTGCATAGTAACGACTAAAGTGTTTTTTTGATATTAAACAATCTGTTAATATAATATAGGTTAAGTTATTTAAGACAAGATTTTGTATATTTGATGGAATAATTTGTTATTATATATTTTATAATAAAATCAAATGATATTTATAAGAACATTATTATCAGGCCGATTTCAACATACATTTGTTTGCGGTGCTTTATTTAATTCTTGTGAATGTTTCGAGGATCGATTTTATATTGAATCTAGTTTTCGGATTTTTGTATTACTCACGTCCATTATTAGACTGAGTTAATATATGCTATAATATACGCATTGATGATATAATATACGCATTGGTTTATGCGAAATAAAAGCTAAACAAGTTAAAAAACTTCCGTGGATTTGTAAGTGTAAGAGAAGTATTCGAAATAATGTGTCAACATGTTTTTATAATATAAAAAATATAGTGAATTTTATATCATTCGTTTTGTATAAATTTATGTATAAAAAATACCGTAAACCTAAATTAAATTATGGACAAATACGCGTACTTATGGAGAATAGATTTACGCATACATTTATTTTAATAAAATAGTTATCCGCTCATGCATCTCAAATAGATGGCTAAGGTAATGGAATTTATTTAAAATTTAAGTACTATTAAAATGCAAAAATTAGTATTCAAATAAAACAGGAAATATTGAAAATCTAAAATCCGCGACTCTCGATACACAATGATTAAAAAAATTGATCGAAAATTATAATATACGTAGTCAAATATTTTTACTATATGTTATTATTAATTTATAAATCATTGATGAGTTATTTTTTGAAAAATCTATGTTACAGGGAATGTTGAAATTCCACCTCGAGGGAATTTAATCATATTTACTATTGGACATTCATATACTTGTGCATATATTTTATAGAAGAATTATCGATACGAAAATTGAAATTAACTGTTAACTGCAGTTCTCCCCGGAGTCGACCCTCGGTACTCAAATTTCGGTTTTGTATATACTATAATAACATTTGAAGAGTTTTTTTTTTTAATATGGCTGAATTCTGAAGTGGGGTGAGCGGGGAATTGAATGCCTATTTTAAATCACAAATCCTAGAAACACGGGGCTAGGTAATTATATAAAAAAAAATCTTCTGGTTGAATAATGATAGATACGGAGCTAATAATAATAGATATTACTGTCAGTGATTTCATTGGTAGATTTTCATCGAAAAAATTTTGCGTATTTTGTGGGGTTGTATTGAATTTGTCGATCGAAGACTTGACCTGTTCGTTTAGAACTGAATTATATAAAAAATGTACATCGTTTTCTATTTGGTTGAAGTATTTTTGTCTATCGATGATAAATCTAAGGAATTTCCATTCCCTGTTACATATTAATTTATTTATGTTATTATTTTTAATCTATGTACAAATTATTTCGTAACATTTGCGCTTCATTTATTTCTATAAACTATTCCAATTTTTTTAATATAAAATATGTTACCTATTCAGCGATTTTTTGTGTATTTCGACTAATATGACGATTTGCGTGTTTTTTTTGTATATAGTTTTCTTTTTTTATTATCTAACATATTCAGTGAATTTAGGTTCTAATGTCTTAAATAACAGAGAACGCTTTACGACTTGAGTCCAAAAAGCTCATGTTTGTTTTTTGTGTGTGTTTAGTAGAATTTGAAACGAAATATTCACAAGCACTTTAGAATTAGATCTGCTTTTTTAGTGTATACTTTTTTTTATGTTAAGTTAATTTTGGTATTTTTACCAATACCAAACAGTAATCGTGTCCAAAGAATAGATGTCGACGGGAGATTAATATTATATCATGAAGTAATTTTTTTTTAATTATTATTGAAATTAAATAAAAATGAATGTATTTATTATGATAACAAAAGAAGCCATAAATGATTGCATTTTTGTAATAATCTTTTTGGGTTATTTAATATATCAATGGGAAGAGAGACTATTGGGCGTGATGGTTTTATAAAAACCAATAAAATAAAAAATAAAATTTACAGATAAGGCCAATAATTATATACCCCAAGTTAGCACAAATTTTGAAATAGAAATCTGGTGGGCGTGCATTCTGTGTCTATTCTTTAAAGTCGCCTATTGTTTTGTACAATTTCTTTAAAAAAACTCTTTTCTACTAAAAAATAAATCAGGGAGACAATTATAATTCATATCCGCTGAATATAGTTCATGGTCGTGCCGAAACAAACTCATTCATGTTTTAGAGAAGTATTTGCTCCCGTATTGTATTTTTTTTTATTTATACGAACGCACGAAACTATCTGTTTTTTTAATTATTCTTAGAAAGAAGCATTACAGTATCACATATTAATGGTATCTAATAGAGATGGTCTACAGGCGATATTATGATATCGATAAACGAAACGGATGTGTAGAGAAATAGTTACAAGAATGCACGACGCCTCAACACGACTTTTTTGAGGTATTTACTGTATGTAAGATTATTATTTTTAAAAATTGATATTTATAATATACAAGATTTATGAATAACGTCTTGTACCGTACGACTGTCTCAACGTTTGTATTTAGAGTAAGCGGTGTAATTAGATTTTGTATGGGCTAATCAAAATATACAGTGCGTTGATATCGAATGGGTGGAATATCTGATTGTATGCGTTTTGTGACTTGAAGTGTGAGGTTCAGTTATAGACGGATTAGACGGTAAATAACTACTTTCGTGAACGCAAAAAAATCTGTTAAAATGTCGGTATATTTATAAACATTATCGATGATAGCATACAACCCTAAATTTTCACCCTCCTACTCTCATTTTCTCATTTTTTAATACAACCAAAGTATTCTCTAGAAATAATTTATAAGACAGAACAACATTTGTCGGGTCTGGTAATTTTATTATATAAATCTCGTTACTAGTCTGAAATTCGTCTAAACTGAACACTACGCTTCCTTTCGATCATAGTATGTTGTCCATTGTTTATGAATCGTGAAGCTTTTGTCGACGGCAACCGATTTTTGTCCGATATGCATGGGGGGACTCGTATGGATGTTCCGCGTTCGACGGGATGGGATGTTCTTTTACATTTTTATCGATATATAAAATTTTCATTTTTTAGTCTTGTAATTTTCTTCATCTTTTTCAAACTTTACTTTCTAATTATAAAGCTAAAGGCATAAATAAAATTAAAGAACACCCTGGGTAAATAGATAAAAAAAACATACATACTTATACTTTTTCATAAACTTGGTGTCGGAATCTCAATAATATATTTTACAGCTGCGTAGAATGGATCTGTTTTAAAATTTCTTTAGATATAATTACATGTGCACATAGTATAATTATCATAGATCTAAAAAAGTTTAATACATTTATCTAAACGTTGGTAAGGGTAATAATATAAAGTGGTTGGTACCTCTCCTTCAAATTCTCATCTGGCAATCCAAGATTACACATTCAAGATAAAAAATGTAAAAAAAAAATATAATTTTCTAAACACCAGGATATAAAGTGTTATCATCCCGGGACTTTAGAGACTGCGGTATTATCCACGTCTTACAGCCTTCCTCGAAGTTTCGGTAAATAGACTACTCCCATTCAGATCTATGATAGCCGAATTATACTTAATTTTTTTATACATATCCCGAATTTAATGTGTCACTCTAATATTGATAATAATAGCAATAATCAATGAAGAATAATGCTTTATACCAATAAAACATATTTAATATTCTTCAACCTAAATGTAGGTTTCTATCTGTAAAATTAATTTTAAAATCATATCGATTATTCCAGAGATTACCTCGTAAAAGCAAACTCACTTCCATATAATTTTATATATTGTGTTTCAGAAAAATCTTTATTGTCACCTACATCAACATATCTGCTACAATGTGGCAATACAATTAAATAAACTCACCACCGTATCGTGATCTCTTATGAATTGTGTTCATTAATAATGATTGTTATTGATAAGTTTTTAATATATTATTATATGGAACCACTTTTCCATGCGAGTCCCAAGCGCGACTGAGCTGTGTGTGTCATTTTAGCTTTTTTATATAACTGTAAGAAGGAATAATTAAAAACATTCATCAGCAATTTGAGATTTTACTGCAGTACCAACAATGAAAACATTTTTTTGCGTACTTCTGATGCCTAGTAAATGTATTTAATTTGCTGGTAAATGTATTTAATTAATAAATTAAGATGTTACTTTTTATATATATAAAAAAAATGTAGTTTCTAAGTTAGGTTAGTCGAAAATCGGATGCAAAGGTGATGTCAAGAGAAGTATGTGGCTTAACGTGTGTCAGTGTATTTTGTACCTTTATTTTCTAGGGATAGAGTTTGATATTTACTATTTAAACGGTTTTAAAAACCATGTATTCATTAAAATAAAATTAAAACAGTCAACGACGTGAATTCGTAACTCTTTTTGTTGATTAATTATTGAGTATCGACCGAAATATAGTATATAGAAAAATAGTGGTCATTAGAAAGGAAAATATACCAATAATACTTGATACTGTGCCATTTTAGAATAGGTACTTCACTTGAGCTATTAGGGCAAAATTTTATAACAATCCGACGTGAATGATTAATACTAATATTAATTGAAAATATTGATTGATAGCTGTTGCTTCTTTAGTTGATACCTGGAACAATAATATTCGATTAGACGTGTAGATATTGACCCCTCCAATGCTAATATTTCCCTTAAGCTAACTCACTCACCTGATACCTTAGACCAGCGGTGGCAAAACCCTCGACCGCAGGCGTAAGTGCACATACGGTTGATCTGTAATGCGCTCGCTGCAAGATTTCCAAAACACTAATTTAAATTTACCATTTTTTTCTTAACCTTATGTTAATAATTTTAAAGTAATTATTATTGTTATTAATATGTACTATAATCATTTTATTGCATTATTGTAGTGTTATATATTTATTTTTGTTGTCTCTCCTACTCACCTAAAAAAAACATGCGCCCACCGCGCTGTAAAAAATTCTAATTGTGCAATTGCTTTGAAAAACGTTGGCGACCGCTACCTTAGACAATAGTGTAAATATACCCTTTCAGGACCGTTTCAAATTAAATTAATAGGGCCTCAGTAAAAGCCGTCACGTTGTAATTTTAATGAATCACTGAAGTAGTTACCCGACAGTATTACTAATATTGTGTGCACTTTAGTTAAATATCTAATAAAATAAATTTACAAAGCATACGCACTACAGTTTTATAATATAATAATAATTAATTTTAACAAGATATTTATTATTAAAATTCTTCACTCCGAGCTTTCTGTTCCGCAACAGTATCAATAACATCTACAAAATTCAAAGATCAGACCATAGATTTTCAATGGACAGATAGCCTAATGGATGCGTCCTAAAAGTGATTCCTCATCTTTAGTTATGACTAGGTTTTATTGATCTTAAGTACTTATATAAAATGTGTCGCATCAGGCGTGGCCGGATGTGACATCACGTGTTCTTTATTTTCACCATCCATCATGATTATTTATGGGCGCTACAGGGTTCCCCAGACAACGTAGTAAAACGAAGCACAATGTTCACAATTTCTTTCAATGCGAACACTTCACAATATTCCTTAAATAATTCATTCAGTGCAAGTGTACTTAATAAATAATCGTAGGTATCCACGCGGACAGACAAGTCCTCTAGTACACGGTTGCTATGACCGAGTTTAAAGAATAACTCTGCCAATATTCCAAGCAAGACTTATCACCAAGGCTTTGTCCAGACGACCTGTAAATCTGTGTTATCTTGTATGTACTCAAGAAGTAATAGTTCTCAATCGATACCAAAAGGATCCTCCAATGTTATTATTATTTAATATTTTAAATACGCTGTTTTATGATATGTTTTCGAAGGTTCAAAATACACGAACGCGCAAAAACTCGCATAGGTCTCTTGTCATTCCGACGAACTCCATGTTGGAATGAAATTAATCTAATATCGAACAAATTACGCTCGGACCGCTTCTAGATATACCAATGCGCTTTTTATAGATATAAACAGTTTTTTATATGTTTCTTAAGTAATTAAAAGGGCATGCAAATAAAAATATACATTAGGCTGGAAATACACTAGACCCGCATTCATTTGAATTTAATATTATAAAATTGATGTTGAATATTATAAACTATAAAATTGAGATATGTTACGTTTTCAAGGAAAACAAATGGCTTATTTTGTATTTAATCCAAGTATGCGAATATTAAGGTAATTAATTTTTGGTGGAAGAATCGAATAAGTTTATTTAAATGAATAAAATGTTAAAGACACTATTCAAGTCTTATTTGCGGGAGATTTTTAACAAACGATGAATACACCCTAATTCAAAACAACGGTTTGTGAATCACATTATTTATTCTATGAAGCAATCAATCATTGATCGTTCAAACCTCGACCCCTAAATCATACACGCAGGTAAAGTTATTGAATAGTTTAAATATTCGAATATGAATATGATTGAGATTCGAATAGAATACTAATCAATCGATTTGTACACTGTTCGCCCATCTCTAGTATTACTATTTTATAAATAACTTTTCGATAGAGGCTGTATTTTTAATTAGCCAAATAATTGTGTAGATTAATTTAAAACTTTCAATATTTCAGAGTTACTTTTACACATAAATCAAAATTTATGTATAAATTTAATTGTTCCTTATTTGTACTCAAGGTATTTATTAATATTTTAATTTTTAGATTTACACTATAACTTATTTATACTTGCGGAGCTTAGTGTATTCTCATCCTAAAATGACTATTAAACTGAAGGGTGAACTGCTTTTTTATTCAAAATGTTTTTGAATTATGTATTTTCAACTGTGCCGACTTGTTTGTACCTATGTCTGGTACTTTCTTCGGAAATATAGTAAATTAACCATATTTAGTGAAGTAATCTTCAAGCCCTGTGACGTTTCATTTCTTATGTAGTGTCGTAAGCATTGGCGGTTGTAAAGATAAGATTAAATTTTTATTGTTTTATTTTTAATTATTATTATTATTTTGTATATAGTAATACAGGTCATGTAACACAATATTTTTGAAAATATACCACTATTTAGACATTTGTTTTGTGTTTTTATTTTAACGAAATCTATATTGCTTAGTGGTAGATGAGATATTTGTGTTGAAGGCGTCGTGAGCACTATATATCAACTGTTATACCTATATAACAAGTTTGATAGACGCACACTTAAGCATGCTGTATTCCAAGACCAGTAAATGAATACCAAGAAGAGATAGATACGAAAAGTATATACATATATACGTTGTGGTCCAAGATGATGGACACACTGAGCCTAATGAACAAACTGGCTCGCAACTGCAGATGCCGGAACAACTATATGTTTTAGGTGACAGATGTTCAACTTGAAGGTAGTAAATAACCAGACAGGCTCAAAAAATACCTCATGATTATCTATAGCTTCATTGCGATATTTTCCTTCATCGAAACCTCTGTCTATTATCTTCTCCAAAAGCATTGCAGGTCTTCGAAACTCACGTCTATGGTATTGTATCGCTTTATCACGTGTCTAGTGCCACCACTACTATTATAATTATAACCGGTAGAGAAAACTTGTATGTAAATAAAAATATCTGTACTGGACTATGATTCGCAGAACTCAGGTTAAATATCTTAATACGCATAACTTTTGCATTGGCTTTTGCATACCAAAGTACACGCACCACGCATATAAACCGGAAAAGGCGTCCTAAAAGTAACATCACGCTATTTTCAACTTTTATACAATGCATTAAAGACGCGTGTAACTATAGACTTGCGCTCGCCAATAATGGATTCGCTTACAGCAATACTTTTAGGTTCGCATTATAGTACGGACAAAAGTCTCGATTTCATGATACATAAATAACAAATCAATTAATATACAATCGATTGTTTTTGACGTCTATAAAGTCAGTTGAGTATTTGAATGTTGTCGACACATTCTTATAGCATATCTCAGAGGCCCTTGCATGATCAGCAGTAGCTAAATGTTCTCTTAAATAGAGAGACGCCAGAGTTCAGAGTTTAGAGAGACGCTAAATTCTCGGACCCATATCGCGTCATCTCACCTCAAGGACAGACTAGACCGAGGATAATATTTGATAACCTGATCCTAAAGTTTGTCACCTTATAAATTATCGTATAAAAAAAGTAAAAGGACAAATAAGACAATCTACACTAGACACAAAAATTAAGGGATATAAAAAAAATTCCAAATTTTTGGGTGATTTTCAACGAGCTGTAATTCCGAGGAAAATGATCGTACAGAAAAAACAAAAAAAGCAAATTGTAGCTCCATGTGTCTAGTTTTTATATATGACTATGAAAAATTTTTGTCATGTTCAGGTCTGGAGAAATCCTAAGAAAACTACCAAAAAAAAATTTGTCCAAATTTTTTCTCGTCTGAAAATGGTCCACGGGCTTCAAACAAATTTTTTTGATTGTTTCATTCAAAAGCTCTTTTAGAAAATTTAATACTCTTTAATTTCACGTATTCAAAAAGCCTGTACGACAATTTGCCGCGGAGTTATCGTCAATCAAAATCAATCAAAATCAAAAAAAAACAAAAAAAAATTGATATAACCCCGCGGATTTCGGCTTTTCTTCACAAAAAAAATTAATTTTTTGGATTCTTTCTTGCTTAAATTTTCTGTAAGCTTTTCTTTGACAATCACCTTTTGATATGCCTCGCCGACATTTAGCTGCTACAGATGTGGCTCGCATTGTTACCCTCCTTCAAGCGGGCTACAGTCAGGTGGAAGTAGCAGCTTCTATGGGAGTGAGTCAGTCTGTGGTCAGTCGTGCCTATGCCCGATTTAACGTGACTGAAAGTTACGATCGTCGTTCGGGTCAAAGTAGACGACGAATGACTACCGAGCGTGATGATCGAGCTATCATTCGAGAAGCTCGTCGAAACCCCACTGCTCATGCTCACACGGTCGTTTCTCAATTCCGCAATCGTCGACAACGTCCTCCCCAACAACACATCTCAAATGTTTTTCATTGAAAAAATGAATAAATATCACAAAATTGCTCATAATGGTGATTTTTGCAAAAACAAAGAATTTGAAGCTTCGGGGCACAATGAAAAAAAAATCGCAGCACTTTGAATTTTTGAGGGATTTTAGGGGACATTTTGAGGTTAAAAAATTACCGACGATATCCTTCGTTCATCGATTTTATCCAAAGTTATACTAAGTTATCCAAATATTCTTAATTATGCGAATTTTTGTCTTTTTTTCAGTCCGAATTTTCAATTCAAAAAAATTTTTTTTCTAAAAAATGTTTACATTTTGTGATAGAAAATATTGTGCAGTTTTCAAAGCCCTCCTTCAATTTCCTATACGACCATTATTTCCAGAGTTATTGATTATCAAAGTGAAAAAGAACTTTTTTGCTTTGATTGACGATAACTCCGCGGCAAATCGTCGTACAGGCTTTTTGAATACGTTAAATTAAAGGGTATTAAATTTTCTAAATGAGCTTTAAAACGAAACAATCAAAACAAATTTTTTGAAGCCCGTGGACCTTTTTTTAGACGAGAAAAAATTTGAAAAAAAAATTTTTTTGGTAGTTTTCTTAGGATTTCTCCAGACCTGGACATGACAAAAAATTTTCATAGTCATATCTGAAAACTAGACACATGGAGCTACAATTTGCTTTTTTGTTTTTTTCTGTACGATCATTTTCCACGGAGTTACAGCTCGTTGAAAATCACCCAAAAATTTGGTTTTTTTTTTTTTATATCCCTTAATTTTTGTGTCTAGTATATATATTTACTAACTAAAGAAAACTGTAGTAAAAACTACATAAATAGGATATAAAACAATGAGCAAATATAAATAATGGTTGTTGAAAAGTCACGAATAATTTTAATCAGTTTTTATCCATCCATTATACTTAAAAGTCCTAATTTATCACAAGAAAAATAGTGGCGGCCGAGGCGCCACAATTATACGAGCATTAATTTCGTTAAAAGATAAATTCCTATTCCGTTATAAAATTTCGAAATTATTCATACTCTTAATAGTACAACAAGTTCACTTTATTCATGAAAGCTTCGAGACGTTTTTTCGAACATACGAGAACAATCGGGACCGATCTACGCAACGATTAGTTTCGATATCCTTCTAGAAGCCGGATAGTTCACCGACCCGACGAACCAAGGCTACTGCATTCAGTGTGGCCAGGTTGAAATTAAAGATTCCGTAAGAATACGGGAAAACTTGGCTAAGCTATTTACAGTGACTGCTGCCATAAATAATTATAGCTTATTTTAGTATAAGATACCTTTCGGCATCGTATAATTTACTAGTTGTTATTGCAAATATATTGTATGTGTATGTATGTATTAGGTAAAAAAGTATAATTTTTTACATTTGATTAATTATGTCTCACTAATAATAAATCCTTTACTTAATACATTATATGCAAATTTTATATTTTATAAGCAAAAGAAATTACAGCTAAACATTACTTAGATAATAAATACAGCCATTTCGTAATACTTAGTGGCAAGTTGTATTTAAATCAAACTACGGTTTTTTTTCTTATATGTTGTATGTATTACTAGTACTTAGTAAAAGATAGTCCTGAATAGTAAAAAAAATGTTACTGTTATTGCATTAAATGCTTTATAAAGGTAGGCATGTTTATTATTGAAATAGCTAGATAAAGAACATGTAATTAATTTTGATATATCTTAATTACTGGTTTAATTTAAATTACTTTGTAATTATACAAAAAGTAATACGTTACACGATTACCAGGCTGAATACAATAAAAAAAAATTGAAAATTACATACTGAGTTTTAAATTATTGTTGATGTGATATTTTATTTTATTTTGTTATTAAGTTTTCAGTGGTAACATGAAAAAAGTTTGATATTTAGTATAAAGGTTTAAATTTCTTTTATATAAACTTACTAGTAACTAAAATGAGGGTCAAATCCTGTTAAATTTATAGAATTATACTTAGGTCTGTTCACACTGTATAAAAATTGCACTGTGCACTTTAAATAGTTCCCCTACTTGCCGATAGATAGCAATTTTAAATAAAAACGTAAACTGTCTAAAAATCTATTATTGAGAATATTTAACATTTTGAACTTATTGATACCAATAAATAAAAACTGTAAAATCAATGACATATTTTATTTAAAACTTCCCGAAAGTATTATCTTCTTACATGTCAGTTTTGGAATCACCTAAAATAAAGTATTAACAAATATTTAATTATTTATTAAAGATAATTATAGTATATTAGTTTTATTTAAGTGATAAGATAATTGCATTGGTGTATTGCATCATAAATATACGTGGTAACATTTTATGAAGCCCACGTCGCATAACACAAAATTCATTACGTTTTCCAGAAATATCTACTCGCCTCTAGATGTCAGAACGAATGGGTATATAAAACATCGCGCACCCGGCGTACGTCAATTGAAACTGTCTTGCGTTGCGAACGTTACGAGTCCAAACAAAACTGCAACTTGTACGAAAATGAAGCGATATAGTATGTTTTTCATTGTCGTTTTAATTTCAATTTTGCTGAACGTCATATCACCAGAAGTTTCAGCTGATGATTGCCCTTGCAAACGTGAACAGAAGTTGTCAAACCAGGACTTCGGAATGGCGCTGACACCTGACGATATTCTATCATCAATGATGACTCCGTGGGTCGTCCACGACTACTTCCGACCTTGGAGAATCATGTCATCGCTGGCAAGAGACACTGGATCGACAATTAAAGCGGAGAAAGACAAGTTCCAAATCAGTTTGGATGTTCAACATTTTTCTCCGAATGAGATTGTGGTTAAAACTACCGACGGGTACGTAGTTGTTGAAGCGAAGCACGAAGACAAGAAGGACGAACACGGTTTAATTTCTAGACAATTCGTGAGGAGATATTCTTTGCCTGACGACATTGAATCAGAAAACGTCGTTTCGGAATTGTCCAGTGATGGTATATTAACTATAACCGCTCCTAGAAAAGTTGTTGATGAGAAAGGTGAAAGAATCGTCCCTATAACCCAAACTGGTCCCGTTCGCAAGGAGGTAAAAGAGTCCGAGGATAACAAAGGAAGCTGTGAAGCTAGTGGTCAGTCGTGTAATAGTGTTTAGATGTGAAAAAAGTAAATATTTCGTTCTTAACTTTGTATTTATATACTTATTAATGAAGACTGCTAATTTTTAAATAAAAAATATAAATTCGATACAGTGTTTTATTTAATTTCTATTTATTTATTACAATTCATTAGATACGTGTTTATCTTCAATTTTCGCGTGTGCATTCAGTTTAGTTACTTAATATTATAAATGTTAAAATACCCCAAATAATAGTCATAAACTTTTGATATACTTTTAATATTTAGCCATTAATATTCATTGTTTCTTTTTAAGAAGGAAGTCGAAAGATTAATATATTCTAGATTATAAAAATCCAGACACCCACGCGGATTTTGCTAGTAATCTTGATAAAAATTAACCTCGATTTCCGTCAAAAGACGGAATATTTTACTAAGTTTTTTTGTTAAACTAGTGAAGCATTATAATTGATTAAGTATTTAGTATTCATATTAAATTGTATCAAAATATAATGTACTTTGTTAAATAACATGAGTTATAAACATAGCGGCAATCAGTTAGGAACAATAAAATAAACTTTCAATTAACTTCTACGAAGTATGTAATACAACGGAACATTAAATCAATTAAGTAATATGGCGATAACGCCAAAATATGCCTGTTACATATGTAAAAACAAGTGTGTGCTTAGCATAATAAGCTTGCACTTATAAACAATTTCAATGAATACAACGTTCATTATTATTTCTGATTAGTATAAGCTTCTTACAATACTTATAATATTTTATATAAATTTTACAATAAATTATGTAATTATGTATATTGTAACAATATAAAATATTATTAATATTATTTCAACTAAGTAGAAAGTTATGCAAAATTTCTTAGACAAATTTTCATTTCAAATCACGATGTAGATTTACAATCTTTTACATATTTAAAAATTATTTCTCTGGTGCAGGATCGTTGACTGGGGCCTTAGTGGATGCTTTAACTTCCTTTCTGACCGGTCCAGTAAGAGCTACAGGCACAGATCGTTCTTGCTTCAACTGTTGAGATGTCCTTGGAGCGACTACAGTCAACACACCGTCCGAAGACAGACTGGATTCAACTGACTCAGGATTACAGTCCTGTGGTAAAGTATAACGGCGACTGAACTGACGAGAAATATGACCCTGCTCGTCCTGTTTCTCATCGTGCTTTCCTTCGATAATGATGAATCCGTCAGCTACCTTCACCGTTATTTCCTCTGGTGCAAAATGCTGTACGTCCAAATTTATTTGCATCTTCTCTTTATCTGCTTTTATTGTAGATCCTAAATCTCGTTGAGCCAAGAGACGTCTCCATGGTCTAGAATATTCCTTAGACAAAAACGGAGGCACGGCGGCAATTAGCAGATCATGCGGAGTGAGGGCTAATCCAAAATGCTGATCGTGGAGGCGATGTGGTATAAGATCATCAAATAATGGTAGAAGAGACATGCTGCTATTTATTAAACTTCTATTATTAAAACTTAGACAATGCACCTTCAACGTGTTGGTACTGTATTGACTCCTAAATTACGACTGGCTTGCTTTTATACTCTTTTGCGTGAATTTGCGTCGTAAATAGAAAGTTCCCGTTTGCGTCTGACGTTATTGATCGGATGCACATGGAAGGGGTGGCATCGCCCTTGCAACCTTGCCGTGCCCTTGAAAACAGTTTGTTGTGTCTGGAGTCTAGACTAAAGAATTTATGATTACTTAACAATATTATTATGTCCATAATTAAATTAATATTTTCACTGATTTACGTATTTTATCATATTAAGTTTAAAAATAGGTTTATGTATAGGTATATATTGTTTTTTAATTAAAACTTCTACAAGTGACCCAAAACTCGACAACCGCTTATTATTGGGCGTTGCTTCGCCATCACACCAGTCCAAGGCGTGCTCGTATATCAGTAGCTGTAGGTTAGTAGGTATTTAATTATGATAGAAGAGCTAGAAAAACGAAGAAAAGATTGAATTCTAATTACATAATAACTTCTAACGTTAGGAATTTATGTAGTCGAATCATTTATGTTTTTATTTAGAATTATTAACACATTAATCGTATTAGCCTATAATAGAAATGATACATTGTATCGTATGGATTTCACAAACATTAAACAATTTACGTGCATTCAGAATAATAATTTGTTGTCATAAGGTTAATATTAACAGATTATTCTATTATTGTAATTTTTTTGTTTTACTAAGTGTATGTGTGCAATTGGGAGTTGTTTTATATTGAAAAAACAGATATCATAGGTAAATCATAATCGTATGAAATCTGCATAACGAAGCACGTAGGCCCAACGAATAAAACAGTTGCCTCGCTAAGATGTCCCGAAAATGATTTACTTAAATTAATGCTATTTCACAGTTCTTAAATTATTTAAATAATAATAACCAAAATGTTATCTTATTGTTTTTTTTTTTTTTCAAAAAACTTATCTATAGGTTTTTCGTTTTGACTTACAACTTTAACCTTCAATAACTACTGAAGGAGTGAATTTAGAGAAATTGTGTAAGCACTTTTTGTAGAACATTTTATTCCCTTTAGAAATAATAATGGGGTTTTTCAGATGTTTACATAAATAAAATATTACAAAGTTTACAAACCAATATTCAAGGTATGATTATAAGCAAATGTTTCATCTGATTAAAACATTTATCTAGACCGATTTATAAAGCATTCAATTACCTTATAGAAATAATATTATATATACATATTTCGTTTACCCCTACGTTTGGGAGTTATGAAACAAACCTAGCTTTGTAAAAAAAAATGGCGACGAAAGATTAATATTATATTAAGGGCTCTAATTCTTATTTTATTTTGGCCTTCCATAATAGAATTTTTGATGTATTTAAAACAAACCTACAATTTAATCTAACAGATAGTCCTTTGCATGATGTTAGGAATATTGTGTTATTGATTGAAAGCAAGGAAGGCGGGCCTTACTCTATTGCATATTTACAAATCCTTCACCATACTACTTTTCTAGGTAGGAATAATGAAATACAGTTATTATTGCATATTACAAATAACTAAATGTTTACATGCCTTCTTTGAAAAAAATCTTTTATTGATTTTTTCGCCAATATTATTTGATATAAATAATTTCAATCAGTTTTGCGGCAGTAAGAATGCAGTGTTTAAACGAGTGATACAGAAGAAGTTAATACATAAGTATATACTTACTTTCAGAATTCCCTCAAGACTACAGTTTTTGTAAATTTGAGTAAATTGTAAATGTAATGTGTGTATGCATGATCATATTTTTTTAAATTACCATCCGAATGACTTAGAACTTAAATTATGCAAATAAACCCATCTTAGTTTAATCAGACGTACATAAATAATAACACTAATACGAACAATGTGAGTTTTATTTTAATAGTTTATAGCTTATGTGATAGGGCTACAATCTCACCTTATCTTAAGTGACGATACGGCCGAAGTTGGTAGACACGCTAAACCTGTGGATGTATTGGCTCTCAAGTGCAACTACCGGAACACATCTTAGGTATTTGGCGGCAGATTTTCCACTAGAGGTTGGTAACTAACGAGGCAGGCATTTTTTGCTATGTTTTTCTTTCGCCGAAAGTCCAGGCTCATTGCAGGATTCGAACTCACGTCTATTGCCTTTTCATTATTTCCTTACATTTCAAACATTTTTAGTATCCGTGGTCACAACTTCACAAGCAGTTGTTTAATTTCAATAATTATAAAGGGGTTAATAAAAACAGCCAGTGCAAGATATTGTCAGTGTTCTACAAGTTCTGGGTTTCCGTATTCCCAAATACTTGATTTGCCGTATTTACGAAAATACTAAAATGACGTGTTGCCGTATCCAATAAATATAATGAGACATCTGATGTATATTAAAAATAAATTAATGAATTGTCGTATATTACTGTATATTACCGTATCAATAATCGCATTGCACACCGCGGTGCGACAGTGTTATCTAATACCTATTTATTCAGTGCATATATACATTAAAATTGTTAAAAAAAGTAACATAATTGGCTAAAAATATAATTGTATGCTTTTTAAGTTGTTTATGCGTAGTGAGATTAGTAAAAAATTTACAAACGTAGTTATTGCAAGAGATTCTCATTTTGTGTAAAACCCAAAAGCTTATGTTTTCTAAATTGAACTGAATACTATTTTGTTGTAATTTACATAGTACTTTATTAGGTAGGCGTATTAAATTGTATCGAAATATAATGTATTTTGTTATTTATTACGGTAATCAGTTAGGAAGAATAAAATAAACGCACAATTAATTTCCACGAAGTATGTAATACTACTGACCATAAAACAAATCAACAAATGTGGCGATGACGCTAAAATGTATACGAAAATACAAGTGTGTTCTCAGCATAAGAAGCTTGCAGTTATAAACAATTTGAATGAATACAACATTCATTTTTTTATGATAAATTATTATTATTATTATAAATTAATATGATAATTACTTATGATTTAGCTTTTTATAATACTTATAACATTGTGTATAAATTTGACAATAAACTATGAACAGTAACACTACAAAATATTATGAATGTTATTTCAACTACGTATAAAGTTTCTTAAATTACATTAATACGTACAAATAATAACAGGAATTGAAATATTTTACACAAAGTGTGCTCATCTTTTAAATACTTAAAAACTATTGCTCTGGTGTGGGCTCGTTGACTGGGGTCTTAGTGGAGGCTTTAACTTCCTTTCTGACCGGTCCAGTTAAAGCTACAGGCACAGATCGCACTTGCTTCAACTGTTGAGATGTCCTTGGAGCGACTACAGTCAACACACCGTCTGAAGATAGGCTGGATTCAACTGATTCAGGATTACAGTCATGTGGCAGAGTATAACGGCGACTGAACTGACGAGAGATGTGACCCTGCTCGTCCTGTTTCTCATCGTGTTTCCCTTCGATAGTGATAAATCCGTCAGCTACCTTTACCGTTATCTCCTCTGGTGCAAAATGCTGTACGTCCAAATTTATTTGCATCTTCTCTTTGTCTGCTTTTATTGTAGATCCTAAATCTCGTTGTGTCAATAGACGTCTCCATGGTCTAGAATATTCCTTAGACAAAAACGGAGGCATGGCCGAAATTAGCAGATCATGCGGAGTGAGGGTTAACCCAAATTGCTGATCGTGTAGGCGATGTGGTATAAGATCATCAAATAATGGTAAAAGAGACATGATGCTATTAATTATACTTCTGATATTAAATTTAGACAATGCAACTTCAACGTGTTGGTACCGTATTATCTCCTGAACTACGAATGGCTTGCTTTTATACCCTATTGCGTGAGTTTTCGGCGTAAATAGAATGCTTGCATTGGCGTCTAAATGTATTGATCGAATGCACCGGGATGGGGTGCATCTCCCTTCCACCCTTGCCGTGCCCTCAAAAACAGTTTGTTGTGTCTGAAGTCTAGACTAAACATAGTATGATTACCTAACAATATATTATTATGTATATCTACAATCGAATTAGTATTTTCACTGATTTACGTATTATATTATATGAAGCGCTTTGTGTATTTTATTTTTATCTAGCTTTAACCTGCGGCTTCGCTCGCGTTAATATCGATTTTGTTAAACAAATCGGATGTTGCATTAAAAGTTTCCCTCTCTTTACCCCACTTCAAATAAGTTTTTCGCGAGAAAAGTAGCCTATCACTGGCTCCAGATTCCCAATCGATTCAGCGGTTTAGGCGTGAAAGCGTAATAAAACAAACTCATTTTTGGGATAAGGATTAAAACTTCTCTAAGTTCTTTTATACTTTATAGGTTTAGCGTTATGGCCACAATCTCATCAAATATTAAGTGACGATATGGCTCGAAACGGTCGACACGCTAGGCCTAGTGACTGGCTCTTAAATGCAACTGCCGGAACACACATAAACCAGTGAACCGAAACCTGGACAGCCACTCATTCTTGAAGCTTATTCGTCATCACATTCATTCAATACTTTAATTTCATTATGTAAATATGTAAATATAACAGAAGAACAAGAAATACGAACAAGACAAATGTATCGTAATAACATAACATCCTGAAACTCTATGAAGTTTATGTTGTCGAATCGTTTGTGTTTATTTTAAAGATTAAGATATATATTGTATCCGCCCATAGTAGGTATCCAACCCGCCCCTTTAGCCAAGTTATGTTTGCAAATCTCGCATAATTCCAAAAATGCATAGTTGAAATATATTGTGGTGTACTCAAAATTCTTATTTTTAAGACGATTTAAAATCTAATTTTCCCGTCTGTGCATGGAGACAATAGCTGATATACATCAAAACATTATTTGTCCAACTCTTTCGGTTAAACAAAGCTACGATTTCAAGACCTTTGTGCAACACTGCGGAATAGGATTAATTTAAAAGGAACTTACGGATTTTCCCTAGTAGTCAAGGTAAGTGTATTATGTTTAAATGATAATATTTTATAAGTAAAGGTTTTTTTTTATTGTAATCCTATAAACATACCTAATTTCTATATCTTATTTATTCAATTATTATTTCTTTTGCAGGTGTTTCGCACGTTTAGTTTTCTAGCCACAGGATTCTATCAGCGAATCGTCGGTGTGTCAACATCTTACTCAACGCACTGCAAGTTGGTTTATTGGATAAGTTGTAGTTAATACTCTCAATCAACCCTCATATTATGTCGAAGCGGATCCTATTTCCCAAAACACAATAAGGAAGAATGGTCATAAAAAAAACAGAAAGTTATTTGTAAAATTTTTATTAATGTGATATATTATAATGTAATATGTATTAACAAAAACTAGATATGAAGGTGATATTACAACATAAACTTTGTTCCAGATTCCAAAGCAGATTTGGGCTGCAAAGATTAAGCCCATATTGCTTTAATAAAAAATAAGTAATGTTTCATTATAATAGTAAATGCTATGATTCACTAAATGTTCAAATGCCTTAGTATTTATTTATAGAAACTAATAGTATGTGGTTAAAAATATTTCTAAAATTAATGAATTATAACTAATTTACAAATGTGTGATGGTAATACTCACATCACAAATGTAAATGCACTGTTTGGTGGAGTAACATATGACTTACACATAGGATTATCTAGTATAGTTGAACTGTATATGCATCAACTTTACTAAAATTATGAACAAATATGATTATTAAATATTTAGGTATTTATATAAATAACAAAAATGTATTTATAGTAATTTTTAATCTTTTGTTTTAAATGCTAAATTTCAGGTGATTTTGGACATTCACAACATACCTGGCTTATGACGGTTTCAGAGAAACGGTGTATACAAAAAAAATATGGGCACATGTATTGAGTATTGTCTTAGTTTACAAGATTACAAGGTTCAAACATGAAGATGTGCCTATTAAAAAGACAGGCATCTGCGTAATCAGTTTTGTTTTATACTTTGTTTTTATAATTGAAATTAGGCCCTAACTATAAATCTATCTTAGCTTAAGGTGTGTTATAATTGAATAATCATCAATAAAGCATGTTTCATAGAAAATGAAGATATTTTGATTTTAGACCATTTTCCTAAAAATTTATATTTAGTAATAAATATTGTGTAGTGTGCTATAGTGATAAATAAATATTAAATTTTCAAGTACAACATAATATAATGCCATTTTCAAGCTATACTAGCCCAGTGGTAGTGTGTACGACTTCACGTCAAGTGACATGAGTTCGAATCCATCTACAATGAGCTTGAGCTTTCAGTGAAGGAAAACATTGTGAGGAAACCACCCTTTATTTTTTATTTTTTTCTTAACGTGGTGTTTAAAATCCCATTCTTCATGGACTTCTCTCGGCTCTAGCTTGAAATGATCTCTCGGAGATAGTCTACTATTTGCGATTCTCGTCTGCACCGAGGACCGGAGTATGAGTAAGAAACAGCATGTGCATGTGTTTTAGTGAGCTTCATGTAGTATGTGTAGTATGTAGAATAGATTATAAAAGTTGAACACGGGGCTGCATGCTTTCACTTCATATTTTTTTATATTTGTGTTTACTTGTATTTGTTCACAGGTTTGTCTCCGATATCTTCCACTCTTTGCGATTTTCGCCTGCATCGAGAAGCGAAGTAGGAGTAAGAAAGAAAGTGTATTTTAGTGTGTAGTGATTTTAATCTGGTTCAAGTATTGTGTACTGTTTTAAAGTGGTTCATGTAGTGTGTAGGATAGATTTTAAGCGCAGTGGACTGTATTTGTTTTCACTTAGTATAACATTTTTGAAATAAGTAGTTACTTTTTTTAAATGTATTAGGGGGCAAAGGAGCAAGCGTGTCACCTGATGGTGTGTGATCACCGCCGCCCTTGGACACCCACAAGATCAGGGGACTTTTGGTAGAGGGACTGGCTCTCAAGTGCAACTGCCGAAACACAGCTATTAGTACTTGGTGGTAGATTTTTAACTTGAGGGTGGTTCCTAGCCAGACGGGCCTAAGAAAAAGCCCTACCACCGTGCATTCTTAGTTCGCAGGTCAGTTCGTACGTAGATTTATTAATATGCGGTCGTAGATTTAAGATTTAATTAATACTTAAGGTTTAGCGTTATTGCCTTAATTTTACCTGAGCTTAAGTGACAATACGGCCCAAGTTGGTAGACACACTAAACCTTTGGGGGAACTGGCTCTCAAGTGCAAGTGCCGGAACACACCTATAGGTATTTGGCGGCACATTTTCAATTTAACGGTGTTAGCTAGCCAGGCGGGCATTAGAAAAAGCCCTACCATCATGCTATGGTTTACTCACGATGTTTTTCTTCACCGAAATCTAATGCTCGTTGTAGGTGGATTCAAACTCACGTCTCTTGACGCAAAGTCGTACACACTGCCACTGAGCTATTATCTCTTTAAATGCGGTATTTCGTAGATTTTAAACATAAACAGATCGAGTTTCTTGCCGGTTCTTCTCGATGACTGTTATTTCGGTGGTAGTTTTGACTATAATCGTTCGCGAGCCTGCCCAGGGCCGAAATTAAAATAAAAAAAATGATTTGAAAATAGATGAATAAATTCCTAATTAGCATTTTGTTTTATTATGGAGTGTCTCAACCATTAAAACTAAAAAATCGTAAATGAATAAATTACTAAATATGATGGAGGTTCCACTCATAATTCCATATGCAAGGGCCAAAAGTATAAAGTAAAGTTCAACATACTAGCTGCTATATGAAGCCTAAACTCTCAAATTAATATAGCGAAAAAATCCACATTAAGAGTGTTAACGCTGAATATAGTAACTAAGAAGCGGACTTCTGATTGGATGACATCCGCGCCTACATTCACACTTCACTTTTGCACGCCTCATAAGCGAAGTGTTGAGGTGGGTACTATTCACGCAAAACAACAGAATTTTCAAACTTCAAGTGTCACTGTTTACCATTTATGTCACTTGTAAAATAATATATACACACTCATGATATTTTTGTTGCCTTTTTGGTGTTTAAACTAGTTAAAAAACTGTTTAAAAAAGTTCTGTCTTCGACGTCCGTGTATCTGTATGTGCGGATCCTATTTGTTACCACGATAACGAGCAAAATTTTTAATAATATTTTTTTTTTCCGCTTCAGTATAATTAGAAATAGAACCCTATTACTTTTCACGGTCTGATTCGATGTTGTTTAATTGTTATTAAATAAACAAACAAAAAAAGAGATTATGAGGCATGCACTTTATTACATCATTATTATTTTTAACAATATATTTTACAGATACGACATTTATTTATTTATACAAGTTATTAACGAAGTTTACATCGACACATTTATATCTACTCGTTATACAGTTCAATATTTTTTTAAATGTAGCCTTCATTACACTTGACAAGGAAATGCACATTAGAGTTTCTATAATATAACAATTGTAGTAATTATTATGTTAATAATTTTAGCCCATTTTTGTTTTTCAATTCAGCTTGGCTTGTATCGGTGGTAGCGTGATGTTAAAATACCCAAACCAATTTTTTATTAAACTATTTTTTTTAATCCTATTTGTAGTTTTAAGATTAGTGCCTTCAAATAAACTTATCTCAGTAGGACTTCCTAATTTTTCCTAGTAATCAATATAGCGTATGTCACTCAGGGTTAAAAAAGCATTTTAATGATGAATTAATTTTTGAAATCGTACATTTCATACAAAAATACAAATCTTTCCTCTTAATAACAATATCAGTATTAGTATAGACATGGATTGTGATTAAAAAAAAGTACTTCATATAAAAATCCTCATTTATCCTTACTAATATTATAACTGCGAAAGTGAGTTTGTTTGTTATGCTTTAATGCCTACACCGCTGAATTGTTTACAATGAATTTTGGTATAGAGATATATGAGAACCTGGAGACGGTGATAGGCTACTTTTATCGCGAGATACTTATTGGAAGTGGAGTAAAAAGACGGAACTTTTTATTGTGTCATCCGATTTGTTTGATATTTATGTTTCCAGCGTCGATTATGAGTAGAATTTCCCCTTATTTTTGTTCTAGAATAGTGTAATATTAATTTTGCTAATAACTTGAATGTAGGTGCTTCCTGATCTTGAGGCCCTAGGCTGAAGGCAGCAGGCAGCCTGTAGGAAAATTCACCCTAATTGTATTGTTCAGTTTTCTAAAATACAATCGGAATCGTTATTTGCGATTACCGTGTCTGAATCAGCTTTTACAGTCACAAATGTTAGAGCCGCTAATACATTGTCTATGTCACCTTTGACCGATGTTTGGTATCCTGTTAGACAAAGAAACAAACAATATCAAATTAGAGACCAAAACATGAACTAATTATATTGGTTTTACAAACTAAAAACACGCCACCTTGAAAGTGAAAAGAGTACAGATATTTAGATGTTCAGTAAATGAACTGAAGCGATGATAACTCATTAGGTATTGTGTACGACTTCGCGTCAAGGGACGTGAGTTCGAATCAAAGCACCTACAATGAGCTTGAGCTTCCGGTGAAGGAAAACATCGTGAGGAAACCATAGCATGGTGGTAGGGCTTTTTCTAATGCCCGCCTGGGTAGCTACCACCCTCAAGTTGTAAACCTGCCGCCAAATACCAATAGGTGTGTTCCGGCAGCTGCACTTGAGAGCCAGTTCCTCTACAGGTTTATCGTGTCTACCAACTTGGGCCGTATCGTCACTTAAGATCAGGTGAGATTATGGCCACAACGCTGAACCTTAAGTATATTAAAAAAAAAACTGAGCTATTATCGCTTCAAGTAGCTCCACTAGTGACTACTGAGAAATATGCAAGCCATCTCCAAGCTTGCCGTCACAACAACATACAAGCCTCACCATAGCGAATATATAAGTATATAGGTGATCACACAAAATCAACCACACTGACAATTATGTGCATAACAATTGTTTCTACAGTCTTGCAAAAAACAACAAGATAAACTAACCTTCTACAATAATTGAACTTTCATCCTTAACATCCAAAATTTGGTTATTTATTTCGTTGACATCAGCGAAGGCTACTTCAGGCAAACCGACTGTTTCTTCCACCTTCTGCTTCTTGGAAGTTCTTGCCATATCATTGCCTTGACGTTTCCTGAAAACCTTTTTCTTTGTGCCCGCGTTATCATCTGAATCTATAGACATCTTTAACACCCTGGTGACTTCATCACGGATTTTGCTTTTAACGTCTTCAGAGAGGTCTATTCCACTGTCGTAGTTCTTTGCATATTTTGTGATCGGTTCATCATCACTGCTCTCGTTCTCTGTTGCTTGAATAACATGTTCCGCGTCCAAGAATTGACGCCACTTCTTCGTCAGTTTGTCAGCTACTTTCTGTGTAACAAAATTCTTTCTGTTACTGCATCCATACTAATATTATAAATTCGATTGTAATTTCGTTACGTTTTCACGCAAAAACAACTTAACCGATTCATTATGAAACTTTGTACACATATTCTGGGAGGCATTAGAAGTAACATAGAATACTTTTTATTGAAAAATAAAAATGCAAGTGTAGCCGCGGGTAATTGCTAGTCATAAAATAATAATGGAATTAATTGGATTTTTGTTTTTTCTTATGCCTGTATTTACATCATCGTCATCAATTATTGTAATTATTAAAGACTAGTGATATCTTGCCAATTAATAATATTAAAGGTAGTCCGGTACTTAAATAGAACTTTTACAATTACACATTATATTTTATGAAAATTACATTTACAATCATTTAATTGACTACACTTGTTCAATATATATTTTTCTATTATTCTACTTATATAGTAAGAAACATCCCTTCGTCATGCTATTTGACATTTTGAACGTAACTACATGATATAAGGCAATGAATAACATTACACAAATTTTTATATTTTTAAGTTATTTGTGGGTTGCAATAATACAACTTCAATAAGTTAATAAACATATCCGGAATAACATGTAAAATTTTAATAACTGTTTTATAAGCTGCGAACGTCACATTCTCTTAAACTCCTCTGGAACCCCATGTCGCAGTAAGCGACACCCCCTCCCCCCATAAGTGCGAACGTCTTTTATAAATGAATATATGAATATTTTATTGCATTTAAGGCATAACGTACATATGAACATGCAGACAGTTCTTTTGTTACATATGCTTGGCGTAAAAGCATGAATAACATACTGTAAGAAAAAAATTACAATAAAAAATTACTCACAAACTTTAAAGGTTGTGGTATCCTTAATACAAAATGTTCTCGATGTATTTCAAGCATTTCGCACTTGGGGCAAAGATCATAATCTGAACATGTTATACATTTATAGCGGAAACCATGTATTTCACCATTGCAGCTGTTGCAAACTATGTTTTGGTGCACTTGCTGCACAGTATTGTCAGCATCTTCTACAATAATAAAAAGGTTTCCATTGTATTTACAAACAAGACAGTCAGTATTAAAGTAGATTATTTGAGGAGCATTGTTCATTGAAACTACAGTGAGACCTCGATGTGACGAAACTGAAGGCAATCAGAAAATATTCGTTATACCAAGTAATTTGTTACAATCAGGTTTCTTATATACATCTAAGATTAAAACTATGATTCGTTTTAACAAGAAAACTTGTTTATTAACCTCAGAATTATTTAGATACTGATTTGCATATTTAGTTAAAATGAACAATTTCCACTAATTATTAAGAACAAAAAAGACAATAAAGTATCTTTTAATTGATAAGAGTTTACACAATTTTCCGTCTTACAAAGAATTTAATTTGCCTGAACCTGTCGAGACATAAATTTTTGTGGAATACGCAGGAATAATTAATAGGATTCGTTATGTAAATAAAGGTTACAAGTTCAAAAAATACAGGTAAATTAAACTTTCTATCTATATTCTGCAAAGATTAATAATACGATAAAGGTGTTCGATAAATTAACGAAAAATAAAGTTATGAGAACTTTTAATGCGAAGGTTGCGTTTACTTTTGATTTACCAATTTCTCTCATCGTGGATCCGCGTTTGCTACGTGGAGAATCAAATCGTTTTCCAAATATAAGCGATTTCTTTCCTTACTTTATACTTGGGCCATTGATGAAAATGTCAACTCCCAACAAGTACGAGGTGGCAAATGGAATCAAACACTTCAAAGCCTCTATCTATTGTTAATTCTGGATATTCTGATTTCCTTTTTAACCAAAAGCTATGCAAATTGACAGACTTAAATTCCAAATGCATATTCTATATGCACTCTATAAAAGACTGTGTCGAAGAAAATGAATTGAAGTAGTTTTGATTTAGAGACAATGAACACAAGTCAATTTTGTTTGTAAGTCACGTTATCTATTGGCGACGCATTCAATGTTAGTAATAAATGTTTTTTACAAACTTAATAATGTATTTAAGGGTTACAATGTATATAAATGCATCTCTTATTGCTGTCACACAATTGATATTGCCTAATTGCACTTATAGGCAGAAGCTATAATAAAAAAAATAGCAGTTGCTTCACCATCCAAATGTTGGGGGTTTTAATCAAACAATTGTATTTGGTATATAATGATTATCCCAAGTCAGAATGTACTTTTTGTTCAATATTTGTGTTTATAAAACTGCACATGACACAGAGCTTGACAATGTGGATTTTGATTTTGTAATGAAATCATAAGTTTTTTTAAGTAAAATTGTAACATTACTTATGTATATATCATATGCAATTTAAACCAGATATAATGATATTGAAAGGATCTTATAACTTAGGATCCTATATCTGATAAACAATACACTTTATTTTTTTATTATTATTAAGGTAATTCAATGGACACTTTGCCACTTAGTCTTTATAATCAAACTGACTTGTAACTAATGTTTTTATATCTGGTTTTGGCTGTATCTATACTAATATTATAAAGAAAAAGGTTTGTATTTTTGTTTGTAATGAATAAAGTCAAGAACTACTAGACCAATTTCAAAGATTTGTTCACCATTAGAATGCTACATTAACCCTAAGTAACATGTATAAAACTCAGCTAAGCTTAGATATGCTTTTTATATTTCTTTGATAAATTATTTGAATTTTAAGTATATTTAATGAGATTTACCATCACTCCATGATCCTGGAAGACACTTAGTTGGTACAGCATCAGCACATAAAAGTTTGTTTTTTATACTGGAAGGTTCAAAGTGTCTTGAACAGAATCTATTTCGGATTCTCTGCTCTGGTTTCATCAGAAGTAAGTCATCTCTACAGGCTGCCTGTAACCATGCTACTTGCCTGTGAATTTAAAAGTATTATTTATTATTGAAAAAGAGTTGTAAATTTAAAGGAATTTATTATTTGGAGGATAATGGGAGAAATCAGGGAGGAAAAAGAGGCTACACCTAACACTCAGCTGTAATAATGTAATTCACTCAAACTTGAGTTATTGGTAGTCAAATTAGAAATTCTATATTTAGTACACTTTTTGCATGTCAAACAAAAAGAAAATATGTCAGGGTAGTGCAAGCAACTCCATACCCTAAACACCATTCCTGTAGTTATATAACAATTTTAGCTAGAATTATATGACTTTCAAAGATTGATGATTGATACCTATGAAATTTTATCCAAATAAACCTTTTTCTTCTTCTTTGTATTATGGCAAGGTGCACAAAGTGTCATGTGATTATAAGATATAAAAAAAGAGATCAACAATTAGGATGATTCCATATTTCTATTTTAATTAACAAGTGAGATCTTGTCTCTAAGCCAGATTACCTAATACAAAAAGGACATCACAGTACAAAAACCCAACCCTCATACAAAACATTACAACTACAATACAATGTGACCTACACAATTCTAAGGATAAAAGATGTAATGCTCTTATACATGAAATGATTTCATGTATAAGAGCATTACACCAGAAATAAATGTATACAAAAAATTATATTTTCAATTACTAGTATTTTCTTGAACCTTTATCGCAGCTGACAGGACAGACAAATTTGTAAATAAAAATACAAAACAATGAATTAAAGTAACATTATGAGATAAAAATATACCGGGTTATGTCTTTAGGTAAACCATAGAATGTTAATAGTTTACTGTTTCTGCTATTTCGGCCACAACCATACACACAGCAATAGTTTACCATATTTCCAAGATAAAATTACAAAAGTTTTTTTTTATTTATCTTTATAATATCAACACATTCTATAATAGCGAACTAAAATAGTATAAACAAATAAATGTCATTTAAATGCAATCAGTGCTGCCAGGAGTCTAATTACGAAATAACGCGCTTCGTTCTTAAACAATCACGGAATAAAGAGAAGACTAAACAATGTTCCAAAATAGTTACAATTCTCCTACAAAAGTAATAAATCTATCTTTTTATTATATTTCCGTGGTATTTTGCATTGATCATATTTTGCATTTTTATGCACTTACGAAGGTAGGAAACTCATAATAAGCTTTTAACTTATTTATTTCTATCGAGAAATTATTTAATTGTTATCTGGTTTTAGTAATTATTAGGTCTATACATATGAAATTAGCGTTTTACATGGGCAAAGTAAAATACTAAAAATCAGTCATTGGAACTGCCGACAGAAGTGAACACTATATTTCACACAATAATGTAAAAAAATAAGTAGAATTTGTATCCATATGATGGGGTTTGTAGCCTACAATCTTGCTTACGTGTGATTATTAAGTTACACGCCAAATCGATCGATCAAGCGTTCATATATGACAAGCTCGTAATTAACAATCTGCATACACTTTCTACATAAATAGAAAGCGTTCGGTGACGATGATGCGAGTTCCATAATTCTTGTTCACCGAAAAACTACTCAACGCGACTAAAGAAGTATTCACTTAAATTTATTAAAATGATATATTAAATAAATTGAAGTATGTACCACAATTACCTATGCACTTTTGTTTTATTTTTATATTGATCAAGTAACTTTCATTAGTAAAGATTAGTATTTTATATCTAATAATAAAGCTCATATGTTTTTATTTACTTAATTATTTTTTTCGCACAAAATACCTTATTGATGACTTATTTATAATAAATAGGCATATTAGCGCAGACTTTTTTAAATACAGTAATACCCCGACTTACGCTACCTCGACTTACGCGAATTCGAAGTTACGCGATTTAATTTTCTCGTCTATTTTAACGTTTTTTGTTTGAAAGCCGCGCAGTCAAGGTCAAGCGGCGGCGTTTGTTTCTGACTCCCCCGCCCGCATTATTATTCGTTCAGCTTACAACAGGCACAGACGTGTAGTGCGGAATCGACGCGTAGGTACATATGTACAAGTTACGATTTTGTGTTTTTTTGTGCGTTGTGCGACAACCTGAGATATTTACTAAGTACTATGGCATCCAAACGAAGTAGAACCGACTCTTTAGCTTTAAATAAGAAAAGAAAAACATTATCTTTGGAGTGTAAACTTAACATTATTAAAGACTACGATGCAAAAATAAAAATTTGTGAATTAGCGAAGAAGTTTGATCTACCGGAATCGACAGTCAGATCAATTACAAAAAGTAAAGAAAAAATTCTCGAAGCTGTGAAAAACGCTCAGTCTTTGAATTCAAGCATCATTCGTAAACGGCATGGTATTATCGCTGAGATGGAAACATTGTTAAAATTATGGTGTGATAATCAAGTAACGGTGAAAAATTGTCCCGTTGATCAGAACACGGTGTGCTTTCAAGCTAAACAAATTTTTGAGAAATTAAAAGAGGAAGCTGGGGAGATGGCTAAAGATGAAACGTTTAAAGCTAGTAACGGTTGGTTCAGCCGGTTCAAAAGTCGCTGTAATTGGCATAGCATTGCAGAAAGTGGAGAGGCAGCAAGTGCAGATAAAGAGACTTTAAATGGCGTCTGGAGAAAACTCTGTCCATTTTTTTTCTCCACTGAGACTCAGGCGGAAGCAGTGCCAGGGCCTGATGAAATTAGCAATGTGATCAAAGACGTTGTCGAACTTGGTAGACAAATAAATTTAGAAGTGCATAGTGATGACGTTCAAGAGTTGCTGGACTCACACAATGAGGAGCTTACAATTGATGAGCTCATAACAATGCGTGAACAAGAGGAAAACATTGATAATCGTGAGTCTTTGGACCCAGTTCAATTAGAAGATCAAATGACAGTTGGAAACTTAACAGAAGCCCTCAGTTCAATTGAAAAAGGGTTAATAATTTTGGAAAGCATAGACTCCAATGAAGAGCGCATTTTTGTTACAAAACATGGAATAAAATCATTACTAACATGCTACGAGGAGATATTACGGGAGAAGAAAAAATCATTGACTCGTCAGACGACTTTGTTAGATTTTATGAAACCTTCTACATCAAAATAACTTCAGATTGTGTTTATACATTTTATTAATATAGTTTGTCATATTATCTAGAATTAAATTAAAATTTATTTCCTAAATTATTGTTTTATATTTCCTAAATTATAGTCTCCGGTCCCAATTAAACATACTTTGTATGACTTTATAGGTATATGCAAAATTGTACCCCGACTTACGCGAATTCGACTTACGCAGATAGCGCTCGGTCCCACCTATCGCGTAAGTCCGGGGTATTACTGTATACTACAGAACAATATTTTTGTACTACTTTAGATGTACGTACGGTAAAATATGTCGCCAGTGCACGCGACTAAAATATAGATCTGAGAAATTATTTGTCCTTGCATATGTCCTTATACATGCATACATACATGTTCCTTTATACCTCCAAACCAAAATTCATCTAAATCGGTTTTATGGTTTAGGCATGACAAGGTAATGGACAGTTGGAGTTACTTTCGCATAAATAATATAGCTGTGTCTGTTGTTTGAATGAAATACAAACCTTTACCATCATTATACTGTTAAAACTTCTTTTATATACACTCTGTGTGTAAAGTAAAAACAATATATAAAACAATGAAATATTATAAAGGAAGTTATTCCTAATTTATTAAAAGTATAATTATAACTCTGCATAAAATATAAATAAAAAACGATTATAATAATAACAGTGAACTTCAAACTTATGTCATATAGGTACTTTTAGGACCAATTTTTCAACTTACGCTCACGCTTACGCTTACGCACGATATTATAATGCTAAGTATAACTCCTAAGTTCGATCCTTCGGATATTATATAGTGACAATCTACATCACTGAGAGTACATCATTACACCGCATACCATTCGTGCTCACTCGCACGTTAAGTACACAGTTCTGTAAAGGACTAACCCCACGGCCCTTGCGCGGCTTGCTCGATAATGATTGGATCACTGAATTAGTAAGTTAGAACTTATTGGTTAGTTGAACTCGCGAATCTTTGTTAATTTTTCGGCAGGAGCCCAAGCCGAGGTTCAGCCATTCTGGCACCATTGAGCCTGCTGCCTCGGAGCTAAGTGCCCTAAGTATTCGCCCTAAAAAGTTCGATGAAGCTGTCAAAGCCCTTAAGTCTAACAGCGTATGTCAGTCCGAAAAAAAAAATGGTAGAAATAACTTTTAGTACCACAGACTTTTATATACCTACTCAGGCCAAATAGCACTCTTAGTCGTGAACGACTGACGGCTTGCAAAGTGTGCGCCTAAGCCCTAATAGATTCAAGATTTTCCTTAAATAACATAAAAGTTCAATTTATTTATAAATAATATGTCATTTCTATCGTAAAATGAAGTTGTAATGGACCAAATTTGTAAAATATTTCAATAAATTGTAATTAGGATGTATTATAGGAGACAAATGTTAAAACTGTAATTGATGAATTTAGAGATTGATTTTGATGCCATTTTCTATGTTAATTTAATAATAATATAACTAAAAATATAGGCTATCATTGAATTTCTATCTATATTTTATAAAATTAGAAAATCGCTCCTAAATTGGCCTATAGATACTATACTGTACTGTACTGTACAGTACTATAGATACTGTGCTAGATTTATTACTTGCCGAAAAATGCAGGACAATTGTCTAGTTACCGTCTAGTTGAAAAATACAAGCGGCCGTGTCGTATTTTTAGGACTCAGCAACTACATTAATTTGAACCAATGGCAATCTTAATTATATCTTTGTGTTATTATTACAATATGTAAAAAAATAATATTTAATGTAAGGGGCCGTGAATATCGTCCCTATCAATATTACGTCACAAATAATAGGAAATCCTGTACATGATATATGGCAATTAATAGCAGTACATAAATGTCAATTTCACTCCATCGTCTCAGTTCATACCGCACAGCACATACACGACGTCTAGTGGCCCAACCCCGATAGAAAGTACAGTACAGTCATTATTAACACGCTGTCTCTCATATACCAAACAGTTATGATAAGAACAGTACAATTATCTTCCCTCGAAAACCTTGTGTCACAAGCTTGATGTTCTTTGGGACCTACACGTAGGTTAGTCAGACTTGCAAATCCCTGTTTCGGTCCCTTGGTAGCAGCCAAGGCCTGAGGCTAATAGTATATGTCCTTTAAAAAAAATAACAAATTTCAATATTTTTAAATATTGATTGATTGCAATAAATGTAAAGTTTGCAAAGTTGTTGTATAAGCTGTGAACATCACGTTTTGTTAGAACCCCTTTTTTATAACATAAATAGTGGTAAGGATAAAACAAAAATGTATAGGAAGGCATTCTACGACAGTCATGTAATATGTACGAAACTTGATGGTTTTTATAAGGTTACACTTAGAGTATATATTTCATTAACCTATCCAAATAAATTGTTAACTCTCTCCGATAGATGCGATTTGTTTAATAGGAGTAGTAATAATATTCTTCCAATAGGACAGGCGAAGGAATTAATCTACACTGCTAATTCGGAAGTGGTCAGTATCCGATTTGTTTAAAATAGATAAAACAATTTCAAACTTATTTTTTTTAATCTAGTGAGTGTACTTATTGACACAAGGGTCAAGTTGAATACGAGACTTAAGTTGATACTTTATATACTAAAAAAATTGACGTGAAAAGATTTGATACCTTTATTAGATCGATTAGTATACACTAAGTTTTATATTTCCACAGGAAAAAAAATCAGAGTAGGTGTGAGGACTACCGATAGAAGTGAAAACTTAAAACTATAAACAAACAGTTATTATTTATGGATATCCAAATTAATTCTTTGATGGTAAATTAAAACTAGTACATAAAAACTGTTTGCAGCGCAATAAGTTATGTTAATAGCAATAGATATAGTGTCGTTAACATGTAACGTGACAATGTCGATGACGGCTTATATGAATTTACTCCCTATCCAAACCTTCCTGTATAAGTTTTAAGTTCAAAAAATGATACAAACAATACTTTTATTAAATTTGTATTTATTAATATTTAATAAAGAAACTTTGATTTATTTGTAAATTTCAAAAACAATAACTTGTATAATGGTTTTCCGATAAACAGTTTTAGAAAATTCCTTTTATTACCTGAGAGAATTAATTATATGTCTTATCAGTGAAATAGTTTACTAGTCAGAATAAGTTAAAAATCTTGATTTTTACTTATACCGATAAATTTCTTAATAATTACAGAAGTAAAAAAATCTCAGAATCATATTTAATTAAAATAAAATATAATCCAGTAGCACTTTTCGAAGCGATTACTTAATAGATTTTGGTCCATTAGTATCCTAAATGTTTAGTTGTCATTTAGAGACGACCTTGACGAGCATTTGCTCCAGTTTACATTCAGTTTTTGTTCGGTTGGAAAGATTGTACATTAATGCGTTTAAAATGGGCGCCAATAATAATAGTAGTAATATTTACTAATACCTCCTTAGTACATAGTAAAAAGTACTGATTTTAAAAATACAAAATAACTCTTACTATAAATAGAAATAATTCTTAGACATATTGACTCATCCCTATTAAACAGTCATGGCAACACTCAATTGTTATGGATTCTCCCTATAAATAAAATAATTGTATTTGTTCTACAAATAGTTCATATATTTTAACTAAACTATTATTTGATAGATTACTAAGTTTTTATTATGTAGTGATCGTTATAATATAGATTATTAGAAATATAAAAAAAAAAAAAAAAATATAAAAAATAATATTATAATTAGAAAACATGTTTAACCTTGAAACAAAACAATAGTATAAATAACAAAATACCTAGTGATAAAATATGGATACTGAAGACCAAAAACTATCTACGGAATCCCAGGATTCCGGTAGCCCGGCTTCCGTTGGAACTAGTAGTAGAATATTTAGTTTTGACAAGGTAAATTATAACCTGATAATTTATAATGAACTTAAGAAAACAAGGTGTTATAAAAATTCATGGTAAATGTATACTGAAAAAAAAAACAAATCAGATGTAAAGTAATAAATGAAGTACATTGTTTTAAAATCCATATATTCTATATATTCAATTAAAAGATATCATTCAATAACAAGGCTTGAGTTATAAGTTTAAATAATGATTTAAAACTTACAATTAATGTCTATTTATAAACATTTACATAAAATATGAAAGAATTTAATATAAATTAAATTTGTACAGATCAAGCTACCTCCATCAACTCCAGGATCAACATCTCCAATGATGTCTCCAAAGATCACCCCAACATCCAAGGGGGTAGAAAATGCTAAGAAAAGGCTCAGAGCATTCTCCATTCAGAAGAAAACTCCTATAACTTCAGTGGCAGTTCCCAAACCTGTTACCACAGGAAGTGCGTAATCTTTTTCTAAGATATATAGTTATTTAATAAACCAAAAACATTCTTTCTATAAATGCTGGCCAATATTAGCTAACCTATGTCTTAAATATCTAATAAATATAATGGTATCTAGTTTGAATTTCGTATTTTCTAGGCTCAGTAGGATCCCCTTTACAAAACAAAATATATCTTTATTTATTTTATTTTTATATATTATTATTTTTTATTTCTATGTGCACTTTACTATAATCTATATATATAAATGGTGGAGACTCATATTGACATATTACATCTCCAAAACTTATAGAATTGAAATTTGGAATGGATATTTCATTCACAGCATCGAAGTCTACAAAGAAAGGATATCACAGTCACAGACACATTTGAGTGATAGTCCTCTTATATAGGTCATTTTTACGTATTTTTTATTTTAAATGCAGATAATGATTAGTGAAATAACATTTTTTTTTTTAACTTGAATTTTGACTAAGATGTTGCAAATATTGTAAATTTTCCATATTTACAATGACTTGTTCAAATATTTGACCAAGGTAAAATAAAACTGGCATTTCTGAGTTACTACTAAACTATAGCTGCATTTTTTCAGATACAACAGTATTAATCGGGAAACTGAATAGTGTAAAGGTTACTCCTAAACATGATGACTCTACTGTTGAACAAAAAAAGCCTCCTAGACCACCAAAACCAGGCACAAATAAGAGAAGTACACAAGGTATTGGTTTTATTGCATTTTTATTAAATTAAAAAAAATATTTAATAGATCTAGTATTAGAATGCTTAAAACATTAATTTAGAAGAATCTAATAAAAGATAAACTGATATTCTTGCTACTTACAATGTTTACAGTAAAGATATTGAGGCTTTATTACTCAGAAAAATAGTGACAAAGTTCTTTTCTTCTGTCTGATTTTAATACAAGGTCAGATTTGATTCAAAATAAACTTAATTTTTTCTATGTAATTACATAATTCTTATTTTTATTTAGTTATAATCTGTGACACTTACATATGTATATTGATAAAAAAATATTATGAATCCTCAGGGTTTATACTTTGTTTTAACAAAATAGTAACTCATTAATACTGTTTAGTGAGTTTTGTGGCAACTAAACAAATTATTCCATGAGTAATCATTTTAAACATATATACTTCACACATATATACTAACCAAATTACACCATGTAAAATACCACATACGTTAACATGGAACCAAATAATATGATTTGTTTTATATAAGTATTTAGTTTATGAAAATACTGACATATAGTTAACATGGCAGATTAAGAATTTATCAAAAAATAATTTCTTTTCTTTGTTCTATAGATTATGTGGATCAACAGAAAAAGACATTATCAGAGATTGAAGATATGAAGCGAAAGATGGAACTTGTTGAGTTGGGCATCCCACTGGGGCTAATCTGCCCCAGTCCTCACAATTACAAAGCCATGCCAACAAAGGCCATGCCACCAATTAAATCATTTTTAGGTATGGAGAAAGTGTTGATATTTATATGATTGTTTCTGCTTGAATCCCTTTCTACTTTCCAACTTTTAATTACATACTAACCCATAAATGTGTTAACCTATTAAAAATGAAATATCAATAAAATAAATCCAAATTTTTATTATTCAAGATATACTTTGCTTGACTTAAAACTCTTGATTATAAGTTCACTACATTTTACATGTGACTTTGCTCACATTAATATTGATTTTGTCAAATAAACAGACTGATCCAAGAAAAAGTTTCATACAAAGTTTATCCCTCTCTTTACCCTACTTCCAATAGGGTTTTCGCGAGACAAATTAGCTTGTCACTGTTTCTAGGTTTCTATCTATCTCTATGCCAAAATTCATCATAATTGATTCTGTGGTTTAGACATGTTGAAAGAATAACAAACAAACTCTCTATCACATTTATAATATTAGTTAGGATTTATAAAACAATTACAGTGTTTTTACATTTGCATTATTCCTTAAAAAACTATGCTATGTTATTAAATATAATACATTCTACCTTTGAAGAAAATAAGTAACAAGAAATTTGTAAAAATAATGGTAACAGTTATCATTACTTCCATTTACAAACATTGATAACTAATTTTCCGTTGTCAGTGACTTTCAATTAATATAATCTATTCTTATTTTATAATAAGAGATGAATTTGTGTAGAAACAGATACATAATAACCAATTATTGTTCCTTTGAAGAAAATGAGTACAAAAGCTACTGCTTTGTAAAAATAATGGTAAAAATTAATATTCACTTCCATTTACAAGCATTGCTGACAATTCATTTATGTCATGAATGTCTTAATTAGTAAAATATTTTTTATGTAACGGATCAGATGTTTATGTTGAAACACATACATGTTAAACAATTATTCTTCCTATGAAGAAAGTGAGTAAAAAATGCTAATACGTAACAGTAATGGTAAAAATGAATATTACTTTCACTTACAAGTATTGTTTAATGTTAACAATTTATTTATGTTATGAGTGCATTTCTATTAATATAATTTACTTCTATTGTTATGAAGGAGAATTTTGTATATAAACATGTATGTATTAACTTATTTACTTAACACATTTGCATTTTTATTTTGCATCGGGCTATGGTGTCATTTTTGTTTTGCATCCCTTGTTTGCTTACTAATTGTGCATGTAAAAGTGGGTAAGACACGCGCTCGTCTGCTGGCTTCACGGGCTAAGAATTCAACACAGCTTCGTTCAAGCCGCGCTTGCATCATGCCTGTGAAACCTCTGCGTAGTAAGTACTGTTATCATCAGATTACAAATTTCATTACCGCTATGTTTTCTTTGGATGTTATAAAAAAATGTGTGGTTTGAAAATGTGTGCTCTGTTGTTTGTTTTTGGATGGTACATACGGTATTTTTGTCTGTCTCGATCGCTAACACCATACGCTGGGTGTAATACTTAACGTAGTGGTACGTTTAGGGGTATTGTGTTTTTTGATTAGCTGGTGTTATATCCAACAATCTAGATAGCCACTTGTTCTCAACTGGGTAGTGACTACTATTTACGTGGTTATAATTCCGTTGCAGTGACACTTGTTTTGTCACGTTTCGGGATCAGTCAATGGTCGAAATACTTGAAGGTAAAAATACCACCGACAATCTCATATAGATCGCTGATCTCTCATTAGTCATTGTACCTTCATTAATGTCGTTACGATAAGGGTTCCCAAAATGTTGATTATCTGAACTCACAATTGCCGCAGCGTTCAAGGAAACCAGTTAAAAATTCGTAATTAAACACAAATAAAATTATGAAATTATTTTGAGGTAGGTATACAGGTAAATACCCACAGACCAACAATCTATACATGCAAACAAATGTTCAAACACCAAATAAAAGAATTAAACATGTTTAGGCTTATATTCTACCGATGTTAGCTAGTCAGACGGGTATTAGAAAACCCTTTATTATCGTTCAATGCTGTATTAATATGTAATAATAATTTTTAATGCGCACAATTACAGAAATTTCGCCTGAAGTTTTTTTTTATAAAAATAATTCTAACAAATTTGCTGACTTTATTGCTTGTGCTTGTGTAAAATTACAGTGCAGTCAACTTACACCTGCAAAAAGAAACTAAACATTGTCTTAATTTTTCTATTCATTAATTACAGATTCTGCAAAAGTTGACGAGATAATTCTCGAAGCTAAAAAAGCGAGAGCTGAAGGGAAAAAATTTAAATTTGACTATCAAAAACTTTTACCTGATTATGATAACCCTTTTCAAAGGAAAAAAGAAGAATCTGCAATTACCGACAGAGATAGAAAATCAGGAGATCGCGATCATAAAAACAAAAGCAAAGATAGAAGAAAGAGTGATAAGTATGACAGGAGCCATTCGTACAGAAGAGTGGATAAAGGCAAATACAGGGACGATCGTAACAAACCAAGAGAAGATAAGAAACATCGAGAAAAAGACGATAGGAAAGAGAAAGAAACGCAAAAAGATACTACACAAAAAGATACAAAGGCAACCGATGTGAACTTGAATGATTACTTAGTTTGTGATAGTTGGTCTTTAGATAATGAAGACAAAAGTAATTCCAGTCCCAAAACCGATGATTCTGTAAAAGCAAAGGACATACCTTTACCAAATGAAACTACTATTGATTCGACAGAAGAATTAAAAGAATTAGAAAACGTTTCTAAAATCGAAAAATTGAAACCGGTAATTGATTCTTTCGAATACGAAATAGATCCTAATGAAGATGAAATTTTGGATATATTCGATAACTCATCTAGTTTAGATAAATACTCTAAGGTAACAACTAGAAAAACCGAATTGTACGATTCGCCGGTGCCTTTAAAACTATTTGACGATAATACTATGTCCAAAGATGGTTCGGATGTGAATGATGATAAGTTTCTACAGTCGGTAATAAATGAGATAAAGGGTGATGATACGTGTGATGATATAAGCCATGATAAAGGTTTGGTGGAATACGAGGTATCTCCGCCTAGAGACAGTGAGAGCCAGAGCGATATGCGTGGTTCGGTGACACCAGAATTAAAAAGCTTAAATTCTAGTCAAAGGAGTGATTATTCAGACAGTTATAGATCAGTAGAAAGTGGTTACAAGTCTACTGAAAGTGGATATAAGTCTAATGTTAGCGTCGACAGTCAGTTCATGGTGTCTACAGACAGAGAATTTCAAGGAAATCTCTCAAGGTCAACAATGAATTCTTTAGAGACTTGGAGTTTTGTGCTTAAGATATGCCAGCCGTTACTATTCAGGCATGACAAGAACAATTGTTACAAGTTAGTTTACTTCCTTTTATATTTTGACTACACATATGCGTACATTCATACAATCACTCCCGTACATATACTCACTCACCCACATACACACACGCTTGTACCCACAAAAAAAAACACATATTTCTTAGTCTGTAATATTTTCTCTACATTTTATTTCACTACTGTGGGATCGACAGATACAGCAAATATCTATACCTAGTCAGAGACAAATCAGCTGCCAAAATACAGGAACCCTTAGTTTGGTAGCCTGATGGTCATAAATCGCGTGATATTTGGGTTTCCTGTTTAATTGTACTATCTAATATAATATATCATTCTACTATAATTCTTCTAAAACATATATAGGTTTTGACTAAAACAAAAAATTTTAAACCCACGATTCAAATTCGACACGATTGACACGATTCAAAAATTATTTAATAAGTTAATAAACTTTTTTGTATTGAAAAAAAAAATCATTGCCTTTATTGCTAATGACGTGATGTTAAATAGTTAATGGTTTTTGTCAGTAATTACTATATCAAATACAACAAGAATGTTTGAAATCTGGCTAGTTCCTATGATTAGCGTGTTCAAACAAGGAAACAATGAAACTTTTCTTTTTAAAATATTAATATAGATATGAAAGTGGCATCTAAAGAAAAACATTCAGACGAATGTGATTATTCTTTGTTACTTATTTGGCAAAACAAATTAAATATATCATCAAGGATATCCATGTTTTCACATGTTTACACACGATTTTACTTAAGAGTGAGTTTTATTAATAATAGGGCCAAGCTGCGATACTTCTGGCGTCATAAAATTTTATTTAGGCCTATTGTACATAATATTGGTTGGAGTTTGCAATATTTATTGTTTGCCAGTACATCTCTCTGTTCAGTTGTCACTCTGTTCAACAGTTTTAACAAAAATGTCAATATCTGGTTAAATTCTTGTTTAAATCCGTACGATTTACAAGATATATCTTTGTATATAAACAGGTCACCAGTAAATAAGATATTTACTTGACTTTGGAGCGATAATGGCTCAGTTGGTGGCTTGTATGGATGCTTCGTCAATGGACGTGAGTTCGGACTCGTGTAAAAGCAGGGTTGTAGAGTGTTTTCTGATGCTTGTCTTGTTAGCTACTACCCCCAATTTGAAAAACCGCTACAATAGGTGTGTTTCCACAGATGCTCTTGAGACCTAGTCAATTCACTAGGCTTACTGTGTCGACCATCTTGGGCCACATAGTTACTTTACATCAGGTAATATTGTGGCCATACCATTGTGGCGACACTTTAAAACATTAACAAAATGAATGGCCCTAAACACGTGTTTTATCGTTTTAAAATGTAATCCTTTTCATGTGTGAAATAGGGAATGAAATTTTTCATTGATTCTTTTAATGAGATTACTTCAAAGCTACTAGAACTATTGACTTAAAATTTGCCATGACATAGAGACCTACTAAGAAGAAATATTACGATCCCGAGTAATTGACGGAAATAGGTAATCAGTAAGATTTTTTTTTACTTTAAACTTTTGCAGGGAAACTCAGACTACTCCAAAATTGTGGTACACGGAGAACCCTCGTTGCTGTAACTGCGTGAAGGACCGGTCTACAGTCTACGAGGAGTTGGAGATGTACAAAATGAATCTAGTTGATCGGGTCTATGGATGTGATCAGTTAGTTTCTTTTAGTTACTCATTATTTTTTAAATCTGTATATATGTGAACCGATAACATTGCTTATTTTTAAGGAATACTACATACATTTAGACTTTAATTTGGCACACTAGTTTGAGATTTGGTATATATTAATATTTCTACTGTTGGTGTTTAACATAGCCAGATGTAAAGTAGTCCCACAGTAGAATTTGTTGTTTCATACATACCAATACTAAAGTGCTTCAAGCTTTAATGTTAACTTCTATAACAAGATTAATAACTACATTTCCGATTTGCTGAAAAATAAGTTCAAGGATCATGTTAAGCAAGATTTACCATTCAAATGTTATATTATTCGATGGATCATTATAAGAATGATAGTGATGTCTGGAAATGTTTCAATCTCTGTATATGACAATTTTATGGTAAATATTTCTCAATGGCTAGAATATTATTCGAACCCGTCTAGTGTTTGACATTCGAAATTGCCTTGTTTGGTCCTAAATTGAACATAGTAATTTTAATTTCCGTTTTGGTTGTTAGATTGTCCTATGCAGTGCTAATATATTTAACGCTAATTATTGCATTATTTTTGATCTAGGATACCGGATACACCATTCCCCGGATTCCGGTCGTGGTATCCGAAGTCGATACAGTTCTTGGCTGAGCATTGCGCTGTTCAGCTGGCTCCTGAGGACGATTGGGAGGCAGACGACAGCCAAGTGGAACCAAAACGAAGCAACCGAGGGTCCATGACGCCACAGAAGAACGAAGAAGTATACCTTGACAGGGAATATCAAAAGTAAGTCATCCTCCAACCTCCAACAAAGTTGAGTTTTATATGTTTTTCAGCGAAATGCTTCCGTGGAACGGCGACGGCAAATAAATACTTGGTCAGAAAAAAAAGGAGATAGAGAAAAACAATAAATTCTGAGAGATCGATTTTAATATATATATGTGGAAGTCAATACAAGCTTCCTCTTATGTTAAAATTAGGTCAATATCGCCTTGAATGCCAGAATATCTTACATAGCTTCAAGGTTCATACAAGATGGTATCCATTTTGTACGATAAAGTTGCAATTTTATGTTTTACAATGAAATGATTACGTGAAAGGAATGGCAATAGGTACTTGGTCGAAGAGAGATAAAGACAGATTAGAATAAAAAACTTAGAGAGATAAATGTCTGTGGAACACATCACAGGTTCTCTATTATTTTACAACACTGGAGTATTGTACAAAGCTTCAAGATTCATACAAAGCTTTTGCAAGATGGTGACTTTCATGGTACAGGTTCATGCAAGCGTTGACTGATGTCTCGGAACATAAAGCGGACAACTCTCGCAGTACGACGCCCGTGGCTATGGAGAACAAAACGGAAGAGGTAGAAGAGAAGAGAAAAGCGAAGAAGAGGTTCAGTAGCGAAGGTTGGAGTCAAGAGTCGGATGTAGAAGATGAAATTGAAAAGAGGTGTATAGTCCGTTTTACTTTGTTAAAAAGTATTCGTTTTCTTATATAATTTCTATAAATATGACGATATACTTTTTTCCTAAATGTTTTTAGATTTTATTTTCTTGTAATTATTGTGTGACAATGGTTTTGAATAGTAACCGTATTTCGTTCATAAAAATAGAAAAATGTAATTCTAGCTTTTCCTGAACTTTCTAGACTTTCAACAAATATTTCAAGATTATTTTTCTATAATAGCTTGAATGAATTATTGCTAACATTTATAGATGTATCCATATTAGACACCCATACAGTAAGCGATGATAGCTCAGTGGTAGCGTTTAGGAATGCCGCGTCAAGGGACGTTGAGTTCAAATTCAACCACCTACAATGAGCATGGTGGTAGAGATTTTAATAGTGCCCACCTGGATAGCTACCACCCTCAAGTTGAAAATCTGCCGCGAAATACCATAAGGTGTGTTCTGACAGTGGCACTTGAGATCCAGTCCCTAGTATAAAAAGCCGGCAACGCATCTGTGATTACTCTGGTGTTGTTGGTATCTATGGACGGCGGTAATCACTTACCATAAGGTGACACTCTTGCTCGTTTGCCTCCTCTTAGATAAAAAATAAACATTTAATTCTTTTTATGTATAATATATAATCAAACCAAAATATTTAATTGATAAATATATATAGTAGTTTCTAGGTAAATTACTAGACTAAAAATTTATGTTTTCCTTGATAGTAAAAAGTTGAAGCTTGACAAAGAGAAACAGAGAAAAAGGAAACATTCAACATCTTCTGTGACCAGTAGCAGTGAAGATCACTCTAAGAAGAAAAAGAAGTCAACCAAGAAGAAGGTGATTGTTACCCATACTAAAAACACAAAGTTTGTAAAATATTCATTGACATAAGAAAGTATAAAATTATTAATCTATACACCGTCCGTTTGAAATAACAAAATCATAGCTTTTTACCAAACGATTCAGAAAGTATATACGCATTGTATATTTACTGATAACAAAAGTCTAAAATTGAAAAAATAATGTCTGTCTATCTGTTTCTTGCGTTTAGTCTCTGAAATGGTTGTATCTATTTCGGCGAGACTTTCACTGGTAGAAAGGTGGTTTTATATGATATATTTTAGATTATTTACAATATATTCGAGCGGCCTAGTCAAAGGATATGTATTATAAACTACAAAATATTTTCACTTTCTATGCATTATTTTAGGAACTACTTAAAATTTGAGCCATACAAGTACGAAGCGATGGTAGTGTGTGTAGTTTGTGTCAAGAGACGTGGGTTCTAATCCAACCACCTACAATGAGCTTGAGCTTTCGGTGAAGGAAGATATTGTGAGAAAATCATAGCATGGTGGTAGGGCTTTTTCTGATACCCGCCTGCCTAGTTACCTCTCTCAAGTTGAAAATCTGCCGCCAAATACCAATAGGTGTGATCCGGCAGTGGCACTTGAGAGCCAATTCCTCCAAAGGTTTATCGTGTCTACCAACTGGTGCCGTATCGTCACGTAAGATCAGGTGAGATTATGGGCACAACGCTAAGGCTTAACTATATAAAAAAAAAACAATTCATAATTTATTACCACCTTGACTTGATTAAATTATGTATATGCAAATTTTGTTCATAATTTTATTTCAATACATTTAACAGGAGAGTAAAAAATCAAAAGCATCAAAACGTAGGCGGCTCAGTAAGAAGTATCTAAAGAGGTTAAAAGAAAAACAGAAGAAGAAAAAAAGATTGATGAAGCTAGTGCAGGACTCTGATGATGAGGACGATGATGATGAAAAGGGTAAATATTAAACAAAATAACATGTAAACAAATGTATTAAACCTCTGACCTACAAATTACAACATAAAGAAAAGAAAGAAAGAAAGTACCTGTTAAGAGATATGATACGCCCACCCTTTCTCGCTTCCCTTTTTTAAAATACACATATCTCTATCACTATCATAAACCGGCGATTAGCGAGTTATAAACGTCAAATTTATCTGACCTCTCAGAGCCGCCATTATCTCGAAAATTCGTATTCGCTACCGGACTAGATTAAATTGATGGTTCCTTAGCTGAGAGCGAGACAGACTTTGTTCTCTTTCTAAGGAAATGAACGAGACGGGATGCTACGCTACAAGCCGTATGTTTACGGCTTATAACTTCGAATTACATTTGATTTTGAATACTACTTAGTATGCATTACAATCGAAAATACTTAATTACCTTTCGCCTACATATGGCACTAAGTTCTTACGTAATATGCCAATTCCGAAAGGGAAGCCGATGGGAATAGGGTTATATGGAGTCTTCGCCACTGATACTGATACACTTGAGTTATCCCAATAGTAATTAACAAACCAATACAATTCCTTTAAATGTATCATTTATTTGCAGAACATAAACGAAAGGATAAGAAATCAAAAAAGAAGAAACAGCAGAAGATAAAACATAGTAAGCAGAAAAAGAAGAAATCGAAAGCTAAATCATCCAGTAGTTCGGAATCTTCGTCCACCAGCGAAAGCAGTTCTTCCGAAACCGACTCAGAACTGGAGAAGAGAATTAAGAAGAAGAAGAAAAACGAACAGGAGAAAAAGAAGAAACATAAAAAGACCGCTTCGGAATTCAAGAATGACGATCTTTTCGATGTTAATATACTGAACAATATAAAGGCAGAAAGAATAACAGATGATGAGATAACACCAAGAAAGAAACCAAGAGAAATTATAAATGTTAAGGAGTTGCAGAACGATTTTGTGGGTAATAATATACATATAAAGAAGGAGGTAGAAGAGAAAACCGTTGTTGATTCAAATACACATTCTCACTTGTCCAATAAGGAGTCACAGCAGAATGAAAAAGAACTAATTAGTATAGAAACAGATAATAACGTAGAAGAATTGAATAAGGATGTTGATGAACAAAATAACGTGGAAATAGAAGATAGTGTACAGCAGAACAATGTGGAAGATGAAGATAGTATACAGCAGAAGATTGTGGAAGAAGTAGATAGTGTACAACAGAAGAACTTGGAAGAAGTTGAAAGATTTGAAACAGTTTCCGAGATGAAAAGACTAGAAATTATTGGCAATAACAACGCGGAGCAATTGAAGGTGAGTTTGTATTATTAATGTACTGGCTTTTAAAGTATATTAGTACAGTGAAAAGTTAAGGTTTAGTGCGTGTATTTGAACTCATTAACTTAGACATGATGTTTGCATGCGCTACCATTGAACCATGCTTGTATCATTAACCCTTCATTGTATGATTCTTTCTTTCTGTTGGGAAAGTTAAATACTCAACCGCCCCCATAAATTCTATCTAATTAATGTGAAATATGTAAGAAAATAAATTAGACCTCAATTCATTTAATTTATTTTTCTAAATTTGGAGATGTTCTTGGTATTTCACAGAAAATTGCATCTAAAAGCCAATCGGGTAGACAATTTTCAAAATGTCTTAAAATCTTTGTTTGTAGTTCGAATGCAGAGCTTCCAAATGTAAACAATATGTTTTTTTTTCACCATGTAAGACATTTGGAAAGTGGCTGTATTCCGTTAGATTTCCTACAACAGTAGAAGACCCGTTTTCACTCTTTTATTATATTTAAGGCATGCCTTGCACTTAAAGTTACAACTTATTAAATTTGTCAAATAAATCTCTTAGATAAGTCTATAAATTAATGTCTTTCTCTTCCATAAATTAAAATAAATGTGTTAGATTAGCTTTTAATTATTGTTTTAATAGTTTAGGTTTTAGCGTTATGGCTATAATCTCACATGATCTTAATTGACGATACGTCCTAAGTTCGTAATAACGCTAAACCGGTGTACGAAAAATTTGTCTTTTTTTTTTCATAAACTCTAGCACTGAGTCAAAATGTAAAAAAAAAACTTTGGATAGTGTTGCCGCGGCTGATATTAAATATGTACTGAATTTAGGGCCGAAAATGTACTGAATCTGTAAAAGTGTAATGAATAGCGGGTAATAAAAAATTACGACGTCTAGAGCAGGAACTATAAATAACCAAGAGTCAATATATTTAAAGATTACATTTATTTATTCCGTTATAGTTTTCACCGCCTATCGATTTTTATATAGCGCCCCCTTGTATTACTTGAAATTTTAATCGCCCCCTCGGATATCCTCATCCTAGTGAGCACTAGGGGCTGGTACCGGCCACTTTGAGAGCCTATATCTTAGATTAAATCTATTTTTTGTCAATCAAGGAGTTTAAAGTAAAAGAAAAATGGATTAATAATGATATTGTAAACACACAGTATAAAGTAATTAAAAAACGGTATTATTTTTAATACTTTGTACGTTTAGTTTTAAAATCTCGCCTGATGCGAAGTGACGATGTGGGCCAAGATAGTGGGTACGCTCTGCCTAGTTAAGAAGGGTAGTGAAATAGTATTAAATGTCTTCCGCTAGTCCTGTTCCCAAGTTAAATAGAGTCGGCGTAATACGTTTTCTTCTTTTATAAATCTCTTACAGCTACCATCTCTATATTCACTCCTCGTTCTTTCATTTCATTCCTCACACACTGTATCCACTTTTTCTTTCTCCTTCCTCTTCCTTTCCATTCTTTAACATTGATATTCATTACATATCTCAACAAATGCGTTTCCTCTCTTGTCATGACATTTCCAAACCATGACAATTCCCTTTCAACTTCTCTAATAAGTCTCATATATACAATTTTTGACTTTCAATACCCAGGTACAAACAGCAGACGTGAACCAGAGCACACCACTCCATGGACCCGTAGACGAGTCCTCGCAATGCTCCTCCCAGGAGTCCACCAGCAAGGAGGTGTATGAGAAAGATGAGAGCCACCTCCGGCCCTCGTCCCAGAACTCCAATTACAACTTCAACGATGTGATAGCCAGCCACGGTTCCTATCAGAAGGAGGATCCCGAGGATAAGTTCCAGGAGGGATACGAGCAGGGCAATTATGAGATGTACGAGCAGTTGGCAATGGCATATCAGAGCGATCTCGATACTCAGGTTAGTAAAGTTTTTAAAGTGGCAACTTCTTTAGCGCGGTTTGGATAGGATTGCCATGTAAGTCGAACCTCGATAGGTTAAAAACCTCCAAATCTTAAAAAAATATTTTGTTTCCTTCTCTTCAAACACCAAAGCCTCCATTTTGTTAAGTCGAAAACTCTACTACTCGAATTTTTTTTGCGTCTCCCTTGATGTTCGACTTATAGAGGTTCTATTGTATATATAATTATCCTTCATTTTTTACAGGACTTTTACATGTAAGTGTATGTGAAATCCTATTGAAACTAAATAAAATCGCTACACCTTTTGTTACTACTAGAAATAATAAAGTTCCGTAGCATACTAGAAGAATCGAAAGTCGATTCGCTAATACACCATGAAACATGCCTATACCTAAATAACATAACCCCAAGTCAAAAACCAAACAAGTCCTAACACATTTTTTGAAGCGATGATAGCTCAGTGGTAGTCTGTCCGACTTCCGTGAAGGGACGTGAGTTCGAATCCAACCACCTCCAATGAGCTTGAGCTTTCGGTGAAAGAAAACACCGCGACGAAACCATAGCATGGTGGTAGTACTTTTTCTAATGCCCGTCTGGCGAACGACCACCCTCAAGTTGGAAATCAGCCGCCAAATACCAATAGGTGCGTTCCGGCAGCTGCACTTGAGAGCCAGTTCCTCCACAGGGTTAACGTATTTTTCAACTTAAGTTAAGGTGAGATTATGGCCATAATGCCTTAACTATATTTAAAAAAAAGTGGGATATATATATATATGTATTTTGGTGTATAGTTGAAGGGCGAGAGCGGGGAGGGGGAGCGTCGCATCGAGACGGTGGTGCGGGCGCGCGCGTGCGGGGAGATCAAGTGCGACTGGCGCGCGGGGGACCGGCCCCTGCTCACACACCATCGCCCTTCACGTTGGGGTCTGTATCCTTAACCTATACATTTTTATTTATTTATCACTTCGTGTGTGGAAGTCTAAATTAATTTAAAAAAAAAAAACGGCTGTTTTTGTAACTATTTTCAGTACAGCTTTGCTCCTATTGGTTCCGGTGATGTTGAATAGCCTGACAGTTCAGTTGATAGTAGCTGACAGTTGAACTGATACTGCATGACAGTTCAGCTGATAGTAGCTGACAGTTGAACTGATACTGCATGACAGTTCAGCTGATAGTAGCTGACAGTTGAACTGATACTGCATGACAGTTCAGCTGATAGTAGCTGACAGTTGAACTGATACTGCATGACCGTTCAGCTAATAGTAGCTGACAGTTGAACTGATACTGCATGACAGTTCAGTTGATAGTAGCTGACAGTTGAACTGATACTGCATGACAGTTCAGTTGATAGTAGCTGACAGTTGAACTGATACTGCATGACAGTTCAGCTGATAGTAGCTGATAGTTTAGTTGACAGTTCTGCTAACAGTTCAATTGATTACTTGATAATGCATTGAACTAATAAATTGTTTTTGGTAAATACGTCTAATTTTTCTCGTGAAATTATTAAAACATCAAATCTGTATTCGATATAATATATTAAATAGTATAGTATGACTATTATGTACCATAGTATTTTTATACTACTTTAGGCTTTAGTAAAAGTTACTCCTAAGGAAGCTCTAAACAAAAACGTTTACCGTCGCGTTTTATACAACTTATACTTACATTTAAGTCACGGTTAAAGAAGTATTCGAAAAAAAAGAGATTTATTATTGCATAATATACATGATAATACAAAGCAAACACAGATTATATAGTATTATGTCCAATAACACCCCATACTTATCTGCTTACTCCAGTATAACCTTACGGTATACACTGCAACACTGGTTTTCAATACGAGGCCTGTACCTGCGCAGACGTCCAGTCCGCGAATTGATGTGGTTTCAACATAAAATATAAATAGTATATATGCGATGATAGCTCAGTGGTAGCGCGTAGGAACGCCGCGTAATGGGACGTGAGTTCGAATTCAACCGCTTACAATGAGCTTGATCTTTCGGCGGAGGAAAACATCGTGAAGGAACCATAGCATTTTGGTAGGGCTTTTTCTGATGTGAGTTTCGGAAGTGGCACTCGAGAGACAGTCCCTCCTATAAAGGTCGGCAACGCACCTGCGAGTCTCCTGGTGTTGTGGGTGTCCATGTGCGGCGGTAATCACTTACCATCAGATGACACGCATGCTCGTTCCACAAAAAAAAAACATAATGTAATAAAAATGAAAATATAAACATACACACAATATGAGTGCAAAACCTTTAATTTGAGGTCGTTTATGATCCAGGTTTGAAGCCGGGCGAGGTGAATATCGTGCTGACCGGAGGCAGCAACGCGCCCGACCAGTTCCCCGCAAGCTCAGTGGTGGAACCGGAGCCGGTCTACCAGATACAGAGTCTCGCTAACAGATCCGACAACTGTAACATCAGGTAATACCATCATACCAGGAATCGATGATGGCTTAGTTGGTAGTGTATACGGACGCAGCGTCAAGGGACGTGATTTCGAATCCACTTGCATTGTGCTGGAGTGCACCGAAAGGTGAAGGAAAACATTGTGATGAAACTATATCGTCGTGGTAGAGCTTTTTCTAATGCCCGCCTGGCTAGCTACCACCCTCAAGTTCAAAATCTGCCGCCTAATACCTATAGGTGTGTTACAGCAGTTGCACTTGAGAGCCAGTTCCTTCACAGGTTTAGAGGGTCCAGCTTAGGCCACATCGTCACTTATAATCAGGTGACATTGTGACCATAACGCTAAAACCTTAACTATTAAAAATATATATGGGATAGTGTTATGTATCCGACTGTATTCCAACCACCATACACCAAGTGTAATACCTAAATAGTAGGCTTAGTCATTTGCCGTCACAGTTGCCCTGTTTTGATTAGTCATGTTTGATTATCAGCCAATATACATCCAACGGCACTGGCCAAGTTCTATTTTTTTACTACTGTTAACAGAAAGATGATTTTCAAACTTGTAGTTAATGTTTGCTGTTAAGTTAGTAAACTAAATAAATAAGTTAAAATAAATTGTATTTAAATGTAAGGAAAAATGTGTAACTGTTAGCCGAATCAATAAAAAAAAGGGATGACTTTCTAAATACTCAATCAAAGAATTTTATTTCAACACTAAATCACGTGATCAAATGATCTTAAAAACATGTGGGAATAAACATCAATGTTGTGTTTCAAATGTATGTGTTTTTTTAAGTTTTTAACACATATCGTCGATTTAGAATATATACATTTTTTGTTTAACCTTTACGGTAACGATTGTGGACATAAGTTGGTTAAGCTGGCAGATTGCAATCTGCTTTTCTTTTGTAATGTTGTTCTTGCTGTTTTTTTTTTGTAATGTATGTACAGTGACGTCACTTTATCGACCTATAAAAAATACGTTCTTCTTCCTTACATACCATTTTATGCCAATATTTTTATATACTCTAGCAGTCTTATATACTCTTATATACTCAATACCACACCACATATATTGTTCTTTTTATGTGACACATCTATTGTCGCGCCTTGGAAGCGGATTAGACACTTATGCCGTGACAGCAACTGCATGTCTCGTTCACTTATGCCGTCACGTTTTTTCTGTGCCGCCTCTTTTGTTGGTCTGTTAATATCTATTATATAGTCTTTTGAATATACCGCCATAGACGTTATTTTTTACGTGAGATTCCTACTGGCGTGTCTTGACAATAAATTGGTTCACTTGCTGTGACGTAAAACGGCATGACGCTCGCTTACGCCCCTTCTGTGTCGGCTCTTTCGTTACTTGATACTTTCTTTATTTTTTTTATTGATTATAGATTCTAATATTGACTAAATAGTTTCACATCTCCCGAGCGTCCCGTGAAGGCCAAAAATTATTTTTATTAAGTATTATTACATTATTTAAAAATAAGGGTTTTTTAAATCAGTAACATTAGAATAGATTTTTTCTTTGTTAAAGTTACGATGAGGCCTACATGGACACGTACGGAGCCCTCGACCGCCTGCAGTACGGGGACTGCTTCTCGGAGACCGTGTCCTCTGACCCCACCAGGGTCCAGAACACCACTACCACCACCACCACGGCGGCCAGCAGTTCCACCATCAGTTCCCTTGACGAGAGGATCTCGCAGGTCCTCCAAAACTCCGGTCAGTACTAGGTTTGAACTAAATTGGTACATTAAAAAAGCCAAAATTGATCAGTTTTCTTTGTCTTTTTATTATGGAGTTTATATGTATACAGGGAATTTTGTCATTGTCAAGTGTGAAGGACTTTTATAAAATCATTGAATGGACAGAAAGTAATAACCAAAATGTTATAGCTCATTTGGTAGTGTGTACGGATGCCGCGTCAAGGGACGTGAGTTCGAATTCATTTGCAATGAACTTGAGCTTTCGGTGAAGGAATCCATCGTAATGAAACCATAGGTTGGTGGTAGAGCTTTTTGTAATGCCCGCCTGGCTAGCTACCACCCTCAATACCTAAAATACGTATAGGTGTTTTCCGACAGTTGCACTTGAGGTCCAGTCCCTCCACTGGGCTTAGCGTGTCCACCATCTTGGGCCACATCGTCACGTCTATATAAAAAGAAACGAACCCAGAACACTTGGATGCGACAAACCGCTTCGTGTTATATCATATCTATCATAATTGTAGTGAAACCAGATACAAATAAAATTTTATTATTAAAATTGATTTATAAGACACTAGATGTGTTCGCGACTTTGTTCTCGTGTAACTAAACAACATTTAACAATTTGCGCCCGTTTTTGTAATTTTTTTTTCAATACTGCTTTACTCCTGTTATTGCTGGCGTGATATTAAATAGACTAGAGCTTTCTTCAATGATTGTTTTATCAAATTTAATAAGAATCTCAATTACTTAATATTATAATAATATAGATAAGAGATATAAAACAACACATTACAAGAGAACTGATTATCCGATTTGTTCCAGTTCTCAGTGGGATCGCTAAAGAGGCAGAAGATACGGAAACAGACAAAGATGGACCCGAAAAAGGAATATTGATCACGTATGTTATTTTTTAATTCTCTCTATCACCTTTCTTGCCGCCGTGAGTTTAATATACACGGAGCATGATTTTTTAAGTCGCTACACAAACCCCCTCCACAGTTTTAGTAGGAAAGTGACGAACATCTTAGTGTTATGTGAACCCTAAATTTTGTTAAAGATTTACCTTTATGGCCACAGTCTCACCTGATGTTAAGTGACGACGTAGCCGGAGATGGTGGTGGCCAGAGATAGATGGGAGCCGGGAGACGGAAATTGGCTACTTTTTCTCGCGAAATTTGTATCGGAAGTGGAGTAAACATAGGGATAAAATTTGTATGAAACTTTTTATTGCAGCATCCAATTTGTGTGACAAAATCGATATTAACGCGAAGCCGCACGTAAAATCTAGTAATTTATTTAAGGCCTTGATTCTGGGCGATGAAAAACATTATGTTGAATTGTTATGTATATATATACATATGAATTTTATACATTAATGTTTTATATATCTGTGAGACATAAAAATGAGTCCAAATCTGCCATTCTAGCCTATTGGTAAATCCACCAGTGTCCCCTACAGATAATTGTTTATTTTCCAGTAAACCGACAGTGACGTACGAGAGCGCACGAGGTAACAAACGCGTCAGTTTCGCAGACGGATACAAACCCGGGCAGGACTCCGACGTCGAGGAACCGCCTGTTAAAAAGGTCTGTTTGTTTATACTGTTACCCATTATCTATATATAAATACTACCTGACCCGACAAACTTTGTTCTGTCTTATAAATGATCGCTAGTGAATAATTTGGTTGTTTTAAAATTTGAGAGATTGAGGGTAGGAGGGTGAGTATTTAGGGTTGTATGTATTTTTAATGCCATATCATTAAAAATAACCGAAATTGTGAAAATAAATAAAAAAAAAATTTCGGTGTTGACCACTGTTATCACTTACGGTTACGAAAAATAGATTTAGACCAATACTCAGACCTACCGAATATATATGTAAAATTTCATAAAAATCGATGACACCGTTTCATAGAAGTATGACAAGTAACATTGTGACACGAGAACTTTATATATAAGATTAAAGACGTTGGTTGTCTGTCTCATCAACGCACAACCGAAACTACCAATGCTAGGAATATAAAATTAGGACAGTAGCCTATTTTTAGACGTAGAAGATATTCACTAAGAAACGATTTTCATTATATATACTAGGGTGGCACAAAAAGGAATATTTACTTTCCGAGTCTCTTACAAAAACTTAATAGAAATCTTGAGCAGTGCCCTTTAAATATTAAAATATCGACTTGGAAATTTCAGAATTCTAATAATAAATAGTGAAATGAAGAGAAAAAAATTACGTAAACGATTTTCGAAGATTTTGAATATTGTTACAAAATTTTGATGCGGCATCAAAAATGCATATATTTTTTACACTTTGAAGGTGCTCTTAAAACATAACATGCTGTCTTGTTGCTACCATTGGTGGTAGTGTAATGTTAAATAGCTTAAAGCCTTCTCAATAATTAGTCTATTAAATACAAAATGAATTTTTGAAATCTGACTGGTAGTTTCTAAGATTAGCGCATTCAAGCAAACAAACAGACTTTTCTCCGCTTATTAATATTAATATAGAATTCATTATATGTTTGTATCTTGTAAGTACTGTCAAAAATCAACAAAGCGTTTGTATAGGAACCATGTCAGGTAGTTCCAAGTTTAAAGTGTTCGATAATTGTACTATGGTATTAAGGCTATTAAGCTAATATATAGAGCCGCCAAATACCAATAGGTGCGTTCCGGCAGCTGCACTTGAGAGCCAGTTCCTCCACAGGGTTAGCGTGTCTGTCAACTTGGGCCGTAACGTCACTTAAGTTAAGGTTAATACTGTTATAAACTTTAGAGATTAAATTCTCTAAGCAATTTTGAAATCCTTTTTTTTTTAAATGTCGTTAGTGATATTTTTAGATGAATTTATTGATTTTGATACAGTTTGCAGTTTTCGAATAAGATTTACGAATACATCAACTAATATACGTAATCAGGGAAAATGTATCGATTCAAAAAATATATTTTTTGCGTGTCTAATATCTTGGGCCACATCGTCACTTAACATCAGGTGGGATTATGGTAATAATGCTTAACGTATTAACCAGAGAATAAAGTATATATATATATATATATATATATATATATATATATATCTCGAGTAACTGTAACCGGTCACGTTTGTGTATGTGCAGAGGAAGAGGGTGAGACGCGTGGGCTGCGCGTGGCCCTGCCCCGCCTCGCACCCCGACCACGTGCCGCTGTGGGACGCGCTGCCCCCGCCCCCGCCGCCCCCGGGCTCCCCGCCACATCGCCACCAACACCAACACCAACACCAACAGCTCCTCAACACCAAATACGGTAATACATTCTCTTTTATATTGTCTCCTGTTAACATAACCCACAAACACACACATTGAGATACACAACTCAAGAACACACACACACACACACACGCACATACTTATACTTTGTATTTTATAACCATGAAAAATTGATGAAAAAATGAAAATGAAAAAGTCCAATCTAAAATGATGACTAATGAGAAATTGGTTACCGTTTAAGAAAACACAATTTGTCGATTTCTAATTCATTTTTAAAATTGTTTTTGTTTTATTGTGTCATTGTCAAAGTGCAAAAAATGTACTTTGGTAAACTTGTGGCATGTAATGACAAGATGCTAGTGTAAAACTCTGAGAACGAAAACGAATGGAAACCACGTGATATATTTAGTTGTTGGTTGCTTCTCATACATTAAAAGCAATTTTATTCAATTTACTCCCTAATTATCAAGTCCAATCTAAATTGCGGATAGATTCAATTTTATTGCTTTTTGTTAGAGAAATCGAACAGCGATGTCCAACCACTTCTATAGAGACGAGCACTAAAATGACACTACGTTTACCACAGACTCTCACTTGTTAATAAAAAAAACTTCAAATATTTATATAAAAATTATCATTTCAGATCCGACGGTGTCGTTACTAAACTTCATGCCGCCAGAACCACCTCCCGGTATCCTCACGTTCTAGAACGTACTGTATCGCTCAGTGATTCTGTATTCATTTTCTATTTGAATGTAATTAATTATATGTGTAAATACACGATATATATTTAAGCTTTTATTTCTAATTGTGATTTTATTTCTTACACCTGATTATGCGGACAGAATTAGCGGTGTCACAAGAAACTATATAAAAAAATATTAGTTAAAAAAAAAACTAATAAACACTTTTTTTATAGAAAAGTGAACTAAAAAAAATGAAAATAAGTTTTATAAATTTAAATTAAGAATAGTGTTAAAAATTTCAATAAACATAAATTAAGAATAGTGTTAAAAATTTCAATAAATATAAATTAATAATAGGGTACATAAAAAAATGTATTTATTCAGTTTTCTATAAAAACCGTGTTTTTAGTTTTTTTAAACTATTATTTATTTTCTACTTTTTAGTTTACTTTATCTATAAAAGCTTGTTTTTTAATATAAAAAAATTAAAATTAAGTTTCTTGCCTTATCGACTATAGATGAAAATTATATAAATAAACAAAAATCTTATTTTGCAAATTGAAAAATGGAATAATTTTATCAAATTAGTGTATTGTCATCGGTCCTCGATAAATCTACAAAGTTTGAATGAAATCTGGCCGTTAGTTAAAGTGGGTTAAAATCGCGCCCAGAGGAGTCGGTTACAAACATACAGGTGAAGTTAATAATAAGAATAAAAAGCGTGTAAAAAGAAAAAAAAAACTTTAGCCGCGATTCGATAGTTGGACGAGAAATGAGAGGGAAATGTCATGGCCTTCTCAAGTTCAGGCACATTTCGTTGGACGGGAGAGAAGAAAAATGTAACGTAGAAAGGAGTAAGAGTAATTTGATCTGCGATTTTTTTGCAATGATTGTGCCGGTATACCAGTCTATAAGATACGAGAGGGATTGCGTAATTTTTAGAATTTCTATTCTAGAACTTAATTTTTCACCTCTTCGGCGCCAAAACCACTAATCTTTAAGGTAACTTTCTATTAAGTACTGTTGACGGACGTTCTCGTGTTGATATAATTATATAGGATTGGTTTAGAACTTGACAAGGCATAACATGCCAACTAGCAAGGTTTGTAAATTATTTTTATGTGCGGATTTACACATTTGCCGTCTATAGACTATTCAAATTAGCCGCGCCAACGGATCAGTCACACCTGCTACCCAAATTATAGAAAACCTAGCTGTGAGCGTGATTTCGTTCGCGTGGAAATAAAGTTTGTTAAATAATTTTTGCCCGTTTTTGTAACTTTTTCAATTTAACTTTTTTCCTATCGGCAGTTGCGTGATGTTAAATAGCCTAAAGCCTCCCACAATTATTGCTCTACCAAATACATGAATTTTTAAAATTCGACTGATTGTTCGTGAGATTACTGCGTTAAAACAAACACACTTTTCCGCTATATAATATTATTATAGTTTACAATTTACATTTATAAGACTTTGGTTCTATGTGGTGAAACATATTGCTCGTTGGATTATTTGTATGGACCTTAACAGAATTTAGGTATAAAAAAATGAGATACATTTACTTTCTGTAAGATATAAACAGAATTTTACCCCAAATTTGCCACCCCTAAAATCAGACGCCCTAGGCCCCAGCCTACTGGTAAAATCCATCACTGTATGTTGACAATTTGATATTTAAAATCTTGGTTTTCTTTGGTTATCTAGGCGATTTCCGTACTTTTGAGAACCGGCATGAAGTAGGTAACGGTTTGTTTTGAATTTTCTTACACTTACTCATTTAACTGGCAACACTATCGATTGTCTTCTGATGAAGTAATAATAATAAATACACGGACCACTAATGATCTTTATAATTGCACATATATTCTATTTAATTCCTATAATATAAGCTATCTTTTTTTTTTTTTATACTTAAGGTTTACCGTTATGGCCGTAATCTCACCTGATCTTAAGTGACGATACGACCCAAGTTGGTAGACACGCTAAACCTGTGGAGGAACTGGCTCTCAAGTGCTGCTGCCGGAACACACCAATTGGTATTTGGCGGCAGGTTCACAACTAGAGGGTGGTAGCTAGCCAGGCGGGCATTAGAAAAAGCCCTACCACCATGCAAGAAAAAGCCCCTACCACCATGCAGAAAAAGCCCTACCACCATGCAAGAAAAAGCCCTACCACCATGCAGAAAAAGCCCTACCACCATGCAGAAAAAGCCCTACCACCATCACAACTATAATAGAATAAAATTGTATTTTTATTGTTACCTCACTCATATTTAAATATTTTGGAGATCTTAAATAAGTCCGTGTTAACACTTTTGATATTTAATGTAATGGGATTTTAGATACTAAGTTTTTAAAACCTCTTTTGTGTTCAATCTTTCTGACAATAAACCATTAAATAAACTGAAATAATTAAGAAAACATCTTTGAACATTTGGTTTATAACGTTGTTAGTTTAGCACCGGTAACATTATAATAAAAAATAAGGTGGCTAGCAGATAGCAAATGAATTGAAGGTACCGTGAATATAGATAGCCTGACAAAATTTAAAAAAAATCATAAACTACCTATATTTTTATGGGAAGAATATGTAAGTTTCCAAATTATTTCACGACACAATATTTATCATTACTGTTTATTGTAATTGTAAAAATTTGACTGTACTATTAGGACTAGACTATACTGTGATTATAAATTTATTAGTACATTTTAATTTCATAACATTCAACATTAAGATATAATAATGCATTTAGCTCAGTGGTAGTGTGTACGCGTCAAGGGACGTGAGTTCGAATCCAAGCACCTACAATGAGCTTGAGCTTCCGGTGAAGGAAAACATCGTGAGGAAACCATAGCATGGTGGTAGGGCTTTTTCTAATGCCCGCCTGGGTAGCTACCAACCTCAAGTTGTAAACCTGCCGCCAAATACCAATAGGTGTGTTCCAGCAGCTGCACTTGAGAGTCAGTTTCTTCATAGGATTAGCGTGTCTACCAACTTGGGCCGTATCGTCACTTAAGATCAGGTGAGATTATGACCTTAACGCTAAACCTTAAGCATAAAAAAAACGCATTTATAAAAATAAAACTGTTGATAAATTTAGGTTTAATTCTATTTAAAGTAATGTTCATTTTAATTATGAACCATTACTGCAACCACATTCTCGTGTTAAAGTTATCGACTGTTGGAGTGTATTTACGAGGTTATTTAAGTAATATCCCACATTTAAATAATATGATTATAAAACATTCATCGCATTTTTTAATTTATCAGATTATTACTAAGGGTATAATGTGCGTTTAATAAATCTACACCAAGATGTTACACATTTCTCACATTTTAAGTACATTGCTTTGTCATAACATTTTTTTAATCTTGAAACAGAAATTGCTTGCTCCGATGTAGTACTAAACACCATGAAGTTAGTTGGAAATTGATTTATCATTGTTGAGTTATTCAGTATGATTATTAGTATAATACATATTATATTACCTTGGCCATATAATTAGTAATTTTTTACGAAAGATGTCATTTTATTATCTCAAAAGTTTTCGTAAGTCAAACACTTTTTTGTATATTTGTTGCTTTAGGTTATTTGTTTGACAGCTTATTTTACATATCGTACAATTATAGACAAAAATTACAATGATGTACTTAATTATGCTGATTGAAGTGATTATTTTCAAGTTGAAATTGGACTGAAGGTATGAAATAAAAAATATCTTCTGATTTTCATCTCAATTTTTTTAATCATTCACCTCTGTGCATGTGATTGAAGGTATAAATAAAGCAATAAAACTACAGTGTTTTAAAAACAATAAAATAGATTTTCATTTATTGTGAGACGAAAAATACAACAATGGGACTTATTAGCTAAAATGGTTAGTGGCAGACTGTCGTGTCAAAACAATTGCTTGTTATGTATGCAGGGGCCGCGCGGCTCGAAGGACCACGCCGCGGCCGGCCGCCCCTACACAACACCATTCATAGACTCCTAATTATTTATGTCTTTCATCGGGAAACTCGTGGTAACGAATATCAACGAAAATAATAGTATTATTATATATATAATACACAAAACGATACCTTGATTTCTCTATAATCACTGAAACCATAACTAATATTATTTTATTTAAACATTGTGAAATTTCAATAGTTTTCAAATATTTTTAACTAACTTTCTTTAAAAAGGCTTTATTGATTCGAAGCTAATACTTAATTACTTACAAGATTGTTTAATAGTTTTAATAGTAGTCACGGCACCCGTCCGACGCCGTAGAGTTATGTTCGCGGATGCACGGACGCTCGAGTGCGTATCGGAACGCGGCTACGTACTCGTACCTCACAAATAAAACGTAACAACTCTCAAATAGCGCTACTATGAAACGTTCTATACAAAATTGAACTTTGCCGATTCACTATATCGTTTTGACTTGATTTAATACTAAAAACAATTGGGCGGCGAGCGGTCGGCCGCTCTCGTGCGACTATCGGTATCATCTCATCCCATCCCATCTCATCTCACCTCGTCACTAAGTCGATTAAGTACATGTCTTACGTTATAAGTCGAAAATGCCACTGCTGCGATACTAAGTCGCCTATGTGTGTGCGAGTGTGCGTACGCGGACCGCTGGCGTGCGTGGGTGCGAGCGAGCGCGTTGAGACGTCACGCGCACGCACACTAGCGGCCCGCACATGCACACGCACATTCACTATTGCTCATAGAGAAAAAATTCCGAAATCAATTCGTTACACCATAGACTATATCTTGTTTAATAAACTTGAAGTATTATCAATAATCAATAAGTACATTATAATAATTGAATAATTAGTATTTTGTTTCATAAGAGACTAGCATTACAAATAAATACCTTCAGCTATACAATTTTAATGTTTTTTTTTATTTCTATTTTTAAACATTTTGAAGATGTTCAAAGTGGACTACGTCGGTTTCTACACAAGAACGCTGTCGGCGGTTCTTGTGCAGAAACGGCTCGGGCTGATGCGTCTACGCTTCGAGATATGACTTAATGTATACTTAGATTTAGGGGAAAAGGTCGTAAAAACAAAAAAAAAAGTTACAGATTTTTATAACAAACACCTTAATTAATAGTTCAATAATTTAGTTGAAGTATAATATATGCGAGAGGGCTGAGGGGCGGAGCGGTGCGCGGGGCCGGTAATATCACTAGCGCGCGACGCGACGGTGCGCCGGTGCGCGCTACAACGAAACAACTTTGTACAAAAGGACGAGCGGGCTCGGCGCTCCGCCCCCGCGGTCTCGCGGCCCCGCCCCAACCAATACTCACGCAACATGTCTTTGACAAAAGCAATACAAAACATTTCATTCCGTGTGAAATATGACACGATGGTATGCGAATTTTTTTTTTACTTTTTCAAAAACACACTTCCATTCGCTCACCCCTGCGCTTATATCTAAAATTAATCATTAGACAATATTATTTTTATTTGTTCAACAGACGCGCGCGACGCAACGCAACGCACGCGTATAATAATAAAATATTTTCAAAACAATCGAATAATTAAACACACTAGTTAACAATATAACTTATGTTCAATAACGCGGCGGGCGCGGCGTGCGCACCTTGCGGAGTGCGGCGTGCGGCGCCGGGCACGCCCCCAAACATACACGTTCAAAATCAATTAATACGAAACTTGATCATCCTCGTTTAAAAACATTATTTTATACACAATCGTTTCAGCATTACAATACATTGGAGCGATGGCAGCGTAACGGTTCGCGTGACTTATAATACTGTTGGCGCGGCGGCGGAGGGCGGCTGCGGCTAGTACTAGGATGTGTGTATGTGTGTGTATGGGGGGGGAGAGGGGAGTGGGAGCATGTGTATACGTGTGATGCGGGTAGGGGGTGTCGGGGTGTCGGGGTGTGGGGTTAGACCGCCGTTTCCGTGTGGCTGTGGCTGGAGAGTCGCTCGACGTCAATGTCGTGGGGCGCGAGCGCGTCGCGGGCCCCCTCGCCGCAATCGACGCTGGAGGAGTGCGAGAACCGCTTGGAGAGCGCGGTCTGCTTGCGGAGCGCCTCCGCGAGCGCCGCGTCCGCCAACGAGCCGCGCGAGTCGAGCCCCTGCCGGAACGCGTTCACCACGCGGATCTGCGCCACGCACCAACACACCGCTCTCGTTATCCGCATCACTGTCGCACCCCTCACACCGGCACGCGCCGCGTCCCATTCGCTCTGACCCCCTGTACGCTCTAGCTACCGTACATTGCTGCTTACACCGAAATCTACTTGCATAACATGTTCGTATGCTAACCAGTTTTTACTTTACAATTCAATATAAAATCACGACGCAACAAAGCACACGGACCACTTAAAATCTGGTTCATCGACCGATATGCACTCGCGAACTTTACGAGTGCATGAACTCTTTTACTAAATATACTTTTTACATTTATACATAATTCTGTTGTCTACTACAAAAAATGGTGTGCGGATTCACTACAAACCCGTACATTATATGCTTGTAAAATAAAAACTGCTTACCATACAAGAATACGCTATGAAAATAGGTTTTGGTGTAAGCAGCAATGTACGATAGTTAGACCGTACACCCCCTTTATTTCTATCACTCACTAATCCCGACTACTATATTATATTATTAGACAGAATGTATTAAAATTTTAGGGAACAGTTTTTTACTGAAGGCATATGGAATTAGAATAAAAGAAAAATTAAATGTAATAAAGCCTAGTCTGGTAGTATGGTCAGAGCTACAGGAACGCGGCGACGTGCCGGCGCGAGCGATCGCTCCCTCGGACTCGGACCTCAGCCCGCGGCTCGGGAGCCCGAGGGTCGCGTCGCACCGGGCGGAAAGATTTACAAAACAGTTTCAAGTGAACATAAATGTAAGCACACCGAGCCATAAAAAGGAGGCAAGAAAGCGTTAGGTAATTCAAAATTCCAGTCACAGGTTAACAAAAGTGGGAAGGTTAGGGCACGAGGCACGAGGCGCGAGGCAGGAGGTGGGAGGCGCGTCCCATCAGTCCCGAGGCATGCAGTATGCAGTGAGACCGGTGCGACAGGGGACGGTCACTGTCCCCCTTACCGCTCTGAATACAGACATCTCGCCGTCGCGTCGAACCGTCCGTGTCAGTGCCATCGAGCGCGATTACTGTCTTCAGGCGTGCATAATACACTACTATCGGACTCTGTGACTGCATTTAGATATTCACCTATACTATACGAGCTACGCGCGACCAAAGCTCTATTCGGGCTGAGACCCTCCACAGCACATTAACTAAGCAACATCGATGTACTCCCGACACTCTTCCGAGTCCCGAAATCCCAAAGCAAGCTAATAAACACCCTGCCCTTGACCCTTCCTTGCACGTCGATGCAAAGCGGTTACTATATAAATGTTTAAATACCTGTGGATATACTTAAAACTATATCACAAAAATGATTGTTTGATGTAAGCTTTATGACGAATCCCTGACGTGTATCTACACGGAACCCCATCGTTTAATAATATAAAGTGCAATATATGATGCAAATAAATAAACAAAAAAGAAAATTACAATATAGCGTGTTACTGCGCAAATAATTTAGAAGCTATTTGCCCAAAGCGTCTTTGCTCTTCGTAAATATTTTCATGCCATACTTTTTGCTAACTTTGGCATTAATATTTATAATTATTTATTACCTCTATATTATTTATATGGCGCCGCTTTAAATATATTAAAGTTACAAGTAACAATAACTTGAAGTTTTTTTATATTTATTTAAACTTTAAAGCGAAAAATCAAGTATTTTATATAGGCCAATTAGTCGAGCGAAATAGGAATATTTAAGAAAACACGAATTAATTTTAATTATTGATGAAACGAAACAATGGTGCATATAAAACAGCGCATGCGTTTGGATACGTGCAAGTATAGAACTATAATATACATGCGACAAACATTGGTCAAATAATTCCATCGATAACAACATATAAAAATGAAATTATAAGACCAGTGTTGCAAAAATATACAAAACATCAATTGGGAATAGTTGAGCCGAGAAAGTATGTAAAGGTATATAGATAGATAGATAGAGTATAGTATAAACATTTGAACATATAAAAACATAAATGTTAACATAAATATAGATAAACAAAAATAAAAATAAATAAAAAAATAGATGTGATTGAAACATCGTTGGTGTCTCATAAATAGGAATCTTACAGCTTGGTCGGTGGACGTCTTGCTGTAGGGCACGGGTATCAACCGTTCTTGTAACTCGCCACCTATCACCTTCCGTGTGCAATTGGGTATTCATGGAAAAGAAAATAAAAACGAGAGCATGAAGTAAAAGACTAACAACTGTACAAGATATAACGGGGTGATATAAAGAAACAGAAGGAGAAATAAAGAGATAGCAGCGAATGGCCGCACGCCTTCCAATATATACTTTTTAATATATTTACTTACTGCAGTGCCGATTGTCGTACTTTATTTTAAATTTACTTGATTATCACTTTTATCAAACACATTCTGCATTAAAAGGATGCTTAATTAAATTTATTAACCTTTAAATTTCTAGAGAAGATCGGTTGTCATATTTAGAACAGCGTTCGACACGGCAGCAGTTGTAAATTTACAATAAAATAAATAGTGTATAGAAATACTGTTGGGGGGCGTAGACGAAGCGGGTGCGCCTCGCGAAGCAATGGAAGAGATTGTAAAAAGAATAGAAATAAAATTAAAATAAATAATAATACATATACGCAGGGTTTTTCCAAACGGGTTTACCTTAAAAAGCACATAATGGGTAGTGCACTTATATACTATAATATTTATACATATATATTCCATCCAGGGCTCCGTTACATTATAGAATATATATATAGAAAATAATAACAAAACTTAAATTATATAATAAAAATCAATACAATATTTAAAATACATCGATAAACATCGAACGTGTACGATCCTGTTGGGATAATTTTTTTCTTGTATTTACGTGTTTGGTGTGTGTGGGTGTGTGTTTGGACGGCACATGTGTATGATTGTGTGTGCGTCTGTACTGTGGCCATGCGTATATAACTAGTGAAGCATACACATATATATATATATATTGTTGTATAGACGTAGTTGCTCACATACCAGATATTCTAAATACAATTTCCGACTAATGTATCTATAAACTACTGGCAATTAACAAAGCATAAATTTTTCATGAGATACTGTGATAAACGCAAATCAAATATGAAGTAACCCTAAATATCGAAAATAGTTTTGAGGCACCGATTGTTGCATTAATTGAAGCTAAGCATTTCAAGTGTAATATTAAACATTGGTCTATGCATATATGGCAACACTTATTAAAAAACAACAAATATATATTTCGCCGTACAATTAAGGAGCCAAATATGCGAAGACTTGTGCAATACATTAATACCAGGGTGTATATAAGGTGTTACTAAATAATCTACGTGTGAATACCGAGAGGCGTGTAAGCGCTAAGCGATTTCTAACACCGAGCTAATTCGCACGACATACAGCAGCCAATGTTGGCCACAGGCCGTCAACAACAAACATTTGGACCAACATCGATATACATTAACATCACTTCCCGTGACTGCCAGTTACCTTATAGCGCAGCACTCCACAACGTGGTACGGTTGGGTAGAATGAATAAAACTTTGGAGTATATGTACTTTATTACTAATGTTTAAAGACAGACAAGAAGCTTTAGAATCAACAGACAGTATCGGTCCACTATAACACTTCACATGGTACGGGATCATGCTATTATATTTTTTATTATTAAAAATTTTTAAAGTGACTTTCCCACTTCAGGCATATAACGACCTACAACTATAAGCGTTGTAATTTTATATAAGTTATTTTTATTTAAATATAACGTATGATGTAATACACAGAGAGAAAGTTAATAATAATTTAGATATTTCTTTATTTTATATACTAATAAATAAAGGTACTATTTTTTCTAAATTTTAACTCGTGGGTAGCAGGCAAGAAGTTAAATATCACTACAAGAAGTGCATTTTACATTATATAGAATCGTAATCACATTAAAATTATATGAATTTCACCATACATTTTTATTTCTTCGATACTTAAATTTGCTTGAGGTCCATATAGCCTAAGAGAAACTTGTTCGAAATTAAAAAAAAAACACAAACCAACATATATAATAAAGGTCATAAGTACCGGATAACAGTTTGTAATTGTGTAAGGTGTAAAAAATGTTTTACTATATATAGGAAGTAATTGATTTGTTTAAGAATCAATACCTAAAATATACATACATCAATGAATGATTCTCATAAATCAAGATTTCTATACGCATGCACTCCCTCCGACAGTAAATGCAAAGAACACAGCGGCTACGTACTCTTGTCTAAAATCATAACCATCTATAAACGAAAAAAGAAAATATTCTCATAATACCAACAAAAACAATCTATAAAAATGGTTTGACTATATTTTACTATATGATTATCCGTAAAAGCAACCGACATATAATAAATAAAGCACATAATTTTTAGAAACGACCATAATGATTATAAATGAGGGAACAGCAAACGTTATTCCAAAATACGAACAGCATACATGGTTATTCTTTACGAATAATATACTTTGATTTATCTTTGAAATGTCGTTGTCAGAAAAGCAGGTGTAAAACACATGTATACAGTTTCGACCGAGTTCCTCGATACAAAGAACAATACCAAAACACGGTCCACGACATACAATCTAAAAAATATAGCATTCGTCCTAAAATAGACAAAAAAAATAAAAATAAACAAAAAAATTGCAAGCAAATTTAAATATCACCGTATCATTAACATTTACAAAAGCACTTCATTAGCACATTGTGATTTAATTTTTTAAATTTATTTCTCATTCGATATATAGAAAATGGCACACTGAGTATTATATATTTTTCTTATTTGTGAAATGTTTTTAAAAATAATTAAAAAATTAAAAGTTTTTGTTTATATCACATTTGATAAGATTAAGAGAGATTCAACGTGAAATTATTTTATTTACAAAATGGCGACTTAAAAAAATATAAATTCTCATAAAAATTATACTTTTTCGAAAAATTGTCTCTTTAATAACTGCCATAAAAATCTAAACCATCATTAAATGGTGCACCATAGGTTTAATATTTATTTTAAATCTAATAAATATATTTTTGCAAATCTAATGTTTTTTACTTCGTAATTTATTCTACATTTTAACATAATCTGTGTATTATAATATAAACTAGTAATATAACGCGATATTTTTTTAAATACATATTTAGTTGAAAAGGCAATTATTTATTTTATTTTGTAAAGCAAATGTACTTGTGTGCGTTCATAATTAAACGTACATATATATCATTTTGAATACAGTATACTTTTGCTATAAAACGCGAGCGTATATTTTTGCAAATATTTGTAAATTGTATATAATTTATTGATATAAAATTTATATTTGTAATAACGAATATATATTGTGTATATATACACTGGGATACTTGTTTAGTTTTTTATTTTAATAGTCAATAATGAAGTATACGTTTTTTTTCGCGTATATGTATCTTTTTTGTAAATGTGTATGTTATATACGTATATAAAAGCGAATATATACGTTTTTATTTTGCGTTATTGTATATTCTTCTTTGTTTTTTGTTGTATATATATATAGGTATATATATATATATACATAAATGAGACGAATATTTTTTAATCATCGCTTTGTAGCGATACGGGACTGAGCGCTGGCAGCGAGCTCCCACCGGATTGCACGCTGATCCTTCGGTGCTCCGCCAAATAATTATTGACAAATATCCTGCGACCGGCCAATATGTCCGCCTTTTGCTGTAAAACAATATATCACGGACTTGTCAATCAACCGCCCTGGATAATGTCCGCAACTAAACTCTATGCAACCAATCAATCGTATTCGTCTAACAAAACTGCTTTGTCAATCAGTGCCAATGAATTCAAACGATATTCCAAATTGAAGTTTTTTTTTTAAAGCAGTTTCGTTTTGTTATCGAGTGCCTATAATTATCAATTAGGATAAAGGGGCATTCACTCTAGCTGGGTTGAGGGTTCGAGGGCATCCAGTAGCAAGTACTTAATAAAAATGAATTAAATGAAGAAATTTTAATAAAACTTTGTGAAAACTACATCTACGAATTTTAAAAAATAAAATTATAAAAAAATCCGGTATGTGAGCTATATCGCGGAATTTTAATATCGTGGTACTATGAAATCAGTTATTTCGTGTAATATCAAACTCGAGGTACAAAATAAAATATCAGCCTTCATCAAATAAATATTTTTATTAAAATTAGCTTTATTAGAAAGTTACTTCTTAGTGCTGGTTAAGTATGTATTTAACAAAGTATACATTCGAAATCATATATAACTTAATTAAAAAAAATCAAACTTATAGAATAAGTACTACATACACAACCGAGTTAAATAAAAGTAAAAATTAAGTGAAATAAAAGCGTTATTTTTGTATTTATATTTTTTTTCGATAATTAATAATCTAATTTTGGTGTAACAGTAGAGTTTGAGAATACTCGGTTTGTATTTTTTATCCTTTTTTGTTTAATATATCTTTTGCGCTTATTAACTAGAATGTGTAGGGTATTCATTTGTGATTAAGTGTAAAACCTTTATATGAATGTATAATAGACATCTGTATGTCAGAATGGCTGTGAACAGCATTACTGCAACCAAATTTTAAACAGTTTATAGATATTAGATATAAACAAAAAAAAAACCACCACGAGACTCTGATAATATATTATACGTGTTATGAGAATATTATCAGAAACTCTTAACAATTCAACGATATAATATTAATTATAAAATAATGAAGAAAAAAAACATTAATAAAAGTAATCATTACAAAATGTGCATACTCACAGACATTTTTCTACATGCGAATACACTGTAAGCAAATCACACTGTAAATGCGAAGCAAAATTATTTTAGGAATAATAAAATAAAAAATGAAAGAAAAAAATTACATATCATGTTAAAAACAACAAAAGTAACAACGTATGTACCAAAAATATACATTTTCTTCAATATATACTCAGTACTTACAATCTAAACGTTGCGGCCATTTTTGTTGTTAGCCGAGTGTCAAACAAAATGGCCGCTTTAGATCTAACCTTACAGATCGGTGTCCGTTAGCTTACAATGTAAAAAAATGAAACTAAAAATAATAATTTAAAAAAACAATGAACATTATATCGATTATAATTGATATTAATTGAATCGATTTGAATCTATTCATAGTGACGAGTATGTACCGAAGTTAGGCCGTGATCGTGCACAATTTACTCATAAACCGCCCGATCGATTATAAGGCGACTAAGCGAACCAAAGGAGCCTCCAAAATATTATCCCAAAAATTGAGAAACACTAACTTAATATCATCATTTTACAACACAAAATAAAAAAACTATAATTAATTATATTTTTCACATCAATTATACTTCGTTAGATCAATTGAAAGTTACAAAAGAGAATCGATTGACAGTCACTCGGTCGCCTTTTAATGTTGTGTGAACGGTGACCATGCTCTACCACTATGACATCACTCGTTTTAGTGTGTACCTACTTCATTATTCGGAGTCTAGAATACTTACAAACGTTAACTCTCTCTCCCTATGCGAGTCAGACCTACCACTTACCGTCAACATCTGAAATAGAGCGGTCATGCTAAGAACTGGCGGCCCCCACCATAACAATACGTACGCCGACTGGCGAAAGGAAAATGCTATGGAATTTGCTTCAAAATTTATTTAATGTAAATATAGTTTTCGTAACATTCGCAAATAAAATCAAAGAAAACCAAGTTAATCGTTTATCATTAATATACATTTCTTTTTATTTATTTTGATGTTCTATAGCGGTGAAGATTTGGAGTGTCCTATTCATACTAAATCTTAGGCTTATATAGACAACAGAATTATTTTATTAATTTATCTATAGATTATGTTGAAATACAAATAACGAAGACAGATCTACGTTTATCCCAGTTTTAAGTGAGAAACAGGGGGGTAAAAGTGGTCCCAAAATTTACTATGAAACAAAACACAAGCGGCTTAATAAATTACCCTCAGTTAATAGATATAATATTTATATATCTCCTAACAGACTACTTACACGAAAAGCTATGTAGAGAAAGATAAAAAATTGAAAAGTTTACTTTTAGTAAAATCTCAAAGTTCGAAGTTTAAAAAAGTTACTTTTTTGTAATTGAGTTATTTTCCTTCTATATTGTGTTACATATAACTATATAAAATATCACTGCTCCGATATACATAAAAAGAGGTTTTAATGATTTTTTTTTCTAACCTATATACAAATACGTTCGTCTCAAATATAGCAGCGTTCATTCATCATATTAGAAATTTTAATGATGTCTATTAGATACATTAGTTTAACCTATGCATATGAAAAAGGGGTCCCGATAATAAGATATGCGCTATCTATCGTCAACTTGTAAGAACATACAATCAATTGTTTATCTAAATTTTAACATCACGAAACTTGAACAGGTACAAACAGTAATTAAAAACATAGAGGCGCGAGCACGTGCGTGTGCGCCGCAACAACAGGCACAATCCGGTCTACGAACCTAACATCGGGCCATTATACTGTACGAGTGTTATTGCTATACTCTATCTAAAGCTAGTCAACATTTGAACACTTAACCATTTCTTTAACGTTCTAATATTACATTTCGAGATAATAATATATCGTACAAATTAATTTCGAGAATCGTGCACAATTCGTGTTCGCGGCGAAGTGTCGAGATTACGCGGGAGATTACGGATTAAGTACGTTCATGTGTGAGACGCGGAGAGGAGTCGCGTGAGTGCGCGCGCGCTTTTGTGTGTGAGGGAAGGCGAGGGGCGCGGGGTTGGGCGTAGGGGCGGTGTGTGATGGGTGTGCGGGGGTGTGCGGGGGTGCGCGGGAGGGCGTGCGACTCAGAATATGGTGGTCTCAGTGCGGGTCGCGGGCGGCACGTCGTCCGCGTCGATGTACGCGATGTCCTGCGGCGGGGCGCGCAGCCGCGACCGTAGCCCGGCCGCCGAGTGCGCCGACAGCCGCTCCTCCAGATCCTCCAGCGTAGACTTGAACGCGCGCACCACGCGCAGCTGCAACAACACAACGGCAGTCGCGCCCTACTACACAACCCGCTCGCTACCGCACCCCTCCGCTATACCCGCGCGCTCTACCTGCCGCCTGTCGCTGTCGCGTGTCGCATGTCGTATGTCACGCGTCGCACCGCGGCACCGGACGTACCGGACGCACGAGCCCGCGTTACCGACGTACAGAGTGTGGTGTGGACGTTCTTTCTCGATAGCCTGTCTGTATTCAGAGTAGTGCGCGCCTTCGCCTGCGCCGCGCCTACCGCATGCGCGAGTAAGTACCGTCGAGCCCGACGCGCGTTCCGGTGCGCCCTGGGACCGGTGGACAGTGCTGCGCGCTCGGTACATAATTCGAAACAGTGTGCTCAATTAGAAATGGACGAGACCGTGCCAAAAATATGATACGTGTGGAACAGAACAATGTTGATGTCAATAAGGAGTGGGCGAGTACTACAGCCAAAACAGACGTGGGGAGATGCAAAACAGACGAAAACAGATCTATTAAATGCTCTAAGTTGATCGACAACACTCCTCGTCACAACAAATAATAGCAACATCCCAAAAATAAATTAAAAAAAACGTTTGTGTGAATCGTGTAAATTCAGACATGAAACTTAATAACGAAACGTTTGAAGATGTGTAAAAAAAAGCAGAGCGGAGTGTAGTCGATCTCGGCGGGAGACAGTTGTCGAGGAACACTACGCGCTAGGGGTCTAGGGGCGTGGGGGTACGTGGGTATTGGGGCGGGGGCGGGAGCGGGGGCGGGGGCGGGGGCGGAGGCAGAGGGCCGGGGGCACGGGTGCCAGGGTGCGGGTACCGTCAGCGTCCGTCGCACGCAGCGCGCAGCCAGCCGCCGCGCCCGCCACTACACTTCAGTCTCGAGGACGGGCCGGGGTTGCCAACAACATCTCTCAACGACGCGCGGCTCCACGCCCCATTCGACACCGTCCTACGTGCGCATACGCAGCCCTAGCTTTACAACTGCCACGGAAGCCACACATGGTAACGACGCTGATTATACGGAGTTTGATGTCATCACTTCTTAATAATCTATATAACTAAATTTGCGTTTGATTGCATAAAATGTAAATTTAGTACTCATCTAGAGTAGATTTAAGATGTATCTACAATATTCAATAATTAATTCTGATATTTTTGGCAATATTTTCTGTCTAATTGGTAAAAACTTAATTTAAAGTGACATCTTTTATCTTTTTCTTTTATATTTCAAACAAAGCAATCATTGCAAAGTCAACTAACTATTTTTAAGGTAATTGTTTTTCTTTTTATTTATTTTGCTTTTGGCACTGATGACGTCAAACGTAGAATATTTTATACTTCCATAGCTAGATGGGCAATTGTCCAGCGTTGATATCGTTCCATGTCTGTCCTAGCGGGCAGACCGACACAGTAAAACAAACCATATTGTTTATAAAGAAATAACAAAAAGAAAACAACAAAACAAAAATCGTGTATCGTGTAAATTGATATCGTGTATGTGGGCCGGTGTGAGACACGAATATGACTTCGGAAGACCGAAAGATGAAAATATACACATGAAAAACAAGAACAAACAAAAAAAAACAATGTATATGTCATATATACTGAAAAAAAAACCAACGAAAACGGGAAACAGAGTCGAGGTGTTTGCCAACCTGACGACTGTCCTCTAAACTACAACCTATACAACGTAGGATATCGCCTAGTGTTCAGGACGAGGGGTGCACTAAGAATGGATACCAACTAATTAACCTCACATTCGGGCTTTTATTTATTTAGCAAATATACTTTATTTATCAAATTCCATAATCTATGGTGGTGGCACGCTATTCAATCTGATTATGTTTTTATTTAATTAAACACATATTAAAATAATAATAAAAACAATAATAAAACCCGATGCTTATTATACTAACATGCCATTTTGTTATTATTATATTCTGTTAGAACATCTAATTACGGGAGCCAAGGAGGAGAACGATTCACTTTTATTGATTAATTTTTATATCATTAAATAATTGTGAAAATATTATTGATTTTCATGTGTACAGAATTTGAATCATATTCAATTAGATATTTAGAAATAAATATTTGCACAATTAAGTAATGGAGAACATGTGTTAAACTAAAATCGGATTATTATTACGGATTTATGTTATTACGTTATTTTTTTAATGAAAACACGTTTGAACATTTTAACACTTCTACATAATATACTCACCGTAGCCTCCGGAACGCATACCGAGCATCAACTATATACATTAAACAATAACAAATGGACACAACTACAAGCCTAACGCAAAATAACACAATAAAGGCAACGTTTTCAATACAAATGCAAAACTACTGACGATCGCTCTCCGTGTCCAGCTTGACGCTTGTACCCACCTGACTGACAACACAACCCCGACACATCACACAACTAAGGGGGACAAATACATTCACAAAAACAAAATGAAAAAGAAAAAAAAACAACAACAACAAAAACAAAAAAGTACATAAAAAAACACTGACAACACAACGGAAAAGGAACGGGAACGGGGGGACAGTACAAGACCGAACAAGGTTATAAAAAACTTGTTAGTACTAATACGAACACGCGGCATGCCCTTACTACGAGTGTATGACATCTATTGTAGGTTTAAAAAAAAAAAGAAAAATCCACTCCACACTCAAATGACACGTTCATTTGTATAGCAGTAACTGAACACAATCCGGTATGTGATGGAGAATAAAAATGAAAAAAAAAAATTATAATATAATACATTGAACATAGAATGATTAGTTACTGCTTTTAAAGAGTAACATCGGTAACGCGTGGTTAGTACGCCGTGCGGCCCTGTGTGCCAACATCAGGTATATCTAACATATACGGCGTAACAGAGCTTTGGGTTGCTTTAGACCAGCAGCGAGGATTCAACGGGTTGGCGATTCACAAGCAAAAATACTAATTCTTAAAAATATATATAAATAAAAACAATGAAAAACACAGACAAAATAAAACACAAATTAAAATAAAAGTAGCCAGAGAAAAAATAAATCAAACAGTCAGTATGACTAAGAGATAAAAAAAAGATAGAACAGAGATAGAGACAGTCATATTCATACCGCGGTGTACATGTGTATCGATAACTCTAAAATGAGATGGGGGATGGGGTTTGGGGTAGTCATAGTAACTGTTTGAAGGTAATATATGAGGGATAAGTAACATCTTCACAGCCTACATAGAGCATGCGAATTAAAGGGCGAATAAGGTACACGGGAACATGGGGGAAGGGCGGTACAGTCAATTTAGGTATTAAAAAAGTTCGAAAATAATACAATTTTCATAAACCCGTTAAGCGTCAGACTGTATTCAATGCTTGCTGCGGAGCATGCAGGCGTTACACGCGTTTTAGAAACAAAAAAAACTAATGTCACAACGGATCTGTTCCGGTTTCATGACATAAGAGGGAGATAAAAAATTACGAGCAGGATAGTAATATTTTCGAAGATTGATAATAGTAGTAGTAAAATAGTTTTCTAAAAGAGAAACAGATGTCATGAAACCAGGTACACGCTAGTTTTTTTTTATTTGAAATAAAATTTTCTAGTAAAAAAAAAAAATTGTTCGGTTGCTAATTTAGTTGTAAATTTTGAATAATAATAATTAGAATATAACTCTCTTTTAAAAACTTTTAAAAATCAGTGACCGAACAAGAAGTACATTCTACGTTAGTTACGGGCCAAAAAAAAAAACAAAAATTAAAATAGTCTAGCGAAACTACTACTCGTTACTTTGTAAAGTGTTTCTCTGTGTAGGTATAAAAATAACTTCTAGAACAAGAAACAGAAGTATAGGAGAAATAACGGAAGAAAGAGTAAAGGAATACATTTGGAAATAGAAAATTAAAAAATACCAAATTAATTAAAAAAAAGATTCGAAAAATTACGTAAGTTCCAGTTTTTCAATTTATCACTCGAGATAATTATGTAAAACTCTATTTTCTTCACTTAATTAAGACTACCGTTTTATAAAACCTAAATTAATTTCGATTTATTTTGTTATTAAAAAAAATCAAAAACATTACAAAAAATGAATACCAGCGTATCTATTACTATTGCTATAAAATTTATATGGATGAATGTTTTAAAAAAATAAATACAAAAGAGTTTGCTGTATTATTCGTTTTGTTTGCAAAAATAGTATAGTATAAATAATTACGATTTTCGATAACTTAGCGTTAGGATGCCCAAGGTATCCGGAGTGTTGGCTTGTAGACTGATGTGTCTATGGTTTTTTTAATCTATACCAGCTGGAAACTGAAAAACTTATCCCTTTCTTGAAGTAGGAACGTATTTTTTTTTATATGTGTATATATGCATTTAAATATATATTATATATTTATAATTTTCGTATACTTACTCCTGTAAGTTAACAATTTCTAGAAGTTTTTTTTTTTTAATATACGGTACCTTATAATGTTTTTTTTTTTCAATTTAAATAACTATATTTATATTGCGATCTTAAAAGATCATGTGAACACAAAAAGTATTAAGAAAATACTATTTTTTAATTACTAGTTTTAACAACTAAAATCAAATTTGGCAATGTTTTCCAAAATTCAGTCTTTTTTTTATAAACAATGGACTCAACGTAGAACGTAGAAAACCTGACATTATTAGACCGAAACAATTCGAATAGAACGTCGGGTAATTTTTTTAATGGATATATTAATTTTTTGTCTTACGAGATTCTTTGATAAAAGCATATATAAAATCACTTTAAGAAACCACAGCGAATCCCACTAGAAGCTAATACAAAGGTAATTAATTATGTTGCTATTGTATTAGCTCCTTAAAAAAACGAACAATTTGGATAAAGGCGTTGTGAAATAAAACTATAAAAATATCGTGAAAGTAAAAAAAAACATATTGATTTATTCCTATCAGTACTTATGTGGATAATAATTTTAAGTCATTAAATAATATCATTAGATTGTTTATACGATAAATGCGGGTCTAAACTATTTTTGATTATACATTTACACATTAACAACATTAGAATTTTTTTAGCAGAAAAATTATGCAAATTTTATATTTCAACGTAAAATTATCGTTTTTCCAGTTATGTTTGAATTAATAAATGTGAAATAAAAAATCAAAGAAAAAGAAAATTACAAAATATTTTTTCAAAGTTTTTTTTTTTGTATAATAGTCTTTCTAAAGTCCAAAAGTTATCCAAGTTATTCGTTGTTATCAACCCCACCTTACCCAACACAGACCCGAACGTCCTACCCCAGCGTGTAGAGAGTAGGGTGCATACCTGCGTCTGGAGTCTCGTGAGACCTCTGATCCATAGGATCTGTCCGGCGCGCGGCTTCTTGTCGAGGTCCGCGTCGTAGTCCGGCCCCGGCTGGATGGTCTCGTGGTCCGGCTGACCTCGGCCCCAACTGGTCGTGCGCATTCGATTTCATTTTTACCACACGAATATGTGTACAGGTGTTCATAGTTAGAAGCCATTCATTAGATAAAATTTCCACTTGTCGGGGGCCTGATAGATTCTTAGAAAAAGTGAGGAAAAAAAATTTCTCGGTGTTCACTTTTCTTGCATTTTTTTACTGTTTTTTGCAGAGAAGTGAGATTGGGTGAGTTTCGGCTCGACCCCCTCGCCCACTAATCACCTTACATAATTAATGAACGTAATTTCGATATGTTAGTCTCAGAAAATGTAACATAGCGTGGCGAAGGGGGTAGGTCTAAAAGACAAAATTTAGTGTGGCTTATTTTATGAACGGGCCCAAACTTACAAATCAAATAATGTAGTCCCCACGGCGCGTGTTTTTACAACACGAACAAACCGTTGCGAACGTATTTTACCAGTATAAATGAAGTCATTTGAGACAGTAATACCGATAAAATCACACCAAGGGAACAAAAGCTTCAGTGCTAGAATTATGTCAACAGAAACGAAATATATTTAATTAGTCAAAAGTGCAAAAAATGCTTTTTGATATATATTATCGACAACAACCACTACTTTACTCGACGTCACAGCATAATTGAAAATATACATACAATTCTAGTGATAATGGGTAAGTTATGGATAGATACTAACGTAAGTGTCTTGGGTATCTTCCTAGTGGGAACTGTAGTGACGAGTTGGCCCCAAACAAGGGTCCCCGCGCCAAAGAATAAGCACCAAAGCCACTGGTCTAGCGAGAGTCCCGCTGTACTGAACGCCATGCCTCCAAACTGGATAATTATAACCTGAAATACGTATGCGATATCACTTATAACCTGTTCATTCCATTATTCATTCAATTGGTTATTCTACAGTCAGATATGAAAATTATAGCTATTATATAACCGGTTATATCACGGTGATATTTCACGACTAGCTATATTTAAAATTTCGTTTTAATAATAACACAGTTTGGTTTGTTAGTTTGTATGGCCATGTAACAAACCTGTGAGAGGGCAGTGCCGATCCATATGGAGTAGAAGATGGGGTTCGTGAAGAGTCCCTGGAAGACGTTCCGCTGGCCGTGTATCTTCCTGGCGTTGATCTCGTTGAAGAGGGTCATCATGACGAACGTGTTGAAGATGATCGTGAAATGCTGCGTGGGCTCAGTGCCGAGGGGCTGGTACCGGCCCGAAGGGATGTCCAATATTCTATCACCTGGGACAATATGTCACAATATTTTGTAGTCATAAAAATGTTAAATATATGTAGTTTTTTTACTGATGTCTGTTATGACAGTTTTATAGTGCCCAGTCAGAATAGTAGAGCAATACTGATTCCGACAGCTACACTTGAAAGCACTGGGTAGTGAGGGTGGAGGGGCTGGCATTCCACTGGAATTAGTATGTCCACCATCTTGGACCACATAGTCATTTAACATCAGGTGAGATTGTAGTTATAACGCTAAACATATAAATTAAAAAAAAAAGGTCTACAAATGAGATTGATTTCGTCTAGTTGATTAAATGCAGAAGTAATATCGTCCGGCTTACCGACAAACAATAGAGTGAATATAATGAAGAGTTGGTAGATGGCCTGGCCGAGGATGTTCTTCATCATGGTGCGGCTGATCAGCGGCTTGGTCCTGCCGTAGGGCTTGCGCTGCAGCAGGTCCGGCGTGGGCATCTCCGTCGCCAGCGCGAGGGACGCCAGCGTGTCCATTATCAAGTTCACCCATAACATTTGCACCGCCTGGACAACAATACCGAAACTAAATCACTTAGCGGTAGTGATACGACCGGAGACGTTTTATACTCGACTGACTCCAGTGAATTAATTAAACACGTATTCGAGTGAAAACTAATTCGACTCGAGTTCGTTTGCACTCGTATTACAGAGTCAACTCGGCGCGCCGAGTAGATTCATGTTATTTTTCTTTGTTGATTAATGTAATAAATAAGACAAATAATATTTGGTATTTTATTTTATTTCAATCTAAACTAATCGAAAGTCAGGTCGAGTGATAAATTCTTACTCGAGTTGTAAGGAGAGTAAGTATTTTACTCTAAAATTCTAATACAACTCAAGTGACGCAGTAAAATTACTCAATTGGTTCGAGTCATAAAATTCTATCCGAGTCGCATCTCTACCCAGCGGTAACGCGTACTAACCCCCTGCCTGTTAACGTCACTTTCAATACCTACAATTAACATAAATTTACAATTAAAAAATACAGGAATTTAACGACAGCATGACAATAAGGCATCAAGTTCAATTGTGTCCTAAACGCTAAAATTATAATTTGAAAGAATGAAGGAAAACTAATTCCTACGTGCCACTATAATCATTCACAATATTTGATATAAATGTTAATCTCTAACTAAATATTTGGTAATAAAATGTGTGAGTACGTAATTGTGCGTACGCGTGCACGTATATGTGCGTACGCGTGCACGTATATGTGCGTACGCGTGCACGTATATGTGCGTACGCGTGCACGTATATGTGCGTACGCGTGCACGTATATGTGCGTACGCGTGCACGTATATGTGCGTACGCGTGCACGTATATGTGCGTACGCGTGCACGTATATGTGCGTACGCGTGCACGTATATGTGCGTACGCGTGCACGTAATTGTGCGTACGCGTGCACGTAATTGTGCGTACGCGTGCACGTAATTGTGCGTACGCGTGCACGTAATTGTGCGTACGCGTGGGTACCTTGAGCGGGCTGTCCTGTATCGCGCAGGCTCCGATGAAGGCCACGATGACGGCGACCACGTTGACGGTCAGCTGGAACTGCAGGAACTTGGCGATGGAGTCGTAAACGTTGCGGCCCCACATCACGGCCTTCACGATCGACGAGAAGTTGTCGTCTGTCAAGATGATGTCGGATGCTTCTTTCGCGACGTCCGTTCCGGCGATACCCTGATGTAATCATTATCAATCGTCATTTAAAATTTCACTTACAGTAACTTGGTTTATACTTGGTAATCTTATTTCCCTTGGTCACCGTATCACGCGTGAATGTATGAAACAATTTCGCTAATTCCTTTTTTATTGGGTTAATTATTGTTAGGAGAAGGTTCTTAAGAAAGAAAAAATTAAGGAAATTGAATGGAACATTAGAATATTTTTAAAAGCTTAACGTCAATAATATTTTACATAACTGTGAGTTGTCATAGAGCATTACAACAGTAATTATACTATATTGTTGAATAATATTTTTTTATTAATTATACCAATGCTAATACAATATACATAGTCAAGACAGGATAACGTCTGTCGGTTCAGCTAAGTTTTAATAGTTTTCTATACTTCCGCAGAAGTCTACAAGAAATATGGAAGCTGTTCCTGGCCCCTGGTAAGACAGTGGTTTGACTGTTGTCGTGATTAGTGGGTATTTGATAATGTTTGTCATCCGATAAGTTTCTCCATACGCCCCTCTCGTGATCAGAGCCCGGTTACTACGTATATGCATTACCAAAGGAAGACCGTAGAGGGATTTTTTCATCACGTTATCAATACAAGGTAATTTTTGTATGAATTTGTATGAACATGTGACATAAATTAGCATTTTGTTATATAAATTTAAAAGTTAGGTTTATTCGATTGTTTATCCATATCCAAATTCAAATTCAGCAAACAAATTTATTATGTTTGAAAGACGTAAGATTTTTGGTATGACTTACTAAAGTATAATTTACACCAAGTGAAGTAACTGAATAACAGCTCATAGGTCAAAATAAATTAAAGTTGTTTTTTTATAGTTAAGGTACAGCGTTATAGCCACAATCTCACCTGATGTTAAGTGATGGTTTATCCCAAGATGGCGAACACGCTAAACCTAGTGGAGGAACTGGTTGTCTGCCGGAACACACCTATACGTATTTGGCGGCAGATTTTCAACTTGAGGGTGGTAGCTAGCAAGACGGGCATTAGAAACAGCCCTACCTGCTATGGATTCCTCACGATTTTTGCTTTCACCGAAAGCTCAAGCTCATTGTAGGTGAATTCGAACCCACGTCTCTTGACGTGGCATCCGTACACACTACCAACTGAGCTATCATCGCTATAAAATGAGATTTTTGGTGTAATACAATTACGTGACTATTGAGAGCTGAGGAATCTATTGGCGATTGTGGTTGTCATTAGGTAAATCTCAAAGAGTGTTGTGATACTGACCATAGCAAAACCGACGTCAGCTTTTTTGAGCGCGGGACCGTCATTGGTACCGTCTCCGGTGACGGCGACCACCTCCCTCGTGTCGAACGCCTTCGACTCGATCATCCCCTTGACCAGCGTGTACTTGTCCGTGGGCGAGGATCTCGCGAGCACGCGCAGCTTCGGCCACACCTTGTCCAATAGGTGCTGTTGTACCTGAGAATAGACAATATATTTTTGAAGTTAAACCTTCTATAGGAAGGTTTGGATAGGGAGTAAATTCAAGTATGTCGTCATCGATATGGTCACGTACGAACTATATCAGTTCCTATTAGTATAGCTTATGGCGTTGTAAAGAGTTTTGACTTACAAATTTTAAATTAATATCAAACTTGGATACTTGGATAATTGGAAACTTGGATATCCAAAAATAACAACTGTTCGTTTATAGTCTTAAATTTTCACTTCTGTCGGCAGTCCTCCTCATGACTTCTTTGAATTTTTTTCTAATTTTTTTTTTTGGAATTTACTCCTATATAAACGGTTTTCATATTTAGTCCGCGATATGAAAATTTCATGAGGGATAAAAACGAGCGTTAACAAAAATGAGGCGTTACTTTCCTTTGGACAACGTACTTTCACTTTTCACTTGGAAACTACGTATGTGTGTATTTACAAAGTATAGTTAGTTTATGTTACATATTTCATTGTATTTATGTAAATAATATGAATAAATATTTATGTAGGCTTTTATTATTTTTAAGATGCTTTCATTTAACCACTTTTTACATAATCTACACAATAAGCTTTTAAGGAGTATACTCCAGTCGTGGATTGGAGCTGATACACACGCTTTATATACGTTAAAAGTCTTCAAATAAAAGTAAAAAAGTGAGTTTCAATATCAATTAAAAAAAAAGTAAAAATTACATTAACCTTGCATTAAGTTTTCGCGTCATGAATCGATTATTAAAATCGCCTTTGACAGTTCATAATTACAGATGTAATAACTGATTAATCAGGAATTCCATCAACAATGCTCATTACTCCTCAACAAAAATGCAATGAGTGGTAGTTCAGATCTTTCTAAAGTTAAATTTCAAAATAACCTGAAAGCCATACTTAGTCTATCGCGTAGTCTGTATGCGATAGCTTACTAACATAAAAATACGATTTCATGTTTTCACTTTAAGCATTTTATACACTGCGATATATTGTTCAAATTGAAAAAAAAGTTAAGTAATGCTAAAAATCAGATATTATGTAGACAGCATATTGGAGAATGACCTTAAGGAATATTGTGAAAAATATTGGGCTCATCAACTTTGTAAAAAACCTGTGTTACCTATCAGTATGCTTTCGACTAAACCAAACATCTACATCGATGGAATTAACTTTTTAAAGATCTATTGACTGGGAACATCATAAAAAAATCACTCCCTTTTCTATGCCCTTTACTTTGATACAAACAATTGCATTCCTTTTATAGATTAGGATTAATAAATTTCAATATTCATTGTGCTCGAATGATTCTAACGATTCAACTCATATTACAAATATATTTATTTTGATTCGAGTATTCACACAATCCTACTGTTAATGTTTGATAAAGTTTAATTGATTGGTAAGAGAGGAAAAGAGCAGTCAGAGCGGGCAGAGGGACGGGTGAAGGGGGAAAAGGGAGAAGTAGGAAAGGGGAGAAAATGCAAAGGAGTGAATGAGATAAAGTTTACCTCTCCGTTGGTGTCTCTGATCCTGGTGTTGAAGTCCTTGCCTTCGAGAATGAGGAAGTCGTCCGTGGGTTTGAGTATGCCACACTTGACGGCAATAGAGCGCGCCGTGTTCACGTTGTCCCCTGTGACCATGCGCACCGTGATGCCAGCCTTCTGGCACTTCCTGATCGCCTCCGGTACCTGAATACACACTTTTTTTGTATAGTTTATAGGTTTAAAGTTATGGTCACAATCTTACTGAATCTTTTTACTTTCCATCCAACCCGGTGCACCACAGGACGACCAGAGGCCGCGCGGGTTTCCACCCTTATGTGGTAGAAGTACCCATGATTCGTACGAAACGATTTGCGTCTTCGTTCATCATGCGGACAGCAAAAGAGAGGAAGAGAGCTTCCCATCTACTTATAATATGGATAGTTTCAAGAGTGGCATTTTCTAAGTTTGCGCGCTCCATCGTCGGCCTCGTCTATGCTTACCACCAGGCATGATTGAGATCAAGCGCAAATTTATAAAGCATAAAAAAATATCTTAATACAGCCCAAGTTGGTGGACATGCTAAACCTATGGTAGGACTAGCTCTCAAATGTAACTGCTGGAACACACCTATTGGTATTTGGCGGTAGATTTTCAACGTTCAACACGATGTTTTTATTCACAGAAAGCTCAAGCGCTGTTGATTCGAACTCATGCCTTTTGACGAGGCGTCCTTACACACTAGCATAGAGCTATAATCGCCTTCAATCCACATCAGGATATATTTGTTTCCATGTTTCTTCATCAAACGAGTTTTGATTTTAATGCAAAATGAATGAGTTACCTCCGGTCTTACTGGATCTTCGATACCAACGACGCACAAGCAAGTCAAGTTATTCACGATGTTGTCTTCGTCTTCCCAATTCGGCTCTTGGTCTATATGCACCTGTTAGTCAACAATCATATACGTAAAGTATCACGAAATAAAGTTTCCTTAATCATACATAAATGCTTAACTATGGAAATTGCTTTGAAAATAAAACCTTCCTTTACCATTTTTACAAACTCCCCCCTTGCCCATTTTCTTCTTGTCTATATCATTCTCCTACACTATACTAACATTCCAACTCATTTATGATGCAATATTTTTTACCATCTTTTTCTTGAACCAAGAACAAATCATAATACGGTCAACTTTATTTTTAAATGAATAACTTTCAAAGAGCCATTTCCCCATACATTCAATAAAATATTTAATAAGTATGATTATATAGAGTTAAAACCATTATCTTAAATTACTTATGTAATTTAAAAAATGATTTATTGACAGTAAACTTCATTCAGTGTTAGGTAGCCCTAACATTTTTATTTAGATTATATAATGTACCTGCTTATATAACAGACCTTGAGATACGAAGATAATCAATATGGCTCTAATTTTGAGAAAACTATTATCTCTTATAGAATCAGATTGCATTATAGAAAATATTAAGTACAAGTGATAACGAACATATCGAGCCTCTTCAGTAATAATATCGTAAGCGACAATTGCACTTTTTACTTTAGAGAGTTTTTTCATTCCTAATGAAAAAGTATTTATGATATCTTTATAAAATATTGAATTGTTGTTCATTAATAACCACTAAAATAGCTACTATTTTATTATATCCCAGTACATAAATATAATATTAGCATACTTCTAACTAGCATAATTAAAGAAACTAAAAGTTGGCCAAAACAATATGGAAAGGAGTATGTATATAAAACAATATATATAAAATTAAAAGATAAGATAAAAATAATTAAAATTAAACGTATATCATATTAAATATTAATTAAAATTTTAATAGACATGATTATGTTAAATCACCTGGTTGATCTCCGCCTTGCCGGGAACGAAGTCCCTGTAGGCCACGGATATGGTCCTGAGGCCATCGCAGGCCATCGGCTCAATCACCTGCCTGACTAACCGGTCCTGCATGTCGCGCGTGAACTTCTCGAGCCTGCCTTCGTGTCCGTATATGAAGGCACATCTGTACAAAAAAAAGAATATTTAGTAAAAATTGAATGCATCCATCTCATGATGATTATTATTAATGGACTATCTGATGAACCAGACTTTGTTCGCATTTTAAACCGCACGTGGTCTTAAAAACCTTTTCTAGTGCCTACTAACGCCGGTCTACGTTAGGTATGTCTGAAATGAAAATAAATCAGTTTAAAATATCGATACATCGATACTTTTACATCATGCCTAGTCTAGGTAGTGAAAGTAATATGCGTGCCAAATTTCAAGTGTTCTTAGAGTTTTGGAAACATAATAAAGGGTCAATTTATGTTTCCGACGTATATATATATATATATATATATATATATATATATATATATATATATATATATATATATAATTAATACAGTGGATCTCCTTGGCGAACACTCTTTGTTATACAGAATTCCCTTCAAGTCTAATTTTCGCACATTTATTGGTATAGATAATATAAAGTACATCTATGTAGCTTTTTTCTATACCTTGATTTATAAGTGATTACACAATACAGCTATATCACGAACTACATTTTACGTGCGGCTTTGCTTAAGTTACTATTGGTTTTGCTAAACAAACCGGACGACGTAATTAAATGTTTTATACAAAGTTTATCCCACTTCCAATAAAGTTTTTGCGAGAAAATGTAGCCTATACCGTCTCCAGGTTCCCATCTATCTCTATGCCAAAATTCATCATAATTGGTTCAGGGGTTTAGATGTGAAGGAGTAACAAACCAACCCACTATCGCATTTATAATATTAGTATGAAATAACAAGTGACTATATGTATAGTATTACTGTGCGGTTGGCTTAGCGATTAAAGCAGTTACCTCGTTGCATTATTTACAACAATAAACCTGTTCACAAGAGGCCGCTATTCGACTATAGTTATAATTTAAAATTTACCAAATGGAAATAGTAATTTTTTCGGCACAAACTTTACATGACTTACTTCTTGAGAACGATTTCGGAGGCGCCCTTTGTGTAAAGCCGGTACCCGCCCTTGTGCGGTATGACAGTGGACATGCTCTTGCGTACGGAATTGAACGTGTAGACCCTGGTGAAGGATTCCTCGGGATGCCTTTCCCGGACCGCGTCGTAGCTTTGGCCGAGGCCAAGCACGAAGCCAAGGAGGGCGCATTCGGTCTTGTTTCCGACTTGCATTGTGGGGCCTGTCGGGTCTTGCGATGGCTGGACAAAATAACGCATTTTTTTTATAGTTAAGGTTTAGCGTTATGGCCATAATCTCAACTCATGTGGCCCAAGACGGTAAACACTCTAATCCTAATAAAGAGACTGGCTGTCAAGTGCAACTGCTGGAACACATCTATTGCTTGGTATTTTGCGGCATATGTTCAACATGAGCCAGACGAGCATTAGAAAAAGCCCTACATATAATTATGCACTGTGATATACTATAGTTTATATTTTATTTTCTAGTTAAGGTTTTTAGCGTTATGGCCACAATGTCGCCCGATGTTAAGTAACAGTGCTGCCCAAAATAATAAACACTAAGCCTAGTAAAGAGACTGGCTGTCAAGAGTAACTACCGGAACACACTTATTTGTACTTGGTGGCAGGTTTTCAACATGAGGGTGGTAGCTAGCCAGGCGAGTATTAGAAAAAGTTCTACAACCATGCTATAGTTTCCTCATGATATTTTCCAGTATCGAAAGTAAAAGCTCAATGAAGGTGGATTTGAACTCATATTGACGCGCCACATCTTGGGCTACATGTAACTTAACATCCGGTAAGATGACGACCAAACGCTAACCTTATAAAATATACAAAATATATATTTCTGTATTTTAAACGAAATTACGTTGCAGGATGGTATACGTGGTGGATATGGAGCAAAACTGCTAACAGTATTAACACTGATTTTAAGAAATCAAAAATTATTAATAAGTGTAGAATCTATATTATACATTTATATTAATATTATAAAGCCGAAAAGTTTGTTTGTTTGTTTAATATTGCAATAATATTGTATTAGATAGAGCAATAATTGAGGAAGGCATTTAACTTATAGGCAATTATTTAACATCACTCTATCACCAAAGCTGTATTTAAAAATGTTTCAAAAACGGGCAAAGATGATAAAATAAAATGTTAGTTCCACGAAGACAATGTTTCTGCAGACAAGTATACCTTAGTCAAAATGGATCCCAAGAGATCTAATTAAAGGATTTTATGTCGTAATTAAGACTTATATGGGAAGAAGATATAATTGTATGGGCAATATGATAGAACCACTAAAGCCAAGTAATGTAGACTGACTTTTTGGTAGTTTCTCATTAAATGGAGTTAACATATTCATTTTTTTATTATATCGATAGGACGTTCCTTTTTACTATAGAAAGAAGGAAAATACATTTATTTGTTATATACGGACACTTTCATTTTATAAACAAACAAGAAAAAATAAAAAATATTCTATACTAATATTAAAAAGGGGAAGTATTTGTATTTTTGTTTGAAACGAATAAATTCAAGAACTACTGGACCGATTTCAACAATTCTTTCACCATTAGAACGCCTTATTAGCCCTGAGTAACATAGGTTATATAACATTTTTTAAATGAAAATGATTAAACAAGATTTTGGAATTTCGGATTTCAGAGTCGCGGATACATAATAATAATAAAGCAAAAGGAAAAAGAGAAATAGGGGGGGGGGGGGGGGGGGTTTAAAGCTTGTAACGGATTAGAAGTGCTTAGAAGAGACACGAAGAGAGCTCACCATGATCCTGGAGGTAAAAGCGCTGTTGACGGACATGCCCTCGACCATGGTCTCGGCGACCTCCTGCGGTATGTCCCGGAAGTTGGGCGTGACCTTGCACAGCTTCTCGCAGATGTAGGACTGCACGACGGTCATCCGGTTCGTGGTCAGCGTCCCGGTCTTGTCGGAGCAGATCGCCGTCGCGTTGCCCATCGTTTCACAAGCATCCAAATGCCTCACCAGGTTGTTGTCTTTCATCATTTTCTATATCAAACAAATAAGCTTTTTGAAGCGATGATAGCTCAGTGGTAGTGTTTATGGAATTCGCGTCAAGGGACGTGAGTTTGTATCACCTACAATGAGCTTGAGCTTTCGATGAAAGAAAACATCGTGAGGAAACAATAATATGGTGGTAGGGCTTTTTCTAATGCCCGCCTGGGTAGCTACCACCCTCAGGTTGAAAATCTGTTACCAAATACCAATAGGTGTGTTCCGGCAGTTGCACTTGAGAGCCAGTTCCTCCACGGGTTTAGCGTGTCTACCAACTTGAGCTGTATCGTTACTTATAAACAGGTGAGATTGTGGACATTACGCTTAACCTTAACTATATAAAATATATAAATCGCTACTACAAACAGTGAGCAAGAATCTTACATACTTATATTTTCTGCTGTTACCAGCCTTTCATAACCATTTTTCGTTCTAGTATAAGTTAAATTAAAATACATGAAACGCAGGTTATTTTATCTCTTATCGTATTAGTGATTTATTTGTTTGAATGTGTATTAACGCTTGGTTTATGCGAAGCGTCATTTTGACGCATTTTCAATCTTATAAGGAAAATTTTAAAAATCGTTACAAATTATTTAAATTTTTTACCCATTTTTATCAGTTGTACGAGGTAAATACATATATCTATTTACCAGTTCTTTATATAGTATACCTCTAGGGATGTGCGTCGATTTCACAAGATTGTAATGTGAATAAAATTCATAGTGAAACATTAAATTCTAGTACCCGTGCAAAAATGAAAACAAAAATAACCATGAATCCACGGATAATACCTCAATTCTGTTATATAAAATAAAATAAGCCCAATAGTAAACAGTAAAAGGAACGAAGCGCAGAATGTGAACTGAAGTTAGAGTGCGACGAATTTTTGAAAGCATACGAAAAATAACATATTCGAATATTTTTTGAATTAGTAATATTTTTATGAATTTCAGTTATACAATATTTTGTCATAAAGCTCAACTTTATATGTCTAGAAGAGGAAATAAAGTTATGCATAACTTAGGAAGTATTCTAGTTCTGAAAAATATCGTTCTCGGAACAACTGTTGGAGCGAGAAATAAAGGTACTTAATATAAAATATTACAAAGCGAGCCGCCTCGTATACCACGGTTTGCTAGCAGTGCTCTAAATAGATATCTAGTTGTTACTGCGAACAGAGTACGGTCCGGACACATGCCTCTCAACAAGTTTGCATTCCTTATGAGAAAAAAAACATCGCAGACTCGCAACACTTGTTGAGGGAATGTGATCGGAACCGAGCTCAACGGACAGCTATCATAGAACATTTAGGACTTAATTTAATGTTCTATACAATCTTGGCTGCACCCGCGAGTGATGAAGCCAGGAATTGATGGAATTTTGTCATTTGTTCTAAGTGATTTTTGTACAGACGGTAAGTTCAAGCTACGATGGGACGGACTATTAATCTATCTAAACTAAACTAAACTATCTATAAATTATATGTTATTATATATAATTATAAATTAAACTATCTATTAATGCAAATTGTCTTAAAACGACTAGTGATAAGCCAAGTCTCGTAAGAATTCAAAAACGTAATCCTTACTACTATTATAAATGCAAAAGTGAGTTTGTTTGTTTGTTACGCTTTCACACCTAAACCGCTGAAACGATTATGATGATCTTGCATGAAAGTTTTCATTGCGTCCTCCGATTAGTTTGACAAAATCATGATATTAATGATTGTTATTTAAGTGATTTGTCCCAGTACAATTGAAAAAAAAAAACAAATATACCTTAACGGAGTAAGCGAGGGAAAGTGTAACCGCCAGTGGTAGCCCTTCAGGGACGGCAACGACGAGCACCGTGACACCGATGATGAGATGTTTAACTAGATTGTTAATGTATGTAGCTTTCCACGGTTTGTCTTCCATTATGAACGTGCGGACGCAGAACTGGATGATCAGGATTATCACCGTCAGCACAGCTATGGTCGAGCCAGCGTAGCCGATCTGTTGAGTTGAAAATTGTAGATAATTACTATCTATACTTAGTACAGAGTGAAATCGCTTCCGCCGTCTGTTCGCTTAGATCTTTTAAACTATTCCACGGATTTAAAAGCAGTTTTCAGCAATAGATAGAGAGATTCATGAGGAAGGATTCTATGTATAATACATACATATTGTATCGAAAAGCCGAAAAATTCAAAGATTTGTAATGTGATACGAAATTTATCTTGTCAGTTAGTTAATTATAAATGCGAAAGTGAGTTTGTTTGTTACGCTTTTAGTGGGGTAAGTGGGGTATAGAGAAGGATAAACTTTGTATGAAACTTTTTTTGCGTCATTCGATCTGTATGACAAAACAATATTACCGCGAGCTCAGCCGCACATAAAATCTAGTACTTTATATAGTGGGGCAGCTGAGTTTAGCTCGATTCCTATTTAAAATATGTAGACCAATTCTATATATTTGTCTGCAATTATCTGTCCCACTCTTGCTAACCAATGGTGTGACTATCTATCTGCTGTTTGGCTCCTGGTCAAAAAAATGTTTTATTTTTTTTGTGCTTAGTGTCACTAATGTATGTATCATACCATCTTGATTAGTTGTGCTAACTTTTATATTAAGTGTACCTTGATATATGTAATGAGTTGTGTGGTAGAAGTAATTAGTGTATTGAAACAATAAGCTTAATAGTTGCTCTGTAATGAAGAGAATTTATTATATTAAATACAATGTTAGACCAAAATATATACCCAAACTAACTTCTTCTTAATAACCTATCTTATTCATTTCATATTATATTTTACGTACCTGTAATAAAGAGAAACAACATTTAAAGCTATTGCTTCACTTTATTTCTTATTTTAATATTTTTTATCTAATTATTTCTTATTAAGTTTTCAATGTAATGACATCTCATTAATCATTTTTTACATATACATTGTTTCATAGTCAACCATCGATAATATAGGATTTAAAAACTAAATACATATTCTAAATAAAAGGAGTTTATAAGCGAAGCATTGAAATGTATATTTTCGCGATTTAAAATAACTAACTTAACTATAAACTACTTCGCTCATACTTATAATAAAAATTAATTTCATGTCTGTAATATATTCATTGATCATATTGTTCCAGATTAATAACTATCCTTTATCCATTCTGTTTACATGGTCTAACAACATCTTCAATGTTTAAATATTCAGTTTTTTAATGTTAATGTAATGTACTTTATGAATGTAGTGTGCGCCTATACTAATTACTTACATTGTAAACAATGTTAGTGAATGTACTCTTGGAGCTGCCTTTGTAAATAACTCGATATATTTTCTGACCTGTATAGCGAGCTTGGTCAGTTTGGCTTGCAACACAGACTTTTCCTTCTTGTGCGATGTTTCGGCTGGCGGCTTATCCGTGGCCGGCGCAGGTACGTGGTTGTCGTCTGGTCTCGCGTGGTTCGCGCCGTGGCTGTTGCCCGACGCTGGCAGTGTTGCATCCTCTTCACCTGATTTGTTAATTGAAACGTCAATGGATTGCGAAGTCTAGTAGTTTGGATAATTTTGAGTTATTCAATTTGCGTGTTAGACGATATCAAGTCAACGATATGGGCATAGCTTTAGTGTATGTATTTTTTTAGTTTAATGTAGTTCGATGTGACCTTACCGTTAAATAATTAAGATCCAAAATATAGATGAACCGATATAAAGATAAGTGTATTAATAATGTTAGCTTATATCATTGTGTTTTCAGTAGTTGCCGAACTAAAATGTATGTAAAACCATTCCGTAGTACAAAATATTAAATTAGTTAATATGATTATGAAAACCAGTATGAAAGTATAACAGGCTAAAAGTACAGAATTCTAACTGTTTATATTATTAGTTATCAAAAAAAAAAAAAAAAAACTATAACCCGCTATTAATAATATCACATCTAATGTATGGTATATTTCTTGCATGCTAATCGAATTAAAACTAATTTCTGTGTATTTTTTAAAACTTACAGATTAGTGTCCAAATGTTTAGAAAAAATTCTATAACTATTTATATATATATATTCATATATTGTTTTATTCATAAGTCTCCAGTGTATCAATATTAGATATGAAAATTTGTGTATCGTTGGAAATATAAGTCAGATAGTTTCAAAGTTGGCATTTTAACATTTTCAATTATTTTAGTAGCATGGCAAAATGACATGGTGATCAAAGTACAATCCAAAACTAACGACCAGCCTTGAGGAATAAGCTATATATTCTGGGACGTGGCAGTCATGTTGTCTTTCAAGATTGTCGGCAGTTGCATATACACCTAACAATTGACTAATCTCGAAATACAAAAACCGAAATAGACTCAATCATATGTGCTGTGGTTGCGACCAAGTTGGGAGACACTTCCTATTTTTATTAAATAACTTCTTTAACAAATTTATTTTCAAACTCCTCATACACTCAGGCCATGACGAGATATGTGTGTGGAGTGACATCGGGTAACAAACATTTCAATTATTCACTAAGAAGTCAAACGCGTAATTCAAGCTTCCGTATTGCCAGAGTCCAGGGACATCTTTCAACCTTCTTCTAGTCTCCGATGGGAAAGATTCCTACTATCCCTGCGTGGATGTCTCACTTTTTTTTTCTGCATAGTGCATGGTTTGCATGGTGGTAGGCTTTTAGCAAATGCCCGCCTGGCTAGCCGCCTCTCAAGTTGAAAATCTGCAGCCAAATACTTATAGGTGTTTAGTTGTACTTGAGAGCGAGTTCCTACACTAGGCTTAGTGTATCCATCAACTGGAGCCGAATCGTCACTTAGATTAGGTAAAAATATGACCATAACGCTAAATTTAAACTCCATAAAAAAGATCAGTACGGTTTATAAACAGTGGTGACTGCCGTAAGAAGAAATGACCTCCCTCAGTCGCAACTATCATGCCGGCCTAATCTTAAGGGAGCGGTGAGGAAACTGTGATAGGGCGATTTGCCTCCAGCGCTATTATTATGAGTCTTTATTACTGGATATACACAGTGTAATCTCGGTAAGCGATATATATAAGCTAATAAATATGACCATTGTTACCTTACGTTATAATGGCCACGATCTAATAAAGTCTGTTTTGAAAAAAAATGGGTTTCACTCCTAAGTGTCAAAAACTTATATTGCCTTTTTTGATTCTATCTGACACATATATTAAGTGTTATACAGTTAGAGAAAACATTAATGTATTGGCATTCGTCATCTATATAACTCCTTAAGCTTTAGCCAAATTACGAAAGAATAATCAAATAGTCAATATGAAAATTTAAAATTATATTATACACAATAATGCCATACAATTGTTAGAAGAAAAAAACGACATATGGTGAAATATAGAGTAATCCAAAAAAAAAAAATCTGCATCAAATGAAGAAATGCAATAACACATAATATGTTTCAAGAAGAAAAGTGATAATTTCTAAACTAACATATATTTATTAATTAAAGTTTAGATAGTTGCAGCTCAAAATTACTTGTGAAAATCTAATAAAGTGGTTTAATTACGCGGAGAGTGCTTGAGAAAAGAGAGAAAAAAGCCTAGTAGTACACTGAAGGGCAGGTCAATATATTATTGTATAAAATCCAACATAAAAGGGCAGAGAAGCGACACAACCAAGCACCAATAGCCCCGCATTATTAAAGCGTTTTTATAACTCTGACCCTGAGTGTACAGAGGTAGAAGCGGGATTCAGCGTTGGATTCTACTTACCGGATAGACTCTTGCGCTGTGTTCCTTTTCGCTGCTGCTTTTTAGCCTCTACTTGCGTCAAATTCGTCCATATCCAATAGATTTTTATGTCATACAAGCAAACACGAATATGACAATGATTCGATATAAATATATATGTATATTTATTTTTGTACATCATGCAGTCAACACGACATTTACACGATGCAATTCGAATATGTATGGTTTTCGTTTTTAAGATTTTATTTAATTTTTTTTTTATATTTTGTGTTCATCGGCGAATTGGAGGTGGGCGTGCAGCAGGCCAGGTCGGGGGGTGGAGAAAAAAAAATTGGATGTCATTGAACGGGTCACACTATAATGTATGAGGCACTATATCTAAAGGTTCTCTCGAATATAGTCAACGCTATTTTAAGCAATGGTGACATTGCAAATGACCAACACCATTTCCCAGCCACAACTGCTTAATATGCATTGACGTATTATGCTTTTGTATTAATTACTTATTTTTTTCAAGAGATTATTTTTTTTATTGAACACGATAAGGGAATTTCGAAAGTGACAGTAATATACCATGCTACCACAAGACACTTCAAGCTATTAGTCATACATTTAACACACGGACAACGTACAAGACCGTATAGTAATAATAATAATTACGAAAATATCATATCAACAAATAACAATAAATATATTGATTATATATAAAAAATATATATGATATGGTATCATCAATAAATAAAATAATCTCAACTATTTAAGAGATGAAACTGGTAAAAAATTGTATATTTTTCACAATTTTGAATGAGTCAATCATGTTCTACAATTGTGTTTTTACCAATTTCATGTGAATATGCTCTGCCATCCCGTAAGAGGGAAAACTGGCGCTTTCCCGTGGGGTTCGAACTCGACACTTCACTGAATGTGAACATTCACACTAATGTACTCAACAAAGCAAAATTGTTTTCAATACCGAGCTCATTTAAGAAATATTAACAAACACATAACATAAAAAAAGAACTGATTAAAGTGCAATTTTAAATTACATATCATAATTAGTTTTATTTTCAAGGTTCAAATTTTTATATTTAGATGAGCTTAGTAACAATGCAACTAGATCTGCAGGACATCTTATTGTATGCGGGATGCCTTTTTTCATATAATAAATTATAATCTTTTAATTGAATTATTGACTTAACTTCTCAAATGAAATTCCCATACTTTCAAATTACTTAAATAAAAATTCTATAAAAAGTATGGTAACATTCTACTTAATCCTTTTTTTATTGCTACCGACTCCGGAGACACGTCCTTTAAGGCTAATTTAATACTATTTATTAAATCTTTAAAAAATTTGCCTTATTGGTGACTCTCTTGTTACATATCCTTATTTATTAATTATATTATTAATTATACCATACAAAATGCCACCAATATACTAAATAGCACAGGATTAAATAACGCAAAGTTATGAACTAAATTGAAAACCGCAACTTGATAGTTCCAAGATCACGTGAAATAATAATAGATTAATTTAAATTAATTATAGTTTGCATGGTGGTAGAGCTTTTTCTAATGCCCGCCTGGCTAGCTAACACCCTCAAGTTGAAAATCTGCCGCTAAATACCAATATGTGTTTTCCGGCAGTTGCACTTGAGAGCCAGTCCCTCCACAGGTATACTGTGTCTACCAACTTGGGCCGTATCATCATTTAAGATCAGATGAGATTATAGCCATAACGTTAAACCATAACTATAAAAAAATGAATAGTGACTATGATTAGATTATCAGCCTACATGACATATACCTTTTAAAATATACAGGAAAAAAAATCACAACAGTCATAAGGACTGCCGACAGAAGTGAAAACTTAAAACTATAAACAAACAGTTGTTCTTTTTGGATATCCAAATTAATTGTTTGATCTCAAATTAATACTCTTTACAGCTCAATAAGATATACTAATAGGAACAGTTGTAGTGTGTGCGTTAACACGTCACGTGACCGAGTCGATGACGATTTACACGAATTGACTCCATCTCAAAACCAACCTATAGAAGATTTCACTTCAATTACAAATAATAGAGTTACGAAAAAGGCATCCCTTAGGAACATCATGACAAGGGGGAGACGGGCACAATATAACAAGTGCTACCGCAACCTTTAACAACACGCTAAACGAGAGGCAGATGAGGGAGAATCACTGACCTTTCTTCATCTGTTTGATCTCCTTCTCTTGCTTGTCGACGGCAGCGCCGAGCAGAGTGAATATGATACCGGCTTGCGAGTTCACGCCCACCGCTGTCACTAGCATCTTGCCCGAACCTGCAATAGCAAGTTACCACGGTGTACGTTTCAATAAATTTTATTGCTTGTGATTTCGTTCGCCTTTTAAATACAGCTTTACTCCTATCGGTGGCACTGTGGTGTTAAAAAGCCTAAAAAGTAATCCTCGATAATTTCTCTATAAATAACAAAAAAAAATTTTTTTAATATTTCTGCTAGTTCCTACTATTAGCGCGTTGAAACAAACAATTTCCTTTTAAAATATGAATATACGTCATTTCTAAGTAGACAATCGATCAATGTCCAATGTTGAACGGAAGAGCCGTTATGGCCACTTAAAATGCATGCCTTATGTAAAATATAAAGACGCTAATAACTAATAATAAATAATAACTAATGATTGTACTTCTCGCTTTAGTAAGTAATCACAAGTACAAAAAAATCATTGAATACACGTGAAAAATATATTTGAAAGATCAATAGATGTTATTGATAAGGGAAATAAAACGAATGTTATTCTCATTAACTATCAACTCATTAAATACTCATCAAGTAATAAAAAATCCGTAAAACCAAACTTGTACACAATAAATACAGGACATCACGCAAAATTCAACCAAAATTATATAACAGGAAGCCATAAGCCATAAGGCATAAGGCATAAGCCATAAGGCCAATAAGGCAAATATATGAATTAAACTTAAAATCTCAACATCACATATCAATTAAGAAATAAAAATTTCATTGTAAAATATAACATAAACACATTCATATTAATCACATAGAAACTAAACGTTCCAAAAAAACGAGAATCTGATTTTTAAAATACATTTTTGGCAAACCCATAGAAACCCTCATTGACATATTTTTTTACTCTCTGACCTACGAAAATAGATATAAATTAAAAACATGGTACCTCTGTGAATTTGCAGTGTATACACAGGAAAATACAATCAAAATGTTGTGTTGTAAAAACGAAAAAATCTAAATTAATGCGAAGATGAGTAAAATCGTAGGTCTAAGATGCTTTTGGATTTTCGAAAATGACAGATGATAATTATCATCGTAATTACCATATATCACTAGACATGATTTCAAAATGGTAACTTCTTATTACCATTACCGTATTATAATATTACCGTATTCGTTATGTTCCGTACATAATACGTATTGGCCATTTTAAAGAAATTGTTTAGGTATATAGGATGTTGAAAGTAATTCGAACCTTCCATGACGTGTGTACCGGATAGCACCATGGGATCAAAAGATTCTCCCTTCTTGACATGGTCCGATTCGCCCGTCAGTGATGATTCGTCGATCTGCAATTATAATAAAACGTACATAATTAATTTGTTTCCTTAATTAATTGTATAATACAATTTTTTGTCAATTTTATGTATAATTATTAGTTATAGTTTTATAGCATTTTTGTTAAATGCACATTGTTTGTAGCAACGTGTTCGTTACATAACGGCATAATAGAACAAATTTTAAATAAAAAATAAAATGATATCATCTTCGAAGAATTTACTTATGGTGTGACTTCTAATTCCTCAGTCAAAGACGTACAAATATTGGTGCATGATAAAAATGCGACATTTACCTAATTACCCTGTGTTTATCGAATTACTTCATTGCTATCAGCGAGTTGATGTGTGCTAGGCTTATCAACTTATTCAATCAGGACTTGTTTTCTCAAGGTAAAGATATTTTTAATACTTTTAAGGACATTTACATTACTAATATTAGAAAAAAATGCATAGTGCATGCATAGTGGCTTCCCATTATAACTTTACGCAATAATAGCATCCTCTCTTAATAGATGCCAATATGATGAAAATAATACACATTTCAAGTTCTAGAATTTCAGTTTTGAGTATCTTTGAAGATATTTTGAAGTTATATATATAATAGACTAAGAATTTTGGTAATATCGATTTCTCTCACTTTTAATAATTTCCGTGGCTTCGTTGGTGTACAAAATAAAGGCTATACGTATAGAATTTTCTCGTTACACGTACACACTCAAATGCTATTGGACTAGACACCATTAACGTCATTGGTTAAAACTAGATGTGCCTGCGACTTCGTTCACGTGGAACTAAAGTTTATAATTTTTTCCCGTTTTTGTAACTTTTTTCGATACAGCTTTGCACCTATTGGTGGTAGCGTGATGTTAATAGCCTAAAGATTTCATCAACGATTGCTCTATCAGATTCAAATAGATTTTTTGCAATCCGACAGGTAGTTCCAATGATAAGCGCGTCAAAAGAAACAAACAACCAAACAAACTTTTCCGCTTTATAATATTAATATAGATATATGTACATATGAGACAGTTGTTCCTTAAGGTGATATTTTTTACTATCTAACTATCTACATCACGTCTTTTCTAATCACCATATGAGAAAACATTTCGAATTACACTATTTTGCCGATTGAGTCCTATTATTACAATTATTCAATGATATTATTATTATGATGATAGTGTAGTATATTGCATTATTATTTCTTGTGCCTTTTGTGAACATTTTCAAGTTTAAATCAATGGCCGCCAAATTATGAGTGGATGGATGATGAAGTGAATTATGAGTAGAACTAATTAAAATATTTTAAAGTAAGGATATTACGTACTATATAAATGCAGAAATTAAATTTTATCATATAATTTTTAAATATCTACTGAATCCACACGTGTACGGTATTTTGCAAGAGAATATGTTTCGAAAATTATACGAATAGCTTAAACTGGATTTTTCGTCTACAACTTTTTTTCAAATACAAAGGGACTTCCACCAATATTTCACGTTTCAAGTTGAAGTAATGTTTATGCGGTTATGGAGTGCCTTGTCCGCCATGACGTCGTCGACCTCAGATCGCTTGCATAGCTACCGTAGATCGTTTGTTTTTAGATTGTGCTGTGGTTGCCCTCAGGAATAATACTTAAGTAATCATTTTGCGGTAAAAAAAAGACTTGCAAATACTACTATAACCGCATAAAAAATCCGATTATGAAAAGTATAAGCGTATAGCGCAAATTAAAAGTACGTCCACAACACCGATAACCCAATAAACCCATATTATCACATTATCGGCTTGATTATACAAGTATGCACGGCCACGAGAACATCTATGACGCACGCTCTGCCAACAAATCGGATAAGGGCCGTGCATATAGAAATTATTGCTACCTGTCAACAATTAATAAAAGTTATCGGTATATATACTGATAAATTTATATGCGTGTATGACGAAACATGTTATGGCTACAGTGGCTATATTTAGCTCTGCGCTATGATAAATTTATTGTTGGCAGTTGTATGAACCGTTTTCAAAAATATAACGCGATATATACCACTCCAAACTGACTTATAACTTGTAACGTTTTAAAACCCTTAATACAGGCATTGAATGAAAAATTGAATTTTTTAATTGTTTAATTATGTAAGTTGTGCTTGCGACTTAGTTCACATGGAACTAAAATTATTTAATCTCGCATCGTCATTCAAATTACAATGACTTTTTTAATAAAACAAAGACTAAATGTTATTCGACGAATCGCCTAATGGTTTTCTTGATGACGTTTTATCATAAACGTTGTACATTAGCAGTGATGAGTGCACATACAAACAGACAGACATTTCTAAAAATTATGTAAATATATTTTATTACTTATTCTGAGTCACTAGAGTCACATAAATGTAAACAGTATAAACATATTAAAGTTACCTTCTTATTATATGTATAGAAAATAGGTTTCAACGAAGCAACTAAAGGTAAATACAAAACTAAGCAGGATCGCACGACATTGTGCCCGATTTGATTGAGATCATCATAAACCAATTGCAACACAACTACTATAGTTTGTACACTTAAACGTTTCTCGATCTGTAAGCGTATATTCGGTGGTAAGAACTGTGGGCGCAGTCCATGGTCTCTGGCAACACGGGAGTTTGAAGAGTCGCCGTAAACTATGTATAGGACTGAAAGAGTTTGTATCTATGGTCAGGAATAATTAAAAAATAATTACGGCGGCTTACACGCTGACATGGGGGTCATTAACGGTGATGGATTGCCAAATCTTTCATTGGCGTCGTTTTCAAATTGTATTGTGCTATTAGGAGCAATGCCGTTTCATTCTCTGTTATTAAAATGTAGAGTGACACGTTTGAATTAGTAGTAAAACTAGTTGAAGTGTCATACATTGGAAGTGATCACCCATCAAGAAGATTTGCAAGCTGTGTGAGATACAGGTGAACACAGTGGGTCATACCTTGAGGTCGTTACTCTGCAGCAGAATGCCGTCAGCGGGCAGCAAGTCACCATATTTAATCTGGCATATATCACCGACGACGATCTCGCTGATTGCTATCTGCTTGACCTCGTTGCCTCGGATTACCGCGAATTTGTGTTCGCCTTCTATCCGAGACTGGAGACCTCTGGAATATAGCATAAACAATTATAAAGGAGAAAGAGATGTATTTATGCTTGTAATGAATAAAATCCAGAAATACTGGACCGAATTCAAAAATTCGTTGGGTACTTGAATACTACATTATCCCTGAGTAACACAGGTTATATAACATTTTTTATGAAAATGATTAAATGCAATTTTAGTTCTACGCGAATGGAGTCGCGGGCATAGCTAGTATACCATAAAAAATCAGGTGCTGTTATTCGTCTTCGTGCTTTGTAAGTAACTGTTGATTGATGGTTAACTGCTGTATGTAAACCAAAATATATAGATAAACGAAGAAGAGGTTTGTCAATGGTTTCTCATTTATACATCTACATATTTAATCGACATTAAAAGTCTTCAGCATTCTATATTATAGATTGTTTAACATCGTCCCATGGAGACATTTTAATATGAATAAAATACCTACTCAATAGTCTATGCAAGTTTATTTATTACCAAATCAACTATACTACAACAAAGCGTGAGTGAAGTATACATCAAGAAGAAATGTAGACCTAGTGGTTCTAGGAGAAATAACAGCATGCGCTAACATTAAGCTAATGGAGTAAGTAGACTAGTGAGAGAACTATATTATTAGCAACACTCCCCGAGATCAAATTCATTTTCAAATTACGAATAATATTTATTTTTCACTAGACCTTTTTACCATCTGCTGAGAAGCGTGATTGTAACTTGTGCGTGTCAAAAACGATACCATTTAAATACTATTTCCATGAGCTTTATTTATACAATTAAGGATAAAAGTTCATGGTATATTTACCTGAATTGTCTTTCTTTCGTGTAATCGTTGAACGCTGTGACTATGACGACGACTATGACAGATATTAAAATCGCTAGACCCTCGATCCATTGGTAGTGACCCTCTTCCTCGTCCAAATGTGCTGGAATATACATACACATGCTTATATAACGAGTAACATGGCCATACACTTTAATACAGTGGTGTAGATTTTCTTTGTTAAATCATGATATCAAAAGTTAAAATATATAATAAATAATATAAAAATTAGTTTCATATTTTGAGAAAGTATGCCAGTTCATCGTCAAAAACAAAACAATTTGTATTTATTTGTTTTTACTTTAATATATCGCTAGACTGAAATAAAGAATAAAGAAGTATATTACAGTGTTTTTTATAAAACAAAGAATAAATGTTACATTTGAATTCTGTATGTAATGAAACTTAGTAATCTTCCTGACATTTATATGAATAATTTTCTTTTCACGTAGCAAATACGCGTAATTACATAGCCGATAAACAAAATACTACTACTCTTTGTTACAATATTTATTAAGTATGGTGCTCCATAACTTTGCTTTAATTTGATACCTTTTTTACAAACAATAGCAGTGCTTCAAAGATATATCTACAATTTATAGGATATGTGAAATAAGGTTGTCTGACCAGTAACGTTTTTGCGTTTTTAATTTGACTTGCCATTTATATTTATCAGTAATTTTAGCAATAGCTTTGGAAGTTAAAATTATGGTGTCACAATGTTCAATAAGCATAACGATATGGAAGTTGGTGCCCCTCTCATACTAATCACTGCGTGCGAGTGAAACGAAAGACCGGATTACGGCAGCTAACGGTACTTTGTTACCGTATCAGGCGTAACACTTGGTTGGTAATGGATACCGGTTCACTGTAATGGTGGTTATGGACATTCGTGACGGATTAATTGATTCAAATTTGAATATTATCGCGACGCTTTGCATTCGCTTTATTATACAGATGTTGGATTCTGTTGTTGTATGACTATGATATTTAGCATTGATAGAATTAAATACTTATCCCATCTTTGCAATGCGTTTCAATATGTAAATGTAATATAGATTCTACTTATATTAAGTCATACTACTATATTGATCGACTTTCAGACATTTTTTTATAGGCAGCTATCTACTCTTCGAATATAATCTGCAGAAAAGGTTACGGATACAGCAAATAACAATACGCTTCCTGACTTGAGTAAACAAGCATTAATCAATGAAATTACAATAATTAATAATCTATTAGTGTTGTGAATTTAGGACAGTACAAATTTAGTAAGCAAAACGAGAATTAATTTAAGAATTTATTTACAGTTTTGATAACTCTTGAGTTCGAAAAGATAAACAAATTTTAACTAATTAAATGATGTTTGAAGAGCCTGAACTAGTAAAAATGCTTCCGTTGAATCGTTATGTGTAAAATTAATGAATTTCAATGTGCTGTCATTCGAACGAATTCCTGTATACTTAATTATGCAGATGTGTTAATTTCGGTTCACTGAACACTGATCGGTACGTAATCTGATCAAGTTCAATATTTAGTTGGTACCATATGTTTTCGGATGTAATATGATAAACAAAGAACACTTGAAAATTAGATCGAGAGAACAAAATTACGTCCAGTGGAAACTATTTTAAGTAATTTAATATAACTTTGACCGCATACCAACCTGTACAATTAAGATTTTTAATTATGTTTCAATTTACGTTTCAACTTATGTCGTATATATTAAGGTATTTACAACCGGTTATAATTTTAGACGATAATTTAATTCTTTTAAATCATGTTAAACTTTTTTATATATTACTTAGTTATCGTATAACAAGAACTTAGCGACAATAACTTTAATTTACACATATAAAAATAAACTTGCACAAAATAAACCGAACAAAAAAAAAATGAGACTTGCATATCGTGTATAGTATATTCAGAACATTTATTTAGTGATTTATGGTGCCGTGAGATAAAGCACATAACATGTGATCATAGAAGAAATATGATGCAATAGTTAACATAGTTAGTTTTAGACTAGTATATACAAAATCACTGAATTTTTTCAATTATTACCACATGTCTCACATAAATACATAAGCGAGAGGACGCACCTACGAAGGATCGAGTCAACAACTGAGGAACCGTATAGGGCACTAGCTACACGGTTGTAAGAATCATTTAGCAACTAAACTAATCACATATATCTATAACCACAGTTTCTCAAATCGAAATGTAATAGCAACACATTCTAGATAAATATGATAACAATTCGATATGACAAACCATGGTAAACCGTACAACATTTAGAAATTCCTAGACATTTACTAATAAGTATATATGTAGGTGCAGTCGCAATCAAACAAAGATTTTCTATATGAAATTTGCAGATCACGACTGGAGTTTAGTTAATCTACGAAAACGAGCAGTGGTTTCATTTATTATTTTATGTTCTTACCAGGATCATCTACGATTCCAAATTGTTATCGAAAAGAGAAAATAATTATATTAATACGCCGATTCTGTAAAATGGAACTATAACTAGGTACATGCACGAGTAATAAAATTAATATATAGCATTATAACTAAAATTTCAATACAAAAAAGTATAATTGAAGAAAATATATATCGCTAAAGTAGTAATAATAACAGAATTACAAAGTTTGATTGCTTTTAACATATCTCCCTATACTAACAATAATTTACTAAAATATTGTAATTAAATTTCTTGAACTGATTCTATGAGAAAATTGTTTTCATATTTAAAAGCTGAAAGCAAATTTGCATGTAACTTTGGTTAAAATTTGAAATTGTACATATATGTCGCCAAAGAGATCCATAAATTTTCTATTCATATCGCATGCTTTCTATTATTCAAATTTTATTGCAGCAGATATAAATTGTTTACTGTTCAATACAATCTACTATCAAGATGATTAGAAATTCATATAAACAATAAAAACTTGGCGATTAAAAAAAAAACGACAAAACATACCCATATCTTCTGGGTCATCTGGTGGTTTGTAAAAACTCAAGCCTAAAGAAACAACGGCAGCGATTTCCAAGATAATAAGTGTAACATCCTGCAGTGCCTCCCATACTAATGTTAAGAAAGTCTTGGGAGGCTTCGGCGGGATCAGATTCGAACCGAACACTTCGCGCCTGTGCTGCAGATCCGCTTTCGAACCGCTAAGACCTGGAGACAAAAGAAAATAAGAAAATTAATACATCAAGCCACACATTGCTAAATTTTCTCCTCCTATTTCATATCTTTTTCTTGCATTGCAATAACACCATCAACTTTGCCGTCTTGCTGTCATCATATCGCAGATCACAGTGAAGGAACATACAAATGATAGTGATCACCGAGGCATTCACACATATTCTTCAAGCTTTGGTTAAGAAAAAGTATGAATTTAACACCTTAATGCATTTTGGACTCATAAACATGTAAAGTTCCATCCATCTTCGAGCATACGATGTAAAGATATTGATAGATACATTGACATTGATAGGAAAAATAACCCTGAAGAAGACATTACAAACGAACGAGATCTGTGACTTTAATTATAAACAAACACTAAAAAAACGTCTTCGGATTTGTTTGAAGATCTATTATTTGATTTATACGCGTTCTTATATCCTTTGAAGCGTGTCTAACTTACTGAAATGTATTACGGTTGTGATAAATTTGGGTATTATTAAACGAGTAGGTATTGTCGGTATGCGTAGTTTTAAATGTATTGTTATCATCACAATTAGTAGTTTCATTCATAGTAAACGAACATGAACGAATCGACGTTCACCATTACCATACGTCGATGACGGCGTTGCATGAAATTGAAGTACGAATACTATACTTGAAATCTCAGAATGAAGTCATCCATTGAGTCCAAGTGCGAAATATTATTAAATCATACATTTTACTCTGTGAGAATGTGTTTACATATTTATAATCTTTAGTGTAATGAAAATCAATTTTATATCCCTCTATCGAAGGTACATTTTAGACTTCAATTTATTATTTATTTCCACATCTCAAAGTTGAATATATGAACGGATAATTTTAAGATAGCTATCTTATATTGTATGGAGAAGTAAATAAAATTAAGAAAATTTATTTAAGGAAAATATGTCTATTATTTCAAGAGTTCTACGTCAAAGAGGAAGTAAGCTATAAATTTCAAGGTACCCGTCAACATGTACAAACAACAAAAAATAAGACAATGGCGTTATCATTAAAGAACAAGGTATTCCTGAAAGCTAAACGCATGACTCTACATTTTATAATAGTGTCTTGAGATGTTTTATAAATTAGCTATACGAATGTTTTATTTTTATAACTATGTCACGGCTTTCATAAGTTTCATAGGCTTATGCAAGACTATTGTTAGTCTTATATTTCTATATTCACCAATATTTTAAACATTACTGAGTCTATCAACTGAGTAATACTGTGTAATATAACAATTTATATTTAGCCCACGGTATGAAAATTGTATGAGAAGCAAAATCGAGCTTTAACTGATAGTGAGGCGTTACGTTCCCCTACGCAATGTATTTTGACCTTTCACTTCGAGATTATGTAGTTATGGATATACAAAGTATACTTAATTTATTTTATATATTTTATTAGAACGATGTAAATAATGCGTTACAGCATTTGGCTCGTTGCGCCTCTGGAAATAAAGGTGTATCGACGGCTTATGTTATATTAGGTAAAGTTCTGAACTTAGAAGAAAAAGGGATAGTCCTGAAGTCGCAATATATTCCTTCACACATTGGATTGAAAGGTAATGAGAAGGTAGACAACAGTCTATTTTAAAAGGTACTATTGTTAATATTACACCAGATTACATAAAACTGTTTACAAAATTTAAATACATATGTCTCCTACATTAAAAATAATTTTGATGAACGGTTTAGAGATAAAGGTGTTTGGTATAAAACATTAGAAAGCGAGCCGCCTCGTATACCATGGTTTCCTAGCAGTGGTCTAAATAGATGTCTAGTTGTTACTGTGAATAGAGTACGGTCCGGACACATGCCTCTCAACAAGTTTGCATTTCTTATGAGGAAAATTGTCTCACCCAACTACATAACGTGTGGATCTATAAAAGATTTGCAGCAGTGCGATGGACCTGACACACACACTTTTTATGTTATCCAAAGTTATCACTACTTTTTCTCAAATATCGTTCAAATTAAACAAGTAGGTGCCTAATTCATTGCAACAACTCTTAACAAAATCGTAACATTAAACAAAGACTATGTTCCAAATTCAACCGTTCTACATGACGACTAAGGTCGTTGTGTTCGCGGCAAAAACCACACTAATGACTTCATTCACGACATACTCACATAAGACAAGCTCACAACAACCCATCAGCAAGGGTGGGTCCATACTCCATTGAATTTCATTATTGTAACGCTCGTTAGCAAGTGAAATAGGAAAAATTGCGGTCGTGAGTGTCGACTTGGGAACGCTAAGTGGTACTTAGCCAAAGTTAACAGTAATAAAGACTTTCTAAGAAATGCTCTTATAAAAACGGTTCTATAAGAATGTCTGTCAATCGCAGTGTCTACTTATCGAATAAAATTCCCTTGATCTCTAAAGCTGTTGGTGAAATCCATCAGAAATAATATCATTCGATTGACAGGCGGTGTGTTTGATTTTTTCTAGTTATCGGTGCATCGAACTCGCCGCACACACATTTACGAATCACATAAATATATTTATGAATGTGTCGATCGGTGCGATAGTCGCTGTGTGGTTAATTTTTTTTTTTATGATGCGCATTGAATGATCCCGTCTGAAAGGATTCAAAGAAAATAGTCTGTTGAATCCCTTTGAGGTTATCACGCTATTTGTCAAAGTTCTACAAAAGATATCTAGGAAAGATTTCAGGTTTGGCTGGAAGAAATAAGTATGTATCAAGGTGTACGACTAAGTGCCTGAAACTATACTATTACCAGCTAATCTATATTAATATTATAAAGTGGAAAAGTTTGTTTGAACGCGCTAATTTTAGGAACTGTAAGTCGGATTTTGAAATGTTTATTGTATTTAATAGAATATGTTGAGGAAGGATTAAGACTATTTAACATCACTTTATCACTACAAGGAACAAAGCTGTATTGAAGTTACAAAAACGGGCAAAAATGGTTAAATATCATTTTAGTTCCACGCGAACGAAGTCGCAGGCATAGCTAGTATATAATAAAAGGCAATACTTTAGGTCACAAACAGTACAAGGTATTGGGATAATAGTAAATAAAACGAAAAAAAAAATCTTTAAAAATAAACCTTGTAATTTACAAATTTGATCTTGAATAACTATTTACTAGTTAACACGAGCGATGTCGCGTGTACGGCTAGTATTATAAAAAATAAACAACATAGAAGTTTTCAGTTATGTTCTGAAATACGAAGTGTTTTTGCAATGACAAGAATATCTTCCTCTGTTCACGAAATTGCATCGTACAATTTGCAAAATAAATTATTTCTTACATACGAATAAGGGGAGAGAGGGCTTTTGCGAGATGATAAAATATAAAGAACTTTTGACGTGGCACGACGACCTTTACTCGCGTTGTATTATGGATTCAAATTCGAGTCATCCATTTTATTAAACACAAACTGTTGGTTTATGTGTGTTCACATCTATGTAGGAATGTGCTTTTTCAATTATTTTTTTCTAATATTCATATGAAAAAAGGATACCATTCACAGAATGTATTTATGCTATGCTATTTCTCTTTAAATTCCTTTATTCTTAAACCACACTCTTGCTTGATTTTACGTGACGGTGTGATCCGAGGTGGTAACACGCTATTCTTTGGTAGAATAATTATTGTTGTTATTAAGATTTAATAATATTTTTTATAGGTGAGGTTTAGCGTTATGGTCATATTATCACCTGTTCTTAAATGTCGATACGACCCAAGTTGGTAGACACGGTAAACCTGTGGAGGGGCTGGCTCTGAAGTGCAAATACCGGAACACACCTATTAGTATTTGTCTGCAGATTTTCAACTTGACGGTGGTAGCTTGCCAGACGGGCTTTACAAAAAGCCCTACTACCACGTAAATTTAAATTGAAACCTTTTATTAAATTATACAGTACATTTTAATTGTTTTGCCATCTTAATCTACTATTGTTTTCATAATTTATCACATCTTCGAAACAAATATACCAAAAGACCACGCTATAAAAACAAATATTACGAGCTACTAAATGACCTGAATAGGAATGACTACGTAATAAATGTACACGCGAACGATGTGGAAGTGCGAGGTACATCAGTAAAATATCTCTATAACCAACTAAAAAAATCTTGGCTTGTCTAGGACTGTATTAAGTTCTATAATTAAACATATCTCTAGAGCTATGCTAGTAAGCTCCTAATAAGATTTGGCTAGGAAGGCAGACAAACTCGGCCCCTTGAACCTACGTTCGTATTACAAGTTACGGGAACTGCTTCTAGTTTCTCTCTCTGGCACACGATGGACGCGGCACCCGTAAGGTTAATTTTTGGATAACTAAGAAGTCCGTCTCTAAAGAAACATAAATTAGAATTTGATGAGAGAATTCACTTATGATTAAAACAATATAAAAGAAGGAAAATATAGAAGACGATATTTCATTCATTTATTTTTCAAAAATCAATTTATCGGTTCTATCATTGTGTTGATAAATTTATTAAAAAAATTACTCAATGGAATACTAATTCTGTTACATACTTCGTAATCTGTAAACAGTTACTAAACTAAAACAAATGTTATATGTTGTTGTTGTTCAATTATGAACTTCTGCTACAGCAAAATTAATGATTTCTAAAGCAATAAATTCAAATATTTAAATTGACTACAACAAAGGTTCGTGTCTAAAGGTGTCGCGCAATTGGTTTCTTGTACAACTGAATGAGTGTCTACAAACGACTACATTAGCGCTTCAACCGCGTTCCGCCACAACACGCGATCGCTAATTATGTTTATTTAGTCCTAGAAACTTTAATTATTTAATTTGGACGTACAATGTTATAGACATCTGGTTTTCAATTTTACGATGTATTTATTGAAACAATGGATTTTTATTGAATACTTTATTGCAAATCAATTAACTCCATCAAAAACTTAATGCTAAAACTACTACACTTGTGCTACTACACTTACTACACTACGCAACTTGTGTAAATTTTTTATTATGCATATTGTACGTTTCGTTTATGGTCTCACTTGATGTTAAGTAACAACGTCGGTACAGATTAGACAGTAGCGCTGGCGCTCAAGTGGAGGTACTGGAAGACATCAACGGCTGCTTAGATAGAGATTTCAAAGTTAAGTGCGGTACCTATCTTTGCATTTGTAGACCTATTCTGCATTGATTAAGTTTCTCTTTACTAAAAGTTCAGGCTCATTGCAGATACTCAAACTAACATCTGCCACTATCACTGAGCTAACTTTACTTCAAAAGATTTATTTATTGAGTACATAATTTTCATATTTACATTACATATTACATATATTCGATATTTTAAATAAAATAAACAAAAAGACAAAAATTCCTAAATACTCATACTAGTACTATACATTGTAGTGATGTAGTCTATTTCTAATTTTCCATTCTTCCTTGTTTTCTAATTTTCAAGTTTCCGAATGTATCTGTTCATTTTTAATTAACATAACCAAAGAAGCATGTGAATCTCTTACAAATGGGTCGCTGATTGTCCAGTACTGATTTCTAGACATTTTACATTCGATATAAACGAATGAATTTTTAATTTAGAAATCACGAATCACGAAAATTTCAAGACCCGTATAACTATAGCGTATAAAAACATCAGTCAATAAATAAAACATTGGTACACTCCTAAACAAAGCTGTCGAAATTCTTATAAATAGAGAACAGACATAAAAAATATATTAATTCATCAAAGAGATGAAATGTGAGTCACGACGATGAATGTTTTTCACAAATACCATTGAAACGACCGCTACTATTGGCTCGTACAGTTATCGCTGACGTAACTTTAGTAGTAAAACGTGTTCCGGCATATCTCGCGTGCAGTTAATTCATGCCGGCTCATGGAGAAAAAAATACTTCAAATAACAAAGTAAGAGGATTCTATTTAAAGGATGAAAAATAACTAGGGATAAAGTTAAAAGAAATGTTTCTAGGTTTTACTGAAAATCAATTATAAATAAGGTTTAGTTTAAATTATGTATCACCCCGTATATTCTTTTACTGGAGTAATATACAACAAACGATATTATTGAATAGAAAATATATAGGTTACACCTATGTATTACAGACGTAATAGGTAGGTTACACACAGGTAGGTACAAGAAAATTTATATAGAAATCAGAAAAAAGAAACCACAACTGCCAAATAACTATGTTATCATATACTTTCGAATCAACCAGGTTTACTAGGAATTTATATCAAAATAAAGTATTACACAGTGTGCCCTTAGAGGTGTAATAAAAAAAAATTCAATCAATAAAAAAGAGGTTCTTAGGAAATTACAAATTTTATTAAAAATATTTTCATGCGAATGTTTTAGAAAGATTTTTTTAATACAAAATTTAGTTGTTTTGACAGACCCAGTTTTCGTCCATATTAAACAATTCAGTATATACCATCTTATTTAGCAATCATTTTTATATTAGAAGCCGTGTAAAGAATATTGCAAATGCTAGCAGACTAGTCAATTAATAGATAATTAAACATATAAAACAAGTTCTTATCAATACTAATTTAAAATTCCCTTATAGAATGAAATTTACAATGGGTGATGGTTCACCATCAACGACTTAGTGAATGGAAGAGCTGTCGATATCAGACCGAACCGGAAACATTGTAATGTAATCAATACTCGTAAACATCAAGAGGGTTCATTGAACTGAATATATATTAATACATTTGAATTTTAGACCGGTTGCGATAGTTCGCACTTAGCTCCCTCCCTTCCTGTGCTACGGGTTTTGTAGGTCGAAAATACACAACGAACAGTTACAATAGGGTCGTCAACTTTGGAACTCTGATATCAGGGACTAACACATAAAATAAAATAAAAATAGCGAAAAATCAGAATTTTTTACCTAAGATACGGAACATACGGTTTTTTGATATAAATAAAAAAATAAAATAAAACAGCACAAATAATTTCAGGAAAATGGGCTAGAAATAACAACAAGGAAACTTAAAAACTGATGTTAAGGACACGCAATATAATAAATCGAGGTACTAAATGCAATGGCCTCATATAACACTTCTTCCTACGATTATTATATACGTTCAAAGGATTAATTAATCAAAGGAAACCGTACATTCTGATAATTATACTGCTTTTTTATTAAATCCTTTTTTAGGCTTAGTATTTTAACCTCAATAATAAAACACGTTAAACTTAGACTAAGTTTTACAAGAACAGCTGCGTGAATAGAGATATAGGAGCCGTGCGACAGACTTTCATCTTGAAGGTAGTAGTAGCTAGGCGAACAATAGAAATATCTCATGGATTCCAGTTAAAAAAATAAATATATAAACGTTTATTACTAGTTATTTTAAAGCGTGTTATTTGATTGTACTGGGCTTTAGTTGTTGAATAATGTAATAATTGTCATAAAAGGATTTTTTAGATGAGATTCCAGAATTATAACTTTAAATTAAAAAAAAAACGTTTTGGAGTATTTAATTAGTATCTTTGTTTACAATTTTTTTTATTATTTTAACATTTGTACCAAAAACACCCTCGTAAATAAAAAACGGTCCTGAAAACTTACACCATTGTATTTTATTGAACTGATAACCATTATCGAAGTTTGATAAGGGTTATTGTCACACGTGTTTGCAAATATTTGTCAAACATTCGACATATGCTAAAAAACCTTGACCCAATATCACGGCCTTGGGGTAAACCCGGTAGATTGTAATCACTACTACCAGTAATGGTACAAAATCGTCGTGTTGCGTCTTTTGTATATTTATTTTGTGAAACAAATGAATTTGGTTTCTCGGGGTTATACAAATTTCTTGTTTAAAACATTTACGCTATTAATGCACTTAATTTATTTATGTATTTTATTGTAAATTCGTTTAATTTGTTTGCAGCCATATCTGAGATCTGTAGTTCAGGTCATCGTGCTCTTTTCAGACTTCAGACCTCACATAAATTCAATATATCTTAATTTCCATTGTTTTTGATACAGCTTTTATTAACTAAATTTTGTATACATTTTCTGCATAGTCTTAAAGTCAATAAAATTTCTACATAGTCTTTATTATGTTATAGTGTAATTTACGATATTACGATAAAATATACTTGAAGCGAAATTCAATTATAGCAGTTCGTCTGAAGTATCATCTGCAGATTCGAATGTATTCGACACTCGTGTTTTTATAAAATCCCTACTTACGTATTATATTTATATTGTGGATTATCTGACCCGATGAACTTCGTATCACCTAAAATCGATATTCCTTATTCTCGCTAAAACTCAAAAATGGTTTGACCTTTTTTTCATTTCGGTTAGCTATAATACTCAATGCTAATCAACCTTCCCACTTCAATTTCTGAAGATCAATAAAACTGGCTATATATAATATCGTCACCATTTTTCATTTCTTTTGGTTATTGAATTAAACTTGTTTATAACTCCAATGACTTTTTTTTTTAAACTATATGAAATCTAAACATGTGAATTCGAACCCACGTCCCTTGACGCTGCGTCCGTACACACTACCAACTTAGCTATCATCGCTTTATTACGTATTATGAAATTGAAAACAAAATCTATTCTTTTTATTTAGTACTTTTTTTGTATATAACTTGTACTGAAAATAATGAATACAATAAAAAAATATTATTCCATTTTGGTACAGTCATTCGGAAGTTATGCGCGTACATATATAACGGCGATTCATTTTTATATATATAGATAGATACACGTTACGTCTTAGTTTAGTTTATCTATTAAAATTACGGATATATCGGATCATACTTAGTTTTATTATGGCGAAATCGGTATTTTAAGCTAATAATTCCTTCAATACTATGTTGCGAGTACGTCGACTTGTCATGTGGTAAACGTACTTTTAACGTTGATATTCGCTTTACTCTACAGAATGCTACAAATAACATTCTGTACATGAAAACTGATAATTTCTAGTCTACGTTGACAAATTCGAATGTCTGGCCTTGAGATTTATCTACTGTCATGACAAATGCAGATCTTACTGGGAATTGGTGTCGCTGCAAGTTACATTCCAGTTGAACCTTTATTGAGTCTAGAGTTATTCTTAGTATATGTACCACTTTGCCAGATTATTCAGCAGTCACAATTTTTGCTGTTATTATTTTATTAATTGCACAAATTTTTCATAACAAGTTTTACACCGTTACCTTCTGATGCATCCAAATAACGCAACAGCATTTTTTTTTTTCATTCTATTCAAATTTTTAGTATTATTTAAAGGTTTAGCGTTATGGCCTCAATTTCACCTGATGTTAAGTAACGATGTGCCTCTTGACGGTAACCCGGTCGTAATAGGCTAAACTTTCCGTAGGAATTGAATTGTAATGTATAGTAGCTGGAATATACCTTTTTTAACGTATAGTGACATACCTTATATGTATGCAATGCGGTAAACGCATTGCCTTCATTCAAGTCAACCGGAAGGTGCGTGTGAAGACTCATCAAGTGACAAGCCTCATCAAACTACCTATTAGAAAGCTAATCATGTAGTATTAGAAAAATCTCTATAACGAAGAATCAATATCATTAAGTGAATATTAACTTATAGTGTTATATATGAATAAAATAATGTCTGTTATCGGAATAATTGACAGATCGACAAATACGGTGGTGCGGCCGCCACAGCGGATATGGAACAACGATAGCGACGGTCAAGGAGAAACGGATTTATGATAATTTAATTTATTTATTACTTAACCCCTAAATGCAGTACCGAGGCTTAGTAGTTGTATATTGTATTATTAAAATCAAATCATTGCTACACTCCGTAGTATAAATTGAAGATAAACAAAGTATCATATATCAGTGGTTACCAAAGTTGAATGGGCTGCGTCTCACATAACGAAAAAAAAATCTAAGGAATATTTGTTAGCCGCGAACCACCAGTAAGTCGCGACCCACACTTTGGGAAATGCTGTTGCATACATGAAAATGCATGTAAATATCTTCGTTAAAAATTATAAATAAATTTTTAGAAAAAAGTACTACATTTTTCTTGTTGTTAACCAATGTAATCATACCTTAAAATAATAATCTATATTAAATTAAATATTAGTACGAGTCAGCTAGTCTATATATAAATGAAGAGATAAAACAGTTCAGTAGGTACTAACGCTGTATTCTGTTAGTACTTCAGTTTTTCTTTTTTAATTAGTAGCTACTGACGAATTTTAATATTATTAGTAAAAAATATGACGAACAATAGTTAATATCAAAATCCAAATTGAAAAATATAGTAAAATGATAAGATTAAACATGGGGCAGTTTTTAAGCACAATATATGAATTGGTCAGTCGAGGCGGTTAGAGACAGACTAATGGATGGTAGATTTGTTCCACCGGAACACTTTACACTTTAGAGTTAATCTCTTTACCTTGGTATGGTACTTGTTTTAAACAATAATATCCTCACTTTCAATCCGAATAAAGTCGTTTTTTCAAACCGCTGTAATATTAAGAAAGTTCGATTACGTCACCAAATAACGATCGATGCGTTGGGAGATACCCTGTCGAAGTTAAACACACCAAAGATGTTAAACTAAATAGAATAATTTATACAAATCGATCTTCATTCCAATTTTATTTTATATCTGAAAAGTTATATATTATTTAATTCCTTAACGTACGTCAAAAGAAGACCAAAGCATATTGTCAAAATCGCATCATTCGATCGAGACTGTTATGAATTAGATTTTAATAACAGGTGGCAATTGTCGAACATTTAATGTCTGTCATCCATACATCTAACATTGTAGTCACCAGCAAAAGTTACTCCATGGCCGGCGATATTGATATTCTATTTCCGTGACATCGACCGAATACTCTATGTCATTACTTGGTTTCTTTACGATATTGATTATTTCACATGGCCCGTATTTTGCATACAACTGATGCGACATAGTGTATATCAAGTTCGCAGCGTATCTTTGTGAAGTAATTGGTTTGCTTACAATTTGCCCCACTGGTTTATTTTATAACAAGTCACAACCCTAAACAACTTTATAAAATGATGTGTTCGCATCTCCGATATCCTCTGACGTCAATGCAACCGTACACTCTTGTTTACAGAATAATCTCATACCTATTACTTTTTGTAGCGACAATAAACGCATGCGATCAGTTTTTGTCATTTGGCAGTTGTATATACACGTTTTTGTATAAAATTCCAATACCTCTAAGAGCACTACTCATCCTAAACTACTTAACCGATTCAGTTACTTTTTTTCGGTGTTACCTATGTGGAGATGTGGATAGTTCTTAGGCATAGATAAGCAGCCTTTGCTCGATTTTTTTTTAATAATATTTATATAAATATACGTCTTTAAGTTTTAGCCTATAAGGCATTAAATAATTTTGAAATCATACCACTAATTTCTGGTAGGACAATGTCTATATACAGTACATAATAAACATTTAACATCCAGAAACCCAACTTACGGTAAACTTTTTACATAAAGAATGTGTCATTTGTGAAAATCAAACTCTTTTATTAATTGTAATCAAAAATAGGGTTTACTAATAACGCTACAAGGCCTGTCAGAACTGTGATGCAAAAACATATTTTTTTGCCAAAACTAGTAACTATATTAATAATAATTGTTATTACGCAAATGGTATAACTGACAGGATATGAACAATTGTAGAAATATTAGCGAGTCACAACAACGGATGATAATTTTGATGGCATGCTTTCATTTGAATTACAGTTAATACCTACATAGTTATCATTACACCTGCGACTTTACTCGTATGAAATTATAAACCAGCTATAGAAGGTCAATCGCGTCCAATACTTTGTGACCATAGCACGTAAACGAAGTCCCTACATAGCTACAAGTATACCCAAGATATAGTTTTCGATTGATCAAGCCTGTTTCGATTATCAAGTTCTACGTGTTGATATAAATACCAACGACAGTTAATGTTGCTAAATTAATCACTACGAATTCGAATTAGTAAGGTTTATCCCAAAATCGAACCAGCAGCCATCTGACCTGACATTTTGTGAATTCAACCAAAAGACTACCAAAGCGTGTTGCACAAATAATAGTAAATAACATTACGTAAGAACAATTTAAAGTAAACACCGTACGGTAAAGAAACATTGAACTTTATCGTTATGGCACGCTTCCAGTTCACTCGTAAACTAACCCCCTTACAGTTATGTATAATATATAGATGAAAAGCATTAACTTATCTGCGCAGGAAATCGCATAAAACGATGTCCGGCACTTCGTACAAAAGCGATGAGAAATGACCGAGTTCTAGTAGTAAAGGTTTTCGATTGCTTTGTATCTTTTTATATATTTTTCTTTACATTTCTTTTTATAATTAAAAAAATACTATAATAGTTCTTGGTCAACAATTCTATATAACTTTTGAATTAATTCACACTGGTCTGTGAACATCGTTTTGTTTATCAGCGTAGGCCTCCCACAGAGATTGCAATAGTGAGCGGTTTTGGTATTCTTTATTATCCTACTGTCTGATCTGTCTATTATAAGTATTATAGGTTATTTATTTACAAACCTAAAAAGATAAAACCTTTCAGTATATATTGAATTTGAAATTTCATCTTTAAAGATACCTACAATATAACCTGCACTTGCAAATTTGAAATTACTATCCTATAAGGTCATATTACTGGGCAGGTAGGAGCCAGATAGAAATTACGTATTATTTGTAATATTGTAAGCGTTATTTTGCTTCTTTATTCATTACAACGGCATGTATCGCGTTCAAGAATAGTGTTTTACTTTATGAAAAAGATTTTGTGCTAGTTCCATAAACAGTCAGTATTAAAATGTTTACTTATATCTCCTATCCCAAAAGTACCCTTTAGTGTTATAGAATGAAAAGCATCGTAAATGTTCATCCATAATATTAGTTATCACTGTGTCAAATTTCATCACAATCTATTCAGTAGTTATAAGATAGAGATATACAGACAAACATAATAAAAAAAAAAAACATTTTTAGCCTTTTACGTAGATATCAAAGTATACTCCAATTACTATTTTCAGATAATATTGGTCGTTCAAAATTGGCTTGGTTACTTTGTGAATAGATAGATAATCCTATTTATATAATTATTAGGTACAAAGATTTAACCTACATCGATACATACGTACACGTATCGTTACCTATAAACTGACCTTAAGATTTACGACTCCTGAAACTCAGTGATCCGTCACGAAATAAGATCGCGGGGCGTTTGCCGCCCGTCTGATGGGTCAGTTTTATTGGGAACGTAAAACAGCGCCCGAGGGAACAATGCCAACGCTACATACACACTAAAGTTCGATGCCTGTGTTAACAGTTACGCTACATTGGGACCGAGAAAAGCAATGTATATACGAGGATCGTCGGATTATTCGTATTTGATAAATGGTTTTTGTCTCTTTGAGTAGTTTTATCTGAGGTATAAAAAGAGGGACACAATTGCAATTTCACCTTATATTACGGTCGTACTTTTTTTTTAAGGTGACACATACGAAATTGGTCTTTATTGTCTACTGGGTATGAAACCTTTTCACGGCAAAACATAAGCGCCAAAAGTCTTAAAAATGTTTTTTAAATAGCCAATATTGTAATAGATCATAGGCATATTTTTTTTATAAATATTACAAAATACTGTTTAATTAGGAATTAAAGAACTCTCTTGTGAAAAGTACAATTGTCGCATACAATGTTCTTCCTGAAAAGGCTTGATATACTGATTGATGTTGAACGTGATACCAATAAAAGTTTTACTTAGACAGAGTTACAAATTACGTATATTGGGTGTTTGCGATCAATTTTTATCACAATCAAGGTATCCTATTCAGCTTATCATTCACGTTTTAAGATATTTCAGTATAAAAATTAGATGCTTCTAGAACCAGAGGGTCAGTTAATTTTGAAGATATCAATAAGAGGAATATCGAGTTTACACTTTAATTCCTTTAACAGTCAGCGTCATGTCTCGTAATAACTGGTCTGTAGGGCAGGCTTTTGTCATATGTATCCCTTCATTCCAATGCGTACCGGGACCCTTATTACTTACTAGCTCTGCGCGCATTTTGGTTCGCGTGAAACTAAAAATTATTTAATATACATTTTTATTTTTATTTCTATAAAGCTTAGCGTTATGGCCATAATCTCACCTGATCTTAAGTGACGATACGGCCCAAGTTGGTAGACTTTGCTAAACCTTTTGGAGGAACTGACTCTCAAGTGTAACAGCCGGAAAACACCTATCGGTATTTGGCGGCAGATTTTCAACTTGAGGGTGGTAGCTAGGCAGGCGGACATCAGAAAACGCCCTACCACCAAGCTATGGTTTCCTCACGATGTTTTCCTTTAACGACAGCTCAAGCTCATTGTAGGTGGTTGGATTCGAATTCACGTCCCACTGAGCTTTTATATTTTTTTTCAACACAGCTTTGCTCCTATTGGTGGTAGCGTGATGTTAAATAGACTAAATGTAATTCCTAAGGTTATCGCGTTCAAACAAATAAACAAACTTTTCCGTTTTATAATATTATTATAGATTACGCAATAGCAAAGCTATAGTTAAAATAATGAAATATTTGGTATGAAATAGCAAATTCATATAACGGATCCACTTTACAGTAATAAATTTGTCAACTTATTCCCTACTATTTAATACTTTGCTTTGCCTTTATGAAACACGTAATAATAGGGCCAATTAAAAGGCGTGGTTGGTATAAGGTTCGAACATACGAGGTATTGCGACTAAAGTCTCAAGGGTAGTAGTAACCCAATTTATGCCGAGCACGGGACTGAAGTACCATTTAAGTTAAATGTATGCTAATCTACTACGTACGTTATAGTAATAACTTGTTTAAAAAAAAAGGAGATAATTGAACTAGTTGTGAAGTATGAGGAAATTCATGTAATGCATTTACAATTCATGTACAAAAAACATGTTTAAATATGAAATAGATTTCTTTATATCCATACGTGGGTATCATCGCAACTCGCAGCGAATGATATAACGTAAACAAATATAGTACAGAGAGCTTCGGGTATACAATATTCATGAGATAATATTAGCAACGAGTCTATTTCAGAGGCCGCCCTATCCGCAATGGCTGTACTATTGAAAAATAGACGATATAGCTCTAAGAACTGCGGGGGTCGATGACCGGGTATAATCTTATTTGAGCGCCACTACATTTTAGGGTTGTCAGATTTATGTAAACCTATATACATCCTTACATCCTTAATAATATTATAAACGTAAAAGTGATTTTGTTTGTTTGTTACCGTTTCATGCCTATCCTGCTGAAACGATTGTGGTGAATTTTTGTAAAGAGATAGATGCGACCTTGGAGACGATAATAGACTACTTATTCTCTCGAAAAACTTATTGGAAGTGGGGTAAAGAGACAAAATCACTATGAACGTGAGCGAAGCTCGTAATACAAGCTAAGAGCTAGTAATATTATCAAGCGGAAAAGTTTGTTTGAAAGCGCTAATATAAGGAACTATTAAGTAAAAAATATATTTTTGCGTTTGATAGAGCAATAATTGAGGAAGACTAAGCTATTGAACATCACGCTACCACCAATAGCAGCAAAGTTGTATTGAAAATAGTTATAAAAACGGGCAAAAATAATGATATAAAATTTTAGTTCCATGCGGACGATTTATTGTGAACAAAGTGCTTTGTTGATCTTCAATTTTACAAATAAATACTATTTACTATTCTTCTTTTACTTATTAAATATTTAATTAAAATAAGTCAGTTTATATTTGTAAATCGTGAATAAGCTTTTGTCTCGACTTTAATCTTGACCCTAATTATCATAACCCGCAGTGTTACTAATAACAACCCAAAAAGATATGAATAAATATGATAAGTGTACAAAGGTATTCTATGAGTCGGTACAGGTAGATAGGTATATTTTTATTGTTTCAATAGTTGGCAACCATATATTTAATGCTATGTGACGATGAGGTCCAAGATATGAATATGCAGTGAGGAATTATTCTCCAAGTAAAATTACTCAGACAAATTTTGAAATGCTTAGGGTTTATCTATAGCTTTATCGAGACATTTTTTTACACCGAACACGGTCGGCCTATGTTGTGTCTGGACCATATCCACTTTTAATTAAAAACATGCCTTAAATATTGGCAACCACAAAAAACGTTTTAAAACGAAATAATTCATACAAACTTCAAAATAGGCATAGCAATAATTCCGTACAAAGATGCAATTAATTGAATCCTATATAATTTACTTCACAATTCCTATTAATTACGAATCAGTTATTTGCCCAGCAAATTTTATCCGATTTGTTAATTTCTTAATATCATAACTGAAGTGTTAAGTGTAATTGCTTATACTAAGCATAAGTTAGATTTATTATTTAGATAAGTCCAAAGAAAACATTTTATAAAAAATTACAAATTTCGGAGTTTGGAAATTATATTTAAAATAAAAAAATATGATACGTGATTGAACTATTCAATAAATCGATAATGTGGTAATTTTAAACTACACTTTATTGTGTAGATATAATGGATACTATAATAAATACCATTAGAATATATATTATTAAATAAATAAGTACTTTCTGATTTACAGAACAGTTACTTCATGAATCAAAAATACATATAACTAGTTTTGTTCCAACCCTATACTATTCGTATCGTCCGCCAGTATAATCTCTTTTCATAGACCACATTCGCTAATTCAAGTGATCAAAAGGTTTTGATACTGTAAATAAATATACTGCTACTACTAATATATTTTTTTACTATAATTGTATCGTTATATTCAAAAGAATAAGCAATAATGCCTGTCGACTCCTGGACAAATATTATATCGTTAGTTTATAATGCTTTCGACTTAAAAAATGATACCGATATTGAAAGAGAACGGAGGGCGCTCGCAGATAGGAGGGACATGTTGGCACGCGGGTTTGCTCGTTGTAGTGTTGAAATTAACATCTGTTTATTTAAAGCATTCTGTAAAAGTTTTTACAAGAGTAGCCTGCGGGTTAACTTTAGACAAGACGTGTTCAATACTATAACGTTTTTAGAAGATTATTATGTTTTTGTAGTGCATCTTGTATGTTTGCGTTTACCAGTGTTGATGATTTTTATTTTTATTAGGCGTAAGAAAATTGCCTCCAGACAAATTAGACTTGCGATAGTCCTAATGCCAATATGTAAACACTCCTAGGTTTGTATGACAGTCCTTTTATGAAAAATTGGCTATCAGCCGTCATACGATCATGTCGGGTCGCTTTATTTTTGATTTCGCCGCTATAGTGGAAACTGTAATATATCGTATGTGATGTATTATATTAAATTTTGGTGCTCTTTTTAAGTCATTATTTTATGCATTTGATTCTTGTGTTTAGTTTTACTTACTGGTTCGTTGTTATTTGATATACAAATAAATAATAATAATAATAATAAGGGTTATTTAACTGAGTATCTATAGTTTATATTAGAAACAACTGTTATTCAAAATCACATTTAGTTGAAGTTATAATCGAGTAATGTTATTATATAACAAATTATTTTACGCTTTTGTTTTGCGAAAAATACTGATAAAAACATATAGATAATTTTTTTGATAATTATGAATTATATTAACACGAAGCATATACTCTTTAATTAGAAGAGTGTAAATTATAACAATAACATTGCACTGCAATATGTAAACATTGACTCCAGTTAAAATATCATATTTAGCAACTGTAATGATTTCTACTATTCTTAAATAAATTGTCATGCGAATCTCAACCTTAAACATTGTAATATAAAGTAGTTTAAATATAAATCCGCTATTGCTAGTGGTCAGTGCACGATCTATATATAACTGACCGATTCGCAGACGTGCAAATAAAGTAGAATTTCATTTGAAAATTTAAACATATGTCAACTGTGGAATGTTTAGGGTTTCCGTTTGTATTTGTGGCGACATGGCAGCGTTCTGTGATGTTAGCAGGGTGCGGTAAAGTTCTAACTATATAGTGTTAGCCCGGCTGTTCGGGTCCGCACTCACCCGCCTTATGTATATGCTACAAACGTATAAAAGTTTCTAATTGTCTGTAATTTGAAAAAGTCCGTATCAAGTTAATCGCCAACAACATTGAATAAATAATAGTGGATCGGAGCATTTATGATCTTTAATAATAGTTTACAACGGCGACTTATAACATATGAATGGTATTTCTGACATACCAACGAATTCATTGTTTAATGAAATAATATATACAAGAAATTGTAAATTGAGAAAAAATTACGCGAAAGTAGAGTGATACTAAAACACGTGAAAATAGATAGAGTAACGACAAAGGAATTTGCTACTTCGAATCTTAAAAGCTAAGTTTCATGCGAACAAGAAAATAATCATAACATAATCATAAAAATATTTGATCGCTTTTAGGAAGTTATAACTAAATAACTAAGAGTCTCGTGAAAGTAATTAGATATATTTATTGGATCTTTTATACCACTACAATAACTACGCAAAGTCTAGTTCTACATATTTTAAGTTAACTTTGATAAGAAAATTATGTAATACTTCAGTGTGAAACGAAATCATTGGATACTAGTAATAAGTTACATATAATATATTCTCGATTAAAATTTACGCTATAAAAAGATAATCGACAATTTATAATCAATACAATTAACTCGAGTGACATCCTTAACAACTCTACAATTAGCAAGTTGAAGGGGCTGATTAATGGTATATCTCGACAGTTTTATCATATATCTGCCCACACTAGAGCTATTTCATCAACATCAGGGCTGCGGTGACGTACTATTTCAACGATTACCTAACATTTGATCAACGGGCAGACTTCCAAATAGCATCAAATGTTTGACAAACATTTGTAAACAAACATATTTCTTTACAGAAAAAAAAATGCTACCACGATTTGCTTCCCTGTAACCTTGTTCGACAAATGAGCATTGTTAGATTTGATAATGGATTAAAATAGTCTAGAATTAATTCATTATTAACTGTGTTTCAACTTAGTAGGTACTGCGGAACATCCTATCTTTTTTTTATAGCTAAGGTTTAGCGTAATGGCCATTATCTCACCTGATCTTAAGTGACGATACGGCCTAAGTTGGTAGACACGCTAAACCTGTAGAGAAACTGGCTTTCAAGTGCAACTGCCGGAACACACCTATTGGTATTTGGCGGCAGATTTTCAACTTGAGGGTCGTAGCTAGCCAGGCGGGCATTAGAAAAAGCCTTACCACCATGAATAAAAGTCAGCAGTCCAATTAGAGTTTTGTGTTATTAGAAGACCATGGAATGTAACAGCTTGACAACCAGAGGAAGAGCACGGTAATCTGCTATTTTTTAATATTTGATAAATAAATATGTATTTATTTGATGATGTTTTTCTGCAGTAATGTCTAAAATTGTTATTAAATTACTAACCTAATTAAGACTACTAACACAGATTTAACGGTTAAATATCATATCATGTTATATTTAAAGATTTCACCAAAATGATGTGTTGAGCGAACACTACTGGGATAATTTCTTCATTCTAACGTTAGCTTCTTTATAGAACATAATGGTATAGATACTAGTAAAAATACTGTGTTAATAATAATTAGTCTTATAACAGCCTGGTCCCGCGTCACCGAGTGATGACGTAGAATCACGAGACACGGGTCGCCGAGGAATTTCCACCGCCCACTCCCAAGGGCTGGGGAATTTTTATTTTTACCCCATACACGTGGACGTACCAATTTGGGTTGTTTACGACATGATCATAATGGTGAGAGATTTATTATCGTCCAAGTGAATAGAACGGGAAAGTGGGGCATTGTGTTTGTAATATTATTAATATCCAGTCAGTTACCATTGTTGGAACAACTTTCACAAAAGTAAATTTTGCAAAGCTTGTTTTTATTAAACAATAATGTATTTTTAAACCAAATTCCTTGAAATAATATTTGTGTAGACGTTCATTCAACAAAAACTCTTTTATACTAACCCTCCAATATCAGTTTATCTATTGCCGTTAATGTCCATCGACGATTGTCGGTTAATCGTTAGTTTGTTAATGCCACTGCAAAATGTCCCGGCTAACTGATCATGATGACATAATTTGATATGTTGTACTTTATATAATGTACATGCAACTAAATTAGTATACGTTTTTGTTTATTTTAAAGTAATTATATAAACTGCAGTTGTGTAGTATCCATAAAAAGTAATAGAAATATTTTCATAAAAATGCTTACTTTATAAACTTGTACTTGCTTATAAATATATATTTTTTTAAATATCTACTAACAAACATATTGAAATTATATATTAACCTTGTAAGACGTTAAAAACCTATTTCAATATTTGAACATTTTAGTACGCCGTACTAGCCGTATTTAGTCATATATAAATATAATTGTATATACTGATGAGGGACGAAACGAATGTACTATGTTTATTTTTAGCTGTAAGATCATTACAATAAAAAAATAATTGTAAAACAAATGTATGAACTTCAGTCGGAGTTCTTTTAATATCCATGTTGAATGTAACTGCGTTCTAATAACCAGTATTTACCCCAAATGGAAGAGGAAGCGTGATGATAATAGTACAGCAACAGTACAAGCTATTATTACACCGGCAAGCGTTCAGAAACTCGTAATCTCGTGTCAAAATCAAAGACGTTTAATTAAAGGAACACGATGTTGGCAAATTTTGGCAGTGCACACGCGAATGATATATACTGTAGACTATTAATTATCGATACACAACATACATATACAAAAATATGTTAACGCATCAACATAATAAGCAAAGGTAATGAATGCATATTAAGACGAATATTATCCAGTTATCAATGCAAAATTGGGGAAATATAACATCTTTAAAATCGTTTTAAAATCTAGTGCTTCGAAATTTGATATTTTCATGAAGGTTTTATCGGGCATCATTATAGGAATCGCCAATATCAAGCAATGAAAAATAACTTTAACCTTTTTTAAAATTACTCATATTTTTATTACAAAAATACTACATTTTATAGAACGTTACTATTTTTTTATATTGAAACTTGTACTTGTACACGTATAAGTGTAAGAATTAAAACATCTTCAGAGTATGCAAACATTTCAACTAACTTAAAAATTAATTCATAATCAAATCAAATCTTTATATCTTCTAGCTTTGATATATTCTTTTACGAAATCTTTTTACTCATACATTATGTTCAAACCTATGCCTAGAGATCGTGTTGGGTAAATCTAATGAATTAACGCTACGATTTTTCAAATAAATTCCATTTATTAAGTGAACAAAGCTCTAGACGTTCTTTCCGACAGATGCCCGAAAGACAATGTGGCTAGAAAAGTTAGCACGCCGCCAGGCTACGTGGAACCTTAATTTGCCATACAGTGTTTGGAAAATATTGGACCGTCGTCGAACTGCCGTAATTTCAACAGGGTTAAACGGGGCTTTAGACAACAAATCCAGGTCCTATGTGACTTCGGGGAGTCACAAACTATGATGCATTTACTGTCGTGCCCCCTTTGTCCACACTCCTGCACACTCACTGATGTGTCGGCATCTACATCAAATGTACAGAGAATGGCTGAAGACTGTTCAAACTTAATTTGATGAAATCATTCACTCGTCAAAAGAAGAAGAACACAGAGCTTAGTTCAATTAAAGTATGTTGAAAGAATTGAGCATCCAAATACCAAAATCAACTAAATAAAACCATGTAAATAATTATATAAGTTATTATTATGCTAACTTTTAGTGAAATTTTTAATACGCCAATAAAGTTATACGTGAAAATAAAAGAGAAGATAATATTTACAAAATCAACTTAAACAATGATAATCCTAAATTCTCACAATCTTTTTCGTAAGCAAATTCCTTTGATCTGATAGCCAAGCTGTCAACTGTAGCGACCAGGGTGGTTCGAGAGCTTTCCCGATACCCCCTTATGCATGGTCCAAGCGCGATGAAAGCGGAAAGGACCGTACTACGCCGAGTTTTCTCAATTCGGTCACGCTATAATGGCATCGGGGTTTGCCAAAAGACTGTTAAAGTTAAAAACAAAGGCAAATTATAAGTGTCCCAGTTAACATGTATACAGCGATTGCGATTAAAATGTTCCTCAGCAAAATTTTCCAGAACATTTGTTATACAGTGATTAATTTATTGTATTAATACAAGAACTCGATTAACTCATATTAATACAACATGCTTCATTTGAATATGCACCAAAACCTTAATTTTCTAATAATCTATCAAGAAAAATAAGTTAGTTTATCCTTACAAGCCAGATTTTTATCTTCATATGAAAATTTAACACTTAAAAGTCCAATGATTACGGATATTAATTTATGGCTTGAAAAATAAAAATAATTGTCAAAATAACTATTTATGCAATATTATAATAATTAATACATTTGTAGCGACATAGTTTGCAATCACCGCACGACGCGGCGTGTGGTCTTCCCAGCGCATATATAACTAGTTGTTTAGTCTAATTTAGTTAAATGCCAAAGTTAAACCGAGTCAGGCATTTATACATTCTATGTCAAATCAAATTTTAAAGTCATATAATTTATCACATGAATACGTCGTCTGCAAGCGATAAATGAAATACACAAAAATACTAAACATTAAATCGTATAAGATTCCTTAACAAACATATTTAATTTAACACGTTTGTTTGAATAATACTTTGTGATAACATGACCTTACACATGATTCTACCCCGATGTTTTATTTATAACACTTTCGTAACATTGTTAACTTCATACGAAATCTCATTATATTTTCATAGAAGCTATAAGCGATATGAAAACTGTTAATGACAAATGAGTGAATGACACAACAGCCCTTTTGACATTTTCGAGGGACGACGAACAAATAAACACTCATCAAAATCCATGATAACATTATGCGCACATATATATTTTGTCCACAAAGCGGTCACTTTGGTAAAGGAATTAACGATTTATTTTTCTTATAATTCTGTAACTGTGCGTACGATTATTAATAAAACTTTTATTAGATTATAAAACATATAATTTGGACTCAAAAATGTAAAACAAACACATTTTAAATTAAACCCTATGTAACGAAGAGATAGAATAAACACCTTTAATATTTATGAAGAATACAAACGATTCAAAAGAATATAAATCTTCGGTTAAACTTTCGAAATTAACAAAATATTATTACTGCATATGCTTCATTTCTCTATTTGAATAATCTAATTATAATAAATGGTATTTTATATATTAGTAAAATATATGAATAATTATATTATAGCCTAAGGCTATAGTATAAACTAGCTGTGCCTGCGACTTCGTTCGCGTGGAACTAAAAATTAGTTACTATTATTTGCCCGTTTTCGTAACTTTATAACAAAACATCTTTGTTCCTATTGATCATAGCGGGATGTCAAATAGCCTAAAACCTTCCTCAATGATTGCTCTATCAGATACAAAATATATAAATAAATTTTGAAATCCATCGGGTAGTTCCTAAGATTAGCGCACTCAAACAAAAAAACTTTTCCGCTTTGTAATGTTAATACCTTTAACATGTTCTCTAGTACATAAATAGGTATGGATCTCATTAAAGTACAGAATCACAATTCTCAGCAACAAAAATAAATAGAAGAAATTCAAGTTAGATAACTGTACAGCCACAGGCATCCATTGTACCTATTATTACAGACTTAAAAACAAATGTTTCAGATGCTGTCGTAAATAAATCAGGCACGCGGGGCACGCAAAATGGCCACTAGCGAGCGCCGTTAGCAGTAAATGTACTCCGTTTAGCTGGCATTGCTCCCCAGTCGATACTCGTGGAGACGCCAGAAAAATTACACGTCTGGGAGACAACAACGGCACATAACTAGCACGGTTTATCAAGGTTTCTTACCACAACAACTAGAATAGAATATCTGGTAATGTGTTTTTGCTATTCGCCTAGACGAAGATTAAATGATGTAGAAATACATTATCCTGGTATTGGAGGATATTTGTATTTCTTATTCAGAGACAACAATTAATATATTAATGGCATACAAAATATATCATATCATCTACTTATTGTCAACATAATTTAATTATGGAATATTAAAAGCGTTATAAAGGTTACGGATCATTATTTAATATTATTTTAAGGAAGTTTACCGCTAGACACAAAAGATTAAATTTCCTTTGTTTCCAGAGTTTCGTTGTCACTTCTGAAGAAACCGGAAAGTACGGAGAAGGATTTTACTCCGTGGGATCAGCACGATTTCTTTTCTTGTTAGACGGAGATTAATAACTTTTTTATATCTAAAGAAGACCTTCCTTAGTCTGTATCCCTGCAGAATTCCGAACAATAACCCAATTTCTTTCTACATGGCTTTTTAACACTGAAAAAGTTCAATTAAATTAATTAAACTCTAAATCGGAAGCAGAACTATACACGAATAATGTACTCTAATGTATTTATTATCGAAGACGTATGAAAGTTTTGGAAACAGTTCTCAGATCATAATTGCCTAACAATGTTTATGTTGATCTATTTTAAGTTTCGGCTTACAATTAGTGTTGGCACTAAAATTTTAAGGTAAATAGCAAATGTTGTACATCTCTACATTTTTTTGTTACCTTATACTTAGTTGTTTTATGTTAAAACAGGGTTTATTAAAAAATCAGTTAGTGTACTCGTGCGTTTCTCGGCAGTGACCTCGCAGTGGCTTTCGATAGCATGAACCGTCTGTTTCGGACGCTCCCAACCTATTTCAGTCCACAGTCCGACGAAGCCACGCTCTGAAACAATGAACCGAGCGCGGAAGAACAGGACAGGTATACACTCAGGTAGCAAGACGGAGCGGGACGCGAATACAGGCAGGCGTCATACAGGGAGCACGCATAGTACCCGCTGCGTTCTATTTCTGAACGTCGCAAAACATGTCTCGGAATTCGATTCTATGTGTCTGGGAACATCAGAAATCATGTGACTAATGTCTAAAGTAAATGATCTACGAGATAAAATTTTGTAGATTGACTTACACTACGACTTTTGAAAAGTTTACATGAGGATTAAAAAGCATTTGAAAAGAATGTGTATCAATTAACTGCAAGGCACGTGATTAACTATGACCCAAACCTCGGATCAATTAAAGCATTGAGAACAGTCGATATAATTGCGGCGCCCTGTGAAATGAGTAATGAAGTCATGGCTAGAGGGAATTATGAATCCAGGTTTACTATCTTTGTGATGTCTGTTTTATTACGCAATCAATCATGAAGATTAATTTGAGAGACGAAATTAAATGTACGTAATGATACATTTTTGATTTTCAAAAGTATTAGTATAATAATAAGTAATTAGAAAGTATGCCTAACAATCGAGTTACGTGAAACATTACGTAAAGCGTAACGTTGCACAAATATCGTTTTTCCATTCTTCTTTCACCCTGATATCTACCCATACGTGTAAACAAGACAAAAATAGCGTGATTGTTTCGTACTGTTTACAGTACAGACCACATTAACCTGCAACAGCTGTAAATAAAATGATGTAGCACCTCAATAACACGGGCTTGTGTAACGTATATTGGAGAACATTTTGGTTATTTGTTTTAGACGTTTTGGAGTAAGCTGGTCGTCCGTCTTTCGTTAAACTAAGGTTTATTTTAATCCTCGTATTAATATTGTGCACGAAAATACCTGTGAGCGTTCAATCATAAAGCGTTTGTACCTGGTTTGTTTCTGTTGCGAAGGAGTTTAAAGTTTCGTTTTGGGTATACAGTTTACGCTTTATGTTTCCGTTGGCGTGATCGTTGCCTAATAGATGTGTGAGTGTTCGGACGAGAGCTCCATCATCATATTATATGTATCCATAATTCTTCAATTTTGCCGCGGCATAAACGCACATATTGTTTGATTGATTAATGTCGGGTCATCGAAGTAAATAACTTAGACCTTTGTCGTCAACATTAATTAAATTCATTCTAAAAGTAGTAGTACCGAAAGTAGACCATTTATGTGTATTTTTTATATTACGGCTCTCTTTTGTAACTAAATTTGCCAGTTATGAAGTGTGAAATATAATCTTCAAACTCAAAATTGTAATAAAATGGGCAGCTCTCTTGCTCTAAAACGGTCTAGGATTTTTTGTTCTATGTTTTCAAGCCAGTTTACTTCCACTCTATAACCAAACTATACAACGCAAAATACTTTAAAATAAATAGAACGTAATAAAATAAGATTATTCTTCAATATAAAAATTACTGTATGACGAATCCAAATAGTTACATTCCAAAGTAATTGCCTAAAAGTCTATGCTATACCTGAGTATACAAATAACCTAAATAATAAGCAAACAACATTGGAACGAGCAACTAATGAGAAATTACAACCGTAATATGGTTATCTATTGATAACTGTGAAGTATAAATCATTAACTAATAAAGGTGTAGAACCAGATAAGATATTATTGGAAAACTAGATATTGAAGCGATGATAGCTCAGTGGCAGTGTGCACGACTTCGAGTCAAGCGACGTGGGTTCGAATCCAAGCACCTACAATGAGCTTGAGCTTTCGGTGAAGGAAAACATCGCGAGGAAACCATGGTGGTAGGGCTTTTTCTAATGCCCGCCTGGGTAGCTACCACCCTCAAGTTGTAAACCTGCCGCCAAATACCAATAGGTGTGTTCCGGCAGCAGCACTTGAGAGCCAGTTCCTCCATAGGTTTAGCGTGTTTACCAACTTGGGCCGTATCGTCACTTAAGATCAGGTGAGATTATGGCCATAACGCTAAACCTTAAGTATAAAAAAAAGCGTTAATAAATAAACTACTTCAAGAGAAACTCAGGAAAAAATCGGTTCAATATGAAACTTTTTATGTAAGTGTCGGAATAAAAACTATGTTAATAAAGGAAGTGGAAGCTTTCTGTTACTAGGACAGCCATCTCTACGAAAGGATGGGGATTCGTCGTGCGAGCGAGTGGGGCAGATGACGTCACTATGGAAATTGATTTGGTCACAAAAATTGAGGCCGCAACAAGACCGGTGGCGCCGCAACGTACAGCCAGACATAAATTACCGGTTTATTTGTTAGTTCAATGTGACCGACCCTCTTATATTCGATGTAATAATTTTGAAATATTATGTTGCTTGAGTCACTTTCATTATTAGTGCTTTTACTTTCCATATCACACTTGGATAAGAAGAATATCGTTTATTATCTGAATTTCAGTATGAAAACTAAAGCATCTATTTTTATATTATATATTTTAAGTATAATGTAAAACGAATTTGCATCTTTATTATCACGAAAACAGGAAATCCTTTTGTTCCTTATTTAGCATCCAGAATTAATTTACCATGTTCCCAAACTCGGCTGAACAACGAACTCATTGAATAATTCACTGAACTCAAAACGACAGAATCAACCCTTTTTTAGTAGACACTGAAACGAAGGTATTTTCGTTGATCGTAATAAGTGATTTATTTATCGCACTATTTATCTTTATCTAAAAGTACTTCATGGATATGCTCGTAGTTGTAAAGATAGTAATAATTCAATACGATGCATAGCCAATTAAAATAATAAACTAGCTGGACTGGCAGACGTTGACGTGTACTCTCTAGCGGCCAATAACAAAACTACAGCATACAAAACTTTATGAAAAAAGTATAGACACATACCATTTCTCGTAGTTAAGGCTCAAACGGTGATAGAATTTAGCACCTTATAACCTATCCTGGAAGTAACCTTACCTTTTACGAGATAAAAAGTATTTTGATCCATAATATTAGTTATCGCAGTGAAATACTTTATTAAAATCTATCCAGTAGTTTCAGCATGAAGCACGTTTAAGAGGCCAGACAAATCAAAATAAAAAACTGCTTTTATATCTATGACAAAATGTGCTCCAATTATGATTTTCAAAATATATTTCAATTTAGATTTGACACTTTTACAGCTTTTGTTACATGTAGTAAGGACACATCTAAATTGAATTGACAGAAGAAAACATCTAGATTTTGTAAGGAATTAACTATAACAGAATACAGTTTTCAGATAAAACCTTTACAATTTCTTATAGCGCCAGGGGAAATTACAAGAGGCAGTCAAATAAACAATGTCTATATTACTGCTCTGCGCTTCGTACTGGCATTGCATAATTAGGTAACACGTTACCACGGACGTGATGATAAAGCCAATTACTTCTCGTTGTGCAAAATAATTCATAAAACGGAGGTCAACGCTCAACTACATGGTGCAGATGATTCAGTCGTGACATCAGAAATTACTTATCACTTTATTGCACATACAAGAACATTTTATAGCGTAATGGTTTCTGCTTGCTCGATTAGCCTTTACGCTTTATAATACAACATTTACTGTATCTAATTTACGTTAATGTAATTTTAGTTCTGTTCTGTACATGTAATTTCGACACAGGCGTAAGTTGTAAATAACACACATCATGACTTAAAAAGGTCTAGCAGAATGTTCAGATTTTACTCAGAAACTATATTTTATATGAAGCCATATAAGTTTGTATAATTGATAGACCAAAAGAGGGTAATCATTTGTGTAAAAATAAAATCACAAAACGAAATTAATGACTGCGTCACTAACACCATTAACTATCTGCAGAACACCATTAGTAGTTTTTCTTCGTTTCCTTTGTAAACCAATCAGTAAAATTGTTAATTATACAACATATCTCTTATGATAAACCTTTGTTTAGATTTCTTAATAGAAACGGTTATTACAAGTTACATTGAACAAAATCAGCATGCTAATGTAATCTACTCCACATTTAACATCATAGTCTAAAAGGTTAAAACACAACAAAAATGTCTAAATTTAGTAATAATCTGATATTGTTTTTATAGCGAACGACATTAACAATCTATTCAAAAGCAAATTTTAACAGATGTTCATCGTCGCTCTTTACGTATTTTTAACTACAATATCATTCTGTATTTTCATAAAGTCTCGCAGTGAATCTTGAGCAATCAAGTTTGCATAAAAAGAGTCGGTGTTCAATGATGCAAACGCCAATTGAAATACGTTGAATACGTGTTTTTAAAACAAAAGAATATATACCAGTGGAGCCAATAGTATTAATAAAAAATTTGAAATATGTAAAACTAAAAAAAGTATTTGCTATGCAACTTTTGGGACTAGATCTTTATATCCATTCAGATGTGTTATTTCGATTACTCAATTCTTCAACCATGCCGAAACAAAAGTCCACATTTTTTAATTTAAAATTTATTTTCTTAGGATTTTGGGCAGGCGATAAGTCACACAGGATATAGTACATTTACCTTCCCCACACGCTACTTCATGACAAATTGGACGAATCCTTTTGCTTTATACTTTTAAATATGATAAATATAGTTTTACTCACACATTGCGCGAAATTAATGACTCGAAATCATACTCGCTCTCTATTGGGCCTGTAGGGACCACGTGTCAGTTTACAATTTAGCTGACGAAATTTTGGCAAGCGTTATCCAAAAAATAAATAAATTGTACAACTGAACTATATTTACTGTGTACATAATAATATTTAATATAAATATAGCCACTAACCTAAACGAAATATATTGTATACAGTAAACTATATAATTGTTGCAGTAAAATAATTACAAATTTATAAATACTAAGTCATTTTTCTGTTTTGGTGATTTTAATTATGCCATTAATTATTTCAAACATAAATATAAGTGACAAAAGAGTAAAAATCTTCAGTATACCAGCGGCATTTCTTAAAAAAACCAACATTAAATAAAAATTCATAATGAGTAAAATAAAAGATTAATTAACCCCGATGTTACTCATGACTATTTATAAGCCGCCGCAAACAATCCTGGCAGTCAACAAGCACCGGTCAGCACGTCCTTAAGTGACATCATCGTTCCGTCATTATAACATTCAAGTCACAGCGTTTTGCTTCATGGCTGCGTGATCACGTCATCGTTTTAGATATATCTTACATCGGCACTAAATATACCTATTACACCAACTAAACCACAATTAACGTGCGGATGAAGTTGTGCCAAATTTACAAAAGCGATATTAACATAGCGTTGTTAATTATTATCATAAATAATCTAACTTGTAACCAGAATTTATTGACAATTGTTTTCAATTTATTAAATATACATTTTATTGAATCCGTCATGGAATATTTTAATAAAATATTGTAAAAATTAAATGAAAATTTTAGCATATTGATCATATCAAATCAATTTTTTTTTATTCAATTTAGGCTCTGAGAAGGCGCTTATGATCGTCAAAACTATCACCGGTTTGAAATATAACTCAAATATCGATAAGAATCGACAAGAAATTTGATCTCTTTATATTTTTCTAGATTTTTTTTAGATAACGTTGTTTAATGTGTGCCTTTACAATAGTTATTAGCGGATGCACAGAAACGGATGTTAATTCCAGACATAACGATCACATTAAACGAATATTAGACTTTTAATTCATCTTCCTATAATTCTAAGCTAAAATTGATTTCCTACGACAAGCGTCTACCATTACAACATCGATGATGCAGTCACGTTAAGTATATCGCATCTTACTACCCACGTCTGAGAGGTGACGCCGCGCCGGTATGCGTCAATTTAAAGTGATATATGGAGTAGACTGGCAGTTTTTCCGGTAACCTGCGTTGGAAATACTCTTGGGAAATGCTTACGAGAAATGTTCAGATTTTTTGCGGTTTTGAACCGGTAGCAAAAATGGTTTTATTTGTAGTAGGTATGTTTAAATGTTTGAAATTTTATCAATAACTTTTAATAATATATTATATCGTTTACGGTCATTTGATTGAATAAAAGAATTCAAGCCTACATATAATGTTTTTATAACAATCTCTGTTAATTTCGAAAGGTGTACGAAATTAAAATATGAATACGTTCAAATATAATGGTTAAAGACATAAAAATGATACATAAAAGACAAAAGTATCGATTCATAAACATATGTTTATAAAGTCATATGACTTAACCACATCATGAATTAATTTTTTGACCAAAAATGGCCTTTCGAACTTAAGGTTATGAACCATTTGCAAATCCACTATAAAAAGCGACAAGGTACTGTTTATTTAAGGAAATACAACTTCTGAGTCAATAAATGCGTTCATCGTGAAGTAAACAAAGATGCTATACTCCATTATATCATACAGTCAGGACATGTTTATCTATAAACGCATTCATATGTGTTTTACTGTAATCATGAATTCCTTTGTAGGATGTGGGCGTATTTCTAACTGTAACTGGTGTTATTTTTACTTTATTTTGGAAGATAAAATGAAGTACATTAATTACACCTATTTAAAAAGACCTGTTACTATATTTTTCTAATGTAGAAATATTTCTTATCCATAGAAATAAAATTTAAATATATTTGACACTGTTATGAATTCTAAGGTGTAAGGTCATTCATAAATCACTTTCGTTATTACCCTGTATCATTCAAAACTAGACATAGGTGTCCCTGAAGGATCTCCATTGGACCGGATCTGCGGTCGTTTGCAACTAATTGAGTCTAGCCATTCTGCGTAAGTTATTGCAAGAAGTGCCAGGTTCTTTATATCGCTTAAGCTGCGATTACCATTCCCGAACTCGTCTGTCTTTCACCTTTAAATTCCTTATTTATTATTAAAAAAATACAACAACAGCTTGTTGTGATAGTTCTAATTAAGCCATCAAGTTTGTTTCTTTAACGAATCTCACTTGAAGACTGTATGCAGTGATCCCATCTACCTGTGATAAGAGAGATATATATAGGCATTACTGTAATTGAAAAATACTAGTACCACATTATATAAAGTAGTTATAAGACTATACTAACATTTCCGTTTAGTAAGCAATACCATTATTATTATCATATAAAGGCACATAACAATTTGAACACAAATTAGTTTACTCTGGCCGCGGTGGCCGGCGTTAACGTAAATATTGCTAATGCACGCGATATGTTGCAACAAACACAACATTTTTACGTGGTATATATTGCGTTCATTCCAAACTGAACCTTGAATTTAATAGTAATGTGACCGTAAATCGAAGACTCGTTTGAATCTCTAATACATCTAGATTCTCTTCTTTTTTTCTATAGTTTGTTGACGTCTCGGTTTTAGTTTCATGTTTATCTTTAGCGGTGTTTCTCTTTACGTATTTACTTCATGCAATTTGTAGATCGAGCCCACTTAATCCACTTCATATGAATGGATACGATTCAAAAGCATATAACTGTGTGCATCCATCCTTCTACGATACGGTGAATTGTTGGTGTAAATGCAATTTTAATTCCAAGTGTCACTTTATTAATACGTACTTGTGTTTCAACATTACTTATTTAACAACTACTTTTTATGTAATGATAGTTATGAACTCTTTATTGATTTAGATACGATTTCACTACTTACACTTCTAAAGTTCAAGTCAAGCCCAAAACTAAAAGTGAAGGCTATTTTGATTTTCGGTATGTTTATGTTAGAAGTTTTTGATGAGTATCTGTAATTGAAATTTCACCTCTATTTGTTGAAGACAATTTTAACGTGCAATATTAGGTCTGATTCTTCGGATAGGCTCTCAGGTTTGCGGATCGGACGATAGTGTGAAATTATTGTTCACTAGTATAAATAAGAACATAACACGGCACTTTACACCTACATATCCAGTAGATGCGTTCTTTTTTTGAGCACTTAGACTCACAAACATTGACAAATCTGACATATATTATATAAGTACATATAATTATTTAATACCTACTTTGTATAGAGGGTTTCAAATTTCAATTGAACGCATTAACTTAAGTTTAGCGAAATTGCATTCCAGCAATAGCCTGGAATCGAGAATCTTCAGTGCGTAACTCAAGGGCCAAGTGAAACTGTTAAAGTCTTACAAGCTAAGTGCATTAGTCTGTTGAGAAAAAGTAGTGTCTGCTAAAGTATCCGAATATTCGTTACAATTACTAGCTCTCTTGATACTGCTAGTATGCAAGATTTCACAAAATATATATTTTTAATGTCTATCAAAAAAAGGTTAACTTGAGTTCAAGTTAAGTAGGTAGTTTGTGTTTTAATAGACAGTGCGTATTTTGAAGATCATTCTCGGACGGATTATTTGTCATTACTGTGATTATTATAAAGTTCCAGTAAAAGTTATTAGTGATTCTTAAAGTAGTCTGTAGTTCTGACGTACGGGATGTGGTAAATAGAACGTTGTAACAATGGCAACTATTTAAGGAAATCAAGTTTAAATTGTATGACGCCAATCTACTTACTATAGATTCAAAACAAATATAACAAGCATGTTGAATAGGTAAACGATTATTATTGTTCACGTCGATGACCTGTATAGTATTGTTCATAACAAATACATAAATTATCGAATAAAATATATAATTATTAATGGCTCTGAATCAGTATTTACTCCAGAAAAGTCGCTATTCTGGAAAGATACTCTTATAAACAACGCAAATGTTTTTCTACTTCTTTTTTAGGTAGACATGAAAGTAGTCGTGACTATGTGAAACACTTGCCTCACCGATTGCACCAGTTATTCCAGTATTTCATATATAAAATCAGAGAAATTTATAAACGTTCGGAAACTTGATTGAATTTCAATTTACTCCACAGGTTCACACGTCGAGCGCGCCTCACAGTAATTGCCTAACGTAACAAGGTGCCAACCCAGCGTGTGGTACGGAAAAAAAAACTAAGCCAAACCAAGGTTCCATCGGCCATCATTAATTTATTGGCATTAAAAAAGTTTCAGGGTTGATAAATGATCAGTCAGCCTTGGTCGGGCTACCGATACGTGTGCGACCTTGTTCGAGAGCCCATTTATTCGAGACAGGACTGATTTATTTTTCCACGCTGTCTTTTAATAACGCCGTAACCTTTCTTCTTCTGATGTTATTATTAAAAGTTTTGTTTGAATCGTTTATCTTATATTTGTGTTGTGCATTTATTTTTATTTCTGAAGCGAATCTTTTATTCTAAAATTGTCAAACAGAATTATAGAAACACGAAAGCATTCGCTCAATCTCAGTTCAATAAACGTTCTAAGAGATTACATAAAGATGGGCTTTATTTTTGTAATCAAAATATTTGCTATATTTTTTCTTCATAGACCTTAATTGTGTGTTACTTAGATTACTGCCATTTACAAATTCAAAGTTAAATTCATTTAGTATTGTAATAATTACATCGTGTAGAGGAATAACATTTTGCATCTCAACAGCGCTCGGTCTACTAAAAATTACGGAGCCCAGGACAAAATGACAAATTGCCGCCCTTTGCAAATTTTTAACATAGTGTCAATATAAGTATATATTACATCATCATTATTTTTTTTTAACGAAGAATGGATTAATATGAGAAATTTTCTCTTTGTTAGTAAAATTTACTATACGAATTATATTTTTTTAGAAAAAATGGCCTCCACAGCACCCCTAAGTTTTGGCGCCCCGGGCAAATACTGGTCTTGCCGCCCCCTAGAGCGGGCTCTAATCTCATCGCTGAATTATCGTCCACGTTTGACCACATATATTCACTGATACTGCTATTAGTGCTGTAATATTCCACTAATCTCTCAACCACAGTTATCAATGTCTCATTATACGTAGTCAGTGGAATATTATCGGTGTGAAACAATAGGGATGAACGGTAGCTCTGGCTGACAGGGGGTTTGAGAGAACGCGGCATCATTTGTATAACCTGTCAGATGCAGGCATATGAGGGGTAGTTTGAGTGCGATGACGTCATAGACTCGATTGCTTTCTGTGCTCACAGTGCTCGAACGGCCTTCGATCGGTAATATAATGTGTAGATATGTATTGTTTCATATGTGAATAAAAAAATGAGCTTTAAAATGTATTTTTTCTGTACAACAGATGTGTATTACGAACATGTTATTGTATCGATGTTCGAGGAATCTTTAACAATAGAATTATGTACATATTGGAAAAAATATTGATAAACTTAATACAGTATATTATAATTAACTCCTTCATTAAATAATTAACTCGAAATGGATCGAGGTGGTATTGGTATAACGTAATTGCCATTGGTTCTATCTTGATGGAAAATACTTCGGGAACATGATTACCGCATCGTCTTTCGATCGTCGCTAATGCGATCCGGACAAGTTCAGTCAAGCTTTAATTTCAAGTCTTAGACGAGAGTTAGCCACGACTTAACTGGAACAACTTTGTGTTATCACTTTGTTGTTGTAATTCGAAGATATTCGAAATGTATTTACGTTATTAATATAAATTCATAAAATATCATTTATGGAAACATCATTTATTTGCTAGAAGTTTTGATGTAGAATAAATTGACTATTAAGGGGTTATGTTAAGACTAAATCTTACAATCCTAACAAAATTAATCCATTAATCAATTGATTATCTGCATCTTGCATCCCATTATTTACTATCCTCATATTTATTGATATTAGGTTTCAAAATATAATCACCATATAATTAAGTGTAAGTCTTTACATAAACGCTGAATAATAATTTATCTTTGTTAATAATTATAAAATGAATATTATAATCAAAAAAATTATATGATGCAAAATTTGGCAGCTACACTTTGTAATTACAACACAAATATAACTAATACATTTCATATCGTATACTATTCCGGAGTCCCTGCAGTAAAGCCAATTTCCGCGTAGATATGTTGCCACAGTTCTAATAAAAGATGAAAGTATTCTTAGTACGGTGATAATTCTAATCTGTTTTAATGTTGTTCATTATCATTGGTACTAATTTTAGCACAGGGTTCAAGTCTTTCGTAGGGTTGAAAGCATCATCTAACATAATTTATTCAGTCAAAAATACCCTCTTTGAAATCAGTGACTAAACTTGAATCTACATAGGCCGAGATCGTAACATAAAATAAGTTATTTTATTTATTTTCCGTATCTGTAAATGGGACGTTGCATAAACTCTTGTTTACGTTTACACCCGAAATAATAGCACAAAAGAATCTCATGCCATGTTTCATTACATCACCTGTATGTGTATTATAGTCACAACTCCATTGATCTGACCAATGTAATCATAATGTTACTTGCACATTTTGGCAGTGTTCCACACGTTAATACATTCAAGAGGAAGTTTAATTTAGACGTACGCTTAAAACTTGTTCCGACTCCCGTAGATAAGCCGTGGAATGATATGCTGCAAAGATAAAGACGTTATTTCGCATTGTTGGAGCGCAGAGGATAATTTTCATGAATACAGTTGAAGTCAGCGAAGCGAGTGACAGGGTGTTCTATCAAATGTCGGCGTTCGATGCAACAGCGAAAAATATATTCAACACTTCTTGAAATAAAGATGAAATCTGGTTGTGTGATATAAAAATAGGAGCAGCATTGCATACTTTTAAAGTATCGGCGAATCGAAATTGTATAGTGCATGTTTCGTTGTCGAAGTGCGTTTGATAGAATAATAATGTTTCTTCAAGGGTGACGTGAAGCACTCGAGGCAATTTCAATGCAAATTTCTGTTAGGTATTCCTTTTAGTTTAATGAAACTATTGAATGTTAATATTTCTTAGTAATATGATGACAATAAACACAAATGAGTCATATTTGAATCAATAAAACTGCAGTTGTTTTACTTAAGGCTTGTGATGTACATACCTTTAATATAAGAAAATACATATTTTGAAAACTAAAACGAATAAATTCAAAATTGAATGCAGTGGTGCATTTGCTAGAACCTTTTTTTTCATTCTACAACAGTAGATGTTTTGATTTTAGTAAGCCATTTCTTTTTTTACACTTTATGACTTAGCTGTATGGCCACAATCTCAACTTGTATTAAGTAACGACGTGGCCCTTAATTGATGAGCACGCTAAGACTAGTAGAGGGACTGACTCCTAATTGCATCTGCCGGAGCACACCCATAAGGTAATTTTATTACGATTTGACTGAATCAAGTGTATTTAATTATTTTTTTAATCCTAGCAGAGTAAAGCGACTATCACTGATGGTAACTACAATATAATCCAAAAACAAACACCGCGAGACTATAAAAATATTAACTAACTAGGGGTCGTGACTATTGTTGCCGAGCCGCATGCTACGCGGTAAAATGATACAGGGGAGGGGCTAAAAGAAAGTAATTGTAACCAGTTTATTACTATATGTACGGAGGTCAAGAGCAAATCGAGTACAGATCCGGCAATCCTGCAACTGTGAAAAGTTAAGCACTAGTCTACCTTTTGAAGATGTATTTCACAGCGTCGCAAAACTTCTAATGAACCGAGTTTGCATATCTTTTGTACATAGCCTCACGGAAAGTTAAGTTGTGTATATCTGCTAACTTAATCATTCATTTCACATTATTCGCATCTATCATTAATGATGTCGGTGTAAATACAGCTTTCGTGATACAAAAGTATGTGTCATGTCCTTTTAATGCATCTCGTGTTATCGTTAGTCACACTTTACTCATCAAAATGTCTCATATATAGAGTGATGACAGAGATACATAAATATACTAGCTTGGGGCTCACGATTTCGCACTTTGGCGGTCAACCGCTTGTGATCGCAATACTCGTGCTTAGTGGGTGTTTACGATGTAAATGGAATATCCATACCAAATTTAAGGTCAATAAGACAGGTAGTTTTGGAAATTTGATGATGAGTGAGTTTATATATTCATATAGATTTAGCAACCAAAGATGCTTGCTATGGCTTATCTCTGTCAAGACTCATTGTAAGTTCATAGTTCAAGGTCAGTTCAGGTTGCAGGTTTCAGAAGCGAAGAACGGATTTTTTTTTAATTTATTGATTGATTCTGTTTCAGAGTTCATTTTAGGGTAAATTTCAGAAAAAAATTGGATAATTTTGTGAGTGCCTCTGACACGCATACGTCGGGAACTTAATGTGGAAATTTATTAGGGACTTAATGACCTCCATGATACGCGCCGGAGAGCTAATGTTGTATTTTAACGTCAATATTTATTTACAACATTCTGACGGTACAACTTCTAATATTTACATAAAATAATGAATGGTTGTGTATATGATATCGTTATGTTCTATCACCATACACCAAATTACTTATACGTATTTGTTCATGAAAAATGTTTCAATGTTATCCCTAAATGCGATAGGATACTATAGTCGAGTTGCCAGTAATGCCAAAAGGTCTGCCAAGTTAACTACTACTATTATAAATAGTAAATACACTCACTACTGAAGTTTTCCTATACATGAAAAAAGTTTCAAAGAATGTGACATACATAAAGAAAATGTGATAACCCTTATCAGCGTCAATTACGTCTCTATCAACAAATTTAGAGCGATAAATTTGGTGTTAGTAAAATTTATCAACATTAATTGTATCAATTATCAGAATAATTCCAGTACAAGGGAATATATTGATTAGAGAATTTTTAATATAAATATGCTAGAGAAGATCGATTCCAGAGTAAAAATGTATAAAAATGATGGCCGTAGAGTCGTCAACTCTTAGCAATTATATGACGTTAGACCAGTTACTGCTAGATGACTGCCACTAAGGGACAGAACCTGAACAAGATATAATGGCAGAAATTACTAGAAAATTTGGTACTGCCGTACAGCAGCAATCTTTGTAGATGTATTTCGATTTGTAGGGTATGTTGATATGTTAGCAAGGCAATTACCACTAGATATATACCGACTTAATCCTCAACCCTAGACAACCTCTCGACTGCTAAGTTGCGGTGGTTAGGAATAGTAACTAGCAATCATTACAAAACATTGCGTAGTCTTTTTTCTAGAACTAGAAGAAATACCATAGTCCGTGGTCTTTGATAATAAGGGTAAGATACAGGGTCTTTTAGAGGGCATTGCTGGTTAGCAAGTTCAAAATACATCGAAAAAAGTCAAACTGTATTGATTAAACTATATCCGTTATAAAAATGTCATCAAAGTATTGAAATAATAAGTTACAAAAATAATAAATAACCTCAAAAGGCGTATAATAAGCAGTGAAACGTTGCCTATCTATTTTAACGTTACTATCGATTTAAAAATCACATAGTCAACAAATCAATAATAGCTACGGTTTAATACATTAATATCATTATAAATCTCTTCTACGGTTCAAATACGTCCTTTCTTTGGATTATTATTCATTAGCGACTCGACACACGATCCCAGACTGTCAATAAAATAGAAGATAAGCAATTTGAATCAGAATCGAATCCTCGTTTTTATTACAATATAATAAAGTTAATATGGTACTACCATAAAATTATACCATTAATAATAATCTAGATTAATTCGTTTATCGTTAGACGTCATATGAGTTTTATTTAAAAGACGATAAAAACCGTAAATGCATCGAATAAAAAAATATCGTTGATGCTACAAATCATTTTAATGTTCCATTTGCCGTATTTGACAGATAAATTATATTTTGAAAAATAAAAAGAATGTGTAAGGAATAATGAATATTATTCCAAAAGGCCATCAACGGCCGCGTTATATATGAAACGTTTTTTAAAGCGGTGACGCTTTAAAAATAACATATCTTAAATCAATATGAAATAAATTAAGTGACATTCTAAAAGAATAATCAACCTTGAAAAGCTTAAAGAAAAAAAAACATCTTCACTTACTACGACTAATCCGATGAGGTGTTATAATTCAGCCCGCGAGAGGGGTGTGGTAATTGTATCAATTTTCACAAGACTGAGAAAACTTCACGTTGTTTTCATTGGAAACGCGGTGAAGCGTTAATTATAACGTTTTCGAAAACGTTATTATCGTTTAAGAAAGAATTAATTAACGTTAACTCGATTTGCAAAGAAGAGGGTTTGCGTGTTCGCACAAATGGTAGGTCGAGTTTCATTTGAACTTATTCAATTATATTAAATGTTGTTTTAGTTTTTGTTAGAAATATAAAAATAAAATTAGTACGGACAAATTTTTGTATGGGAGAGAGGCGTGATATTATGTATGCATGTAAATTAGTCCAAGTGTCAATTATCAGCATCTCGGTTCAGAAGTTATATTTTCTGTATAGGATTTTTCTTATCATCTTATTTCATCTTCAAATTATCATCTTTCAGACTAAACTGTTAAGAATAGAAATGGGGATTCGGGAAGAGTATTATTGAGACCTACTGCTTCAATTGTATGATTTAATACAACCGCTCTACACAGCCTGTTAATATTATATTTCAAAATAAATAATAATTGCAGTATTGTAATTCGGTTTTTATCTTCGCTTGTATAGAAAAAGACGAGAAAATATAAAATTATTTTTACACGTAAAAATATAATTTAACTTAAATAAGCTCTGCCCGAAGCTATCGTGGATTATTATCGGAACCTTTTCCCCTAACAAATTCAATAAGTAAAAATGATAATGTCACAAAGCGATGGGATTCGTTGCCAAATATCGGGCGCCGCGTAATAAATATAACATTTTTGTTGATATCGAATTGACTATTTGCGTCGTGTTTAGAAATAGGGTAGAAATTACCTACCTACTTGTATCGATTTATCTGATATGAAGCCTGACCTCGATATCGCTTGGTTTGTCGTTTCTCGCATCGCCGACCGCATTTGTAAGATACGGATTCTAAAAAAAATTGTGTGATTTTATGAAACCACGACGCAAGTGAATTTTTTTTTCTGACTTTAGGCATTTACTGTTTTTTTTAATGATTCGATTTAGTGTATATTGCGTTTTTAATCTTTACTTAATAATAGGAAAATGGAAATGATAATGGGATATCAATGCTACACGGTCATCCGCGCGCCTTTCACTTTACTCATACTCCGCGGCTGGCTGTAATGCAACGTGCGATAGATAAACGAAAAAAATTGAGGCGATGTGAAAAACGTTTCACTTTAAAATGTGATATGAGTATTTGTGTAGTGTCGTGATGTAAACCGTTAATATTTTATTCATTAATTTTGATACGTCCCGCTTGACAGTAAAAGGCCACCGCAGCCTATAAGTATATGCTTGTAAGAACAGAGGTATCACTAGTATGTTACCTACCATGATTAGTGTAAGAAGCTGCACAGACCCTACTCACCACAAAACACAACTAAAGGCTATTTGGCTGAAATCTCCCGAAAGGATATATATTTACCAACCGAACTACTTCAAGTAGAGAAAAATCTAAACCCTTATTTACACTAAACTAAATTAAGTACTGTTCGCAAAATGCATTGGATGATTATAAACATAACTAATTATTGAAACTTTCTCATATCCATGTAAAGATAACATTTAAGTGTCTCAAGTATCTCTGGCTTTAATACGAGTAAGTATAATTTTTAAGCCCACTTTGCATACCAATCTCGTTCTTTTTTTACATCAAGTGACATGTATAACCTTAAAAAATATATAAAAAAGAAAACAAGATTGCGCAATGATGTACAGGGCTTCTATAGAAATTACGAACTTTCGCTTACATTTTATACGCAATCTTGGCAGTTAGGGGATGTAGCAACCCCGGACGAACGTAAGGCACGTCCGGGAACTATCTGCTAGGGATTTACCCACGTCAGCGTGCAGCCGAATGTGGTTAACTCAACTAAACCGTGTTAGATAACGAACGGATTACGGGCGTAAAAGTTGTTCAGTTTATAACATTTGGAAATTTATTCGACAGTAGATTAGTTTAAATGTTTTGAGATTAAATTGACATCACTTATTGTAAAGTAGAGTAGTATTTTTATTTGGACTTGATGACATTTAGTTTTAACAGAACTTTTTTTTTTATTATAAAAAGCACAAATTTGATAAGTAACTGAAATTAGAAAACGATAATATTTCATTTTAAAATTTGTTCTTCTAATTTTGCGATAGATTAATATTAGGATACTTTTTATCTTATAAAACAAACTTTTTTTTTTAGATAGGGTAATAAAAGTTAAAATATGACATGTTATAACAATTAGATGTAGCTTCAAGAAGTATTCATATAACAGTCTATAATAGTAACAGCTATACTCAGGATTATATCATGCTTACAAAGTATATGGAAATACCTTCTAAACTTATACGATATATAATTAAAAGAGAACATCAAAAAATCCTCATAAGGTAAAAGTCAATATAATTGATATAGATAAAAACACACAATGTATTAAACATGAAACGGAGACACCCGCCTATTGTTCTAAACATAAACCTGTTCCAGAATATAATTAATAAAGTTTTATACTACCAGTACAAAACAGAAGTTATTAAGCCACACAATACAATTCATGACACAATACCACAAGATGTTAAAGCAAAAGCCGTTAATGATTTTATCGAATGTATAACCGGAAACTTCAGGAATAAGCTAGGGCATGGTAAACGTCTACGATAAATATGAAATTGATAAAGCGGTCTTTACAAATTGTTTTCGAAGATCACCTGAAAAAACCAAACATTTATCTCTTCTGAATATCGTGCGATAGAACCTACTATTATTATATTACGAATTCGGAGTTTAGACAATGAAATGAAAATCCCTACTTTCCAAAGACCATACTTTCAAGAAAGAGAAAGATCTTCTGTAAATTCTGAATAAAATGTTTTAGTTAACTAGCATCGATTATACAGAAAAAAACATACTCGAAGTAAATACTTAATTAATTTGAAGCCAAAACAGTTTGCAAGATTTGAAAAAGGTATGTCATTAGATAGAAAATTAGCTATTATGTTTAGATGTGTAGGCAGAAAATTACAATATAAAGGCAATAATGATACGATAAGATTTGTAAATAATAAGCGACACGTCAAAGTAGAATAGTATGTGTTTTGAAGAGACAATAGAAAGTAAAGTTTAGTTAGCACGGAATACTGCGTGACCGTTGCCGAGGAAGTAGAAAAGCGAGCAGGTTCTTAGAACAATTGATTGACGGTACTTTTGTCAACAAAACGAACGAGTTAAACTATGAATTAAAGTAATTTAAACAAGCTTCAAATTTCTTAGAAAAATTGTATTATTTAACTTAATTTATAAACATAGTATTTGCAAAATAAATAAAGTTGTACGAGTATTTCCCCTTTATAGTTATTGTTTGGCCACAGTCTAGATTGTATTAAGCAAAGTTGTGGCTAAAAATATTGGTACAGTATCAAATGCTGCTACCAAAATACATCTATAAATGGTTGATGACTTTCAACCTAGGCGCGTATTTGAAAATGCCCTGTCATTATTCCGAAAGTCAGGCTCGATCTAGGCTACAAATTCATGTAATCCTTGAGCTATCATTGCTTCTAATATTGAATTGAGGAAGATTAATGTATCAAGAAAAAGATATAAATGTTTCCCAAAACCTAACTGAATAATTCAGACTTCCAGACAACATACATTCGTTATTCAAATTTAGTATAACTAACAGAACTTCAATGATGATGACTAAATTATATACAAAGATTTATGGTCAGGAGACTTTGTTAACATTAAGCTAGGACTTCCCACGATCAGACACGATCGTGTTTAGACCCTTGGTAGAAATAGGCTCGACTCCTATAACGGAACTTGAGTTTTAAGTGAAGTGCCTATCAGTACGGAGCTGCCTATTTCTTCAATTTAACAAATTAATAATCTATCTCCAAGAATTTATCGGTGTCTTGTTCTTGTACCCTTAAGTTAACAATGAATACATAGATTACCATGCAAAATAATATGCCATCAATTTTCTCCTATTTAATAATGGCGTAGTTTTATTTTTATAAGTCTTTGCTGAAGATAGGAGTTATGAATATTCATTGAGTAAACGTTATACAGCATCTTTGCTGAATACTGCTTTCATCTCTATTGAATAGTAAGATAAAAATGTATACAAACCGTCTGTGGGCGATGTGTAAAGCTTCTTGCAAATTTCCTGCGGCCCTCCGAGCGCGTTGATCTTTGCCATGCCCTCGGCGCCGCGCGACTCCATCAGCTCGCGCAGCTGCCGCAGGGAGACGCCATATTGCGCCGGCCGCCCCTCCACGGTGGCCATGGTGCCGGGCTCGCGGCCGCCGCCCGCACCAAGCCCGACAACCCTCTAGCTCTAAAACAAAAACGTATCGTTATATTTACATGTTGTCTATACAATCTAAATCTGTCATTATTATTATAACAATTTCTCACTAGGCTAAGTAATGATAAGTATGAAGCGAAGATAGCTCAATTGGTAGTATGTACGAACGCCGCATCAAGGTACGTGAGTTCGAATCCACTTTCCTACAATGAGTTTGATCTTTCGGTGAAGCAAAACATCGTGATGAAACCGTAGCATGGTGGTAGGGCTTTTTTTAATACCCGCTTGGCTAGCTACCACTCTCAAGTTGAAAATCTGCCATGTTCTCATCTGGTGTGTCCTGGCAGTTGCATATGAGAACCAGTCTTGGACCATCATAGACCATATCGAAACATCAGGTTAGACCAACCATAACGCTAAACTGTAACTATACAAAAGTAAGAAACTAACTACGTTATACGACATTACGGAACCACACCCGCCCGATGTCCATTACTATCCAAATAGACATGTTTATAAGTAATCACATAAAGCTCCGTATGGCATACATATTTACACCGATCATGAATAATAAATTTATCTGTCACCTTCTATATTTCATTATAAGAAACAAAATAACGCGAGATATCGATGCTTTTATTGCGACAGCGCACTTTATCGAGCGTCGATAAATTATTTACGACGCTATGAAATTTTTCGTCGGGTGCACTTTAACACGTAGCACATTGACGGTGCATAATTAAACAAGGGAGATTCACACCCACACGGAGATTGCCATAAATGGTTACAGAAGAATGAGTAATAATTTGATTTTTCCTGGCCGTGTATGGTAACACGTTACACTTTGAAAGGAGATCGTCTTTCTATTGGAATGACGATAGCACATTGTTGTTTCCTTATATTATTTATCAGTCTAATGTTGCTATAAGCCTAATATTATATATATATATATATATATATATATATATATATATATATCGCTATAGTAGATTATGACACAAAAATATCCAGAATCTACACTAATATTCTAGTAAATATATTCTACTACAGTATAATATAAATCTAATACGTAGACAAAAACTATGTAAATTTAACAATATGTGGATAATCAGAATAACGTTATAGGCACAAATGTTAATAAGGAAAAAAGAAGAGAGTTAAGGTAATAATTATACTGTCAATTAATTGTAATTCAGGAATCAGGAATTAAAGTACTGTGTACCTAAGGTTTAAACTATAACCAAATAATGAGTTAATATTGTGAATAGCCGGAGAATTTTTAAAGTTTTTAGCATTATGCAGCGAGCGCGGAGAATTCCCTTATAGAGATAGGCACTCTGCCGACCTAATTGCTGCCCGTTCAATGGTACTCAACCCGGATGCCGATGGCGACTCGCGCTTGGCTAACCCTCTCAAAACAATATTTTAAACTAATACATTTAATAACAGCCTGGTAATTTCGAATGCTGCTTTAGATAGTTTTGAAAATCGATATCGTGATTATCGGGTAGATATCGGGTAGATAATGTTACATTTGTTCATGTAAAATTACTGTTAATGCATCAATGGAGTGGTAAGACCAGTGCAAGTTCGAATAAAAGTATAAGTTGTCCCTGGTCTATAGTAATCCGTTTTTTTATAGTTCGAGTGTCGCCGTGGTATCTTTTTTTAGTAGGTATTTGAAGGTGCTTATCACTTGATTAGTCTCTCCACGCACGTCTCTCGTCGTGGCCTACCCAGGCAGGCCGTTTCCGCATTGCGAAAGTCCACTAACAGACTTTTTTACTACTTCAACAAAAAAAAAACAGTGGGATTATCGATTGAGGATGCAATCTTGCCACTTATACTTATATTGCAAAGTTACTGTGCTCTAGTTCCGTAAGGTGTAGTTGGAAGGACACACAAAAATAGGAAATGTACCAATTAAGTCGTCAGTAGAAGCAATTTAGTAAAATTGGCAACTCTGTAGTTAATTACAAAAGCCTGTGTGCCAATAAATATAACAAAAGAAAACGAAAACGGTTCCTACACAATCAACATTTAGATCTTTTTCAACATTAATTTGAATGTATTTGGAAAAGTATATTATAATCTGTTTGTTGTCTTTTACAATGAAAATATATGAGCATATAGTTGTGAGATTTTTCAATAATATCCCAGTGTTGATTATATATAGATATTAGGTATAAATAGAAATTATTGTTTAATGAAACCTATATTAAAATTGATAATGTTATGCTTTTTTATGTTATTATGTGCAATATTTATTAGTATATTGTTGTAGTTATTATATGTTATTTCGCAAAAAAAAATTATGGCTTCGATCCAGATTTCAAAATAGCATTTGTATACGTATAATACGCACTGTATTTATTATAATTAGCAAAATATTGTGATGGTGACTAGGTGAAAGGTAGAAGTTTATAAAAAATAAAATACATGATAATACTAAAAATGTATAAAAATAAATGAAAAATTAGAAGAGTGAAAGTTTCAAACGCAAGTGAGGTAAATTAAATTTACACCAGCGGGTGGTGTACCAAACGACCCTAATATTATAAATTCGTCTTAAACCTACATAAACGAAGTGAATGAATGTAGTGAAAACAATTACGATGATAATGAAAGTTTTACAACCAGCGCTCGTGTACGAAATCATCACCGTTACGTTTATCCATGAAAAATTTAAAATAACTATATATTATATTAGCTCGTTCAGTGAACATTATTCTGCCTTTTTCGAATCTTAGTAGTAAGTTATCGCATTCAGCGATAGCTTAAAAAACTTGTGCACGAAAAATTCTTTACATCTGCCAATCTTTATAGTGACCGGTCAAACGATTTCGGAATTTATCAATCTAATACATAGCAGGACCTCTGTAAGTCGTACTTCAGGGGAGATACCAAAACATTCAAGTTATAAAAGGCTTTTGACTGTGAAAGAAATTTACTCACGGCGACCTCTGTAAAGAAATATTCGATTTGTAGCGGTTAACATTCATTCTTATTGATTTTGATTAGAAAGGTAAAATAAATAAAAATTGAAGTTACAAGACATCTCGTAAAATTGGTGCAGAATTATAGAGGTCTAAAATTCCAAGTATTGGAGGTTTTGGGGCTTGAAGGAAGGGAACAAAAGTCTTACTTTTCGTGGTTCTATTTTAAAATATATACTACTATGTATAACAACTATATCAATATTTATTAAGTTATAAAACTATATAATCACTGCGTTTGTCCGTCGTAATTATCAAAAGTAATCTCACGGTCTCTTTGGGACGAAGTCCTCGATATTTGTATGTGGGCTTGAGCAAGAACAAAAAAGCTAGTAAGCATTGGAACGAGGCAAGTTGATTGTGTTGCGTCCTACTATGGTAGAGACACCGACGACTCCAACGATGCCTATTTTGGAACTGCAGCTTTATTTGGAAAGCTGCGATTCGAGTCGAGTTCGATTATTTAGTATTTTTATTATACTTTCTTCAATTTCGAAAATAATAAATAAGAATTATACGAGGCTATTATTATATAATCAATAAATTGCTTTTAAAGTCTTAGTTTCGTGGAACACTCGGTCGGAACGAATTTCCTTTTATTATTTATTCATTCAAATTGATAAATGAAAGGTTTCATGGTATTTAACCTAGCAAAAGCTATCATACGGTGTGGACAGGAGTTTTCATTTTTATTTATTTGACTGTATGGTTAGTTGATGGGTGTTTCCTACACACGCTATTACTATAACCCATTATGAAGACGGTTACAAACACGTAGGTAACAAAAAAGGGTTTATTATAATCTATGGAAAGAAACGATAACTTCCGCTTGAGTCGGCCTCTAATGTTCTTCATAAAACACGAGGATACGCACCCCGGCGCAGTGCTTCCTTGATTGTGTATTCAGATCAGTTTACGAGGTGCTTAACTCCGTCTTTTCTGGCATTCTTGGCTCTGACAATCTCGTTACCGTCGTCTGCTAAACGATGCAAATGAGATCCCATAATATTCATTTAATTGTTATTACTTATTTGCATTTTCAGCTTTCGTGACATGCATTACCGGCTTGCTACATTACTTTATTTAAACAAACATACAATTAATCCCATTAACGAGATTCTTAACTGCTTTGTTTGATCGCAAGATAAACGAAGCTATGAACGCTTAATAGTAATAGATCATACTAATATCATAAATCCGAAAGTAAGTTTGTTTGTTTGTTATGTGTTCACGCCTAAACCGTTGAATCGATTGTGATAAATTTTGGTACTGAGATAGATTCCCATCTAGATATCAGATCCCCCCTGGAGACGGAGATAAGCTACTTTATCTCGCGAAAAAGTCATAGGAAGTGGGGTAAAAAGAGGAACAAACTTTTTATGAAACTTTTTATTGTGTCATTCGAATTGTTTAACGAAATCAATATTAATACGTCGAAGCGGCACGTAAAATCTAGTATTATATACATGATAAACTCGAAAAGTTTTATTAATTGTTTGTTTGAACGCGCTAATGTTAGTAACTATTAGTCGGATTTCAAAAATGATTTTTGTATTTGACAGTGCAATCATCGAGCAAGGCTTTAGGTTATTTTAATTACCATCAATTGGAGCAAAGTTATATTGAATAATGTTACAAAAACGGGCAGAAATTATTAAATAATTTTTAGTTCCACGCGAACGAAGTCGCAGGCACAGACAGCTACTTGTAACAAAAACAGACAATGCATTGATTTATTTGTCTTCGAATCCTCAGAATGAACTAAGCTTTCGGTGATTGAAAACATAGTGATAGCACGATAGCATATGCTATGGCATTTTCTAATACCCACCTGGTTAGCCATAATTTCAAGTTGAATATATGTCACAAAGTTCACGCCGTCATTTAATGTCAACCTAAAGCAAAATTGATATAAACAATTTAAAAGAAGATACATATTTTGAGGAGTAAAATACACACTTTCTTGATAATGTACCTCATCATATATAATTTCTTATATAATTATAAGAATTAATTAATTATCATATATAATTATATATAATCATATATAATTACACGATCTTATATAAATTAAATACCCGATCGAAAATTTTTTGGTTTCGGCTCATCTGACGATAGATGATGTTCCTGATCGGAAATGTTTAGGAACTAAGCGGGTTTAATACTTGTTGTAGATCTCAATCTACACTGGTTATCTGGAAAGGATTAGTAATTGACCTTTCATCACGGTTGTACTACAATAATTTTCACCAATCTAAGTTCAATTTAAATGGGTTACCACTCATTTAATATCACATTTATTTTCGTTGTTCGCAGAAGAGATAGTTAAAGTTTTGTACACCGTAACCTCTTTAAAATATAATAACACGGAAAATTATAAGCGCGAAACATAATATGTAAACCGCACAACTTGGATGCAGAATTAGATACGGAATCGCCCGGATAATGTGTGCCCGATGCGGACCTATCGCATTTCAGAGACATTACACGTTATAGGAGTACAGAGTGGCTCGTGAAAACTTGCTATAACAACGCGCATTGCTCTTAAATTATGTATGACACTGCAGTAAACCGGCAGATGACTTCATTGGATCGTAAAGTTTGTTAATGGCTTTTGCAGGTGTGTACAACAAGCGATACAAATCGTTAGTGCGACGACAATGAACCAGTCGGTCACGTAGAGTTAAGTGGATTAGTATTAAAAGCTGTTACACTTACAATGTTGAAACGACATTTTGTATTTAATTAGTAGGATATTGTAGTTGATGTTAAATACAGTATATATTCAAAAACAATGGCATACCTCGATACATTAGAAATTCATCGAGGTTCGTCACTATCATACTGGCCTGATAAGCTACTTCTCGGCAGAGTTACACATAAACTGGCTAATCTCTACACGTGAAGAACAAAAGAGAGACACGGCGTCGCATTCCTAGCTGATACAATTATTTCGTCCTACGATCCCACATTAATTCTAGCCATGCCAAAATGTTTGAACTGAATTAATGAACGCAAAGTTTGAAGTTAACGTTATCTAAATTCGACTATACATTTTTTAAGTTCAAAAGAAATATAACACTCAACATAGTAAAGTGAAAATAACACGAGTAGACATTGTACCATTAGCTTAACATTATTTCAAAAGTTCCCCTGACGTATTGTTCCGTTGCCAATGCTGTAGTCATCCTTCTATTTCAACAAAACAATTTGATAAACAACTAAGTGTATAAGAAACTTTGTGAAAACTGACCTCATTTAAAGATAAATGGGTCAAGATAAAATATACAGGAGTTCTCTCATCATTGTCGTAGAATAATGGGTTATTATAATTTGAAAAAATATATATACTAGAAGTAAATGTATTAAAAAAGTATTAGTGGTAAAAAGTATTATGTAAAATATTAAATCCTATAGAAACGGAATTCCACAATAGAATGAACACTACAGCCAATAATTAGAAAGTTTACTGATCAAAATTGTGCCGGAACACCGGCATATATATTATTCTCGCTTTTGGAATGGAACATAAAACAAAAGCTATTGTTTTGCCCTAGAAATCTTTAGAATCTTGCTCCGTCGAAAAATATATTGATTTTTAATTACATGGGAAAATCTTCATAAGTACAGCAAATAGGAGGCGGAGCAAGTCCCTAAGACCCTTGTCTTAGGGAGGGGGTACTTTATTCATACTTTCTCAGATGCAGCGGCTAGGCTGCACTTCTGCGCAGTAGAATTATTGTCCTGAGACACTCTGAAAGTGCTGGCCTTGTTTTACCACAACCAGATAGCAGGCGTTTTACCATAAACAACAATTAAAACTCACTATTCTTCTGTTGAGTGTTTTGAAATTTATACAGAAAAGAAACCTACAATAACAGTGTACAAACCAGGTCCCTTATTCTTTCGACAAGTAGGTTTGACAAAACATATTTTGCTCTTTCATTCCATTTTGTCAAGTCATCACACATTTTATTATACACATAACATTGCGAACAAAATCAACTGTATTTGCTTTAGTCTTGCTATACTTTTATATTCTTGTGCTTTCATACGTAATATTCTTCAACTTACAAGGATTTCATTCCTCGGCATGAAATCTCAAACCACCTTATATATATGTAGGGTATTTCGGTTACCGTAAGAACAATATCCTAACTGTATTCATTACTTTAAGAAAAATGAAGGAGATCGTATACATGACGTCACCCCCCTATACTGTCGCAGTTGTTCCTCGGACGTTTTCTCAGTCAACGAGAGCTGACAAGTAGGTCAATCATCGCAAACTTGGCACCAATTCGCAAATAATCTTGATTGAAAGTGCCCCTAATCGTTCACAGCATAATCTATGAACTCAGCTTATACTTAGTTACTTTAGTATGGTGATTAATGAGTAAATCATGTAACCCAGTGACGAATATCCTAGAATGAATTTGATATTGCATTTATAAATCGCTTGATCGTTTACTGTTATCCATATAACCCAACTTCTATTACCACAGACCAGTTTAGACAGTACTTAATCAACTTCAACTCATAAATGATAATGTTTTTACTTCATAGGTTTAGCAATATGGCCTGAATTTCACTTGAAGTTCGGCGATGGTTCGGCCCAAGATGATGGACAATTGGCTCTCAAGTGTAACTGCCGGAACACACCTATAGGTATCTAGTGGCAGATTTTCAATGTGAGCATGGTAGCTAGTCAGATGGACACTAGCAGTAGCCCTCCCACCATGCTCTGCAAGTCACTCAGTTGACGCGGCGTCCGTACTACATACTACCAATTTAGCTAACATCGCTTCAAGTGTACTATTTGGATAAAATTTCTTTCCACAGAAGTGATTATATGAAAATGACAAGACCCATTTGGATAATATCTCTGAAACTATTAATACAAGACTAAATGATCTATTACCAAACAGTAAATGAACAGAACCTCGACCAGCCTACAGTTAATAACCGGTGGTTATAAAAGCCGCAGGTGCGCCAGAGATACAACCCCCGTAAAATCACGCGATGTGCCCGTTCATCGTAACTATCCGAGGTGTTTTCATGTAATTTAGCAACGTGTTTCATCGGGAAGGTAAACTACGTTATCAATGGCACGCCGTTGTTCAGAATTAATCAGCGGAATAGATGTTTTTACTGCTATTGTATGTAAAAACAACTTAATAAAACAGATTAATATGTCATTTTAGTATTTCAAGTTTACTTTGGATAGAGTAAATATTTATTTATATGTATGTTTATATTTCATTTACCAGTATACAGTAGAAATTACAATTAACTACGTTAATTGCTTTTAAGAAAATCTTCTACAGTTATTTGCATTCATACTCAACTTACTCACTTGAACCGATGATAGCTTAGTTGGACGCGAATTCGAATCCATCTACAATGAGCTTGAGCGTTTGGTGAAGGAAAATATCGTCATGAAGCCATAGCATGATGGCGGGGTTTTTTCTAATGCCCTCTTGGCAAGCTACCACTCTCAAGTTGAAAATCTACCGCCAAATACCTATAAAAGTGTTCCGGCAGTTGCACATAAGAGTCATTCGCTCCACTAAGCTTAGCCTGTCTAGTATATTGTGCCACATCGTCACTTTACATCAAGTGAGATTGTAGCCATAACGTTAAACCTAAACTATACAAAAAAAAACAATTTTATTTATACTTCTATTCTGCTTGTGTTAAATAATTCTGACGAAAACAATAATTTCATTTAACTTTATCAATCAAAATTAAATATTTAATATCATAAACTACAATATACCTTCTGGCACCCTGTCTTAACTAGCGCGGTAAAACTGACCTTCAATAGTAAAAGCTTCAGCGTATTTCATACATACGAAAACCATTTGCATATCGATTGATTTATGTGTTCGTCGTGTTTTATTGTACATTTTAACGATTGATGTTACGTTAATTTATAAGAAACCTTCTGGGATTCGTCTATTAGGTCTTTATTTGTTTAAATAACTATCAATGTAAATTTAAAAAAACGATAACCTAAATAAAAATAATAAAAACAAAAACAGTTTTAGTTTAGTTATAACAAACATTTAGGTTTTGTTGCGAAATAGGTTTGTTAAAATATCTACTATAGGAATCTTTAATCAATATGACAAGTGCATTAAGCACTTTTTAAGAGAAATCACTAACATATCTTAAAGCGTATTATACTATACAGCGTACACAATAAAGGTATGAAAGAAACTGATGCATATCAAGTAATAATATAACCTTTCTAAACTTCAGACTCTAAGGCATGATTAGAAAAATCGATATTCAATAACTTAATAATGCAAAAGAGACCATTTGATTCCGTGTATATTTATCAAAACCCATACAAGTAACATTCATAACAACCGAAGTTCAAACCATCATTAAAACTTCAATCAAACGAGCCATTGTGAACACGTCAAGTTGGTCTATTGACGCGGATCGCTGACGTCACGTCCGGGAAGAGAACGGGACTTAACAGGAAACGTTGCGGCCCGAGGATGTCAAGTTTAAAAATTAAGAACCGTAAAGGTTAACTATAAATGTAATCGAAAAGAGATTAAAATTTAATCATTGAAGTATCAGTTACCATGTATGAAAATTAATTCGTAGCATGACTTAGTGATAGGGCTGCTACACATCCTGTTTGCTCCGGGTTTATTTTAGTTCGAAATGTGTACGGAGAAACATATATTGTAACAATTGATTAAGCAAATAAAATTTCAAACTAAAACAAATAGGATACAAAAAAAAACATTAGTTTTAGTTAAAAACCTTTTAAAGAAGTTCTGGAGGAAAAAATTAGTTCCAAAGGGTTTTCAAGTTACTTTCCAGTGTCAATAATGATGTAATGCTACCCTTTACTAAGAAGAAGTGTTAAATTGTACACTCTTCGATGATGTAATGTAGACATTGCTACTAAAAATGATAAGTGATTTTATATTGAAAAAAGTTTCCGAACGACACAACTCTCACACAAAACTGATAAGTCTTTATAAAGGTGTTGCTTTAAATTACTCAATCAAGTATTACATTGATATAAAGTGTTGAAATCATTTTTTTTACTCCCGTAATCCGTAGTAAAAATTTATTCAATTCTCACATTCTCTAGTTTATTCCGATAGTTTCTTGCGAGTCCGTTAAGTTCAAATTATGTCAAACCTAGAACTTACAAAGATATGTAATGTAGAAAACTGTTGATTTCAAATAAGTAACTGTGTAAATTAGCTTATGTGCGTATAAACATCTTTAAATCTGTAGCGTTAACTTATACATTACCAGGAATAAAACTGGAACGATAAAACTAAAAAAAGATAAAATATATCTCATAACATACGTCCTCCGTTTCCCTTGTATCTTCTAGTGTCAGTAAGGCAACGAATTATTTGGTTTTATTTTCAAATCGTACAAAGATTACAATCTTTTATATTAAATCTTTGCCACTTCATTACATGAATATGTTATCAAGGCAATATATATACTGAATCTATTCTATTACAATCTGATATTACATAACAAAGTAAAAGTATTCTTTGCAGAACTAATAAGGATGTGACAAGATGTAACGTATACTCGACGATCAGAATTCAAACTGTGTCCAATCCAGTCGGTACCCGAAATACGAGGCGAAGGGTAACGTTGAAAGTATTTATAATTCAGATCTCGTGCGCTGGCTTCGGCACTTTTATCTTGAGAAATGTTCAAAGGTACATAAAGCTAATGCCTCCGCAGTTTACAAAGTACTCGAGCTGGAAAAATACATTGGAGAGCTTTCGGTGTTACACAAATCACGGCTTTGTTAAAATTCTGGGTTCGGAAACGAATTTCAAAGTTAACTTGATACATTTGATATAATTATATTTAAAAGGATTGTGGTCAATCAAAACGATCTATCCAGAATAATGGGAAATATTCACCATATATTTTTTATATTGCATATCATTATTTATCTTGAGATTTTATTAGTTCCTATAATTTACCTACAGATGTGACTAATTACCATCCCACTTGCAAAGTTTTACCTTCGTTTGTTATCGTAGTGAAGAAAACAATTTACAGACTTTCTTTTTTGTGGAGCAATCGCAGTGCCTGAGTAGACTACGAAAAACGTGTATATTAAGACTCATCGGGTGAAAACCATCGTCAAATATACCTACTGAAAGACATCATGGCGACACTCAAACCTACGTATTGCTAGGGACCAGTACCAACATTCCCATTTCTGATCTCCGCCGAGATGCATAGTTGATTCCAGGTAAACTTGGTTTCTACAGTACAAATGTAGTCAAATTGGTCACGATTACTCATACACATGGTGATAATCGTTCATATTAAGTTAGATTTTTTATTACATTTCGGAGTCAATATCTCCAGTAGTCTTAAAGCTTGTAAACTAACATAACAGCATATATTCCGACAAACACCAGGTATCTTGATGGACTCTATTTTTCGATTATATTGTGTTTATGACCATGTACAATGCTGTAATTTACTATCCAATTTCATAATTAAATAACTATAACAGTATATCTGAAAAATATTTTATGTATAAGAATATCACTTCACACTGCGTACAGAATATATAAAAGTAATTTAATGTTATATAAAGAGAAACTGTCTAATTGTCAGAACAAAATCTACCATCAATGTAACACTACAAGGGGGAACTGTAATGAGGGTGATCGTATATTCAACACACGACCGCAGGGGCTTTGACGATGTCACCGCTAATCAGACTATCTCATGACCCGCGGTGGCAACCTATTGCAACGTAATGTGAAATTAAAGCTAGGAAATAGTACTGATTATTTAGAACCAAAGTATTTATAGAACGCATATTACATAACCTACATTCGAAATATTAAATGTTACCTTAAATTTTAAACAAAATCACTATAATTGTCTCTTATAAAATAAAGATTATTTGCATTTGAACATACATTCATAGCACATTTGAACATACTTTCATAGCTTACTATAGTTCCAGTACTTCCGCCAATCTCATGCAGGAAGTCGTAAAAATTAACAAACGTTATAGCTTTTTAAACGGTTTTAATAATAAAAAACCAACGGAACAAACATAAAGTTCCGTAAGCTGCACGAAAGAAAGGACTTCCTTTAAGAGGATTCAATTAAATTAATGCTAGTAAAAAGATCATCAATAAAGATTCGTTTCGTTCAAACAATTGAATATACATTACTAGATCCAATTGCACGATGTAAAATGCAATATATTTGAGAATTTTTTAAATCTGACCCAGTTAGCTACCATCATGAAGTTGCCATTACCATTACCATGTTGCACCATCTAGGGCTACACCACTACTACTGATGAAATTGTAGTCAAATATCATTCTTATATAAAACAACAAAATACTATAAAAACTTTTGGCTTGAAAGTGATGAAGAGTTAAAATAATATTTATAGAACTAACTCACACTTAACATGAGCTTAACTAAGCTAACTATATTTCAATAAAACACAGTTTGTATCGAGTAAACAATATATACCAATATAGATAAAGTTGAGAGGCTTTCGGTTCTTTGTGTAAATGCACTAAAATATCTAGCACTACCAGTTAGATACTAAAATATATTTTTATGCGCTTGACAGAATCATGAGGAATACTATACACTACTCTTCATCAAAAATATACTGTTCCAGATGAATATAAAATGGACAACTTTTATGTCTCGCGTACGTATATTTTATATTATAAAATGGAAAAGTTTATTTAATAAAATAATTTTTGTATTTGATAGAGCAATAATTATAGAAGTCGTTAGACTATATAATACACTAGCATCAATAGGAGCAAACTGTATTGAAAAAAGTTACAAAATTTTTATTACTACGCGAACGAAGTACCTGGCACAGCTATTATATCAAGGAACAAAGAACAAGATAATTCTAAGTCTTGTAACACAATAACTCATATAAAGATTCAGTACACGTTCTATTCAAGTTAAATAAACTCGAAGTAATCAGGAGTTGTGCCGACTGACCTGATAAAACTACATTTGACGTTCTGATTAGATTTCTTTCTGTCTTTATAGAATGAAGTAAATTTGTTCTCAACAATGTTCTGAGATATATTCAAACTTGAGATTGCTGTACAGTGTATAAATTTGAATGTCGCTAATTTGCGACGTTAGCGGATATCAAAGAATATACTACATTTCCCAACACATGATCACAGTTAACGACTTGTACCTGGTAATTTTCACTTCATTTTAGCTGTAAATATCTTAGGAATGCTGAAAATGTTATGAGAAAGTATTAATTTATATATATTTACAAACCTGTTCATAAATAATTTGAATTAATTTTTTTCTTAACGGTTAATGTGAATAAAATTTACATTCTCACATACATATCGTTATAAAACATTTAGCACTGACTCAATATCTCTAAAACTACTCCACTATTGGCTTGAAATGCGGCACAATATTTATTTCTTTTATATAAATAAATAAAAATATTATATTTTTGTAAAGCGGAGTTTTTATGTCATTTTATCGAACTGATTACTTGTCAACAAATAATTATATTTTTAATACACATTTTTTATTTATTTAATTTGTAATTATTTTATATGTAAGTGGCAATTTAAAAGTTATTTTACACTTTACCTACTCTATTTTTGGATTGGTTATAAAATAGAGTTTATACATCACTGGTAGTATGCAACGTTTTCATAGAATCTAAGATAATTATTATAAATATTTATCATTTAATGCAGCAGTAAGTAAATACAAATAAATTCAACCGGACAGGTTTAAATAAAGTTAGTTTAATTAAAACAGGTAGGTACCATCTCTAATCTGAACCTGAAGTAGCTTGTGTTAGGGTGTGAAAAAATGTAACCCTCAAATGGCAAGCTGAAGTACGGTTAATTAACCGACGATGGAAACAAAAACGGGCCTGTTTTATTTATATTAAATCCCGTGCAAAATGCGAAAAGAGGGTATCTGGAAGGGAGCTACGAGGTGTTAATGACTTTGGAAATTGCTTCTCCTCGCCCTCATAAAATATGCGAGTAATTAATTATGCTATCAAATTTATGATGATATTTAACAGATCCAAGTATATATAAACAGTTAAGAGTCTGTACTAGACAAGTTATAATATCTATCACTAATTTTATAGCTTCAACAATTTGGGTTAAAGCAGACAGTTTATTAAAATTAGTACTAGCAAATTCAAACTAAACATAAATAATTTAAAAATATGAACTGTTGACGATTTAATTATTCAGAAAATAGTTGAGTATTGTTGAGTTAATTACATAAACATTTGTTCATCAACTTGCGTAAGTAATTGTATCATTGTGCATCAAATTTCATTGTATGAATACATTTTATTCTCATCACGAATACCAATATTTGAACACTGGTGCAAGCATTGAAGATAGGAGCTTGTGCGAGTTACTATACCTTAAGAAACAAATGTTGGAGTGCGTATGATACATTTGACAGGGAGAATAGAAATTAGTTATAGGCTATATAAGTCGACTGAGGCAAGTCTACCACTTTGTTAAGACCAATTTGCTCTTTACAGTTTTACTTAAAAATGTTAAAAACAATTAAAAATCAGGCTGATTTTCTTTACGTTACTTAGTGTACATACAATTGCAGTGATATTTAGATACCAGAATGAGCGTCGAAGTCAGATAGTGTTGTTGGTTTGACTTTGTTTGTTATCATCAAATATAGTATCTTCACTTTACTGTATTATTGTAAAAAGTGACATAAAAACGATATTTTCCATCTTTTAATAACCAATTAATAATCGTTGTATTTGAAACTTTTTAACATGATATCTTAGCAAAAAAACTAAACGTAAAGTATCTTTCAGTCGTGTATAATGTGAAAAAACTAAATCATCCGCCGTGCTATCGAAGCCTAACATTGACATTTTTTATTGAAGCACCCATTATAAATCCGTTAGCATAACAGTACACAGTGTTGCGATAGAGTTTGTAGGGCGGGCGTGAGTTACTTTACAATTACTCTACGCGAAGAACATTTTATCCACAACTTAATTCCCATGTCAATATTGAAACGGTAACTTTAACTTAAATAAATAAAAGCATATGAGAAAATATTGTACATTTCTTTCTTTTTTTTTTGAATATCAAACGTTGTTAATCTTAGCACCTGTAAAAAACATGTAGACACATCATATCGAATACCGATTTATTATAATTTCTCGCGTTGATAAACATGTCTTATTACATTATAAGACTTTAATAACCTTTAGGTAAATTAAAACTCAAAATTTCATGACGTCAAAATCATTAACTATATAGATAAAACAGTTTTTTGGAACTAAGTTCCTTACTGCACGGTATGGGTTAAAGCTAGACAAATCAAATATAAGATTATTCCGTCACGAACCATTCTTTAGTCGGTTCTATATTTCTCTAGTGTAGACGGATATCCATAGCGCGTATGCTTGTATTGGCTGTGCCCAGACATAGATGCCCGCTTATTGGTTCAATACAGCCAGTACGTTCTTAACGGCTGCGCAGACATACTTTGTACACGTCATACGCGTCAGCTGTTTCGTAGGGTATTGCATGTATTATAATAAATTACATCAATTGAATTATGTAATAACAACATTTTCACAACTAGAAATAATACATTAATTACAAAAATTCTTACCGTCCCTTCAATTCAGTAGTTGTCTCTGCGTTTTATTTATTTGCTCTCAAACGTTAGTAATTCATTTTAATCAATATTATAATACGTTTATCAATAACAATGTAACTCGTTTTAACCGAGTGTACCACGAAACTCGCGCGTTTTTTTTTAATTACCGTATCATCACAAAACGCTAGAGTCCAGCGGCTAGGCGATACAATTTATACCTTATCATATGATTTGTAACAATTATAGTTCCGAAATGAAAAGCTATAAACAGGAACACTGGCAGGCCTTATTCTGCTTTTTCTAACAGTCAATAACACGACCATAGCGCCACCTATAACGTTTAGGTATAAAGTCGGTTATCGGACTAATTACTATCTTAATCGATACAAAAATGTATAAAATATAATTTTAAAACCATTTTGACACAATCTTAAATATTCAAATATCATACGGACCCGGGTTTGTAGTGGTAGCTTAGTAGAGCGATGATAAATCAAATTTACATATCGATATGACATGCGCAAATCATTGATAACCCCACCCTATAGGGAAACACAATGAAGATTTTACTCGCACAAAAATTTTATTCCAAAAAGTGAGACGACAAAAAAGGAGTTTCTCGAACTTTCGAGAAAATTTATCGTACCGTGACGCATATAACATGAAAGCCGGCCTTTTTACGCCACTCTTTTATTAGTATCGTAGAATGTTTTTTACTTGGAAGAATAATTTAAAAGCGACATTTTCTTTCCACGTTTGCACACATCGCTGTGTTTCCAGGAATGTTTTTATTTCTGATGCAAAAACATACTTTGTTCTAAGGAGGGCGGGATTGTAATGAATTATCTTTAGAAATGGGAATGAAAATATGTCACTTTTGTACATTCATTTTTTTAGTAACGAAACGAGGCACTGTTGTTACCTCCCTATTTTGAGAGTATATATACTTTCGTTATCTTAGCTTTTACTTATTTGGTCCATTAAACTTTAAGCCGACATGCCCTACCGGTGAAAATAAATGGTATCTTTATTTATAAACTGATACTGTAGGCACATAACATATAACGAATAACATGCTAAGTTTATTGTCCTTCAAGTGCAGCAAACTCTACCTATTTGTGCATGACACCGAATTAGCTAGCTAAAGGCTAGCGTAAAGCATTAGGTGACCTAATCACCATGTCATAGTTTCATCGTAATGTGTTCCTTCACTGAGAAAGTTTAGGCTCACTGTAGATGTCGAAAGTACGTCGATCAACACGATATCCAAACACGAGACCACTGCTAAAAATACTTCAAAAATATATTTTGAATTGTAACTTTCCTAAGCCATTCTGCAATCTAACTTAACCACAGTAATTAAAGCAAAACCAATAAAGAATCCACAACAATGGCATATTAAAATTAACATGACTTAACATTTAATCGAAGTAATAGTTTTACCGCCAAGTTTACACAACAAAGTTCTAACTAAACCACTCTTGAACAGTCACGAGAAGCGGCTACGACGAAGCCCCAGCAATATCCACTCGGCACGAGCCATGCCCCAATAACAAGCTTCTAAAGTAGTGCACGCTTAATTGATTGCAGTCCCGTTTTCCAGGGTAGATAGAACCGCAAATGTGTTCCGGTAATGTATCTTGCCTTGAATTACGGGAACTAAATCGACATACTGAGAGATTTGAGCTTTAGCTATTTGAATTACAAAAGATACACCTACGAGTGGTTATGGGTCCAAAAATTCGTTTCTTAGGGTTAAAAAAGTATTGATAAAAGTTTTAGCCTTTAGTCATCGTCGTTTAACCACAAAACAAGGAGATCCCAAGGAGGCTTAAATTCCGGGAGGCGGTCGGTCATACAGCATTAATCCGAATCTCAGTTCGCATAAAACGACATAACATAGTTTGCCTATTTAACTGCGATATGTGCAAGCAGTATTATTTTTAAAGTATACTTTATTAATGATCCTTCCAAAATTTTGATAAAAAGACAGTATAATTCTATAATAATAACTAATGATATTCTTAATATAAGAATCTAATGAGGTTCTTACAGAAATACTCTTTATAATAGACATTTTGATTTTAATATTATAAAAGAGGTTATAAGTAAAACAACAATCTCAGTTGAGTTTGTGATAATGATATTGCTATAAAGATATGTTTTTCTCTAACATTCATAGTTTATTAATTTAAAGCCAATAAAAATAAGTTTGAACGCATGTAAGTAATTCTAAATAGCAATTGAATGATGAAATTAAGTCATGTACTAAAGTTAAATAAGACATAATGATATCTTTATCAGTGGTATAAATTATAATTGCATTTTTCATTAACATTGCCATCAAATATTTCCTAGAAAATCGTAAGCATTACCAGCTTCTTAATTTTTCTTATGATTTTGTTCGGTAATAGACACGATTGTAGAAATACATGGACGTCGAGCGAAATATTTTGAATCACCCTAATGATATTTTCGATGTTGTTGTTACGTTGTGTTTGACGCGCGGAAGATTGATAGCCATGGAAGTTAATTGGATTTTGTGATATTAAAAGTCATAGTAACTTATAAAACCATTAATGATATTTAACAAACAAGAGTAATGCTTCGCGAATCAGACCGCTAAGTTTTAAGTTATTAATGAAGCTAATGCATTCTAACTATTGAAGGTAATAATAAGATGCGCTGAATTTCAAAGTATCTGCTTGTAATGATTCTGCAGCGAAATCGATTGATAAAATTTTAAAATATCAGATAAATAAATTAGTAACCATAGGCGTTTTAATAATTATACGATATAATATGATCTGAATACTTCTAGGGCTGTAAATGTTTTACGCTGAGCAATCTTAATCAGGCAACATAACGTTTAAATAAGGTTTTTGTATTGTCCACCTTTGATGACAGTATAGCTATAAAAGGTTTCCTCAAACAGATTATGTCTATGTGATTTGCTTTACCGAAAATGGCGTCATCACTTAATAAACGTATAACTACCATATTCTGAATTATTTCTCAAAACATTGACTGCCGCGCTGTGTCAATTTTGTAGCGATTTTAAGGGTTGGACTTTATCCAATTGTAGACATTTTTTGGTTCATATGGTGTACTAAGACACAAGAGAAGATATTAACATTACTTTTCCAATCCGTTTCAAAATGAAATCAATCTGGTCAATATTGTAAACTTGTTTCTTTTGCGCTAACAAAACTAATAATAATTAGTTTAGGTCAATAGTAGTCACAGAGAAAATAAAAATCAAATATTTTTATTTTATACTTTGGTTCAGTTTTAGTATTCGATGTAATGGTGGTTAAGTTCAACACTGTTGCCGATGCAGTGCAAATGGAAGCATGTTAATGCATTTACCCAACTGTGTGGCACTTAATTCGATTTGCGGGAGCCTCGACGAGGCCTGACCGTGGCTATCACAGTAACAAGGTCTCGTTTTATTTTTAATCTGTTAATAATGATCATTTGTAGATACCTTTTCGAAACCTGATATGCTTATATAATAAAGATACAAATCTAAAATTAACATTATGCTAAACATGTAAAAGCTATTTTTATTGCCGGTCGAAAAACATGATCGAAAACCGATTAATTAAGTGTCTATTTGAAACTTAGTGAAAACGAATTAATTCGGTACACTTAATCTAAATCGATTATCAATCTAAATCATTATACTGAATTAGCAAAAAGTAATCGTAACAATGGTTAAAAATACACGATAAAGTGAACACGCCAAAATACGAGATGAAAAAAAAGGAAGTTTAAGTAATCATATACATACTACGATGCGATACCATCTTTAAAAGTTTTCTTTGTAATTAATATAATTATAATTAATATAATTTGTAAATAATTGACCACATACAGTCACCTGTAGCAATGAAATTTCGGCTATACTACCTATGTAGTGCGTTTTAGGAATGATAATTCCGAACGACTTAAACATTATACTTAATGCAAAGATGTTGATTTTCCTCAATCGTATTACGAAAAAACGAAGGCTCTGTATTTGATTGTAAGTACAATGCAATCGACTACTAACGCACTTATGTTAGGATTTTGTCGGCCTTATACAATGAAATTAAATAGACCAACACAATGTTACTAAAATGTACACAAATACAAATGCCAACAAGGATAATAAATAGTGTGTAAGGATATAAGGTTATTACCCCATATTTTTTACAACTCGTTGAACATTCTAAATGGGCTATACTTAAAATGTGTTACAAAGAATAAATTAAACAGAATACTTTGAAATAAATAAATTGAAATTAAATTGGGATTGGCGACGTGTCGCGCGAATAATGAAGTACAAAAAGAACTGACGTATCGACACAGTTGGAATTGTGACAATTCGCACAAGTATATGCATTCCTATCAAGATGGGAGCGATTTATTCGAAGAGCTAAAGTCTTTATTGTTAGCAAATCTTGTACCCAATTTGCGTTTTACATTGTGGCTTCGGCCGATATTGGCAATTTTACTACTATCAATTTTAATAAACATAGCGGCTCCCTTGTTAACATTATTTAAGGAGTGCTTCAGGCTATCTTGAAATGTATGTTCCTAGTTATTATTTATCATTCCCTTGGGTACCATGACAAAACTATGTCATGCATAATATTGCTAAAATTTATAAATTAAAACAGAAGTTACTAAACGGCAGATCTATATACGAACAAACACACAAAAGTACTATTGTTATGATATAATAAACAATATTTCATATATCATAATTATGTCTATTCTGAAATATTTTAGTGTCTAATGTTAAATAATTTACTGTCATATTATTCAGTTTTTCATCACATCTTTTTTTATTACATTTTGAATTATTTGCTATTTCTGACTCTACATAAAATATTATTTTCCTATTACAATCGCGTGCCCCATCTCTAGTAACTTCTACTTTCAGTATCATTGTGTTATACAGAAAGGAACAGATAGACGTCGATAAAGGCCGTCAGTTACATGCAACTTCTGACGTAGAACGAGCCCGTACAATGGATACCGTAGATGATAGTTAAATGAACACAGATTGCTGGAATTCCGACTGTTTCAATCTTATTATAATACAAACCTAATTTAAAGGAACAATAAAAACTTATTTAAATCTTTTAATATACAAGAATCATGATTTTTTATGTTGCCCAGCATAGTGACTGCATTGCGTCTGATGGTAAGTACAGTACAATCCAAATCAGCGGCGACTGACAATGAATCCAAATTCACTGTTAGTCAACGCTGTTGTACTCGCATGTTTCGGTATCTTTTCACGACTCTTTTGAAGGACCCAATATCATAGGAAGGAGTAAACACGCTAACAGGAAGACAGTTCAACAGAAATAGAAGTCGGCTACTTTAAATTGTAATACTGATAAAACTGAATATATTTTTAAAATAGTTCAGTTGCTTATGTAGATTATATTATGATTATGTAATATATTCAACATTACACCAATAATTGCCCGTAAATAAAGTGAATAGGTAAAGTTTAGGCTTACAATCTATGTATAGGTTTAACTATTAAATAAATAAATATATTGTTAGAAGCACAGTAAATCTTATTTCTAATAATACATACCACGAGTGCGTGTCGCACCCGTCTTTTCGCCGCGGTGTATGGCTCCCTATTATGCTGCAGTTTGCGACCTGAAACCAAAGAACAATTCAACTCATTAGCATATACTTTCAAAGGAATATCAGACCTACGCGTCTTCTTCGACTAAATAAAAGAGAGATGAATTATTTGCCTTGAGTCAATAATATTCAACGTCATTATAGTCAGTACTTAATCAAATCCGATGTTCATAATAAATATTCGTTATTATTAGTATATTATATGAAGTAAGAGAAGCATCAATAATTGGTTCATATAACTAGTAGAATGTCGAAGGTAGATTAGGAGAATAATGAGAAAGTATGCTGTGTATAAAGGTGTGAATACTCAGATGGCGTTACTCAGGAAGATCAAGAAGAAGGAAAGAACATTGCATCTTTTTCGCAACGCTGTATTTAAGTACGAAAGGCGTAGCTTGTAACAAACAAGGGGTAGAAGCAACTCTCAAAAATAGCAATAATGTATGTAATACCTGCTTTAATTACACTTATTTTTCAAAGGTTGGTTGTGTAATATAAATTGAAATGTACATTAGTTCTAGATAAATTATAATCATAGGTTTAATCTCTTATAAGTTGTAATATGTGTCTTGTTATTTTTGATGATATATACAATAAGTTATACATATAATAGTAAATGAAGAAGGCAAAAAAGTCAAAAAATTTAAGTTAGAAAGCTTTGTAGTTCGTATGAACGGAATCACGGAAACCTATAGTACCATATAAAAGGAAAAAATAATAATGCGATATAAAAGTATTAATTGTTAAAGCATACCAAGTGATGCGTTCACACATTAACTTATAATCTCCAAGGTATACAAATATGTACAACCTTAAAACCAAGTAATTTATTTGCTCAGTTAAAGTTATTCCAGCGAGAAATCCGAGAGAATATGACTTCCGAAACAAGTCTAGACTATAGCTATTAGTTCGGAGCCAGTCGCCTAAGTTATTATTACTATATTTATAATCTTCACAAAAACAAGCTGCAATAGCCTTTATTTTTCAGAATTTGAAGATAAAACACTTAATTTCTTCTCATAGAAGTAAGATAAAATAACCTAACTTAAAAATGTAACTAAGCATTTAGAAATTATATATTATTTTCATTTAAGTGCGTAGTTCAAATATTCTTGTTGTTGTCATAATAAATCAAATATGTTAGTCATAATGTATAACTAATGACAGAATGACAATGAATACTTAATATAAACTAGTTGACCCGGTGAATTTCGTATCACGTTACAAATCTATGAATTTTTCACCTTTTCTGTACTATAGTATGTATGTATGTATTATACATATACAACGTCATCATGAAATACTCTATATATTGTTAAAAACTGCATTAAAATCCGTTGAATAATTTAAAAGATGTAAGCGAACAGACTGCGAGCGGAAGCGACTTCATATTATATTATGTAAAGAAGTGCAATGTACAAATTATAATTGAATCAACTAGCAATTTAATACAGCACTATAAGTTTTGGTTGGCTTAGCGAACTTGCAATTTAATCTAGCTACCGTATTGGCTTATACACATCGAAACAGGCACGGATTAATCATTGTAGATACCTACTGTACTATATCTCCCCAAGGCATTTCGGATTAAATTGAACTGGATGTTGCTTACCATTTAGAGTATATTGGTGTAGTTACAGTCTTGTAATTCGAGATAACGAAATAAATTGATATCAATATCACTTTATAGATGATGGCCGTTAGATAATTGCAATACTTTGTAGAATAGAGTACGGTGAGATGGATCGAAATCATCAGTTGAATCTACGAATATATTTAGATATATTTAAAAGGGATCTCGTCGCAGATATAGAATAATAGGAGGGATATATAAGAGGGATGATGATAACGATTTATTTGCAAAAAAATAATATTTTAATTATGTAATATTTGATCATTCTCTACCATTTTAAACTCTACGGATGACTACATAATCGGCCTAATAACGTACATAATGTATAGATAGTACAAAACGAATGTGATGTAGATATGCAGGCAGCATTATATTTTCCCACTAGACCATTTGAACCTATTACCGAAAGTATTTATTTTATAGGATTTATAACATAAAAACAGTAATTACTGCAACACAATTTTCATGTTTATACAATTTATATGATTAGTGAGGGTTAGATGGATAAGCGAAAAGAGATATAGCTATAAAACTCTTGGCAATTAATTAGGAAATTTTAATCGTAGACCCTTAATTCATAAAACGAACGAACTTCTGTCTTTAATTTCCTAAACAGAATAAATGAATACTTAAATAACAACTCTGGTCAATTGTTCTCCAAGTTCAACAAGTCTAATTATAAGTTAAAACAAGCTTATTCTAGAGTTTACAGAAGCTAAGAATTAAGTAGAAATCAACTCGTTGGTGTTATCGTTTGTAACTAAAATAACTCAATACTTCGGAACAATGTACACACAAGAGGAGAGGCCGTTCAAAGAACCAATAACGTAAGCGCCTTGGGCTCGGAGTGGCTTGGCAAATATTTGCCGAATGTCTTGCTCTGACGTATTACACTATAGCATATAAGCTATATTTGCCAAACTTTTACTGGATAATTATAAGTTTGTACACTACCACACTATTTTTGATAATAGAACTTTTCGTTTAAATAAATATACGTTACTAAAGCTTTATTTAGGTACTGGAACCGCATGTTTTATGTGTGCCTATGTGCGACGACCGAAAGTTCGACGCATGAAAAATAAAATAAAAATAATAATTATCATATCAGACTACTTGGTATAACAGTCTTTAAAGTTAAAGTAAAAAAAATGAGTTATAGTGTTACGTGTAAGCAAGTAAATCTTGGAAGTCTGTCTACTTAGATATACGAAACAAAGTACGCTTTAAAAACCAGGATAAAAATTGTAAACTACGTTTACCATGAAAATAAGTAACCAAAAAAAATATAGAAGGTTCATAAAATATCTAAAGATACAACTTGATAGCATTTAATAAAGTTCCATTTAATACTTGCCCTACAGTTATTCAATCTATAAGCACTGATTGAGCATTACAGAAGGGGAAACAAACAATATCTTAAATAATAACCATTCCATTTTATCTATCACGGAACTTAATATATTCCGTCCACCATTAAACCTCTTATCAAAATACTTACAAATATACAAATATGTAGCTCAACATTTATTGTAGTTAACTAATTACCCATATTCTTTATCTAAATTCATCAGGATATCTGTTAATTGTTAGTAATTAGGAAACACAAACATTAGCCTTTTAAATAAATGTCTAATCAGCTATTGTTTTATTTCCTAGTGTTCATTCTATACTTAGAAGAATTTACTTCAATATTGTATGTAAAGTTCAATTAGCTGTTTCAAAAGCATAGTAGAGACATTTCCTAGTACCTATATTAAGTTCTATCTATATTAATATTATAAAGTAGAAAAATTTGTTTGTTTAAACGCCCTAATCTTAGGAACTACCAATCGGATTTCAAGAGTTATTTTTATATTTGATAGAGTAATCATTGAGGAAAGCTTAGGCTTTAGGCTATGTAAAATCACGCTGTCGCCAATAGGAGACAAGCTGTATTGAAAATAGTTACAAAAACAAACACATTTGAACATTTGCGTTTTTTTGTTTGTTTCTATTTCATGGGAATGTGAACTGGTAAGAAAGACACCAAGTTTAATCACTATATTTACGACTAAAATCAACAATTCTTAACATCAGCCGTACACACGTTGCTTCGAGGAAAACATAATAGATTGAATACTTTACCAAGTTTTCCTTTATTATAACTTTAATTTTCAATACTTATTTAGATATATAGTTAGGTCAGCGTTAATTATGAAAGGAAAATACATTCTTGACAAACGGAATGTAATTTACAAACAATACTGTATATTTTAATAAAATCTACAAATATAGTACTTGATATGCGATCCTTTAACTTTAAACATAATTATCAAACATTCTCAAGGTTTTACAAAAATAATTTGTAAAAAAAAAACCACTATCGCCATGATAACTAGCACCACAGTTATAACTATCAACTCACAAGGAATATTCATTCGAATTAAGCAAAAGAAAAGTTCAAATAAAAACTGCTTCCTAGATCTCGTTTAACATCATTCTGGGAATATATTTCCGTATATAGTTAGCTTAAACATGATAACACTAGATAATATAGAACAATAATACACTTACATGCCGTAATGAATTAGTCACTTCAAAAATAGTTTTTCAAGCAGTTAGTTCAATTTGATAATTTAATTGTCGTAAGACTGAGTTTAGGAAGTCATCTGCAAAATGTATTTTATAATTGTAATTTTCAACTATTGCTCTTGATTGCTTCAAGCACAAATTTATTTTATTTACTTTGTAATTTAATTTATAAGACGTCTGGTAGTCTCGTGTTAAGATTAAAATTTTGGCTAAACAATCTGTATCACATAAGTAGCTTCATTATATAAAAAAAAATGAAACAGATTATATGAAATATTAAACATTTTCGACAATTACTTTCCTTTTCTTTGTAAAATATTTTTAAATATATCTTTATTGATTACTGTTAAATAATCTTTTAAATTACTCTTACATCTTATTTTAATGAGATTATTAAATATAAAGGAAGATATACTACGATTATGAAAAAAAATTATCTTAATAAATTCAATATCCTTATTAATATTATAAATGCGAAAGTGAGTTTGTATCGATTATTATAAATTTTGGTATAGAGATAGATTGGAATATAGAGACGGTGATAGGCTACTTTTCTTCGCGATAACCTTATTAAAAGTGGGGTAAAGTGGGATAAACTTTGTATTATTGCGTCATTCGATTTGTTTGACAAAATCAATATTAACGCAAACGAAGTCACACATAAAATCTAGTTAGTTAATAAAACTTATTGTGATTAGGTCATTTATACAAATCAATTCGCTTAAAGAAATTTTGAATTTTGTAAGGTGGGTTTATTGCAAATGCTAGTCATAGCTAATATTGTTTTAACATGGAAAATATGGGTTCTATAATACAGCGAATGTATAACAGTTAATCGAAATAAAACTAATTTAAACGGAGCTCTTTCTGCGTAGATCAGAAAACTATCAATATTAAAAATTAAATTGAAGGTAGACACAGTAAAATGAACTTTTCTGGACAACCTAGACCTCAGTCCGCCCCGTGACCACGAATGCTGAAAAGCTTTCGAAACGTCGGGATCAAAATTAATAAAAAATAATAAATAACCGCGATAAAAACTGTTTAAATTAGTTTTATTTCGATGAATAATATTCGCGTAAACATAAAAAATCATTATATAACAGTTAATGTATAATTTTAACTGGCCAATATATATTAGCAAAGTTAATTTTTTCAGGTGTAAGTACACACAAATGAGAGGTCTATAATTTATTTAGACTATATCCGATGAAACTTTACGTTCATGTATCCAATATTGATGGTTTGCCCGTCTGTCAACCCGCTGTGGACAAATTTAAGGCGTTAGCCACATGTCACTCACACTCGTTACACACGATTATAAGACTTACACAGAAGTAATAGTATGTATTTCGAAACGATCGAAATATTTTAATTCTTTGACTTTCTACTGCATATTATTGAAAATGATAATTTTTTATGTGACAATGTTGCAAATCCTGTCAAACTAAAACTCTTAAAGGATAACCTTATAAATAAAAATAAAATTTTAAACTCCTTATGTAGTGAAATCAGGATATTATAACAGACTATATTTAAAAAATATATAAAAGTGTGTAGTGTAATAAGATATTATGTATTATTATGTGTAACAGAGTTTAGGCTGAAAGCTTAAATGCTTATAATCTTCAAATGTCTTGCAAAGCTGTTTGGTTGTTATTATTATTGTTAAAAATTAATTATACTTACCTTAATATAAAAATGCCTTTGAACTGACAAATATAACAGGTCCGGACGCGTTTTATTTAAGGTGATTTATCTCACAATATGTTAGCACCGGTTGCGTAAATTACGGCCATGGCTACGATTGTATCGGCAATCTGTTGTCGACTTAAGATCTAACCAACTATATGCAAGAACGAACCAGGCCTGCAGCGATGGGAAGGGTCGGTGATGTCACTGTTATGACGTCATCGCAGCTGTCCAATAACTCCGTCCCTCACATCATCACTACACCATTTGATTAATAAGTCAAGGAATATTTCACTCGCGGTCGGATAATATATAAATTATTTATTTTATGGCTTGTTCTAACACGCAAATATCTAAACGAGTCTTTCGGCGCCACACTTCTGACTTATTTAACACAAACAGTAAGCCTAGTTCGATAACTATATGACCTCTCAGACAAATAGATGTGATACGATCGAAGCCCAAGACGTATTCGGATGACTCACATTACCCGATACCCGCCCTTCTTGGCTCAATGTACAATTATTATATGTCTGGATTTACGGCGACAGTGAGGCGTCCGTCTGTGGAAATATAATGGCACTAGTGTTTTTTTAAGAAAGAAATTTGATTGCCAAGTAGCTTAAACGACTAGGTCACGATAAAACTATTATGAACTATTTAAAAAAAAGTAGTTAAACCATACCTGGAAGCGTTACGAGAACGGTAACAAGAAAAAGTAGTGCACAGGACAGAAAATACGAAGAGAAGTCCTTAGAAAAGCCTTTTATCTCCATATCACTTTACTGGAGCACCTAATTGTCCTCGATAGTGGCGCACCTCGAACATCGCTAAAAGCGACGAAATTGCTTTCAGACATAAAATCTGTTACCTAATTTATTAGGCACTTGACTCATAATTGGTTGTGAATTTTCGCGCGGTAGTATCAGGGGGGCACACATTATATTATGAAATAGTAACGGGGACACGTGCTCTCGCGGCAGAGAAGGACGGATTCACTGAACGTCCTTGGTGAAGGGGCGCGCGGGGCGCCTGCGGCATCAGACGTTTCAATCATCCCCGGGGGGATAAAGACGGGGATACGGGTGTACCATTTACATGAGCGAGAGAAACGAAGCCGTGCTATTGACCGGCCGGTAGACCACGCCCACCCGGGCGAGACACGAGCGCCCTGATGCTCCAAGTGAAAATCGACCATCATCCCGGGCAGACGCGACTTCGGAACGTTCAGCTGCATCAAGGTTAGATCTACGTACCTTACAAGTCATGCAGTTCCCGCGACAGGCGAACACTACAAACCGGCAAACGTGACTCGTTTGCAGCTAACTTATAAGTGCCCGCACTGAACAAAAATCTATAAAGCTAGATCGTACGGTTCGATATACAGACTTGGCACGGAAACAATATAGGTTGCCAGAAAAGGACGTCAGCAGACGCGAGGGGGAGCGGGAAGAATAATCGACATGAAGTCGGGACAGCCGACATGGAATGTTATTTTAATTAAGCAAAAAGACTTTTTCATTAACTTCATAGCTATAAAATACAGTTTATTATAAAAGAAGGAAATAGATACGAAACTATTTTCTTCGAACGGGACAGGCTAAAACCGAAATTCTTAGAATGTTACGTAACACAAATAAATTGGCGTAATTTGTAATCAAACAGCTTTCGAATTAGTTTAAAAAAGAATGTTACTTGTATTGTCGAAATGATATATTAAAACTTAAATAAGCCGAGGGGCCACGACTCACTTAAATACAATGTTTACCGGTGTATAGCCTATAAAAGTTGCGTAAGTTCTGCCTGGTTTACAACCGGATTACGTTACCTATCCTAAATATAATGTAGTCGTGTATTATTTAATAAAAAGCCCAAATGTTTTTTTAATTGTTTTAGTGAAGTTTTGTAAATTAAACCACATTATAAGTAAAGTTTATTTCACGCACACAATAGTAAAATAGATGTATATAGGGACACATACCGTACAAGGAAAAACATTCTGTACTTTTAAAACATAGAATTTATTTAGGCATAAGAGTGAAATATGTATGTTAAACGTTAAAAATAAATAAAGATTCATAGTTATCTTTTCACCGCTATATGCTTTTTAGTGACTATTGAAAATTTATAATATTCAACAAACCATAATATGTCAATTAAGAATTCTAGAAACTATACCAAATATCAATTAATATTCTAAAATTACATCTAATAGTATTCTCAAATTAAGTATATATGGTCATTTAGCATAGTTATGTCTGTTCCGTTATAGTAGTGTAGTTGACTTGTGACTACACAAGTGCATAAACATGTGTTCCTGACTTGGCTTCCAGCACCAAGGGTGAAAAGGGTGAATAGAACAATAACTAATAGCGTGACGTTAAAACTTACGGCTTAATGTAAAAGTAGTAAGGGATATAAAAAAACATACATCCTAAAGACGTTTCATAGGAGATTTTGTAAGATCAGTAACACATGAGCTTTTTTGATGTCACTGTCATACCTACATTCTAATTGAAGTAAAAGATACTGCTGCGCTAGGCGGGAGTACTTGAATCAGCTTGGCACACTTGGCTCAATTTAAAGACGAACTATGAGAACTGTCGATGATACCAAGATCAAACCTTATTCCACTCATGCAGCGTATAGTCGTATACTCAAAAAAAAAATACAATATAGTACGTAGGGTTACTTTCTGCCTTCGGCAAGGTTCGCATATTATACAGTGTACATTATAGTTGACAGTTTAATCCCAGAGAAGTTATTTACGCGTACGTTTTGAATGTGAATACTCGGTTAAGTAATAATTTGAGGGAAATACAACTCAATTTAAAATGTTGGCAAAGCATATCAGATTTTTCTAGTCTTGTAAGTGAACATAGGATGCGGCAATCACTCACGATTCTGCTGGTTACTATTTTGTTTAATATCTTCCTCTTGGTCTATACAAAAAATACTTTAAAGGAGAACTTTTCCAAATAAACAGACAGGTGTACCGTTGCAGTCTTTAAATATTCAAGTGATATATGAAATTGATTTATGTTGTTACTAGTTCTAAATAGTTATTTAATGTTTTCCAACTTGGCAACCATACCAGAACTCGATGGTAACAATGAAACTGATTATTTATTGGCTATAATTTATCAGTACTGCGTATCATTTCATATGGGTTATTATTTTTTGGCGATATCGGATGTGGGTCAGGGATGTGTTCGATTCACGGGGTATCGTGTAGGGTACGCGTGCGGTTGGTTGTGCACGCGACATTCACCTCACAACGCTTATACCTACTGCGTGCGGTCTGTTGTATGAAAATAAATGGCTTATAATCGGCTCGCATATGAATTAAATTTGGTAATACTCTTATAATATATCCTAAATATATGAACAGAGATTTATACTTTATAATAAACAATTTAATCATTCTTTATTACCATTAAAAAAATACTTTTGTGAGTATTAGTTAGTAACTTTTGTGCGGGCATTAGTATATTCTTTTTCCAAATACCTATACATATAGTTCCTAAGAACTAATTTTAAACTTAATCGATTTTTATTTAGGTGTAGTATAGCCAGGATGATGGTGAAGTTGCATGCATGTCGACAATTCCGGCAAGGACTTATGTTGAAATCGTTAAATCCTTTCTGACCAATAGTATTAAGTTGAGTAAAAAATAGATGTCGTGTAAAGAACGAAATTCACGAAAAATATATCACAGGAGCGATGGAGCGTCACATTTAAATGAAAAGAGCTTAGAACGTTCTGGTTAAGCTGATTCTAATTCTATAAAATTTATATCGCCTCTTCTTCTCACGACATGAAAATACAACTATGAATAAGTTAACACGGAAAACAGAAGTCCATTAAAGCTTTCACGCACAAAGCTTGTATATATCTTTATTGTTTCTTTTTATAATATAATACATAGCTGTGCCTGCGGCTTCATTCCCGTGTTACCTAAATTATTTATTAATATTGGTAACATTTTTTAATACTTCTGTCCTCCTGTTTGTGGTAGCATGATATTAAATAGCCGAAAACCTTCTACAATGATTTTTCTATCAAATATATAAATATTTTTTAAATGCGGCTGGTAGTTCCTAAGATTAATGCTATCAATCACACAAACAAACTTTTTCCGCTTTATGAAATGAATATAGATTACTTATTTGACTTTAAACATTATAATTATATTAAAGTTTTTTTGAACATGTTTGGATTCAATTATGTTTAACAATTAATTTACATTAAGTTTATAGCACTCACTGTAAAAGTTTTCGAAATAACGAACGTTTCCGAAAACGAATAATTTCGTATGACTGCACGCAACCATGCTTTGCATGACGTCGACCTTACAGTAAGTCTGAGCCTTCAGTGAAGAAGAAGAATGTATTAAAACCATAACAAGGCGATATGGCATTTTATAATGCCTGGCGAGTAATCATTATTGAATTAAAAATATATCGCCAAGAATCTGTACCTATATTGAGCACCGATACTGGAGAATCAGTTCTCCAATACACTTAGTGTATTACTTCTTGGGTATATGATGATAGCTATAAGGGTTTTTACAGCTTTACCGAGATTTGGGGGCGAATACTAAGGCACTCAGCCCGAAGCAACGATCACAAGGGAGCTATGAAGCGGCCGATCCTCAACTTTGGCCAAACTACTCAACGCTATAATATACTTATTTATTAAAAACACCAACAAGTTTTACAAATCGAATACATAAATCTGTAAAGAATTACTCTATACAAGAGCAATCTTATTTGTAGGTATTTAATACTCATTGCATGCTATGAACAAGTAACAATCATAAGGATTATAAGCAAAAAGTATATTTATGCATGCAAAAAGTGTTGAATAATGAATATAAAAGACAGTAAATTAAGTTATTTAATACTTAGTTCTCAGATAACCTTGTTTTTTATACTCTACAAGTTTGGGCTACGATCTTACAGATTTTAAGTGACGATGTGGCCCAAGGTGATGGGCACGCTACGTCTAGTGGAGGGACTGAGGGACTGCTTCACAAGTGCTACTGGCGGAACACACCTATACGTATATGGCGGCAGATTTTCATATTGAGGGTGGTACTTAGCCAGGTGGGCATTAGAAAGAGCCCTACTACTATGCTAGGGTTTCCTTACGATGTTTTCCTTCGCCGAAAGTTCAGGCTTTGGATTCGAACTCACGTCCATTGACGCGGAGTCCGCACATACTACCAACTGAGCAGTCATCGCTCCACAATTACTTTAATGTAAATATAATAGGACCATTTTTAAAAACGAATAACTGGATATAAAGTGTTTAAAAAAAAAGACATCTACAACCGTGAAACGACACTCAAAAAACATTTCATTACGGTACAACCGGAACAAAATTTTTATTAAGCACCCTCAACAAAATCCAGCCCGGACAATATTGTATATTATCAGAGTTTCGCTGAACTCACGCCTCAAATTTGAATTCGGGGGAAAAATATTTAACGACGCCATCAATTTAATAGTAAACCCTTTTAAAGTCATGTCAAAAGTTTTGAGTACTTATTCGAGACACGCGAAAGGACGGCCGAGTGTATTTAATTAGTTTAGAAATAACTGTTAAACGCTCAAGTTGGGAGTCGACGATGGGAATATTCACGACGCCTTCAAGAAGTCTTCAGGACACGATGGTGCACTAACGAGGGACGAAAACACTGTGAATGTTATTAGAAGCGACACTGAATAATATCTTCGAATAATGCTCTCATTATAATTCGTTGTTCCTTTTTTTTACGGTTAGTCCTTGATGCTTATACAGCGTCATTTTTCTTCTAATGAGATATCCTTTTTTTAATTATTTTTACAGGTTTAAGAAAATACAAGATGGTAATGCGCCTAGCGTAGTCGAGTACCACCTTCCAAATACTTTGACGGTGTTAGCTAGCCAGGCGAATGTTAGAAAATGTCCTAACACCTTGATATGATTTCATCGTGACAATCTTTCGATGGTGCTATAGAACTACCATTGCTTCAATGTGTCATTATTATGGTCATCATTATATCTAGACTTCTATACTAAGAATCCCTACTAATATTATAAATGTGAAAGTAAGATTGTTTGTTACGGTTTCACGCGAAAACTACTTAACCGATCATCATGAAACTTTGTACACATATTTTTGGAGGTATTAGAAGTAACATAGGATACTTTTTATTGAAAAAAAGAAAATTCTCAAGATAAAAAAATTGTTTGTCTAAATATCTCAAAATCTAGCTATTTAAACGCCATCTAGCATTCCAGAGTATAGGTGGTACGAAGTTCACCGAGTCAGCTAGCAATATTATAAATGCGGAAAACTTTGTTTGTTTGTTTTTTGCTTTCACGCTCATACCGCTGGATGAATTGTGATGAATTTTGGTACAGAGAATGATGGCACCCTGGACACGGAGATAGGCTACTTTTTCTGGCGAAAATCTTTTTGTAAGTGAAGTAAAGAGACGGATAAACTTTGTACGAAGCTTTTTATTGCGTTTAACAAAATCAATATCTACGCGAGCGAAGCCGCACGTAAAATCTAATAAGCTATAAATTAGTTAAATAATTTTCAGTTCGATGCGAACGAAGTCGCAGGCACAGCTAGTCTTTAACGTATTTGTAAAACTTTGTGAACTCATGTTGTTTCACATCTAACTAATCCACATGTAAGAATCTACTAGTATTATGCTTTTAAAAAGAGAAGATTTTCTCGGTCCTTCCACCTTCACATTGATCGTTAAATTGCAGAGTCAACATAAAAACCATAGACCAGAAAATTATTTTATTTCAACTTTTCATTGTTTTTCCTGCACGTTACCATAGAAAAAAAAAACGTAAATATAATACAATTAATTCCCGTTAGTCTTTATTGGCAATTTCGAAAAACTCCTACGGTCATTACAACACAGTCCATATATTTATGCTAGTAACGAAACAGGTGTGTTTCTATTTTATTATATAGGTAATATAAGACTTTGCATTTTCTGACAGACCACTTAAAGTACAGCATAATTTCCACATATTATTCTTCTTTCCCATTGTATTTTTTTAACAATGAAGTTGCGTGCGAAATTTGAAGCAAGATGGTGGTTTGAGAATTATATACTTATTTGAAACGCATGATATTCCAACAGCGACATTGGAGGTCAAACTTCATTCTAAACTTGTCAAGTACATTAAGCTGTTAAACTGTTAAATAGATGATAAAACGGTTAAAACGAATTTATAATCGCATCTTAAATTAGTTTATTTTTATAAATTAACCTTAAAGTTCAATTTATGTCTATGCTTAGTAATTTACCCCAGACTTCAGTTACAATATCTTGGAAATAACATCGTAGGCAACGTTTTTCACTTATAATAGAAGAAATGTTTTTAATTCCTATTTAAAAAGTATTTATGATATCTTCATAAAAAACGGTCCATAATTAAACACTGATCAACTAAAATAGTGGCTATTAGCATATTGCTTCGAGTTTACAAACATAACTTTTAGGAGATTACAATAAAAAATCAAATTTAAGATTTTTGGCGCTTACAATATTATTGCTGAAAAGGCTCAATATCCTAAACTACTTGAACTAAAAACGTACTTAAACTACTATGCATATTCATTAATTTTCTAAGAACAGTTTTATAATCATGCGTGGCTTATGTGATAACCCGCGAACGATGCCAAGGGCACTAGCTAGTTCGCGAATAAATATTCGACATTCTTTAGCATTAAATTAAATTATCTCACACAAAGGTGAGATTACAATTGAAGTAATATTCATATATTCATGTATTCAATCTTTTTTGGTATAGAAATAGAAACATTTTGAAACAATGATTGTCAAACGACCTTGGTTAAAAATAGTTTCAAAAGTTCAAATTTCTCATTTATGTTTAGATTACACTTCGTAATTTTAGATTAAGATAAATAATGCACGTCTAATTATTTCGCTAAAAGTATTTTGAGTAAATAAGAAGATATTTAAGTTTCACGAAAACGAGTTTTAAAGTACGCAAATTCCAAAAAATACGTTGAGAAATTCCAGGGGTCAAGCCTGCAGACATCGAAACTATACCCGCCAATCGATGATAACAATGTAATAATACAATGATTATAACACTGCGGAAATGAAGAAGTTATCTTTTGTTTAAGTTTGTGTATTTGGAACAATTTTAAGCAGAATAAATTTTTAATCGACCTAACCGACTTTATTTTTAAGTACGATAGTAATGGGACGGACAACTTAACCATAGTCAAAGTGAAAGGCACGCAAGGTACGTTGTACAGAAAAACATAACGTTATTAAGTTAACGTTTATATTGAATTCCTCATAAAATTTAAATACAAAATATAACACAACAATAAAAAATCGATTCTTAAGAAGTAAACTGTAAGAATGATACGTGTATATCAATGTTTACATGCGTGAGAAATGTAACTTTTTAAACTACAATTATTGATAACATGTATAATTTTTCTTGTAATGTATAATTTCTCAGTGTTGTTTATAATTTTCTTATTTTTTGTAATGTTTTTTTTTTTAGATTGTGACATGTCTACCACATTTTGTATGCTGTGGCAGACTTCAGAGCTCAGTACACCACACCTAGTGTTGCAAACTACTTGTACCCAAAAAAGACTTGATGTAAAGGTGTATTAGCCACTGTCTGACCTTTTTAATAAAAAAAAATGTTTACAGCGCCCAAAGAAGTCACGTATGTAAACGTACAATATTCAGCTACCTTCTTATGCTCATCTTTACGTGAAGTGTCCTTGAAATTACATTCTCAATTCCCGTACAACTATCAAGTTATCACTAAAGGAGTTCCAGTTTCGAAAAGGAAATCATTAGCCCACCGGGCCACATGAACGGAGCCGATGTTACAGATTGAGATGCCGAGCGATACAATAGCGAGATCGCGTGTCAAACAATTCAATAAACGTCCTCAACAGACTCATTCTCATCGAGTTAGTATCCTGACGGTCGTTACACCGGTTAACAATAGTTTTCAATTGATCCGCCGAAGCCATCATGTCTACCTCTCAGATATATTACCCATGCTATAAATAATGTACAATGCGTTCAGGTGTTTTTCAACATTTTTTTCTAGTTTTCTACCTTACCTTATAATCCATAAGGCCATAATCTCACCTGGTGTTAAGTAACGATAGGGCCCAAGATGGCGAACACGCTAAGCTTTGTAGAAACTGGCTCTCAAGTGCAACTGCCGGAACATACCTATAGGTATTTGGAGCTAGATTTTCAACTTGAGGATGGTAGCTAGCTAGGCTGGTATTAGAAATAGCCAACCACCAACTATCTTGCATAGTGAACGATTACCAGTCTTTTACGTCAAGGTCAGCAACATAGCTGTATTACTTTTGGTGTTTCAGCTGTCCATAGGCAACGGTAACGTTAGTGCAATTTTGGATACACGTTGTCAGGGGCATAAAAAAAACAGAAGAAAGTATTGTTCTGGAGCTATAAAAAATACGGAAGTATAGCCGCGTGCAAAAGTTAGTACATAAAAACAAAAAATACAGTGAAAGTTGAAAATAATACATTACGTAGAGATAGAATTTGTTTGGAATATAATGCAGAAAGAGTCTTTTCAAATCAGACTTTTCAGGTTCTAGATTTTAATATATATTCATATAGAATTATGACAATAAAAAACCATAAGGTATGACCATTACTGTCTTCGAGCGTAGTTTTAATATAAAAAATTACTCAATCTCCATTTTGGAAATTTTGGAACCGTTAGATTCGTGACACTTGCCGAGCAATTGCGTAAGTAACATGTAATTGTACTATGGAAGCAAATGAATACATGGCTGTCGCCTTATTAAGTCAACGATATTAACTTCATGAATCATTTTTACATTATCAACATTAATTAAGTGTGTAACAAAATATACTGGATTTCAAGCGAACAAGAGATTAAAAATAATGAAGTGATGTCTAATGAAATGCTATATAGTATAGAGTGAAGAATAATCAGCTGAAGTGTAGTGAGTAACATCGCTTTGATGAGCTACAAAAAAATATAAGTAAAAATAAAACAAATGTACACCACAAAAGACATGCTTAGAGGATCGATTTCTTTATTGATTAAAATGCAATTAAAATATATGTTATTTATGGATTTTTTTATTTCCGGCATAAACGTTAATACAATTATGACATCAAGATTTACAGGTAAAGTATGAATGTATAAATGAAGCTGTTTGTAAGAGGCAATTTGTGGAACCACTAATACAATTCTCAAAATTATTCCAACAACAGGAAACTACACTACCCTGAATGACGTAGACTATATTTATATTTCTGTGAAATTTCATATTACTATAACACGTATAACAACGCGCGGGTCGGTAATAAAAAAGACCAAAAGCAAAGAACACATCGCAAAAATTTATGAGTATTTATAATTACCAAACCAGTCATTATTGAGACGGAGAAACTGATAATCTATAGTAACATTATGCTGAGGAAAAGTTTGTTCTAACGCGCTAATCTTAGGAACTACCCTAGGGATTTCAATAAAATAATTTTTGTATTTGATACAGCTATCATCGAAGAAGGTTTTAGGCTATTTAACGTTACGCTTTCACCAATAAGAGCAACGTTCTATGGAAACAAGTTACTAAGACTAGCAAAAAATAATTAAATCATTTTTATTTTCACGCGAACGCGATCACAGCTTTCCTTCGCATACTATAAATGCCAAACTGAGTTTGTTTGTTTGTTTGTTACGCTTTCACGCCTAAACCAATAAACCGATTGTGATGAATTTTGGTATAGAGATAGATGGGAACTTGGAGACGGTGATAGGCTACTTTTTCTGGCGAACAACTTATTGGAACTGGGGTAAAAGAGAGGGTTGAACTTCGTATGAAACTTTAATTGCGTCATCGGATTTGCTTGACAAAACCAATATTAACGCGAGCGAAGCCGCAGGTAAAAGCTAGTATATATATAATATCGTATATTATCATTTCATCGAATAGAATTAACATCAGAAACAGGACCTTCTCTAGTAGAATCCACACACCTGCTGCAGAGAGTTTACGACTTCCAATTCAAAAGCAACATGTGATTAACTAATTGTTGATTTCAAACGTATTTCGCAAAGTTCAGACTTCGCTATTATACCTGTTGTATTGCAGAATTAGCTACCGATGACGTCTGCGGCCTTCTTTAGATAATAATAAATCTTATTCCGCATCATAAAATGTCCAATTAAACTGAATCTGAACTAGAGTTGCCAACGATACGACAGTTACAGAATTCTACGTGTTCGCGGAAAAAAAAAGCAAAATGTATGGACTTCCGAAGGGAAGTAGTGTGTACGGACGCCGTGTCAATGGACGTGTGAGTTCGGTGAAGGAAAACATCGTGACGAAAACATAGCATTGGTGGTAGGGATTTCCTAATGCCCACCTGGTTAACTAACAATCTCACGTTGAAAATCTACCACTACACACCTATAAGGTGTGTTCCGACATCTGCACTCTACAGCCAGTTCCTTCACTGAGTATTACCGAGTCTACTATCTTGAGCCACATCACGTAAGATTGTGGCTATATCGCAAACCTATAAAGTATAAAAAGGACTACGGCTACAATCACATTGACGTAGCAAATTTTACGGTAATAATATTCTTGATATCTATATATTATCACCGCATGTAATCAAATAGATTCAGTATGTGTTCACTTGTAGATATTTGTATATCTAAATTCTGATGTTACAAAGTTACCTGCGTAAATGGGCGACGATTTTCTGATTTCTGTCGCAGTAAATCAGAACATAGCACTCATCTCTTTCATAAACGGATGAGATAAAAACATTAATTTTGTTGTTCAGATGTGTAATCTAAACAATACATTTTAAGTAGGTCATTTGATTTTTTTTCGTTTACATATCGTTTTCCTTCCCTTTTGTGCTTTTGTTGTTATATTGTTTTTATCACACGACGTACTGTGAGATTGTTAAGGATATACCTACGTTAAAAAGAAAATCCCTGTGAAAAAACAAATAATTTAAGACAAGCGACCGCCATTTAGCTGTATAATATCAAATAAACTTTTGTGCAATGCCTACCTAACCTATGATTTTTTTTTACCAAAAGCACCGCGATCGTTAAAAAATTGGATTGGCAACACTGATTTAGACTAAACGTCTCCGTTGTGAGAACCTTGGAGCCAGTTCACAATAACATTCTTTACATTTATTCGCATAAACGAAAGCGTTATTTTGCTTATTGCCCCGATTTAACGTCCTTCACTAATAACTTTATTTCTTTAATATCTAGCTACGTTCTACTAAAAGAAAGAACTAAAAATGATTTAATCATTGTTGCCTGTTTTTGTAACTTTAGTCAATACAGCTTTGTCTTATTGGTGGTAGAGTGATGTTAAATAACCTAAGACCTTTCTCAATAATTGCTCTATCAAATACAAACATAATTTTTTGAAAACTGACTGATAGTCCCTCTGATTAGCGTGTTCATACAAACAAACTTCTCCACTTTATAATATTAAAATAGATAGTGGCAGGCGCTTCTGCGTGTATCAACTTTTTGAAATAAGTATACACAATACTGGAACTATAAACTTTATCATGATTTGTAAACAGCCTATACGACTCGAGTATTGTAGTTAAGAAACGCGTACCTCGCGTACGCGAATAGTAGGACGAAACAATTATTTCCGATTAGAAATCTAGATCCGCCTAGAATGTGACCACTATCTTTCATCTATGAAACACTATACATCTACTAATTAAGTGGGGTGACCAGAATCTGTACCGTCTCGCGACCAGGTTGATGTGGTAATAAATTCTTCACATTTCCTATTTTATTTGTCGCATTTGATCAGATTCAGTAATCTGTATCAGTAATCCAGCCGCTGAAATGCTTGACAGCGATGATGAGCGTAAAGTAACGGATTCCACTATGCCGGCCTTTAAGCAATTTCGTCGCTTTACTACTAAAGAGGAAGATTATGACCGTTAGTTCGTCATTTACCATTCGTACATACGTCATACATAGGAATCCACGTTAAATAATCTACAACATTTCCTACATCTACATTATTACATTTTTCACCTAATTAATATCGTTCATCACTATTTCTATTACGTAGTCTATATAAGTTTAATTTTTGTTTTTTAGTTTAGTTGTTTGAGTTTAATTTTTATCACTGGATTTATGATTCGAATCGGTTATAACTTTGCGAGTAGATGATTTTCTGTACTTTTTTTCTCACTCACTAGTGGCAGTATTATAAACATGTATAATTCGATTTATTTTTTTATATTAATATCTTGCATACTAGAAGAGGTTATAGCCTATATATTCTCAAATAATATTTTATAAGTATATCATCGTTGTTCTTACATTATATATACAATGCAACGACATTCGATATAACCGTTAGTGTGTTCAAAACTGCTAACTGTAAAAACGATCTTATTCACGATTCTTTGATTAAATCTTAGATGTATTTTTTTATTACTTATAGCATTCGACTGAAATCTTAATCTAAGTGATGATGTGGCCAAAGATACTAACCCGCGATACCAAGTAGAAACTGGTTCTCTACGTCAGATACAGCCATATCAGATATATACGTCATATATATGTGCTCGCTGACAAATTATTAAATTCAGGTCGATAGCTATCGAAAGATAGAAAATGTTCCATCACAATGCTACGGACTCAGCTCAGACTATCTTCCTTCACGAATAGCTCAAACTTTTTATAGAATTTTAACCTGCTTCGATCGAACCGGTATCCGAACACGCTAACACTAAGACGCCAAATGTTACTAAATCACTAATGTTTATAACGGGAATGGCCGTGGTTACGGTTAAGCGCAACGGTGAAAGGTGGCTTCACGTACAAATTCTTCGGACAGCCATATTGGCGGCACGCAATCGTAACCAGAATCGAAACTGGAAAGATCTTAAGACATTATATAGATATGATTCCAATTAAACATGGTGTTTCTATATAAAAACAGTTAGTCCCAAATATATGGATCTAACTAATGCCGTCAACTTCGTGTACATTCTATTAATCGCCAGTGATTTAATTTTTTTTTGTAGTAGGTATTATCTACATTGCAAAAGGAATATCTCATATATAGATATGAGATTGACATAGGCCAATCTTCAAACCAAAAGTTTGTTCTGAAGATGCGGATTACAAAACGTTTAAAAGATTCTATTTTACTATTTCATACTTTATTTTTTATTAACTACTTTGACACTACTATTATGTCTATAAGTCGTGATAATTATTAGAGAAGGAAATGGAAAATAACATTATAGAGTAAAAAGAAAATATTAGAATGAAAATAATCTCTTTATATATTCAGAATAAAGTCTAAATTTCTTATAGTAACAAACATTAAAACAAGCGAATCATATGTATGTATTAAATGCGAAAACAAATTCCATCTAATTCCGTTAAAAATTATTCAGCAAACACACACCGGCGACGTGAATCAGTATTCACAGCGCACGCTTGCGAAATTCCATTAGCACGTATTCCGGAATGCGACTGTGTATACGCGGGACGTCGTAATATGAAATATCGAGGGGGTTTATCCACAGACGTGTAATCAGAATATTGTATTTGCTAAGTCAATAGCATTTTTTTATAGTTAAGGTTTAGCGTTATTGCCATAATCTCACTTTTTACTAGCTCTGTCCGTGACTTCGTTCGCGTGGAGCTAAAAATTATTTAATAGTTTTTTGCCCATTTTTGCAACTTATTTCAATACAGCTTTGCTCCTGTTGGTGCTACAAAATAGCCTAAAGCCTTTCAATAACAAAAATCATTTTTGAAATCCGATAGGTTTAGCGTTATGTATGCCCTCTTACCCGAAGTTAAGCAACGATGTGACCCAAGATGTTGGGCACGCCAAGCCCAACATCAGAGAATGGTCGCCTGCCAGAACATACCTATATACGTATTTGGTTGCAGATTTTCAACTTGAGAGCAGTAGCTAGCCAGGTAAGCATTACATAAAGCTCTACCACCACACAGAGTAGTAATAAAGATCGTAATAAACTAAATTTATTTTGAAAATCATGCAACTTTTGGAATGGTTGTCAAATGTGAAAGATGAGAATGGTCTAATAGATTATGCTACGGTAGATTATGTTAGGAATGCGTGAAACAGGACATTATATTGCCCGGCCTTAGCGTGATAAAGGCAAATACAAAAAAATAATAAAATTCAGTTGCGTTTTTCGTAAAGGCGCAATTTTGTTACATAAAACTATTGTTATAAAAAATGTCGAAATCATTATAAGGAGTAACAAAAGTATAATAGAAAATAAGAACACGGAAAACGAACGGAAAGGCAATTCGTATATAAATGTAGAAATGAAAGTCTAATTGGATTGAGATAGTAGATAGGCGAGAAATATATGATAACACGATACGAGAAAATCTTGTGTGCACAGGTTTCGACATACAAATGTAAATGTTAAGTGGAAGAATTTCCCGATATTTATGTGCGAATATATGTATCCATGTACCAATAGGTGTGTTCCGGCAGCTGCACTTGAGAGCTAGTTCCTCCACAGGTTTAGTGTGTCTACCAACTTGAGCCGTATCGTCACTTAAAATCAGGTGAAATTATGGCCATAACGCTAAACCTTAAGTAAAAAAAAAAAGTATTAATCAATTGATATTTTTATTGATGTATACATTATATGTTATTATACAAGCAATGAAAACAACATTAGCACATGAATATTCATTAATTATTTAAATCACTACCAATTGTTACATCTGATATTCAAAATATTTGTTCTACAAATAAATAAACGTTATCTGTTCATCTACATTTCTAAATTATTTTGCTAACAAATTATTGAACGAATTGGTAATACCTATTTTATTGAACAGTGAAATTCAAAACAACTTTATTTAACTTAGGCTTTAAGGAGGCACAAGTTAACGGTAACTTGCTACCACCGGCCAGCTTTTTATAGTTAATAGGTTTAGCATTATGACCACAATCTCATCTGATGTTAAGTGACAATGATGTCCAAGTTGGTGGGCACGCTAATCCTAGTAGAGGAACTGGCTCTCAAGTGCAACTATCGGAAGACACGTATAGGTATTTGGCGGCAGATTTTCAATTTGAAGACGATAGCTCCCTAGGGGGTATTAGAAAAAAGCCCTGCCACCATGGCAACATGATTCTAAAATTGATTATCGATGAAATCGGTTAAATATTTATTAAACTTGTTATAAACCTAACGTTATTGCCTAAAACACTTTTATTGATCTTGCTAAGTCGTAGTAGATATGACTATATATGACTACGTAATTTATATTTACCAACAAAACTAGACAGGAATGAAGTTGAGGGACAATCCTAAAGTTAACTAGACTGTGATCTAGATAAATGAATATTATACTATCTATCCACCCACGACTTCGCCGACGTAGGCGATAAAATTTGTACAGTGTTTGATTGTAATTGTATTTATATGATGTTTATTTATTTCTTTGTAAATACGATGAGAGAAATATCATTTCCCGTACAAAGTATGCAACACCCTCTCAGACTAGTAGAATTTTTTTATGTTGATGTTCTAATATGGTTGGTGCTGTGGATTCGAATCTCGGATAAGAAAATTATTTGTTTGATCCACAACTATTAGATATGAGTTTGGTTGTTACATTGTGCGCGTTAATTGTGACTATATAGTAATTTACCATTGACGTTTACGAAATCCTCTACATAGACAGATACCATAGTAAAGAACCAAGTAACTATACAACTTTTAACAAAATATTATTCGCAGTATGTCAATTAAAAAGTGTACCTACGGGGCCAGTTTAATCGTAGGCCCATTAGATCTCGCCTACGTTTTATTACTATATTGTATAACTCAACTGACGATAGAATCGAGAATTTGTGTTGGCTCGAGACTAACTTGTTTTACCTAGCGTTAGTAGTGTTTGGACAAGCGTACTGACGGAGATCTGGAATGCTTTTGAAATGTTTACGCTTTTTACGTACATACATGCACGTTATGGATATACTGAATTGTTTTCTACAGTAAATGTTGATTGTACCCACCGATTTTTTGGCTACGTTTAGAGCCTCGTGTTGAAATCCTAACACTTCTATTCTTCTGTAATAACTTTTTCTTAGCGTACGTTTTAAAGTTTAAAAAATGTATAAACGACACTTTCATTTAATGATATTGACAGTAACTCAATTCAATGATTACATTTCGCATAAGTTTTTGCAGGAATTTACTAAATAGTTCAAATTAAAATTTAGTAGCACCTACTGTCTATGCAATCATTTTTTTTCTGAGTTTCTTGTGTCACTTTATTTATGAACGAAATCGAGTGTTATCGTATTTCCAAAATATAAAAAAAAATATACCTTGTAATATCATCGATGTCAAACCAATATCTACTATGTAGAGTTTTTGGATGTTTTAACTATTATAAGTTTGTAACTAGCTCAGTAACCAAACCTATATACATAAAAACGAAGCCGGGTCAGTTACACTATTTATAACTAAATACCGGCTTGACCGATTTTAATGGTTTGTTAAATTTGGCTTCGCGCAGAATAACAGAATAAATATTAAAATATCGGGAATTCGAGAAAAAATATGAGAAAATTGAATATATGTACACATAAAACAAAGTCGCGTTTGTTACAACACCATTTAAGGCAAGGATGGCTAGACCTATTTTACTGATTTGTAATATGTTGTATTCGGCTTCGTACATAATAGCTGACTAAATTTTAAATATTCATTTTCTTACGTTAATAAGATTCTCAGTTAGGTTTAGTTAAAAGTTAACACGATATTTACTGAACGTTAGACGGGACGATGTTCGCCGTGTCAGCTCGTTATTTATATAAAAAGATTGCTATGTCATTACATTATACGATGAACTGTGATCACTGAATAAATGTAATATGTAGCCACAGCATTGCCAAATAAAACGGCCATTTTATTTATTTAGCAGATATGGGTGTGTATTCTATAAATTAGAATTCGTCCAGTACACCAAATGCCAGTTAATTAAAATTTAAGTAAATTTTCAATAATTCTGAAAAGGTATTTTCATTTTTTTATTAATAAATGTAAAGGTCGTCAATAACCAATCAACAAAAGAAAAAAAATTAAAGATGAAAAGGTACTGAGTCGGTTTATATTATTTACCTATTTGTGTAACTTTATATACTATTTCGACAACACTATGGACTTCGTGGAAGTACTTAATTTTCAAAAACGATATACGTAATTCACTGCATCCGCAGACGTGCACGCTCACGCTTTGACTAGTGACGTAACACATCATTATCGAACCGCACTGATTCAGATATACACTTTCATAGTGAATTTGTCCAACAACTTGTTTTAATATCCGACCCTATTCTTATGTAATTCACCGTTTAGTAAATTGCTAACCTGTATACTTGTATATATTACTATAAATGAAAAAAAAATCTATGTTATAATCGTAACATATTGGTATTACCATTCTGTTTAAAAAATATCTTTTTGTTATTGATAGAGCAGTAATTTAATGAGATTTTAATTTATTTAACATCACGCTGCCATCCGTAGGAACAAAACTGTATTGAACAAAGTTACAAAAGCGGGTAATAAATAATTAATTAGTTTTTTTAAACCACGATGCAAGTAAAACTTTTTTCGTATCGTGCGCATGTAATTGAAAAATTTCGGAAAGTTATTCGACATAGGGTATTAAAATCGCATTTTAAATCATAACTTAAATATTGGAGAATGATAATAGGAAATCAGTGCTACACCGTCAGCTGATGCGAACCATGGGCGCCGCCATATTGGCTTTAGCTGCTTTACCTCCAGTCCGCGCTCGGATGTAATGCGACATGCGAGAGATAGACGCAAATATTTGACGTGATGTAAAAAGGTTTGATATTAAAAAGTTTTAAAAATAAAGTACTATTGCCCCTGACCAAGTCGTCTTTTTCTACCACCGTTAGCGTACAGAAATCCTATAAAATCTAATCACGCGATTTAATATTCAAATATATCATCGAAGTACTGTTTAGAATAGCATCCCATGCATTATTCGTATTCTATTTCTGCTAACAATTGTAGAAAAAAGCGAAATAGGCGAAATAACCATATTATAATGAGAAATGGAGATAGAGGTGTCCCAACCAACCTTACTCGAGATACTTCGTTATTGTTTAATCTAACGAATTGAGATTGTATTTCCAAGGAAACAACTTGAAGGCTACAACCACCTCGTTTCATTTACAATGAAGGCTCTTTGAAAGTTTTATCGGGGATTTAAATGAGGATTTTCTCACAACAGACGATGCTCATCTACGTCCCGATATGCGTGGAAATTTAAAAAGAAAACATAAAACTTATTTCTATAAAAAAATCTGAAAAACATTTATTTTTACAACGTAATCCTGCTTTAATTAGGAAACTTGTAATTATGATCTTAAACAATTTAATATACCTTAGAAGAGTTATGTACCTAATGTTATTTTTACGGTATAAATGAAGTTTGAGTGGCTGAAGTTGATCTAGCAGTTTAGACGGTGGCATCGCTGCTGACGCATGCTATGGGTTCGAATCCTACATAGGGCACTTATTTGTGTGACTCATATATGTTTGTTCTTAATCTGGTTGGTGTTACTTTGTGTTCGTTGTTTGTATGCTTATTCAAACTTGACAATTGCAAAATTTGCCTACATAGACAGATGATATAATAGAGATAAAAAAAGAAGTTAGTGTATAGTGTTGTATTTTTTTAATCGAAACACGGTGAATTGACGAGATAGAACCTAATGATTGCACAACACAGTCCTTTAATAAGACCGACACCCAATACCATGTAGGTACTTGGTAATCAACCTGTGTAAGTGGTTTCCTTTAGGTTTATAATGATTCCCTATGAATACTCTAGTTTTATACCTAAACGCTGTTGAGCTTGCAGATCGGCATAATAGTGACAATTGTCGATGGAATATCAACTTTTTTTTTATTATTCTAGGTATCCGTATATGTCGTAAATTTTGGAAAATATCAAGTGTGAAGGACTTTATACGCACAATTAACGGACTCAAAGTTACGACCAAACTTAGAAAAAATATTAGTGGATCACACAAATGCGATCACACAGCGATTGCTGCGAGGCAACTAATTGAATCTCAAGACCAACCTTGTAGTTTTTTTGGAAGGATTGGTATACCTCCGTGGTCTTTTTGGAATGTACAGTACTGATTAATAGGTATAGCGACATCACTAAGCAAGGAAAAAAAAAAGTTGCTTCAAACTAAAATTCGCGGGGATATGAACACTTGAACTGTCATGTCACTATTTTAGAATTTATAAAAAATGAGCAAACGACCAGGAATGCGGGCGATTATCTCACAGAAGTTAATAAAAACGCAGTGTATTTAAAAAAAATCATACACGATCGCAGGTAACTGGGTCGTCGGCGCGTTAATAATACATAAGACTGAATGGTGGAAGATTCAATTGTTTCGAAGGCCAACCGGTCATGTCAGATTGCTGATATACGAGCGTGTTTTTTAAACAAACGTCAGAAATGAAAAAGCAATTGATAACAAGACCGCAACCTTTGTATCTAAAAAGATACTAGAACAAATAAACGCGGTAATTGAAACAATGCGTATAAATGACACACAGTGTTCAACAACTCGACTGTGATCTCAAGATGTTGTAAAAAATTACCTACTAAACCTGAACTCAATTTCAAACAAATACCTCTTATCCTTGGCACATAAGTTACATTTAAACTATGTTTAATTTTTTTATAATTTATACAACTATTGTAAAAGAACGTCGAATTCGAATTTCTTAGTGTATTTGTACTATTAAATAAAAAATAAATATTCATAACTTCTGAATAAGCATTGTACCATATTCTGCGCTATTTGTAAAACTTGTTATCTAAGACATTTAAAATAAATTTCCTTTTTTATGCAATTATTGGTAAAAACTCGTTGAATAGTGCATTTAATTATTACAACTGTGTTTTTAATATTCACGTATATGACACACAATATACACTAGTTAATGTCTTTTGATACACAATAACTTTCATCGCGGATGTATGTGAGAGCAGAGGAAGGAAAAAGGAAGGAAAGAAACATGTATTTCTTAGTTAATTTTTAATATCCATCTTTAATGTCAATTTTTATAAGTAGTATGCGACAAAAGATTGAAATAATATTTGATGTAATGAAAATCAACGTCAAGTTACGGAGGCAGGAGTTAGGTAATTTTTGCGGAAGCTCGATCCTTATGTAGAAGCCGTAGGAATTCCTATGTCTTTCAGAATACTTATAGAAGTATAACATTTAATTTTATTAAAACTGAGTAATGATAGTCGGTGCGGAAAGTCTCCAAGCGACGCCGCGCCGAAGGGCCGATCCTCCCTGCGATAACTACTGAGATAGCTCGTTAAGTTTATGAATAGATAATAATGGAGTTTTAATTTAGTTAGTTGTCCAAGTTGACTATTTTATGAAACGTTATCTTGTAGTCAGGGCCGTAAGCACGAATATTTTTTGAGTAATTATCAACGTAGGCTTCATTAACACTGTATATTTTTTTAAACCCATCTCTGTTGGTCTATTTTATTTATATATATTTCACCATGACACAATGTGATATGTTTCTTAATAAGGTCGAATATGTCGCACTTTTGTCGTACCGTGAAGTTGTGAAATAGTCTCCCAGCTTATGTATTCTCTTCCTTCTATAATATCGGGTCATTCAAGTGAAACATAAAGGGGCATTTACTCAGACCGGCATGACAAGGGCGACTGCCGATAGATTGTCGTTTCATCGATGGTCGCACTGTTTTTGGATTGTACTGTGCTTAACATCAGGTAGAATGCCGTCCCTTTGCCAAGCTACCATAAAAAAGATAAATAACTAAATCATTACTTTCTGTATATTTGCAAAATCGCCACGAGCCCAAACATTTCTCGTTTACCTTGTTTAAATGCCCCTCAAGTCAAGGATTATCATCTGGAACGTCTTGTGAAAGTGCAGTAATCTATAAAAGATAAAGGTCATAACACTAATAAACTCGATTCATTATTTAGATGACACCGTATATATTTTTATAGCTTACTCATTTTTAGACATGACAAAAACTAATTAGTTTAATGTCAACTATATATTTAATTTTTTTGTTCAACTTACAGTGTAAAATTTAGTATTAATAAAAATATGTGGTAAATATTAATGCTAAAGGAATTATGAATACAGTATCAGTTACACAGAAGTTAAAGAATAGTGCATTAGCAAGGTATGGGTGGGTTTTGAGGAGGACAAGTATTTAAGCAGAACCTTAATTAGGTAGGATAAAGGCAAAAATAATAAAAATACAACATTGAAAAGAATAAACTGAATTAAATAAAAAAAATATAGATAAGATAATTCATGTTTAATTTTGTATAATATGATCATCCATCTGTGTGTGTCATTCGGTACGTTGCCAGGATGAAAATTATCATCTGATGATATGCACAATGACATATAATTGTAACTCATTTAATGTTTTGTAATAATATTATTTCAAACATACATGCAAACATTGACAGTTCTACATTTCAAAGAAACAAAAATTTAATATCAATCAAACATTAATTTATTTAAATATCGTGCTGTTATTATTAGCTGTATATTGACATTCATTTATAAATTTCTTGGCCACTTATGTCACATTAGTGCTATGCTGATCATCTATCGAACCCTTAGTATTTCAGTAGCCACATTTTTTTTAATTAAAAACACGAATTACCACTATATCCCATAGTGTGCTTATAACATAAGAACTGTTGAAGCGAACTATTAATAATAGGTGATCATAAAATATATGTCTTATTACATCTATACTAATATTATAGAGAGGTAAAGCTTATTAGTTTTGATGTTAGGAGTAATCTCCAGTACTATTGGTTTGACTTTGAAAATTCTTTCACTGTTGAAAAGTATTATGCCTGAGTGCAATAGACTTCTTTGTTTAAGTAAATATATATTTAAAAACTAAAGGATTCTGATTACCTTTTATTTAGACAATAAGTACTTAAATAATTTTTTGATTCCACGTGAACTAAGTCGCGGGCACAGCGAGTATGGAATAGTTATTAATGCAATAATAAATTAGGACGATAGAAAATTATGCATGTACGTATCCTTGCGATACCGTATCATATAATCCATGTAAAGTCTAAGTGTTATTTTTTATAAGTAATTTATTGCTGTAAAAATGAGTGAAACTGCATGCTAAATAGTAGGTAATGCTCTAAACTGGAAATACACGTGTCCGCAATGTGCAAATGCGTTCAAATAAAAAAAACATCATTATATCAAAGAGTTTAAATGTACTTATCGAACGATACCAGTAAATACATTAAGAAAATTGTAAACAAATTAATAAATATCTCACCGTGTACTACGTCAAGAACGCAAAAAATGTATTACAAACGCTTTATTATTACTAGGCAACAGACGAAACCGCAGACGCCGTGTCATTGAAGTTAGAAAGGCGTTAAACGAAGCATTTCACACTCGCTTCGGAGATATTAAAAAACAAGGTGTTATTTTGTTTACGAATACGTATTGCGATAAACCTGTCATAGTGACGTTTTATGGTATCTCACGTTTCTGGATCAGCCAGTATATATCCGTGGCTTCCATGTCTGCAATGACTTTCGAAAGATTTCTTATTTTCAAAGGCGGTGCCGTAACTATAGTGGTTACGGCGATGCCAGCAGCGCCCAGGCACAGTGCACAGGCTCTGCAGAGATCCAAAACTCACCAGACCAGGACCACAAACAACAAAAACTTTCACCTACTTTCACTATTCAATAGCAATACTGAACTTGTACTACTACCATCAGGGACAGTGCTAACACTTTTCTGTGTTAGTATGAAAAAAATGCTCTGAATGTTGGAGTTCGATTTCAACATTAAAACCGATATTTTCTATTTAAGAATCGCCGACGCGACGCTCCGATTTACAGTTCGCGCAACCTTTGCAACACAACCTCAAAGTGCCCTAACGCCAAGATAAAAACACTAAACGAAATTTATGGAATAAACATTTCCTTTGACACGAAAAACATGCTCGCACGCGTCGCTATCGGAGGCGAGTTCAAAGAAAACTTTCAGTATTCAAAATATCGCGTGAACCAGTCGAACGGAGCCTTCAGTGTAGAACGATAATAGTAACACTTGCGAACAATCGAATTTGTTTAGAACGACAATAAAATTCGAAACTCAGTATAGAGTGAACGACAGTGCGATGACACAGATTCACTGTAGTGTGTACTTACTCACGTGCGGGAGTACTGGATTATAAATGGCGAAACGGATTTAAAATGAATCCACACAAGCACCGGTCCGAACTATGTTTACCTGGAAATAATAAAACACATTGTATTTACATTATCTCTGTGTAATAATAATAATACTTACTTATTTTTTAACTACGCAAAATATACAGCGATTACTTTGATCACATAGTAAAAGAAGTGTTTTTCTTAAAACTAACTCTATACTGAACCATTAAGTTCTATTTGCGTCAACTCAGGGATTATTCTATTTTCAACCTTCGTGGTGAGGTCACCTGCTTGAAAGAATTTTCAAGTATTTTTTTTACTTCCCCATTAGTTTAAGCTATTGTTATCTATTGGCAGTCAGCAATCAGAGTAAAGACTTATTAACTAAATAACTTCGTTACATACGAAACAATTTTTTATTTAAGACGGTTATATCACCCCGTGGAATTACATGTACGCTAAACATACTAGTATGCTATCGGTCACTGAGGTCAGTTTTGTGATCAACTCATGATTTCGTTGAAAAAGATAGCTATAGATATTTTTTTGTAATAACTCATCAATGTGCCTAATAATAATTATTTATGAGAGATTATATGGCATGACATTCTAGACTCTAAGCGGACGACACATCTCTAGACTTCATTTTCCCAAAATATTCACATACATTTATAGATAACCATAACATAACCTTGATATTTATTTCACAGATGACACTAGAAAGACCATGATTTTCGAGATCTATCATCAATATTCTAAAGAAGAATGTCATCTCATACATTTTAGGCAAACTCTTTACGCAAACGAATGTAGAACAAGACATGGCCAGGGAAATTTCGAAAAATCAGCGATCAAAAAAGTTGCGACATAGTCAGGTATATGTAGATCCGTACCACCCTTCATTACTGGATCTATACCCGCTAATCCCGCAATGTGATACGCCTCAGTGTAACACAATATCACCTTTTAGTGTCCTACCATCTGTCTTTCGTATGTGGCGTATATGTCACATTGTCATCCGTAGATTATTAAGGTTTTTCATAATAGACCGGCATTTTTTCACTAATGTGGTATAATGTTCTGCTGTCTGTTGGTCCGCATCTTTATTTATGCTTTTATTTCTTACTTACATAAATAAAATGCTTAAAGGTATATGCATTTATGTGCAACTTAAAGTAATCGTGAGCATTTTGGATTTCATAGCCTAAGTATACATTTAATTATGGTTCTTAGAAACATTTTTTTATTATATAATATAATATTTTACATTTTATGCACTTCATTATTGTTAATTTAAGAAAAGGATAATGGAATGGGTGTTTTCTCGTAGACGAATAATAGACCGATTGGGTAGGTTGATGTTGAAGAAATACAGACGGCTTTTTTTGCTATAACTTTCAAGTATTGTGAAACCAGCCCCCAGTCTTTGGTTTTAAGAGAGATTGTAGTTGGCCGCAATATCTTTTACCCCTACCATTACCACTTGACACTAACATCAAAGGCATTCCCGCTTGTTAACTATGGATAACTAATTGCTTAGCAATAAACTTTTATATATATATATCAAGATTATATAGTAAGATATTTAATCAACATCAATAAACCCTTCTTCATGGAGCATACCAATGCCATGACAAATATAAAATCGCAATGATGTAATAATGGTTGACGACCTCGACTCGGGTGGGCGGGCCTTTTATTACCACGTGGGAAGTTAATATTAAGATAAAATACTGTATTAGGTATAAACTATTAACAAGCTGTGCGGTCCAGTGATTCACGTGTTTAGCGACCATATCTTCTTGCTTATATCACCTAATTCTTTAAGAACTATTTCCTGACTACGAGTTTTCCACTTAATATCGTTACAAAGAATATATGTTGTAAATTTTGTACAAATTCTTTTTTTACCTAAACTGCTAGAAAAGCCGTGCAGTTACTACACAAGGTTGTTTTTTCACACTTTATACGTTTAGCGTTACGGCCACAATCACATCTGATATTAAGTGACGATGTAGCCCAAGTTATGGACACGCTAAGTCTAGCAGGGAGACTGGGTCTCGAGTGCAGCTGCCGGAGCACACCTATAAAATTTGGCGGAAGATTTTCAACTCAAGGGTGATAGCTAGCCAGGCGGGCACTAGAAAACGCTTTACCGCCATGCAATAGTTTCATCACGATGTTTTCCTTCACCGAAAGCTCAAGAACTACATCATACAGGCTGCTTAAGTAGATCTGTAATTAAATTTCTCTATGCACTACATTTTTTCCATAATTCAAGACGGCATTTGTTATTTCGCGATGCAATGGACAGACAATATGAAATATTTGGCGCAACACACGCTAATCTACTTACAGTATTGGTGACTTCCATAACAGAAACAAGGCCAGTGACTTTTATAAATATGACGGATTGAAATAAATTAGCAATGAAACGTTAAAAATAATTTTATTCAACTGACTGGAAGTATCCAGCCAGGATGATATCACTCCTTAACAATTCTATGAATCTTGTATTAACATATTTAATTTTAGGGCCTTGACATATAAGATCATAATAAAACTGAATAAACGACTGAATCAGTTTTCTGTATTAAATGTTTAGTAGTAAAATGAGCACTCGGCCATTAATAGGTCTCATAGAGTAGTGGTAACGATTTTTACTATTAAGCATAGAGGTTGTCGGTTTGATACCGTTCTTAACGGATTTTTCTGTGCTTTATGTATAGCATATTAACTGTGTAGGTTACCAAATTACTACCATATCTACATTAAAATTAATCAATTTAAAAATCAATTTCATGAAGAAATCGCTAAGTCACGAATGGTATAAACTGTTCATATCTAATCAGATTAGTAAATACTGTTAGCAAGTAAATTCCCCGTAGCATATTCATTCTCTAGAGCGTTAGATTTTGGCTACAAGCCTCACCTTATGTTAAGCCCAACATGTTACGCCAAATAGAAGATATTACTCGCAAATGGAGTTCTCGGATACACCTATCGCTGCTTGGCGATAGATTTTGTAACTTGAAATTTACGGCAGACGGCATTAGAAACTGTTATACCACTATGCTAGGTTTCATCAAGATGTTTTCATTCAACAAAAGCGAAAGTACTACTGTAAGCACTCAAACTTACTTTGGTCGATGTGGTGCCCATACACACAACCATTCAGCTATCATCGCGTCAATTTTATATCGGACTAGCTATGCTCAAAACTATTCGAATGGAACTAAAAATTATCTGAAAATATTTTCCAATACAGGTTTACTCCTATTAATATTATCTGAAATCCGAATTGCAGTTCCTAAGATTAGCATGTTTAAACAAACAAACAAACTTTTCCATTTTATAATATTATTAATATAGATAATTGAAACCAGAGCACAAAAAGTTATAACTAAACGACATATACAAGTTGTTTTCGTCCGCTAAAGTTAGTATAACTTTTGTAACAAACATACCTAAACTTTATCTTTAATAATTCTTTGCAAGGTTTTTTTCGATAATCCCGAAATAACGTTACCTACTGAATACCTTTTCGTCCAATAAATATACATAAACATTTACGTTCCTATTATTTTCATAAAAATGTAGTAAGTAAATATAAAAGAGTATTTCAGCGTAAAATTTTAACTGTTTTACTAACGTTGTAATATTTACCACCTCCGACCTTAAAACAGTTATATGTAGACAACAAACAAATCTATGTAACATTAAGTATTTTCTTTTATGGGGAAACGCATTTAGGCGTCCTCTCTCTGATGGGTTAAGAGGAGTATGTGGGACTACCCGGCGAATGAATTGCTTGTAATACCCACTTAAACTCTACGATTTTCTTTTATTGCCTACTGGGCTGGAGAATAGGATCTGAAGAACATCAATTATCAACGAAACAATTTGTTGAAGTTACAAGCAAACGCAAATAATACTATCATACAAATCGAAATCACTACTTCGATTAATAAAAAAAAAACGATTTACAATTACAAATACACCGGTACATTTATCACTTGTTTTTTTTAAAGTGCAGATAGAGCACGCCCGTATAACATAAACCGGTGTGTATTTTCCCCCGATAATTACTTATTGTTAGGCCGCCATTTTGTGTATGACTCACCGCGCAATCGACTCCTACGCACGCCGAAGTTGCCAGACAACGACCAGTTAAAACAGTACATCAAATTTCCTACACACAAACATCTACACAAGCCGTCTCTGCAATTCGGCAGGTTTAATACGTTAACAAACATGTCAGTCATTCGCTGTCTTTTTCGCACTCGAGCCAGTGCGGTTGTTCTCCTTTTCTTTTAATAATCGAATTATGCAATAAGTGTTTTGTGGTAACTACTTGTAATTACACATAACGAATAATTCGCAGATGTGCAATCACATTATAAATATTTAGTAACATGTAAACAGTTCCAAAATTGACAAGTCTTAACATCTCTCATTCTCTATTGAATAATATGATTTACAAATCGTATGTCAAATACTAAATACATATTTGAAATAATCAATATCTTCCTTTTACAAGCATAGGTGATTCAGTACGTTAATATGGTACTTTCAAACGACCCTGTTGAGGTAAACCTTGACCAAAATTGTAAACTCGTCTCACAATTTAATGCATATAAATCCAAAGGCAGACTTCTGACAGACATCAGTGAGTTTCAGCGCTTAAAATAGCAACTACCTTTTAAAAATGAAAAACCTGTTTTGATGGTTACCGTCATTTCGAGATTGATACAAATATTATGAATGACAAAATAAATTGATATAAAAAAATTAAAAATATTGCTAAGCCTGTTAGAAACTCAATTCGTATTGATAAGTAATACGCCAAGTGTTAAGTTTAAAAACTGACCAATGTTTTTCAAATATTTAAACGGTAAAAAACATGTTTGAGTATTTGCAATTTGCAAAGCCTCAGAATTAGGACGACGTGCCGCATCATTGAGTTCTTATCCACCTGCAATGAATTTGGGTTTTCGGCGAAGAAAACTATTGTGATGAAACCATAGCATGCTTGTACGGCTTCCTTCAATGCCCGCCTGTTTAGCTACCACCCTCGACTTGTAAATCTGCCACAAAATACCTATAGGTGTGTTACGGAAGTTGCACTTGAGAGCCAATTCCTCCACTATGCTTACCGTGTCAACCATCTTGGGCCAAATCGTCACTTAACATCAGGTGAGATTGTGGCCATAACACTAAATCTATTAAGAATAAAAAAAATCTGGTTGAAGATTATTATCGTAGCGAACGTACATGCGAAAGAGACATCCGTAAATAAATTAGATCGGCATTAAAAAGCCATTTCTTCATACATTTGTTATGTACTATACACGGCAACAAGTTCTTCACATTGACTGTCTCTTAAAACGTCGTGTTTTCAGTCGCGAGTATCCATTTGCCTTGTGTGGTGGATCGGACTCTCTGGGACGGTCGTCGTTATTTTTAAACTGTCACTTTGTTTCACTATGCTAAAAATATTAGCACAAGTACTTGACTATTAACGTAACTATAATGAACCTCTTATACAGCAATCAATCGTGCCGATTAAAATCAAGTCCCATTTACATATGCGTCAAGGTGACTCGTGATATTCTGAATTACTTCAAAAGCATACACACCTTTAGTATTCGTGACTGTTTTCCAAGAAGGTCAAGAGAGCGACATACATAGCTGCCACCATTTTCAGAGGTCGTTGACATATTAATTACTAGGGTCGAAAAGACACACACCTTGGCGATGATGCGATGATGTCATCGATTACCTCTGACCTCGCGACTGAGTCAGTTTGATTACGATGATTATGGAATTATAAATAACATTTATGTGAGTCAACGGAAAATGGCCCTGATAAAACATAATGTAACAAATTTATGTTGTATGTCAGGGGTTCCCAAAGACTGCGTCGGGGCGCCCTGGTGTACCCTAAAGAGTGTAGAAGGGCGCGGTGAAGCGATTCTCTTTACCATTCTCGTATCATTGTCTGTCATCTATTTTCACCAGCTAGATAGGCCAGGGCGCCGAGACAAAATAGTAAACGTGTATGTGCGCTGCGAACTGACTTAGATTGGGATTCCTTGTTATATGCATATCGGTTAATCATTTATAATGGTAGTCGCCATAATAATTAGAACCTATCTACTTGTTGCCTTTCTCCTAACATTTTACTACTACAACCTCCTCAAACAATTGGCATTTTAGTATTAGCACCGGTCATCTTTTCGTTCATACATTCTTTTTCGGTCTACACTGCAACTGCCTTGATCATGACTATTTTTCTCGTGGCATGCTCAAACCGCCCTAACCTATTACTTCTTTACTCTCCTTGCTTCCTGTGACTGTGAGCAACGTATATCTATTTTAACATTCATATGTCAGTCAAATATTAATTCTTATGTCAATTAATTGCCCAGTACTCTGTTTTTTTTCTGTTTCTTTACTACTATTTTTAGTTCAAGAAGATTAAAGGAAAATAATTGAGCTAGTGTTTTAAAGATTTGAGGGTAGAATAAAAACTCGAACTACTTATATTGAATTTAAAGAAAAAATTATATATTAGAGCATTTTTCATTAAAAAAAATCTATGTTTAAATTAAAAACATGATTCAGACTTAATCTACATGTTTTAAACGGATATGCGCATTGTAAATATTATGCTAATCGCATTAAAATCTTGCAAACTTTGAAGCTTTGATTCAGGACCGCCGCTAATTACATTGAAAGAGTCCAAATTACTTGACGCTTTGTGAAAACTCTTGGATTCTCTCTTTGATGTATTGGACTAATTAAAAGTCAATAAAATGTCGATAATTTTGAAACAGCGTTGTAAGTGTTGTTGAAAGCGTTTAACAAATTCTGAAGTGGTATTCACGTCAATTTATTAATCATTATAAGAATCATGTTTATGAGACCTCATTCACACTCTATCGACACCTTGCGACGCGTTAATAAAGAGAGATGTGGCTCGTATCAAATTGCAACCACTGACCCCTCTCTGCATGTCTTGTCTACTCAAAAGAAAACTCAAAGTAAACTTTTTATATACAGTTTACTATAGGTTTTAGTGGTATAGCCACAATCTCACCTGATGTTAAGCGAAGATGTAGTCCAAAATAGTAGCACAATCAGTCAAGTGGATGGACTGATGAATGGCTCTCAAGTGCAACTGCCGAAATACACCTAGGTATCTGGTAGCAAATTTTAACTTAGTCAGGCAAGCATTAGAAAAAACCTTACAAGTATACTACGGTTTCATCACATTGTATATCACACGGTTCATCGAAAGCTTAAGCTCATTGCAGGTGGATTCGAACTCACATCCATCGAAACGGCGTCCATACACGCTACCAACTGAGCTATCATGACCTCCTAAAAACTTCTGAAACTTGGCCCCTAAATTAAACATAATTGTTTATTTAATTTCAAGAATTTGTTAGTATTATATACGTCTGAAACTAATCGAAAATGAAAATAAAAGAATCACCAATACATTTCTTTTTGATAGATAGTTTGGTAATAACCTACTAAATTATTGAAACCCCATAAATCTTTATATTGTAATACCAGTGTCGTTATGAGAGTGCGGTTTATACTGAACAAAAACAAGTGAAACAAGGGCAAACTAAATACAAACTAAAACCATGGAATCACTAAAATGTAGCCATTTTCCGAAACACGGTTTTATATGTTCCGAGAGATGTGAGGACATATTTGACATAGTGATGTGTTGATGGTAACGAGGGGTCCGCCAAAACTCGCTTAGATGTGAGACCGAATCATATATATCCGTCCATTTAGCGGGATTCCGTCACCGTTTTTATCTACGGTTTTAGTTTTCGCAATAAAATGAAACGACACCAATGGAATTTCGCTTTAACTTACAAAATAATAAAGTATACCTATATGCGTTTACTAGGTTCACCTAATCAACGTCAACGTCATTCAAACCGATAGGAGATATAGATTAAAAGGTTCATTTATTTTTCACCACTCCATGAACAAAATTTTTTTTAACTTTGGTATTCTAAAAAAGTTTAATTTAAAACAAAATGAAATTATCATCATATCCATAAATACAATTTCATTATTTTTAAAGCACCTACAATCCCTTACGTGGGTGGAATTTCGTAAAATTCGTTCTCAGTTGAACTCAAAATAAGAAAAACAATAAATTCGCCAAACTTCAAACAAATAGGAGCTATATATTTCTTTTTAATTTTAACGCATTTGCACTGTCCTTTGTGGGTGTAACTTTATAAAATACGCTTGCCAAAAACAATATTCTGACTCTACTGATTAAACTTGTTAGCTAAACCAACTTTTATCAACACTTATCAAATATTCCATTTAGACGTTGCATTTCATTTCAATACAAATGCTATGCTAGTTTTTTATACAAAATAAAGTCTTCAAATATATAGTGCATATTGTGCACAATGTGAGTGCATACTTTCTTCTCTAAATTTGCATTGTTAATGCATCACTCCTCGGTTATAACTTTTGCTTACAGTTACATTGTTTGAATACCAAAGTATGAAAGTTTGTATACTTCGTCTATACTAGCCCGTTGCTCTTTCGCCCAAGTTTCTATCCGATTTTATAAGAATATGAAAATCTTGCTGAACGTGCAACTAACTTGATAACGTGACTAGTTTTAAAATAACTTCAGAGACGACTTTTATAACTTTCAAAACTAAATTTTAGTTTTACCATGCAATTTCGATAATAAAATACTAAAATATATCATTGAATGCTGCACTTTATAATAAAGGTTGTATAAATTATTTTAAAGATCATAATATAAAAAAATAAAAAGTTAAAATTGTAAACTATATTATTAGTTATACTTAGTTCATCTAATACTGATGTGATTTTTTGTATATATTAAAAAAGTGAGAGTATGTAAGCCTGGACCATAAGGTATGACAACAATTTGGTAACGTGAGACGATCCGTCACGCATAGCGGCGGTGGCGTCATATGAACCGAGGGTCACCAGTTTTCTATTCGCGTTGTCGTGTGACGCACGAGTCGATGACGCCGACCGGCGGCGAATGTTCCCCACGACCGCTTGAAATACACCGCGCCATCCCCCCAACCGCATTCGGTCGCGTAATTAAACGCATCTGGAACGTAGTCACGGCAGGGTAACGGCCGTCTAGTCGCCACATTTTAGCCAAAATCACCGTCGCATTGCTCCCCCTTCACTACTATTCTCGGCCCCCTTTTCCCGTCTGCCTACATGCAGCGGTGCATTGCCAAATTGCTCTGGAGGAATTTTATTGCGAAAGGTTATTGAATCCTGTGCTACAATTGCAATAACTGGTTTCATGTCTGGACAAAAAGTTAATAATTTATAAGCGCTATCACTACACTAAAGTTGTGCCCAAATACGATAATAAAACTGTCTACTCTTGAAATAATATTAGTGAAAAGTTATTTTATTACAAAAAAAATACATTTCTCTTGAAAAATTCGCAGAAGGAAACAGATATACATTTTAATATAGACAGTAAACATATAAATGGCATAAAGTTATATTGTATGTTTGTTCTCGTCGAGCAGCGCAATCTCGCAACTTATAATAATAGACGTAGTAAATAAACAGCAACGTCCGTAGAAATGGGAACGCATGGTGACCCTAGGCGGTCGATGTAGTGCTTTATGTCCCAAGTGAAACGAGGACAAACTGAAGGCAATGGATCCGGCTCGTTTATGAATAAGATAGAAGAGATTTATAGCAATGAATGAATACTTAATTCCGACATTCCATATTACATGCTGGCAGATGGCCAAACATAATATCAATACAATTACATATGGGAATAAAAAACATATAGACGAAACGCGAGTCATGACTCGGCCCGATTTGAATACACATACTGCCCCGGAGGCTTAGTTTACATCACAATATTGAAAGAATGTGAAATAACTCTTGATACTAGTCTAGCTATATACTTACATCATCCAAACGTTTTCTATCTCACTAATCAGACTAAAAGGTTGGAAAAGACAGTAAACAATCTTACATATCCGTAAATTAAACGTAAAAACAGCAAAAAAACAAATGAAAAAGAAAAAACATGTAATCTTGTCCTACACAACTACATTTCAAAAGAGTACAGATTTTTTGCGATTTTATCAGTGAGACGTACTATTTTGTCTGTAACATATTTTATTTTTTCACAAGACTGAGTTGTCCAGTTCCAATATGGAAGGGTACATTTCATTTCTATATAATATTTTTTCTAAAAAAAAATATTGTAAAAGAAGTTATTTTAACGCTTATAATCTCCGTGAATCTTTTCTTTATAAAGTATATTTCATTAGTAAATATTTAAGAAAGTTGTCTATATTCGTCAATAATTTTTGGATACATTTCATAACTGTTCACGTGCAGGAAGGACCTTTGGCCGTGGGGGCTGCCAAGCGGTTGAGGGGGTGGTCGCGGAAGCGCTGCCTCCCTCTATTCTGTATACCCGCTAGGCCGCAATAGAGTGTAATCATTATCTATGCAGTTGTCATACATTTTTATTTTGTCATAATAAATAATATTTAGTTTAGTAAACTATGGGTTTAATTTTTTAAAGCAAATGTCCGCTGAGTCAATAACACTTTCAACTGCTTTTAAGTTATGACGTAGCAGAAGACGTGTGTGTGTTCCGTCACAGATTAGAAGCAGTGTGTAATCAGTTCCTGGTAGAGACCAGAAGTTAGTAGTGGACGAGTATAATGGATTTTTAAGCGGTCATTACTATTTGCGAGTTACAGTCAACATCGACATTCCATCCCACACCCCTATCGACGCTTGTCCGATCATATTGCGAAAGCATAAAAGGAAATGTATTTTACCCAGGTTAAAAAAAAGGATAATCAAAAACACTGGTTTTAAGTACAGCTGCCGGAATACAATAAAATATATTTAAAATGGGGCCATTTGGAAGATTTGAAAGGCCTCAAGAATAGCTCGTCAAAATTAAAAAAACGAAAGCAATTAATGCGAGTTTAAAATTACAATATATAAAATGCCTTATAGTTAAGAGGGTCATAGATAACTCCATAAAGGGAATTTTTACGTTTTTGTGAGCATAGACTTTGGACCAATGTGTATATAATAATGTATACGGATAAAAATATATACAAATAATGTATACGGATTAGAAACATACGTATATTTAAATTAATATCTAAATATTATAATTATATATAAAATCAATTTTCTATCAATCCGTTCTATGCTCTAACACACACATAGTTGTAACAATAATTTTCAAATGTACGTCACAGAATTATTACGCTTCAATCTCAAGGAACGCATTTAAAACTTGCAATAACTTTGGAATCACTCCATTCATTTTGATAGTAGTAATACAATAGGTTATTTTTAAAAATACTAATAGATACTTTAATGAAAACGCTAATATACATACTTTTTTCTGTTACCCGTGATCTACAACCTCTAACAAATTGTAAGATTTGCATCTAATGATTAATTTAATAAATCTATATTAGTATTAAAAGTTAGTTTATTTGCACGTGCTCTTCTTAGGAACGACCAGTCGATTAAAAAAGCCTTTTGTATTTGACAGAGCATTCATTGATTCAGGATTTAGAGTATCTAACATCACGCTATTACTGATAGGAGTAAAGCCGTATTGAAAAAAGTTACAAAAGCCGGTAAAATATTAAACAAAATTTTAATTCCACGCGAACGGAGTCGTACGCACAGCTAGTAACTTAATAAAATGCTCGACATATTAAAAGACTGGAAAAAGAAAACGTTGAGTGTACATACTTTTTTATATGTTTAATATTTACGCATACCAAACGCATTTAGGATAAGTATCTCTTGACGGTAATAAACGTCAAAGAGGCGGTGTTGCAGACGTTAAAGAGTTAAAAAGACGCATATTGCGCAGTGTTCATCAACAGATTTAGTAAGTGGTACATTGAGAATATCTTTATAACTACATTTTTGCTACATCATACGTGAAACTATTAGTTACCACAAAAACAATATTATACAACAGGGGTTCCCAAAGTGAGCGCCGTAGTGGGTGAAGGGTGCCGTGAAGCGATCCTCTTATCATTGCGAGAGAGCCAGTTCCTTCACAGGTTTAGCGTGTCTACCAACTTGGGTCGTGACGTCACTTAAGATCAGGTGAGAGTATGGCCATAACGCTAACTCTTAATTATTAAATAAATGCACCTATATATTGTAAATATGTGCACCGCAAACTGAAAAAGATTGGGAACCGCAGATATATAGCTTACAGAGATACAAACTGTAGTGTACACATATCTACATCGGAATATTAATTAGTTATCATTTGTTGGTATAACAAATATAATAACTAATTAATATTGCGATGTAAATGTGTGTACACTATACAAACCTTTAGTTATTATTTAAGATCTTGGCCTGTCTAGGACTGTAGTAAATTCTATATTAAAACTTGTCTCCAAAGCTACGCTAACAGGATCTTACGAAATTTGGCTAGGCAGTGAGAGACACACGAGTAGTTAAGGCTCGTGTTGACGCGCGTCGGAAATGGGGCCCCTAAAACCTACATCCGTGTTACAAGTATCGGGAACTGTGCATAGTTTCCCTCTCTGCCATGGACCCAGAAAACAAAAAAAGAAAATACAGATTTACTAAATATTATAACTAAATAATAATAAAAACTCTGAAGCTATTCCAACCTCTCCCAAGAAATTTAGAAAGTGGCACACAATTCCTTTTTCTCATCAACATACAGGTTGAGTAATGGGAACTATATCGAGACTTGATTAAGATGTGGAAGTATTTAAATGAGAGGTGAGCTGAGATGTGCTAAAGTACAACATGCTGGTAGCATAACATTGTTTTGATATTTTATATAAAATTCTAATCTGGTGTGTATGTTAAACCTGTTATCACCATTTACGGGAAGTTCAGTATAACATATAGTACTATTCATATATGTATATATTTAGGAAGGAAGAGATTAGTGCCTGAGACCAGCATACATATGGTGCAAACCTCATTGTAGTAACTTTCTTTTACTTTGTCATGATTCCATGTCAATAACTACATATGTATACTGTGTATTTAGCCTATATTAATAAATACAAGGATTATAGGTTGATGTTTTGTCAATTTAAAAAATAAAGTTTAAAAGAACTGTCATATGGCCCACCAAGACCTTTCCTTTCATTCAAGTAAAATTGTTATTGATAAACCAATTTAAATTAGATAGTCTTTAAGTTTCTTGCACTGAAGGGATAAAGTAAAGAGTATGCAGAATGAATAATATTTTCATTTTAATTGGAATCATCATTATCAAGTAAACAAGATATGCCTGTAAATTGCACTGCTGCAATTAAATATGGCCTATTTTTGTTTAATATGTCATGACCATATATTTCCAATATCAATTGACAATTATTGGCATACTGTCAATAACAATGTACATTATCTCTGTCTTTATGACATATTTACATAAATTATCTAAATAACTTAATATTTATAGATGATTGGAAAACTAAACATCAATTGATAACCTTCATATTTATTCAAGATAAAGAGTATATGAAATATAACAGAATTCCTCAAATAAATAATTGCACAGGTTGTACAAATAATGCAGAGAAAAAAAAAGTATTATATTAATAATATTGTAATCAGTATGTACTTTTGAGCAGTATATTATTTTCTTTGATAAGTTTTGATTTTCTCATCTCTAAGAAATAGAAATGTGTAATTCAAGAGTTGCATTTACAAAGTCAGATACCATATTATTTGACATATGAATCCTTTCATAGAACCAATTTGACAAAGGAAGACAGTGATTAAAACCAAGCATGATGGTATGGTATTTTTAATACCTATCACCCTAACTTATGAATTCTGTTACGGAGCCTCTGTGATCAGACAGCAACTTACACTAGACTTAACATTAGCTATGCTGGTTATATTGGGCCACATAGACATTGAAACTATGAGATTACACCTGTGAAGCTAAAAAGAGAGGAAAATACTGGTGTGTTTAAATAATCAACTTTTTAATATATTATTTACATGTACCATTATAGACTTAATATGTAATTTTAATTTAACAGTCTAGGTGAATAATAGTGTCATCATAAACTTTATGATATATTATTTGAATATTAACAACTATTATTACTATTACTTATTTTATGACAATTAATTACACTTCTTAACATACCATGATTTATTATTTAGAAATATTTAGTCAAACATTACTATCAACTGGTTAATTTAAACAGGCTTATTATAGAAAGAAATACCGATCATACAAAATACATTTAATTTTCAGAATGATACAATTCCAAAATTTTTATGTAATTAAAAATATAAATGAATTCTGTTCTTCTCTGATACAACTAAATCGAAGATAACTCTGCATTCAGATAATTCTTTAAAACTTTGATAATTATTAAAAAAAGAGCATACAGCACTATACTTAAAAATAAGTACAGTAGAATCCACTAACAATGGTGACCCTACACAAATAGCCAATATCTTGCCGGACATCACTTTCATGCTACCCAAAAACTAATTCAATTGATAAAATTAAAATTAAAACAATAGAAACTATAATTTTTTATAAAACTCATTTAGACAGTTCTGTAACAAGTTATTTCCTGTGGGTGGTATTTTAGAGTTTGATAGTTTGATCCTAAATAGTACTAGCTCAAAAACTAAAATCTAAAAAAAATTAAAGACGAAGGTTTAAAGAAAATAATAAGGTTTACAAAGTATTTCATATTATAATTAAATAATAAATTATTAGATTATTTATGTAATGAAAAATAAACATACTTTCAAATGTACAATTATTATGATAAACATGTACTTACTAATTTTGTTTTTAATTTTTTTTTTAATTAATATGTTCTATATACACAAGTTCCAAGCAAAAGGTATTTGAGACAGTATATTTTTTTGGTTAACTGCTTATGTCATTGTATTATTTAATGTCCTAGTCCTTGAGAAACTTAAATGAGCGCAGTGTGAATAATAACCATATGGCAAAATGTAAAGGTTTTTATAAACCGGGTGTGTTACGTTTCGCCATTTTATCAAATTATTTTTCACGTATATGTAATAACCTCAAATGTACTGCATAAGTATTTATTGTATAATATAGACTAATAATAACGTTTGTCCTCAGTAAAGCCGGTGTGTCTACGGACCGATAATGCCACCGTATTTATTTTTACACATTACGCATTCACAGCTGTCTGTTCTACCTCAGCCCGGCCAGCAAGGAAAAGTCATTAAATAACTCCACAATAAATTTGACAAGTACTAACTTACTATATAGACGTTATTAACAACCGGCTCCGCTATATTTGGAACCCGTTTACCAAGCCAAGTAGAGAGAACGTTCGACCCAAAATGCAATACTAGAAAACGTGCCATTTCGTGAACAAATAAAAATAATTCCGCTTAAATGAAATATCTTGACGTACCTCAGTATTTTTTGTAACGGCAAAACACGGTCAAAAACAATTTCTAATGGAGAAATCACAAAAAAATGTGCACTAAACGAGGATCGTACACAGGCGTTCAAGCACTCTCAACTCACAGCAGTTATGATAAAAAAAACTTAAACCCACTAATCGAACACTTGAAATTAACAGAAAATACACAGATTACACTAACTTAAAATCTATGATTTCCACAAAATATAATAATTATTTATACAAATAACCGAAAACGCGCCAACTGTCAAACTAAAAACTACAAGCACCTACGCGCTGCGCGACCGCGTAAACTGAGTCCGGCTTACTGACTGAACTGAAGTGACGTGCGAGGGCAGCACTGGCAACACACGCAATACTTTACGATATTTATGCGGACTATGCACTACGCGACTATCCACTAATCGCAACGACACAATTCTGTCGCAATTTAATTTTCATTTATATAATAATAGTAGCGGTCTTATTATCTCCTAATTGACAAAACATTTTACCGACGTCAACGTTATCTATATCGCGATGCGACAAATATGAGATAACTGTTCAGATGTAAATTTCGGCGATAAAGTAATACGGCCAGAATGAAAAGATCTCGACGAACTAGGAGCATATTTACAAACCAATACTCAACTGTATTTGTACGAGATAGACGTTAGCCAGACGCGCATGCGTCAATCAGCCCGCCCGCCGAGCAGGTCCGACGTCAGTGAATGACAAACCCTGCGCTTGTAATAAGCGATCGATTTCAGAAGAATTTGGCGTCTTCAGGCGTGCTACTGTCAAGCCACTTTTGAGTTTAGCACATACACCTTGAAAGTGCAATTAATAATTTACAAGTTAAGAATAAACTGCGTTCACGGTTTTTAATTATTACTCGCTTGTAGGTAGTTAATTGATAGACAAATTATAAATAAAACTGACAATTTTAGCATCTGTATATGTAAGTACATATTACAAAATGAAAAATAAAACCAAGACTGGATATGATACTCTTGGCGAGCATTTCTAATTTTTGGACCTTAAAATTATATATATATATATATGTTAATATTCACTTATGTATTATAATAAGAACAGTAGGTGTTATTCCTTCAAATAATTAGGAACTTTAAATACACGTATTGTAAAGGTGAATGTTTTTTTTAATAATTAAGACATCATTATTCAGACAAGTTATTCGGGTTTTTTGTTATTTAACTAGATATAATATGTAAATAACCAGTATCGACTGGTAACACTGCTGCGGTTCGTTGTTATTTGCCATATTTCACTTTTTTTTATTTATTTATAATTATATCCAGATTTTACGTGCAGTTTCGTTTTTGTTAATATTGTTGTCAAATAAATCAGAGGATGCAATAAAAGTTTCATATAAAGGTTATCCCGCTTTCTATAAGTTTCAAAGTATAAAGTATAAGTGTTAAAATTCATCACATTCGATTCAGCGGTTTAGTCGTGAAAGGGTAACAAATAAACTCACTTTCGAATTTATAATATTAGTATGATATAATACCTGTTTATAAATGTCCCATCATAGGCCAAGTCAGTTGTATGACGTAAGCTACGGGAATAACGAGTACACCAACCTACGACCTATTTACGATTTAAAACGCTTAAAAGATCCCTTTGAAGTAGGTCGATGGTGATACTAATTAAATTAGTAACTTTACACGAATAAAAAAAATGTTCATATATGCCGAATCTTGAACCTGTGAACTTCAGATTTATATTAAACCTACTTCGATTATTTTTTTAAACCTTCATTATAATCATGGATTGCTGGGGCTTTGATTCTAAAGGGCATGTCTAAAGTTGTTTTGAAAAAAGACAACTTGACTAGGGGTTTTGGAAAGAATTTTTTAAGGAGACATGTACAATGTGGTATACCGTATTCTTATGATTCTTGGTTATATATGTAGTTTTTCCAAGTATAATAGGAATAAAACCTTCAAATAAAACTGTTTAAAGATTGCTGCTCCCTTGTTAAATCTTTGCGGTTACTTATAATGCATATTTCAGCTTATTCATTTCGTTTATGTACAATAATCTAACCATATTATGTAACTTTCTGTCACTAACTTTTACACGGAAATATGTGATCACTAGGGACACGGTGGCAAATAAGAAGTATCGATACTTTACTCATGAGCAGTTTCGCAAAAAAAGCAAAGTACTCGATAAAACATCGAAACAAAATTATCGATATTTCAAAGTATCGAGTATTTTTTATAGAGCCTAAAACGTACTGAACTACAGGTCATGATGTCAATGTCAGTCAGTGACTACTGAAAATACTGCCAAAGTTAGCTCTTACTAAATGACATTTTTTTAATTATGGCTTAAAATCGATACACAACAGACTAATTTTGAGAGTTTTTAGATTACACCTGATAAATCAAATAAAAGTGAAGTATAAAAACAAATGGCAGAAAAACAATGCGAGGATTGAACACGAAAAAGTACTGAATAGTAGCGATGAATGAGTGTGCTGAAAGTGATTGATTGAGTGAAATGAAATGAATGAAGAAAATGGTGTGTACGGTGAATGAAACGAACGATTTCAAACGTAATCAAATGTTTTAGATTTTTTAGATAATTGAACTATGTAACTTTAAGCCTTTGTGTTCCGGCATGGTGAAAGAGAGCTAGAGCTCTTTTTCGGAAAGTTTAGCAACATGGCTCTAATACCTATTGTTTTGCATTATTATATTGCAGCTGTCTAAAGGCGACGGTAACCATTTATCATCAGATAGGCCGACTGCCTATTTGTTGTCCGATAGCATAAAAAATATAGCGTTATCATAAATATGAGACTCAAAACCTAGTTTTAAGTAGATAATTTGTAAAATTCATTCATTCATTCATTAAATACCGTGATTATATCTGTCCGAAATACTTATTGAGTAAAAGTATCGAATACAAAAGTATCAGCATTGAAAGAAAAAGTATCCATATCACAAAATATCGATGCTTTTGTGTCCCTAGTCATCACCAAAATACATTGAGAAGTTGATTAGATTAGTAGCTGTAAATTGTCACCTTCAAAAGTAATATTCGTATCTAATAAATTCAAATATTTGAAAATTACAGCTTAGTTCTAGTACTTTGCGGCATAAATATAATAGGTGGAAATTTAATATATCTCTAACAAAACAACAGAATAATTGCCGAATGGATTAAAATTACATGTCATTCTTTTAAAAATACAAGCAAATTAATGGTTTATAATCGCTTATGATTTATTTCTAAAAATATTCGAGTAGTGTTTCAATGAGGATTAAGGTTTCATACTCCCTAATATCAACAATGGAAATTGAGGGAGTTCGATTTCAACCTCGGTCGTGAACGGACGTGTCTGTGAGCGCTCCTTGATTGTTCTCGAAACCGATCTCTGCGCGTTACTACGCCGGCTATTGTTCTTTGTACCATTGTGAAGTGTTATCGGCAATAATCCCTCTATTATTGCCGATAATCCAGTTCGTGGTACCGATAATTACTCCTTGTTAAATTCATTCTATTGTTTGTTTACCGTGTAAATACCACATTGTGAAAATCTCATAGTTTATTATGTGAAATCAGTGTATTGTTTTGGTTACTGTGAAACAGTGTTGTGATTGAATTGCCGCCTCTGTAAGTACGCCGGACACCGGCCGTTAACAAAGGTAAAGCTTAATTACCCTTTAATCTTTTTTACAGGCCAGGACCCGGTTACGAAATTTATTTTTTTAATTATATTTTCTTTTTTCTTTCCGTTACTGCACGTGCAACAGATTTGTACTTCAATGTCAGTTCGCCGAACTCGGGATAGCTCCTATAAGTTTTGCTAATCGCGCCCCCCTTCCCTCAGGCAGGGAGGTTTTGTATAGACTCCCATTTTTAACTTTCCCTGCTCCATACCCGCCACTAAAATGGCCAGCAGCCGTATAGATTTAATAAATAGTAGGCTCCGCGCTTTCATCGGTAAAGAGCACCCGGACCTGCTAAAAGAATTTCTGGCCACACAACTCCCACAAACACAACACGTGCGCATGCCCGCTGCCGCGATAAACGCGCCGACGCGTGCCAGCCCAGCATCCCCAACACTTTCTCTGCGCTCGCGCTCCCGTTCCCGGTCACCAGTGATTCGTCCCTCGCAGACGCCTACTGTATCCGCAACATCAAAATCACGCCCCACATCGCCGTCAGCCTCCTCCGCTCCTACATCCACGCCTCGTCCTTTCGACGAGCTAATTTCGTTCGCCCCGTGTCCGGTACCCACAGCCAACTCTTTTTCGCCGCTTTCGAGCCTCGAAAATGAGACTGAAATGCAGGACCTCGAACCTGAGGCCCAAACTAATCCCGAGGCCGGCTTTACGCTTGTATGTAGGGCCAAACCTAAAAACAAAAGGGTGCTATCACCCGAGACAGTAGAAACCGCGTCCGTGAAAGCTAGACGCGACGAAAATTCTCGTGGGCCTCAGACACCCACGACGACCGCAATCCCTAAAAATCCAATCGGTACTACGCAACCGCAATCAAAAATACGCCCACCTCCCCCGATTACGATCAAGGACAAATCCAAATGGACTGTTATCTCCGGTCAACTAAACCGGCTAAAAATTTATTACACCAACGCCCGGAGTACCCCTTCCGGGATCCAGGTCAAAGTCCCTACAACAGATGATTATAGAAAACTCACAACCTTCCTTAGAGAAGGAAAACATGAATTTTACACGTACACTTTAGAAGAAGAGCGCCTTCTGCGCGTTGTCCTAAGACGCGTACCAAAGGAAATACCTGTCGAAGAGGTATTCGCGTCCATCAAAGCGCAAAAGTTTCCCGTCCGAGAGGTACACCGCATGTACCACACCATTACTAAAAAACAATACGATATGGTCCTAGTAATCCTTGATCGTACTCGGGAAGGTAAGGAAATCTTTTCGTTAAGCTCAGTCTGCGACCTCTCTGGCGTCACAGTAGAAATCCCCCGAAAAAAACATATTCCAACACAATGCCACAATTGTCAGGCATACGGTCACTCAGCACGTAACTGTTACGTCAATGCACGTTGCGTAAAATGCTTAGAAAACCACTCCACAAAGGAGTGTACGCGTACCCGCGACTCTCCGAATCCACCAAGCTGCGTCAACTGCGGTAAGGACGGGCACCCCGCGAACTATCGCGGATGTGAACGTGCCCCACGCACGAGACATGCTCCCGTCCCTCAACGAGCACCGTCAGCGCACACCGCGGCAGCACGTCCTGCTCCGCCACCGCTTATGTCAACCCAGGCCTTCCCGAGCCTTTCCGGTCCTGTGCGAGTCACTCCTGCGCACACATCCGCACAAGCCCCATCTACCGCGTGGGCCGCCAAATCGCAACCTGCGAAAGCTAAACCCGCAAGTTCCACCGCATCCGCATCGTCATCCACCTTCCAAGGCCTCGATTGGCTCGCAGGCCTTCTCAAGGAACACCTTGTCGACGACCTCATCGCGTTTGACGATATGATTAGTTCAAGTCGCGATTTCGACCGCCTCAAGGCCATTAAGGCCTTCCCTGACATCGCGCGCTCCATGCAACGCCTCATTCGCGCTTCTCCGTAATTAGTTTTTGCAATGGAGGATAGAATTAGAACCCGTGGCCTTTCTTTATCCTTTTTTAACGCACGTAACTTAAAACCCCAAAGAGACTTAGTCGCTAGCTTCCTTAAGGAGCGGCAAATAGACGTGTTTCTCATACAAGAGACACTTCTTAAACCGAGCGTTCGTAATCCCGCGATTGCAAACTACAAGATAGTAAGAAATGATCGTACCGACGTAAGAGGCGGCGGCACGCTCATATACTATAGAAAGTCACTATATTGCATGCCAATAGATCCTCCCGAACTCACCAACTTAGAAGTGTCGGTGTGCAGAGTGGGCATGACCGGTCATCCTACTATTCTTATTGTTTCCGCGTACCTCTCGCCCAATAAAACTCTCCTTCAGTCGGATCTGGAGACGCTTTTCGCGCTCGGTGACTCTGTTATAGTGGCTGGCGATCTAAATAGCGGGCACATTCAATACAACAACCCGCGTACTACCACTAATGGTAGGACACTATACTGGCTAGAAAATGCGCTTACCTTTGATGTAATTGCTCCTTCAGAGCCAACTCATTATCAAGCTAACTGCCGCCCTTCAGTTTTCAGTTTCAGTTTTCGTCAAGGTCGTCAAACGATCGCCGCTTCATACTTCCTGATGACATTCGAAGACTGATCACGGAGAAAAACGCCGCGACTCGCGCTCACGATTCTTATCCGACGGAGGAAAATCGCGTACGTCTACGTAACCTACAAAGAACAGTTAAATCCCGTATCTCTGAACTACGCGGTCAAAGATGGCACAGCCTCTTAGAGGAAATCAAACCGTCTCATCTCGCCTTTTGGGACCTCGTTCGTAAACAGAAGAGCAGCTATTCGTCTGCGATGCCTCCGTTAGATAGAGGCCCTGGCAATCCACCCGCCTTCGAAAGTATAGACAAGGCAGAGTATCTCGCTGCTACTCTCGAACAACAGTGTTCTCCCAATCCCTATGAATACCATACCATTGATCCCGAACACGTCGGGAGGGTCGATCGAACAATTCAATCAATAAGAGAGACCCTCCCAATTGAAAACTTAGAGCCGGTTACAACTGACGAAGTCCTCGCTATCATAAAAGCCCTTAAGCCAAGGAAAGCCCCCGGGCCCGACGGAATCAGGAACGAAGCTCTCAAACTTCTTCCTGATAAACTCATAGCCCTTCTGGTCTGCATCTTCAATGCGGCCATAACTCACTGCCATTTTCCAGCCGCTTGGAAAAAGGCAACGGTAATAGGTATCCTTAAACCCGGGAAAAGGGCAGCCCATCCAGAAAGCTACCGCCCAATAAGCCTCCTCAATACTATAGGTAAAATATACGAGCGGCTTCTGTTAAACCGACTACAAGCCTTTGTCTCAGACAAATGTCTCTTACCATACGAGCATTTCGGCTTCCGACCGAAGCACTCGTGCACCCACCAAGTGCTCCGCCTCACGGAGCATATTCTCTCCAATTTCACGGAGCTACGCCGTCCTAGGCGCACGCTTGCTGTATTTTTCGACATATCCAAAGCCTTCGATAAGGTCTGGCATGAAGGCCTTATTTATAAACTCAACCTCTTTCAAGTTCCGGACAGACTAGTCCGCATAATCCTTGCTTATTTATCGGACCGCTCCTTCTGCTACAAAGCGGACGGAGCCCTATCCTCGCCTCACCCAATACGCTCAGGAGTCCCGCAAGGCTCCATCCTAGCGCCTTGCCTGTTCAACTTGTTCGTTAGCGATATCCCCGAATTCCCCGACGTCGCAGTAGGCTCCTACGCAGACGACACAGTCATCTTCAGCTCGGCCAGGAATAGGATTCACGTATACCACCGCGTCCAAAGAGCCGTCTCTATGTTTGGGTCCTGGTGCCTCAAATGGCGCATAGGAATAAACCCAGAAAAAAGTGCGGCTATCATGTTCGATCCTCACGCGAGGAGAGATATAAAAAAGACATTACACCTATTCGACGTCAATATCCCCTGGGCTAATGAAACTAAATATCTTGGTGTAGTTTTAGATAGGCGCCTAACCTTCAACAAACATATAGATTACGTTCAGAAAAAAGCCTCCACGGCTATGGTTCTGCTACGCAATCTCACCTCCTCTAAGAGCAAAATGGCACTCAGACATAAGCTCACAATATACAAAGTATGCATCCGTCCCATACTTACTTACAGTTGCCCCGTATTCGCTCACGCTTCACCCACCACCCTTCGCAAACTACAAGTATTGCAAAACAGATTCATGCGCATAGCCGTCCAAGCCCCGTTTTACGTCCGTAATGTAGATCTCCATAGAGACATGGACCTACCGTCCATGTATGCATATATTAAAGACATTACAAAGAAATTTTTTGCAAATGCCGAACTTCATCCTAACCCCAAAATAGTACACGCAGTTAGCTACACTTCCAATCCGCATGCCAAAGGCTTTGCTCGCCGGCCACGTAACTGCTTCTCCGACGCCGTCGATAAAATAACGAGGTTAAACGCGCTTCTCCCTGCCGTCTCCACCAATCGCACGTGTCCGCGCACACGTCCGCGTAACCGCCGTCCTCGCCGCCGAGGCCGAGCGGATAATTTCGCTCCCGCACACCCGCCGCGGCCTCCTTCCGTAGACGCCTGAGCCTAGGTTCGATCCTCCGGACAGGAGCCCTCGAGTGACTCTGCTCGCGCGATACAGTGACACTCTACATCACTGAGATTACATCAACACACCGCATACCATTCGTGCACACTCACACGTTAAGTACACGGTTCTGTAAGGGACTACCCTCGCGGCCCTTGAGCTGCTGCCTGATAAGGTCGTAGTTAGTATCACTAATTTAGTAATAAAGAACCTGTTGGTTAGTCAGGATCATGAATCTTTTTCATTTACCGGCAGCAGTCCTAGCCGAGGTTCGGCCGTCCTGGCACCCTTGTGCCTGCTGCCTCGGGGCTGAGTGCCCTCAGCACTCGCCCCCAAAAGTCCGGTGAAGCTGTCAAAGCCCTTGGGGCTAACAGCGTAAGTCAGGTCGAAAAAAAAAAAAAAAAAAAAAAAAAAAAAATGGAAATTGAAAATGCATCGTGGTAGGGCTTTTTCTAATGTCTGTCTGGCTAATTACCACATTCAAGTTTGAAATCTGCCAGCATATACCTATTAATGTGTTCCGGCAGTTGCACGTGAGAGCCAGACCTTCCATTAAGCGTTTACCATCCTGGGCCACATTGTCATTTAACATCAGGTTAGATCGTGGCCATAACGAAAAACTTTAACTATAGGTATTTGGCGACAGACTTTCAATTTGAGTGTGGTAGCTAGCCAGTCGGGTATTAGAAAAAGCGCTACTGCCAGGTTGTAGTTTCATCACGATGTTTTCCTTCACCGAATCTCAAGCTCATTACAGGTGATTAGAACTCACGTCTATTGATGCGGCGTCTGTATACATTAGCAACTGACCTTTTACCGAATGGTTATACTAAATCAGCAACGCACATGGCTGTACAACAACTTATCAAAAATTCATCGTATTTCTATGAATGGAGTAACGAATAAAAAATATTCCTTCATATAGATAGCGGTAGTTTTTGAAGGGAAACTTCTTAAGGGAGGGCTTTGAAATTGTAATCCTCAACCTTTTTGTGTAACTCTCGTTCGTGTAAAGTCGACTCGAGGCGATTAAAGGAGCGAGATAGATATAGTAATGTTTCACTCTCGTGTGGTTTGATGCACACGCCATTTTTTTTACTTCAATAACGCATGATATCGAGTATAAGATAATTATTTGTACGTGAAAATGAATGTACTCAGAACATTATTTATTAAAAAGAAAATCGTTAAAAAAAATGAACCATCGGGTCTTATTGAATGCGTGAAGTTAAGTACAACTTATTTTAACTTATAACGTTTATTGAACTGAGTTAAATTTATATCGACAGCTTTAAAACCGTTTAATGTTTTACAAAATGAACAATGAATTAATTCTATATAAACATTTAGAATTAACTGCGAGGATAAAATTATTAATACAAGAATTATTTTACACTAGCTTATACCTGCGGTACTGTTCGCGCTAATATTGATTTTGTCAACTAATTTGGGTTGTCGATCGAAACAAAAATAGTTTTTCTATCAAATCCTATTAATTAATTTATTTGAAGATGTTTGTCAATACAGGTAAATAGATATTAATTTTCAAAACCCCTTTTTTAGCTATGTCTACTATCTCTCATCTGCATACTTGCCAAATTTTAGCTTCATAAATACGAATGTTCTGTGTTACTTTTACAACCCATTTTAAGAGTAGGTTGAAAAACAAATATGAATACTGTATTGTTAACTATAAACAATTTTTCTCGAAAGTTTGAAATCGCATGTCAGCCGTTTAGGCTTGAAAGCGTAACAAACAAACAAACTCACTTTCACATTTATAATATTTGTAAGGATAAGTAATAAAAATATTATTAAGGTTTATTGTACAAACGTAATTTTAGTATTAGTCTTCGCTGAAACGTTAATATTCTACGAAGTTATTGGGCAATAAATTATACATACCTTTAACCTGTTTAATCACACTGTGTTAAAATGAGGATAATATAGAATTCTCTCTTTACTGTAATTATTCTGTTGGCTTGTTAAAATATAAAATAAATAAATATTTACTTATTGTAAAAAATAATAATAAATGTATAACAATACTATGTGTTTAAAAATGTACACCAATAAAACTTAATATCAAAACAATGAAGAAGCACTATTCGAACACTGTAAAGCAGTGAATATCTTCGGCAAAATAACAATTGAAAATAAAAATATAAGCAAAATTGACAATCTCAAAACAAGGGTATGGTTAAGGCTTATGCGACAGTTAGCATATGTTTATACGTATGCAGATACTGCCCAGTTATAAGAACTTCTATGGTATGCGTACTAGGAGAATTACTAAAGCTATCCCTGGTTTCTGGCAACACGGGAGTTTGAAGTGGTGCATTTCAGTGGGTAGTGTTGGGTGATTGGCATCTGATGAGTCACCACATGCCCCTCACGCCTTTGACCTGAGCCCGGGTAATGTGTTCGCGCGTTGCGGTTAGGAAGTTCGTAAATTCCTTTTTCAATTATTCTTATTTATGCCGTATTCAAATGAAATATATTAAATGTTTGGTAACGTTATATGCACTGATACTGTAATGTTGTATGGTAAATAACGATGTATAGCCGCAATTGCAGTTTCAGCAGGATGACTTTTATGTAAATTAACTAGTAATAAATAAATGAATAATAATAGTTCATTTATTTATTCATTTTACTGACGTTTCAAACTTTTTCTAAGGATTGCCCTTCAACATTTTCGTAATATATCATAATCAGTATGCTATATTGTATTATTTATTTACGGTAAAGCACGACATGACGATTGATGTCAATTATGTATAAATTATTACCTCAATAAAACAATATTAGCATAACGCGAATCAACAATACTGAACGACTTCTTAAAACAAGACGTTATTACAAACATTTTTAAACACGTAGATCCATTTACAAATAATGTAGAAAAGTCGCATAATCTTTAAAAGGGAGAGCGGGGCGCAGGGAAATTCCAATTAACAATGGAAACACACCTGCTGTTTGTTAATTCCCTGGAGACATGCGAATATTCAGAGGGTGCCTATTAATTTGATTCATTGCTTGTTTGTTGTATTAAACCGCAGATAGAGGCCGTTGAAAACAATTATAATTTTCTGAACTAGTTCATTCTAATTATAGTATACACTTTGCATTTTAAAAGATAAAGGATATTTAATAAACTATTTATATATCCTATATTAATGATATCAGCTCTCGACCCATAGTTTCACTATACATTTTTAGCAAAGTTTATGACACGACTATCTTTACTACAGCCGCCACAGAGACATTTTATTCGTTTACTTTACAGTTTGACAAAATGCTTTTTGTGAATATTAGTGTATCTGTATTCTGTAACCTGTGATCTTTCTTTTTGAATATTAAGGCAATTAGAAATTAACGATACATACTTTTATTTCAAACTAGATTTTACATGCGACTTTGCTCGCGTTAATATTGAATTTGTCAAACAAATCGTATGACGAAAAAATTTCATACAAAGTTTATCCTTCTCTTTACCCCACTTCTATTCCAAAATTCATCATAACAGATTCAGGGGTTGGGCGTAAAAGCGTAAAAAGCAAACAAACTCAATATCGCGTTTATTATGTTAGTAAGTATTTACTCTACTCTCAATTTTTTGGGATAGGATCAGTCTTATCTTTAAATTAATAGAAAAGACAGTCAAGTTTCACTGGGCGTCGTATAACCAATCTCGAAAAGTACAGAATTAAAATGTCGCCTTCCTTATTACAAACAAGGAAAGAAATTTCATAATATATGTCAGAACTTAATGTACTTACCTATACAAGCCTTCATAGGGTCAGAAAAAAATACATAAATTACTTATATCGCATAAAATGCTATACAAATGAAATACCTATGATAAAATAAAAAACAGAAAATATTGGGAGTTTTGTCCAATTAATGAAATATTAAATCTATACTTCTGTTTCTTGAGTCATTCAATTTTCTATATTCTATTTGAATTAATAATGACATTACTACAGTTGTTTTATTTGTTCCAGAATAAATTCCTCTGTGGTTCTGTGTACCTAAGTAGTTACAGAATCATCTCTATAGATAATGCAATTCAACATACGATATTTTAGGTAAGCCAGATGCAACATGCATTATAAACCGGTTGGTTGAGGCATCTGTTGGATAGTGTTTTGGAGTATTTCAGCTAGCAATAATACAATTGCTGTGAATATACACCATCTACAAAATAATTTATATATTTTTTTTAGTCTTCCGCCTCTTGTCTGATTTAACTAGGTCTCCCCAACCAAACCTTGAAGTGATTAAAAGTCAAACAATACTATCTTTTATTTCATTGCCGTCTCACCACGTAGAGTTACGTGATATTAACATCATATTTATGCGTCAAAATGTTATCTTTATTTAAATAATTAATAAAAAAGTATGTTTTTCTGTAGATTGATGTATGTTATTTTTATTTACCTTGTTGTTAAATAAGTTACATAGCAACGAGGTTTTTTTCATCTTTACTCAGTGCTTATGTAACATAATGCCTGCATCGTATAATATAATTACGTTAGGTATATATTATTATAATATGAACTGTGAATAATATTTGGTTCAAGTAATTTTAAATGATTATTATTTTTTCTGTATATTGTAAATATATCACTTTACATGTTTTTTCTCACTTTCACAAACAATTAGTATAGTAAAGAGATACTGGTTAATTTATTTTTTTCTATTTTGTAGAGAATAACACGCCATCTTTTTTGTGTGCAAATGTTTTTTAATCTATGTTACCATTTCCTATGGATAAAATTAAACTGTTAACTGTTGTTAAATAAAAAAATAGTAGTTATTTTAAATAGAAAAATTGGTTCCTAATTAATTTTAAGAGACATTCTTTTGCAACATTTTTCTTTTGCAACATGTAATAATTTGGACAATTTATCTATCTATAATATGATCTAACTATAATAACTTCATTTAAGTGGACCATAGATGTTAAAATAATAGAAATCGTTTCAAAATTATCTTGAAATATGAAATGTAAACTTAACATTTCGCTTATGGTCGGACAAAATATCAAAATTAGAAACTACTTCAGTCGAGTAGTAATAAAAAAAAATCAAGTTTCCAAGATAACAGCCGATAGGACTGGCTAATCCATGAAATAATTTTATCAAATGAATGATAATTATAAATGTGTATTTAACTGATTTACTGATTAGTGATTTAGTATCGAGCCGGAAACCATGCGGACCAAGGTGAACGTTGGATAAAAACCAGCCAAAGCTTAATGTATCCTAAAATACGTGTAACAAAGACAGATGATTATTTCATTGTCCGATTGCTGAATCAACAGCCGTGGGCCGATCACGCGACTTGGTAACTATGTTTAAATTCAGCCCTGCTGATTACGTTACGTATATTTACAGCCAGTATCGTTGCTATTGGGGGCCCACGTGTCCCCGAAGCCACCCGTTTCGGAGCGACATCCTGTTTTTCAAATATCCTTATCAATACTTTAATTTTTTTAATATTATATTATAAACGTGAAATTGGCTTTGTTCGTTTGTAACACTTTCTCGCCTAACCCACCGAATTGATTGTAAGTATGTATATATCAATTTCTCGATAAATAATTTTTGTAGGAGGTAATATTTGAAGAGGGTAAAAAAAAAATTAACACATCGTGGAAGCCTCAGATACATTACATTTTCATGAGAGAGGGCCGCAGAATAGAAACCTTAGAACAAAAAACACTTTATTTCATCTTTTATATTCCACACACCTCTAAAAGCACGACTTGCCGCGTCGATTGTTACACATGAAAGCTATATCGGATTGTAACTTTCTATTAATTTGTCGTCTATTGAAAAGTATTAGAATTGTCAACCAAACGGCGATATGCTCTACCTGGATTTATGACATTAGCGGGATTAGATGGTGAATGTGAAAGCGGTTCATCAATGCTCGTGGAAGGGACAGAGTCCGTAGGTTTTTAGTCTGTAAGAATCTGACATAAGCCATACATTTGCTGCCCGGGGAAGGTCTTATTTTATATAAAATCTTCCTCTGAAAAAAAAAGGATTCGACATAATAAGATTCGTGCTAGGGTTGACATTTATTGAAATTAATAAACTACATTGGTTGGTAACAGTAGAAAATTTGCATTGAATCGAAATAAATATTATGAAATTTAAATGGAGTCATGAAAGTAGGTTTTTTAGGCGTTTTAAATTACGATCGATATTTTTGTCTTACTAGATTAAAAATAATGTATATTTTTACGTATTAGACTGGCTTTTAAGCGCAGCGCCGCTTGCGTTAATATTGATTAATTTGTAAGCAATTATTCTCTACAAAATGAAGCAAATCGGATGACACAATAAAATGTTTTATATAAAGTTTATTATTCTCTTTACCCCACCTCCTATAAGTTTTTCGCAAGAAAAAGTATCCTATCATCGTCTCCAGCGTCCCTTCATCTCTATACTATGATTCATTATAATCGATTTAGCGGTTTAAGCGTAAAAGCGTAACAGACAAACAAACTCACATTCGCATTTATAATATTAGTAACGATTAGTATGGATGTGAGCTATCAATCTTCATCAGTTATAGATTAACTGTGAAGTAAAGCTTTGGGGCATGTCAGGATATAACAAGGGTGTCACGCTGGAGTCCGACCACCATGAACCTGGTGTAACACCTCCAGTAGAGGCCTGTATTGAGTAGCCGTTTTGGAATTCACATCAAGCGGTGTAGTAAGGATGTGTCACCGATTCTTTTTCTAATGGACCTATAATAAAAATTGATAGATTAATAGAGGAAAAATAGGTATTGAACTATTTTATCTTCCCAATTTATATATAGATATATGTGTTAATTTATTAAGAACACCCTTAATATAGTTGTGCTAAGGAAAAATTGGTTGTCCGACTTCGGAACTAGCCAAATAATGTAATTTTTTTTAATCTTCATAGGTTTAACGTTGCGGCTACAATCTCACCTGATGTGACATTGTGGTATGATAATGGAATTTGGCAGCAAATTTTTCAACTTGCGGGTGGTAACAGTGTACAGTACAACTGTGTACAGTTGGGCATTAGAAAACAGCCCTACGACCGTGTTATGGATTCCTTACGATGTTTTCCCTCATTGAAAGCTCAAGCTCATTGTAGGTACATTGGAACTCACGTCCATTGATACGGTGTCTGTACATACGACCAACTGAGCCATCATCGTTTCAATTTAAAATAATATATGATTTGGTAGAAATAGGTGTTATGGGGAAAAAAATATTGTGGGATTTGTAGATTATATGAAGGTGGAGAGTTTTCTTAAAAACTCAATAACAGTAAATATTAAATTATTATTTTCTACTTTTTAGTTTGCTTTATTTATAATAGCTTGTTTTTTTAAATTATAAAAAATTAAAATTAAGTTTCTTGCCTTATCGACTATAGATGAAAAATATATACATTAATAAAAATCTTATTTTGCAAATTGAAAAATGGAATAATTTTATCAAATTAGTGTATTGTCATCGGTCCTCGATAAATCTACAAAGTTTGAATGAAATCTGGCCGTTTAAAGTGGGTCAAAATCGCGCCCAAAGGAGTCGGTTACAAACATACAAACAAACATACAGGTGAAGTTAATAAAAAGCGTGTAAAAAAAATCGTTTAAATATTTTTTTTTACGAACTGAAAGAAATATACTATTTTTACTGCTTTTTGTATTTTATATAATGTTATGAGTGCCTGTCATTTTTAGCTCCGTCCTACTTTCGAATCATCTATTTCTCGGAAGTTACAAAATAAACTGCACCAGAGATACCACCGGATTTTTTATTCATCGAATAGATTAAGCACTAAATATTTCAATAACCGAATCCCGCGTAAAGTTTTATGATTAGACGTAAAAAAATAAATTTATTAGGTACGCCGCCGCGGATGCTTTCAATTCATAAACTGTAAACTAAAATTTAATATACACCGTTTCAGACACTGGGTATATTAAATACTTAATTGAAATATGTTTTCTATTGTTAACACTAAGGTCATCTAATTTAGTTTACTGCATTATTTTATACATATTAGTTGCTGGTGCTCGCTTGTTTCCCTGAGTGTTTTTTTATCGTTATAATACGTAGATATCCTATATTAAATTCTTTGATATAATATACTAATCATATTTTTAATTATGACAAATGCTTATGTACAAAATTTTGCCAATGTCACGTGCGGAGGGCTTCATACTTTAGTGCAGGAGTTCCCAATATTTTCCAGTTCGCGGCGCTCATACATGTTTACTATTTTATCGTGGCGTCGTAATCTATCGAGCTGGTCGAAATTAATAAGTACAATGCTACTAGTTATGTAGATAAGCACAATATTTAAAACATCCACCTTATAAATCCAAACTGTTTATTTTTATAAACATAAAATAAATAGTTTCCGAGCGAGTAGGTAAGTATATATATTAAATTCTTCATTTTCTACCTGCCAATACTTAGGTTTAGGTTTCGGATAACGGTAAAGAGAATCGCTTCACGCCACCCTTCTTCACTCTCTACGGCGCACCAGGGCGCCGCGGCGCATACTTTAGGAACACCTACTTCAGTGTATGTTAACGTACCTAAATTAACAACCCTACTTAGAACTTTTATTTATGGTCCACACAAATATTTGTCTGGTACTAGACTCGAACCCACAGCACTTCAGCAAGGCGGTCGCAGCAAAGCAACTGCCTCTTCCGCCAGGCCAACCCCTTTTAAGGAAACACAGTACAACCAAAAATAATGAAGATGATCACTGAAAGAGCAGTAGCTTGTCAAACGACCACACTGTCATGACTGCTTTCAAGCGACTTGGTAGTATAATATATTTATTTCACCTTTTATACTCCAAACACCTGTAAAGTATTTCTTTGCCGCCTCGATTGCCACACATGAAAGCAATCTGTGACACAGTTTTGGTGACCTAGCAATTCCAATATCAAACCAATAAATAGTTGTTTTATTTAATAAAAAATAAATTACATAAATAAATAATAATTTAATAAATAATTTAATAATAATTTACATAAATTCTGACTTCTTTAACATAGTGATACAACCGTTAAGTAAAAAATCTGTAGTCAATTTCTGTTCCAGCAGCTAAACTTAACAGCCAATTTTCTTAGTAAATTTACGTGTTATCATTTTAGGTAACATCGTCCTCTAACATCAAGTGAAATTATGAGCAAAGCCTTAAACCTATTGCAATTAATCTGTATCATCAAAATGTGTTGTGAGCCATTCATCAAAGTGTGTGTTAAAATATTTTATGATAAAATAAATATATGTATTGATATAATGGTGATGTTCCTAACATTTCTCATTTTGGTTTCAGAATTTTCGCTTAACATTGTATCAATTGTATGCCACTTAAATTGTTATAAAATGTGATATTTGGTGAATGTGAATGTGTATACAATAAATAAATAATGAAATAGTATGATAAATTACAAAAGATAAGCTGTTTTATTTGTTTATATTTATATTTCTGTGATAACTTTTATCTAAATGTATTACAAATCTTGATTTTGAAATATAGATGACAACCTAAATATTGCAGTCAATCTAGCCACTTGTCTAAATAATACAATAGGATATATTTATCTAAAGTTTAGATAAAATGAAAACCCTCGTCAAAGTCAATAAAATACCCTATAGACTTCATCCTTGGGAGTGAGATGTGTAGATGATATTGTTATTATAGAAACGATTTATAAGATTTTCAAATACATGGTTATGGAACTCGAGAATATTTTGTTAAATAATGCACCTTATAGCAGCTTATAGGTGAACTACGTACTGATATTAAATTGCAGATATTTAATTGTAGATGGTGATAATCTGAAACGGTAATCTCTACATATATATAAAATTGTAATTAAGTCAAATCTGTTAATTACATGTTTTGCACACCTCATAAGTGAAACGTTGAAGTGGGTACTACTGTCACTTCACGCAAACAACTGATTTTTTTAAATTATAATACCGGTATCATTTTGTTACCGATATAAAGACAAGATTATTTTATTTAAAAAAAAAATGTTCCCTTATACTAACTGCTAGACACCTATTGAAGAGATTTTACAAATAGTATTAACTAATATTATCGATTAACATATGAAATGCTCTTTATCCTACGAAACGATAGGATACTTTACGCAGAGGAATCAAACTAAAAGCTAAATTGTAATCAGCTTCTTAACGGATTTTGATGTAATTTACTATATTCTGCATTTAGTAACTAAAATAAAAATTTAAGCTATGTGATGTTTCAATAACAGTCGAAGATCAAATAATAGAGATTCGAATGCATGAGTTTTTTGAGCAAGCTAGGAACTGTGTAATTGTACATAGTAAGGATTATTGAAATCCTGTCCAAGTGGTTAACTTTCATGCCCGTAACTAGCAGTTTGCTTTTCTTTTCAATACGTATACTGTGATAAATAAATAATACTGTAACTCGTGAACAATGCACTAAGCATAGATATTAAAGAAAATAATCAAATGTACATGACTATTTCTTATTAGTCGTATGCCTAATGCATGATCCAAATCACATTCTATTCATTATACCCACTACATTTGGGGTTTTATTTATATATTCTTCAAACTTTTGATAGAAGAACTAACATAAGCTAATAATTTGTCATATACCGTATCTTTTTTCAATGAAAAAGTAATATATTTTAGAGTAATACTTCAAGCGAGATTATTTCTTTAAACATTCTATGTCGCCGCTGCTGTGCTCATTTAATATCACCTCGCGTTATGTATGAAGAAACCAATGTTGTAGTATGAAAGTAATACAATGCTTTTGAGATGATTGCACAATTTCAGAAGTTCAGTAGATACGGTAAAGATATGACATATCTCTTTGTTTCTATCTGGAATAGAGGATACCGTAAAAATGAAACCATGCCAATACCTAGTATGTGTGCAGGAGACAACTAATTAACGACTAATCTCAGGTTTTTAGTTTATTAGACTTTGATTATAAACATAACTAATTCCCATGAAATAACCAACTACAATATTATTTATAAAAACACAAATCACATCACATTAGACTTCACTGAAAGACCTCGTATAAATAAAGAATAATAAAGGATTTTGTTTCATAAGGTATATAAAAGTAAGATCAGTATTCAGGGCGAATACTAGTAGTAACGTTATTAAAGCACCGCCACAAATATGTTAACAAATTGTAATATTTCTGACAGAGACGCTATTGAGTTATATAAATACTAGTTGTTCTTGGGACTTTGTTCGCGAGGAATTAAATATATTTAATATTTTTTGCCCGTTTTTATAACTTTTTTTAATACAATTTTCCCCCTATAGGTGGAAGCGTGATGTAAAATAGCCTGAAGAGTTTATCAATGATTCCCTATGATGAGCTTTATGAAATACAAAAATAATTTTTTAAAACCAACTGGCAGTGCCTAAAATTTGTGCGATCAAACACCTGATGTTAAGAGACGATGTGGCCCAAGATGGTTGATGGTGGATACGTTAAGTCTGGTGGAGGGAATAGCTCTTAAGTGCAAATGTAGGAACACACTTATAGGTATTTGGCGGGAGATTTCCAACTTGAGTGTGGTTGCCATACGGGCAATAGAAAAAGCCCTTCCAACATGCAAGTAAAGTAATCTTGTTTTAAAAGCTCTTTTGTAATACAAAAGTCTCTGGCCTTCGACAGAGGGAATATTAGATTAAATAAAAATAAAGATACGAGAACTGTTCCCGCATTATCTTCGGAAAGTGTAACGATTTTAAGAATTCAATAATCCATGATACAAGCGATCGCCTTATTGATAATACTAAAGCAATACGCTATCTTCTGACGCACTTTGCGTTTTGACGCACAGACATTTAATTGTTTACCTGATAGTGATAACAGTTGTCGCATTAATTTTATCATAGGTAATTTCGTTATGATAAATTGAATTATGCAATCAACATTATCATTCAGTATTAGTATGAGGGTTCATTTAAAAACCTGCGTTATGATAATTGTCGACATCACAAAACTTAACTTCAACTTCAAAATTCCCTCCCACAAAATGAGAGTCTATAAATTGTTATTTCGGTTTATTGCGTATGCACTACTAGCCGATTGCCGCGACTTCTTTCGTGTTACTCCGTTAATCATCCGTAAGATACTCCGTTCACGTGAATTTAAAAGTTCTTTAATACATTTTGCTCATTTTTGTAACCTTTTTCAATACAGCTTAGCTTCTTTGGTGGTAGCGTGGTGTTCATCAATGTTTTCTCTATTAAATACAAAACAAATTTCTCGAATCCAACTTATAGTTCCCAAAATTAGCGCGTTCAAACAAACAAACTTTACGTTTTATAATATTAATAGCTGTTCCTGCGACTTCGTTCGAGTGGACCTAATTGTTTAATCATTTTTACCCGTTTTTGTATTTTTTTAAATACAGCTTTGTGCCTATTGGTGGTAACGTGATGTTAAAGAGCCTAAAGATCAAATCAATGATTGCTCTATCAAATACACAAATAATGATTGAAGTCCGACTGGTAGTTTCTAATAAGATTAGCGTATTGAAACAAACTTTTCCACAGTATAAAATCAATATAGATAATATTATAATTTATCAATTTGTAATATACATAGATATGCATGTGTATATGCTTATTTGAATAGAGTGATAGTAACAGTATGTTGTGCTTGGATGCATTTAAAATTCTAAGTTAGAATAAATGTAAGACAAATTATTTTTATGGTGAGTAAATATGGCAGCCACTGTACTACACGTGGTGAAAAAACGGAGTTTAATTAAAAAACGAAGGTGATTGTCGAGATATCGATGGCGAGATATAGCGGCATGTTTGGTCAAGTACTGTGGGTTCAAGTCTTGAACAGGGCAAATATTTATATGGTCCGTCAATATTTTTTAGTTACTTTTGGTCCATTGGCTGTGGTCATTAAGTCCTTCATACTTGATATTGGAAAAATTAGCTAAATAGGAGATGCCGTAATAAAAAAAAACTTTATCTCCTTATACATGGTGATTGCAACTTAGTCTAGTATCGACTACCTCTGGTTTTTGCTACTGCTGTGAGTAAATTTTAAATCCTTATTTTAGACGAATTTCTGTATTTACTCAAATGATTCTAAGTTTACGTTTTATTTATCAAGTCAATATCAGTAATAACAAAGTTTTTTTTTCGATCTGACTGCATTGTTAGCCGAACTGGCGTTTAGAATTTCAACACAGCTTCGAGAGCGGAAGGCATTCAGCCCAAAGAAAAAAGTTTGTAAATTCTTATATCTGTCGTTTTGTAAAGTTATAAAAATATCTCCTTCGATATAGGGGTTTTCAAAAGATATTTCATGTTATTTTTTTCTACTTTATATGTATAGTTATGGCCACAATTTCAAATGATGTTAAGTGACGGACCACGTGGCTTAATAGTGTGGTAGCTAACCAATTGGGCCTTAGAAAAAACCCTACACCACCATGCTATGGTTTCATCTCAATGTTTTGCTTCACGGAAACAAACAAACAACAATTATTTAATCATTTTCACTTGTTCTGTAACTTTTTTCAATACAGCTTTGCTCCTATTGGTGATATTGTGATGGTAAAAAGCCTAAAGCCTCCATCAATTATAATATAAAAATTTTTTTTGAAATCAGACTGGAAGTTCCTAAGATTAGTGTATTCAAACGAACACACTTTTCCGCTTATTATATTATACATAAAGAAACGACAAATAAGGTTTATTATTTTATATATTCAATTGAACTGTAATTTCTATTATTTTATATTTCAATCTGACTTCATTCATTGTCATAACATTTTCTTAGTATTTGCCGGCTATAACGCGAAACGCCACATAAAATAAAATGAAAGAAATATACTTAACACATATAATAAAACGAAGCCAAATCTATATCTGAAACATTTTAAGTAAACATAATTGGGATGTGGTTTGTTATCAGTGTTGACCCAAAAATATATTGTATATATTTTATATATTGCTTATTCATGTTGAATCGGAAACAACCGAAAAGAAGTGAAAAATAATCTACACTCACTGATTTCCACAGGATAATTGAGCAGGATCATGTAAGGCGTTATCTTGGTAAAAATATACGAGCTAACGCTATTTAGGCTTTTAATAGGGTCTATTTATTATTAACTTGATGTGATTGATCAGCCTTTATTTAATTCTCTCTGTGTAATTCAAAGGCTAAGCGTTGTTAAAAATCTAATGTGTGGCTGGCAGTCAACCTTATTTATAGCAACCTTTTTACCATGTTTTTATTAACTCCCTTTCTTGTATTGTCTGTCCGGATAGGATTTTGTAATTGATTTTTAACTAACTTCCCGATGAGCTAGATACTTAAAATTTGGACTATAGCTCAGAAGTGCATGACAATGCATGAAAATGTGAAAAAGAAGAAGAAAAACGAAAACTAGGAGATAATATATAACAGACGAATGTATTTTAATACTGACGGAAGAACATAATATATCTGAAGATGTTTGAAGATCTGAATATTATTTGTAAATAAAATAAAACACGTATTTTTTCTAAAATAAGAGAAACTTCATTTTCTGTATTTCTAATCGGCCTTTAAAAAAGGTTACAAACAAAATGGTTGATCGCCACACATCAAAACTTTATTCACATAGCCCTTAAAAGCATAGAATAATAATATAAAAAATATGTTTCATGTTTTATAATGGGCTAAGAAGTATTTATAATAAAATATTGAAAACGAAAACCATAGGGCGCATATTTATAGTTATGTATTGTATGTATCCTATTGTTTTTTGTTTCCAATCTTTAGTTTAAACTTTTAGTCCGTTATAATAACAACGTACATTTATTTTATTAGTATTAACAGTCCAGCTGCCTCAATTAGGTATAAGGATATCTTAAAAACATTTATCTACCCTATCTCTTTTAAAAGTATTTTTTCTATTAGGAATTTAAAAAAGGAATACATAAGATATAAAAAATTTACAACAAACAAATAGAATCCATTCTTCAACAGAACAACGTACATGTACCAACGCTGGTCAATTTTTCAGTGACATATAACGCGTCACGCTGAGTTATTGGGTATATTTTTTTAAATTCTGTTATTATTTATATGTGGAATAGGACACAGAAAAACAAATTGAATAAATTTTTTTTAATTTTACAATTACGAGTTTTATTTTATTTGTTTAAGTAATATTACAAATTATAATTTTCAATAGAAGGTTATAATATCCTCAGGCACGTATTATAAAATTCACAGTAACTAAGTCATTTTTTATATTTTTTAGGTTTTAGCCATAGCTAGAATCTCACCTGATGTTGAGAGAGGATGCGACTCAAGATTGTAAACACACTAAACCTAGTAGATGGACTTTTTGTTTATTAATTATTATATTTTTTTTATTAATTACTAGGTTTATCAGCGACTTTGTTTGCGTGAAACTAAAATTGTTTATCCTCGTGCTGTCATTCAAATTACAATAACTTATGATATAGTTAACTGATTTTGATAAAACAAAGACTAAAAATTACTGGAGAATTCGCTTTAAAAATTTCTTGGTGACGTTTTGTTACAAACGATGTACTTTAGCAGTGATAAGTGCACAAAGAGAGACATTTACTTATTCTCAGTCACTTGCAATATTTTTTCCATATAATACTAAAAAGTACAGTATCAGCTAAGACTTAATACAGACATTCTTGCAGATAAAATTGAAGCTTTTTCTTTTCACTTTGCCATTTTTTATAACTATCGTAATAGATGTCTGTTAACAGCATTTAAGCATTGATAAATAGAAACCAATGTTATGTATTAAATGTAGTAAGCATGTACTCCTTATATTATTTGCTAAACATTCTACAACGATTTCTTAGGTTCGGTACGATGCGGCGCGGCGTGGTCTGTGACGTCTTGTCCGGCGCGCGCATTGCCGCTCCTCATCGATCGGCACCGTCATCTCGAAGCGCTGCAGCGGAATATGGTTTCGCTTACTGCTTATAAATGTCTGTCGTTATTCAGCTTAAAGCGCTGTTTTCTAACTTTTTAAATAATAACGCGGTAAATAGACGGAATTAGTAAGGTTTAATCAACGAAACTATTGGGCATTGGTGACTGTAATTTTATGCTAAGAGAATATTATGTATATATGTATGTATTATATTGTGATCTGGGACCTTTTTGTATCTGAGACTATTTAATATTTTATTCTTTAAATACTAACTAAGCTACTAAATTATTTAATCTTGCGCCATCATTAAAATTACAATAAGTTTTAATATAGTAAACCGAATTGAATGAACAAAGAGTAATAAATGTTACTCGAGGATACGCTTTATGATTTTCTTGGTGACGTTTTATCGTAAACTTGGTAGTCTAGTAGTAATGCGTGCTCAAACGAACAGGCAGACATTTCTAAAAATAATGTAAATGTATTTAGGTGCTTATTCTTAGTCACTTGCAATAATATTTGGAGTTTATTGGAGTTTACTCTTAAAGAAACGATTTCATAGATGGCCCATGGTATCAAAACTTACGAGGAGTAAAATCAAGCGTTATCAAAATGCAGTACGTTTCATTGTGCAACGTATTTTGACCTCTATGCGAATTAGCTTATGTTAATTGGAATTATGTAAATTTATACTATTATAATAAAATGGAAAAGTTTGTTGGTTTGAACGTCATAATCTTAGAAACTACCAGTCAAACTTCAAAAATTATTTTTGTACATGAGAAAATAAGAGTGAGGAAGAATTTAGGCAATTTAACATCATTTTTTTTTTTTTTTACTTTAGGTTTAGCGGTATGGCCATAATCTCACCTGATCTTAAGTGACGATATGGCCCAAGTTGGTAGACACGCTGAACCTGTGGAGGAACTGGCTCTCAAGTGCTGCTGCCGGAACACACCTATTGGTATTTGGCGGCAGGTTTACAACTCGAGGGTGGTAGCTACCCAGGCGGGCATTAGAAAAAGCCCTACCACCATGCTGTGGTTTCCTCACGATGTTTTCCTTCACCGAAAGCTCAAGCTCATTGTAGGTGCTTAGGTATGAACCCACGTCCCTTGACATGAAGTCGTGCACACTACCACTGAGCTATCATCGCTTCATACCACTAAAAGAAGCAACGCAGTATCGAAGTGGCAAAACTGGGAAAAATATTATTTTGGAAAACTGCTCTAACGTGCGCTAGCTATATTATTAAAATTAGATTAATATAATATATGAGAGAAATATTCTGTTTAAAAAGTTCTAAAAATAATTCTGCGATAGCACAGTCTTTTCTGGTTTACTTTATAATAACTTTATTGACAAGATTTTTTTATAATACAATACATAAACATTATTTTAAGAAATAGTATCGCTATACATTTTTGAATGTCAGCCTTTGAACTAGGCCCAGCTTGTATCTCAGTCGCTGTTTTCTTCCCGTGACGTATAATAGCATGTCCTAGATATGAATTACATATATTTTAATTTAACTACAAGATATATAAATATGGCATAAGGTATACTGCGATTTATTTTTAGCTTATCCTACCTTACTTTTCATTATTATGTAACTAGTTACATTACAATATTGTGAACTTAAATTTTTTTGCGCAACCTTATGATTTATGAAAAAACAAACAAAATATTTACCAAATACTATAAACTGTATGAGTTTAAAATTGGATGTGTCTCAAACTTATTCTTATATAATAAGTGTATATTGATAAATGTGAATAGAGTAATCCATATGTGCAGATATTATTTATAATTCTACTAGACAATTATCGTACGATTACAAATAAGTTTTCTATGTCTTCATATTTCTGTGTCTTCAACTAGGATGTAACCACTTCTTTACATTTATGAATATTCAGTGAATATATGTCAATAATTTTATTTAGTTTGTTGTATAATATAGGACCAAGATAAAACTGATATTTATATACAAAAAAAGTGTTGCATTGTTTTGTAGTACAAATTGTGTATTCCCGTCTACTTGTTAATAGCTCAGGTTCATAAGGAACCTTGGCATATTGTTCAAGTATGACATAATTAATAAACAATTTCCTAACAGATAAAACATCCTATTCATTGTATAGATTTGTTGTAGGGTATTTGAAAGGGTTGAATATCATTACTTTTAATAATATTCGTTGCGCTCTTTCAAGTTTGATTAAGTGAGTCTTTTTTGCTCCACCCCATGAAGTTATACAATAACATAGGATAGACTGGGCTAATGCAGAATATACCATTTTCGGTAAGTCATAATCACCCACATGTAATTTTCTAAATATATATACATTAATATACATTTGGTTTGGGATATATTCAGTGATAATACATTTCCATATAGCCATTTTACAATTATTTGTAATCCATTTTCAGCATGTGATTTAGCTTCTTGCCAAGTTTTTCCATGAAAAATTAAAGCTGTGTCATCAGCGAAAGTAAATATTTTACAGCTCTCTAATTTAAGTTTACAAAGATTGTTAATATATATCAGGAATAAGGTCAGCCCAAGAACACTACCCTGAGGCACACCTTTATTTATAGAAGTTGCGTAGCTAGTATAATCTTCTATTTTAATTTTCTGTGTTCCGTTTTCCAGATAATCCTTAAACAGTTTAAGAGATAATTCTGTGATTCCAATTATTTTCTTATTACTGAGCAGAATTTTATTAGAGACCGTATCGAAGGCTTTCGCTAGATCTAAAAATATTCCAACAGACTTGTTTACAATAACCATTTTTATGAATTACATTTTTTTTCCAAAATAACCCTTCATTTGCGGATATATTTTATCAACATGACAATAATCCTTATGTAAATGAAATAAAGGTAAATTAATCATTCAAATAATTTAATTTAGATCAAATTGTCAGTTCACAGTATTCAATTCAAATGAGTATGACGCTCTAAAATAATATCTGGCGTTTTTAATATGAAATCTACCTTTGTCGAAATTTTCGTAAACTTTAAACGCAAATAACTATATACAACGAACATAAAATAACACCCAGACTCTGAAAAACCATTTGTTGATTATAAAAATAATTGTCATGTCTGGGATTTGATACAAGAAAACTTCGGCGCTGCGTCAGCAGCGAGCCGATCGCCTAAGCCCTTACACCGTTGCTATTCACCACCATAACAAATTAACTATTTTATATTTTAATTTTTTATTAATATTACTTCATTTACCCAAGGTGTCTTATCGACATGTTAATGATAATCTCATTATATTACAAGAATTTCCTAATTGTTTTGAGCATTTAATGTAAATCAAAAATTTCATTTCAAAATCACACTGTTCACTACTTATAACAGTTTTGAACACTCGATGGCGTAACGTTTATGACCTTAGCGTCTTACATCGATGGACGTGAGTTTGAACCTCTGTAACAATCTTGAGGTTTTCGTTAAAGGATGTTTTTAAAGATAAGGATGTCATTAAAACACCAATACTGTTTAGACTATAATATTTTTAAAATATAGGTATATGTAAAATTTTGGTTCATGCAAAACCAATATGTTAATCCTCTTACCCACTTAGTTTTGTCCTAAACATCTTTTTATACTATTCAAATTAATTCCACGCTCAACGGAGGCTGCGAGGCTGCGAGGTTGTTAATAAAAAAATCACATTTTCAAACTATAGCTCTTATAGGAAACTTAGCCAAATTATTCTTTTTGTCATGCGGATTTCATGAAATTCCAACCACAAAGGGTTGTGCGGGGGGGTTAAAATAAAAGAAAATCTTTTCACATATTGCTTCTATAAGTTTGAAATTTGGCGAAAAAGCAAATCTTTTGAAATGCATAATTATATGTTTATAAGTGTAAAAAAAGATTAAATAAATAATATATACTCAGTGTTCCAGAAGGTAACGGATAACCTCGCATCGGGGGAAAGACTATCTTATGATTAGCCAGTTAAAAAAATCAGCATTCTACACACACTAGTACTCGAGTACCAACAATTTGTAGTATCAGTACTACATAATTTTTAAATGTATGTCTTACTAGCTATAACCTCGAATCCGTTATGAATAAAAAAAATGTTATATAGCCTATATTACTTAGGGTGGTTAAAGTAGAGTATTCTAATAGTAAAGAATTTTTGAAATCGGACCAATAGTTCTTGAGTTTATTGGTTACAAACAAAAATATAAAGCTTTCCTTTTGAGAGCCAGTTCCTCTACAGATTTAGCGTGTCTACCCACTTGGGCCGTATCGTCACTTAAGATCAGGTGAGATTTTGACCATAACCTTAATACCCTTAAATTTGATGAATTTTGCTATAGAGACACAGTCTCTAAGGGACACAAATATTTTTTTGATCTATATATATATTAACCGCATGTGTTGGCAAAACGCTAAATACTTAAAAAAGCAAATATGGCAAAAAGCGTGATACGTAAATATAATCTGTACAAAAAATATTATTTTCTTAAGATATCTAAAACAAGTCCGCGGTAGCATATCCCTATCACATAAGTAGCAATAAGTTATTGTGTGAGAAAAACTAATTGAACATTAAAAACGTGAAATATGGGCATTATTAGTAAGCATAGCATATTAATTCTTATGAATGAAATTTACTAAAGTAAATATCTTTACGGATACATCACCTTTAATAGCATATTATGTGAAAATATAGGTTAGAAAATAACGGCAAACAAACAACACTTAACTCGGGTTATCTTCTAGTGTAAGTTGTCAAGTAAATTGATAATGTAAGATCTAATAATGATGTTCATTTAAGATTGGGGCAGTAGGCTACTTAAAGTAGTAATTCTATACAGATGGAGTCATGGGCACTAGATAATATATTGGTTAACTGCTTAATTGATCATCATAAAATTTTGCATAGTGATACATTGCCAGTTATACAGAAAAGGACACTGGTCACTTGTTATTAAGAAAAGAAGGACTTAAGTGATTTTAAGTTCCATGCGAACGAAGTAACGGGCACAGCTAGTAATATAAACAAATTTTTATGTACCCTATTGTTTGATTATTCTTTTTAATACTTTCATTTAGCCCCTTTTTACATAATCTACACAATGTATGTTGTATGTAAGTATGTTCTTAAAGAGTAAACTACAGTCGTGCGTCGGAGTTGACACACACTTTTTTCATATAAATTTAAAAAGTACAGACACGATGAATTTATATTCTAATTATATGTATTATACATATATTTTTAATTACAAGTCGTCATGAAATCTTTTCGAATCTTTGTCAGGTTAAATCGACCGGGTCCCCTTAACATCAGGTGGTTTGTTAACGACCATCTTGTACTTATTGTTGTACGACATGTTTCAATGTTAGCAGCCGATATAAAATTCCTATGTATTCGGCGGAACATGTCGAAACGTCACTTTAGAACATGTTTTATTTTCCGAACTCATATGTCATTCATTCCTTTTTATATTAATGGAACAATTAAAGTGTCTAATACAGAAAATAAGGGCGATCGAGACGCTACACCTTAAAACCTTTTTTTATATTTGGTGAGGCAGGCGTGTAAATAGCCGTGCTCACTCAGCGGCTTGAGAACACTTTATGGCTGAACACGGGGAAGCGTGTCAGCCTAACTTTGTCTGTTTGCTTATAGTGAGATCGTGAACGGAAGAGGGTGGATCTGGCACTCAACTCAGCACTTAATGCGTAAATTCGCTTACCAATCTTCTCTTATTGCAGCTGCCAATCTTCCAAGGTTCCAACCGTCACGGAGCTTGGTGGTCACCAGCAAAACGTCCACTCACTTCACTTTAAATAATATTCTGCAACATCTATATTTATATATTTCACAAGCGCTCCAAAATGGAGATGGTTTTAGTTCAAACCAAGATTTTTGCGGCGGTATGCGGGTCAGATATCGAGAACGGTTGTGCGGAATTTTTTGCAATCAGCGCGTCGTTGTTAATGTCAAACGTCACCCCCCGTAAGAACACAATCTCATATAAAACAAACTAGATGGCGGGACTTCCGCCTCACCATGCTCCCCGCCTTGAAAGCTTCAGAGCTTTCAAATAATCTAATCTACACTATAGGGGAAGTAAAGGGTCAAAATGCGAATGAGAAGTTTATGCGTATAGCGGAATGAAAAAATATAGGAGGACGGTTGACAGCAGTTTGAAACAATTTATAATAGCGATCAAGATACAATTATAACGTTATCAAGAATAAAATTTAGTTTTTAGATAGTCTAAATATAAATATAGATGAAACTAAGATTAAAACTAATATGTTAATATGCTATAAATTAATTTATTGGGTAGGCAAAGGATACAGTTTAGTAACAGGACGTTTATATGTACCTGAGGCGGTTCTGACTGAAGCGACTCGAACTATACCATCCGATCCAGGGAACACCTGAGTTATTACACCTAATGGCCAAGTTAAAGGTGGTACATTATCTTGACCCAAGAGAACGACAGTACCAATTTCTATAGGTCGAGCGGGTGTGCACCACTTCTGCCGAACTTGCAACGTGTGCAAATATTCAATACGCCATCTTTTCCAGTATGATAATACATGCTGATCTAAAAATTTTTTACGATTTGTTAAATTCCTGTTTTCTTCTGTCAGTTCAGAAGAAGGCAAGTAAGTAAGCGGACTGGACATTAAAAAATGCGACGGTGTAAGCACGTCCGGATGCGGATCTGATGATAAAACACTAAGTGGTCGAGAGTTTAAAAGACATTCTATTTGTGTAAGCACAGTCAAGAGTTCCTCATAAGTGAGAAGCTGCTTCCCTATGACTCTAAACATATGAGTCTTAACACTTTTAATATTTGACTCCCAAATACCTCCAAAATGCGCGGCGCGTGGTGGAATCATAGTCCATTCAATGCGGGTTTTAAGAAGCTCTTGTTTAATGTCAGATTGGATTTTCGAATCTTGTAAGAACGAATATATTTCACTTAGCTGTGCCTTAGCTCCAATAAAATTAGTGCCATTGTCTGAGTACATAACGGAGACGGGACCGCGGCGAGAGATAAATCTTTTAAAAGCGGATATAAAAGTTTCAGAGGTGAGGTCTGATACAAGTTCGATATGTATGGCCTTTGTAACCAGACATATAAATAAACATATATAAACTTTCTGGGAACGTTGACCTCTGCGGCGAGTAGGTATATAAGCAATAGGACCAGCTAGGTCTACTCCGATATGCACAAAGGCTTTAGCATCGCGGACACGGTATCCAGGTAGATCAGCCATCTTGGGTGTTGGATGTGTAGGATTTACATGAAAGCAAATATTGCATTTGCGGCAGCGAGAACGAATAACTGTCCTACCATCTAATATCCAAAACCGTTGCCTTATAATGGACATTAATAACCCGGGGCCAGTGTGGCAATAAGTATTATGATAGTGATCTATAATTAAATCAACAATGCGGTCACGTTTAGGTAGAAGTGCAGAATGCTTGGCTTCATAGGGCAGGTCAGACTTAGAGAGTCTACCTCCGATGCGTAAAATACCGTCTTCATCTACGAAAACCGATAAACTGCGCAACTTCTTGGAAGAAAGTTTGCCAGTTTTAAGTAAACTAATATCATTAGAAAAGTAAATGCTTTGAACAATTCGAATAATAAAATTTTCAGCGGTTAGAATATTTTTTACAGACTCCTGACCATGTAATCTGTTCGCGAATTTAAGGATATATACAAATATGCGCAATAGTTTATTCCATGAACAAACGCGGTTAGCTATATTGTTTAAGGTATGAAGTGGTTCAACATTCAGAGTTTCAGTAACGAATGTTTTTGATTTGAATTCTGGCAAAGTTTCACATTCAGACGGAGTAAATTTTAAGTGCCATTCACTTACGCGTTGATGAAGCCATATAGGACCGTTCCACCATAAAGAATGAGCGATTAAATCAGAAGGTAGCATACCACGTGAGAGACAATCGCTAGGATTTTCTTTTCCCGACACGTGATTAAAGCAAGCGGCAGGTAAATTTTCCTGAATTTTAGCGATACGATTACTCACGAAAACAGACCATCTATGTGGAGATGAATGGATCCATGAAAGAGCTATGGTGGAATCCGTGAAAGCGTAGACACCTACGATAGGCACACGAGTTGAAAGTTTGTCACGGACCACACGGACAAGCTTAGACAGCAACAAAGCAGCAACAAGTTCTAAACGAGCTAGTGTAGTTATTTTTGCTGGGGAAACTTTGGATTTTGCACATAGAAGCCGGACATTGATATGATCTTCAGGGTCGGTGATGTGTAAATAAATACAGCAACCATAACCACTGAAGCTGGCGTCGCAAAAGGCTACAATATTCACTACAGATTCTCTAAATACGCCAATATGTCTCGGGATATTTAGAGAAGAGAGTGCAGGAAAATCATGCACAAAGGTGGAAAAGCGACTGATAATGGACTCCGGTGGAGTATCATCCCAGTCTATTTTAGCTAGCCAAAGTTCCTTAATAAGAATTTTAGCGTACAGTACAACGGGAGCCACAAGGCCAAGTACGTCGAATAAGCGGGCTACAAGTGAAAGAATCGTGCGCTTCGTGCACTTATTATCCAGAGGTACGGTCGTCAGAGAAAAGTAATCATTCGCGGGTTCCCAAACTAAACCAAGAATTTTTAAATTATGAATATTATTATCCATGGCAGATATAACAACTGCTGCACGATGTGACTCGGGGAGAGTCTCCAACAAAGCGGGAGAATTGCTATTCCACTTGATAAGGTCGAAGGAACCTAGTTTAAATAATTCGATTAACTGACGAGATAATCTCATTGCAGTATGTTCATCAGGAAGAGAGTAGACAAAATCGTCCATATAAAATTGAGTGTCTACCAATTTAGAAACTTCAAAAAAGCGGTCACTATGATCGCACGCTAGTTTACGCAATGTACGCATAGCTAAGTAAGGACTAGACTTTAGTCCGAAAGGAACGCGGTTAAAGTTAAAGGTGCGTATGGGTTCATTTTTGTTAAAGCGAAACAGAATTCGTAAATATTTGCGGTGATGCTCATTAACACCGATGCGTAAAAACATTTGTTTAATATCTGCTGTTAAAGCTACGGGAAACGTACGAAAATCGAGCAATAATGAAAACAAATCGGTTTGTAAATTGGGTCCAACATGTAAAATGTCATTCAGTGACAACCCTGAGTGTGTTTTAGCACTAGCATCTAATACTACGCGAATGGTGGTTTTATCCGGTTTAATTACAGCGTGATGTGGTATATAGTAGCCCTCTTCTGATAATTCAGAATCGAGTACCTCTGATAAATACCCCTGAGATATATAATCGGCGATTATTTTATTATAGTCCTCGCGTAGGGTTGGTACGTGCATGAATTTACGCTCGAGCGCAAGCAGCCGACGATGCGCCACTCCACGAGAATTGCCCAACTCAGACGGGTTTCGCGCGAAAGGTAAATCCACAAAATATTGACCGTCCTTAAATAAAACTGAAGAATCAAAAATATTTTCACAATTTAATTCATCCGGACTAATAAAACATTGAGATGGAATATCTTCCAATGCGAAAAATTTCTGCAAGCCTAATTCTATCTCACTGTTCGCGAGGGCGGTGAATGAAGTACTATAAGCGGGGTCACAATGACTCATAATGTTTCCCATTAGTACGTAACCAAAACTAGTCAATATGGCGGGCGGCGCACGATTACCTGACTCAATCCTGTCTCCTAAATAAATATAAGGAAATAGTTGTGCACCGAGAACAATGTCGATTTCTCCAGGTATGTTCCAAGTTAAATCGGCAAGCGGTAAATTACTTATATATGACATGTCGTCATTTAGCTCAATAAAATTGGCGGGAAGTTTATCCGTAATGCAATCCACTACTAACGCGTGAATATAATATTTATTATAAGGATAACTGCGAGACTCTATCGTAAAGTTAATATAACCGTGTACAGGCCGTGAGGTCATACCAACACCATGCAAGAACGAGTTACTTAATTTAATTACAGGTATGTTTAAGCGTTTACAACAATCCATCGTAATTAAATTATCCTGAGACCCATTGTCTATTAAACATCTGACTATGAACTTTTCTCGGTTATTACAATACGCATAGATTTGTGCAGTTGATAACAATATTGTCCTATGTAGCGAATGATCGCGAGCGCTGAGCGAGACAGAGCGAGTGGTGTCATGCGGCAACGTGTTTTCAGTGGACAGCGCGGGCTCGGCCGCCATGTGAACAACAGAGGTTTGAATCCGCGACGGAGGCAGCGAATGCTCGCTCCTCGGATAATCATTCTTATTGTTAGAGAAATATAATAAAGAATGATGTTGTTTTTTACAACTTTTACAAACATTACGTGATTTGCATTTAGATAATGAGTGGGATAAACTTAAACAATTAATGCAGCCGCGTTTTGACTTAATAAATTCGAAACGAGCTTGCGGTGTGTTTATGTTTTTAAATTGTAAACAATGAAACAGCTGATGCTCACCGTTATCGCATAGCTGGCAACGCGTTATAGAAGCTGGTTCATTACTCGAAACAAAGGTTTTAGAACTACGGTTACTATTTTGTATATTACGGCTATTAGTTACACTAATCTTTGCGCGGGGCTCGAAATGAGAATTATGATTATGTGACCGCTCGAGTATTTTCACATAATCTTGAATGAAAGAAATAAATTCCTTATACGAAGGTAATTCTTTCCCACTGACACTATTCTCGAACTGTTGTAGTGTTTGGCAATCAATTTTTCTCAACCCACAATGTAATATGACAAAGTCTAACAGGTCGGGAATATCTAATAATTTTAATGCAGCAACAGAAGCGGAATATTTTTCTATAAATGTATTTAAACTGCCGGCAGTACCGACGCAACCTTTAATGTCCAGAATGTTATTAAGATAGTGAACACCTAGACTACGCTTATCTTGATACTTTTTTTACCAAACTATCCCAAATTATGTTGTATGTATCCCCTGAAGGAACAATACCAGCGGTTAATTTAAGGGCATCTTGTGTTAAATTACTAATCAAATACTGCACACGTTGCGCATCCGTCAGATCGTTATTCAAATGCACATTATTACGAAATATTTCATAAAATATTGACCAATTGTCCATTTTCCCATCAAATGACGGTAACTGGATAGGTGGCAATTTTACAATACACTTCTTTTGGGTAGACGTAGATGTTTTACTGTTTGAAAGTATGAGATTACGTTTGTATTTAATACTCGAATATAAATCCTCAATTGAATTTAAACACGAGTAATCAGGCGGGGTACTATTAATTTTAAATTGTAACTCGTTAATATGATCAATTATTGTTTCAAACTTGCTGTATAATTCCGTAATAGACTCAGATTGTGCTAAAAATAACTCATTTGAACGTAAATCATAACTCGAAATATTGTTCGACGAATTAAATAAACGATTCATTCGTTCAAAAATACCTTCTTTTTTGGCTATAAGTTGATTAAGTTCCATTTCATAGTTATTAGGAGCCATTGTAATAGTTTATAAAATGCAGATATATGAAAAATGTAGGGTAGAAGCGGGCGGTTGTACACAAGTATGTAACTTATGTAATATTACGTATAGCGGGATGAATATATATGTAAATATGAACTGAGATCTATCCTAGACTCGTAAGGACCAGTATATATGGTGAGGCAGGCGTGTAAATAGCCGTGCTCACTCAGCGGCTTGAGAACACTTTATGGCTGAACACGGGGAAGCGTGTCAGCCTAACTTTGTCTGTTTGCTTATAGTGAGATCGTGAACGGAAGAGGGTGGATCTGGTACTCAACTCAGCACTTAATGCGTAAATTCGCTTACCGATCTTCCCTTATTGCAGCTGCCAATCTTCCAAGTTTCCAACAGTCACGGAGCTTGGTGGTCACCAGCAAAACGTCCACTCACTTCACTTTAAATAATGTTCTGCAACATCTATATTTCTATATTTCACAAGCGCTCCAAAATGGAGATGGTTTTAGTTCAAACCAAGGGTTTTGCGGCGGTATGCGGGTTAGATATCGAGAACGGTTGTGCAGAATTTTTTTTGCAATCAGCGCGTCGTTGTTAATGTCAAACGTCACCCTCCGTAAGAACACAATCTCATATAAAACAAACTAGATGGCGGGACTTCCGCCTCACCAATGTTAATCCTCTTACCCACTTAGTTTTGTCCTAAACATCTTTTTATACTATTCAAATTAATTCCACGCTCAACGGAGGCTGCGAGGCTGCGAGGTTGTTAGTAAAAAAATCACATTTTCAAACTATAGCTCTTATAGGAAACTTAGCCAAAATATTCTTTTTGCCATGCGGATTTCATGAAATTCCAACCACAAAGGGTTGTGCGGGGGGGTTAAAATAAAAGAAAATCTTTTCACATATTGCTTTTATAAGTTTGAAATTTGGCGAAAAAGCAAATCTTTTGAAATGCATAATTATATGTTTATAAGTGTAAAAAAAGATTAAATAAATAATATATACTCAGTGTTCCAGAAGGTAACGGATAACCTCGCATCGGGGGAAAGACTATCTTATGATTAGCCAGTTAAAAAAATCAGCATTCTACACACACTAGTACTCGAGTACCAACAATTTGTAGTATCAGTACTACATAATTTTAAATGTATGTCTTACTAGCTATGACCTCGAATCCGTTATGAATAAAAAAAATGTTATATAGCCTATATTACTTAGGGTGGTTAAAGTAGAGTATTCTAATAGTAAAGAATTTTTGAAATCGGACCAATAGTTCTTGAGTTTATTGGTTACAAACAAAAATATAAAGCTTTCCTTTTGAGAGCCAGTTCCTCTACAGATTTAGCGTGTCTACCCACTTGGGCTGTATCGTCACTTAAGATCAGGTGAGATTTTGACCATAACCTTAATACCCTTAAATTTGATGAATTTTGCTATAGAGATAGAAGAGACCTTGAAGAAGTAAAAGGCTACTTTTGTTCGTGAAACGTGAAAAAGAAATCTGTCGATGTTGTATAACGGGTGACAGTCTCTAAGGGACACAAATATTTTTTTGATCTATATATATATTAACCGCATGTGTTGGCAAAATGCTAAATACTTAAAAAAGCAAATACGGCAAAAAGCGTGATACGTAAATATAATCTGTACAAAAAATATTATTTTCTTAAGATATCTAAAACAAGTCCGCGGTAGCATATCTCTATCACATAAGTAACAATAAGTTATTGTGTGAGAAAAACTAATTCAACATTAAAAAGGTGAAATATAGGCATTATTAGTAAGCATAGCATATTAATTCTTATGAATGAAATTTACTAAAGTAAATATCTTTACGGATACATCACCTTTAATAGCATATTATGTGAAAATATAGGTTAGAAAATAACGGCAAACAAACAACACTTAACTCGGGTTATCTTCTAGTGTAAGTTGTCAAGTAAATTGATAATGTAAGATCTAATAATGATGTTCATTTAAGATTGGGGCAGTAGGCTACTTAAAGTAGTAATTCTATACAGATGGAGTCATGGGCACTAGATAATATATTGGTTAACTGCTTAATTGATCATCATAAAATTTTGCATAGTGATACATTGCCAGTTATACAGAAAAGGACACTGGTCACTTGTTATTAAGAAAAGAAGGACTTAAGTGATTTTAAGTTCCATGCGAACGAAGTAACGGGCACAGCTAGTAATATAAATAAATTTTTATGTACCCTATTGTTTGATTATTCTTTTTAATACTTTCATTTAGCCCCTTTTTACATAATCTACACAATGTATGTTGTATGTAAGTATGTTCTTAAAGAGTAAACTACAGTCGTGCGTCGGAGTTGACACACACTTTTTTCATATAAATTTAAAAAGTACAGACACGATGAATTTATATTCTAATTATATGTATTATACATATATTTTTAATTACAAGTCGTCATGAAATCTTTTCGAATCTTTGTCAGGTTAAATCGACCGGGTCCCCTTAACATTAGGTGGTTTGTTAACGACCATCTTGTACTTATTGTTGTACGACATGTTTCAATGTTAGCAGCCGATATAAAATTCCTATGTATTCGGCGGAACATGTCGAAACGTCACTTTAGAACATGTTTTATTTTCCGAACTCATATGTCATTCATTCCTTTTTATATTAATGGAACAATTAAAGTGTCTAATACAGAAAATAAGGGCGATCGAGACGCTACACCTTAAAACCTTTTTTTATATTGTTTATTTCATAGTAACGAAAGAAAAGATTAGAATACTGATCCTTACTAATATGTATTATAAACACCAAAATTTGTAAGCATGGATGTATGGATATTTTTTAGATTTTCACGCAAAAACTACTGAATGGATTTTAATAAAACCTTACGATGATATGGCTCATGCATCAGAATAACACATAGGCTATAATTTATAAATATATTGTGTAAATTGTCCACAATATACAATAAGTGTCAAGTAAGTAGGAAAAAATTCTACCATCTGCGAGCTATCCTGCCGTACGCTGTAAAAACATGTATATAATATATAATATAAATGTTAACCTTAAATAATCATGCACAAAAGCCCACGACAGCATATACCTATCTTTTATGTGTAAACCATTATCACCAAAATAGTGAGAAGACCAAGTATAAATAACTATCAGCACAAATGTTCTTGTCTACTTGGACATAGTTTATGTATAATAACGGGTACCGGAATCAGAATTTTTTGACAAAATCAATTAACTTGAGCAAAGCCGCGTGTATAAAAAATTATAAAATAAAGCCTGTATTATTACTGATACCTTAGTTATTTGACGTTTTTGAATTTTGTAAAAAGTTTGTCCATATTCATTTATCACATGCTCCATACTTCTACAACTGGCGCCTTAAACAAAAACACTGGTGACTAAAAGTAGGCTAAATTATGCTGAACTGAAATAAAAATATGGTTGAAAGCATCGTTACATTTTTATCGGTAAAAATAAAACAAATAATATGCCGTATAAAAGGCAATTCAGAAATGACTTTAATATACCATGACAGAATACTAAATAGACCTATTCCATATTTATTTCATTAAGTATATGCAAAAATGTAAGCCGATAATTACACAAGCTGCCGTTAAGCCACTTTGGCAGTATTGAGCTACTTGCCATTTCTGTTGACTGCTTTTATTTTATAAATTAGTAAAAATCATAACTACGTTCTAGCACTCGTTTCCACTGAGTGCATGCTACGCTCGTTCCAAAGTCAAGTGAAGTTGGCGAAAAACTTTAGTCCGATCAAAACAATTTTTACTAATTAAATATAATATCAGTTATGTCAAACAGAAGCTGGCTGTATAAGAACCAACGATAATTATATTAGTCGTATTATATACTGTTACTTTGAATTACCAATTAACAATTACTTATCACAGTGAACAAAATTAAGTCTAAATATTATTAGGATAGTTTGGATGTTACTGACGACATTTATCGACATATTAAGATACATTCGAGAATTAGAGTAGTGAAAAAGTAGTTCGCTAGTTTCATCACCATATATTAATGTATGCACCGAGAGCATAGGTCCACTGTAGGGGTTCGAACTCACCTTCACCTTGTTCATCTTTCGGTGACATTGTTTTTTTTGAAGTGACAACTTCTATAGGAAGGTTTAGATGGGGAGTCAAATCATTTAAGTCGTCATCGATATGGTCACGTGAAGTGTTAACGTACCCACTATATCTGTTTCTATTAGTATAACTTATTGCGCTGTAAACAGTTTTGGTTCCCAACTTTAATTTAAGATAAAATAATTAACTTGGATGTCCAAAAATAACATCTGTTTGTTTATAGTTTTCAGTTTTCACTTCTGTTGGCTGTTCTCATGACTGTTTTGTTTTTTTTTGCTTAATAATGAATCTTACCTTACTGATTCGTCAGACCAACGTGCTATGTTTCTGTGCTTGCCGTTCGTTGCGCCCTCGCGGCTGCCGCTGCATCACACACGACGACCACACTTTTACAACACACCCGTACGCCGCGCCTGACCCACCGCCTTTATATCCTTCACGTTAAAAAAACTACGACTAGAATAGCACGGGCATCGAACGCGCACTATACCTTAGCCATTTCGAAAAAAAAGTTAAGGCAGGTTCATTTAAAGCACCAAGTCTAATATGTACTTTAGGCGATTAAAGTCTCAACTCGGATTAGGCGTTCGATATTCAAAAATGTATTTTCTTTATCCTATCTCCCGTGCTATTATTACCTACATTCGCGGTTTTTATGTGTTTTAATACGCGACGGTGCTCGCGTCGTATACCCGTCTCGCTCCATATAAGGCTTTTTATGGGAAGTATAGGGTTCGTCAGTCCCCCTCACTCAGCTGGCACGTTAACCTGGAACAAACAAGAGTCTGATTAGTTCGGTTGGTGTAGACTTGTATGAAAGAGGGCTGTCAACGATGTCTGTAATTATTTACTAATGAGTTGCATGACAACATTGCGTTCTTTCAAATGAAAATATTTGGAGCGCATATCTTTTTGTATAAAAAAACCAGTGTAGCGTAGCGGCCTTTTGTAAAAATATGTCTGTCGACCCAGTCACATTTATCTACCCTTGTCCTATATAACATTATTAGCTGTGCCCGTGACTTTGTTCGCGTGAAAATAAAAATTGTATAATAATTTTTAGCCGTTTGTGTAACCTCATTACAATACAGCTTTAGTCCGCTGTTCAGCTTCATAATTAGTTCATTACACATCGGCTGAACGTCAAAGTCAATGTTACGGTTTTTACACCATATGCATGATACTCCTGACCCAGTCGAATACACATCCATACAATAATTCCACTATGAAACTGTGCCCGTATATTCCAATAAAATTGATTACGAATGCATCGCAATAGATAGACGTAGCAAAAAAGTCTCTTTATCGAGTGTGATTCTACGAGGCGGAAATACACAAAAAACAAATTTCAGCTGAAATCATAGCGCGTCCGTATCGAACAATTCATGGGTCCAAAGTGATTATATAAGCGGTCGTTTGAACATTGCACGAAAGTTGAAACGAAGTTGAAACGAAAAAAAGGTATAAGCGCTTTTTGCACAACGATTATTTTAAATCCCGTAACTATGTTACCTTAAAAAACGAATATAAAACCAAGTTGTACATTTTTTTAATGTGGACAGATTGATTCCCTACTGTGTGGACGACTGAGAGTCGTATTTGAGATTCGCTTATATTTTTTAATTGCTTCACGAACAGTTTTTCTCTATATGGTGTTTTACTTACCTCTATTCCCAGTCCTATTAACATTGTGTGCCTCTTAACTCTTGTTACGTTACCGACAATCGCTTAGTTGTAGAATGCTTGTCAAGTTTTATAAGAACTAATAAAATTAAACTTTAAGATTTTATTGCCACCTGTGGTGTATATTTGTACTCTATAAATATATATGTAGTTTGCATGTATTGTTTGTGTTGTCTATTTGCAAGTGAATAGCCTGGTTTGGATATAATTTAGAAAGAAAAACAAAAATTGTTTAATAACATCTCCATCGTTTATGGTTCTACCTACGTGACATTGGCAAAATTGTGTACGCACTCATGGAGCCATTAAATAAAAAAGAAGAAGAAATTCTCTTGATGACAAAGAGCATTTAAAACGTGGCTTTAATATGGTTTCAACTTATGGTACCAGAGCTGGGAACATATTTCACAATTTTTCCAGTTAGTAAAGCAAACTATCTTAATCTATATATATAAAAATAAACCGCCGACATGTATGTACGCGCATAACTTCCGAACGACTGTACCAAAGTGGATAATTTTTTTTTATTGTGAACGTTTTTGTCAGGACAAGGCTTGTATAACAAAAGTAATATTTTATATATATATATATATATATATATATATATATATATATGTAATATGAATCGCGGTAATGTATGTACACGCATTAATTCCGAACTACTGCACAAAATTGTATTTATTGTAAGAAAACAGATTTTTTTCAATCCTAAAATATGAAATGTTGGTAAATGAATGAGACAGAAGATTGAGAAATTTATATATATATAAAAATTTAACGTCGAAATATATGTACACCCAAGTTGGAAGGTTGATTAAGGGTGATTATAGCTAATCAAAGTGTAATAAATAAATATAAATCTTTCAAACCGATTACTTCGATGGAGATTTAGATGATTGCACGGAATGTGATAGCAGTTACCGAATTTTAATAGGTAACGGGGTATGTAAGACTGATTAGATTTTTTTTTAAGTCTTAGGACAAATTACTGTGCAACAAAAAATTACTTACATATTCAGTTTTTATTTTATTTGAACGGACGTACGTTGTTACCGTGAAAGGCATTTACAGTTTCACCGGACTTGTGGGACAAGTGTGGAGGGCACTTAGTCTCGGTACGTATTAGGACATAAATAAAGGCCACTTATAAGTTTCCGCATCTGACTATAATAAAATATAGAGTACAAAGAAAGAAATTTAAAATAAAAATAAAAACTGGTATTTACAGGACATTTGAGCTTCTGTAATCATGTATTCAATAGATCTACTATTTTAGTGGGTATTTCTTGTTCACACCAAGTAAGTCCCACGTACCCCTTCCTTACCTTGCCCAGGCAAACGCGAAAGGGTGATTCGTAAATCGATTTTAGCCAGGTTAAAAAAGTCGTTGTAAAGATATGGTTGTTGTAATGATTTATTTTCTTTATATGTTTACCGTTTGCCGAAAATATCATGCTGAACCGATGATAGCTCAGTGGTAGTGTGTACGACTTTGCATCAAGGGACGTTAATTCGAATCTAACCACCTACAATAAGCTTGAGCTTTCGGTGAAGGAAAACATCGTGAGGAAACGATAGCATGGTGGTAGGGCTTTTTCTAATACCCGCCTGGCTAGCAACCACACTCAAGCTGAAAATCTGCCGTCAAATACCAATAGGTGTGTTCCGGCAGCTGCACTTGAGAGCCAGTTACTCCACAGATTTAGCGTGTTTACCAACATGGGCCGTATCGTCACTTAAGATCAGGTGAGATTACGGCCATAACGCTAAACCTTAACAATAAAAAAAAATCATCTGAGTGACAATACCAAGTTTAGAAGATGGCCAAGCTTTCCAGTGCACCTATATAGAACTGTCGAAATAAACCTATATAGATGATTTGCGACAGACTTTGAACTCGATTATAATGTTTTCTATACAATAGACTGAGGGTCTTTAAAGTGATTGGAAGAGTAATTACACAGGTCACACAAACATCACCGCCATCTCGCCAGCTGTATTGTTAGTTGGAGTGTAGGTTGCTCTTGTACGAACTTAACGTTGATACTTGTCATTTCGCCTGCGTGAAGGAAAGTATCGTGATGACACCATAGCATTATGATAGGGTGTTTTCTAATGTCCCTTGGATGACTACCACCTTCTAATTGAAAGTTTGTAGAAAAATACCTATATAGGTATATTCCGACGGTTGGACTTGAAAGACAGTCCCTCCGATGGACTTCAAAAGGCCATAATTTTGAGTCACATTCTTACTTAACATCAGGCAAGATTGGGGCGAAATTGCTAACATCGTCAATAAATAAAAAAGCGGGTGTTATATCTAATGAATAGTGGCTGAGATCCAGTTAGACATATCCGCCATGTCCTATCTGATTACACAAGATGTCGAGATGTGAGTGTGCTTCGACAGCTGACACATAACTTATGACAGAATGAGTGTACAAGTTCTACGCTGATACGGACGTTGAGAAAATATCAACAATTAATATAATAAATCGGCGCCTGCTCAAATTTTGCGCAATGAGGACAGTGAAGTGAAAACAAAACTGTGTAGGCAATGGTAATTCAGTTGGTAGTGTGTACGGACGCCGCGTCAAGGGACGTGAGTTCGAATCTATCTACCATGAACTTGAGCTTTCGGAAAAGAAATACTTCGTAATGAAACTATGCAATGCAGGTAGGGCGTTTTTTTATGCCCGCCTGGTTAGCTACCTGTAAGTTGCAAATCTCCCACCAAATACCCATGGTGTGGTTTGGCAGTTGTGCTTGCGAGCCGACCCTCCAATAGGCTTAGCGTGCCCAGAATCTGAGGCCAAATCATTACTTAAAATCATCAATGTCACATCATGTGAGATTGTGGCATTAACGCTAAGCCTATGAACTAAAAAAAAATACAAATAAAAGTAATAATTCAGTTCGAAGATGAATCAGCAAATTGCAAGGTAGTTGTCATCTCTCATTATTTATTAAGTTTTATACAAACTCGGATTCGGACCTTTCGGATTATTACCAAAGCTAAATAAAAGGATGTCGTCATTGCGTACGAAAAGTGTTAGTTTCCGTACATTTTATTGTAAACAATAAAAACCGCAGTGAAGGCGGTCCATCACTAGCGGATATATTTAAACAGGCCGTGGGCGAGCGCGTGCGCATCGTGATTCATTACCGTATCTTAGAAGAAAAACTATTGTTACGTTATATTATTTTATTTATCGATATCAGATAATGTTTGTGCTGTATCAATATGATATATCGTGCAGACGCCACACCGCGCCGGTGTATCTATTTAGAGATGAGTCGTTATCCTAAAACAGGAGGAGCTAATTGTAAAATTTAATAAATGATGCAACTTTTTTTTTTAAATATAATTTTTATGCGTGTGCTTTGAAATTCAGAGGTTTTTGAGTACCGCACGTTCGGGTAATGTTGACTCGAGGCGACTAAGGGAGTGAGAGGGATATAGTGATGTTACACTCCTGTCGTGTACTCTTTTACCATTTTTCATAGTCACCGTTTTTTTCTAAATCCTGATTATCTAGCTACCACCCTTAACTTGAAAATCTGGCTCCAAATACTACAGGTATATTTCGGCAGGTGAACTTGAAAGCCAGTCTCTTCAATCTCCTTCCCTAGGCTTAGTGTTTCTATCATCTTAAACCATATCGTCACTTAACATCAAATGAGAGTTGAGCCCTCTCCATAGATTTTATATAGTTTATAGGCTTAGCCTCATGGCCACAATCTCACCTAATGTTAAGTGACGATGTGGCCCAGATGGTGGACACCCTAAATCTGTGGAGGGATTGGCTCTCAAGTTCATCTACCGGACACACCTATAGGTATTTGGAGGTAAATTTTAAACCTGAGGGTGGTAGCTGGTCTGGCGGGTTTTAGAAAAAGTCCTACTACCATGATATGATTTTTTTCACCAAAAGCTCAAGCTCGTTGCAGGAAATCGAGCTATCATCGTTTCATGAATCATAATCCACTTTGCAACATCTCAGGTTCCTACGTCAGTCTCAGGTTAATAAATGTATAATTTTAAATAGTAAAATAACTATTTAGCTAATTTCTTACAATTTTTTCCAAACTCTTTTTATTTCCGAAAATACGACAATGACATGTAATCTTTCTTAAAATATGAATAATAACAAATTACAAAAAAGTTTATACACTAAGATTTTTGTAACATACACTTATCGACATTTTAATTTAGTTTGGAAACTTGAGGGTATTCTTATAATGGTTGGATATTTATTCATGGGGTCACGTAACTAAATTACAATGTCAAAATTTAGCGTTTTTAAACTCATGAACCAAAGTTAAAAGTGGTTATTATTAAAGCCATGCGAACGTAAACTCCATTTTTTGACGTAAGAGGTAGAAAAAAAAACAGATGCAGAGCTACCGTGGAGGTTTTTTGTCAATATTTCTAGGTTTTCCTAATCACCAGGCCCGTCCATAGCCCTGTAACCCGTCCCTGCTGGAAGGTATTCGAAAGGGATTATATCTTCATTATAAAAATGGTTTAGCGATAAATCATATGGAACCAAAGGCGTCAATTTTGCTTTATAACACTTTTCAGCAAAATATATTAAGCAATTAGAATGTTAATATAATTGCCCTTTTCGAGTATATGTGAGCTTATTATATTCTAAAAACTGGCTTACCCTGCGAACTAGTTACCGCCTAAAAGTCAATGAATAACGTGATAACATTTAGCTAAACTTAATACAGAATTTTGTCAACTTATAAAAGGAAACACTAAAAATGTATTCGACTACTCTCGACGAAGACGAATCCAAAAAATTAGGAATAATTAAAATTAGTTGAGTCGTTTTTGAGTTATAAATGACATGTATAACTATAATAAAAATTTAATTTATTATTATATGTATAGATGTAAAAAAATTGGTCGATGCTTCATTTCTATATGACTGATTTTAAGTACCTACGCCATTTCAAACACTCATATAATAAGTTTATCTCTCATACGAGCTAATAAAAAATAAACAAAAATTCGAAAATATAAATAAAAATATAGTACCAAAAAAGTGGTCAACTTTTCTACATCAGTGGTGTTGAGAAATCTCTAAACGGTCAAAGTGCCAGGTTTTTTTTTCAATTTCGGGTTATTACGAACACGTATAGAAAGATTAGTGTTGATAGAGGATACATAGGTACCGGGGTTGTCAACCAGCCCCCGGTGAACTGGCTTCCTGTGTAGAAAGGGACCACCCAAACGCATTACTTCGTATGTTAACTAAGTCTTGAAAGAACTTAAAAAGCTGATAGCGCGATCTAGACCTTTTAGAAAGTTAATTTTATATACGTATCTAATGTATAATTATACACCATATTAAAGTTTGTACAAAATATATATCGTTTTTAATATGCAATTTCATTCAACTAAACTTCTTATTTATTGGATAAAAACTAGTAAATGCGTTACATTTGTACGATAGTAGTCTCAGCGACATCTGTTGTGGAGATTCAGAAACAAAATGAGTAATGACAATGAAACATCAGTGGTAACTTATAGAGTTTAATAGTTAAAGATATACTTTACTAATTTATAAAATTAATAAAAAAAATTAAACAAATTTGTAATCTATTGTAAACCGGATAAACCAAAAAAAAATTGTGTTCTATATATTTTATTGATCATATAGACGCCATCTATTGGTGTTTTACGACAACCGCACTATTTACAACTTCCATTGATCTCACTGTATCGCATTTTTCTATAGCGTTGTTAAATCATAGCAAATGTATTTTTCAAACAATCAAAATGTTATAGAAATGGGTATATAAAACATTTCGTTTTTTATTGAAAAGTGTGAATTTTTAAGCCTCGGATACATTACCCGTCCAGTTTATATACACCTTTTTAACCTATCGAAACGTACGAGCGATGCTGTTCATTATTATTATGCAGTCGTATTTAACAACCATGTTATTGAATATCGGCCAAATCTTTCTATGAAGCGTCCAAAAGAAACAAAATGATATTACATAGCTCGCGTGTACGCAACGCATTGAACGTTATTTTACGTAATAATCAACTTTTTCATCAAACAATATTTCATGTTATTCTAGCTTGAAGCTTGTTGTTTTCAGTTGCTTAGAATGCATGTAGTTGCACGGATACAATTATATAATAAATAAACCTCCCTAATTCATCGTTTTTTTTTATTTGCGATAGCCGTATTGAAATATGTTGAATGGTTTAAAAGAAGTACAGGAGAATCAGAGAGAAGCAGACAGCGACTCTCTTTTATACTATTTAGAGTATGGATTAAAATTGGACGTTATACCTACTAATTATTATTACGTTAAAATAATATAGGCACCGTGTAAAGTGTTGATTTCTGTCCTACTATCAGTAGCTTAATTTACAGTCAATGCGTAGTTCATTGTTGTAGATGTGTCGTATATAACTGATCGGTCATTGCGATAGCGGTTTCAGGCCTCTGGCATGTGACAGGGAAATTTATGGACTCACCGTGGCCTTTTTTTAAGCCAATTCCCGCACTAAGGATCTAACCTTGTGTTGCAGGGAGTTTTACAAACATACAATTAATGGACATAAAGTAACACTCAGCCTTATAATAACACACACAATTTGTGAAACACAAAAAAATTGACCTATACAATATTCGAACCCACTAAGCATATAGCTCGGCGACAGAGTCAAGGCGACCGCCTTAACAGCTAGGTCAATCTACTAGTTGTCTCCTTAAGAACGATTGTCATGGGACGGAAATTTCACGATTGACATAATGAAAGGTGCACGAGGTACGTTGCACAGAAAAACGTACAGAATTTGAGTTAAAGCTTGTATTAATTTCACTCCTGAAAATTTCCATACATTAGCATTATATGAAAATCAATCCCTAAGGAGTCAGCTCTAAAATAGAGTCGAGTAAAGATGGGATAATATAAAGCTTTTCTTTGTTTTTATTTTTGAATTATAAAATATTATATTAGAGCACCATACACCTTTTTTTCGTTAGAAGATCTTACATACGACACCCAGCTTACGACGGAAAGCAAAAGCATGGGTTATGTTAGATTCTTACTGACTAAAATCAGACGAACTCTGTATCTTCTACCAGGATTGATAGAGCACTTTCGCATTCATCATCTAATCCCGATAAGGTCAAACCTAGTTTAGGGACCTCTTTACTGGGATTGGAAAACGTCATAGCCAGACAAACCTTTAGGGAAGCGCGCCCATAGGTGAAAACCACGCCTTTACTCAATAAAAATAAAATTGTTAACGCGCGTGCGTCTTCGTGAAACTTGCTGACAAATTAAAAAAAAAGGAATAGAGTTTAATATGTTGAAAACAATTCAAAAATTTTGATATTATTGAGAAATAACCTAAATTGAATTAGTTTCTTAATAGTCAATTGTTATAATTATATTATTTCTTGAGAAAATACATACGAATTGATATCAGTATGAATTAAGGCGAATTACGGATTTACATCACAGAATTCTTAGGTCACAGTCAGGGCCGGATTTACCATAAGTGCCGCCCAGGGGCACCATGAAAAATACCGCCCTGTTATATGTGTATATCCGGCACTATTTGAATAAAGGCCTAGAGTATACTTTCTGAATAAATGTAATACGTTACTTATAGTTGATTTTTTTATTATTATCAATATAATTTAAATATTTTGAATTAATACATTAAATATTGATGAAATAAAATATGCATTGTAATTAGACTTCAAAACCTTAATACCTAAGGAGAACTCGATTTTTAAGATTTGCCATAAAACCAATAACTTTCCGATGGAAACCATTGATTTTATAACAGCAAGTTGATTTTTTTTTACGGACACTCCAATATTTGCCGCCCTCAAAAATGTTGCCGCCCTGGGCACTCGTATCTGGTAATCCATCACTGTTCACAGATTAAGACATTGTGATACCGCTATACTCATAGCGGGTCAAGGATGATGTTACCACTCTCCGCATAAACCTCGGGTTTTTACGATATGTTTTATGGATGTAATAATAATAACAATTTTATAATATACAAAACCATTGATAATATTGATTTACACAATGCCTGTATAGATTATCGCTTAGACAAATATTTGTATATCTTTAGGTATCACTGGTAGCTTTGCGGTAGCCAGGTGGATATTAGAAAAGGACTTTACAACCATGCTACGGTTTTATCACAATGAGGCGTCCATTCCTTACGTCCATTGATGCGGAGTTCGTACACATTACCGACTGAACCATAAACAATTCAATTTTGATATAAGGTAAATGATTATGGCTTTCTCAGAATGTCACGCTTCGAGGCCAGTATAATTAAATTAATAAAAATTTTATTTTTTTAAGTTAAATTAAGCTGATAATTGATTTTTGGCATGAAATTCGTAGATATTAGAATATGTTTGGAAAATCCAAAAAGGCATACCTCATACCATAAATAGAATTAAAAAAAAAACCGTACCATTAACTTGTTTTACTAATTATTCAATATTTTTAAGTAAGCATGATTTATTGCTTGCCACAGAAACTCTGTAGATAATGTTATCTAGAGAGTCATGTTGAAGAGCTAATTTTTTTTCTATGAGATAACGTTCAATTCAGCTGTATGGTTTCGTTGCCTTTTCCTTAAAAAGAAAACAAATTGACAATACCAAAAACTTATAAATGTAAAATACAATAAATTAAAAAATGAGGTGTGCCAAAACCATTTTATCTTTAAACTACGTTTTTTTATAGTTAAAGGCTTAGCGTTATGACCTTAATCTCACTTGATCTTAAGTGACGTTACTGCCCAAGTTGGTAGACACGCTAAATCTTTCGAGGAACTGGTTCTCAAATGCAACTGGCAGAACACACCTTTTGGGTTATGGTACTAGGCTATTGATATAAAATTGGTAACCGGTTGATGTTATGCTATACGATACCACTGAAAAGGGCGTAGCCCTGAACAGTTTCCTCACTACTTCGTGAAGAAGAGATAGAGAAGGCCACCTCGCCCGCCTTATCCTATATAAACGAAACCTGATCTCAATACGTCAATTTTTTTGGGAGTTATCGTGACCACAAATAGTCCACCTAAAAAAAATTTAAACAGCATTTTCTTCCAGGTAGAAAGATAAAATTGTTATTTACTAAATAAAAGATAGTTTTTTAAAGTGTTTCTTTTCAAATACATCTACTCATATTATCGTATAAATACAACTAGGTTGTGGTAGAGGTAGTTTGAGAGCAAAAAGTTGCTTGATATATCGTGTCGAGAGTAGAGCTCTACCTCATCCACTTACTTCGCAGTATGAAGTGAGCAATAAGAGATAACAACAATAGCAAATAACAAAGGTGGCTGTTTGTTGATCCTCGTGAATCAGGGCGTATCCTTCTATTAATATGTTATGTAAATAATGTGGTCTGTGATCGGTTTAAATTGAATAAATTTGTTGAACCACTTAATAAATTGATTTCAATGATTAAATTATTAAATATCTACTGTCATGAATACGAAAACAAATATAAAAAGTTATGTTTATTTTCTATATTAAAATAAGTGTGTAATTTATAAAGTTGTTCTAAATAAAATTTCTCTTGATGAAACATGTATATAGTTTACAAAGATGTGTATAAAAGAAAATACTTACGATGTATATATTTTTAATGTCAGCAAATATTTATTAATAATTTTATATTGGCAACACTGATCAAGGTCATGCTGTCGCCTCGATGTCGCCTGTCGCGCCGCCTCTTAATGGCTGTAGGCTATAGAAGCGGATACGTCGCGCGATGTGAGCTTCAGTCAATATACTTGATGTGTCTCCTTGTAATTCGATAAATTGTTGATTCTTTTAGGTCAGGTTACATTTGTTTTATCCCTACCTAAAATAACAATCCGAAGAAGCTATCGATAAATATACATTGTAGACGTTCATACAGTACGTTTTGAATTGATGATAGCTAGGTAACACGTTCAGATTTTGTTTATGTGTAAAACAAATCTGAGCTTTTAATAAAAGAGGACGTGCTGACATCTAGCATGATATTAGAGCTTTTTCGAATACCTACTTAGTTATTACTTTCGAAAATCTATCACTGTTTTACAGGTATTTTTCCGCAGTTGGTTATAAGAACTAGTCCACCCCTAAACTTGACGTGTTACTTACTTACTTAGGCCACAATGACACGCAACATCTAGTGCACGAGTTCCCAAGTATGCGCCGCGGCGCCCTGGTTCGCCACAGAGAGTGAAGATGGGCGCTTCGAAGCGATTCTGTTCATCATTCTCCAAAACCTCAACTTGTGTGAATCGAACCTAAGTGTTCGCGCATACAAAATAAACAATTTACTTCATATAATTACTTACGTGCTCGGAAACTGATAATTATATGTTCATATAAATAAACACTTTGTTCATAATGTGGATGTTTTAAATTTTGTCCTTATCTACATAATTAATATCATTGTGCCTATCTATTTCAACCAGCTCTATCTACAATCTATCTCTAGCAAGAAAATAGTAAACATGAATGTCCGCCGCGAACTGAAAAAGATTGAGAACCCCTGATCTAATGAGATTATTGTCCAACGTCAAACTTATAATATAAAAGATAAACACTTGTCTTCTGTTGTTGTATTCTTTTATTTCATTATGGCTATTGCCCTTGAAGGCAACTTCGCCAATGTCAAGTGTAAGATGTAGTTTTCAAACCAAGTTTTAACAAGATAAGCCTTGTTCAAAGTGTTCAGGGACTTTGTGGCAGCTTAAAATGAATGTCTCAAGTTATTACTTGTAATTCACTTCACTTGTGCACAATAAGCAATATATATTACGTAAAATGAGGATGAAATTCCATAAGTAACATAATGATTTGATATAAAAAAAACAGTATGCGCTTATGACTGCACAACAGAAGCATCAATATATCTCTCCCGATTCTTTAGTTATCTCGAGCGAGCGTCACATAAGAGACTATAACGCATTAGTTGCACTCAGTATCAACATAAACATGGCATGTGCCATATATACCGTATACCAATGCAAATACCTTTTAATATGTTATAATATTTTTTGTATTATTAACTTTGCCTTGAGGAAATTTCAGTTCTATTATTTTTTTTGTTTACCTGTAGTCTGTCATTTGGGCTAAACATGGAAACCCAAGAAAGGCTGTCGAAATTCATATATGCATGTTGATTAGAGCTGTTGAAATTTATTTAATTATCGGAATTTCGGTATATCGACTTTATTAAAAAAAAAATTAAGTCACCTCAAATAAAATTTACATAGTTTATAATATATATACATATATAAAACTGAACCTCTATTTCCCTAGGTCATCGCATCTCGCGTGAACAATTAATTTTTTTTTTGTCGTGTTATTGATTGTCAGAAGAAGATTCTCCTGAAAGAAAGAATTAAGGAAGTTGAGCGGAACATTAGAAAATTTAAAAAATCTTAACGACAATATTAAATTCATATAACTGTCAGTTGTCATAGAGCATTACAATAACACTATTTTTTTTTATTAATTACACCAATTCGAATTCAATATTCATGGTTAGAAGGGACAACGTCTGTCGAGTCAACTAGTTCAGTATATTAATTAAATTGGTTAAATTGTAAAATTTGTTAAATTATAGATGTATAAAATGTTAGGGTATAGTTCTTAGCTATTATTGTTTAGTTTAAATGACACGGTCATGTGTAATATTCACTATTTTTCAGAAAGAGTTTTTCAAAATATACTCGTGTTTGGCAAACCAAGACCATAGCTAAGCCAAGTAGCCAAGACATATTTTGACCCTGAATTATTTCTGTCTAGATATGAAATAAATTCATATGAGTAACACGTGCTTTCCGTTACATTACAATAAAACAGTATTTTTTTAAAAGCTCTTTATAGTTTTGCTTACGTTAACTGCTTGATAAATAGAGGTAGAGATGATAAACTATTAATGCTGACATGACAAATAACAACAACGTTATGTAAAGTTAGTACTATGTATCATCATAGATTATCGTAATTTTCATACTACAGAAGAATATTTTATATTTGGTATTTATATAATACTTTATATATACAAAATTATATTTCGTTTTAGATAATAAGTAAATAAATAAAACTAAGAAAAGAGGAAAAACATAATAAGTATATGTAAATGAAGTTACAGTAGATTAAGTATACGATGATTTTGTAGATTTTATAATTAAAAATATAGTTTATTTATAAAAACATTCGACCCTCGATATCTACATTTCAATATCTAACTATCGATATATTGATTAGTTATTAATATCGATTCTTTTATCTATCGATATTTTACCAAAAACCCTAATGTAGGTTTGCTTGTTTAAAGATTTTCAACTTGGTGGGTTTTATCTGGCGTGGTAGGAATTAAAATTGCCCTATATCCATATTACGAAGTCAAAGGCAATGCGGTAGGGCTTCCTCTAATGTTCGCCTGGCTAGCTACCACCTTAAAGTAAAAATTTGCCGCTAAATGACCTATAAGTGTGTTCCGGCAGTGGCACTTGAGAGCTAGTTCCTCCAGCAAGGTTAGTGTGTGCACCATCTTAGGCCACATCGCCCCTTAACATCTGGTGAGATTGTGATAATAACGCTAATCCTATAAAGTCTTTTAAATAAATCACGAGTTTTTTTTCAAGGTTTTTTATTTCAAGAAATGCTTCTTATTATACCTACATTTTATTATAACGATAATATTAGAACAACTGATTCCTTTATTAATTGAATAAATATAAATACGTATCGGTAGATTTATAATTGAACGTTGGTATCCCTAATGAAGGCCATACTGCCGCCTCAGTGGCGGCTCTTAAAGCCCCCGAGATAGCTCACACGAGGCAAGCTTTTGTCAATACCCTCGATGTTCAGTTTTATTACCCCAACAAATATCGTATTCAGAGTTATTTAGGTATTACTTATATACATTACTTTATATACGAGATACTAATCCTGATATTTTTTCATTAACCTACTAATTATCTTATGATTCGTTATAAAAAGAGACGTATCTTAAGGACACCCGATTGCAAAATGGGTGTTGTATTAAATAATAATGAATAAAAAATAAAGACTCCGTATAAATAATTAGACGAATCATAAAATATGGAAAAAAAGGAATAATGTTGGAAATAACTATTTTTGTTTATATGAATAAAAATGATATCTACCGGTTAATTTTTAAATATTTTAACATATTCTCAATGTGGACGGTAAGCTGAATCGATTGAAAAAACTTTTACTTTCCTAAGTAATCGGGAAATACCTCAAAGATCACTGCAAACAGATAGTGGTTTTTGATGTCACCTTTTTGCAGTGTTTCATTCTATTCTTATACAAATCAGAACGATAATGCGCGATAAGGAACTCCGTTTCAAAACAATACAATCCTCAACTCTGCCTCTCAACACGTTAAAACGCGACACGCGGCGTCTGTACATACTACCAACAGAGCTATCATCGCAATACCTATAGGTGTGTTCTATCAGTTGCACTTGAGAGCCAATCCTTCCACTAGGCTTAACAGTGAGATTGTGGCCATAACAAAAAAAATGAAGTAATTTTGTTGTACCGCTTTTGCTTCAAAACAGTATTATGGATCGTATTACAAACATTAAAAAAAGATTATTCAGAGGTAAGCTAAGTATAAAGACGCTGTTAAGGCCTTTCCTTCAAATGAACGCGATAAAAACGTGGGTTATACACTGTACAGTAAGTGCACTATGCAAGGCGGGACATTATAGCGACTTGCATTTGCCACTAAAAGCCACTTTATGTAACACATCAGGAACTTAACTAGATAAAGCGGTGGATATGTATTTATACTACATCTATAGCCACGGCCGGATTTAAGTGAAAAGAGACCCTAGGCCAGGAGCTCCCAGAGTGTGCGCTGTACAGTGTGATGCAGGGCGCCGTGACGCGATCCTCTTCACAATTCCCGTACTATTGTATTTATCTATTTCGACTGCCTAGATAGGTTATAGTGCCGTGACAAAATAATAAACATGAATGTGCGCCGCGAATTGCTAAATATGGAGAACCTTTGCCGTAGGATATTCCACTTATGAGGCCCTTTTACCTTTTTAGTTGATCTTAAATAATACATTTTTATATTTGTTTATTAGTTCCTGCAACTTACAATCCTATGTATCTTCGCGTGAAACTAATAATAACTTAATATTTTTTACCCGTTTTTGAAACTTTTTTCAATACAGTTTTGCTCCGGTTGGTGGGAGTTGCGTGTTAAATAGCCTAAAGTTTTCCTTAATGGTTACTCTATTAAATTAAAACACATTTTTTTGTAATCTCATTGGTAGTTTCTAACATTAGCGCGTTCAAACAAACTTTTTAATATTATTATACATATGCGTAAATTTCTTCTTATTTTCAGTCCACTATCGCTGTTTGTAAAATAGTGAGGTTTTAATTTTGCTAACAACTTGAATGTGCCCTACCTATTGATCTTGAGTCCCTACGTTAGCTTAAAGGGAAATCCGGCCCTATTTATAGCCCGTATTACCAAAGCTTAGAGATCTACAGCCGGTAAATTGACAGAAATAGATGGCGGTAGCATTATGGGACGATAAAAGGCTTGTGCAAATTCCATAAGCTAGTATATATTCGTTTGAGTCACTATGTCCTGTTGTCCAAATAAGATTTCATAGAAAGATCTAACTTTCTTTTACATTTCTCTTTCCTTAAAAACCTTACGTAACTATTATAAAAAATTGAATTAATAAATTGGTATAGGTATTTTCAAAATTGTCTTTAGAAACAGCATTTAATATTTAAGTATATATTATTTAAGCTAAAATTACTGCCGCTTGATGTATTTTTATAAAAGTCATTCGAAGAACCTTTTAAAGTGTGAATTTCTTTCGGCGCACTGAGCACTTCATTTTCTTTGTATTGAATGACACTGAGCTGAAACGCTCCGTTATGTGGCGCTCGTCCGGGTAAAATCGGCTCGACTCGACTAAGGAAGCGAGAGAGGTATATATAGTCAACACGTTACTGCTATACTCGCTTGGCGTCATATGAGAGAGCATGACGATAAGAATGTATCGTTCGTTCAATTTTGGAGATCCGAATTACTAGTGACCCGTTTAGATTAAGAAAATGACTCGCTTCTTTAGACCCGTTCAATCGAACGATAGGTTCAGTTCGGAACCGAATATCTAACTAGTATCGGGTTAGGAGTTCGATTTCAACCTCGGTCGTGAACGGACGTGTCTGTGAGCGCTCCTTGATTGTTCTCGAAACCGATCTCTGCGCGTTACTACGCCGGCTATTGTTCTTTGTACCATTGTGAAGTGTTATCGGCAATAATCCCTCTATTATTGCCGATAATCCAGTTTGTGGTACCGATAATTACTCCTTGTTAAATTCAATCTATTGTTTGTTTACCGTGTAAATACCACATTGTGAAAATCTCATAGTTATTATGTGAAATCTGTGTATTGTTTTGGTTACTGTGAAACAGTGTTGTAATTGAATTGCCGCCTCTGTAAGTACGCCGGACACCGGCCGTTAACAAAGGTAAAGCTTAATTACCCTTTAATCTTTTTTACAGGCCAGGACCCGGTTATGAAATTTATTTTTTAATTATATTTTCTCTTTTCTTTCTGTTACTGCACGTGCAACAGATTTGTACTTCAATGTCAGTTCGCCGAACTCGGGATAGCTCGTATAAGTTTTGCTAATCGCGCCCGCCTGCCCCTCAGGCAGGGAGGTTTTATATAGACTCCCATTTTTAACTTTCCCTGCTCCATACCCGCCACTAAAATGGCCAGCAGCCGTATCGATTTAATAAATAGTAGGCTCCGCGCTTTCATCGGTAAAGAGCACCCGGACCTGCTAAAAGAATTTCTGGCCACACAACTCCCACAAACACAACACGTGCGCATGCCCGCTGCCGCGATAAACGCCCCGACACGTGCCAGCCCAGCATCCCCAACACTTTCTCTGCGCTCGCGCTCCCGTTCCCGGTCACCAGTGATTCGTCCTTCGCAGACGCCTACTGTATCCGCAACATCAAAATCACGCCCCACATCGCCGTCAGCCGCCTCCGCTCCTACATCCACGCCTCGTCCTTTCGACGAGCTAATTTCGTTCGCCCCGTGTCCGGTACCCACAGCCAACTCTTTTTCGCCGCTCTCGAGCCCCGAAAATGAGACTGAAATGCAGGACCTCGAACCTGAGGCCCAAACTAATCCCGAGGCCGGCTTTACGCTTGTATGTAGGGCCAAACCTAAAAACAAAAGGGTGCTATCACCCGAGACAGTAGAAACCGCGTCCGTGAAAGCTAGACGCGACGAAAATTCTCGTGGCCCTCAGACACCCACGACGACCGCAATCCCTAAAAATCCAATCGGTACTACGCAATCGCAATCAAAAATACGCCCACCTCCCCCGATTACGATCAAGGACAAATCCAAATGGACTGTTATCTCCGGTCAACTAAACCGGCTAAAAATTTATTACACCAACGCACGGAGTACCCCTTCCGGGATCCAGGTCAAAGTCCCTACAACAGATGATTATAGAAAACTCACAACCTTCCTTAGAGAAGGGAAACATGAATTTTACACATACACTTTAGAAGAAGAGCGCCTTCTGCGCGTTGTCCTAAGACGCGTACCAAAGGAAATACCTGTCGAAGAGGTATTCGCGTCCATCAAAGCGCAAAACTTTCCCGTCCGAGAGGTACACCGCATGTACCACACCATTACTAAAAAACAATACGATATGGTCCTAGTAATCCTTGATCGTACTCGGGAAGGTAAGGAAATCTTTTCGTTAAGCTCAGTCTGCGACCTCTCTGGCGTCACAGTAGAAATCCCCCGAAAAAAACATATTCCAACACAATGCCACAATTGTCAGGCATACGGTCACTCAGCACGTAACTGTTACGTCAATGCACGTTGCGTAAAATGCTTAGAAAACCACTCCACTAAGGAGTGTACGCGTACCCGCGACTCTCCAAATCCACCGAGCTGCGTCAACTGCGGTAAGGACGGGCACCCCGCGAACTATCGCGGATGTGAACGTGCCCCACGCACGAGACATGCTCGCGTCCCTCAACGAGCACCGTCAGCGCACACCGCGGCAGCACGTCCCGCTCCGCCACCGCTTATGTCAACCCAGGCCTTCCCGAGCCTTTCCGGTCCTGTGCGAGTCACTCCTGCGCACACATCCGCACAAGCCTCATCTACCGCGTGGGCCGCCAAATCGCAACCTGCGAAAGCTAAACCCGCAAGTTCCACCGCATCCGCATCGTCATCCGCCTTCCAAGGCCTCGATTGGCTCGCAGGCCTTCTCAAGGAACACCTTGTCGACGACCTCATCGCGTTTGACGATATGATAAGTTCAAGTCGCGATTTCGACCGCCTCAAGGCCATTAAGGCCTTCCCTGACATCGCGCGCTCCATGCAACGCTTCATTCGCGCTTCTCCGTAATTAGTTTTTTCAATGGAGGATAGAATTAGACCCCGTGGCCTTTCTTTATCCTTTTTTAACGCACGTAACTTAAAACCCCAAAGAGACTTAGTCGCTAGCTTCCTTAAGGAGCGGCAAATAGACGTGTTTCTCATACAAGAGACACTTCTTAAACCGAGCGTTGGTAATCCCGCGATTGCAAACTACAAGATAGTAAGAAATGATCGTACCGGCGTAAGAGGCGGCGGCACGCTCATATACTATAGAAAGTCACTATATTGCATGCCAATAGATCCTCCCGAACTCACCAACTTAGAAGTGTCGGTGTGTAGAGTGGGCATGACCGGTCATCCCACTATCCTTATTGTTTCCGCATACCTTTCACCTAACAAAACTCTCCTTCAGACGGATCTGGAGACGCTTTTCGCACTCGGTGACTCTGTTATAGTGGCTGGCGATCTAAATAGCGGGCACATTCAATACAACAACCCGCGTACTACCACTAATGGTAGGACACTATACTGGCTAGAAAATGCGCTTACCTTTGATGTAATTGCTCCTTCAGAGCCAACTCATTATCAAGCTAACTGCCGCCCTTCAGTTTTAGACATAGCTATTTTAAAAGGGATCGCGCTTCAGGTGCGGCACATCGAAGTTGTACACGAACTAGATTCCGACCACCGTCCAGTAATTCTGCAACTAGGCCACCCGAGTGACAACACACCCGCTTCAGTCAAAGTAGCTGACTATTCAAAGCTCAGACACTATCTCTCAAATAATCTCTCCTCTCCTCACCTAGATAGGATCCCCGACGAGATAAAGTCTGTGACCGATGCCGATGTGGCGATTGACTCCCTGGTCGGTCACCTCCAGAACGCCATCAGGGAAACCTCAAAAGAGGTAAGGTCGGCAAACGATCGCCGCTTCATACTTCCTGATGACATTCGAAGACTGATCACGGAGAAAAACGCCGCGACTCGCGCTCACGATTCTTATCCGACGGAGGAAAATCGCGTACGTCTACGTAACCTACAAAGAACAGTTAAATCCCGTATCTCTGAACTACGCGGTCAAAGATGGCACAGCCTCTTAGAGGAAATCAAACCGTCTCATCTCGCCTTTTGGGACCTCGTTCGTAAACAGAAGAGCAGCTATTCGTCTGCGATGCCTCCGTTAGATAGAGGCCCTGGCAATCCACCCGCCTTCGAAAGTATAGACAAGGCAGAGTATCTCGCTGCTACTCTCGAACAACAGTGTTCTCCCAATCCCTATGAATACCATACCATTGATCCCGAACACGTCGGGAGGGTCGATCGAACAATTAAATCAATAAGAGAGACCCTCCCAATCGAAAACTTAGAGCCGGTTACAACTGACGAAGTCCTCGCTATCATAAAAGCCCTTAAGCCAAGGAAAGCCCCCGGGCCCGACGGAATCAGGAACGAAGCCCTCAAACTTCTTCCTGATAAACTCATAGCCCTTCTGGTCTGCATCTTCAATGCGGCCATAACTCACTGCCATTTTCCAGCCGCTTGGAAAAAGGCAACGGTAATAGGTATCCTTAAACCCGGGAAAAGGGCAGCCCATCCAGAAAGCTACCGCCCAATAAGCCTCCTCAATACTATAGGTAAAATATACGAGCGGCTTCTGTTGAACCGCCAACAAGCCTTTGTCTCTGACAAATGTCTCTTACCATACGAGCAATTCGGCTTCCGACCGAAGCACTCGTGCACCCACCAAGTGCTCCGCCTCACGGAGCATATTCTCTCCAATTTCACGGAGCTACGCCGTCCCAGGCGCACGCTTGCTGTATTTTTCGACATATCCAAAGCCTTCGATAAGGTCTGGCATGAAGGCCTTATTTATAAACTCAACCTCTTTCAAGTTCCGGACATACTAGTCCGCATAATCCTTGCTTATTTATCGGACCGCTCCTTCTGCTATAAAGCGGACGGAGCCCTATCCTCGCCTCACCCAATACGCTCAGGAGTCCCGCAAGGCTCCATCCTAGCGCCTTGCCTCTTCAACTTGTTCGTTAGCGATATCCCCGAATTCCCCGACGTCGCAGTAGGCTCCTACGCAGACGACACAGTCATCTTCAGCTCGGCCAGGAATAGGAGTCACGTATACCACCGCGTCCAAAGAGCCGTCTCTATGTTTGGGTCCTGGTGCCTCAAATGGCGCATAGGAATAAACCCAGAAAAAAGTGCGGCTATCATGTTCGATCCTCACGCGAGGAGAGATATAAAAAAGACATTACACCTATTCGACGCCAATATTCCCTGGGCTAATGAAACTAAATATCTTGGTGTAGTTTTAGATAGGCGCCTAACCTTCAACAAACATATAGATTACGTTCAGAAAAAAGCCTCCACGGCTTTGGTTCTGCTACGCAATCTCACCTCCTCTAAGAGCAAAATGGCACTCAGACATAAGCTCACAATATACAAAGTATGCATCCGTCCCATACTTACTTACAGTTGCCCCGTATTCGCTCACGCTTCACGCACCACCCTTCGCAAACTACAAGTATTGCGAAATAGATTCATGCGCATAGCCGTCCAAGCCCCGTTTTACGTCCGTAATGTAGATCTCCATAGAGACATGGACCTTCCGTCCATGTATGCATATATTAAAGACATTACAAAGAAATTTTTCGCAAATGCCGAACTTCATCCTAACCCCAAAATAGTACACGCAGTTAGCTACACTTCCAATCCGCATGCCAAAGGCTTTGCTCGCCGGCCACGTAACTGCTTCTCCGACGCCGTCGATAAAATAACGAGATTAAACGCGCTTCTCCCTGCCGTCTCCACCAATCGCACGTGTCCGCGCACACGTCCGCGTAACCGCCGTCCTCGCCGCCGAGGCCGAGCGGATAATTTCGCTCCCGCACACCCGCCGCGGCCTCCTTCCGCAGACGCCTGAGCCTAGGTTCGATCCTCCGGACAGGAGCCCTCGAGTGACTGCTCACGCGATACAGTGACACTCTACATCACTGAGATTACATCAACACACCGCATACCATTCGTGCACACTCACACGTTAAGTACACGGTTCTGTAAGGGACTACCCTCGCGGCCCTTGAGCTGCTTACCTGATAAGGTCGTAGTTAGTATCATTAATTTAGTAATAAAGAACCTGTTGGTTAGTCAGGATCATGAATCTTTTTCATTTACCGGCAGCAGCCCTAGCCGAGGTTCGGCCGTCCTGGCACCCTTGTGCCTGCTGCCTCGGGGCTGAGTGCCCTCAGCACTCGCCCCCAAAAGTCCGGTGAAGCTGTCAAAGCCCTTGGGGATAACAGCGTAAGTCAGGCCGAAAAAAAAAAAAAAAAAAAAAAAGTATCGGGTTACGCATCGAACGAACGAACGAAATGAAACGAGAACGTTAACGCGGGCGGTTTGCTAAGTCAAACGAACGAACGAATCATTTTCGTCGCAGTAACCCGTCCGTTCTCGCGGTTTTTGAGACCCAGTTCATCTGATTGGTTCGATACATATCTGCATAACGCATTAGTCGCAATCAGTATCGAGATAGACACTGTACTTGTCGTCCCAATATATATTTTTATTACGTTATCCTCATATTTCGCTGCTTCTCTTTGATGAAGTTTTGACTTCTGTCATGTGATCAGCAGATACCGTTTTTTTACGAGAAAATCTAATTACATTTACGATTTAAATAAATATGACTTTTTTATACTTTACGATTTTTTTAATAGTAATATGGCCACAATCTCACCTGATGTTAAGTGACGATGTGGCCCAAGATAGTGAGCATACTAAGCCTATTAGAAGTAATGACTGTCAAGTGCAACGCCAGAGCACACCTATAAGTATTTGGCGGATTTTTTCAACTCGAGGGCGGTAGATAGCCAAGCGGGCAGTAGAAAAACCCTACACTATGGTTTTATTACAATGTTTTCTTTCACCGAAAGCACAAACTCATTGCAGGTGGTTTCGAACTCACTAATTGTGTAAGGACACATCTTCTACTGAGCTATTATCGCTTCAAAATTATAAGTTTAAACAAATGTTAATATTGGGATATTTTGAATCCTTTATAAACATCATAAACCGGTGTAAATAAATTTATAAGAGTAATACAGTACTCGTATAATAATGCAGATAAATAAATTATTAACACACGTACATAACAAGCGTTTTATTAAGCCGTGACGTTGGCGGCTGATGCTTCCGCGTCATAAACTCGCGGTAATTATCCTAAATAAACTCTGATATAGGCCGTAAAACAGCCCTTTCGCCTGTGAATTTGTTATTACTTCGATTCATATGTCAGTCGCCTCTAAACGCATACGTTTATTACCACTGACAATTTTCACGTAGCAATACTGCTGCATAATAAATACTCACAATCTCATATCTTGTATTTATAATTATTTATATTAATATCACTAATTGACCCGGTGAACCTCGTATCACCTATAATGGAAGTTCTTTATACTGGCTAATAAATTGGTTTGACCGATTTTTATATTTTTGTTTACATTTTCATTAGCTATAACAATACTTATCAATCATCCAACTTCAATTTGTTAAGATCAATAGAACTAGGTTATATCTAATATCGTTTTCATTTCTTTTGGTTATTGAGTGAAACTTGTTTATAACTCCAATTAATTAAATGTATTTTAGTTATGTAAAATTTAAATATAGTTAATATAATGCTTATTGATATACTATGTTTTTTGTTTCTTTTTGTGTTGCGTAAATATACATAGTTTTTATCCAACGCAAGAACACACGATATCAGTTCGTCTGTTCACGAGCTGGAAAACTCCAAGTTGAGTACGCAAACTTTCAACGATCGGTTTTGTTATTTGTTAATTGACTACGCATTATACAGTCGTAAGGGAAATTTTGATGATTGCTTAAAATCGAATGGCAATTGCGTTGGAATCAGGCGAAATTAAGACAAGCTCTCCTTTATATTTTCCCTTGATCGTTGCTTCTAGGACGTTATTCATTAGGCTTTTTTACAGCCAGTCTCGTTACATTGCATAGTCGTGTTAGTAGTGTTGGCTGATATGGAGATATTTCGTCATTTGCATTTGTTACAGCGAAAATGACCATATAACTGCCTTTTTTACTTATTTGTATTTCTATTTTATTGTCTTGACGGCGTTAAAGTATTCCACATTGATGTGACTTTCATAAGCTTTAGACTTTATTGGGGAGTACGGCATAATTCAACTATTGCTTACATGAACATATTGTTTTTTAACTTCACTATTATTGTCTGATTGCCTGCATTGGGTATCATCATTAATTGTCATAGATATAGATGAAGCGAAAAAGTTTGATTGTTTGAAAGCGCTTATCTTAGGAACTACAAGACGGTTTTTTTGTATTTGTTAGAGCAGTCATTAAGGGGACGAATAGAAGCAAAGTTTCAATTATAAAAATTTACAAGACGGGCAAAAATGCTTAAAGAAAATTTTAGTTCGAAACGAAGTCGCGATAACAACTAGTATGTTAAAAATTATTACAGTAAATTAGGTTAACCTCACAAGTATCACAAAAGATGAAGCGGTGACGGTTCAGTTGGTAGTGTGTACGGACTCCTCGTCAGTGGACCTGAGGTCGAATCTTTGTAAGAGCCTGAGCTTACGGTGTATGAAAACACCGTAATGGAAGCATAGCATGGTGTTATGGCTTTTTCTAATGCCCAACTGGCTAGCTACCACTCTCAAGTTATTTTCACTCTTTATTGATAAGACAGAGTTGGTGGTGAAATTTTTCTATATAGTGTAGTATCTCTTAATGCAATTAATTTAATGTTAATCGGTTCATTTCATTTTTGCACTGTGCACAAATTAATTGAATTGTGGATTAGCAGTGCTCAAAATTCTATCATAAGTGGGAATAAATTAGCTGTTTCCACAAAGTTTTTTTTTACGATAACATTCAAACATGAGTTTTATTGGTTACAATAACTAAGCTAAAATGAAGACTAATTAGAAATTCGGTTATATAAATGTATATCCTATCTTAATAATATAAATGCGAAACTGAGTTTCTTTGTTTGTTACGCTTTCACAGTTAAACCGCTGAATTGATTATGATGATTTTTGGTATAGAGATAGTTGAGACCCTGAAGACAGTGTAGGCTACTTTTCCTCGCGAAAAAATTTTAGGAAATGGGGTAAAGATAGGAATACACTTTGTAAGAAACTTTTTATTGCGTTATCTGATTTGCTTTAAACTTTAGAGAATAATTGCTTATAATTTAATCAATATAAACGCGAACGAGGCCGCGGGTAGAAATAGCTGAACCTTTTTAAATGTAATAATTATTTTATAGGAAAATATACTGTACTAGAATATTGTATTTTGACTGTAATATAAGTACTAGGATTTTAGTTGGAATATAATTAATAGTTAAATATTGTTTCTTTGGTAAGCAAATCACTTAAAAATGTTTGGACCGACTTATCCAAAAACTCTTTAATATTTATAAAAAAAGGAAAACGTGAAATGTGGATATTTCTATAAAAAAACAATAAAAATTAAATTTAAATTCAATTAATGGTTTCTGTATGAATCTAAGTGAATAAATCTAACACACGTTCCAAGTAATAAAAATACATTATTATTTTTGTTTTGATCAATTTGATCCTAAAGCTATTTTCATGAAAGAAAGATGAACAACGTCTTTGTCAAAATTGGAGGAAACAAAAGACATCTGAAATGCATAAACCATATTACAACAAGAACTATACGTTATAAAGGGTAATAATGTTCGGAGAATTTGTTATTACATGTAACTATGTGACTAGCCCGTTGACCTGCGAGCAATGATCCGTGTTTATTGTTATGTCTGGCCCGTACAGTATCGATAAGGTTTATTATTGATATTATAGCTGTACATATTACATACCAATTCTATGAGTAAGAGAAGTTAATTTTTATTGTGCTATAGCTGTGCCCGCGACTACGTTTGCGTGGAACTAACAATTATTTATTGATTTTTGCCAGTGTAGTAACTTTTTTCGGTACAGCTTTGCCCCTATTGGTGATAGCGTGATGTTAAAAAGCTTCCAACCTTCCTCAGTGATTAGTCTATCAAATACAAAAATTATATTTGAAATCTAACTGGTTGTTACTAAGATTAGCGCTTTCAAACTACCAAACAAACTTTTCTGCTTTGTAAAATTATTTAGCTATTACCCTCGTTTTCGTTCGCGGTAATATTCAATTTTATCAAAAAAATCGGATGCTGCAATAAAAAGTTTCTTATGTCCTTCCCTTTACCCCATTTCTAATAAGTTTTCGCTAGAAAATGCAGCCTGTCAACGTGTCCTAGGTCGCGTCTATATACTGATTTTTTTCATAATCGATTCAGCGGTTCAAGCGTGAAAGAGTAACAAAGAAACAAACAAACTCACTTTTGCATTTGTAATATTTATACGTATTATGTATTACTAGCTTATACGTGTGGTTTCGCTCGCGTTAATATCGATTTTGTCAAATAAATCGAATGACGCAATAAAAAGTTATATAATAAGTTTATCCCTCTATTTCCCAACTTCATATAAAGATTTGGCAAGAAAAGGTAGCCTTAGCTCCCGGGTCTCATCAATGTCTGTACCAAAATTCATCAGAATTTATCCAGCGTAAAAAACAAACAAACACACTTTCGCATTTATAATATTAGTATGATTTTATTGTTGATATTGTTAAATTATTAAATGTTATTAATTACTAACCAAGAAGAAGGACTCATACAGAAAGCGGTATATAGAACTTATGTATTAAGAATAATTGGAGGTTAACTCCCGGGTGTCACAAGCTCGCGTGTTCATCGATCGCAAATCGCCTATGTATACTAAACAACGAAATACATAATTAACATTATAAAATTCGTTCGGCCTCAGTACGCTTCCTCAATTATTATTATAATACGAACTGTGCCCGCGACATCCTTCGCATGGAACTAAAGTGTTTTATTTATTCATTTTCGCCCGATTTTGTAACATTTTTCAATACAGCTTTGCTTCTATTAGTGATAGCGTGGTTTGAAATAGCCTAAAGCCTTCCTCAATGATAGCTCTGAAAACAAAAATTATTTTTGAAAAGCGGCTGGTAATTTAGCGAGTTCAAACAAACAAACATTTTTGCTACTTTATAATATTAATAAAGATATATGTATTCTTCGTATGAAAACAAGTAATTACTTATTACAAACTATTACAGAATAACTTAAGTTATTAAAACACATTATTCTAACTAATGTTAACAGGTATATGGGTACATATATAGGAATGTATGTTTGTTTGTTAAGTTTGAAGTTTTAACTATTCAATCGATCTTTATGAAATTTTGCATGCATGTTGTCAGGGACACAGTTTTCTTTAAAGTTGTGAGATCTTTATATGGAAAAGAAACTACTATTTCCCGAGGATACAAAAATATCTTTTAGTACCATCTGAACAAAGTGACAGACATAGTTAACATGTAAAAAAATTGTAATTGAGGCAAATATGTGCTTTTTATTAATATATTTATAATTTAATATACTTTAATATCGATATAAAGACTAAAAATATTTTGTTATTACTTTTTGATCATTGTCTACTTGTGGGCGTATTTTTCCACTCCAGACACAGATTATGACGAAATCCGACACAGTGAAAACTAATACTATGAATTAATTATTTTGATACTTCTTATCTCATCCAACAACTGTTGTTAATATAACAAGTTCGCGTGGAACTAATTATTATTTATAATTTTCACTCGTTTCTGTAACTTTCTCCAATACAGCTTTGCTTTTATTAGTGTTAGCGTGATATTTATTAGCCTAAAACCTTCTCCAATGATTGCAAACAAAAATAATTTAAACTATAAAAAAACACTAAAAAAAAAACCGACTGGTAATTCCAAAAATTAGCGCTCTGAAACAAACTAATAAACTTTTCCACTTTATAATATTAATATACACATAATTACATTGTACCATTATTACCTAATTTGCATTACTTTTATACAAACAATAAAAGTAATCAAGGAATATTTGATTGTTAAGTATGCAGGTAAGTTAAGAACGACATGGCATTTACGATAACATAATGTTTGGTTAATGACTACCGAATAAACAATAAAAATAATAATCTAACAGAAATACACATTTTGTTTTATTAACATGGTGTAAAAATCCATTTACGGACTTCGTCATCGTAATGCGTGAACGCACTATCCGGAAATTTTGGTTAACATCCAATAATTATTGTACATGTTGGTACTCTAAATTCAAGATCCTTTCAATCTTTAATCCTAAGCGTGGATGTACATCCATTTTGGACATTATCAGCCAATAATAGCTATATTTGTAGACATCTATACATATAATAAGAATGTAAATTATTCGTGTCTGTACTCTTTCGATTTATGAGAAAAAAAAAATTGCAAGTGACTAATAATAAATAATAAAATACAATTACATCTTTTTTAGAAATGTCTGTCTATCATTTTGTTTGTTACTACTGAAGTACAATGTTTTTATATAATGTCACCAATTAAATTATAAAGGCTTATAAATCCTCGAAGAACTGGTCTTATATAAAAAGGTTGTTACGAAATAGAAGAGTTTATAATAAAATTTTATCTGATCTAGAGTGTTGGGAGTCATGAGTCCTATGCCCCTCTGATAAATACACATGTGGTAGATAGGTGTGCGGTAATACCGCAATTGGCTGTTTCCTAGAGGCGCGACTGGCATTGCGTGTTCACATAACTATTACAGCACGAACCACCGCGTAATGAGCTTAGCCTGATATAAATAAACTTTACTATTCCAGCGTACTCTTTGATGTAACAAGACCTAATATATGCCGTTTTAACATAATAAAATAGTGGTGAGTAAAAACAATATAGTGATTAATTTGTTTAATACTATGACTGTTTTTAGGAATGTTATGGGATTTCGATTATGGATTTAGATGTCATACCTGAAATATATTTAATCAGTTTTCTTGTTGATACGAATATGAAATTTATAAAACTTTCAAAAATAACATACATAAAGACCTCTTTATTATCTACTAGATTTTACGTGCGGCTTCGCTCGCGTTAATTTCGATTTTGACTCAGCGGTGAGGCGTAACAAACAAACAAACTCACATTCGCATTTATAATATTAGTATTATATTAGTTGTATGGATACAAATAAATAAAACGGATTTTTTATTTATAATATCCAAATAACAGTTTTATACTGAATACTTTATATACAGTACTTGTCTTAAAAAGTAAATAATTGTTTGTCTGTTTCTTCCAGCTAATCTCTGAAACGGCGGGACCGATTTTGACGGAACTTTTGAATATTATAAGGAATAACTAACCTTGCTTTTATAAAAAAAAAATTGGATTGTATAAAAAAAAAAATTGTTTCATGCGAACGGAGTCGCAGGTACAGATAGTATTATATGTCTAAGTTATTTAGTTCTAGTTATCTAAGTTATAAGTTATGTTTGTATGTTGATTTGTTCTATGATTTTTACATGATGGCATATAGCGAACATAAAATGTTTTTGGGATATACACATAAGAATATTATACAAAAAATATTGATTTAAAATCAACCATCATCGGGTTACGAGATTTATTCGCAACTTGTCAAATTAAATTTCATTATGTTAACATGCTATTTATAATAATAAATAAGGCACAATGGACACAAACTGTTTCCTGCTTACGGAATAGCGTGTTCGGGTATTGCGTGAGCGACATTTCAGACAGTGTTGTTGTAGTATCGACTTATATGCGATTAGGGCGTACCGTGGTCGATAAGTTACTAATTTAACAATAGTATTTAAATTCAATAATTATATTTCTAAAAAATAACTTAATACCTATCACCATACTTGCTGAGGGCTGTGGCAAATTCATTAGACGGGATCCCAGTAAAAAGTCCCCTTGTAATTTAATTAAACAAATTTTTGAAGTTGTTACCCATCAGTATTACTAATATTGTGCGCAACGTAATTAAATTTGTAATAAATAAAAAAAAATATCGGTATCACGTATTTGTAATAAATTAACAATTTAAACTTAACAAGATATATATTGATAGAGTCGTTTTTCCGTGCTTTTCTATAGCAAAAGTATCAACACCATCATTAAAGTTTAAAACCGGGTTATAGAATTTTCAATACACGGATTAGCTAAAGGGATGCATTCTAAATTGATCCTTTGCATACGGTCTTTAATTATCTGTAAGTTTAATTGGTTTTCGTATTTTTATAACTTTATAATCGATTTAGTGTTTACTAAATTTTATTAAAAATGTTAGGTTACTTATGAGCTCAAGGCCTCTTGAGCCCGGGGGCTCGTGAGACCTTGTCAGCTCTGGCACGCTATAGTTATGCCACTGCCTATGACGATAAATCCATTGACATTTCTGAAGTGAAAGTTTCTTTACTTCTACCTGTCACCACGGCATTAACATATTTTTAATACAATTAGCGTCGATATCACGAATAAGGAGACCATTTGTATTTTGAGTAATTAATCGACATGATGTCAATGACTATTTTTTACCGTCACACTCCTCACTATCGGCAAAGAATTTATCTTTCCACAGTAAATTTTTACCCTCAATGAAAACATCATAAATACGCTGTTATGATTTTAAAGAGAGGTAGTTTCCAATCTGTATTACTTCCGTCGTAGGAGTTTAATGATTTATCGATACCAATTATTTTACTTCTTCGTGGTGACACAAACTGTTTTTAAGAAACACGTCCGTGTTGTATTGATAAGATTAGGTAGTCAGTGGAGTTGGAACCACGACTGACTGGTACGTCGGACGTCGGACAAATTATTCGCGAAGGTTCTTTTCATCCGCCCCAATACAAGTCTATAGTAAAAACTAAAGTAACATACATAACACTATTATCGTTAAAATGACGTATAAATTTCATCGATATTTTAATCACGTTCAACGTGGCGCATCTCTAGCACACGTACAAATGTCAGGGGTGGGAACCGAAGTTTATTTTAGTGCAAAATGGAATTTCGTTTCGAAAGAGCTTTTCGCGTTAGGTTTGCTTCCGCTGTCAAATAGTTAATTAGCAACTTAGTTGGAAGCGAAGTTTTGTTGTGTTCACTATAAAGTTAGTTTAACTTATACCACTTATAACTTTGTAAAGTGTTTTCACTGACATTACGTTTCAAGTTTTCTTTAATGTCTAGTGTTCTTAAAATAATTGTAAATTTATTAAAAATTCCATTACTATATACATTAAATTTAGTCTTAATTAGAGGACGTAAAAGGAGTTTTGGCGGAACGTAAAGTTATCATAATGTAGTTAAGAAGTTGTTAAACTTCTTACAGTAGGGCTTTGAAATTCTGACCCGTAACCTTTTTGTGTGACGCTCGTTCGGGTGAAGGCAACTCGAGTAGAATTACCAGATCCGAAAATAAGCTTGCAGCTGCCAGAACACATCTATAGGCATTTAGCGGCAGATTTTTAACTTGAGAACATTATTGAACATTAGAAAAAAGAAAGCCTTATTACCATGCAAAGTAGTAGTGGTGGTGGTAGTTTTCGCCAGACCTTACATGGCACGTGGTACGGTCTGTATTATTATTATAATGCGGCTTTGTATGTGTAGGTGGAGAACCCTCATCTCCAGCTCCCATTGCGTGCGCTGAGGGCATTAATCTATACATACCAGTGCCCCGTAGCCGGGGAAACTGTGCACGACTATCTCGTCTAGCTGACGATGCTTCGTGTCCTCTCTAGTTTAGACGGAGTCAAAATTTGCGTTAATACGGTAATATAGTTTAGTTAAGGTGCAGTGTTACATAAATTTAAGATTCGGTTATATTTAAGATGCGGTCATACGTTAGACTTAAGATGCGGTTATACATTAAACTTAAGATTCGGTTATAGGTTACATTTATAAGATGCGGTCATACGTTAGATTTAAGATTCGGTCTCATACGTTAGATTTAAGATGCGGTCTCATACGCTATAGATTTGGGATGCGGTCATACGTTAGATTTAAAATGTGATTTCATGCGTTAGATTTAAGATGCGGTCTTATACGTTATAGATTTAAGATGCCGTCATACGTTAGATTTAAAGATGCGTTAAATATTGTTAATAATTTTTAAGTTCGAACTATTGTATTTACATATAAAAAGAGCGATTCCTGGAGAGTTTCTTTCGCCGTTTCTTCTCGTCCAGAACGCATGTTGTTTCCGAAACGATAGTAGTGTTTTATAAGATTTGAATTGACTTTTGGTTCAATTTTGTAGTTTAAACAAATTAACAACTTAAATAGTAAGTTTTATTTAGAGTGTAAATCTTTATATACGGTTATTTAAAAATCACTATGCAAACTAAAAAAAGGCTGCACGTTGAATTATTTCAAAAGTAAAACTGTTTTTATCAATGTTTTTCCTTTCACACTCGATACTCTTGAACTTTTAGACAGGCAAAACGTGATGCAGTGATTATCAATTTCACAGTTAGTACTATATTATATATTGGATAAAATTGATAAAATATTTTTTGAACTATTTATAGCCCTCTTGTTAAGCTTAACCTCATCTATAACGGTTCTCCGTTGAGCTCCGATTCAACAAAGGTTGTAAATCTTCGATCGATCCACACGTCACACGGTTCGGTGTAATACAGTTTTTCTCATAAGAAAAGCGAACTTGTTGAGAGGCATTGAACGTACTCTATTCACGATAACAACGAGAGATCGGTTTACAGTCACCAAAATCATGATAAATTACGAGGCGGCTCGCTTTGTAGGGTTTTATACCAAATTGCCTTTCTCACTTGACCGTTCGATTTCAGTTTAGGGTGACGTTTAGTTGTGAATTTTATATAATCTGATCTAATGTTAAAAATTAATCCTCTTAAAATAATGTGTTGCTAACGGCCGTTTTCAATAACGTACCTACGGTTTGAGATGGTATTCTATCCTGGACAGACAGATCGTTGTGATCTATAGCTCCAATGTATTTTCACATTCGAGGGCACCCTCACGTATAAATTTCGTGTCATGATGTTTGTTCACGATGAACTCTTAAACTACAGAACCGATTTTATTCAAATTTTGCACACTGTTTGCAGTTTGTTCCAACTTGACAGTTAGAATACTTTTTATCTTGATAAGTGATCAAATCGCCATAGATGACGCTGTAGTCGATGTGATTGACTACTCGAAAAAGGCAGAACAAGGTTTTTTTATAGTTAGGGTTTAGCGTAATGGTCATTATGTCACCTGATCTTAAGTGACAATACGGCCCAAGTCGTGGTTGCTAGGCAGGCGGGCATTAGAAAAAGCCCTACCACTATTCTATGGTTTCCTCACGATGTTTTCGTTCAGCGAAAGTTCAAGCTCACTGTAGGTGAATTCGATCTCACGTCCCTTGACGCGGAGTCCGTACACACTATCACTTGGCCATCATCGCTTCAAAAGGTCTGTCAGGTCAGCTAGTTGCTACATATAAAACCATCAAACATTCTTAAATTGCTAGCTGACCCGGTGAACATCGTATCACCTATAATAATTGTTCTTCAATCTCGCTAATACTCAAATACATTTCCAACCTATCTATGAACTTCGTTCAATAATATCGATATAACTGGCTATATCTAATATTGTATCTGTTTTTAATTTCATTTGTTTATTTAATGAATCTTGTTAATAACTACAATTAAGTAAATTTCTTCTTAAATTTAATTATAATTAATATGATGCTTATTGATTAATTATGTTTTTTGTTTCTTTTTGTGTTACTTATTTACATTTCTATTTCATTAACTTGACGACGTTAAAGTATTCCACATTGATCTGACCCTCATAAGCCTTGAAGTATTGTAGAGAGTATGACACAATCCAACTACTGCGTACATGAACATCTTGTCTTTTAACTTCACCTTCACTATTTGTGTTTCTCCTCCTGCCCAGTCAAATTTGCTAGGAGCCTGCTAGTGCAGCGTTAGAGAGTCGCTCTAATTTAGAACTTACTGCTGTCTTAGACATACCAAGATCTTGTAGTAGGTTATATAGATTTTGAAGGTATACCTCTCGGTCCATCTTCGACCGCGTATAAAATAATAGCCGTTCCTGATCAGGTTATTTAGTAACTCGTATTACTTACTTTATATTTTCTTTATAGTGTTGTCTTCTGGTATATTTGTTCGCCACAGAGCAGTGAGATCAATCAATGAAATCAATTTCACCTGGCAATATTTTGTCAAATGTGCATAATAAAATGTGCACGTGTTGAAGACTACATTTTTACCAGTCAACAGAGTACATTCAGCAAAATCTACTTTTTTTAGCAAATTGTGATATGGTAGTCCAGGCAATTCCAGTTAATTTAAAAATTCTGTGGAATAGTTCACTACGTCATTCTGGTGGATAACTGTGTCGACTGATTTAAAGAATAATAATTGATCTCGAAAAATATTTTTAATAGGCGCATTAGGATTGACAATTATATTTTCCGAATTGTAGCGATTATTTACCTCGTCATGAAATTGTCCTTTACAATATAAGTTGCGGCAAATTACGTCTTTTGGATACAATTATTGTATTAATTAATGTTGGCCAAGAAATGATTAGAATTACATCCCATATCATAAACTAATAAGCGTGATGATAATAATAGATAGATAGTAATAGATTTGGCAGTGGGACTAATTGTGGTAATTTTACTTTTCAACTTGCACAAGACAATCCGAGCTCATTTTATTGTCAGTAACTCTCGAACGCAATACGGACATACCAATACGACTATTCTCAATATCTGTCGCACGCTGGTCATCAGCTCGGTTAACACGTAAAATGACTCGTCGCACATTTGAAATAATAAAACTAACTCCTTTACCCGTTATTACATAGAATGAAAATAAAACTAATGTACCACTCCATGCCAATGGCGAAATATAACGCCATTTTGTAAGATGTACAAAGATATGATTATAAATTTTTTTGTAACTAATTAGTTTGTATTTGTTATGGTTTTCTTAATTTTTAGGTTTTCGACAATCTTTTATATTTTTAATATTTATTTCCATACAAACCTCTTAGAATGTATTACAACACTTTAAAAACATATACGAATGAAATTGCTAAGTCGTTTGTGAGTTTAGAGAGACTAACTAACGGCAATTCGTTTTTATATATACATAGATTCCTATCTTCTACCTCATTCACTCACTCACTTTTCATATTATGAGATTTGAAAAATGATTTGCAAAGCAGTCATGAGGTCTGCCGACGGAAGTGAAAACTTAAAACTATAAACAAACAGTTATTATTTTTGGATATCTAAATTAATTGCTTGGTATTAAATTAAAACTTTTTACAACGCAATAACTTATACTAATAGGAACAGATATAGTGTTATCGTTGAGACGTCACGTGACCATGTCGATAACGACTTACATGAATTTACTTCATATCCAAACCTTTCTATAGAAGTTTTCACTTCAAAAATGTTCGGTATTTTTTCTTTTATACAAACCATGTTCTGTCAATTACCAACATGTAAAAAAAGAGTTATCCGATTTGGTGCAGTCGTTCGGAAGTTATGCGCCTACATACATTTTGGCGATTCATATTTTATATTTACAAATTTTATAATGTTTCACTCATCTTCTTCAATTTTTTCTTTCATATGAAACTTCTCCTGACACAACAAAAAAAAAAGAATTAGCGAAATCTTTCCACCCGTTTACGCGTGATGCAATGACCGAGAGAAATAGAGATTCATTTTTATATATATAGATTACATGAGGCTCGTATGTATTTTTCAAATATTTAAAGATTCGGTAGACGTCTCATATTTTCAGCATTTGTTGATTCAGTGCCATCTATCAGCTAACTTCGTAGTTTTTTTTTCATATCATATTTATTTGTAAATATATTTAATTAAAGATCCGTCAGTTGTCCCTTTTTTCAGCATTTATAATGTGTGTCTATCTGCTAATTATGAAGTTTGTTAATAATACTTACCTGTAGAAAAAATAAAACTGTATTGGTAGAATAATGCAAATACACAATGGTAGAAAAAATAGAAATAAGCAATTATTCACTGGTATATGTTCGAAAATAGCTTATGTTTTAGCAATAAAACAAAAAATATTTTATCCAAATTCGTGCAGCGGTTCGTTTAGATAAAATTTTTAACTTTTATCTCCTATCCCGTAGGAACCCAATCGTTTTATAGAACAAAAAGTATCCTAAATGTTGATCCGTAAAATCAGCTACCACCTTGACAAATTTTATTGAAATCTATTCAGTAATTTCTGAGTTATACGCGTTCAACGGGACAGACAAACAAACAGACAGACAAAATTTCTAAAAAATATATTTTTGTCCTCTGTATCGATATCAAAGTAAATTCCAATTATAATGTAAAAAAAATTTGAATGCACAGATTTTCTACTATTTAGAGTTTTATTATATGTATAAATAAGAGAAATATAATGTTATTTGTTACAAAACAATTCTGAACAGTTTTATTAAAACTTCCATCTTGTTAATTTGGTCGCGCCAAACTGTAGTCTATAGTTATGTTAAACTGCGCGCAACACAGATTTGCGTGTCTGAGGGTCAGTACAGGGCTTGAGTGGTCATTTTAATAAATTTTATCCAATTACACCAGCTGAGGTAGACACCGTGTTTCTACAAACGAGTAACGAAACAATAACGAGCAGTTTGAGCTATTTACAATATGGGCTCTCACGAATCATTAAAGGCTAAGTTTTCACAACTTGGTATCTTAACTCTGCCCTTCCAAGACGTTCTTCATAATTTTATGTATGTTAAGACCGGCATGATTTAAATAATTGTAATCGTGGAAACTCTTTATTTTATTTTAAATTATTGCTTTATTTTAGTAACAGTTCTATAGGTAATATAGTATTAGGTTTTACAGCAAAGTCCTAAAGCTCATTACCGAACTGACGGACAGAACGTTCAAAAATCACGTCGAACAGGTTTTGATGTCAAAAGGCTATTTGCACAGTGAATTAATATGTGAGCGATGATGGTATCTGAAATTGATACCCCTCTCTGTAAATCCGCTAATAACTATTGTAAATGCACACATTAAAACATTATTAAAAAATGTAACGTAAAAGGAGATATAAACAGATCGAGTTTTTTGCCGATTCTTCTCGATGGTGGGTTCTTTTCCGAATCGGTGTTAGTTTTGACATTCATAAGCGCCTTCTCAGAACCTAAATTGAATAAAGATTTTTGATGTGTGTAACAGTTATGTGAGATAATGGTTATGTAGAAATAAGATGAAAAATTAAATTCTAGGGTTTATATATTTGACTATACCGCCAGCTAGTGCCAACTGGTTACTACCATAATCGTGTATAACCAGGTTGCCATTAAATAGGTAGAGGAAGAAGAATAAATATTAATTAATTAAAAAGGTAGCCTATCATCGTCCCCAGGTTCCCACATATATACCAAATTCATTAAAATCGATTCAGTGGTTTAGGAGTGAAAGCGTAACAAAAACCAAACTTACTTTTGCATATATAATATTAGTAAGGTTTGTCTTATGTCTTTGTAGGTTTCCTTTTACGTTAAACAAAAACAGGTTTTTTTAATTATATTAAATTATGTTTATTAAATATTATTATATTTTATTTTTATATACTTTTCGTATTAACATGTACTATTAAGTTAATTTAATATTTTATCTAAATGTATTTTTTTATAATCGTAGATTAACAAAAATGTTAATGTTAATTTAATATTTTATCGAAATGTTTTAATATTATTGCCACGAGACAGCTATTTTCCCGCAAGTTTTTTAAATAAAAATAACATTTACTGATGTGTTAAATAATCAAGACATGACGGTACCAAAACATGGGTAATGCAGTTTCACTATCTTTACTGAAGTTAGGGTAAGCTAGATAAGTTTTTTATTATTTTTTATTGTAATAATGTTTGAAATGTTAGGTTAATATCGTTTTTTTATAGGTTATGGCAACAATCTCATATGATGTTAACTACCACACCTATAGGTTTTTAATGGTAAATCTACTTGTGGGAGATAGCTAGCCAAGTTGATAATAGAAAAAGTTTTACAACCATGCTATGCTTTCATCACGATTTTTTTCTTTACCAAAAGCCGAGGTTCGTTGCAGGGATTCGGACTAACGTCCAATGACGCGACCTCCGTACACACTACCGACTGAGCCATCATAGTTTCTAAAAACTCTAATTTCATTGTGAAATTTTACATCAAACTTTCATATTCCTAACACGAGTCAATTATAACCTCGCAACTAAAAATAATCGAGCCCTTATGTTTTACTGAATATTTTATGAAATTTTTGTTTCCATTATTAAATAATTAAGTCTGGTATTCTTAAATCTTGTGTCTATTATTTTAAAGTTCATTATCATTTGAAAGTTTATCACAAAACAGCATTAGCAGTGAAGTAAATGTTGAGGATGCCAACAAGATCACGTGACGGAGATTAAGCCAAGCTGTGACAATTCATTTTGTATCCATGACTATTTTTATATGTTTCTATGGAATCGAGGAAGAGTACACAGAATTTCTGGCTTCAGTGTCAAGGTTTTGGTGAGTGTCCACATATAATGCGTACTAGCTTATCTTGCGGCTTCATTCATGATTATTTTTACAATATTTTGTGGGCGCGATTAGTTTCCTTTACCCTATTATGAGGTCTATGTACTTTTTGAAAGTACACTCTATATAATAATTGCTTCGCTCCTAATTTTCTTTGAGAACCTTATTCAATCTATATTCATATTATACAGCGCAAAATTTTGTTTTTTTGTTAGCGCTTATCTTAGGAACTACCTGTCGGATTTCAAAATTTATTTTTGTACTTAACAGAATAGTAATTAAGGATGGCTATTTTTACCATCACGCTACCACAAACAGCAGCAAATCTATTTTGAAAAAAGTTATAAAAACGGGCAAATAATGTTCAATATTTTGACAGTTCCACGCCGACGAAGTCGCAGGCGCAACTAGCAACGTAAAAATTCAAATATATATTTTCAATTTTATTGGCAGAATAAGCAAAGAGGAAGAATTTTTTGACTTTTATAATCCTGTCTGTATTTTAGTTTGTGTATAACTCGAAGCACTGAATTAGATATTTTTTCACTGAAGTTCTGCACTTGAGAGTCACTTGAGGCTTAGTCTGACCACCATCTTGCCCATATCGTTACTTATCATCACGTAAGATTGTGGGCGTAACGTAACCTATATCCTATAAAGTGATAAAACAAATTGCAAATTAAAACTTAAACATATATATACATATGTAAATACATCTGGGTGCCTGGGTGTTGTTTCGCTACCCCAAAAGTGCTCGACGTGCCTAAATAAGCTTCTACTTCAAAAATGCGGTAGGTAATGAGACTTTCTTCGAAACGTTTTTCAGTGTAAACGTAAATATATCAAAACATACCATCCAACGCACAATGACTATGCGGTTGCATTTAAAACGCGAATAGACTCATTTGACGACGGACAGACATCGGTTGCAGGCTCCTCCAGCCTGATTGATACTTCAACCTAATATATATGGACGGAAACACGTGTTTTGATACATTTTGAATTCTTAATGCATTCGCAAGTGTACTTAGATAAATTTGATTAACTTTCGGAATTATTCTTAACATATTTATTATTGTTTTGTTGTACGTTTCGTTTTTCTAAACGATATCTAAGATTTCTTTGAATCGTTTTTGTTGTTTTGGTTCTTCTATATTTGTATAATTTGTACATTTTCCTCCTTCTAATACTGTCAAGAAGAAAAGCAGTTCTCATTGCATAGCAAATTGGCGTAAATATTCAAATTTAGTTACACAGTTTTTGTTTTGATTTTTGAAGTGAAAACTTCTTAGACGCGTTAGGTAGGTCTAATGACGCGGCGGCTAGTTGAAGAGTTTTTCAAACCTACATATATTATTTACTAGCTTCGTCCCGCTTCTTCACCAGGGTAATAAGTTAAAATAACATTAAACTTGAATTTAATAATTTAACCATTTTGGGTAATTCCCTATGGAATATATTACCGGGATGAAAAGCATTCTTTGTGTTAAAAGTTTTCGACCAAATTTGTTTAATGGTTTAAGCGTGATAGTGAAACAAAGAGGCAATAAACAAACATCCAACCTTTCGTATTTATAATATTACTAGATATTACATGTGGCTTTGCTCGCGTTAAGATCCATTTTATCAAACAAATCGTATGATTCAATAAAAAGTTTCATACAAAGTTTGTCCTTCTATTTACTCCACTTTTAGTAAAGATTTTTCGAGAATAAGTAGCCTATCTTCGTCTCCCGGGTCCTGTCTATCTCTTTACCAAAATTCATCACAATCGACTCAGCGGTTTAGGTGTGAAAGTGCAACAAAAAATAAACTCACTTTCGCATTTATAATATTAGTATGAAGTCTGATGTTATAAGGCAGATTTTTTTTTACTTTTTGAATACGCTAATTTTGGAATTACCAGTCAGATTTCAAAAAAATATTTTTGTATTTCATAGAACAATAAGTAAAAGAAAACTTTAGGCTATTTAACATCAAGCTACAACCAATAGGAGCAAGGCAGTATCGAAAAAAGTTACAACACGGGCTAAGGTTATTAAATAACTTTTTAACGACACGAACGAAGTCGCGAGCATAGCTAGTAAAACAATACGCGGATGTAAACGCCCATACCTGTATACATTGAATAATAAAATTATAGGCGGTCTATGTATTTGCCTGTGATGAACGTATGCTAATAGATTATACGGCGTTATAACATGTGTTTGGGCAGGAACCTATATTTTAACTGATTGTTTAGTCTATAAAGCTATTCAATGTCAGTTGTTGCCCGTTACGAAATAGTTATACGGGATTTTGGCATATTACAGTGTGCGTTACAATTTTAGGATATGAATAATACCATCATTAAATAAAATCAGGAAGCTTTAAATTAGCTTAAGTTGATGGTAGAGTATATGGTAATAGAGTGTACTTTAAGGTTATAAATACTGTAAGAGAAGTGTTTGGATGTGATACATTCACTATCGAGTCATACGCACAATAAACTTGGAAAAAGATATTGAAAAAAAAAGCGTAATTGTCGTAGAATAATCGGTTGGAAGGAGTTACCTTACGTAGTATAATATTATTGATAAACGTATTACATTATTGATTAACAAATACAAATAAATAAATTATTAGCGCCTGAAAGCAATTAAATGAAACGCAGAGACAACTAACGAATTGAAGGAATGGCAGGAAATTTCATAATTAATAAATTTTTTTTAGTTGTGAAAATTAACATTTTATTGTTCATCATTTAAATCGTTATAATACTCTACGAAACAGCTGACGTGTACAAACTATATTTGTGTATCCATTATGAACTTACTGCCTGTCTTGAACCAATAAGCGCGCACTGGACGGTACAGCTAATACGCGCTATAGATAACCGTCTGTCTACACCATAGTAATATAGTGCAATATAGAACAGACTAACGAAAAGATCTTACATTTTGGTTTGTTTAGCTTCCATCCGTACCGTGCTATAAGGAATTTCGTTCCAATAGGTGTGGAAGTATAAAAACTCTAACAAGGAGGACGAGGAGATATGATTATGTAATAGTTTGTAAAGAAATATCACAATCATGTTGTTTTTTTCGCGCATGTAATAGTATAATATTGAATTTATTTATCCTGTCATTGCATAAAGAGATTTCTTAGCTACTTAATCAATCGTCATGACATATAACATGTACGTTGTCAGGGATACTGAAAAAGACAATTTTAAGCCAGAAAAAGGTAGCGTTTAAAATAATTTAAGAAATCTATACTAATATTATAAAGGGGTAAAGTTTGAGAGTTAGTATGATCAGAGTAATCGCCGGTTACTAAAAGAATTGCGAGAGCTTTCCCTCATCTCTGGCAGTGCGGGAGTTTGAAGTGTCAGGGTGGAGCATTTTAGTGGGTAGTGATGGGTGATTAGCATCTGATGAGTCGGTGATATGCTCCTCTCACCTTTGTCCTGAGCTTGGGTAATGCATTCGCGCGTTGTGATGAGGAAGTTCGTAAAAGCTGGGATTTTCAAACACCATATTAAAAGAGGGGTTGTCTTCGGTACTACTGATCCTATTTTGTTTTTTTTTTAACTATAAGAAAGGTATATTCTCATTGAGTGCTGTAGATTACTTTTTATTTTGGACAATATATATTTTCAATAACTAATAACAATAAATGTAATTCAAGTCAGCAAAAATGTTATAATATGACGTGCGCTGCCTGAACGCACTTAAAATTAATGAATAAATCTTAATGTTATAAAGCGGCATATTTGTTACAACATGGATTTATCTGAGATGCACTAAAAATACAGGTTCTACAAACAAAGTACGTATGAATACTCCAAAATGTGTACACCGTAAGTACTGCGCGAGTATAGTTAGAATCTATAGAAGAAGAATTTACTATTATGAGAGCTGTATGCCATGGAGATTCTATATCATCTAAATTATACTCAGCCATCTTAGAAATGATTTTCAGGAAACTACATTGGACAAGTAAGTACCTAAACTGAAACGACCAAAACCTGAGCCACTTACATTTTGCGGACGACTTAAGCCTATTTTATAAAAGCTCAAAATAACTAGATATAATGCTGCAACAACTAGCAGATGAATTTGACAAGGCAGGACTATTGATATTCTTAGACGAAACAAAAATAATGTCATAGTTTTCACAAACAGAATCATAAAATTCAACATTGAGCAAATATAATACGTACAATAATACATATACTTAGGGCAGTTAATATCTATTGAACACTACATGAGAAAAGAAACAGAAAGAAGAATAGCTAATGTTTGGAAACGATATTGGACAATCAGTGAAGAAATGAAGAACAAAGAAATAAATGTCTATGAAAGAAAAAAGGAGGGTATATAATATGTATATTCTACCATGTTTACTATACGGGTGTCAAACTTGGGCATTAGCAAAACTACTAACATACAAAATATAAATTAGTCAAAACAGAATGGAGAGAAGTACACTAGGATTTAAAAAAAGAACCGTTAAAAATTAATAGACATAAAAAGTAAAACCAAATTTAAGAATGCATACATATCATATAAACAGTTAAAGATGAGATGGACAAGACATATGATACGAGAGAAGAATAAAAAATGGACAATACTAATGGTAAATGGTACCCAATATATGGTAAAAGAAACGGAGGTACAGATACTAAGAGATTGGAGGATGATGTCAAGAAAATAGCATGTCCAACATGGACTCGTGCAGCAAAGAACGGTATAGAGTCCTTCGTCGGAAGACAAGTTCTACAAGAATAACAACCGTTTGCCGATATAATTTTTTGTAGTCTATAGTATAATAGTTAAGTTATAGGCCAACACAAACATGTAAAACTAAAAAACCACAAAAAGGCGTTTTATTTGTTTTTTTTTACATATTATAATATCACTTTTTGCTAATACCGATAGAGTACCACTATCTATAAATTACAATTGACTTTTATGGATGGAAATGAATTATAGTCCGCCGTGCTGGGAGACTACAAAGTCTATGACAAACTGCCATTCAACAGCCCTGACCTGTTGTTACAAAATAGTGTCAAACAATACAAATAATTACAGTTAAAATAAACTAAAATACAAGTCGAACAAAAACGTAGAAAAGTTTCCGAGTTTTTTCTTGCTTGATAGTTTTATGACCATAAGTTTTCCTGATGTTAAGTAATGTGTTCCAAGATGGTGGACACGTAAAATAGGAGATTATTTTTAGTTCTTCATAGATGATTCATTATGGCTATCTCACTTGATGTAATGGAACCTTAATCATATTGTGGCCCTTGTACCTACTTTAAATCGACTCGTGTAAAAGATCGAGCAGAGACGGACCGGCGTGTCTGTCTGTGTGTAGCTAGCTCTGGCGACCGTCCAAAGCCGGGTGATACAAGAATAGCGTCAGCGACTGAGCACATGTGTTTTAATTACCTATACATGCGAGTTGTATCAACTATTCACTAAAGACGACGGTTTCTCTCGTCCGAAATGATTGTTTAATCATACGTCTCGTTGCAAATGCATGAATTCAAAAGAAAGATAATTTTTGGGGGTTCTTTATAAATTATTAAGACTGAAACCAGTTCTAAACTTTCAGTGTTTGATTTTTAATTTCTGTAAACGCAACATTATCGAGAATTAGTTGCCACAATTAAAATTGTATTCATTACTAGATTTTATGTGCGGCTTTGCTCGCGTTAATATCGACTTTGTAAAACAAATCGGATGATGCAATAAAAAGTTTCATACAAAGTTTCCTTATTTATTCGACTTACAATAAAGATTATACAAGAAAAAGTAGCCTATCACTGTCTCCTGGGTCTCAGCTATCTTTGTATCAAAATTCATCACAGTCGATTTAGCGGATGAGGCATTTATAACATTAGTATATGATTACGTGTGGCATTGTGTAGACGTAATTCTAAAAGTACAGAACAAATACTGAGATTTTTTTTATGGTAAAATAGCCAAACTGTTCGTTTGAGAAAGGGAATAATAATTGTCCTTCTTTAATGAACTTCCCCATAAATTATAACAGATTGATATTCAATATATGTTTAAAAAAATGTGTTAGTATTAGTTAAATTTAACATTATAATAGCATGTATGATATGTTTGTGGCAACGGTAGTAGAGAAGTTTAACGGGAATCATTTGTCTTCTATGGGCATATCATGAGAAGAGAGGAAACGCATGTGGTGAGAAAAGTAATGGATATGAGTGTGTAAGGAATGAGATGAAAGAAAAAGGAGTGAATGTAGAAATGGCCGCTGATAGAGATTTATGGAATAAGAAAACATATTACGCCGACTACCAATGACTTCGAAACAGGACAAGAAAATGGATATCATATACCACCAAGTGAAATATAGCTCCTAAAATTGTACGAGACAGTTCAAATTTGAGCTAACGAATTCGCGGTTACATTTAGTTAACAAATTTTTATATCCTTAAGTCTAAAGTCTCAAGAAGTAAGATTAACGTATTTGCTTCTATGTAGCTTGCTTATACCTCAAGTTACGGGATTTCTGCTTGTAAGATTATCTCTTGGTGTCACGTGTTTCGTAAGTTTGGGGTATTATTACTGTTATCTAAAATCTAATGGCAATATATTTGGTAGGTTGTACCTTAGGGACCGAGTGGGTGGCCACTGATGACTTTATAGACCTTGTAAAGGAAATGGTCTGGAAAGAGATTGTAGTTTGTTACCTTCGGTGAAGATAATAAATTTTCAAACTTTGCTTACCTGAAAAGAAAAAAAATTAGATTAAACAATTTCATTTTAAGTCGTGGTTGAAAAATAAAAATTAATATGGAGCAGAATATAAAAGCTGTACCTATGACATATACCTAATGGGTATTATTATAGTTGTCAGGAAAACTCTTTTAGAAATTCACATATTAGGAGGATGAAAAGAGATATGAAAATTTGTATACCGGATCGGTTAACGTTTTTTTTTCCAAATTCATTGGATAAGATTACGTTGCTTCTTTTCTTTGAATTTGTAAGATTTTTCTTTTCTCTGATGTATATATTTCTGCTTATGTTTTCTCGTTTTAGTTTTTAATACACCTGCCAATTACTTGTTGTAATTTTTTTTATATATTCGATAACACTATTACCATTTTAGTAATACAGTAACAACAATTAAAATCGATATAAACAAATGATAGTACAAAATACCCATATTTTATACTTTATAGAGGAATTTATTAAACTACTTAGGTAATACAAATATCAAGGAATTTAGGCTATAAGTCTAATCGTTTTTTTGTATCGGTAGAGTCAGCGCACTGTACTTGATGTAAAAGACAGTATAATTTAAAAACAATAGATAAAGCTCTTGGTAGCTGAATATACCTCAACTGGTTATAGTTCAATAAACCACTGTAAACGTTTATCACCATGTGTGGTCTTCTGCTGATCCAGAATACAACATATGCAATTGTGCCATTATGGCTGGTGTCAAACCCCTAATGCTTGGAGGTTGTAATCTATTAAGACAAAATTATCATGTCCAACCAATATGCCAATAGCATGGTAATATGTAACGACAATTTGAACGCTACATACAGGTAAACCATTAAGTTATCCGACATCAATCTCGCTGAAGTTTAAGCTATTATGTATATAAATTGGTTAATTTAACTTTGCAGGAACTACAACGCAACGCCATCTCCGATCACTCAAAATACGTTCCCGCGTCCCACGTATATGATTCTATGCTATACACGCGATAATGGACAAATATATAATAATTAAAATTTGTGTCGTGTTTTTTTATCAAAAATTATATTCCTCCTTGCATAATGCATACTTGTTATGTATCTTAGAAAAATAACCGGTTGTTTTCATCCATTCATCGATAAAAATGCTGTGGGCATGTTATTGAATATTACGTGCTTTTGAAAAATTATTCAGCACCAAGAAGTAGAATAAGATTTCATTTTAAACAGTATTTAGATAATATTTAGTTTTGTTTCTTTATGTATATCCAGATATAACAAGAAAAATATTTTTTTCTATATTAAATATACTACTAATAATATGTAATTAAACATATATGTGTACTTACGTATGACAACACTTATAAATTGTTTTTTAAAGAACATTTTTATTAAATTAAGTAATTGGGAAATAATAAAGATTTTCACTGTCGCTGTAGCCGATACTTAACCAATTATTAGGTAAAATCTTAGCGTAGTTCAGTATTTTAAAAACACCATCTAGGTAAAACTAGAAGTAAAATATTTGCCTGATTAAAAAAATAATGTTTTTTTAATACACCGAGAAACCAATTATATATATAAATGTAATAATAACAGTTTTAACAATAATAAAAAATAATATTATCGAACCTTAATTTTATTATAAATTAATAATTAAAAATAAATTAACATACCGCTTAGTGATAATCTCATTTAGCACATAATCGAACGTAGGATATATATATATATATATATATTCATGTATATCGAACCTATTTATTTATATGTAAGTGACAATTGCATTTTTTTAGGAGATTTTTTTTGTTCATTTCTTATTAAAAATATTTTTGATATCTTTTTAAAAGAATATTCTTTGTTCATAAATAACCGCTAATCTATTAAAATAGTGGCTATTAATACACTGCTTCTATTTTACAAAAATAATGGGAGGTTACAATTAAAAACATTTTAAATATTTTTGACGCTTCGACGTTTTTTCTGAAAAGCTCGTTATGTGTACCTCTTACGTAATAAAAATATATAGCCAAATGCTACGTCGTTACCGCATCTCAGGGTGCACGTAGGGCAAAGGGTCTGAGGGTTGCAAGATTAATTACATTTAAACTGGTAGGGCAAACTATCTATTATAATTGCGTGATAAGGTGGCTTTTCCAAAATCGCTACTTAATATTTTTCTTTATTTTGACTTGCTATAGACAACAAAACATTTATATAGAAGTGGTATAAAACGTATAAGTCATACTCGTTTATTTATGACTTGTGTCTGACTTTCATACTTTGGAATTACCCAGTGTCCTCTCTGTAAGCACCTCGAGAGCTAAATACATACCGGCTTGTTCCGAGATGCGACATTCCCAAAAGAGAGTTAATATGATAAGTTCATCCCCATATGCACGGCGGTGGTGGTTTATTTGGGTATATATCTCTACAAATCCTATTGTTTTTTTATGAAATACACGTCTAAGGGTGGCAGTACGCTGGTTCTTTCATCAAGTGTATAGTGATTACTACATAGTCAAACTAAATCTTCGTGACCTACCATGTGAGCTGTCATTGAAGCGATGGCAGCTCAGTTGGTAGTTTGTACGGACACCACTTCATTGGGCGTAAGTTCGAATCTCTGAATTAAGCTTTAGCTTTCATTGGAGAAAAACATAGCGTTGAAATCAGTATAGCATAGTGCTAGGGATTATACTAATGCCTACCTGGCTAGCTACCACCCTTTAGTGGAAGATCTGCAACCAAATACTCATAGGTGTATTCCGGCAGTTGTATTTGAGAGCCAATCCCTTTACTATGCGTGTTCATCATCTTGGGCCAAATTTTAACATCAGGAGAGATTGTGGCCTTAGCCTATAACGTATAAAAAACCAACTCCTCTAACTGACTCCACACTATGTATTTTAGATACATTATTTAATAGTCTAACTCGGAACAATTCATTTTATTTATAACAAAAATCTATTATTCATATATTATTGACCGTATTCCGAGTAACAAAAACCTTTAATAGCGTTTGCCGAGCCCGAGTAGAGAATAAAAGCTAGGGTTGGCAAAAATAATTGCCATATCGTATAGATTTAAAATAAAATATTTGTTAGGTATATATTACTCTAATTTGTGCCATTGTCTATGTTTGAGTTTTTCTACGCTGTAGAGGAATATCAATGCCAACGTTCATGTGTATAGGATTTTTATAGTTAATATTTAGCGTTATGACCACAATCTTATTTGATGTTAAGTGGCGATATGGCCCAAGATGGTGAACTCGATGGTGAATTGTATTAGAGTAACTGGCTTCGAAGTACAACTGCCGGACTACATCTACAGGTATTTGGCGGCAGATTTTCAAAATGAGGGAAGTAGCTAGCCAGGCGGGCATAAGAAAAAGCTTTACCACTTTGCTATGATTTCGTCACCATGTTTTTGAAAGTCTTTGTAGGTGGATTCGAACTCACGTCCCTTGACGTGGCATTCGTACACACTACCAACTTAGCTATCATCGCTTTAATCGTGGTTTAGTAGTTTTCAAAATATCATCATGAATCTATATCAATTGTTAAAACTGTTGACGAAATTAGATTTTTTGGGGTAGATTAACGAATTATGGGAAAAATCTGTGTTTATTATATAAATATATATATATTATTAATATAAGTAAAAAGGGTTTATACTATTTGAAAACATAGTGTAGAAATAATTTAATTATCATCATCAAAAACTGAATATATAAGGAGACATCGGGGCTGCCGACAAAAAGTAAAAAATTAAAAAAAACCGTATTAGATATACAACATAAATGAAAATTAAAGATTTCTTTATTATTTCTAAATTAAAACCTTTAAAATCACTCTCGTTTTCACATCTACCGCTAACTCTATTCTCCGAGCAACAATTATCCACATTTTACTATGTTTTTATTTATTCGCTTTTTTGTTTGTCGGTCCGGGTGGAATTTTGTAATTGGTTTTAAACTAATTTCCTGATGAGCTTGATACTTGAAGTTTGAAATATAGCTCAGAAGTGGACGACAAGGCACGAACACGTGAAAAAAATTATTTGTTTATTTTTTCAATAAAACAATTGTAATCGATTTATAAACTAACTTCTCGATCAGTTGATTATACTTGATTATAGCCAGAATTTAACTGATAGTTTAAAAGGATATAATTATCAAAATTTCATTTACATAAACCTAAAAAAAGAAAATATTATTTTAATAATATATATATATATATACCATGTTTTTATAACGAACTAAAAAGTAGAAATTAAAAGATTGGAAACGAAAAACATAAGGCACATACAATACATAACTACAAACATGCGCTCCATGATTTTCGTTTGTAATCTTTTTTATATGGTTTATTTATTCATCAACCGAAAGGATGGGTTGCGCAAGTCCAATACAGAACATAAAGCTTTACTGTTACAATAATGGATACATATAAATATTATTCATACAAGGTGTTTCATGAATATCAATGAATTTTATTTTTAGAATTACTTGTTTTGTCTTTATATTGTAAAGTAAGCTTGTCTGTATTGTCGGTATCTTGATATTTTTATCCATAATAAAATTGTTCGACGCTTTTAAAGAGAAATTCAGTTCAAAATTTTTATTTCTTATTTGAATATTTTTGGTAGCCCTAATCAAACCCGTTAATTCTGCCAGTACAAACAAATACGCGCAGCGTGATGCAACAACTAACGCCATCTGTTATCCGGGACCCGGGTTTATTTGAGATTTTTTTCATTAGTGCAATTTGTCTTCTGGTTTTCTTTAGGCCCGTCGATTAATCGGTCGATACGATTTTAATTGATGTTTTATTTGTTATTCCGCGTAGTTACGGTACATTTATTGTGTGAATGCGTCGGCTGGGCTGATAGGTTTAGTTGGAATATATGTTGTTTTTTATTCGATTCAGAAACGTCTCTGAATTTCCTTAACGCGGACGCGTAGGTGGAAACATTTTTGCTTTGTAGAGTATAGACTGAAATTACTGTTATTATATTATGTAACCGTGTGTCGTAGTATCAATTTTTAATGGAATGGATAACATCACGACATGTTAATCATATATTAAATACTAATTGTCTTTAAACGTCTTTAAGTTATACTATTTATGTAATTTGTTATATCGATTTGAAAAATACACTCAATTACTGTACACAGACAACTTTTATAATGATAGATTATTGAATGTATTGTTTTGATAGGCAATTATAAATATTTTTATAAAAACTGATATTACTATTTGCGATTGTACTGATTTAGTAATATTACTCATATCAGCGAAGCTCTGTTTTGAATTTAAATTTTAGACTATATTTTACCTGATTAATATATCTAATCGAAATCAGGAATCGAAAAAATGCTTACTTTCTATTTGTAAAAACAAATTCTACATTACTGTTTGGTATCATATCGGTTATTCTCAAATTTAACTTAAGACTTTAAAGTAAATAAAAATCTCCTTCACGGAAAAACGCATTTAGTTGCCAGTTTTCCATCCATTTTTCCATTTACAGATCATAGTACATTTTTAATGTCTATGCATTAAGTTTGAGAATATATTGTTTCGTAATATTGTGAATACTTGTCGTAAAGTACAGTAATAACAAAATGTAAGTAAAGCTTAAACCTTATTTGAATGATAATTATATTTTTATCTTTATCAACGTAGAACTCATTGTTAAGTAAAACATTTTCCCGAGGCAGAGAGCGCCCCTAATTACTATGCCGGTTCACGATTCAGCCACTTCAAACGAGTTTCTATAATTTTCCCAGTATAAAATATTACTATGAAAACATTTTCCACTTTTTGATATTTTCGCGTACTTTTTTATGATAGCATCGAGCCTGGCAGTGATTATATCTAGATATAATATCGATCTAGATACAAAAAAAATCATTGAGAATTCAATAAACTGTTTTTGTTTATTCTGACTTGCCGTTGTTCCGGTTTTAAGTAATTGGATGTACAATAGGATAATTAAATACAACAAGGGAGTCATCATGAGGAGTGTATTACTTATTATATGTCAAGTGGTCTAAGTATGTTACTTTAACAGATGTGAGGTATAGATGTCGTGCAATTGGGTTTAATAAAATCATTTGTTTCAAATTTCTTTACTATCAAAACTATTTTTTATTTTAAATAATATGCTTCATTGGCAGAGTTAAATACATAGAACGATTTACATTTTTGGGATTGGTTATAATTATTATTTGGGAATGTACTATGAATGTGCTGATGATAACGTTAATGAATAGTTGATGGTGTCTCCGAATATAAGATCAGAATAAATATTGATAGTATTTTAGTGTAAATATATGCGAATTCAGAAAAGTTTCATGATACGTAACGCGTTCAAAGGCGCGCGCGATTTCAAATAATAAATCCGTATTCCAACGTTCCAGAGAATTTTGCCATCAACGGAATATAACAAAGTTACTTGAATAAAAAAGTGGTGTAAGTTAAAATGCAAACATTTATTTATTAATTATTGTAATAGAAATAAATAAATAGCGGCTTTCACTTTTTTTTCGGATTAATATCAGAAATTTAAAAGCATAGGCTTTTTTCGTCATCTTTTACAATGAGGCAATTGGTTTAAAATTGGTTTCTTTTAAGCACGTCAAATTTGGATATTTTTTGGCAGAAGCGTGAGGTGTGATGTTATATTAATTTGTTTTTAAACTTATTAGCTGTGCCTGCGACTTCTTTCGCGTGGCACTTAAATTTTATTTAATAGTTTTTTCGGTTACTGATACGATTTTCAATACAGCTTTGCTCTTATTGAAGGTAGCGCGATGTTAATTAGCCTCTTTAGGCTTTCTCGATTCATTTCTTCGATAGCCATTCTCGATGATTACTCTATTAAATACAAAAGTATTTTTGAAATTCGACTAGTAGTTCCTAAGATTAGCGCGTTCAAACCAACATTTTCGCTTTGGAATATTAATATAGAAATCTAAGAACTTGTTTTTAATTTGCCAAAAACTAATAAATAGAGCTACGAATACCAAATATATACATGATGCTGGCAAAATATCTTAGAAAGACAGAAGCGATAATAAAAAAACATTGAAATATAAGTCTTGCGCACCGTTACTAGGACAAGGAACAATCGGGAAATAGGTTACACGGAGTGCGAGTCGATGTTTGACATTTAACCGAGGTCAGGGGTCGTCAAGGGGGCGCCAGAAGAAATCGCGATCAACAAAGAGTTTATATATACCTTCTTTATTTGTATTCAAATAATATTACTGTGGTTCTCTCCGTTCGCGAAAATCGTAAATCCGAACGATTTAAAAATACTTTCCATTTTAATAGTCAAATATTTATTTCTTTATAATATTCTTAGAACTATTACAAGAAAAGGAATAAGAAAACAGATAAGATATTTAAACGATAGTTTACTTCATTTGCATAAAAGTTTTTAGCAATTTATAATCAAAACGTCAGCTACTCGACGTTTTGTAACTTCTGTCCGTTTTGGGTATTACACCCAAATATCTGTCACAGAAGTACCTGGTCTTGCAAGAAACATGGCACTATGGATTTGATATTAAAAAATCATCGGAGATATAAGATTTTGAAGGAGGCTAATGGAATGTCTCTTCTTCTTAGCGTAGAATAGATCATGTGAATAATGCAACGAAGAATTTTAAATTATGGAGAATTGAACAAAATTACTAGACGATGAATATCTAAAAGTCAAGAAAAGAAGAAAATTGTATAAAAAAATACAATTACAAGATTTCCCTCTGTATACATTATAAAAAAAATTATAAAATTCCACTAGCGTCTATTTTATTTATTGCAACAACGCCATGCTGTAATGCAATACCATAAAATGATAAAATGAACCCTAAGTCTTGCAGAAGCAGTTGTACATATTGATTTTAGTGAAACTTACAGCGTGAAATACCATGAAGAAATACGAATTTTCAATTTTGGTGGCAGCCGTAATCAGATAACCTTTCATACATCTGTTATTTACTTGTTAGATCCAGAATTTGGAATATATAAAACACAAAGTTATTGTTCTCTTAGCTAGTATAATAGGCATGATGTGGCGGCAATTTGGGCCCAGCTTATTCCACACATAAAATATTTACTAGACATTTTACCCATGACAGATACTTTACATTTTATTTTGGAAAGTCCGTCTAGTCAATACCGGAATAAACATATATTTTATGTCATCAGCTAGTTATACCGAGATTTTTCTCAAATTAAAACAGTAACTTGGAATAACAACGAAGACAGCCATGGCAAAGGAGTTCCAGATGACGCGAATTTAAAAAGAACAGCAGATTAATTTGTTGCCTTCGGTTCTGACGTTGCAACATTCGATGATTTTGTAAAATCCAATAAAGTAAGGAAAAAATATTAAAATTGAATTATTGCTGAAAGTTAAATCAAAAATATATTAACCTGAATCACACTAGTATTATTTATTTACTTTGTGATATTTGGTATTAACGCTGCGTTTTGAGATAAATTGAAATTGATGTAGAACTTATTCCATCATAAGAAAGTTAAAATAAATAAAAGATTGGTTTTTAGAAATATATTACTGTATTTATGATAATATGGTTATTTTAATTTTGTGATAATGAGTAATTGTGTCTATAGTATAAGTACTTTAAGACTGATTTTATGTTTCTTAGAGTTTATATATATATAATAAGTAAATGAGAGGAAACACTTGTTAAATTCAACTCAAGATAAGTTGTTTCTAAATTGTTCATTAGTGTTGTTGTTTTTTAAGTAACTTTTTCCTGTTTTAGCGCTAATTTCAATTAATAAATAGAATTTACTCAATTAAGGTTTAAACAGGCTATTATTTTATTCAAATTTAAAAGTGTAAAATATTGAATTTCATCAGATTTTCTCGTTACCGGCTGCTGATTTCACTATTATTAGTGCTATCATTACATTTTCAATCTCAGGAATTATGAAAGCCATGTGTGCGAATATGACGGTTTTATATTCTTGAACAACTAAATTTGTTATGATATTCTTTTCTGATCCAAAATACCGGCACAATTTTTGTAAACTGTGAGAATTACTGATTAAGGCGGTGGCTGAATCGATTGTTTTTATAGAACTAACCCAAAAACATACCAATCTATATAAAATATGCATACTATAATTGAAAAAGAATGTTACTATGAATATATTTTCGCCATTTTTAAGGTGGTCGCAACCCAGTCGCGTAAAAATGATGTCGTGTGTGTGAGCCTGGACTGGAATCTGCGAACCAGCAACACCCACGAAAAATTGCCATGGTGACCCTCATACTTGACAGAGACCAGAAACGTTTCCAGCAAATGTGTAACATAATTGTTAGCTTGAAACGATTGTATGAAATTTTGTGTTCAGATCATGATTTTTGAATTTACCTATAAAGTTTTACTTTTTGTACTACACTGTTTCCAAGCAAATTATATCTAAAAAAAATATTTTTTATCTAAATAATCAGTTCACGGATATGTGAAAGCATAAAATTTGGATGCCTAATCTAATCGATATGTAACTCGTATTTTAATATAATTTTGAAGTAAACATAATTGAAAATAAATACCCAGCAAAGCTCGGTCACTACTAGGCTTAGAATTTAAGTGGGTTGGTTACAATGATATAGGTTTTTGTATAAAATGTAATGTGTGACACTTTGTCTCACATTTATTATCATCTCGTGCATCTTGTGGTGCGTGTCCACCTTGTGAAAGGAATTGCCATAACAAGTGCCATTACAAGTGTCTAAATCGGATAGTACTTTCTTGGCATATTTTTTTTTATTACACGTATAATAATCGATATATGTTTATATGTTTCATGTGGACTCCAAAACAGTTGAACTGATATAGAAGAAATTTGCAGGCATTTTGAGATTAGTCTTGATGAGTGAGTGAATATAGTGAGTGAGTATCGCTTGGGTAGATTTATTTTATATATCAACAAAATACACAACATTTTAAGACATTTATCGGTGTACGATATATAGAAAGGGTATAGAAATCCTATTGTCGTTTGATATATAGACAGATCGACATGGAACAAAGCGCTTGAACAGTAATGAGAATTCTTTAACACACTGTAATGTGTAGATACGTAGAACGCGGAGTAAGTTTGTGACCCCTGACATTTAACAGGGTTAGGGGGCGTCAATGAGCCGATATTTCAACAGCGGGTAAAGTTTCCAAGTGGAGCAGAATTTTTATGTAAAATTACAGAGGATACATATAGGTACATACGTAAAAAGTACTAGGTTCTAGGGATTTTAATATTAACAATGTCAGGTTTTCATAAAGGCTAACCTGAAGTTTTCTTATGTGCAATTACTAGGTATTATCGCTGTGATTAACCTAACTTTAAGTTTGTTTATTAGCTCGTATCATTAATTTTTTATGTTTTCTCCACCAAACACGTAACTATAAATTCATTTCGTAGCGGGTGCATATCAAATGCATGCGTAATTTTAAATCAATAAGTTTGATAATTTTGGAGACACCGTTATTAGTGTGTGAATGTTAAATCGCTTATGTATTATTACTATTTGTTGTCCAGGACTTCTTTTTGTTTCACCTTTTAATCAATTGTCATTGTAAATTCATTTATTAGTCAATGTATACGTAGTGAAAACAATATGGATATTTGAAAATAATTGATTGGGTTTAGCGTTATGACCACAATTTCACCTGATGTTAATTGACGAAGCCCAAAATGGTGGACACGCTAAATTGCTTTTTTCCGGTGACGTGGTAAAAAAAAAATTTAACGAACTTCTTCTCGTTATGCGTAAATGTACTACCTGAACGTGCCACGCCGGAGTTGTGTGAAAACTCATTGGGTAAAAAGCACCGACAACAATCTAGTAAAAAGATGTTACGGCGTTACTCAAATCTCCGTAGGTACCTATTACCAGAAACCAGAGACGGCTTTTACTCTTCTGCTAGTACCTCATAGAGTTCACCATAGGTGTTAAAATGGGCGCACAATTTTCTACTGAACCTAAAAGAACAAAGAAATTATTTTTGATTTATTAACACTTAAATGATACCTCAGTTGGTAATGCATACGGACACCGCGTCAAGGGACGTAAGTTTGAATTCACCTACACTGAGCTTGAGCTTTCGGTGAAGAAAAATTTAGTGATGAAATCATAGCATGGTGGTAAGTCTTTATCGAATACCCGCCTGGCTAGTCACCACACTCAAGTTAAAAATCTGCTTCCTAATACCTATAGGTGTGTTCCAGCTGTTGTACTTAAGAGCCAATCCCTCCACTAGTCTTAGCGTGACTACCATCTTAGGCCACATCGTTTTTTAACGTCACCTGACATTGTGGCCATAAAGCTAAGCCTTATCTATAAATTTAAAAAATTAAATAATTTAAATTAAAGTCCTTGAACAATCCCCTCTTTTATGAACGTTGTATTAAATATACCATTCTTTACGGATTTCCTTGTCGCAACACGCAACCACATTGGCTCGGGCCAAAGTATGAAGGGTATGTGGTGACTCAACGGGTGCTAATCACCCAATACTACCCAGTAAAAACACCACAGATACATTTCAAACGCCCGTGTTGCCAGAGATCATGGACAGCGCCCACACTTTTAGTCTGACTAATACGTTTTCAATTTTTAACTGAGCGATTACGAAATGTGGACACTTCTGGGGACGAATCCGTATATCTGCCTCTCCACTCTTATCTCACCTCTTTTCCGTTCCCAATTCACTGATAAAGTACAAAAGCAACCCGGGATCCACATAAAGAAAGGGTTTTACAACAATGCTACGAGTTCTCTATAAGAAATATAATAAAATACTTTATGTTACTTGGTGGCCTCTGGTATTTACTGAGCTCGGGGGGAGGGAGGGAGGGAGGGGAGGTAATCGGTTACCCGTTAGAAATGGGAAATAATCATTGGTTATTATTTAATAATTTTTTTATAGTATTTGTTTTACGATAGAAAATTGGTATCCAATGTGGTTGGTAAACGTTGGAAACTTTTTTTTTATAGTTAAGGTTTTTAGCGGTATGGTCACAATCTAACCTGATGTTAAATGACGATGTGGCTCAAGATAGTGGACATTCTAAGCCTAGTGATTAGTGAGGGGTCTAGCTCTCAGGTCTAACTACCAGAATACACCTATAGGTATTTAGCGGTAGATTTTAACTTGAGGGTAATAGCTATCCAGGCGACCATTAGAAAAAGCCCTATCGATCGATATATATCATTGTTATTTCTTACTTGTTCTCAGGAGGTGTTGTATGGTGAAATTAAATATACCAATGTTTAAGTGAACATAGGAAGGAAGGAAGTAAGAGCTTTGCTTACTTCTGCTAACAAGTGAGCAGGTTCAAGTACTGGAATTCAATTACTGAATTTGAATAGTCTTTCTTTGTTATCAAAAATGTACGTTAAAACCTTCCTAACAATTCACTTTATTTATTAGTGCAAGCCGCATGAAAATCCATTCAGTAGTTTTTAAGTATGTCGGGAACAGAAAGACGCGGCGGCTGTTTTTGTTTTATAATATGTAATGACAGAATTAATGTCATTAAAGAGCTTTGAATAAGGCTCTATTAACTTTCTTAAAGTAACTACTGGCGGATTTACATTTTTGATGCTCGTAGGTTAAACAAATTTTGCCGTCCCTACAATTAGATTCCACATAGGACTATGTTAATTTGTAGATTTTTTTATATAAGACTTAGATTCTAAGCGGTGAAACATATTATCAAGCAACATTCAGGTATATGATTATGTATGTATCATTTTAGTTTATAAAAATCAAAACAAAAATACCCCAAATTTGCCGCGTTTAAAATCGGCTGCCCTAATTTTCAGCCTACTGGTAAATTCACCACTTCAAGTGAACATTCTTTATTTTTTGTTATTTGTGTATAAATTAAAAGTCTTCTACTGGTAATGACTAGGAAAGTTCTTCTAAACTGTGACAACTGTAGATGGTTTACTTATTTCTCTCAGTCGTTGTTTATTTTGAATTGTACTGTGCTTTAGGTACTATACATTTATTTTGGCGTTTCACGTTAAAAAAAAGTATCTAAATATTTTGTATGAGCGTATAAGCTCTTATTATGCATGGGTAAGCCTCATGTGGTTCAGAGGACCGTGTTAAATTCAATTTTGTTGTTAAGGCTTTATTACTAAGGAAAGAATATAAGGTAAGGTAGGATAGGCAATTTTTTAAGCCGTCCACATTCTTATAAGCGATGCATCGTGGAAGAGGCTTAGTTTATGTAGTAAGTATTATATACGTAAGAACATCATTACTAATTTTGTTTATTTATAATTTAGTCCTTAGTATTAATAATAACTTTGTAATTTTTTGTTCTCTTATTCTAAATGACATACGCTACTAACTAATATATATATGATTCTGACAGTATTTTAGGCTTCCATGTTACAGGCGCTGGCTAGTTCGGAACCTTAAGCTAGGCATAAACCGTATAAGTGTTTCTGGAATTAAAATATTTGTACTGCATTATATTCATTAGTCTACTAGAAGAAGTTTGGGGGCTGTCCGTGGTCCCTGGCAATACGGGAGATCGAAGTGTCACGGAGGTGTTTTTAGTGGATATTAGCGAGTGCTTGACACTCGTTTGGGTCGCCATATATCACTCCCATATTTGACCTAAGCCCGGGTAACTTTTATGCGTTGCACGAAGGAATGCGTGAATTTATCATCACCACAACAACAAAAAAAAGGGGTATTGATTGGTCTATTGAAAGCAATACTAAAGAAACCATGTGAGGTTATGGTTTTCACCAGTCGAGCTCATATACTTCTATAAACCGGCCAGGATTAAAAAGTATCCGGAAAGTATCTACGTAAGTCATAAAGAAGGTATGTGGTACGTGATTGGAATTTCTCATACTTTAATAAAAAATTTGTACGCGATATTTACGCGATCGACGTGGGAGCATGAGGTATACCAACAAAATTTGCCTACAATCTTCTAAAATACCTCGAGCTGAAAGGGAATGTAATAAGTTTTGTATTAGTAGGTGCTTTAACAGCTGCACTAGCACACTTCTACCATGTCTGGGTGCGCTGGAATAGAAACACGTGCAGTTAAAGAGAGTGTTATCGTGCGTCAGAAAAGAGGGCCTTTTAAATCTATACGCGTAGGTATTACAAGTCCCAGGTTCTGCTAGCAGTTTTCCTCTGTGCCACACGATAGATAAATTAATAGAATGCTAAGATGTTCTCTACCTTTATTTTGTTAAATTTTGTAATAATATTGCTGTATTGCTTTCGTAAGTGTAAATGTTTAAAATGAGTATTTGCGGGTCTGTAACGATACGTATCCGACTTAATTAGTTCGTCACACTGATTCTTTATTCTTTCGTCATTGGAATTAGTCTCTGTTATAAGGCGATCCACACTATATTCTATGAAAATATGGGAAAAATAACAAATAATATTTATAAAATATGTTCTATACTTTATATTAATTTTCGAAGTATTATTCCATAATCGATCTGAGAAACTCAAAAAATATGTAAAGTATTATTTTAAAGGTATATATATCAAATGGATAATTGACTTTTTCAATATCGTTTACGGAGAAGACTTCAGGGCTTCCGGAGAGGCAACAATGGCCGGTAATGCACTGTCCAACAATCAGGGAAAGTGATGTCGATTGGAGATGATAAAAAAATTATAATAAATTTTATCTATGTTATAAAGTGATGATAGAGACTGATAATACTAGAGAGAGACTGCCTTATAGTATAGAATATGTCCCGAAGAAACTTAAAAGATTCAGTCTATTTTTTTACATGAATTAGTCGAAGTAATGGGGAAATGTAGTGTATAGATTTTCCGGAGTTTCCACTTTAGGATTTTTGCTTTCCATTGTGGTTAGTAAGTTCGGGATTTCCCTCAGAAATAATTTGTTTCTCAGTACAAAAATGGAATAATAAAGAACTAACAAATAAGGAATTAAGCTTTGAATAAAAAATCTTCATAAAAAGTTTATATTGCATGCTTCATAATGGCGTACTGTTTGAAGTTGTGCTTATCTCTCAACATTCCAAAGTCGAGAAATTTTCGAGAGTTCAATTATCATTATTTGAAATCTTTTGTGTTTTTACGGTAATGCATATATTTTATTATCCAAAGAAATACTCTCAGTATGACACTGGATGATTGTATACTAAAAATATAATTATTAATTTTCTTTTTTTGACGTCCGAATGTCTGTTTGTATGGATATGTAACGATACATCCAAAAAACTTAATGTATTGGTACCATTTCTTTTTTTAATAGCTGTAGAATTACATTGGATTGCTTTCTGTTTAATATTAATGTTTATATGAATGCTTAAATATATGTCATTCAATTATAATAACGTTATGAGGCGTGCACGTTTGGATTTTCCAAAGTAATTGACTAGCTGTGCTCGCGACTCCGTTCGCATGGTTTTGAATAATTTAAAATCATCCCTATTGTGTCGCGCTTTAAAATAAGATTTTAAAAAATGTTAAAATCTTTTTGTACCAAAAGCATAGATATGTATTTTTGTATACTAAACTTGAGGAATTATGGGTTAAACAATATTCCATCAACTATTTCACATATACTAGTTTTATTTGTATGACTAGTCTGGAAGTGGTGTCTAATCTAGAATAAAAAGTTTTTCGCAAAAAAACATATTTTTGTGTGCAGTCATTGATTTAGCGATATACCAATTCGGGGTACATTATTTGAAAACCACCCTTAATTTAAAGGAATAGGTAACCTATAGGAATAGGAATAATCAATAGTTGCCTTTCAAATCAAACTTTGAAAGTTCAATTACAGCCATTGGTTTTTGCCATAATAACTTTATCGAACCGATGATTTATTAACGGCAATAGTAAATGTGGTGTTTTATGCGTCATTTTTTATTTACTTTGAATGTAAAAGTTATTTATTTATTAATTATACGAAAAGGAGCGAATATTGAACATAAAAATGTGGCGATCGAATAACTATTAATTAACACGGAATTGTAAGACGATTGATTCATCAAATGAAAAGTCTTTTTGATAACTATAATTAATTTCTGTAATAATTATATTTTTTTTTTTCATCTTTAAGTGCATCTGACGGAAGTACACCGTAGCGTGCTTGGGGATGGATTATTACCTTAAGGATGGTGGTTGGCTAGGAGGGAATTAGAAAATACCCTGTCATGCTTGATGTCTTTGGATGTTTATAGATTAGGAAAAACTACATAAAAACAAGTTATTATATTTTACCTCGAGAGCGTCGATATAATTTTTCTCCCTTCTTACTTTCTTGCTACTACTTATATATTAATACCCTAAAATATTAAACCATATGTTACCGAAAATATAACCCGACAAAATGAAATCGTTACTAATGCCTAACTATCCAAATATTAGATAACTCTGAACTTTCAATAACCGGGCACTTTAAAATTTAATATAAATTATGAATTCATTATTATTTTACATCACTATCGGAGAAAAATATTTTATGTAATACTAGTACTTTTTCGGACACCCAGCTCTTGTAGTGTTGTTGAAATAACGAAAAATAAAAATTAAAGTTTACATTTCTCGTATGTTTTATTAACGACATTGTGAATGAATAAATGTAGTAAATACTTTTATTTATGTATGGTTTATAAGTGATACTGAATGAAATGTTAATAAATAGTTTTTTGTGAAAATGCCTAGTACTTTTGGCCGATGTCCGGCCTCGTTGTACGGACAGCTCGATCTTTATTTTTATCTTTCACTCGCTCTTTACGTACTTACTGACCGTATTCCAGTAGCCGGCGGTAACAATGCTTTATAACACGACACACGCGAGAACCAATCGATATTATATCGAACAATATATATACCTAATGTCACACGAACGGGAACGAAAAAAAGAAGATTTTTATTTAAACAACAAAGTACATTACATAATTTTCCCCGTCCGCCATTACCTCGTGGCGCGTGCGAATCTCGCCCTTATAAACTATGAACGTCGAGTACCATTTTTCCATTTTCCATGAACGCGGGCTCTATTTCGGAGCTGCGCCGGCGGTTACAACCTTGAATTCGGAACGCACCTTTAATTTTAGCCGGTTAACCTAGATTCGGGTGCCATTCCGTGTGCGCTGGATCGATAATCGCATGCGCGTTGTCTCGAGATGTTTTAAAATAGTACGGGTGTGGTGGGTACCTCAGGCGACGGTTTTCCGGGCAAGGTATGCCGTGGGGCAGTGCTCGCGGACGACTGACGCCGATCGGGTGGGAGTTCGGGCGCAAGCGCTTTGCTGCCGCCCGCCGTAACGATCCACACTACTTCACTTCTTCGGCTAGAGTACGCTACGCCTGAACACCTGTTCTCCATTCGAATATTCATTCCGGCCGTATTCACTATTATCATTCTCGACGCGAAGCTTCGGGCCATTTAAAATCACCTACAGAATCTAAGTCTCTAAATATTCTATGAAGGTTTCCTTTGAATATTCATTATAGTACTCTAATTATGTTTTACATTGGAACTGTATTAAAACTGCGATAGAAGCGACATCTATATCAACTTGAAATCGTATATTAAAACGCTATGATGTCAGAGAAAATTGATAAAATTTTCAACAGCAAAAAGAGAATGGAAATTACGTTTATTATTTAGTCTGCATTTTTCCGTGACTAGTAATATTGTAGAAATACATTAAAAACTACAATTACGCCTGTGAATATGATTTATATGAGAAAATTTAATTCGTAGTCTACAATAAAATATAATGTTTATATTGTCGGTGCGATTTATCATTTTAATACTTTTGTATGAGAGTGGCGCCGCGTGTGGTGGAAACCCAAACTACTTAAAAGCTCTACGTTCCCGTATACCTACTCTTTGTTCCTTTCGTAGTTCATTGACATTTAAAATAAGTATATACCCATTAACTGTTCGAATAAAATTAAATGTTTCTTTTATGTCGGTATTATTTTCTATTTTCATAGTTTCATCTCGTTTCTTTTATTATAGAGAGCTTTTAAGCTAATTATAAAAATAAATTTGTACAAAATAAGTATTACTCTAAAAAGAAACAAGCCTAGTTCGAATACTTAGCTTTAACAAGCTTAGAATTAAGGATATCAATGAGAAAGTGAAACGGAAATTTACTTATAGGTAATAAAAACTGAGTGGTTACTCCATCTATTGCTATTACCACAGAAACCAAACGTGTTCATTGGTGCTGCAATCTCGTACTTTTCAACAAAACTATATGCAAACTGATATATAAGTTTTTATTGATGTACAATAGATGACGATACTTATAGTAGCAAATAATAACTTTTGTCATTATTGGCGGGATTTTAATTTTCGTTTAGTTTATTTTATATTTAAATTTACAAACATACCTTATTTAACCGTATATTATTGCTTGTAATTCACGTGATATAGATTGCTTATTGTACACAAGGGAAATATAACACAAATAGGTACTGATATTATAAAAGCAAACTGAATTTGTTTGTTATCTTATTACGCCCGAATCTATTATGATGAATTTAGGTATAAAGATAGATGGCAACCTGGAGACGGTGGTAGGCTACTTTTACTCGCGAAAACTTTATTGGAAGTGGGGTAAAGAGCGAGCTAAACTTTGTATGAAACTTTTTATTACGTCATTCGATTTGTTTGACAAAATCGAAACGCGAACGAAGTCACGGGCACAGCTTGTATACAAACAAACAAACTTCGTTAACTATTCTAGCGGTGTAATGGCCATCTTGCTACAGTATTGTTTGAAGTGTTTTCAACCTTACCAAATACTAATTGTACCCGCGAATTCGTTCGCGTTGAACTAAAAATTATTTAATATTTATTGCTCGCTACTGTAACTTTTTTCATTACAGCTATACTCCTATTGATGATAGCGTGATGTGAAATAGCTTGAAACCTTCCCCAATGATTGATATATTACATACAAATGGAAATTTTGAAACCCGACTGGTAGTTAGTATCTAAGATTAGTGCGTTCAAACAAACAAACTTTCTTCTCTTTATAATATTAATAAAAATTTCATTCTAGCATGCTAAGCTAAACTAACACAAATAAAATCCCTTTATGGATGCTTTCTCTAAATAGACAACTGGGACTTGACTAATGACTAAAAAAAACCAGTTACATGCTAGGCACGGGGAACAGCTTTCGCATTTCTTTTAGTTACCTATCTAGTTCCACATATTATTATGACAGCTACCATATATCTTTATAGCTTATATATATTTATTATATAGCTTTAAGATGTTTCCAAAACTGTAGCGATGTCGTTTTGCATGAATTTTACATTCTCGAAAACTTTGTTTCATTATTTTAAAAATCATATCTTCCTCTTTTGTATGCTAAAGGCAGCAACTAAATAAACATTCCATCTGATGAGGAATGGAAAGTCGCGCATCTAAATTAATGGTATAGCTTCGTAGATATATGTTTATTTATTAACTTCGTCATCTAGTTCAATTCTACCTCTTTTTATATAATAATCGTTATGTTACATGGATAAAATTATAAATGGACACATATATAATTATATAGGTAAAGCCTATTATTATGCTTAATTTTTGTCCTGTAATTCACATTGGCCCTTGCCTTCCTTTTTCGTAGGAAGATCTTACATAAGATACCCATCTTCCGCCGAGCTGCAAAAGTATTGGTTATGTCACATTCTTAATGATTAAAAACCTACGGCGCCTGTACCTTCCACTGGGATTGATGGAGCGCTTTCACATTCATTATCTAATCCCGGTAAGATCCAAACTTAATTAAAAGCTCCCTCTAATGGATTTGGGGATCGATACACCCAGAGAAAAAGCTTTGGAGAGGTGCACGCATAGGTTCGACACCCTCCTACTCAGGCCTGCACTGCAATCGTGACAGTTGTACCCGTATTTGCTGCCGTAGGCCACTCTGAGGCAGCCTGAGGTCATTGGCCCTTACCTATTACAATGTAACAAAAAAATATCACTTAATACGCACGTTATAGTAAGGAAAGTAAAAAAAAACTCCCTTTTTTATATTTTATATATTCGTCGTATAAGACAGGATCTGGGGTAAGCTATTTTTATATGCTCTATATTTATTATGCTCCATGATTCAAACTGCAAATCTGTAATACTAGCAAAAATAAATAAAACCAAAAAATAATGCATTATGTCTTTATATTTTATAAATAAAATTACAATTAAGTTCAGACATCACAACTTTAGGAATACGTTCATAGTGTAAAGTAATTTAAAGTATACTTAAACTATTATTATAACTCTCATGTAGAAATGATGTTATCATCCGTTGACAATAATGGACCGATTATACAAATCAGTCTGTCTTAATTACATGTAACTAATGTGTCAATAGTTTCATGATTTCGATAAGGCAATAAATAATATTAGTTAAAAGACAGAAGACTTTTGGAATCATGAGGAGACTCCTATAGGACAATGGAACTAGGGTTGAATATCCTTGGTCTGTAATTTCAGATCAGTCCTTTTAACAAAAGACTATGGGAAGTTGGAAGATAGTTTCCTAAGAAAAACAAAAAATTCTACAAAATATTTCTAATGTATATGCTATCAGTTTTCCTTAATCTTGTTTGTTACTTCAATAGGACAATCTATATTTAGTTTTAAAATGCAAGCACTTTTGAAACAGTTCGTTTAGACGTTACATTTTATTTATCTAAAATTAGCACTCATTTAAGTAATAGTCGGAATAATTAGTGTTCTGTAGCTTTAGAAAATACTGTTTTTTTTTTAATAGTTTTTAGGTTTAGCGTTATGGCCATAATCTCATCTGATCTTAAGTGACGATACATCTCAATTTGGTAGATACGTTAGACCGCTGGAGGAACTGACTTTCAAGTGCAACTGCCGGAACACACCTATTGGTATTTGGCGGCGGATTTTCAACTTGAGGGTGGTAGCTAGCTAGGCAGGCATTAGAAAAAGCCCTATCACCATGCTATGGTTTCCTCACGATGTTTTCCTTCACCGAAAGCTCAAGCTCATTGTAGGTTGACGGATTCGAATGCACATCCCTGGATGCGGCGTTCATACACACTATCAACTGAGCTATCATCGCTTCATTACAAAAAATATATCATAAAAAGGCTTAAATATTAAGGTACAAAAGGTGTTTGGAATGTATTTACCTTAACTCTAAATCCCACATATAAAGCGATTTAGTTTTAAATTAAAACTGACATATGTATACTTGAATATTAATAAGTTATATAACATCACACTTGAAATTGACAATTTACGTACGTAAGCTACAATAAAAAATTATGGACAAAATGATTTTACCAATGAGTATTTAATTAAATAAGCAATTTTAAAACAACTAATTCCAACCAGATACTTAATGCGCTTGTGGGAGATAATCGAAGTGTTTATTTTCATTGGTCAGTTCTAAAACGCACGTTGTAATAATTAACATAACACTTATAGAGGAATACAAAGCAATGGTCTTAACTTGGAAGTTTCTTTAATATCTTTTATACAAATCGGACTTGAGTTATAAAAGTTTTTTTTTTAAATGAACAATAAAATATGTAATAGATATGCCATTCTATTTTGTTTATAAAAAGTCTTCTGTCGTTCGTCATTATAACCACCGAGAATGTCAACCCAACAATGTTAAATCGATGAAGAAAATGTTAAAACAATAAGGTAAAATGCATTAATGTAAGCTGATTATTAAGAGTAGGCATAACTAATACGTGTCTAGACATACATATCTAATATGTATCAATATTACATCTATAGGTATCAACAGTATCGGTTACGTACTATTTAACAACTCAGTATAAAGTTTATAAATCTCATATCATATCACAACATTCATTCAAAAGTATACCTTAAAATACAAAATATATGGTCTGTTTACGGTTTGTGACTGTTTATAAATACATATTACAATCACTCACACACTAAAATTATTAATTTTGCACCTAATAGGATAGTTTTCTTTCTAGATTTGTTAACACTCTTTGTATTCACTAAATTAGTTGTAGATTTTGAACAAACTACTAAAAGATACAATGCTATATGAAATCTACTAAGGGCATTATTATCAGAAAGACTATGATTGCAATTCAAAAAGGGGTTCAATAGGAATATTAAAAAACAATGTAATCATATGATTTTAAATGATTCAATGTAGATATTAAATTATCCCCAAATATACCTTTGGCTAAAAGCAATAAATTAATATCAAAACCTCAATGTGAAACCAGTTCGATTCAGACTGGGAATATTGGACGATAGAAAACCATTATTGATAAAAGCTGTCAATTTACCAGAATAATTATACTGTTTAATATATGAAATTATACAGCTTTCAGTAATTTTTATTTTATATTATATCGTGTATAGAGGTAACTGTAAAAGGACACGTTCATTCTCTATAAGCTGATAAAAAGTCCCTTTGAGATCTAATCACACCGTTTCATAATATATTTAATAAGATATTTTCTTCCTAATTATAATTCTTATAAAATGCTTCCTAATACTCATTGATGCAAATATTTTAATAAATTACTGTAGGCCTCATCGCTGTACAAGACTGTCTAAAACAATTGCTTTATTGTACTCTTTTTAATTCTAAACTATAAACTAGATTTTACTATCTAAGACTCAGTTTATAAGGTAAAAAAAATATGGAAATGAAATGTATATGAGAAAAGCATATACTGCGAATTCCGCCATAGTGATAATTTTTTAAATGTCACTTATACAACTCTTTTTAACGTCAAAGCATATCGTATTCACTATGATAGGAAAATATCATTGAACTCTTTATAATTAATTTGGTTTACATTTGACTACTTTAGTTACAATAATTACTATTCATCTAATATATATTACATACGAATATATATTTTGTTAATTGGCAAATTCTACGAAAGGCGTGTTAATTGGTATTTATTTATCACAGAAGATGCTGGACTAAAGTGCTGTACGTCATATTATTTTTCAATTAATATCCTGTAGCTATTACTTTAATAATAATTAGTTATAAGAAAAGCTTTTTTGCGTCACAATTAGATTCAATATTGACGTTGAAAATTAATATTCAAATATTAAGAAGACACCATCAATGTTCGCAAATTTATCATAATATATTAAATTTATTGTCTTCAATGCTGTTATAAGTTTTATAGATATTAATTGCGATAAATCACATATCGGTACATATCACAGTCTTACACACATCCAACATCTCTCAGCGTAGATCTACTATAAGTGAGAGAGCTACAAGTACATTGTCCACTATATACACAGTTCTCCTCCCAAATGTTGATCATTAAAACAGTAAGTTATTCTATGTTTGTAGTATAGATAACAATATCATCCAGAAATAAATTGGCACTAAAAATTTATGGAACTAACTTTTATGTTAAACGTCAACATTTATGAACATAAATCATTTACCACAAAAATTATATCAAAAACTATAGAAGCTATTATGTTCTTAGAGTAGCTGTAAGTATACACATAGTTGATGATATCTATAGCAACGTCCGTGTTATTTTCAACCTTTGGTAATATTTTAACATGCTTGTACTAAGCTGGTTTAGGTAACGGACGAGGTTTTAATTTCCTTCAAATTTATATAAGGCCCGTTATCAAGTTTATAACAGAGCGTTTAAGTAGGGGTTCACAGTACGTTGTTACCATATTCCATGTCAAACATGGACAGAATTACGAATGCGAGACCGAGGAATACTGAACCTAGAAGGTCTCCTAAGGCCGTCAGATACGGAATAGCTGCATTGTCGGGGTCCTTCTTTCTCTTCCACATGAAATGGATTAATATATATGCCAAGTAGAGCAGAACCATGACCTGAAATAAATAATGTTTTTGATAAATGACCATGTTACGAAAGATAAAATTTGGTACTCTAGTCATGTCTTTTTTATATTTTATTAAGATTATGTTATACTGCCATTATATTTTAGGCCATTTAAATGAGTTATTTAACGATAATTCAAAATAAAATAATCGGAACCAAATGATATTATTGAAAATTCTTTAAACTGTTAAAATTAAAATAAAACAAAATTGCATGGAAATTAAAAATTTTTTTTTTTCCATGGGTAATGGTAGTATGTTTGATTTTAAATAATTTAATGTTTTATATTGTTTATGTTGATATATTTAATAGTATGTTAAAAGTAAAATAATTTACCTGTAGTAGAGAGCAGAGCAGATAGGTGATAGCGAAAGGAAATTGTATAGTAACGAATCCTTGATAGACGAAATCGGCAACGACCATGAAAATACTCTGTCCAAATACAGCCAGTATTAACAGCATACGAGCAACTTTAGCAGCAGATGCTGAAAAAAAAACAAATAGATGTTTTTAATAAATTGCGACTCAAGTTCAAGAATTTATTTACTTCTTTCTTTATAAAACTTATAATTATGAGTTTTATTTGCAATTTTAGGTATATATTGTATTTTATCTGTGCTATGTAAATATAAACTTACTTCCAAAGAATAAAGTTTTCCAAGGCCACTCAAGTAGTTTGGTGTTTTCTGGCAGCACTCCAGGTATAGCAGTCTGGTGGAGATGAGTTGCCATGCGGGACGATTGGACGCAGACGAGGTTACCTCCGATGCCGTTAACGATTGGTTGGAACACTTCGTAACCTCTGTAGTGATCCACAGCTTGATCCAAGACAATACCTCCGATACTGTAGAATGAATAAAGATAGTTGTAGAATAACTAATGGGAAGCAGCTGTATGAATAATACTTTATTCGTTTTAAGATCTTAGAACGCACTTGCAAACGTTAAAACACTTCTGCTTATTGGGACCTACATCTCAGATATTGAGAAGGACCGATAAGTAACTCAGCTCACGTTGTTTTTTTTTTTTACGTAAATATTGCTCACGATAAATAATTATATTATTTTAGGGAAAGTATAGATTGGAAGTCACTTCCATACATGAATACACATAATGATCTGCAAACTTTTCCATAGTAAACCTGCTCGATAGGTGTTTTATTAAGGTACATTAAAAAACAGTAAATGTAATAATAAAATCGGTATATGGTAAGGTTAACGTAGCAGTTTATAGAATAATTGAAAAAGAAACAAAATTAAACTTACCCACTGATGAAGAGCGCAGAAATGACTGGAGTCCAACCGCTAGTAAGCACCGTCTTAGTGTACTTATTCCTCCAAACAATGAAAACCCAGAGCGGTAAGAGACTGTAGTAGACGCAGATTAGCGCAATCGGTTGCCATAGGGACACCTCTGTGAAATAATTAATATTTCTTTTAATTTTTTAATATAGCCTAAAATCCTACAAATTTAGATAGTCGAACTTGCGAAATACTTCCGCTTTACATCAAATTGACGCTAAGTAACTTTGTATTTTGCTCTTACAGTGAGTAGGATTTTTCCAAAATCTTTGACAAACAGAGATTCAGGGTCGCTTAAGCGCAAGTGATTGGTCTGTTGGTTGGCCTATAGGACGATAAACTTTACAAATATGTACCATAAAGTTTTACAAACAAACAATACACACTTTTTTGTAGATTAAGTCACTTAAATAACTTCATATTTAATTTATATAAAAAAATGATATATCTATGTGTAGTTTCTTTCACACGACCTTAAAAAACCAAACAGTATAATATAAGTAATATTTCATAAATTCTCACGCTGTAATATTTGAACGTACGATTTTTTATCGCAAAATTTACACTGATTGTATACAATTAGATACATGTAATAAACAGCATGGTTATTTGACAATTGCAGTGCTATTGTAATAGTTTTATTTCTAAGAATTAACATATAGAGATGATAGGTATCTAAGTCAAAAAAAATTTGAAGGACATGTTTTAGGCAAAATGTATTGCCGTGGCACTCTATTCTAAATACCGATTAGAGTAAGGGAGAGATAGCTGTAGATCAGAGTTTACACGTACAAATGTGTAACGTATATTATTACATATCGTGAAGGAATGTCGTTTAAATTACATTGAAAACAGATATGATAATAACAGTTAATTTAGATAAGACCTATAATTTCCTTAGGTATATTTGTGTTAATAAAATCAGCATTAACTAATAAATAGATAATAAATGAAATCAAGTAGCAAACTGTTAACGATTCAATTTTTGATTATCAGGATTATTAAAATTCTGATTGATGATGTTCTTTATTAGATCCTAGTGTTATCTGTTTTTCAATTGTACAATAATTATTAAATTATTTTCTTTGCTATTTAATTACTTGGATTTATAATTATATGAAGATAAGGTACCTTATTCGAACGTAGAAAATAACAAATTTGTATTTTTTAGAATTTAGCTAAGCGTTAGATAATCCACTTATGTATAAAGTAAAACTTCTTAATACTCGCTAATTTTTTAAGGGCATTGTATGAGATTGAGCATATACGTTCGGCTTTATGCCGCTCGTGGAAAAAGTTCGTTTGAGTCGATTAAAGGTGTGAGAGAGGTTCAGTCAACTTATATTACTATACTCCCTCGGTGAGCGTTACATGAAAGAGCATAATGCATCATACAGTTTTATTTAATACGTTGTGTTTCGTATTGTTGAGCTAAGCACACGCCGTTTTTTTCCACTAAAGGTGCAGCGCGTTTCTGACCTTAAACTTCTGGAAAACCTTACACACTGCAATAAGATAACGTAAGGTTTTCTGGCTAAATATGATTTATTTATTTATTTATAATTTACACAATTTAATAGACATAATTTACACTGTGTAAACCAATTAATTAAAATACAAAACAAAACAAGAGCATACATTATCTACATATAACTAAATTAAATTATAAATACTAAACAACCCAATCGCTCCAACCTTTCACAAAAGATCCTGAATGCAGTACACAATTCCTTCCACTCGTCAGCGAACAGATCGAGAACGGTGCAAAGGACCCGATTGAGATGTTGAAGCAATTGAATGAGGGGTGAGTTCAGATATGCTATAAGTACGATATGGTGGTATGCAAAGTAAATCATGACGACATGCAGCTACATATTTATTTGGCAAATAAGTCGATATAATCTAGACAGGTGTTCTATGCAATCAGAGTTACCTTTTATGACCACAGCATCTCTGATGATCTGTGATGTATTGTGGAAGGATTTTATCAGTCCGTCTTAGAGAGCAAAATCTTTCATCACCAGTTACCAGTTTTCCCTGTCTTTTTTATTTTTGACTAAATTTTATTAATATTCGTCACAATGTTTAAGTATTTTGATTTAGTAGAGGGTAAATTTTTCTGTGTTTTTTAGATCGATAAATTCAATGGACTGTACAAATAATGATGAACTCTCAATTTGTTGACGTCAGTTTGATATGCTCTCTTTGTAAGTCTTTACAGATTTTTTTTTTTTTTTTTATGCAAATAGATAATATTGTACTTACGTATTTGTTCATACATGTATTGCGCGGTGACAGCTAGCACGGTGTTGCTTACGATGTCGCCGATAGATGCCGCTAATGGTGTCGCGACGTTATCCGGGTTCACTTTGAACTTGTGTGAACCGTATATAACCATAACCATAACGAAATCTGTAATAGAATTTTCGCATTTATTTATAGGTTGACTTCCAGTTGAACCGGTCTCCGCCGCTGGGAGCTAGTGGATGACCCTCCTACACACTCGCTAGTACCACTCCTCGCAAATCTAGGTCCAATACTTCATTTGGACTCTACTACATATGCCAACAGTGATTCTACCACCACAATTGATTTAATGACAATACTCTCACAGAGTGCGAACATATTTTGTACAAGGGAATTATTTTTTCTTTTTAATATAGATTAAAACATATTATCACATTATTAAATTTGTTTATGATCATTTCGTTCCGATAAGTATAGTTGATAAGCTCGAATCTTCAACGAAAGTAGTGTGAGTAATAAGTTACAACAAAGAGGCTGATCGTATTTAAATAAGATTAAGTCAAGTACGTTTAATAATTAATACATTTATATAAGAAAAGACGGTAAAGTTGAAAAAACAAAATTATTTACAATATTACAAATCTGCCTGAGATTAGGTGACCTCTATATTTTTGACGAAGTTATATTTCTGTTCCGGTCCTAAGGGCCACAGTATTAAGGCCAGTATGCAGAACCTGTGGCCCGCCGCGATTTTGTGGTCGGCCTAACTGGTATTGCTTTATTTTAAATTACCTAAAAACCTATAAAAACTGTTACTTATATTTTTTGTTTGCGGTCCTCGACACCAAGACTAACATATTTTTGTGGCGCCTATAGTAAAAAGGGTCAGTATGACTGTGTTACGATATATAGTCTAAAAATATAAACGCAAAAATAAAATGAGATCGGATTTGTACTTCGTGAGATTAGGCCGTTCAAATATAAAACTCCTCGGGTTACCTAATAACCAGATATACTGGGTTAACAGATATTAATGAACTGTTGAACTTTGTATGCAAATAAAGACTTAAGTAGGATACTAGAGGTGACCTGATATTATAAGTAGAAAAATTTTTGTGTTCGATATAACGTTGTATCTCGAAATATTGTTATGTTTAGTACATAAGTATATATAATGTATGTATAGTATAAGTATAGGTGCTTGACAATAGATTTTCGACTGAACCTAAGTGGTTATTAAAAAATGCGACGGTATCATCACGATTTTTTTAACTAAAAGTTCAGTCTCAGTTCAAGGACTATCATGTCTTTTTTTAATCTATTGTGAAAAATGTTTTTCCGGACTTCCTCATCACAATGCATAAACGCATTGCCAGGATTCAAGTCGAGGCAAAAGGGGCATGTTGCAAGATCATCGAGCGACAAGCACCTTCAAACTACCCACTAAGAGGACCAAGGCGACATTTCAACCTTCCGTGTAGCCAGAGAACATAGCCCACACTAATTTAACCTCTGTCGGGTTCGTGTCCCCTACTACTGATAATCGCACGAAGTAATATTCGGAATTTGTTGTTTTATAATTAAAGACAATGGAATAAAAACATCGTGTGGTTCTATAAAACTCCGATGCAAGTGAAACTTTTACACTAATCAAAACTCATAAATATCGCGAAGCATTTGCACGAATGAGTGAAAATATAAATGATACACGCTCAATTGACGGGAGCCACTCCCATATTAAAAGCTCTCCCGAGCGCCTTTCACTCTACCCCTACTGCGCGGTTGGTTGTAGTGCGACATGCAATAGATGGTCGAATAAACTGAGGCGATGGAATAAAAGATCCACTTGAAAAATTTGCGCGTCCGAACTCCTGATTAGTCAATTGAGTTATATTGAGTTATACAAAACAAAGGATTAGGCTTGTTCCAGCGGCAGCACTTGAGAGCCAGCTCCGCCACAGGTTTAGCGTGTCTACCAACTTGGGCCGTATCGTCTCTTAAGATCAGGTGAGATTATGGCCATAACGCTAAATCTTAAGTATATAAAAAAAAAAAAAACGTACAATCGATGACGCGATGTTACGAAACAGCTTATTAAAATAGAAGTACGTGACAATAAAATAGCCTTGTTACGTGTAAGATACATATAAATTGAACAAAAACACGTTTTATCATAATTCTTTGAAATTCCCTCATATAAATTAGTTGGTAACAAAAAATAAAATATACTTTTATGCCTTGCTGCCCAAAGAAATGTTGTTCTGTCCTACCCTATAGCCAAGTTATCTTTTTTTGCAATCGTTTGCGCAAAGAGATGTAAATAATGTTTGAGATGACATTCTAAATGTGAATCGCGTTATTAGAGCGTGTTAGTTTGAAACACAACTTTGATGTTTATTACAAAGGTGATTTCAGTTTTCACTTTACGCTAACGATTGTAGAAAAAGGCAACTTTGTTAACGACACTCTAGTAACCAATAACTTTACTGATTGACTGTATTTTTGTATATAATATACCAGTTGTGTCCGTAACTTCGTTCGCTTGGAACTAAAATATTCTTTAATAATGTTTACCCTTTTGTGTAACTTTTTTCTATACAGATATGTTCCTATTGGTGATAGCGTGATATAGCTTAAAGTATTTTTCAATGATTGCTTTATTAAATACAAAAATAATTATTGAAATCCGAATGGTTTATAATATTAACAACATAGATTATTATGGTCTTTAAATAATAAAAAATACAATACCTAAGACGAAGCATGTGGTAGTGGCTGTGAATACCGCGGATGCTATAAGGAGTAGAACGTAGGGCCCGTGGATGGCTCGATCAGTGATGGTGTTTACCACTATGGCAAAGATAGAGACGACAGTCGCCGCCACAATCGCTTGGACCTGTCGACAGTAAACAGCAAATAAAATATTTATTTATTTATTCCAAGAAATCAAAAACATTAAATGATTTTATACAAGAAAAAAAGAATTTAGGAATATTAAATTATACAAAAATGATTTCAATACATTTATATGTTTAGTTAAGTTAAAGTTAACCCAAACCTAATTTATAATAAGTAACTCCACATTTTTATAAATTCTAGTTGAATGAAATAATACAGAAAACTAGAATATGCCGTGACTGAATACAAAAATAAATAAAAACAAAATGGAAAATATATTAAAAAATAAAACAATAAAACTATACTGATTGATCGTAGCATAAAAAAAACACTAGTGTGTTCGTTTGTGTGTGTGTGGGTGTGTATGTTTCTATTTATGTTTTCATATACTTTCTGTGTTTAGCGTTACGGTAAATAATCTGGACTCACTAATCCTAGTGGAGCGATTGGCTCTCAAGTGCATCTGCCGGAACAAACCTATAGATAAACAGATAATCAACTTGAACTTGTTAGCTAGCCAGGTGCAGGAAAAAGCTATGGTTTCATCTCAATATTTTCCTTCACAGAAAGCTCTAACATTATTGGGTCGCATAATTTTATAGATATCTAAAGATAATAGATTTCCTTTTACGCTCAATAACATCTACACTACTTAACTTACCATTATGGGACCCAGTCAATACGGAGTTTTGTACAGATCTAGGATATGTAGTTTTTGGTTTTCCTTTGTCATTTTTAGCGTTATGGTCATAGTCTCATCTGATCTTAGGTGACGATACGGCTAAGTTGGTGAACACAGTAAGCCTGTGGAGGGACTGGCCTACAAGTGCAACTGCCGGAACACATCTGTTGATATTTGGCGGCTGATTTTCAACTTGAGGATGGTAGCTAGCCAGACGGGCCTTAGAAAAAGTCCTACTATCATGCTATGGTTTCTTCGCGATGTTTTCCTCCACCGAAAGCTCAAGCTTGTTGTAGGTGGATTCGAACTCACGTCCCTTGACGAGACGTCCGTACACACTACTTTAAATCGTTAAAAAAATTAACTTTGTATGCCATTTTTCTTGGCTAATAAAAGAAATAAGAATAAATATACATATGTACAAATTTAGGTAATTTAAATTGATTCATAACAGTCACAAATTCAACTTTCATGACGTACGTTGTACATGCACATATATTTTTACAAGTGCTAACATTCATTATCAACTGTGTAAATATTATTTATTAACCGAGAGCACCTTAACTAATTAACATAAATGTTCTGACGGAGGTTTTTAATTGCGTTACGTTTCTATTTCAATAACAACATTTATTCAAATGAAAAAAACAAAAATAAAAATAATGCGTAGTAGAACAAAAATGTAACAACGTTACATTCTATACGACATTATTTGAGTAAATAATATACGATCTATATAAAACGACAAGCGGATCCGATAGCAGAAGTTGTCTTATTTCAGTTTATTAAATGATTACAAAAAAAATTTTGAAGGACTGAAAAGATAATGATAATAAATTTCTTAAAAGGAACAATTAAGAAAAAGATGCGGAAAGCCTCTGCCACTAATTAACTCTACCTATATCTGAAAACCGTTTTTACACTTTATAGGTTTAGCGTTATGGCCCACAATCTACTTGATGTTAATTAAAGATGTGACCCAAGATGGTGAACACGCTAAGCCCTGTCGGGTGACTGGCTCTCAAGTGCAAGTGTCGGAGCACACCTATAGATATTTGCCGGCATATTTTCAACTTGAGGGTCATAGCTAATCATATGAATATTGTAAAAAGCCCTATCACCATATTTCCATATGGAAACAAAATAAATCCATCAATTTATCTCGTCTTTACAGAGGAGATTACGAACACACGAACTCTGGTATTTTAAATATGAATATGAAGGTTGATAAAGAATTCATAATGTTGCTAAGAAAGGCTAAATTACTAACCTGCACCAGTGATATGTTTCCAACCACCATAGATATAACCTCCTTAGACGATTCCATGTTGCCGAGGTTAGCTTGTGTCGACAGCCGCGATGCGAGGCACATGTCCAAATTACCTGGCAACAATACAAAAAAATATTTAGTTTCTTCAACAACTGCTCACAAGGCATCCGCCGTATAAACTCCAGTAAGGCTACTCTATTAAACTATACACTAATTATATAGTCGAAATTATTTGATTTTGTTTGGTTAGACCGGACCAGTGGTTGCTAGATCTGCGTCGCTCCAGGAAGGTGACAGGCAGATAGCCGTGGAATTAAAGTTTGTTTTTATGAAATAGGGGGCTAAAGAGCAAGCGTGTCACCTGATGGTAAGCGATCATCGCCGCACATTGACACCCACATCACCAAGGGAATCACAAGTGCGTTGCTGGCCTTTAAGGTAAGACTAAGCTCTCTTTTAAGATTTCAAAGTCGTATCAGTTCGGAAACACCGCCGACGCAAGTTGGTTTCTTAAGGTACTCGTGTGAGAAAAGAAATTTCGCGTTCGTGCATCGTTTATCGTACCGATAGTGAGGATGGAATTTATGTGTATGATGCATTGAATGGTGGTGGAATTCAGCAGAAATGGGTATTACCGGTGACTAGCGCCGGGTAAGTTCGACATACTCGGTCCTGTCCTATCTGGCCGGGAAAGTTTATGCAAATGTATTTCCCCACGTTAAAGAAATAACTTTATTGTCAATACAATCAATCTGATTTCATTTTTACGAAGTCTCAATAACAACATTTTATTATAGATCATGCGCTTTTTAGATACTAAATTATGAACTCAAAGCCATTAATTTGATGTTAATAAAACTCGAGGCAATCAGTTTATCTTTTCCAATACACATTATGTGAATGTCGATAATCGGTTTAAATTACTTAAAGTACAAAATAAACATAATAATAAGTGTATGTAATTGTACTGTCTCATTATTTTATATGTTAAAGGTCTTGACCCAGATACCTGAGAAGATCCAAGGTTCAAAGTACGTTCAGTGTTTTTTGATTACGGTATTATAATAATAAAATAAAAAATAAAGTTTACTATAACTAGCAGATATCTTGGGAAAGTAGGAACGACAAATGTATATTGCATTGTGACGCTTAGATGATTGCGTGTAATCATCTACCTTTATTGGTTTATGGCTTATCGGGCTTATTACATAAATTATTTGAGGCGATGAGAGCTCAGTCGGTAGAGTAAAGGAAAACATCATCGTGATGAAAGTAAAGATGGGTGGCAGGGTTATTTCTAATGCCCCTCTCTAATTCTACCGTCAAGTTGAAAATCTGCCGCGAAATACCTACACGCGTGTTCCGGCAGTTGCACTTGAGATCCCTCCACTCTTCCTCCTTCTCCTACCTGCTCCCTCCACTGTCCACCATCTTGGACTCCGAGAGACATCAGAGATTTTGGCCATAACGCCTATATTATCTTCCTTAGGTATACATACACTATACTGAACATTTCCTAATTAAACTTCTTAAATATATACTATTACACATGACATTGGCAAAATTACCGGCAACGGCAATGGGGATAATAATAAAAAATTAGCTTAGATTTTGTTTTAATATGAATCCTAAGAAATCTTTTATTTCTAGCCTTGTTAGAAATTGTTAGAAGAAGTATTTATAAAACGGTATCCAAGAACATTGGTTTATTAACTTTACTACATCTTCCTCGATAAAAAAACAAACTGACGTCTAGTTACGATATTATTTCTATAGTTGTATTATAGTTATACTGTCCCGTTTTAAATTTAATAGTAGCTATTTTAAGTCAGTACAGGCTGTAAGTGAGGTATAAGATCTTCAACTGGTAAGACTCGGTGGTTTTACGTTACACTTACATATTAGAATTTTTAACTATTATGAATAGTTTACTAATCAATTTTATGTTAAAACAGAGTGGTATGTGACTCTACGCATTAGGTATATGAGCCGTGGTCGCTAAAGATAAACTGTATATTTCAGTAAAAATATTTTAAGACGAAACTGTAATTTTATTAAATATCATAGTTATAACTAGTATATATGACTTTTACATAAATACATTTTACATAAATGATATTTGTCTACAACTTTTTTATATATTTTATTGGTTTAGCGTCATGTCCACAATCCACCTGATATTAAGTAACGATATGGCTGAAGATGGTGGACACAGTAAGTTTAGTGGAGGGGCGGGCTCTCAAGTGCAACTATTGGAACATAGGTCTTTGGCGGCAGATATTCAACTTGAAAGTGGTAGCTAGCCAACTCTACCATAATGGCGATATGTTACTTTCGCATCCCTTTCAAATGATTAAGTTACTAGATTAGCATATAACCTATTAATTATATCATAGACACTACACAGCGACTTCAAGTATTAAAAAAACATATCGAAATTTACTTAACAACACATTGTTAACTTTAAATAAACTTCTTATCAACGTGACATAATTACGTTGAACGTATATACGTGTATGTACGTATTTACCTTCACGGATAATTCACGTCTATTTAGAATTCTAAACCGTGTCAACGATGATTCGCATTGTAGCAAAATAAAGTATATTTCAAATACAAAATATTAGTACACAAACTCTTAACAATGGAACACATAATACAATAGTACCATGATAGTTCTATAGGAAAATATTTTTCCATTATAATAATATGCAGTCAAGAATGCAATGACAAATGTTTGCTACAGAGTTTTTTTAAAGTTTAGCGTTATGGTCACTATCTCACTTGATGTTATCGGACGATGTGGCCTAAAATTATGGACACGCTCAAATGGGGAGACAGGCTCTCAAGTGCGGCTGTTGGAACTCACCTAAAGGTATTTGGCGTTTGATTCTCAACCTCAGTGTGATAGCTAGCCAGGCTAGCATTAAAAAAAGCCCTACCACTGTGCTAAAGACGCTACACCAAACACTAGTAACCAACCAAGAACACAGTATTATCAACTAAGCCTACTAAATTCCCTTTGATTTTGATTCTAGTAGCAAAACGAGGAATATTAGGCAAGTAACTCTAATACATTTAATTTTGTCTTCAATTAGCAATAAATTATTTAATGAAAAGCAATAAGAAATTTTATTTAACGTCTTGTTTATATATCCAACGTCTGAATCGCTCCTTTCCACTTTAAATATAATTGAAGTATCATCTGCAAAAATATCCATATCAGCGCAGTTATGAACCTTCAGTGCAGACCATTTATAAATATCAGGAACAAAAAGGGCTCTAAGACAGAGCTTTGCGGAACGCCAATTTGTGCTACCGATTCCACAGAAGTTACTCCATGTATGCTAACTTTCTGATATCGATCTTTTAAGTAAGAATCTAGAAGGTCGAGAGAAGCTCCACAAATACCATAGTGTTTTAATTTGAGAATAAGTGTCCTGTGGTCAACGTAGTCAAAGACCTTGGCCAGATCACAGAACACACCAATTGCATTCTAGGACTCTTCCCAAGCCCCTAATGTATGACTTATGAGCGTTGCACCAGCGTCCGTAGTAGATTTAGATTTCGTGAAACCAAACTGTCGACCATCCAGAAACTTATGCACTCTGAAATATTCTAATAATTGTTTGAGCATAACCTTTTCGAAGATTGTACTAAACGGCGGAAGTACAGTAATAGGTCTGTAGTTTTCAAGATTACTTCTGCAGCCTCATGTAAACACAGGCACCACTTTGCTTATTTTCATTGAATTAGGGAAGGTTCCTTTTACTATACATTGATTAAATATGTTAGTCAAATCTGGTGAAATATTGAACTGAAACTTTACAACGATTACCGACATTCCCCATATGTCTTCGCTGTGTTTTAATAGATGTAAAATTAAATTATGAATTTATAGATACACTCACATTTGAACCTTTATAAACTATTCATTTAAATGTATATCAATTAATAAAAAAATAAAATAAAAATAAAACCTAAATGTTAATTTGTCTGATAAACATTACTCTGCCTGTTTATTTTGTAATCTTGGATGTTTTTTTTGTCTTATTGGGTGTGTTTTGAAATTCTGATCTGCAACCTTTTTGTGTGACGCTCGTTTGAGTAAAGTTGGCTCGAGGCAACTAAAGGAGCGAGAGAGATATAGTGACGTTTCACTTCTGTCGTGTGGTGTATGTACACACCGTTTTTATAAATTTGGCATTTTGCCCGAGTCTCACATAAACTTATTTGACGAATGGAGAGGATTGCATGTTGAGCCTAGTGTAGTGTGAGTGTAGTGTAGTGTAGTAGAATGCTTGGCGTCAGAGTTAACTGCAACGAGGTAGTTGGCCAGGCTAAGGCAGTGTTGCCAGAAAAAACTCGAACGAATTCGGAGGTTACCCAGTAGTCATTTATACAGAGTAAGAATGGGAAATTTTCTAACGTTAACAAACAATGTTTTTTTACTTAAATGCATATCAACGTTATCTTTTGTCTCGGTTAACAATGCTCGATAATTACGCACTGGCTAATAATTGCACGGTAATCGTATGCGATTGAAGAAAATGACAGATTTTTATCGTTTAACCGCACCGTCTATTATATAACGGAAATGCATGACAATGGATTTTATTTACACGCATTTTACTCCTTCGTCACGTGTATTTTTGTATGACCGCTAGTAGTAGTGTAAATATACGCTAGTAATACGAGACGTTGTAATCCATTTTAGGAGGTATTTGTCGATGCCTCTCAACTGATACATAATATATCAATCGCCACACAATATACTTCCTAGAATTCCAACGAGACACTGAAGTCTGAGTATGCCAATCGGCACAGAATCAGCATGCTATTTTGGTGTGTAAATATCGTATCTACACATATTTACTTGTAATATCATTATTACGTACATAATTAATGCTGATATTTATAATTACCGTTGCCGTAAATTACCTACGTCTGTTTAGGTCCATTTTCGATTATCATATCATTATATAATTAAAATGATATTTGATTTACATATCATCATATCTATCGATTAATTTGAAGTTGTCCATACGGTATCTAATCTAAATTAGCGAATATTAAGCCATATATTAACCTTTTTGGACAATTTTTACTTAAATAAGTCTCTTGATCTTACATATTTGCATCAAATAGACTCATAAAAGGCTCTACAACACAGCTAACTCATTTACCAGACAAATAGCTTTATTTCATAGTATGCAAATAATTGATGGATAAAAAGATTTTTTATAAATTACATATGTAATTGTTTAAATAAAGTTTATTTTTAATGTATCCAATTTATTAGGCCGACAAGACAGTTGCGACTGACAAATGACATTTGGTCTTACGGCAATCACTACTGTTACTGGACCGTACTGAAACTTACCATCAGGTGAAGTACAGTCATTTGTCCGAGCTAGGATAAAAAAATGGATAAAAACGATGTATCCAATTCAATAACTCAGAAGAGTGAGGTTGTCACCTTTCCTTTATATGATTTTAACATGGGATATTATTGTTTCTTGGGACTTGTACATTTACACCTATACTTTTATACCTAAATCATAAGTTTTATTACTGTTAGAGTGTACTTATTCTTTTACTTACTTTAATACTTTATATAAACTTGTAGGTAAGTATATTTTTATCCATAAATGATAAAGAATAATAATATTTTCCCTTACCTTTTAACCCTGAGAGTGAAGGCACCAATACAAATATCGCAGAAATATTCACAAACACATCCCAGTCCTGAAACAATGTAATATTAATGTGATATAATAGATATAATATAGAGATTGATAAAAAACCAAATACATATTTTGAGAATAAAGATTTTTTAACTTTGAAGGTGATTTCTCATTATCATAGTGGCCTCATGGAAAGTGATATTCCTTCTCGAAAGTAAAACGCACTGTAAGTTTCACCCACGTGGAAAAAGTTACCATATAAAATGAAGAATTACGTATAGTTTTATAAATATCTTATTATCGTACAGTCTCAAACTAAATCAAAATTTTTAAACTGGTGTTATTATAGACACTTTTGAAGCGATGATACCACCATGCTATGATTTCATCACGATGTTTTCCTTCACTACTAACTGAGCTGTCACCGATCCAACATTGCTGTCATGCCGGTCTGTAAATAGGTAGCCAAGAATCGTCGAAGTATAACCAAAAGAGAGTCACTGTGACTGACTTCTCACCATGAGCATACACTCATACGTCATCCCGCTTGATGATTGGAAGTAAGTCTCAACCATGCGATCACCAGAATTCATAATATTTATATAGCCTTCGCTTATTTTAGTCCATAGTGACGTCATAATTAAAAATTGTGGCAACAACAATGACCCTGGTCGAACTGAAGGAACCAGAAACGGAAATGACACTCGAAACGTAATAAAACTGACGTAAAATATACACGCGTACGATAACAATTTATTTATTTTTATAAATGTATCCGACAAACAACGCAATAAACTATATGGGTGTAGTTATTTCTTAATAAGTTTGACCTACGGTTTTGTACGTTTCTTTAATTTAAAACTTCTTTTAGTTTATCGTTATGGCCATAATCTTATCTGATGTTAAGTAACGATGTGATCCAAGATGGTGGACCCGGTAAGCCTAGTGGATGGACTCGCTCTGAAGTGCAACTGACAGAATACACCTATAGATACTTGACGGCAGATTTTCAACTTAAGGGTGGAAGCTAGCCAGGCGGGCATTACAAAGAGCCCTACTTTTTACTTCACTGAAAGCTCATTTCAGGGATTAGAACTCACGTTTATCGACCCGTCGCATGGTTCGTATATGCTACCAATGGCATTGTTTTTTTTTACTATACTTCTGGTACAGTACGATTTTGTTGATGGATAAAATGTACCCTATGTTATTTTCTATACACTTTTTTTATTTATTAACGCGGTATTTAAAATACAATTATTAGGAGCAGCCTCATCACAACGCGCAAGCACATTACCCGGACTCATATCAAAGGCGAGAGGGGCATGTGGGGACTCATCGGGAGCGAATACCCAACACAACCTTCTAAAACGCACCACGGTGACACTGCAAATTCCCATGTTGCTAGAGATCAGGGACAGCTCTCACACTTCTTCTATATACCTTACAATATGTAGGGGACATTCTACAGGTTATGGCTATTGGACTTCAATTCAGGAATACTTTATATGATATCAACTTACCCTGACAGTTCCCAAGACAAGACCAGCGCCGATGGTGCCACATCCAGCAATGAAGAATGGTACAGCGACCTGCATCAACGTTGTCCACCATTTTTCTTCTTTCTTCTGCAAACATAACATTGACATTATTAAAAATTAATTATTTATAGCAAAATAAAATAATCGAAGTGTCTTCTATGTTTTACGGGTAACAAACATAACATTGACATTATTAAAAATTAATTATTTATAGCAAAATAAAATAATCGAAGTGTTTTCTATGTTTTTTATCTTTCTAGAAACACAATGCTACAAGGGTTTAGTAAGTGTTAAAATCGTTTACCAATCCTTATATGTATATGAAAATCTCATATCATGATGTTTGTCCACTCCAATCTCGGAGACCACTCAACAAGATTTCAATGAAAACGTGTATCGCCTATCAGGGTGTATTGAATAAACGTGTAATGCCTGGTCTACCGTATAGAAGCTACCGACCAAGCACTGAATCACCGTTGTGGCCACGATGGGCATGCCCACAACCTTAAAAAACATGACGCCACACTTTCACGATTACTGTTTGCCCCACAGCTTTGCCCTCGCCCATATAATTTAGTAACGTCTAATTTGAAAGGAAACACTATATCAAACATAAGCGTGTTCATTCACCGACTCGAACTTGGCCGAGTTTTAGTTGGCTGTGACCGCAACCCTTTTTGAGGGCTGGATCCGTTAGCATTACTGGAACTAGTTTCATGTATACTAGCTGCACTCTAAACGACATCCATTACCTACTTTATTTTTTAATATACACGTGGTGGTTAATATAATATATTTATTTCTTCAGACTTATACATCCCTCTTTATTACTAAATTTTATCTACGTTAGTAATTACATTAAAAATATATATATAATGTGTTTACATCTGTCAGCAGATTGGATAGGTGCACACATTTTTTAATAATCCAGTCCATTGACGAAAAATCATATTGTCCAGTCTATTTGACAATACTTTTAGGACACCATTGGAATTACCACGCAATCGAACCACAAAGGAGTGTTTTTTTTACGAATTATAGCATACAAATCATCGACAGGTCTGTCAGCAAACATCTTAGATGCACTACAGTATCGAGGTAGCCTCAAAAATATACTAGAAACATTGTTACATTGTATATGCAGAGCATTATATGTAAGCCGAGTATATGTAAGCCACAGGTGACTAGTACAGAAAGCATTGGCAAATAGACTTTAAATAGCGTGAACTTTTACACTAGATGTAAAAACAAAGACTCGAGCGTTATTCATCATACTGGAAAAAAGTTGTGTTCAAAGCAAATAATAATATCAAAATATTGAACTGATACATAAGCGCTTATAATATATAAAAAATCAAATAAAAAGACATTCACAAAAAATAATAAAAAAATCAAATAGAAGAAATAATAATACTTATAACATTACACGTATATGCCGATAAAATACTTTTTGCCCAATGCAAAGAAAAAAAACGGTATTTCGAATATCGATAATATTATTTTTAATAACATCCGCCCCGAATTTACCGCTTACGAAATAACAACAAAATATTTATAGTATTAAAACTGGAAAATGTTCTCGAAAATATAAATGGAACCATTAAAATTCGTTTCAAAGCAAACATTAATTTTTAAAATGAATCTGCTATAACTGGATTTCAATGAATACCCAAAACTGACCTATAGAAATCGATAATCGATTTACTTGAAATTCTTATTAAACATATTTCAAAATAGCAATTAATACTTCTCGATTTGATTGTAGGGTACGACCCTATAAGTTAATCACTTAAGAAAAATAGGTAACACAATATGTCTGCTGATATTTTTTTTATCATGCTGTAATAATTCCTTAACACAATATTTAAAATGATCGATTAGAGCATTTTTAGTAAATAAATAAAATGTGCAACGTATATTAAATATTTATTGATTAAAACATAACATAAAAATAACAATAACAAAAAGAAAATGAAGGAACAAAGAAAAGTGACAAATATTCGCCATTAACATTGTATTCCTCTCCTTATACAATAGGACGGTACCTTCGAGTTATCATCACCATTTTGCGCTGACCCTTCTTGATCCTGCGATGGGTCTTCAACACGAAGATTCTCTCTTTCGTCAGAACAGCTGGAATCATCATTCTCCTCATCGTCATCCAATCTATCAAGTTCTACTTCTTCAATAATTTTTCTTCTATTACTAACCTATAAAAAGAATGAAATGTAGGTAAGAAATAATAGTACAAAAAACATTTTGCTTTCATATTAAATATCAAATTTAAAATCAATTTAATTACTTACCCTTATGTAGGGTTAACACTTCCTAAATTGTTATAAGTTCGCGAAATATTTAATGGACTTATATATTATGAACATTCTTATCGAGATTAACCTTGTAAATCAGCAAAACAATTTCGTCTAATTGACTATCAATAAATAATACGTTAGATACGATTGATAGGATGTTAATTAGTCAATAACCACACTCTTCCAGGATCTTTCTCATTACACAATTTCCAGTTTGATTTAAATTTATTTCAAGTGATAGTACTAGTTCAAACTTACCAGTATCAATGTTATACAAAATACGGTTGAAATGATATATAAAATGTCGAAACCATTTCCACCAATGGTTAAACACTTTTCTTAAAAGCATATCTAAGCCAAAGCGTAAATTACCTCCAAAAAGAACTCCGTGCATGTATAATTAAATCCAGTAATAATTAAAAATACATCTATGTACATAATTACATTTGTAGTGGTCCGTGCAAAAATTCTTTCTTATTGTTTATAATTTTTCGTGCATTTTTAGTTCAAATTACTAACACAATTATATTGTGCACATGTAATGTTTTTTAATTACCATTTCATTGCACTCGTCTAATATGTTTACTTGATTTATTTATAAGCTTTTCCTACAACTGAAATGGCAATAAAGCTTTAAGCAGCGTATTAACCTTGTATCTCACTTTACTAAAGAGTTTTTAAAATCGTATCCAGCGCAGAAAGACGACATTAGGTTATTTGACTACGTTAATTAGCGATGTGACTCAAGTTAACGAACCCGCTAAACCTGTGGAGGGACTTTTTCTCAAGTGCAATTGACGGAACACACTATAGGTATTTGGCGGCAGATTTACAACTTAAGGATGGAAGCTAGCTAGGTGGACATTAGAGAAAACCCTACAACCATGATATGATTTCTTTACGATGTTTTGCTTCGCCAAAAGCTCAAGCTCACTGTAAGGGGATTCGAACTCAGGTCCCTTGACGCGGCATCCATACACACTACCAACTGAGCTATCATCGCTTTAAAAGACTGCTACCGCAGGTAGGCAATACAAGTTATTTGATTACGAAGTTTTGTAGGGAAGTATTTCACCAGTGTGCTGCCCAAGTTTAAAGCAATGTTCCATGAAATGTTTTAAAAATAAGTACAAAAAGATTCAATTTCATTTATATTTCGTGTATGGATTTAATTGATTCGTATCGAATCGAAGTAAAATGATTAGTAATTATAATAACAAGTCTATCTTATAGGCTCATTTTGATGCCGTGTTTTACCGTCACTCCAAAATTTACTAAAACGTTCAAAACTAAATTATAAGAATATTTTGAAAGCTGTGCAGACATTTTGAAGTATATTTTAATTTGATTGAATTATAAGAACCATGTATGTATATGTATTGATAATAATGCCTATATGATTGTATTGTGCAATTAATTATATTGTATAAAAATTTATCAATTATGATTAAGAAAATAATGCATTATCTGAGATTATGACAACGATATTTTTATATTTATAAAAAAAATATATCGAGACTAAAATTTCATTGCACTTTGGTCTTAGCAAATTTTAATATGTACAGGTATTTTCTTATTATGACTTTCAATATATGTTAATTACTCTATGATAAGGCCGAGTGATAGATCCTGGATCAAACAATGTTTATGCGGTAATTAAACCGGATAAGACAGATTATAACCGGGGAGATCCTGACAATTCACTCGTGACAGCGAATCTTTGGGCTTGACTCGTTTTTGGAGCAGTAATAAAGACACGACCATCATTCGCACATCTTCCGAATGTGGAAATCTTAGAATAGAATGATATTTTTGACTGTTCTTTAGTAAAGTTCCAGTTTAATTATTTTAATATACAAGCTGGCGTGGTAGGTCTTAACACCCCTTTCCAACATTCAATAACTCAATCGCAGTGCCACTTATCCCGATTAGAGATAGAACCACTAATTAGGATAAATAAACTCTTGTATCTTAAATTGGACTTAAGGTTGTCCATTAATAACGTGAGGTATTTAAATAACAAATCGTACAATAAAACAAATTAAAAAAAAAAAAAAAACGTATCTCACGTTGGGGAGAGGGGACCTCGGCAGATATCACGTAATTATTTCCGCTGGAAAATTAAATAAACATGTTTCTACAATAAAAGTGTTAAATAAAAAGATTAAAGAAATGGTTTTTTTTTAGTAAAACTAACGCACGCCAACATATTAACTTATATAATTTATGCATTTTGAAAAATCTCACGTGAGATTCGATGAGGGGGAACATCTCACCAGGGTTAAAGTGGGGAGGGAGTCGAAAAATTACTTCATGTAATTAATGATAGTCCCCTTAGTAACTAACACAAATTTATAACGTTTCATAAATCACTTAAACGGTTTCCCAGGTGAGGGTGAACGAACATCGTTACACGGGAGTTTATATATAACGATACTGTCACTCGCCCGCTACATTGGACTTGATTTATTTTTAGCGACCTTCCATAAAACTGCGAGTAAAAAATAAATAACGTACGACAGTAAATAAAAAAAACACAAAACCCTAATACCATAACGAAGCACTGCGCAAAAAAGATCACAGTAAGCCCCATATTGAAAATTGGAAGATTTTCTATTTTATTTAGAACTTGTTCAAACATTCATTCTTATCTGTAAGTACGTTTATGTAACTATCATATATAACGTATGTTAGTTTCACATCGAGTTGATTACAAAAGTAAGTTTATCATGTATGTCATAATAGACTTTTTAATTGTTACCCAATTTTATGAAATAATTTATAAAAAAGCATTTACCCCTGACAGCGGTTGTTTTTCAGCATCGGTCTCGGCTATTTTCTTATCCGGGGGATCACCCGGACTCTTTAGTTCACCGTTTATCGATGCCATGTTGTGTGTATGGTCGCCGTTGCCAATCTCATCTGCAAAGATAAATGTGTCGATTAGTTTTCGAACTTTTCCTGGGATAAATAACTATAGTTTATCGAAGACATTGAAGCAGTTCAACACCGTTCCTCTTAGCCAAGTTCTCTTTTTGTACAAAGATTTATGGGACGATATTCTTAACACTAAACTGATGACGTATTTCAAAAATAATTCTCGTTTACTTGTTAAATGATTTCTTTTTTGTATAGTGGCTACTGACAAACTTCAATAAAAAAAAACGACAGAAGTGAGACATCATTATATCTAACTCACTCCCTTAATCGCCTCCAGCCGACTTTACAAGAAGCGAACGTCACACAAAAAGGTTGCGAATCAGAATTTATAAGCCCTAAGTAAATTCACTTGAAAAATTTGGGAAACTCTAATTTTCCCTGTTTATTATTGTTTATTATCTTATAAAGGTTCAGTATGAGCCTCTGTGTTAAAACATAGTGAACTTGAACCAGCCATAACCGCCAGATTCAGCAACATGGCTGTTACACCTATAGTATTGCAGCTGTCTATAGGCGACGGTTACCGTTGACCATCAGATGGGCCGTTTGCCTGTTTGCTGCTCATTAGCATTCAAAAAATCTATATAAGAATATCCTTAAATTCTCAATAATGATGATTATACTCGAATTTCGGTTATCGAGCGAAGTTTGGTTAAAGCCGATATACCATGATGCACAAGTCAAGAGAAAGAGTTGCTATAGCTCCAAAATTGTATTTACGGTGTGTTATCGGATGATTGTTTGATATTTTGCACAGCTGATTAATGTACAAACAATAATGTTTACCCTCTATGTGTCACATATTACAATAACTGATGATGGAAGTTTTTTTTTTTTTGAAATAATACACTTAAATAAAAATATTATATGTATTCATTCAAAGAAACGATTCGAAATTAAATAAACTATATACAGTTAAAGTTTTAACATGGGACTAATGAGCATTATTTCATTGTATTTTGGTGAAATTTACCTGCGCAGATAATTGTATTAATATCTAATATATATTTTTTAGCAGTTTATAAGTTTAGCGTTATGGCTACAATCTCGCCTGATTTTAAGTAACGATGTGATCTAAGATTGTTTACAGGCTAAGTATACAGGTTCGCAGATGTAACTGCCGAAATACACCGATAAGTATTTGGCAGCAGATTTTCAGCTGAAGTGTGGTAGCTAACTAGGTGGCCATTAGGAAAAGCCCTATCACAATGCTATGGTTTCCTCACCATGTTTTCTTCACCGAAAACTCATTGCCGGGATTCGAACAACTCCTCAGTGACGAGTGTCCTTACGCGCGGCCACTGAGCTATTAGTGCTTAATAAAAATTATAATCGGAGTTTTATTTATTTCTGACATAGAAACCCAAAATATTTCATTTAGTTTATTTACGTAAACAGAGGAATATACTTTGTATGAAACTTTATATTGCGTCATTCGATTTGTTTGACAAAATCGATATTAACGGGACCGAAGCCACACGTAAAGTCTAGTTTGATTATAAACGAATTTCGCAGATTTTGATACACTCTACATGGGACATGGCAAGGACAGTTTGAATAACATTCCTATGGTTCTATTTCTTGTTTTTAAATATTTCTGACGTTAATTTATTTTTCCATACGTATTTTTTGATAAATACAAACATACACTATTGTGGGTTTACAATAGGTCAACGAAATCGACAGTATAACTAGTTTGAAATAATTAAAAAATATACAACAAAACCGATGATGAACTAAAGCATAAATTAAAAATAAGTTATGTGCGATGTTAAGTGTATTAACAGTAAACCTCAATAAACAACGTAACAGAACTTAACATCTATTAATTGCATAGTTATATATGCTATTAAAACAAAACAACGAAGCAGTAGATCAGTAAACAGTGGATGTATACAAGGTTAAGGCCTTTATCTTATCAAGACCTTTGATGGAAAGTGCAGTGTACTCTAAATTATCCTCTTAAAAGGTTATATACAAGTTTTTCCCTGATCTTTGTCTGACATATAGTAATTTTAATTTTTTTATTTATCATAAATTTGTTTTTTACCTTATATTATGCAATATAGATGCAATTTAAGATAATAGAGCTCGGCTAAGAAGCAATTAAATTAGAAATAATACCATCGTCCATGAATTCGGAAATATCATAAAAAATCCCTAAAATTGTAACAACGTTCCAACAATTTGTTAACATATTGATAATATCAGAAAACACGATCTACTTGACAATGGCAATGCTGAACTTCGATAGCAAGGATCAATTGTGAAATTAGCAAAAGGAAAGAAATAAGCTTACACAATTCAACTTCATAACTTTACGATACCATGTAAAACACATATACAAATAGAATAAATGTTAGTATATACATCATATCTCTAATGAAATAGCTAGAAAGGGTGGAACACAGTTTCTCTCTATTCGTTTTTTATGCTAAAGGGTAGCAAACAGGCAGAAACCGGGCACATTGCAGCTATGATGCCGATTTTGGAGACATTATTCCACCACTATTTTCAAAAGCCCAGAAAGAAACCGAACTGAATAATTAATTCCAGAATCCTAATATTCCCACCAAGAAGGATCTAGCGAACTTGTAGTGCTGACGGTTTTGGTTCCTTCGTATATGTATACTGGCCCAATGCAATTCGCGTATTCCTTTGGCTACGCGTAGAATTATTTGTTTTTCATCCACACAAGTCAGTCTCGGTCGACAGCGGTTTCCAATTTCGCACATAATCGCATTGTATATTTATTTTTAATGTTTTCATAACTCGTACGTCCGAACCAACGAAGCATACTTTTGAACATTACATTAATAACACTCTCTTCCTGAACAATCGTGTTAGGTATTTTAATTGAATTAGAATTTTATTTTATATAATATTGGGTTAAAATTATCACCTTCAACATTGATATAGTGTTTATATTTTATGTAATTACAATTAGTAGATTGCGACTACTATAAATCACGTTTTTGCGTTTGCGCTTCATCAAAATTTTGGAAGCGATACGAAAGCTGATCCTTGTCTCTGGGAAGTAAGGCGGAAATTTAGGGTCACGTATTATATACATATCTTAGTAAGATTCGCGAATGGATTTTACCCGTGTAAAAAAATTGGTAAAAGTAAACAAGCGAAGTTAAGAAATAAGGGACACAGTCGTTGATAAGTTGATATCATAGTGATTTTCTTTTAGTTAATCGCGTTGCCAGTACAACCATTCTATATTCATATTTAGAGTGGCACTATGGTGATGTCTGGTTTTGAATTTTGCACGTATCGGTGTTTGCCATTTCCTTTGGATTATACTTTGTTTTCCATCAGATACAGTGCTGTCATTTTGTTGTCCTATAATAAGAACAAATTGTGGTCTAGGGCTAATTTAAATGATACAAAAATAAGTGATAAAGCACCAGAGTTCACGTACGAACATTAACAAAGGCGACTTATAATGTCAATTTTCTAATACATGACGAAAGGCACGTGGGTTGATTTCTATAACTATTATAATTATTACTTAATAACATGTGATGTAAACTTTATAACTTTGTTCTTGTAATGTGCTAATTATCGTGATACATTTACAATTTACGCACATAGAAACACGAAATAAAATAGGCTTTTATAAATATGAATGAACATTAAAATTAGTGAGTACATTTAATTAATAATAGAGAACTTTTTTTATTCTATCTCCTAATACAATATATGGCGCTGCGGCGAAGATGGTAAGTATTGCAAAGTACGGAACAACGTTAAAATTACTAAGTCTAATTTATTTGATAAACACTAAGAAGTCTATTGAAATTCTATTCCCAACCTAGTGCTTCTTAGCAGTTTTAAAATCACTGGTGGCCGTATGATGAATTTAAATTTTATAGGGATCCTGTTGGACATTAATACGTGATTTTGATACAATTAAACCAGATTTGTTTATCGTTTTATTATTTTTTAGAATTTCAATCCATACTATTGCAATCTTCCAAAATGAGGAACAGTCTTGGAGGCGTCTACAAAGATGCATAGAAAATTAAATGTTTTTTGATAATTTGGAAAGAAACGTGTATCTTTCAACAAATAACTCTGTATATCCTCCTGAATAAATAAGCGCGATGGTTCTTATGCCAAATAGGTACATACCGTGGCGTACGAGAAAGCCAACCGTGACTAAATTGCAAGGCCGCTCTGTAATACTGTTTTCTTCATTACCAACTGACCTTCGCAATTGGTACGTATTCTAGATGATTACTTCTTGTTCCAGTATGTTGTTTTAGACGGAAGACTTGCCGGTAAGGCATTCGCGTTGTTTCCGAGTTCATTTACCAGGCTAGAATGTCTTTATTTATTTAAATAATAATTTTGTAATAGTAACTAAATGTTACATGAAATATGAAAGTAAAATTAACGCAGTATAAATATGATAAATCTAAGATTAAATCCATAGACCCCATTACGAATGAAGCAATGACATCTGTCCATTCAAAAGTTGATTCAGTAGCAGCATAATAGGTTAAGGCCTCAAGTAACTTAACCTACAAAACCCAGAACTTTCTATAAACGAAAACAACACGATAAAACCATAGCGTATAAGGTATTTTCTAAAGTTCGCATAATCGATTGTCATTCTCAGCATGGTTACTGAACATATAGTGAACTTATGGTTTGTTGAAAAATAGCTGGTTTAGAAAATTGACAGTTATAAATGTTAAAGGTAACGCTTTGTTGACTTGAATATGTAGAAAAATTCAAATAAATGAAATTAGTTAAATGGAGATTTTATGGTGGTCTGAAAGTAGAATCAAAGTTTGAGACACTAACTTTTGCGCAGCAATAAAAATGTGTACCCACAGTAGAAAGGAAAAATTTCCAATTTGAATCGCCAGTAATGTATTAAAGTAATAAAAAAAATTAAAATAGTTTAAAAATAACTAATGAAGAAAGAATCACTACGCACATGATGCTATATAAAAGAAACGACTAACGTCATATAGAAGTATAAATAAAGCAAACAGTAAATCAAGTATTATGCAGACATGTTCAGGTCTTACAATTTATCATAATTGTTAAGCCTTCAGATATCATGTACAGCATTTATGCACTGAGAGTTTTTTTTATAATTAAGGCTAAGCGTAATGGCCATAATCTCACCTGACCTTAAGTGACGATACGGCCCAAGTTGGTAGACACGCTAAACCTGTGGAGGAACTGGCTCTCAAGTGCAACTGCCGGAACACACCTATTGGTATTTGGCGGCAGATTTTCAACTTGAGGGTAGTAGCTAGCCAGGCGAGCATCAGAAAAAAGCCCTACCACCATGCAAGTGCTCCTTAAGCTAACATCATGGACAAAAATATGAATGAATAAGGAACGAGGCGAATAGGCTTTAAAAACTGCAATGCTGTTTAGTTTAATGCTTTTGTATTTGTGAAACTAACAGTGAAATTGCAAAATCTAGACGCATTATTCATGCTTTTCTTGAACTAATAATCATAACTTAGAGCTTTCTCAATTTATAACAATATAAAATTTGAATACTGTTTACTTACACTCTTATTTGTTTATTTCTATACATTCATTAGTAATGTATTCTTGTTTACAGATTTAGTGTTTTATCACAATCTCACCTTATATTGCTTGAAAATGTTGCCCATGATAGTGGCAATCTAAGCCAATTCGGAGAACTGAATCTCAAGTACAACTGTCGCAACACAAATTTAAGGGCTTAGCGACAGATTTTTAACTTAAGGATCTAGCTAGGAAGCCATAAGAAAATGCCCTACCGTCATTTATGTACTTACTAAACATTGCTTAGATACTTATGATTTTGGTTAGACATTTGCTATTATACATAAGGGTTTTCATAGCTTAGGGCTTAGGATTAGTTAGCTTGGGGAACAATCACAAGGGAACCATGATGTGGCTGGATCTGATCATGAAGCTGGATCCTCGGCTTCGTCTTTTGCCGGGAATGCGAAAACAAGCTTTAGAACTAACTAGCCTACTTGGGATCTATTCTGAGTAGCCAACCTACTTGGTGACTACGCGTAACGTACGCGAACTAACTCTACTACTATAGAGGATTTTACTCGTCCTACACTAAACTTCGATTGATATATCATATCGCTTGGACACACTAGTTTAATCTTCAATTTCAAGACTTACTATTAGTTAAAATTGTACTATTGTAACCTTTCCATAGCGCGTAATTTCTTTTACATCATATCTACATTTTAGACATCAAACGAATTTAAAAAAAAATGTGCTTCAAATTTACACGATTTCTTGGGTTTTTTGGTGTTCTTATCTTCTACATTGGTCGGTGTTCATCTAAAGTTTAGAGTAATGCCAATGTTTTGTTTACAGAGATACGATATATCTCAATCTAAATCTAGATTACTTTTATTGATTTCGCTAGTCGATAAAACACTCATGAATGGTGATTTTGTGCATTATTCTTATCCAAAGATCTTATCTAAATTTTTATTTGTGTATAATCAGATCCACATATAAGTTATATTTAAACCATGTTTATTTAATATAAATGTAAAAATATATTGCGTAATCAAACAAAGAGCACGTGTTATATGACGTCATTACAAATTCAAAATGGCAGACTCACAAAATGGCGATACGATTTTTTATCCATCTGGATCACAATGAATTGAGCCCTACATGGTAAAAAAAATATTATGGTTGAAAAGTAAAATTTAACATCGACATTATTACATACGTGGAAGTCAATTATCTACTAACGTATTTTTACAGTTGCATCTAATGTTATATATTTACAAATTTTAATACGTATTTCGTTATGCAGTTGAAAGTGATTGGTCCGGTTGGTAAATAACAACACGCACACTAGTATATGTATTATGACTGAACATTGTTGATTACGACAGATACTGAACATAACAGGTTTTTCGATTGTTCTATAGATTTAAGCTTTTAGTCACACTAATGTGATATTAAGCCTAAGATGATTGGATCTTAAAAGCAACTGTCGGTGATATTTTAGTTAAGTGCAGTTTTACGTGGACAAACAATTGTTAGTAGATACTTGGTCTTCCAGCAAATGTCACAGCATGCGTTTAAGTTACACAATTATCAAACATTACCTATAATAGTATATCCATGAATTCCTCTTCGATACTTGTCAACAAACATCTCCAGTTTTTCACTCAAACTTTTCAGAGGCATTTTAACGAGTCACTCACACACGAAAAGTATAACTAATTTATACGAATAACGCACTAAAATGCACTATCCACTTCAATAGTTGAAGAACGACTGGCTATTCATTAAAATAACACTGCGCAACATTTTACTTCCTAATGAAAAAACAGCGATGAAATTTTTTAACATCTGAACTACACAATTCCCGTGAATTCACCAATTTTATCTAGAAACATATTTTATTTTAATTGATAATGTAATACTTTTGATAAGATTGTAAGTTCTTTGTGTTATTAATACCAAGTGAATGTTGATTTTTATCTAAATTCCTTTATAAATATCATCAATACCGGCATATGTCAATGGCTTTACTTGCATTGTGGATAAATATTATCAACATAGAAACTCTATTATCTCTATTATCAACATAGAAAATCGGTTATAGGTAGCTGTCAAGACCTAAGCAATAATTCCATTAACACTGTATTCATAGTTTTCAATAAGTCAATTTCTTTAAATTTTATTCTATATAAACCTAATAAAATACGTGTATTATACAAAAGTGGTATTTTAGAATAAATACATTTATCTCGCTTACTCTTACGATATCTGTATCAGTAAAAAAGTGTTATCAAAACTGAAGTATGTCTATATATTTTTTAAGTTACATATGCAATAAATATATATTAAAACCCCTGGGTTATGCAATTAAAAATGGACCAGAATCATTAGTTTTCCTCGAAAAATTATATATTAAACTAAATGTAAACAAAATACTAAAATTCTTAAATAAATTTGTTTGATTTTTTAATTTTGATATTATTAAGGACATCGATTACGAATACAACGTTAAAGCATATATTTTGTTATTCTGTTTCTTTGTATATTCAAAATTGATTTAATAATGGCTTAAGTGATCTTTAAGAAATATTATGCACGTAGAGTTTAAGTCATTAATTAAGTGGTTTTTTAAATTATAAAATTGTTAATATTAATACTTTTAGATATCGCTAAAAATAATGATACAAAAATTATTTATCTAATATTTCACAACCGACTTCAATTATATTTTAAAAATGAAGAGTCATTTTGCAATTGATAAGATATAACACTGGAAATTATGTGTCATTATATATTAATAGATTATAAGAATTGCCTGTAATAAGTTTTGAAATTATATAATTTCTATAAAAATAAATATTACCGCCTTAGAAACTCGCGTGAACCCGCGTTTACGCTTTTTATGATATCACTAGCCTCCCACTTCGGTCACGTGGAACTAGTAATTATTTAATCAATTTTGACGTTTATGCAACTTTTTATAATTCAGCTTAGCTTCTATCTTCTTTCAATCTGCTTTCACTTCTATCAATGGTAGCGTGATGTTAAACAGCCTAAAGTCTTACTCGTTCATTGCTTTATTAAATAAAAAATAAAATTTGCGATTGATAGTTCCTAAGATTAGCACGTCCAAGCAGACAAACTTTTGCGCTTTATAGCATGGTGGTACGGCTTTTTCTAATGCCCGCCTGGTTAGCAACCACCTTTAAGTTGAGGATCTGCCGCCATATACCAATAGGTGTGTTACCATTTCCTCCACAGGCTTAGCATATCTTCCAACTTGGGCCGTATCGTCACTTAAGATAAGGTGAGATTATGGCCATAACGCTAAAACCTTCACAATAAAAAATATATACATATTAATGTATTATTAAATATAAAACGCACAGACTTTTCGGCTTTACATTTTTGTTATTAGTATAGATAATTTCGAATGTCAAGTCCAGTGTGTATCGTTTTGTTTGAACGGTGTTAATTCTCGAGGTCATTCTTGTGAATATGTAATTTGTCATTCCAATGCTAACGAACTATTTATTATAAGATCTGTTTTGATGTTTAGGCCTGAGTGCTGGGTAATAAAAGAGAAAGTCGAGTAAATATAATTAATCGATTAATCAAATAATTGTGACTTTGGCCAATTTAATAAATACTTAAACTCAAAATCTTCAAAAAATAAAACTGCCAATATTCACGCGAAAGTTATAATTAGGGTAATGTAAAATTTTAAGAGGCTGTAGTAGCTAAAGTATAAGCGGTATGAAAAACTTTGAAGTGGCAAAATTGTAAGGCATCAAATTCGCTACATAATTCTCTGAAAATGTTTAAATTACAGACTCGACTCATTGAAATTTTTTGTAGATAATTTGGTCCTTTAAAAATCTTGTTCACCATATAAACAGTATTTCAAAATATTTAGTTATTGAATTAGTTTTTTTTTTATTAAATTCGTTAATAATTTAAAGGTATTTAAAATTGAATAAATCAACTAAATCCCAATCGTTTTAGAAAAAAAAATGTTAATAATATACAAATGTCTATAGTAAAGTCCAGTAGTGCGTCAATAGTATCCCGATTTTATTCAACTTATAGCAACAAGCAGTAATTTTTATTTAATTTCAAAGTTAATTTAATTAACTAAGTTAAAATCATTTCAGAAAAAAATATTGACTAATGTAAATAGGTACCTTGCATAGTTTATTAGTATGCAAATTTAGCACTAGTTTTTAACTTATTTCAAACATTTATTCAATTAGCTAAATCAATATAATTGTGGAAAAACAATTACTAATATAAATATGTACACAGAAAAGTGCATTATTTGCAAAATAGTATTGTGATTTCAATCAACTTATAACAACAAGCAGTTATTTCTATTTGATTGAAAAGTTTATTTGATTAACGAAATCAAAATCATGTTAGCACAAAAAAAGGAATTGTCATAAATATGTACACAAAAGTTCAAAAGTGCGCAAAAATGTCCCGATTGTAATCAACATATAGCACCATGCACTAATTGTATTTGATTTACAAGTTTATAAAATTAACTAAACCAAAATCAAATATGAGACTTTTATAAATATGTACAAAGAGAAGTCCATTAGTGCACAAACGGTGTCCCAAATCGAAGCACAGTTTATTTAAGTTATTATTTGAAAACCTTTAAAATTAATTATAATTATATATTTTTTTCAATAATATGAATAAATGCACAGTTCTAGTGTGCATCAGAATGGATACTGTCTAGTTAATGAGCTCTAATGAGGGTGCAATCACGTTGGACCCTTGACCACAAACGTGATAAGATACTTATTTATAATATTGCTCATATATACATTATGTATATGATAATGAAGATTTACATAGTAATTAAATAATTATGCTTGTCTGTTTGTCTAATACATTACCATTAAATTTGAACGATAACTATTTACAATAATTTATTTTTCCTATGGCTTCACTCGTAACAAATCACAAATAAAAAAAAAAACTAACCGGTATGTAAAGCAAATAATTCAAGACAGTTATTTATTTTTATGTTAATGAACAGCTAATATAGCTAATAGCCATACAGCCCATTTGATTGTAAACTGTTACCGATGTCTATGAACAGCTGCCACATGGATGCATTACAGCCATGTTGCGTATCTTGATGTGGAGTATGTCTACTAGTATGGAGAAAGTTTGTTTTTTTTTTTTTTAAATAGATAGTTAATGGCATAAGACGAGGTTATAATATATTGCGTAGATATGTTAAACTTTATAGAATATATTATATATACATATATTGTAGAGGACGGCAAAATAAATAATAATAATGATCAGGTAATGGTTTGGATGGGAGGAGGTATGTTGTTCCAGCATTTAGTTGGCTGATATCTGAAGCTCAAACGAATTTCAATTCAAATCGATTTTTGTGAGAAAGAATCGCCATTATATAGATCTAATGAGCGTGACAAGAATTTTATACAGAACCTAACTGTTTTCACAACCCGGTTTGGTTAAACGCATCTGAAATGGTGAAATTATTGCTGCTATAATTTCACTATTTCAGGTAAACTATATAAATGAAAATAATCTACCAAAACCGTGCGCATGTAGCATACAAGCGGCGATATAAAATTATCAAGCACTTCAATACTGAATTTATGTGTTTACAATAAAGCCTGTCACGGTTTATAAATCCATACAATTTACTTCTATATTATCTTCAACAATGTAATGATAAATTAATGATATTAATGTGTTTTTGTTTTGCAAATATAATGCATAATAGCGCGTATTATTTATACTGACACCTACTTTTGTAACCTGACAGGACTCGTGGCGTAGTCCTAATATTGTATAGAGAAGTCGCGTCAGTATTGACAGTCAGACAATAATTATTGTACTCAAACTGTCTGGCTTCGTTCGCCAGTAAATAAAAATTATTTATTAGTGTTTTTCGTGAACCCTAATGTTTTTCTAAAATAAAAGTAGCCTGAGTTCCTCTTTATAACATCAACTATATGCCAATGAAACTCCACTCAAAATCGGTCTAGCCATTTCAAAAATTAGCCGAAATAAACAGACAAACAAACAAAAATTTTGGAAATTGATTTTTTTACATAAGTACGTATATACTTTCATATACGTTTATTAAAATGCTGTTGTTTCGATATTACAAACAGACACTTTAATTTTGATTATTTGTATAGATGCATCATACTTTCATAATATTTTCAATCTTCAATCCTAAACATACAATCTTTTTGTGGACAGCATCAGCCAAACGATTATATATTTTAGACATACATTAATATGACTGGTTAGTTTTAGTTTGATCAATGTTTACTTAGTATTTTAATAAACTAATTTTCAATAAATCATGTTTTAAGTTAGAAATTAGATATAATTTTATTGAACGTACAATAATTTTACAGCCCTGGTATACAATAATAAGTTTTTACGGGTCTGCAACACTAAGTCCCGCATTCGATCTTCGAATATACATAATATCTTTTGTGGGATAAATATAATAGTGTTCAAATAGAACTTATTTTAGACCTAGATGGCGTTAACTGCAATATGATTTTTGAAGAGAAACTTCTTAAGGGACGTCTTTTAAATTCTAATCCGCAACCTTTTTGTGTGACACTCATTTGGGTAAAAGCGGCAAAAGGAGGAAGATAGATATAGCGTTGTTTCACTTCCAGCGTGTAGTCTTAAACATACACCGGTTTTTAAACACTACTCGAGTACAGTGCCAGCTATCGCGTTATGTAAAAACTATCCTATCTCTCCAATTGGATTAAGTAATACCTACACAAAATTATATTGGAATCGGTTTAGCTGTCTCGGACATACATGAACGATCATCGTTACAAGATTATGTTTTATTTACATACAAGAGTAATTTCGCTAATCGTGTATTGAACAATTTTAGTCGTATATTAGTTATAACTTACTGCAACAACACTTCAATCGCAATACAATAATATAATAAAAATGCAAACCATATGACATTGAAAACTTAATAGAATATTTGATCGATGGTATATGAATATACAGTATTTATAATATTCAAAAAATAGTTTCGTACGGATTTGACTTCGTTCTAGTTTTGTTAAGTACATGTATAGATTTTAAGCCGATTTGAAACTATGATAGCTCAATTGGTAACGTATACGAATGAAGCGTCAATGGACGTGAGTTCGAATCCCTGCAATGGCTATTAGCTTCCGGTGAAGAAAACATCCTAATGAAACCATAATATAGTGGTAGAGCTTTTTCTAACGTCCGTCTAGCTAGTTACTTCCTTCAAGTTAAAAATCTGTCATCAAATTACTATAGGTGTGTTACGACAGTTGCATTTGAGAGCCAGTCCTTCCAAATAGGCTTGGCGTGTCCACCATCTTGGGCCACATCATCACTTAACATCAGGTGGGATCGTGAGCATAATGTTAAACCTATAAAGTATAAAATACCGTAAGATTTCTTTTTTTTTTAACGCAACTTCAATCCTTTTGTCGCAGGATATTTTAAAGTACACACAGGCTTAGAACAATTGTTCGTTAATCACATACAATGACATACATAATTGTCCTGCGTGGAATTCGAACCCACAGCATTCAATGTACAGGTAGAAGTCAGGTAACCGGTTGAGCAGCCACTAAAACATGCAGCGAATTCAAATCCTATGAAGAGATAAACATATATGCAGGCAAGTGTACATAAATTTTCCAGATAATATGAAAAGCGATTACGAGAGAGGAAAATAATGTACACGGAACACCTATAACAATGATGATTTTATTGTTAACACGTAAACACGATAAAACAATAAAACATGGACCGGTATCGTCGACATGCTCGCAAAGTTAATTACCTTATAGTCAGGGTTGTCACATTTGACACCGCGTCTAAGGACGTGAGTTCAAATCCACCTGCAATGTTCTTAAGCATTCGGTGAAGGAGAACACCGTGATGAAACGGTAGTATAATGGTAGGGCTTTTTCTGAATGCCCGTCTGGTTGGCTACCTCCCTCAAGTTGTACATTTGCCGCCAAATACCTGTAGGTGTGTTCCCTCAATTGTGCTTCATTGCCAGTCTCTCCACTAGACTTAGCGTGCCCACCCTCTTGGGCTACATTTTCACTTAACAACAGATGAGATTAAGGTCATAACGCTAATCCTAAACTATAAACGAAATGTACGGTTGGCATAGCGGTTAAAGCTGCAATCACCGGAAGTGCTATAGGTTCAAGTTGCGTACAGAACAATTATTAATCTGATCCACAAATAATCCTTCTAACTGTGGTTGTTACTTTGTGTTCGTTAACTGTATTTATAAAGTCCATCTCACTTGAAATTAGCGAAATTGCCTACATAGGCATATGCTATAATAAAAAAAGTTACATGTCGGTCATTTTGGACTATTGAAGATTGGGAAATATGACTGCAGACACGATAACACTTCCCGTAACCGTCACTTCTACATTGTTTTTTTTTTAATATACTACTTTCATTAACGACATTTTTATTATCTACATAGATTTTACAATCTGAGCTTCAATGAGTATGTAAAATAGAGATGCTCCAAATGAATCTTCTGTCTGAAACTAAATCTTTTAATTTGAATGATTTAAATCACTCTTTTAAATCAAAAAATCAATTTCTTCAACAGAATTTAGATCATAGCTTTATTTAATGTTAACTTTAGTTCAGTGTTTCAATATTAAAGTATATCAGTTATATATTTATATATATAATAAATATAATATATTTATAAACTCATTAATTAAGTTTTGGTTAGTTGTTAATATTATATTGCACAAAATACAATAACAAAAAGATTTAGTCGCACGCATCGATCGATAATGAATCAAACAATGCCGAAATTTGGAACTCTCTTGTACGTTACTAGTACGCCTACCCAATACGCATGAGCGGCGAGCGACACTATTCCTTCTCTTTCCAACTTACTCCATTTACAACAGCAACCATTTCGTTCCTTCTATTTAGCTATTCAATTCACATCTACGCATACTTCAATTCTAACCTAAATCTTAAACCAGTGATTTAAAGAAGTATTTTGGCAGTATCTAATCAATTTACATCTACGTGTAGTTCAATTCTAAACTAAATTTAAATCAGTGATTTCAAGTTGTGTTTTGGAAGCTTGTGATTTACGTTTAGTAAAGCTTTTTCACGGATGTACATTTTTTTTCTCAAAACCTCCTGAGTTACATCCATCTATAATGTAAAAGTCTGTGATAGTAATAATAATGCTTAACGTAATAATCCTGTCCATAAAGTTGAAAAATAGGTTCTAAAATTATTCGAAGCTAATTGAACGTACTCACGGGAAAAATAGCATTATTATAAACCACGAGCGACAGCCCTAGAATTCGTGAAACGATGAGCGGGAAGGAAGCAGTGACAGCTAGTGAGTGGAAACGATGAGTTTGGAATACATTTCCGTCTAAGAGACAAAAAGGTTCATGACAGTCGAATCGTGAACCTTCTTATTGTTTATTTTATAGCAGCGTGCCAAAGTAGTCGCGCTGATGGTAAGCAGCGTAATACTAATAAGAAAAGAATGTACAATGTTTTTATATCGTACTATAAAGTAGAAAATGATGGATTTGAATCTAAAAACATGGGGCGCATGTTTTTCGTTTCCAATACTTTATTTTCTACTTTAAATCAGAATAAAAAATATTTGGTCATTTTTTTATCATATTTTTTTGCTTTTTCTGGTAATGTGAGTGAAATTTTGTTATATTCTGTTATTATGTCAGCTAGATTTGAACTATATTTAAGTATATAGCTGATCGAGAAGTTGGTTATAAATCGATTATAAAAAAACAACTAATTTTTTTCACAGTTTCATGCCTTGCAATCCACTTCTGAGCTATGGACCATATTTCAAGTATCTAAGTCATAGGGAGGTTAATTTAAAATTAATAACAAAATTCCATCCAGACAGAAATACAAAAAAGAGAGATATTTTGTTTATAGTTTACGTTTAGTGTTATGTCCATAACCTCACCTAACCAAGCTTGAAGCTTATGTGGTAAAAAATAAATATTTTTTTGTCAAGTGTCAAGTCAGTGTTTTGACAAGGAATGTCTGATATATAAAAAACCAGTTTATTGAATCAACACATGTTATTAATGAAGAGAACGGTACACAAAACGTAAAAAAACCAAATGAGCCGATAATGATCCAATATCTCTGGTCACCAATTAATTACGGTAAAACTCTCATACGTCACATAAGTCCTCAAAAACTTTACTATCCGTTTCCTTAAATATCTGTCAAAAGAAAAAATAATAATTTAATCACATACGCGTTCAGTAAAATAAACACACGGTTCATATTTATATAAGATACGAATCGATAAAACGGAATCAATCTTTGTTTGAACGCGCTAATTTTGAGAACTCTCAGTCGGAAAAAAAACTTTACAAAATTATACAAAAAAACGTATTCGATAGAGCAACCTTTGAAGAAGGTTCGATGTTATATAACACCACGTTATCTCTAATTGGAGCAGATTAGTATTGAAAAAAGTTATAACAACGGGCAAAAAAAATTTTTAGTTCCACGGAAACGAAGTCGCAGGCACAGCTAATAGTAAAAATGAATAGATACATAATACACAACCAAACACACAAAAGACAGTTATACTCACCATCCAGAATGGGGACCTTTCAAGCCCGATTTTATTATAATAAGTCTGTACACCTATGAGTTAAATTTTATTTTATACATTTATTATTTTATGCGTAAATAAGGAAAACACAGTTCCTTTGCCACTATTTCATATGAACACAACTGAACTTGTCGAGATGGGGCTATGACTACTCCATCTACAGCATAGGTTCTCAAAGTGTGCTGTAACGCTCCCAGTTGGCGCTGAGATTATCTGGGAGCGGGCCTATTGAAAGTTCAAACATATTGGGAGATACTAAACAAAATTTGTGGATGGTGGATTTCCTTACATATTTCTTTAAAAACTTAGATAACGTATTTCTGGGGGGCGTTGGGCATTAAAACTTTTCCTAAAGTGGGCGATACATCAAAAAGATTGAGAAACATTGATCTAGAGTATTTCACAGATGGTTTTATGCTACTTAATTTTTAGGTCCCATTTTGAATTATGATTGATTTTCCTTTTGTATGTCCAGCGTATAAAATTAATTTAAAATTAAATAAAAGAAATTAATTTCATTCAAAAACAAAGAAAACAATTTGTTAATAACACATAATATATTAGAAAAGAAATAATAATAAAGTAACAATTGTTTGTAAACGAAATCAAGGTTTTCAAATTTTAAATTTACCTAATTCTTTTTACCAGATTTTAACATTTTACGCTCTCCCACATTTATATCTATTTTTATTTCATAATCCTATGATACCGGGAAGACAGAAGAAAAAGGAAATAAATATGTACATGTACACAGTAGCTGTGTTCGCGACTTCGTTCGCGTAGAACTAAATATTATGTAATAACTTTTGCCTGTTTTTGTAATATTTTCAATCCAGCTTTGTTGCTATGGGTCGTGATGTTCATGTTCAGCCTCAATCAAATACAAAAATAATTTTTAAATAGTCACTGGTAGTTCCTTAGACAAACAATATTTCTGCTCTATAATATGTATATACTTGAAAACTACCAAATTTACAAATAAAAATAAAACGCAGCGGTCAAGTTAAAGTTAAATATTGATAATTTCTATATAAAATTGTTATTTTTTAAATCTCCTAAATGCGAAATTATCTTTAAAGCGTAATATGACAGGTATATTATTCCAAATTTAAGACGCCGCATATTTAAAACCTTTGTAGCGTCGAGTATTGATGTTGTGAACATTTTTATTCCACTCAAACGTTTTATAAAGGTATTCAGGTTTCTGACTCAAAATAATAGCATGCCTAAAAAATGCATAAGGTAAATATATCTTTGAATATATCCATAGATATAATACATAATTAAACTGAATCTGAGTCAGATCTGTTCTTAAATATCGTGTGGAAAAATCCACATCTAAAATGCTATGTTTATTATACAACATAAGGTTATAATAATAAAATCTATACATATAAAAAAAAAACTATAGTTGATTTAATTTTTATGTGTTCGATAGCTGACGACATAACTAAAAATATAAACAGACTTTCCAGTTTATTCTAATACGTTATAGGCAGCGTTGATGGTAAAACGTCGTGATGAAACCGTAGAGCTTTTTCTAAAGCCCGCCTGGTTAGCCACCACTTTCGAATTTAAAATCTACAACTATATACCTATAGTTGCACTTGAGAGACACTTCATTTGGGTTTAGTGTGTTACATCACTCACTTCATCACATCGTCAACATAACATCAGGTGAGATTGTGGCAATTACGCTAAATGTATAAAGCATAAAAAGCATATAAATAATTTGAAGAATGAAAAAAAAACAGATTAATTTAATAAAAATTTAAATGTGTATATTATACGATATTATTAAAAGATGGGAAAATATAAAAAATAGGCAAGGAATCTTTACACGGAGGGTTTTTTTTTGTATTATTTATTATATTTGCGCACTCCAAGACATTTACTGGTTTGACGAACAGTCGTTAGCAGAATTTAATTGAATTAATTCTATAACAAGACGATTTTTTCTTTGAAAAAGAAAATGAATAATTCAAAATGTAAAAATTACAATATACTGGTTCTATTAATTATGGTCTTATATAATAATATTGATGTTAGAGTGTTCGCTTCTTATGAATTATCACATGTTTCATCAACATGCGTTGATAATTTGTATAATATAACTAGCTTTTACCCGTGGCTTCGCTCGTGTTAATAATGATTTTGTCAACCAATACTGGTTGTCGATCGATACAGGAATAATGTTTTATCAAATGCTATTAAACTGTTTATTTCAGGGTTTTGGTTAATGTAGGGAGATATTAACTTACCCGATATTCGAAATTATAAGCATTTATTTTTCTCTAAACTTTGAAGCAAATTAGATGACGCAATAAAAAGTTTAATACAACTATTATTCCTGTCTTTACCACGTCCTATAATACAGTTGAAAATTTGCCGCCAAATACCTATAAATGTTTTCCGACAGTTACACTTGAGACTTAGTATCTCCACTAGGCTTAACATGTCCACCATCTTGAGTAACATCGTCACCTAACATCATGTGAGTTTGTGGCCATAACGCAAAACCCATATACTATAAAAAATACTGCAATTAAAGGCAAGTGACTACAGTATGCAGTCATTTGTAATTTAATATATAAAAATAATACAATCACGATTTCTGTAGTACTTCAATTGGGACTACCATTGTCTAAATACGACGGGTATTTCCAATGGAATATCAAAGTATATTCACAAGAGTGAAACGTATCATCATTTATAATTGATTAAAATGTAATAAAATCACATAATTATAACCGATCATAATTAAGAAATAAGCCATTATAAATATAGATACTTGGCGTGTTAACACAGATGATTTACGATCGTCGTTACAAGAAAATATTCCTTGTCACGGGATTTTATTGAAGGAAATAACACGTAATTACAAGTACTATCTATATTAATATTATAAAGCGGAAAAGTTTGTTTGTTTGAATCACGCTACTATTAGGAACTGCCAGTCGGATTTCGTAAACAATTGTTGCATAGAGTAATAATTACGGAAGGCTTTGGGCAATTGAATGTCGCGCTACCACCAATAGGTGTAAAGTTGTATTAAAAGAAGTAACAAAAACAGGTAAAAATGGTTAAATAAAATTATAGTTTCAAGCGAACAAAGTCACGGACAAAGCTAGTTTAATATTGTAAATTGGAAAAGTTTTTTTCTTTGAATACGCTAATTTTAGGAAGTGCTAGTCGGATGTCTTAAATTATTTTTGTATTTTATAGAGCAATCACTGAGGAAGGCTTTAGGCTATTTAACTTCACGCTATCACCGGTAGGAGCAAAGCTGCAATGAAGAAAGTAATAAAAACGGACAAAAACATAGATTTATGAAACGGCTTAATTGGCAAAATTTATTAAATAATTTTTAGTTCAAGGCGAACGAAATCCCAGAAATAGTTACTTAATAATAAATTGTGACGTTGATCAGTTTTTTTATATTCTTTCTATCTTAATACAGTAGAATCTCTATAAGTCGAACATCATGGGAGACGCCAAAAAATTCGAGTTGTAGAGTTTTCGACTTATAGAGAATGGAGGTTTTGGTGTATGAAGGGAAAGAAAAAAAATTTTTTTTTTCGAGTTTTGGAGGTTTTAACTTACTGACGTTTTTTTTAATGATTTACTTTTTCTATAATTAAGGTTTACGGTCATGTACATTACGGTACAACGGTATATAATTAATTATTAGCGTTATCGCCACAATCTCATCTGAAGTTAAGCGACGATTTGGTCATGCAAACCTAGAGGTTGGAATGGCTCTCAGAACAACTGCCGAAATACATCTATAGGTATTTGGCGGCAGATTGTCAACTTGAGGATGGCAACTAGCTAGGCGAGCATTAAAAAATGCCCTACTTCCAAGTTTATCACGATGTTTCCTTACACCGAAAACTTAAGCTCACTGTAGGGATCCAAAGTCATGTACATGCTACAACTGAGTTCTAATTGCTTTACATTACCCTCGACTACTTTTCGTTAAAAAGGGGAGACGAGCTTCTTAGCTATCCATGGTTTCATCGTCTGACAGGGAGCGAAACTCCGAGACTCGTGATACGAATGTAAGTTTAAGTGGCCTCGCCCCTCCCTGCGTCAATACTCACCTTTAATACTAGTGTTTCTCTCGCTACTCAGCCAAATTTGGTAGGAGCCTGCTAGTGCAGCTTTAGAGGCGCGTTCTAATATAATTAATTAATACAATTGCGTAATAGAAATGTTACGAAGTGCAATTGAACGTAGCAAAGATTGTCTTCGTATCATAAACAATGATGACTTAATTAAAGTTTTACATTTGTCACATTATTTAATTAATTTATAAATCTGACCGCAACCGAGTAATTAAACTGGCTTTAAGAGATATTTCAAATGACAAACGCGTGCGCAGTATCTATATTTACCCATATTATAATGTGTGCACGATACACGATGGAGTGTTTGTAAGGCGTCGGTCATAATGTTAGCGGGACGTTATTAATTACCGTCTATTTATAATCTTAAGCTTACGTTGTTATTTATTGAAATTTTATATCTCTATAATATCCTAACGACTCTAATCACTGATGACCTTATTTATTAATCGGAAAACTTTGTTTGTTTGTTTAAACGTGCTAATCTTAGCAACTGTCAATCTGATTTCAATAAAAGATTATTTTTATTTGATAGATCAATCATTGAGGAAGGTTTTAGCCTAGGTAGTCCAACATTAATCTACCACTAAAAGTAACAAAACTGTATTAAATAAAGTTGCAAAATCGAGCAAAAAATATTAAATTAAATTTCAATCCCATGCGAAGAAGTTTGTTATAAGTATTTTCATTTTTTATCGTTACCGTATTAGTAACAAGTGTAAATGGAACCATAAATTATCAATAAAATTTAGAGAACATAATTTTTGAATATGAATAAATAAACATTGGAGTAATTTCTCACACTCAGCCTAACATTATCCGCACCTGCTGTTTGTATAATTAACATACCGTCATATTAGTCTAAACAATGATGTTGTAATATTTTAATAATATTAATAATTTTATTTCAATACATAAGTTCAAATCCGTCCAATAAACTTAGGCTTCCACTGTAGGAAAATGTCGTGATAAAACTATAATGTGGTGGCACGGCGTTTTTAATACCCGTCTTCTTAACCACCGCTCTTAAGTTAGACATTTGTAGCCGAGCATCAAAAGGTTCGTCCTGCCAATTGCATTTAAAAGTCAAATACCCTATTAGGCGTAATGCATTCACTAAGTTGACATCGTCACGTAACATCAGATGAGATTGTGGTGAATCCTTTAACATAAGAAAAAAAAATTAATGTAACTTCAAATGTCCAAATCAGAAAAAGTTAACGTTTTCTTTTAGTCACTCGCTACAATGAAAAACATTACATTGTTGTTAAACACTTACGCATACAATGTATATTATTCATGTTTTTAAGTGATACACATATTTATTTCAAGTCATAATGTTTTATAAAACTGTGTTTGAATCTATTTATAATTTCTATTCATTGATATTGTTAACATCATAATTACTACAATTGTTATATGATCGAAACATCAATGTGCATGTGATTAGGGTTAGAAAATATTGAACTGTAAAACTAGTAGATATTAATTTGTCGATGTACACTCTATTGGTGAGCTAAATAAATACATAAAGAAAACATGAATAAGTAAATTGTTTCATAATGATTTCTTATATTTACGCGAATATTACTTATCGAAATAAAACTAATATAAAAGGATTTTATCACGGTTATTTATTAATTTTGATCCCAACGTTTCGAAAGGTTTAATCATAAATTCATTCGTCATTCATAAATTTATATATTTTTTGTGTTTTTATTTTGATTTTGTGGTGTGATATTTCTATAGGATTTTATCAACTTATTTTAGTTTCTAATTTAACATTTTATTATCTCAGTTTAAACTTTTAACCTTACAGCGTATGATGTGGCGGCTTTTAAAGGCCAATATATCCTCAGATTGTTTATATAGTATTCATTCATTTTTGGTGTATTGGTCACTAACTTTCCTAAGTAAATAGAAATCAACAAAATACTAACTGGGCTTAAGAAAAATGCTTACAGAGATAACAAACTTTATTATAATCCGTCTAGACAGCATCTCTTTGCCACCAAGTCCAGTTGCGCAAACAAGTCTGTGGCATCAGGGAGCATGGTACCGTGTTGGCGGTTTGTTCTAACATTATTTACCAATAAACGTGTGCACATAAAGCCCTAATAATTGCAAGTATTGCGACGTACGTTCAAACCAAACCTCGCCCTTCAGTTAAGGCGAGTTTTCTCGACCATGCGTTCGCGTAAGCTTGCGCAAACAAATTAGATAAAACATCGTTCACAATACATTGACATTATTATGAGCATTATATTCAATGTAGACAAGGTTACATCTTAGTTCAGTAGAGCACCAAACTAATTTTATACAAACGTAATGATTAAATTCAAATGTTTCTTATATTTTTTAATCTTTTTTACGTAATTAGGTTTAGTCCATTCCAAAAGGTACTCTTCATCATCATTATACATTGTTGAATAACTGGCTGTAAATTTCAATAATGTACCTACTTTTTACGCTTCAATGCATACAAGTGAACTTAAGCTACTATCTAATCTTATTATTTCATAGTGTAGGAACTATTAAACTAACACAAACTAAGAATTGAAGCGACGATAACTCAGTGGTAGCGTGAATGGACGCCGCGTCAACAAACGTGACTTCATGGTGGTAAGGCTTTTTCTGATGCCCATCTGGATAGCTAGCACCCTCTAGTTGAAAATCTACTGCCAAATACCTATAGATGTGTTCCGGTAACTGCACTTGAGACTCAGTTCCTCCCCAGGCTTAGCATGTTCACTATCTTCGCCACATCGTTCCTTAACATCAGGTGAGATTGTAGCCACAATGCTGATAAACTATACGCTAATAAATTTAGAAAATATAAAAAATCTAGTACAAATTGCCTTTTCGAAACTTCTAGACACAGTGTTGTAAAGTTTTTAAAATCCCGCACCTTAAACGCACTTTTTAGTTAGGAAAAAGTCTTAGTATGTGTTTAAGTCTATTTGATTAGAGAAGTATTCTTTAAACATAGAAAAACACCTTTTTAAGAGAAATATTTTAATATTCCTTGTTTATATGAAACAGTATATAATTCTAAACTATTGCTCTAAAAGATAAACAAATATATAACTTAGAATCACAACCTGACGCGTAGCCATTTATGGATTAATGTCAAAAATAGTACGTACGTTGACGCTCCGAATCGGTCGCAAAACACAGTTGTCATTTGCATCGAATTGCCGCTCCATTAGTGTTATAAAGGTCAGTGGCGTCTGTCCATGACGTATTACTTTGTTTATGGTTTACGGTGAACGTATTATAACACGACATAAAGAATGGTTTAATGGCTTTCCGAGAAATTTTCTCAAGTGTTCTAATTTCTTAACAATGTTTTCCATTACCGTCGGTGTTACTAATTTCAAATAAACTGCTAAAATCAATTGAGTTCCAAAATTACTTCTTAGACTTAAACCATCGGATCAATGTTTAAGTTGTTTTAAAAATGCGTTTACAGTTTATAGTGTTGCTATGAATTGTCAGTTGATATCAAACACTTGAATACACTTTGAAGTTTACATAAACGTACTGTACATTCTTTTCTAAATATTGTTTGGAACACAGTAGAACTCTCGTATCGAAATTAAGCCGCTCACATTCTTGCATCGTCATTAGAATTTGGCGCCCTATTCTAATCTCTGACAGAATAAACGAAAATAAATAGATAATTAACAAAGTGAACACGCTGTTCTCTACAATTTATAAATTTACTGTAAACTTGAAGAACCTATTTAAATTATAACGGGATTTTCGTTGTGACAGGTGCGATATTAATTTGTAATTATTTAATTTCTCGCTTTGATAAAAATGTCGTTTCTTTTTTAACAAATACATTTTTTATCACTTCCTTTTATATCTGCATCTTATTCCTTTTACAACTAAGTAAACATTTGCCTTTATCGTCACTGCTTATAAGGAGAGAGAGATTTATAAATCTATAATAATACATATTACAAAGCGGATAAGTTTGATTTAAACGCGCTGATCTTAGGAACAACGAGTTAGATTTCAAAAATTATTTTTATAATTGAGAGAACAAGCATTTAGAAAGGGTTTAAGGCTATTTAATATTACGCTACCACAAACAGAATCAAAGCTGTATAGAAGAAAAAAAAACAAAAACCGGCAAAAAAAATGAAACAAAATTTTAGTTCCACGCGAACGGAGTCAGTCAGAATATCTAGTAAATTTATATTACAAATATAACGAAAACTGTAGTGCGATGAATATGCATAAGCAAATAAAAAGAACTCGACCAGGACAAAGACACGAACTTAATTCCAAAAGTCATCGGACTGTGGATGAACGTAAAAACTGTGACAAATCAGAGAAAAACTACAGGTTTGACTACAGAGGTATAGTCCGTTTATTAGTTGTTAAAAATAAGCTAGTAAATGTTGGACTATTAAACAAATGCCTTTCTCTGTTGAAAGCCGTAACAATAATCCTGTTAGTTTATTACGTATCAGTTATGTATATTAATATATTACAAATAGTTTGTTTGTTTGATCGCGTTAACCTCAGGAACTACTAGTCGTATTATAAAAATCCTTTTTGTATTTGATAATACAACCACTGAGAAAGGCTATAGGTTATTTACATTACAGTTTCACTAATAGAAGGAAAGCTGTATTGAAAATGACACAAAATGATGAAATTATAATGTAAATAACCTTAAGAGATAAAGTTCAAGCCGTAAAAAAAGCAAGAAGAGGTGTCTTAACTGCGTTGCAAAAAGTAACTTCCAGTTGCATTCTACGTAATCTTATGCTTGCTATACACATTGATAAACGAGTTATTTTAGTTTTGGGCTTATGTGCCGCAATATAATCGACTTTAGAAGCAGTCTTGAAGTTTACAGACCTTGGATTACGATCATCATGTCATTGGACATATAAAAAGCAAATCAGAATGTAGTAGATATCTTGCTTACTGAATTCAACCGTATGGAATATCCTTAATGCAAGAAATTCAAAAACTTACCGCTGATTGTGTACACAGGGCTTCCACTAAGGTAAGGTGATTGATCTTCGACCTTCTCCGAGGGTTTGACAACATCTGGCGCTCCAACCATATCTGTAGGCAAAGCGTACGTTTTATTGTTATTACAATAATATGATACAAGATTTATATAATATTATATAAAAAATTAAACGTATCTATATTCAGTATTCACATTACCTTCAGAACGATTTTGTCAGATTTCATACGCGCAGAGTGCAATAGTCTCAAAGTGTTTGTTCATTTGTATTTCTTACATTGTTATAGTATGTTATTTGTAGGTAATTTTATTTCTGTGATATCACAGTTGTGGAGTACATTCGGATTATTCTACATTTCTTTGTTTTTTTTTTATTATTATAATTTTTCTATGGGTTCAAAAGCTTATTTATAAAACTGGTCTATTTATTATATATCACCTACACCTATTAGTGTTTGAATTCATACAAAACGGTATTCACTTAAAACCACACGATAGAAGTGAAACATTGCTGTCTCACTCCCTTAGCCGCCTTGAGCCGACTTTTCCCGAACGGGCGTGACACGAAAAGGTTACGGATCAGAATTTCAAGGCCATCATAAGAAGTTTTCCTTCAAAAACCTATATATTTATCTATGTCAGCCCGATTCCACCCACTGTTGGGTATAGGTATATTTTCGCTGATACCACCTCTTTCGGTCCTGTGCTAACCTCATCCATTATTATCTTTCGACTAACCTGACAATGTCGTCTGACCATCGGGCTGATCGTTTGCCTTTAGGTCGCCGTCCGACCAAAATATATAAAAAAAGTAAATATTTTAATTTCCATAGCCTTCATAGAATCTCCAACAAAGCTGTAACTAGAAAAGTTACGTTAATAATTCTAATTAATATTCCTATTTACTCATACGCCGTCGTAGTGTTTTGCAAATACTATTTTAATATTTGCCACTTAATGAAGTATTGTTAGCGGATTCGCATTGTGTAGACAAATGGCACCATTTTTTGATGAAACAGTGTAATTAAGAGGCGTATTCAAAGTGTTCCATGATTTATTTTTTCTATACATTTACTTTATATTTCACCGCGGGTCGACGACCCTGCTTCTTGTGTTCAGTACAGCTTAGGCAAACAGGATTTATGTAGAAAAACGAGGTATTAGAGTCAATTGGAACCATTCCACGTATATAGCTATAATCTAGTCATATGTGCACCCTACAATTGATTGCAGAATATTTACAATAAATATAGAAAGAATATTTACAATAGGATTGCAACTAATCTAGAGTATCTACTCTTTGTTTCATAATTATAATAACAGCAAATAAATCTATATTAATACCAGCTGAACCGGTGAACTTAGTATTTCCCCCAATCACTGTTCGATAATCTCACTAAAACTCAAAAACGGTTTGACCGATTAAAATATATTTTTATAATATTATGATTAACTATAGTCAATCCTAATTGACCTACCAACTTACTTTAACTTCATCTAACTTACCAATTTAATCATCTAGTGATTTGAAATTATAACCTATTCTCATATGTACCAAGTATACATAAAAATCGGTCGATCCCTTTCAGAGGCGTACGACCAGAAACATCGTGACACGAAATCTTTATATGTAGAATTATAAAGCGGGAATTTTTTTTTGAATGCGTTAATCTTCCGAACTGCAAATCATATTTAAAAAAATCTTTTAGTATTTCATAGAACAAACATTGAAAAAGGCTTTAGTCTATATAACATCACGGTACCACCAATAGGAATAAGGCTGTACAGTGTTACAGTGACACGGACAAAAAATATGAAATAATTTTTATTTCCACGTGAACTAAGTCTCGAGCACAGCTAGTATGTTCTATATAGTATTAGGACTTATTTTTCAACTCGAGTAAATAATAAAAGAAAGCTAATGTAAAATGATTATTAATTGAATCACAAAATGAACAAAACAATCTCATGGCGGGATTTGTTTGATTATAAATTGAGTTTGATTCTGCAATATTAAATTCGTCGTGGCTTTGCGAAATATACCTACTGATTTAGCACGTGTAGTTACTATGTTGGTCAGCAATTTTGACCGTTTTGAAATATGCTTCATGTGCGTTATATCATAACATAGCGCCAGTTAATCTATACATATAAAAGAATGAAAATTTAACGTGAGTGTACTTTTTTTGTAACATTATTGCAAGTGATTAAGAATCCTTACTAATATTATAAATGCGAAAGTGAGTATGTTTGTTTCACTTTCAAGCCTAAAACTCTGAATCGATTACGATGTATTTTGGTATAAATATAGATGGGACTTTGGATACGATGGTAGGCTATTTTGTCTGATGAAAAACTTATCGGAAGTAAGTTAAAGAGAGGGATAAACTATGTATGAAATTTTTCATTGCGTCATCCGATTTGACAAAATCAATATTAACGGGAGCGAAACCGCAGGTAAAAGCTAGTAAGTAATAAAATACATTTACATCATTTTTAGAAATGTCTGTCTGCCCGTTTATTTGTGCACGCATCACTGCTAAAGTACAATGTTTATGATAAATCGTCAACAAAGAAATAAGTGTATCCTCGAGTAACATTTCGTCTTTGGTTTATTAGAATCGGTTAACTCTATCAAAAATTTTTGTCATTTGAATATCGAGATTAAATAATATTAGATTTACGCCAAAGCATTCGCAGGCACATGTAGCGTAAAAATATTTACATTTATTGTTTCTCAATACCGTCCGTAAACGTCCGTTACAATTAAGAAATTTTCAGAAATCGGAGGCACATAAAACAACAGTGGTTTTTTGTTACAGAAGAAATTACCATTTCCAGAGAGATCGGAAAATAAGTTTCTTTACCACGTTTCGGGCGTAGCTAGTATAGAATAAAGGAATTCGCTATCGTAATATGTTTGTCAAGATAATCAAAGAAATTTACACCTAAAAACCCACTTGAGCCTAGTTTAAACGTGATATCATGCCGTAATACAGTAAATCGATAAGATCGAATCAAGTTAAGGCGACCTACATTTTTAATTCCATATATTTTAATACGCACTAACCATCAGCCGCTCGTTACATTAAGCATAAGGTAACTAAAAGAATTGCGAAAGCTGTCTGTGGTCTCTGGCAACACGAGAAATTGAAGTGTTCTCGTGGTGCGTATTAGTGGATAGTGTTGGGTGATTGATTAACACCTGGTGAGCCACCGCGTGCCCCTCGCGCCTTGGCCTGAGTTAGGGTAATGCATTTGCACGTTACGATGAAGAATTCCGTAAACACCACGTTGAAAAAAAAAACATATAAAGTAACGAAAAAAAAAAACAAATTGGAACTTAGTAGCTTAGAACCATCTGTGAAAAAATGTGCTTCGAATGCATCTGCATGGTCATAGTCTCATCCGATAAGTTCAGTAGTTTTGTCGTGATCGAGCGTCAATATTTTTTTATAGTTTAGGTTTAGCGTTACGGCCTTAATCTCACCTGATGTTAAGTGATGGTACAGCCCAAGTTGGTAGACACGTTAAATCTGTAGAGAAAGTGGCTCTCAAGTGCAACTGCCGCAACACACCTATTAGTATTTGGCAGCAGATTTTCAACTTGAACTCAAAGAAAATAATTATGAAAGATAAAAATCTACCGCGGGCTCGGAAAACGCTCACCGAAAATCGATAAGAAGCATGACTGGATTTTTTAAAAGTTTAAAAATAACTTTTACAGTCATTATTTAATTTTATTATCATTCGCACAAAGAATGAAGTAACTTTGATAATGACAATGAACATGAGATATAATATACTACAGGAGTTACTATGACAGACTGTAGTCCCAAAAGTTTCAAAGCAATAGTATTTTATATTTTCCGGACAACAACTGGAAAAACTCTCGCCATCGATTATTCGTGTATCCCTAATCCACATGAATATAATTGTACTGAAATATTATACTCAATAAAACGAGTACTGCTAAATTTAAATTTCATTATTAATTAATCGACTCTTACTCTATTTGTAAAAACAAAAACTAGCGGACCCTATAAGTAAATGACCACAAATTATTATTTATGAAATCATGAACAAAATAATAACTATATAAAACGTTCCGAAAGAAAAAAAATACATTTACTGTTATTCTATGAGCAAACCAAACAAAAGTTACAAAAAAATAAACTGTCAAAAATTGGCGGGCTTAATAGGTAGACACCATTTTACCATCGATTAATAAATAAAAAATATAATAATAAAAAAAGACGAGCTGGTAGAATAAAAATAATAATTATTGCAGGCACTATTCTGTGATCAATTCAAAACTAAATATAAAAAAAAATATGGGAAAATATAATAAAAAGATTGAAATTCGACATACATTTACTTTTACTCCTATCTATAAAAAAAGTACTCCGGTTTTACCTTGATATGTAATGATGTTTATCAAAACATTACAATTTTATTATCTTTTAATGTTGCCATTATATTTTCACGATATGAAATCGTGTTTTAAATATATATTATTTTAGCGAACATTTCCTTGGAAATTCCTCAATTGAATTATCAATCGGGATAGATAAAACTACCGTGATTACGTGTAGATATTGCAAATGCAAAGCGATATTCGAAAAGGCTCATTATCAGCTTCAAAATTAAAAGATTTGTATTATTTAGCAATTTAAAATTTTATATTAATAAATAAAAATTATTTATCAAATTCAAAGTACAGGTGCTTGGTCCAAAGAGGGAATATTTTTTTTATAGTTAAGGTTTAGCGTTATGGCCACAGTCTAATCTGAAGTTAGGTGACTATCTAGCCCAGGCTGGTAGACACGCTAAACCTGTGGAGGGACTGGCTCTCAACTGGAACTGCCGGAACACACCTATTGGTATTAGGTGGCACAATTTCAACTTCAGTGTGGTAGTTAGCCAGGTGAGCATTAGGAAAAGGTCTACCATCATGCTACGGTTTCATCGTGATGTTTTCCTACACCGAAAGCTTAAGCTTATTGTAATTGGATTCGAGCTCACGTCCCTTAAAGCGGCATCCGTACACACTACCAACTGAGCTATCAAAGCTTCTACACGGGTGTAGATTTAAGGGGTCCTTTTCGGACGGTCGTTATCATTCACCTTGACTGCTCGTATTCTCTCCCTGTCCGGTCCAATTTGATAAGGCCCTGTTAGCGCAGTTTCAGAGACATATTTCGGGAACCTTTAGAGTTGATACAACGCTCTAAGAAGATATTGACTCTCTTGTTGAAACTCTCGATAAAGTCTTTATAATTCCTACTAATATTATAAATGTGAAAGTGAGTTTGTTTGTTTGTTACGCTTTCACGCCTAAACGGCTGAATGGATTATGATGAATTTTGGTATAGATATAGATGTGAACTTGCAGACGGTGATAGGCTATATTTTCTCACGAAGACTTTTTGGAAGTGGGTAAAGTGAGGGTTAAACTTTGTATGAAACTTTTTTTTACTTTTAAATCAATTATTAACGCGAACGATGCCGCACATAAAATGTAATAAGTAATAAATCATGTCCCAATACAATAACTAAACTAAATCACGTGAAATGCCGTCAATATATATTAATATTATAAAACGAAAAAGTTTGTTTAACCGCGCTAATTTTATGACCTACCAGTCGAATTTTATAAATTATTTTTGTATTTGGTAGAGCAATTATCAAGGAGAGGTTTAGGCTATTTAACATGACGCTGCCACTAATTAGAGCAAAGCTGTATTGAAAAAAATTATAGAAACGGGCTTAAAATATTAAAATAAAATTTTAAATCCACACGAACGAAGCTAAGCTAATGAATTTATATAACAAAAAAACTTATAGAGCGATGAATATGCATTACCAAATAAAAAGAATTCGACCAGGACAAAGACACGAACTTAATTCCAAAAGTCATCGGACTGTGGATGCACGAAAAAACAGTGACAATCTAAGAAAAACTACAGGTTTGACTACAGAGGTATAGGCTGTTCATTCGTTGTTAAAAATAACCTAGCAAATGTTGCACTATAAACAAATGCCCCTCTCTGATAACATCACGCTATCACACATTGGAACAAAACTGTATTGAAAAATGTTACAAAAAGTGGCAAAAAATATGTAATATTTTTAACTTCCACGCAAACAATGTTGCAGGTACACTTAGTATTATATACAAGAAAATGAAATAGCGTAAATTTCTGGATTGAAATAAACACTTCAGCGTGAAAGATTAAGATTCCGAGAATATACTCCAAGTCTATACGTTTTTATTATTCGTATCGATACTGTTAGATACAAATAACAAACATCAATCAATCATGCTATTAATGAACTCGCAAAACGTCGATAACTCGATAACAATAAATAATCACCGTGAAAAGCTAATTACTGACTTATCAAAAAATTTTTCGCAACTCTACTTGTAACGAATTAACCGCGTGTAAAAATAACCACAACCTTTCTTGTGACGCTCGGCTTGAGGCGACTAAGGGAGTGAAAGAAATATAGTGATGTTTCGCTTCTGTGTTGGGGTCGTAAGCAAATACCTTTTTTATGTCGTAACCGACAATGTTGTATTTACACTAAAGGCTAGTGACCAAGGCGGCGAAATTTTTGAGGGCGGCAAAATCATAGACAGGCGTGTTTGCCTTTAAAAAGATGTATAGTAGTTATGATTTTAAATATCATAACGTATATTCTTAATGTAAGTACTTGGTGATAATAAAAAAATTCAACCCTTAATGACGTAATATTTTTATTTAGAAATTATGTGCCGGTCCTTTACTTAAATAGTGCAGGATATAGATAATAGGGCGGCAAATTTCACGGTGCTCCAGCGCGGCACTTAAGATAAATCTGGCCCTGGTAACCGAAGGTAATCACAATACAATCCCAAAACAAACACTGAGAGATAAACAATCTATTAGTAGTCAGCACTAACAAGTTGATCTGCAAGCCACTTCGTAACTGGACATACAATAGTCGAATCCACCTGCTTAATACGTATTTTGAAAAAGTAAAGCGATACAAAATCGTTGAACTTTTGCTTTGAAATGGAAAATTTGTATCACGTATTAGCTTTTGCGTACTAAGTTTGTCAATTTATTGCAGATTAATTGTAGCTTTTGCTATCGCTTTGTTTGAGCAAAACATGTAATAAGGAGTCATAATTTCACCTGATGTTAATGATGATATGATCCAAGATGGCGAACATGCTAAGTCTAGTCTAGGTACTAGCTCTGAAGTGCAACTGATACGGCAGATTCAGTACTTTTCTCATCTTCTGTCAACCGATTTTCTTTTTTTTTATTTAATATCTATTAACAAGCTTTTTATGTTGTCAATAAAAAAAACTGCCTTTCCCTACCTTTACGAGAATTTCCACAAATTTAAAAAAAAAAATATCTTCGATGTTCCACCACTGATTTCAATACTAATAAGATCAAATGTCGTTCAATGTTGAATACAATCGCCGTTGTAATGTTTCAGAAAAGTGTGCCATAAATTTTATTGTTCCATAACTTATGTATCAGACGTGCGGTTTTCATGTTTATTTCATCTTAGAACGCCCCATAAATCACGTAATCTAATTTAAGAACTGTTTATTTATGTTTCATTATATTATTGTTTTCCTATTGTTAAAGAGATAACTCGTGTAAATCCCCTACACCGTAATTGTTGTTAACATGTTACAGTGTGACTATTGTATCATTTGAATTCGATGAGATAGTTCCTTACGTAATACCACAACCAATTCTTTATCCTCAAACGCGACATGCCTTTTTTACTAACGTGGTGTTTAAAATCCTATTTGTCGTACTAAGACTACGAAGAAAGACTCTTTGGGTGATAAGCACCCGACACTAACCACACTACCAACTAAAACTCAGCACGACGACACTTAAAACTCCCGTATTACCGGGGACCCGGGACACTGCACACACTTCTTTTAAAACGCTTAATGGCGTTTGCCACTGCTCCTGTGGCGGGTGTCACACTTTATCAAGATGAAACGTACGAGAATCTTGAATAAAATGTAGGAAAGCGGTCGTTAGAACAACATTCCAGTGGTTTCATCTAGGTATTGTAATAATTTATACATTAGTTGTAAAAGTCATGGGAACTATTTTTGTTTATATGCTAAATTAGACTATTTTCTAGAGTTTAAACAATATGTTATATACATAATATATTCTTTCACAAACGTATTAAGACCAACTCGCCAAAACCAAAATTTCATTACAAAGCGAATGAATAAATTATTTAGAACCGAATAAAGGGAAACATATAAAGAAACATTTGTTAGCATATTACTGAAATTAACTAAAGTAAATGCTAAATATAAGTTTGAATAAGTGCCGTATACTAATTATAAAACTATGATCTCAGTGAAAATAGCCAATTTCAAATGTTTAAGTTTTTGAATTAATAGCAACGCACCAAGAATTATAACTTTCAACTATCTGTACGGTGTATTGTTTTGACGTTCGCAACTTTCGTTTCAGCTGAAAATTTACTCTCATCGTTTTATTATAACATGTCAATGAAATATAAGTTCAAAAATGATTAACGTAGTTTGTAGTGTTCCACGTGTGAAACTGTCCTACACGGTGTCTTTAATCTAATTAAGAAGTCGTTAAGGCCATTGTAACGTGACACGCTGTGGAATTTAAGTGTCCGGCTTCATTGTGGAAGCGAGAGCTACTGGTTACTGCGGTAAACGTTTTTAAGCGTGTTATTTTTTTTTTTTTGTAAACTATGTCTTATACTGGTTTTCCGCTCGCTGCTATTTATTCTTCAAACGTCTAGCGATTGATAAACCTACATTTTCATTGTGATTTTCATTATCCTCATAATTATAATAATATTAGTGGAAATAGTCCTGCTACTCGCTTTGCTTTCGGACTAAGAGGGGCGGGTTGAGAGGCTTATCTCTCAATGCTAGGCTGCGTGGAAGGGTGTCTCGAGTTACCATTAGACCGGCCCGATCATTCGATACAGTGATTACAAGTTCGAACTCTCGTCACCCCAGCAAGGCAACAGATGGCCGTGGAGTTTTAGTGAGCATTCCCGGCGAGTTCTACATAACACTATTAGCCCCCTCGGGCTACGTAAACGCATTTTCAAACCTTAAAAAAGGCTTCTTGTACGGTTCGAGTTTAGACTATGAATATAGCACGCGAACACGCTACCAATGAGCCATCATTGCTTCAATGCAAGAAGTCTACTATAACTATCACCAGCCGTATATGTCACATCGAAATAAACCAAATTTTACAGACCGTTGATTTTATTCGATAAATTAACAAAGCTATTAAGAATAAACAACGCATTTAAGGTATCTTATTACCTTCTCTAAACCGAGACGAATAATCGATTAGAATTTTAAATGTAATCGATTATGCCGTGTATATGGTTAATTTGTTTTCTCATTCCTCTAAATTGATATTGGCTATTTACGATAAGAGATTACACATTTATTTGTATATTGGCAGTATCCTGACCTTTTCAGTATTTAAAAAGTCGTTCACAATACTACTGATGACTTTCAGGAATAGTATAATATCTTCTAAATTAAAACATAATAAAGTATGGGAGTCGAATTTACAAATTTTAAACGCAAAATATAATAACTACCACGCATTTCTTAAAACAATCGCATCTGAGGTTTTTTTTAATATCAGTAATAAAACATACAAGCGTACGTCCCATCTAATTATGCGGTCAACGTAGCCCATGGACGAACGTTAGTTACATCGGAGGTATATGAATGAATGTGAGTTCGAATCCACCTTCAATGAACTTGTACCATCGGAGGAAAACAGTATCGAAACCGTAGCCTGGTGTAGGCTTTTTTGTAATGCGCGCCTAGCTAGCTACTACCCTGAAGTTAAAAATTTACCGTTAAATACCAATAGGTGTGTTTCGGAAATAACACTTGAGAGCCAATCTCGTCACTAGATTTAGTATGTCCACCATCTTGGGCCACATCGTCTCCTAACATAATGTGAGATTATTTATATTAGATATTCTCCATAGGTACAAAAGCCATATAGATTAATAATTTCCATCCAAAAAATAAAATGCTGTAGAAACAAAAATAACTGTTAGTTTCACTCAAACGAAGTCGCAAACGCAGCTAGTCCTTTATATATAGAGAGGTGAATTGACAGAATTCAAATGATGATTTTCCTGTTAGTAATAATATCGAATTATAGATTATAAGGTCTCATAAACGAAATGGTCTATTATATATGCAAATAACGATCTATTTATAACTGAGCTGATCGAGTGGAAAATTTTGAACGTTCCGTGTAATATGTATATATTCATGTGAATTTATTAATTTTTCTGATTTTTGTTCATTTGCTATAGTCGTGTATTAAGTAATAACTAATGTACGCATCATAATACACATTCTTCCCTTTTACGCTCGTGAGCATATATACCCGTTCTATATTGTGAAAAGGATATTAAAACGGCAAATATTTGGATATTATATAATATGTCAAATGTTACGACAGTTGGACGTATAATTTTTAAGATCGGTTGATGCGTGTGTATTTCTATATCCCACATTACGTAATGAAATAAATAATATTTATAACGAATAATATTTGATAGAATAAAAAAATATATTTTTTAACGTTTCAAGGTAAAGTGAAGTAGGTAACAGGATTACCCGGTCAGCATGATACATCCGAGTTCTTTTTTTATACTTCATAGGTTTACTACAACTAATATATCTGCTACATCGTGGCCTCTCACTTGATGTTAAGTGACACGTTAAGCCTAGTAGAGGGCCTGGCTTTCAAGTGCAACTATTTAAACTCACCTATCGTTTATTTAGGGGCAGGTTTTCTACTTAAGCATGGCAGCTAGCCAGACAGGTGTTACAAAAAATTCTATCACCATGCAAAAACACCATGTATGTAACTTCGTCCGATAATTTTTGAGTTTGTCGCGTGCATACAGACAGACACACATCGTAGAGAGATTTGTATTATAATCTATCATACTAATATTGTAAATACGAAAATGAATTTGTTTGTTTCTTTGTCGCTTTCGCGCCTAAACCGCTGTATTGATTGTAATGATTTTTGGTACAGAGATAGATGAGACCCCGAAGACGGTGACAGGCTATTTTCTCTTGCGAAATATTAATTGGAAATGAGGTAAATAGAGAGAAAACTTTGTATGACACTTTTTATTGTGTCATCCGATTTGTATAACAAAATCGATATTAACACGAGCAAAGCCGCACTTAAAATCTAGCATATAAGTATATATATAAATCAATCGCGGAAATGTATGTACGGCGCATAAATTCCAAACGATTGTACCAAATTGAATAATTCTTTTTTTATTGTGTTCGTTATTTTCATGAGAAGGTTTGTATAAAAAAAAAAACAAATTGATCAAACCATTTTCGAGTTTCAGTGAGGCTAAAGAACAACGATTACAGGTAATACGAAGTACAACGAGTCAGCTAGTGTGTAATAATTACAAACGCCCTAACATGCGGAAAGCCACAAAAAAGATCATTTGTCAACAATTGCAACAGTCTGTGTCACAACAGAAGCGGGCAATGGACCGCAAAGTATTGCGTCAATGGTAAAATTACAATTTAAATGCGGCTCCCAGTCGAAACCAACGACTTTTAGTGCATCATCAACGAATTAACTAAATTAAAAAATCAACTTAAGACTAGTAACGACCGATGATTTAAGGATACAGTTATTTGTACAGTGATCGAAATGCAACGATGATTATTTATTGGAAAGGAAATGGAAAGGAAGGAGGGGATACAATGGATTTTTGTATATGTAATCGCTTAACCGTAATAATAAGCATGTATATGCATTCTTCTATTGAAACGATTATTATGCTATCTATGATAGCAATAGGTAGCACTTGATTCCCGCTGAAGACTAGAAGGAACGTGAAATCTTTTTTGACAGTATAGAAGTTTGAGTGTCGCTGTGTTAGTTTTAGTGGGTAGTTTGACGTGCTTGTCAGTCGATGAGTCTTGCCATGCGCCCTTCTTGTGACTGGCCCGGGCATTAGATTACGTATTATTTGAGGAAGTCCGTAAATGGGTGTTCACGATAATTTATAAAAAGGTAGCTCTGTGATCAAGTTATTCATTACTGAAATGGCAAGACACGTTAGTCGGACAGGTTAATTATATTTAGTTTTCGTTTATGTACAATAACAAACATGCATTGCGAATAGATGTTCTGATAGCTTCACAAGCTCACCTAATCTTAAGTGAGGGCCTACGACGTACTAGGTCTTTTTTAATGGATTTACCATTTATAGATCTCCTACTCGTGTCTTTCTAGGTAGGGTATACATGGTGGTAGGACTTTTTCTAATGTTTGCTTCCCTAGCCACCACTCTCATGTTAAAATCTGCCGCCAAATACCTATAGGTGCATTCCGGCAGTTGCACTTGAGAGTCAGTCTCTTGTCAACTCAGGCTTAATATGTCCACTATTTTGAGTCACATCGTCACTTAACATCTAGTTAGATTGTAGCCGTAAGACAAGATGAAAATCTGCCACCAAATACCAATAGGTGTGTTCCAGCAGAAGCACTTGACAGCCAGTACCTTCACAGGTTTAGCGTATCCACTAAGTTGGTTCGTATCGGCACTTAAGATCAAATGAGATTATGACTGTAACGCTATACCTATGAACTATAAAAAACATACAAAAGGGTGAAGCTGACAGATATGAAACTGTAATACTTTCTAAAACCTCTACGGTTGCCAGCAGACCTAGTCGTATAGCCTTCAATCAAACAAACCTAATGCAAGGACGCGGGTGTCGAAAAACATCTACTAAGAGTGGTAACCAATTTGGCTTGCGGCTTCTTTCATCGAAAGCTTACGTTCCTTGCAGAGTTCTAAGTCACGTCGGTCGACGCTGCATCCGAACATAGTAACATGTCATTGAGTTCAAATTTTTCCACAATGCGCGATCATTGCACACATTTTCGGATATCACGTAATTGTCGTAAAATTCCATGCCGTATATATTCGAAATGGGTGCACCGCATTTGATCTTTTTTACCGTATCACGATACACTGACGGTGATAACAGCCGAAATATTAGCATTCTTTGGTATGATTGGTTTGATGTATTGGCTGATTCCGAAATGTTAGAACGCAAGAAAGTCACTGACGAGTTTCATAATCATGATAACTTCTACTTATTCCTTCTTATCATTCGCGTTTTTCCCCGTCAACCTCGCGTGATCGTAAAATTCGTTCTTAAAAGGTGTGCTACGTTTGGAAAGGAATATCTATTCCATATTTCAAGTCAATACACTTTGTAACTACTAAGTAGAAACTTTTACAAAAAGTTCGGTGTACCTGATAATTGTGTTTTGAAAGATAGGCTTAACCTTACGTAACCAGTATTTAGATATGATTATTCTAAGCTGAACTGGAATTAAGATAAATCTATATATTTATATTAAACTGATTTATGACATGCAAACAAAGCGGCTTACCAAAATTATTTCATAATAAATAAATATCCTTATAAATACAATTCTTTAAAAAAGAAAACCATTCATAACAGAAAAAATTCGAAGCTATCAAAAATCAAATATAATAATAAAAAAAAAATGGTACTCAGTCTACAGTGAGATTCGAAGTCACAATCTCCACGTAATAATGAAATCCTTGACCACCACGTAACTCGGACGCGGTCAATGTGACATTCTTACTAAATTGATATATGAAACTGTCAAACGGTGTCGATGAAATATTTTTGTATATCGATTAAAGAGGCTCAGTAAAAGTCGAATCCTAAACAATGGCTACCATTGAATGCGTCGACAATCACCAGTATTGTCGAGAGGCGTGAAGAAACATTTAGTGGGCCGGCAAGACAGTTGCGACTGACGAAGGACATTTGCCCCTACGCCAGTCACTACTGTTACTGGACTGTACTGAAACTTACCATCAAGTGAAGTACAGTCACTTTGCCGAGCTAGGATGAAAAAAAAGTATTATGTCAACCTGCAATCCTCAATGCAATTAGATATTACACCTATCAATCAATACTTTGCGAAAAATTTCTAACATGACCAGAATCGGATTCATAACATCAGAAAAGCATCAATGTTTTCCTTCTTTAACTTTAACGTTAAACCCCCATCATACCGGACGCCTGAATAAAGGGACTGGTTGTCTAGTGCAACTGCCGGAACAAATCTATAGGTATTTGGCGACAGATAATCAATTTGAGGGTGGTAGCTATTAAGGCGATCATTAAAAAAATGCCTTACAGCCCTACCATGGTTTCCTCATGATGGTTTCTTTCATTTCTAACTCAGGCTCATTGCCGGGAGTCGAACTCACGTCTGTTAACGCGGTATTCATACACTATACAATTGTGAAATCATGGTAATCATAGCATCCGTGAATTACCCGAAGTAGCAGTTTCAAGGAGTTTGGATACTAAAAGATATATCTCAGCACTGACACGGAATACTTGAAAATTTTCCATTTCCTTCGCTAAAAATTGGCTTCCTTTATAGTCAATACAGTTATTCTTTTTTGTTGTTGATAGATTTAGCGTTGTGGCGACAATCTCACCAAATGTTAAGTGACGATGTGGCACAAGATAGTGAATACGTGGCTTGCAAGTGCAACTGTCAGAACACACCTATCGGTACATAGCTGCAAATTTTCAACTTGAGGGTGATAGGTATTGAAGCGGGCATTAGAAAAACTTTTCCACCATGCTTTAGTTTCATTACGATGTTATCCTTCACCGAAAACTCAAGTTCATTATAGGTGATTACGAACTCACGTCCATCGACGCGGCGTCCGTATACACTACCAACTGAGCTATCATCGCTTCGTCGTAATTGAACGCACCCTAATCGTCACCACTTTAGACTTTACGCAGACATCGCGTGAACAAACATTTACAACATCATAAATTTAATTCAAAGTCTGTAAGACCGATTACATGCGATAACGATACAGAACTACAGTCAGAAGTTTTTTCGCTAAGCATAAATAAATAATTTAAGCCTTCGTTATCAGCGCAAATTGTAAATTGAATGATAAACTTAAGAACGTATTTAATTTTTTTCGAATTCGCTTTGCATTCGATAACTGTGTAATCACTAGATGTGCCTGTGACTTCGTTCGCGTGCAACTAAAATTTTATTTATCAATTTATAGCCGTTTTCGTTATTTTTGTCAATACGCATTTGCTCGTATTGCTCAATAAAAAAAAAAAGTTTTTTTTTTAAATACAACTGGTAGTTCCTGAGAATAGCACGATCAAACAAATTTTTCTCCTTTAAAATATACATATATAGATTAACGATTGAATACACGAGTAAATATGGTAGTTTGTGTGAGAATCGTGTCAGGTACGATAATAGAAATATGAAAATTGTTATTTAAGCTATCCGTTACAAATAAACATAAACGTGATATAGGAAAATTAGTTTGTAACTTTAACAATAATGTTATAATAATGACTCTTGACGCATTTATATGAACTCGTTAAAAGTGAATTATATATATTGAACATGGCTTGCGAGAGTGTTTAGGAAGTGAGGCACGTGACAAAGCCCACCATATCCGATAAAGTTTTCACAACATCTTTGTGTTGTTTTGCGAATTGCTTTGATTGGTAAACGAAACCTTAGAAAATTTAACGTATGCTCGTAAAAACAAATGTTGAAACAATGAGAGTTCTGTGAATCGATGCGAGTACTAACCTCTACAATACGGCTGAATATTCGATGAGGGAAAACATCCCTACAAGTTTTGATATGGAATCATTGATATAAAAATTATACTTAAAATTATGTGCGAGTAGTGTTACATTCGGTTGGAACGAATACCCTTCCGTAGTATATTATTATTGGTAAATGTATTATATTATTGATTAACAAATACAAATAAACGAATTACTAGCGTCTAAGACAGAGATAACTAATGAATTGAGTGAACGGATGCAAATTTCGTAATTAACCTATATTTTCTAGTTGTGAAAATAAACACTTTACTGTACATAATTCAATTCATCTAATTTGTTGTAATACATATACACGTACAATAATATCCTCTTGATTTACTCCCAAACCTTTTTTGTTATCATAAGGAAAATACGTTTGCATATACCCTCCCGCAACATACCGGTTAAGTACGAGAAGGAAATGTAACAAACCTAGTGCAGGCCCCACGAGCACTTCATAACCCCTCTTATTACCAAAGACCAGGGAACGCTTTTATAATTGTTTCAGTCTTTGCTGGGAGGTTAGCTACCATCCTCATTTTAAAAATCAACCACCTATTATCGTGTTCCGTTATCAGCACCTAGAACATGTCTCTTATGGTAGCTCGCCATAATGACTGCACTGTATCTGATGTTAAGCACAGTACAATCCAAAAACAGCAGCGATCTATCGTCAGAACGATAATCCATCGCAAATCGCCACTATCAATACGGCCTGCAAAATATTTATCCACTATACTTAGACTAACCCCATCCTATGGTATATCGTCACTCAACAGCAGGTAATATTGAGGACAAATGCTAAAGATAAAAAAGTCGATTAGAACGCACAAATGACAGTTTATTTTAAATTGTTACGTCCTAAGCATACTATAATAAATTTTATTTTTTATCTAATACCTCTTTAACGCTTTTTACTATTCTCGACAAACAGACAAATGATTATTTAAGTACTTATGAAATGATTATTACAATACGGTGACAACATAATCGTTGCACAAAACGTTTATGATCTTTAACATTAGTTATACGTATACAAAAACGGACCGCTCGAGTCGAGTCATCTGTGTTTAATTTTAGTCTCGCATGTTATTTTAACAAATACCCGGCCATTTTATTGTTTGCAATACAAGATTTATTTCACGGTTTGATTAATATCTGGACAGACTGAATTTAACGTGTAATTATTCAAACGCAAGAAAATTAGCATTTGTATGCTTGCAGTTAAATCCATTTGTACGTCGAAATTGTAAAGGTCTGATGCGAAATTATTCAAATAAATACACTTCTGAAATCTCGCGTGGTATATAGCGCTGGTTTTAAGCTGGACCCAAATTCCTTTGATTACCTTACTACTGGTGGGCTTGGATCAAAAGGAGTGGCTAAACTAGAGTACTACTGAAAAATTGTTTTAGAATTACAGCCGATTGTTAATCAGAGTTAAGATAATTAAGTAGATGATTAAGTAAATATGAGTAAATTTTCCGAATACAGACTTTATACGAATAAAATATCAAAATATAGTAATCAAAATAGTTTAGTAGGTAGTTTAAGTCAGTAAATAAATCAATAAATATTATCTATGGCTAACATGTTGATTGACGTGAAATTAATACCAGAAATGAGCCCGGGCTTTTGATGATAGAACAACATCGTGATGAAACCGTATTAAACTATTATTTAATACACATTAGGCTAGCTATACGCTCACCTTGAAAATATCTCGTCAAGCACTTACCGGTGCTCGCTAGCAGCTGCAATTAAGAGCTTCCCCACTAGGATTCGTGTGTTCTCCATTAACACAGGCCGCATCATCACTTAACATTTGGTGAGGTTATGGTCTAACATTAAATCTATTTAAAAACTCCGTTAAGGAATTAAAAGAAGCACAAATAAATTTTCAATTAAGTCACACGATATTTTTTTATATTGTTAGCGGCTACTCGCAATCACATCTGATACCAAGTCTTAAGTAATTTCATTGTTGAAATCCGATCACAACAACATGCGGTAAATACATTTCCTCCAATTTCGTTGCGTGAGTTTACTCTGAAGGAAATTATTGCTAAATGTACCGCACAGAAATTCTATTGTTCTCATGAACACAATTTCCACGAGCCATCTGTAAAGTTGTAAAAGATTTACCAAGTGAAATGGTAGAAATCGTTCTTAACGTTCTTCTTATTGTTATTTCTAAGCCTAAGGTCGATACACGTTATAAATGGATTGGACGGAAGCATTCGTATAGGTGAAACTCATTACCAATTGTTCGGTTTCTTTCTTGTTCTCACGACTTAGCAAGCGACTATTATTACGAATTTCTGGTACATAAATACAAAGGCACCAACCGTACAAATAACATTGCGTATGATTTCAAGCAATGAGGACAGTCTGTTTAAAACGACATCAGTTTATTTGGATTGACAGCCTGAGGTTTCGGTGAAGGAAAACCATGGTTGTAAGGTAGTTCATACATCAAACTTTTAGCAAACTTTTGGCTAATAAAATTGTCAAATAAATAATCCATTGCAAAGCCTTTATTGGTTTATTTCGATTCCTGTACTTGAGGAACGGCTTCTTTTCTAATATAATACCTTTAATTTTGTTCGTCTATGCCATTTTATAATAATAAAATATTTGCTGCACGATGGTTTGTACTACTACTACAAAAAAATCAAACGACGTTATAAATACAGTGTAATACTCATTTTTATAAGCTGCAATAACATGTAATATATTTAATAAAGATAATGCTTTATCAAGAATTTCTAATAAGCTATTAAACGTGTTAATATTCAATATATTCGATTCAAAGGCAATAACAAATGTATCATTAAGAGGAGTGGGGGTTGGTTGATACTGAAAGCCGTTCAGATATTAATATTCAATTTTAATCTATATTGATGTTATAAAGCGGAAAAGTTTGTTTGAACGTGCTAATCGTAGGAATTACCAATCGGATTTCAAGAATTATTTTTCTATTTGATAGAGCAATCATTGAGAAAGGTTTTCCTTCCAGTAATAACAAGCTTTTCCACGTAACGCGATCTCCTCCTAGTTCGGGCCGCGAACGGTAGTCTATAGAGAAGTTACTCAATCCTCTACTAATCCGTACGATCGCTGAATACACCAGCGTATCTAGGAAAGGGATACTTTCTTGCTTTTCTTGGCTGTTGTACATGTGAATAGATATACAAAAATAAAGGCTTAAGATATTTTTAAATCATAATTATAACCATGAGTAATTACTTCTCCAAGGCGTGGTTTGGACGCGTGACTTCTGCAATTTCAGATAAACGCCTTTAGCGACATCATTTATTTCTAGTATAATCCGATTTTATTGCAAATTATTAAAGATTATAGTGATATTATTCTTATCCTTATATGAGATTGGAATTTTTTTTTATTATAATTGTCTAATCTAATCTTTGGAAAATAATCCTTATTGATTGAAAGAAATATCGAAATGGTATTAATAACTGTTGATATCGAAATTTTAGGACGACCGTACTAAATTCTAACATTTAGGTATACCAGCGAAACCTCTCTATAATATTTTAATAGACCTTTCATGGCTAGGACTGTAGTAAGTATTATAGATGAACGTGCTTCTACACCTGCGCAGGGTCCAGCGAAATTTGGCTGGACATGGAGAGAATCACTGTCGGAAAAGAGTCTCTTAAACCAAACCTGGGTCACGAGTTTCGAAATCTGCTCAGAGTTTCTCCTCTCTGCGTAACGATGGTCTCAGCACCCGCACAGTGAATTAATGCATTGCTAAGTAGTTCTTATCTATATCATTTGACCGCAATCGCTTATTTTAAAGCAAGAACAGGGTCTACGATAGTACCATGTCAAACCAAATAAGAAACGTGTTCTTAAGTGCAACTGCTTATAAGCACACGGTGATAGGTTTTGAAATTGAGCGTGGTAGTAAATACTCCAAAAGTTTTGAAAAAAGTCAGAATTATGATAACTTATATTATGGTGTCGCATACAGATTAACTTATTATAATAAGAATTATAAAATTAAAATAGCATTAAAGCAGTGCAACAAAGTGCTTTTAAAGCAATTATAGCTGAAGGGTAGCGTGTACGGACGCCGCTTCAGTGGATGTGAATCCAAATCCGTATATGTGCCTAAATACCTATATGTGTTTGCATGGTAATACGGATTTTTCTTATGCCCGCCTAGTTTGCTACCATCCTCAAGTAAAAATCTGCCGCCAAATACTTATAGGTGTTCTAGTATTTGCACTGGAGAGCCAATCCTTCCTACGTTTCTACGTTCGCTTAGAGTATCCACTATCGTGAGCCACATCGTCACTGAACATCAGCTATTCTGTATGAAAGAATTCTTCAAGGATAGAGCATAAATGATAAAATCTTGTAATAAACCAACGTCCATATGCATTGTAACCAAGTATCTGAGCTTTAATAGGTATATAAAAAACGGTGTGTGCTTAAGAGCACGCGACAAAAGTGAAACATCACTACAACTTTCTCGTTTCCTTAGTCGCCTTGATCAAACTTTACCTGAATGATCGTGACATAAAAAGGTTGCGAATCAGAATTTCGAAGCTCTACGAAAAGAAGTTTTACTTCAAAAGTATGTGACTACTAATAACTAGTGATTTTACTTAGAATACATTTAATAATGTCCAGTAGTTCAATAATTCATCCTAAATTACAAGAAAGAACAGTTGACGCAATCGAAGTAGCGGGAACATCTAATCAATTATACGTTCATTCGAAAGCCTTAACTTGAGTATTTATGCTAACTCGGTCATTATCAACGATTACTAGCCTTTCCACTTGAAAATATATCTTATCGTTGACGTTTGAAATCAATGTGGAAACATACTTGTTCTTGAGCAATTTTGTTAGCTACTTATCAGTAAATGGATAGCACGTTCATACTTACTTTTCGACGTATCACTATTTTTAGCATAGTAAGTGAAGAAAACGTCACGGCAGTATTATATTGTTGAATTATATGTTCGATTATGTTAAAAACTTCATAATTATAATTCGGTTTAGTAAAGGGAAACTTTTATACGCCATATTATTTATTAAAACCGAAATAAGATTTTATAAGTTATTGGTATAATTTATAGAGAGTTTAGGAAGCTGTCATTATGACTCGGAATCTAAGAGAGTGCCATATTTAATTTTTAGAGTGCTAACTAAAAATACTTTAATTCATTTTAAGTAAATTGTAGTATCAATAAACACTCTAAAATTGTAAGTTTTAAATTAGGTGCGGTTAATGTTACCTAATTGTTTTGTTTTTATGTTATTTCTTTGAATACTGTCTCCTTCTTCACCAATCTCCTTTTTTTCAATTGTAAGTGTTATCATCTCAATTATGCTGTTGAATTTAGTTATTATCAATACATACATATAGTGATATATTTAAATTCTCATGTTAAGCGCTGGAGTGGCGATACCGTGTCGTAAGTGTTTAAATTTCTCAGTTAATTGTGCAGAAATCTTGAAAACGTACACCTAATAGTTAAAATATTAATATAATTATTATAAAATTAGAATTTTTATCCGTACTATATGATAATATATTTTTTATTATATTAAAGAGACCGGTGTAACTGGACTCACGCCATTTTTTTAAATATTAACGTTTTTATATATTTATATAAAATTATTACTAGGCAGAATTTGTTCTGCTCATTTCAGTACTTAATATTTCACCCACAGTGCCCACTATCGCGTATAATGATGTACCAATTTGTATAATTTGTCATTGGTAAAGTTATTTACAATTTCATATATTTAAACATTCCTTTTTATATACGTATAACAGAAAATATCAGTATAATATTAAGACAATTTTGCTTTAAATACCTACGCGAATATATAAAATAAGAATTATATATTCAAATATTTATTTTACGGCCGGCAGCCAGTGTTAATATATAAAATAATTAAAATATATTTTTGTTTTTGATTAACTTGATCACTCTAAATGGCCCACGTGTTATCTATCTGTATATATTAATTATATTAATACATATATTAAGGTAAATACACTTCTTTTTAGTTCAGTTGTTTTCAATTAACTTCTCTACTGTTAGAGTTCTTTCAGTTACTTCAAAGCTACTGAACTTAACTGGGTGGGCTATGATCATTCGATGCAGAAACGGTCGTAGATAGTTCTACGTTAGTTTTTGAGTGCCATTGTCCTATTGTCACTTCTTTTTTTCAATTTACTTTTCTATGAACAACGTATCCGGCGGATAAGTCTAGATGTCTAGAAAAGAATTATATTCACCTCCTCAGTTATAAATAACTTTGTAATGGTTGTTAAAATTGGTTTCATATTACACACATTATCACGGAAAACTGACCTCGGCTGTAGTAAACTCAAACCGGACGATCTTAGGTAAAAAAAAATTAAACATATGACCAATTTTCTTATTAACATGTTGCGTATGACACAATTGCGTAATTATTTAGTATTTCATTATGTTATATGTATCATTATAACTAGTACGTTTTGAGAGTGGTCAAACACGATAAATGTTGTTTCTAAGTGTGGGGGAAGATAGAAGATTTCTAAGAGATGATTGTTTTCAGTTGGTAATGAGTACGGATGCTGCGTCAAGGGACATGAGTTCGAATCCATCTACAATGAGATCGAGCTTTCGGTGAAAGAAAACATCGTATGAAACCATAGTATGGTGGGGAAGGGTTTTTTGTAATACCCCTCTGGCTACCACCCTCAAGTTAAAAATCTGCCGCCAGAGACCTAAAGGTGAGTTCTGACCGTCGCACTTGAGACCAGTCCGTACCTACAGCTTAGCGTGCCCACCATCTTGGATCACATAGGCCAAAACGGTAGACAGTAGCTGTAAAAAAGCGCTGCAAAATGACTCTATTATAAACTGCGGTTAAAAAAGTTGCCTCGTTGGAACCGTTGCGCCGAAATACCGTAGGTTCGACTCTTCCGCATGGAACAATGATCCACAAATACAAAATTGTTCCGAGCTACGGTGTTGCATTGCATCCGTTTAATTGTGATTATAAAGTCCTTCGCTCTTGACATTGTGATAAACCTGCAGGTCTGTTGACAACTCTATACAGCTGATCCCAAAAGCGACTAACCAAAACAGTGTATGTTTAGTTGCAAAGAGGCTTACCTGCAGCCGTGATATACTATATATATACAACTATACTCATAATGAGAGTTTAAAAAATCTCAATTCTAGAAACTTCGACTACACACACCAAGTTTAAAATGAGTCCAGTACAAAATAAGTATTGGCTGTACGTTGTTGATTTAAGTGAGATGCTGTAAATCATGACCACATTTCTATCTCTTCTATTTCTACGTAATAAGTTCCTTTACCTTCGTTAAGTTCTTTGTAGGATTAGAATTTGTACCGATCGACGCGATATCCGTATACACTTTACCACTGAACCATCATAGCCTCAATAATATTGATATCTTTATAAACAATACTTTCGATCTTTTTCTTAAACCTTTTTTATGAAAGTAACATTTATTTATACAAAGAACAACCTTAAGTTTTAAATTTGGTTTCACTTTAAAAATGATGCCAATGGTCTGTTACGAAATATCTTAACGTAACTTGTGACAAAAATATACTTTAAGTTCAAGAACACAATTTACAATGCAATAGATCCTTGAATATTTTTATTTATATAAAAGACATTTTAAATTAAAAAAAATTACATTACACAAAGCTTTGAATACTAATAACGCTAACTGTGCTTTGAGCATACTTTTTCCATGCTTTAATATAGAACTGGCAAAAGTAACAGTATGCGATCGCAGAAAAAAAATTACTCACTTAATGCTGATCTTCCACTGGTCTTCCTTATTTCTAATATCACAGGATTTTAATTTAAAAAATATTTAAAAAATATTTACACTCACTAAATAATTAAAAAAAAAAACACAAAAAGGATTTACAACGATTTAACACTGGCCAGTTCGTAATTACATTTCAAAATGGTATCGGGGTAAAAATGTTTTTTTTGTTTCAAAATTTATACGTCCAGAAAGTATTTACATTTTTGGTTATAAATAAACGCGGCGTGTGTCGATTCGAATTTCGAACGAACGGCAGGTGTGTCTCGATACGCGTCCGCGGACAAACTGCTTCAGTCGGACAACACACCTTTCCTTTTAACATCAGGTGGACAACTCAATCGATGATAAGGATAAGAATGCAGAGATGGATCACACCGAATGTCGTGGACTAGGAGCCTAAGTGATCCGGAAGTGACTAATTCTAATTTAAAAAAAATGACTCATGGAGCTAGTAACCTTATCTAATATATTACCTCAGACATTATTTATGATTTGAAATTTAAACCTAAATTGTTATCATTTTCTCTTTCCTATATCCTGGATTTGACTAGAAAATTGGCGACCTATTTGAATCATCTTAATTAATATTTCTAAAAAGCAGTCTAAAATAATGTTAACATTTATTTAAATATTATTTTTTGACATTTTATTAACTCACCAATCTACACTTTACTTTATATATTAAAAGTCAAGTTTTGGGGAGTCATTTTGCTTTTATATTAATCTGTATCATTTGTACTTGCTTTACTTTGAAACTACTAGCAAGATTTTAATGAAATTTAACACGGTAATAGGAAATATTATAAATTAACATATAAAATATTAATTATGCTATTAAGCGAAAGGGTTCTTGTGAAATAAATATCACGATTATATAGTAAATGAACATATTCAAGTCATTTAATAAAATTATAAAAGTAATTTGCTTCGGTTGTGCAAAATAAGTAGAATCTATATTAAAAGAAAAATCATCATTTAACCAATTGGGATACTTTTATTTATCAATTGATTTGTTTGTATATCGACAAGTAAGCGGCGTATATTGCAAAGTTACCTTTATTCATAATTTTTACTATGTAATAATACAAGTAAACTAAACTGTATACAAAATGATAAAAATGCTACTAAAACAACATCTGTTAAGGCTAAAAGAATCTCGAACAACCATCGAGAAACGATGAACAAAATTTTTAGAGAAAAAGTGTGTATTTTAGCCGAGTTGAATATAGTCAAAAGTTTGAAAAACGAAATTAAATCCTATGAATAAAATTTTAAAATAAAATATACGTTAATCACAAAACATTGTGATAATAGTGAAAATTGCACATTTGCAACTTAATTAAAAAAAATGTAACTTAACTATAACTTCAATACATATTTATAAAATATGTTTAATTTCGAACGGAGATGTAAAGCGTTTGAAAAATTGAAGAAGATTATTTGAAGACAAAATTGTTCAACTCCCGGACTACAGGGGTGAAGAGCGGCCGATTGAACCGGTTCCACGGTCAATGTTCCGCGGTATGAATGCGTGTGAACATTTCTTTTTCAACTCATATCCGAACGCATTTTTTATGCAAAAGGTTACGGAAGGCGATAACACAACCGGTCTTGTACGAGGTATTTATACGCTCTATATATGTAACATCTCGAAGTTTCTATAATGCCGATTGATATAATGTTACGTATAATCATTTAAATGAATCGCCAAACAGAAAGATTCTATTATGATAATCAAATTGTGTCGACGACTTGATACTTAAGTTATGTAACGAATATTGAAATAAATATACTCAATTTTATTTTTTAACTTATAACCCAGGAATCAATAAATTTTATCGAGACATCGAATGATATTATAAAAGTATAGCTACGTTGCCTTTATATTATTTGGCCAAAACTAGTGGCAAGCTAATGTGCGCATAGTAATATTGCTATGGACGGGGAAGTAAGACAGTATGTTTTTTTATACCGTGCGCGAAAACGAGACAAACATACATTGCTATGCAATGTCTAAACCAGTGGCTGGAAACCTTTTGGCTGGCAAGGGACACATAATGGCAAAATTAAGTAAAGGCGGGCAACGCTTGTCTTTAATAATAATAAATGTTATAGGATGGTAGGGTAGTTGGGTATACCCAATTAAGTCCCGACCACTTTCTTTGTGTCACTTCTCGAGATGTAAATTTTCGAGGATATACTAAAACTTTCATTTATAAAACAGCCACGCGTGAAGAAGAAATAAGAAGGGCGGCCTGCGGGCTGCAGGTTGCCTATCCCCGTTCTTAACTATAAATGTTTCTTTTTGAAACGGCAAATTTTACGGTTCAATATATTTTATTTTAAAATAATATTAAATTATAATTGCAAATAATAATAATTACGAAATTAAATATGACACAACGACTACATATTATTACTTCTAGGAGACATCGATAACTGTATTGCCGTGTAAACCTCTGCGCAGAAAAATGTGAATAGGTGATGTCAAACTGCGATAAAACAAGGGTAATTTTCATGGACTTAACCCTACATTGTGATTGTGACCAAATAGACTACAAATCCGTAACAACCCATACCCCTGTCTAAAACCGCTCTCTGAGCATAAGTACAAATGTGCGTCTGGCACGGTGCTACGTCTTTTGTTTTTTTTTTTGTACGACGTCGAATTATGGACTTTAATCCAGACTATGAGCAAGCGCTCAGAACCTTATCACATGTGGGTGTACAGAAGAATTTCGAAAATATATTAGACAGATAAAGAAACAGAGATCTTGCAGATGGTAAACGATAAAGTAGAAATTGTAATCACTGTTAAATAGTGCAAGTTACATTATCTTGGACACAAAATAAGTAATGGAAATACAATCTGTTCCAACTTATCATACAAGGGAAAATCCAGGGAAAACGACCATTCGGACGAATGCAAAATTCATGGCTCAAAAATCTTCGATATTCATTCATTTTTGCCCATTTTTGTAACTTTTTTAATAGAGCTTTACTCTTGTTGGTGATATCGTGATTTTATACATACTAAAGCTTTCCTCAATTATTGATCTATTTAATTCGAAAAAGAATAGATTAACGCGTTCAAGCAAACAAACAAACTTTTCCGTTTTCTAATATTAATATAGGTATAAATGCATGTTAATTATTATATCAATTAAAATTTATTTATATTTTGTACTGGTCTTGCGCAGCTCATCATTTATTGACGAATGAATAAACCGTATGAAAATGTATATAATTGTTGTTCGAAATACCGATAAATGTATAGATGAGACTTATGTTAAGGATTTCTTTTTTATTTTTTAATATTAAATTTTTATTTTTGTATTTAAATTATATTGGACATCTAATATAAATCACTGTTAAGGCTTGGCTTTTGTCTGTACTCTCCAAGAAACGTCTATTTTTTTACTTAAAAACTCCAGCGACTAACAATTCATTGCTATTTATTAGAAAGTGCTGCAGTTAGGTACGGTTTCCGAACCTCACGTTATGGGATTAAATTACAGCAACGTATGTTCTTTCTAGTATTTAACATCTTCGGTAATCAAATATATCTTTAGATACGCTGCCATATCCCATTATAAATAACAATTTATAATGACATAATTTTGATAAGCGAACTAAATTTCTATGGCAACTTTATCCGTCATTATTATATAACTTACTTTTAACGTCTTGAAAATATCTCTCGAAGAATCAAGGAAGTATGTTCAGTGACACTGTGACCCTTTTTAATGTGACAGATCTATTCGCGGGCCTGAGCAGTAAAATTGATCCACTTGTCGTGACGGCAAATGGTAAGACGCTTTCTAATGCTGTCATGACCGCTCCACTTCACCGTTCTTGGCTCCCTTGTGTGTGTGCGCGCGTGTTTTTATAACTTTAAGAGTTATGGCCACAATGTCACCTGATATTAAGTGACGATATGGCCCAATATGGTAGATACGCTAAGGATAGTGGAGTGACTGCTTCTCAAGTGCAACTGCCGGAATGCACCTATAGGTATTTGTAACTTGAGGATTGCGCGAGCATTAGAAAAAAATTACCACCATGTCACATGCAATTACGCATTTCGTTGTTTCAATGTATGAACTTTACTTACTTTAATTTTTTTATTTTTTTATTTAAGGTTCAGCGTTATGGCCATAATTTCACCTGATCTTAAGTGACGATATGACCCAAGTTGGTAGACACACTAAACCTGTGGAGGAACTGGCTCTCAAGTGCAGATGCCGGAACACACCTAGTGGTATTTGGCGGCAGGTTTACAACTTGAGGGTGGTAGCTAGCCAGGCGGGCATTTTAAAAAGCCCTACCACCATGCAAGCAATTATACATTCTGTAATTATTATTGTAATTAAAATAGTAAGAAAAATAAACTGTTTTTATTAACGAAACTAAATTTTTATAAATTATAAATTCAGATATTGGCTTAAACGTTTATTTCCATGGGTGAATGCATTTATAGACCTTCTCTCCCACGTTTGCCTGGACATCCTACGACAGGGGAATGTGGGACGCGACTGGGGCAACCGAGTAATACTTTCTAAAGCTCAAATGGTAGCCCTACATTATTTACCAGACGCCGGGAATCGCTTTCACTTTGCTTCTGGTTACTGGAACACACATGTAGATGATTGAAGACTAATTTTCAACTTAACTTCACTTAGACGGGCTGGCATAACACAATACCCTAGCATATTATTTTTCATAACATAAATGTCGTGAAAACAGGCTTGATGGAGTTAAAATAGCGTATGATTGTGTGTATGAAAGTTTGTAACTGTTTCACTTACAAAAGACGTATCCTTAAAATTTAAAGCAACTATTCAACGCGGAAAAATTCGCGGGCAATAGCTAATGTGTACATAATAAAAGTAACGACAATAAGTAGGGTCTTAGTTATACATACAAGTCAGGCATCCTCATATATTAAATGAGAAATAAGTAAAACTAAGTTTCATCTTTGCATTTCTTATCTGAAGGTCGAGGTCTTCTGACCTCGAGTAAGTTTTGCCAACCATACTAAAAGCACGCCAATAATTTCAAGCCATACTACTCGTAATAGCACACTAAAGTAATTAGATAAAGCGACGATTGATAATAAGTACAATCGACAAAACAATCAATAAATAAATTAGTGGTCTATCCGAAATTTTTAATAATGGGTAAAATTTTTCTACTAAATTCTAAAAACGTTTCACTCAAACGAGGTCTACATTAAACCACGCTGTATAAATTAAATGCATAATTTATTCCAGTTTATTTATGCTAATGCGTAAAAAGGCGTCGAAACGTTTCAAACTGGGGCATTAATTAAAATTTATATATATAATGTAAACTAAAGAAAATAAAATGTCATAATTCAAAGTAACTGTTCACACATTAACGTTAAACGAACATTAAATTAATAAGCAAGAAATTTGTTAATAGCAACAATTCGTAAAAACTGTCATCATAATCTATATTATAACACGAAAAAGTTTGTTTGTTTGCGATCTAATCTTAAGAAATAAGAGTCGGATTTCAAAAATTCTTATCGATTTGATAGATCAATTATTGAGGAAGGCTTTGGGCTATTTAGCATCACTTTACCACTAATAGGAGTAAAGCTGTTTTGAAAAAAGTTATTAATGAAACATCATTTTAAAAGTATTTTATTATTATTTTATAATAGATAAATAGTTCAAATAATATTAGATTGTTCAGTGAAAAGCTTTCTGTCTTTAGGAATCCCAAAAAAATATAGGAAGCGCCATCTATTGACAATCATTTTAATTAGGGGTATGCGAATAATACTCGAATCGAATCGAATAGTCTTATTCGAGTTTTGTCTAAATGAAAAAAAAAGTACTTCGAAGAAGCGAATGGGGAGATAAGATGCTTGATCTGCATTTTATTCTCGTTTTTTTTTTTTATAGGTATTATCAGTTGTAAATAAGGCAATTACTACGACCTACTTATATAATGAGGCCCACTTATGAAACTAGACTATGTATAGGGATGAATTTATATGTATATATGTCAGGAATCTAAATATGGTATCTGGGGTTTATATTGTAAAGCGAAAAGATCATTTGTTTGCTTTAATACACTAATATTAGTAACTACTGGTCGGATTACGAAAACTGTTTTTGTATCTGATAGCGTAATTATTGAGGAAGGCTTTAGGCTATTCAACATTACGCTACCACTAATAGGAGCAGAGCAATATTGAAAAAACTTACAAACACGGTCAAAAATCACTAAGTAAATTTTAATTTCACCCGAAATCATACAGTATGGTGTAATACTGTAATTGAGTACTGATACTCTGACCAGGCAGAGTGGTCTTAGCATTCTTCCTGACGCAGAGTACCACGGACGCACACTGGCGGGCCTAAGGTGTACTAACACTACCGTCCGGCAGACGGACAAAACATCCTGCCTTGTCGCCACCGTTAGTCTCGTAATCCTGTCTGAGTGCCGCTGAGTGCTAGAGACACAACTAGCACCTTTAATGGGACCGACAGGCTCGGCTAAACCGGCCGGCCCGAGAGGAACAGAATCTCTATAAAAAATTATAAATGACGAGTCCCTCTCGAGAGACCAGCGCCTGCCGCAGAGCAGAGGCAATGTGAACACAGATCATGCTTCCTGGCCTTAAAGGCGATAGGAGACGCAGGGTTTTATTGGGCATATACGGTGTCACGACACGCCGGGTGAGTCCCACATACCCCTCACAAGTCAAAAGTGAGGGGATGCCTAAACGCATTTCCCCGCGAAAAAAGTATAAAGAGAGATGGGTTCAGTCTATTGCTTTTGCACTTAGTTGATAAGGTGTTAGTCCTTTGATACAGTAACTCAGTCAGTGGACAGTTCTTTGTTATTGCACGTCGTCACGGTTAATTGTACGCTCGCATGGTAGCATTGTCGCCCCTTAAGGTAACAAGGGTCAAAGCACTGTCTATTTTAGTAAGTATAATATATTTATTTTAAATGTTGTCTTCTACTTCCACGCTACCTACTTAATAATAAAATAAAAATAACGACACTAGATAATCATTTTAAGTAATTAATATATGTTTGGTATCATAATTTGCAATTATTTAAATTATTTGTTACTGGATTTTATCATATCATAACGTCAAAACTCTATAAATCTGATATTCAAATAATTAATTATGAACGATATGTTAATTCGTTATCTCAGATAATGAATAATTTTTTATAATTATGCTGACTTGTTGTTTTTAATTTTGTTTTATTATATTTTAAGAATTTTTTAGGTTTATAAGATTATGTAATACTGAAAAGTGAGTAATTATTTTATTTATATTCATGAAACTATTATAAAATGATACTTGATAGTATATTATATATTAACTGATATTTTACTATGTGACTATCCTTAGATATACTTTATTTCTTATGATACATAGCAAATAGCTAAAGACTTGTATCCAGTTTTTCTATCTATATTAATATTATAAAGCGGGAAAGTTTGTTTGAACGCGCTAATCTTAGATATTATCAGTCGGATTTCAATAGTTCTATATTTGTATTTGATAGAACAATCATTGAGGAAGGCTTTAGGCTATTAAATAGTTCGCTACTAAAAATAATATAGTGGAAAGAAATGCAGAAAGCTTCTACCGAAGACGAGTAAAAGAATTATCTTTTTGATATCTATATACAAATGCAAAACAATTGTAATGATTATTATAAAATGTGTGATAGTAACTTTACATACAAAGAAACGGACAGACATTTTTTTAAATATATCTTTATTGTCCTTTATCTTTGATAACGGAGTAAACGAAGTCAGAGCACACTAGCTAGTTATTCTGTGTAAGTCCGCATAGCGAAGGAAGTGGGGTTGTCACGGGAAAAATTATAGGGTACTTGTGTTCCCTAAGAGAGAGCCTTTTGGAGGTGAAAACTAATTTGATGATTACTTCGCGCCAAGCGAAAAACGCATTACTCGGACCTACGTCAAAGCGGAAGGAAGGGATATGTATCAACTCATTGGGTTACTAACATACATGGTGAAATTCTCACCAAAAACACCGTGGAGACACTTCGATCTCCCTTGTTGCCAGAGAACAGGGACAGGTTTCACAGATCTTCTCTAGCCTTCTCATACAAACACAACAGAGAGAAGTCCGTAAATTTTACGTATATTAGAAATGCGAAAGTAAGTTTGTTACGCTTGCACGTCTTATATTAACCGTTCTATGGATTGTGATAAATTTTGACATAGATGGGACTTTAGAGACGGTAAAAACTTATTGGATGTGGGGTGAAGAGAACAATAAACTTTGTGTTAAACTTTTTATTGCGTCAACCGATTTGACAAAATCATTATTAACGCAAACGAAGCCACGGGTTAAAGCTAGTGGACTATATAGTGAAATAAATTAATATGCGAATTGAGTATATTTATTTAGTAATTAGTTATCTATATTGTACAATGGTGTATATTTATTTATAACAATATGATGTCAAGGATCCACTTCATAATATCAAGTATGTATTATTGCTCATGATTTATGATAATAATTATAAGTGCTTAAAGGAAATACAGAGTACTTAGGTACGAATGATTTGCAGGACGTTTGTTTGTTTGTTCATCGTGTGGGAACTGTCGCTTTTTGTGACAGAATAACACGTGGGTCTAAGAAAACGTAAATTTTACATGTTATTACAATTATTTATTATTATTTTTATTATTGATTTATTTATTAGATAAAAAGATATGTTGAGTAAAACTAAAGACATGAATTGAAATAAAAAATAATGACTTAAAAAGAATACTAAAATTTAATATAATACATTACATACGGTTTTCATAATAGAGGCCAAATCAAAAATAAAGCACCCTGAAATTATCATATGACGACTGATAGCCAATATTTCATAAAAGGACTGTCATACAAGCCTGTGAGTGTTTACATAATTGTATTAGAACTATCGCGAAGTCTACTTTGTATGGAGGCAATTTTCTTACGCCTAATGGCATAAAAATCATCAAACGGGTAAACGCAAACATACAGGTGTACTACGAAAACGTGGAAGTCCCAAAAATTTTATAAAAACGTTATTGTATAGAGCACATTAAGCGCCAATAGTTTCTTATCTACAGTTAACCCACAGCTACTCGTATGAATGAATTATGAATTTATTAAAGTTTTATTATTGCAAGCAAGAAATATTAAAGTATATTGAAATTTATGTACTGCGTAAGTTGCCATATCTCATGTACTTGGGGGGAGGGGTTTCTAATATCGATAGGGGGGTCGCAGAAAATGTGACTTAGTGTGACGATGAGAGGGAAGTGGTCTAAAAGGTAAAAATTTGTGTGACGTATTTTATGAACGGCCTCTTATAATACAGAAAAAGAACTGCACTGTATCTGATGGTTACCGTAATATATAGCAAAAACAACAGCGACAATCGAGAGATACCTAATCAATCGACGGTCACTGTCGTCGTACCGATTTTTAAATTTCCGGTATTGGGATATATACTGAATATTATAAAAGTACCTACCTTAACTTAATAATATTTGTCCAAAACAAGTAGCACTCTAATAATAACTAGTACTAGTAATAATGCAATGAAAAGAGAACTAGGACAGTATAGTTTTTAAAACCTGGTGCGAAAAAGAGACAGATATACATTGCTATGCATCGTCTAAAATATAAACGTTTCTTTTTGTAACAGAAAATTTTACGGATAGATATATTTTACTCTATGATAATAGTAATAATTACGAATTAAATATGATCCCATGATCTATAGAAGTTTTATTTTGTAACATTTTTACAATATCGCATTATACATGAAGGCATTTCGTGTTGTTTCAAAGTAATGGTTAGCATGAGTTATGAATATGTGGCGGTCAATCTTTTTGTTCGTAACCTTTTTTGATATGTCGATTGGAAGACACAGAAAAATAAAGAGAATTAAACTTCTCTTGTTATACCAAAATGAAGGTTTAATTTATTTGTAAATAATATTTAATTATAAATGTTATAAGAGATTTATAACACCCTCAAATAGTGTAGTACACTTTCGAAGAGTTATATTTAAAACTAAAATATATATTTTTTAATAGGAGAATATATAAACACTTTCTTAAAATAATGTTTCACGCTTTAAAACGAATTGAATGAACCATAAAAATAAATATTTCCATTTTAAATATGCCTAGCTTTAATTAAATCGTAGTCAAACCGAAGTGTTCTCCAAGTGTATATCGAGCCATTTCAGACAGGCATCGATAGTGACAATTATAATTTTTACAGCAGACAGTTTTTTTATTCCAAATTAAGAAATATTTATATCTTTATAAAATACTAGTTGTGTCCGTGACTCTGTTCACGTAAAAGTATTATTTAATGATTTCATTAAAAAAATGTTATAAGCCTATATTACTCAGGGTTAATATAGCATTCATTTTTGAAATCGGTCCAGTAGTTCTTGAGTTTATTTGTTACAAACAAAAATACAAATCTTTTCTCTTTATAATATCTGTATAGATATAGACTATAACTTGTTGTTCATTGTTAAACCGCCGATCTATTTATTTATTGTTACAACAAAGACCGTTCACATATATTGCATAAATTATATGCAATTGATTGATAACAATACATAAGTTCTTAAAACAGTGTGAAATGTCATTACAGGTGTCAACATCTTACATTATTACATCGCAGCACAAACCTAACAATAACAACTCAAGTGTGGACAACTAATACAAACTAGAGACTATGTCATTTAAATAATTTATATTATTAATATAATATTAATCATTTAATAATTTTGATCGAACATTCTGGAAGAAGCAGTGACGAATGTCAATATCATTGAACTGGTTCATACGATTTAGTGGTGAACAGATGTTGGGTATCTTTATATATATATATGGTATATATTTATATATATGGTATAAATTCTACTGAAAATATTTTTTGTAAATAGAATCTTGGAATCTTTGTAGGGACATTTAGGTTTAAATCTTGTAATAAATCAATCTTTTGAAATACTGACTATTGACATACTGTTTCTAATTTACAAAGATAATTTTAGGAGATTACTGTAAAAATATTTTTATGACGCTTACAAGGTTACAAGATTTGGCAATAGGTAGCCTCCTACACAGTAAGTACACGGTTCTGTAAGGGACTACCCCCGCGGCCATTGCGCGGCTCGACCGATAAGGTCGTTGTTAGGACCACTAAATTTAGCAAGTTAGGACCTCTTAGTTAGGCTCGTGAATCTTTGTTCGTTTTTCGGCAGCAGCCCAACCCGAGGTGCGGCCATTCTGGCATCTTTGCGCTCGCTACCTCGAGACTGAGGGCCCTCAGCACTCGCCCCAAAAAGTTCGGTGAAGCTGTCAAAGCCCTTAAGGCTAACAGCATATTATTTCCGATAATTGTCACTTAAATGTTGGTCATTTTTTGGTATACGGAAGTGTCACATTTCAAATGTTGAGTTTTTCATGGTTTGAGAGTTTTTTTTTTATTTCGGGTATTCCAAAGTCTAAGTTCCTGTTACGAACATCAATTACGCTCCTACTTATCAGATATTGATTGCTAGATAGAGTTGGGTTTTTTTTAGATAGATTAGTTATATAGATGTCTTTTAGCGGCATTAATTATTTACGTCGATTAAACTTTGTACCTCTTTGATACTGCAATCATATTAAAAATATAATTGATAAATTAAATATATAAATGATAAATCATTTTATTTGATTAGGTATTTTTTACTATTTTTAGTATCGGTATAATAAATGCATTATTACAATTGAAGTGTGGTTATTGTGGTTTGAGACCAGAGTTGGACACAAACAGATATAAGCTCTTTGTTTTACTCGCTGTATGCACGCGAGATGCGGAGTCGAGACACTGAGATTAATCGTCGAGGCACTATGACTGACTTATACGCATGCGTCTGTATTTTACTTGCGATTAAGATAATTATAATATACGCTCAAAGAACTGATCTATAGAGGACTAAATGTTTGTTTCTTTCGATGGAAATTAATGAGTTCACATTATTATTCATAAAAAGTGTCAATACTAAACCGGTTACCACGCTAATATAATAAATACGGATGTTAGTCTGTTAGGCTTTCACGCTCTAACTAGTTAATCGATCATGGGATTTTGAATAAACTCATCAAGGATACAGAAAATAACATCCATCCTATCATCTAGAAAAAATATTCTTGGCACGATATCAAAAGATAACTTTGGCATTGATAAAATTTACATTCACATAAGTGAAGCCACGGGCCAAAACTAGTTATATTATAAAATAGAATACCTTCACTCCTAACACTGAATTTTTTTTTAAATATTATTAAATCTAACAATTAAAATTTATAAAGTATCAATTTTATTTATTATATTTATACTATTCGTATTTTCATGTGGCACTAAAATAGTTAACAATTTTTATTATTTCCGGATACTAGATACAAATTTTAGGTCGTGAAGAAACGATAAATAAATATGCTCCATTCCTTCCTATGATATTGGGTCCTTCAAAAGAGGCGTGAAAAGGTACCTAAGCCTGAATTTTGCACTGGCACTGAATTTTGGTTCAATGTTAGTCGCCGCTGAATTGGATATTACTGTGCTTTAACACTAGGTGCAGTGCAGTCACTTTGTTGGGCAACATAAAAAAATGATACCCTTTATAATATAGTAATATAATAACATAATATAGTATTAAATTATTAATATATTTCATACTCTTTTAAATAAGTACCTATCACATTAAATGTTCTAACGGTTTAGATTAAATTTTGTATTTTAAGGTCTAACTTATTAATATACCCAAATGATTAGTAATAGAATGGTTAACTACATCCGTGTGTTTTTATTTAAACAATGCCTTCATACGTATAGAAAATCATAAAATGTCTAATCGCTATCAAAATGTGATACTTAACTTTTTTTTTTAAATAAACACAATTTCGGAAAAAACTACGGAACTCTACCAACCAGGTACTTATATATTACCTAAGAAATTAGAAATAGATATTGTAATTCCTATATATCTATATCCGAAACCTTCATTATTACGTAAAACTTAATTTTTTATTACGCCAAAATTAATTTTAAGCAAAATTACTTAACATAAGTAGCATTCAGAAGAAATTAAAAAGACATTTTAGAGTCAAAATATTTACATTGTTTCTAATCTGTTCTCTATCAAATAGGGATACTCTTAATATATAAAATAGTAATATTTAAAAACTAAACAAATAAGTACCTGCGTCAATCCTTATACACGTGTCATTAAATCACACTACAAGCGTCAACTCAACGAACGACACCTTACAAAATTCTACATTTACATATTATTTCTATTTATACGCATTCGATCATTTTGATATAAGTATTATGTCCCTGATATTAATCTCCATAGATTGACAATACATGAAATATATAATATAATACCCTGTAAAATTTAAAGAAACTAATTCATGAACACGGCTTCGTTCGTATTATTAGTATTAATTTTGAAAGAATCATTTTCTATTATGATATTGTAAATTATTTTAAAGTGAATGTGCCTGACCTTTCGGTGCAGGAAAACATCGTGATGAAACAATAGTATGGTGGTGGGGCTTTTTCTAATACCCGCCTGGCTAGCTACCACCCTCGGGTTGAAAATCGACTGCCAAATGCTTATAGTTGAGTTCCGGCAGTTGCACTTGATAGCCAGTCCCTTCACTAGTCTAGAGCGTCCATCTTCTTGGGGCACAACGACAGTTAATATCGGGTTAGATTGTGGTCATAACGCTAAACTTATAAAAATAGAGTTGATATTCTGTCATGACACTACAAAAAGATTTTATTTGTTAACGTTTCCTTTACATTACCTTTTTGCTAATTCCTGTACAAAAGTTCCTACGTTTAAAAATATGTGAATATACTTTCTCTGCTGTACCGCCTTCAGTTATTACCACTCGGAATAACTATCCGATTCAGTTAGAGCATAATAGTAAGAATAAAAAATAATTATCCAAGGTTAATGTTGCTTTCTTCCATCGAAAGAATTTTTAATAACAAACTAGTTCTTCCAGATGTTACTTTCTACAGACAAACAAACTACCTGTATACAATAGTAATGTAGATTATCCTTACTGATTAGATATTGTTATAATAACTTACATGAACTACCAAGTGTTATAAAGCATATCAAAATGATATCGATTAAAGCATATTTGCACACGTTCAATCAATGGAATTATATTGAATTAATCACAGACAACGTGAAAGATATAAATGATTAAATATCTGTATTGACGTGAATTACAAATATATTAAATATCATTAAATAAACCTCGACAGATATAGACCCGTATCGAAAAATAATTGTTAGGGTGTAAGGGGTGTCAAATACCATCTGGGTTACCCAAGCCAACCTCACCTGCGTGAGTTGCACCATGCCGAGTAACGAATGAGACTGGCGATTGTTGGTCCCATATTTAGTTTTGGTTATGACAGTTGACTACGTAATCCTTCGTCTGTCAGCTTGGTGGTAAGGTTATTGCCCGACTGGTTATCGACCACCATCGGGTTTACACTGTCGCAAAAGCAAGGTTTGGTATGAACCTTGGTGTTCGGGATTCGTGAACAAGATCAGCAATATGGTTGTAACACCTCAGTTGTTGCAGCTGCCCATAGGCGACAGTAACCATCTACCTTCAGCTGGGCCCTCCGATTGTTTGCTACTCATTGACATTAAAAAAAACACAGATAACCACCTATCCTCGTACTTGCTATATCATAGATAAATGGTTGCATTTTTAATGTTTTCTAGGTGTACCGTTATGACCATAATTTCATTTGGTGTTAAATGACAAAGTGGCTGAAGATTGCGGACACGCTAAGCCTCTTGGAGGGACAGGTTGCTAAGTGTAACAGCTGGAACACATCTTTAGGTAACTAGCGGTAGATTTTCAACTTGAAAGTGGCAGCTAGCCAGTCGAATATTAGAAATAGCCCTACCACTATGCAGACCATGCGTTGTACTGTATAGTAAAAGACAACGATGGTCACGGAGTGATAACCAATCCATCAAGGTTCATCACTTTCAAGCAGCTTATAAGTCTCTTGACAACTACTCATAAGTAATTAAATGCACAAAAATATATTCTATGCATATAATAAATCTGTAGAAAGTAGTTTTTGTACATAGGTAATATTTCCAAAAAAATTACCAGGGTGTTACAGTATAACCAACAGAACCCATTTTCAGCATTTGCCGACCTCAAGTGACTCTGCTCGCTCGATACAGTTACACTCTACATCACTGAGAGTACACCATTACACCGCATACCATTCGTGCACACTCACACGTTAAGTACACGATTCTAAGCGACCACCCTCGCGGCCCTTGAGCTGTTTACCTAATCAGTAAATTTGTAAGACCTGTTGGTTAGCCAGAATCGTGAATCTGTTTTCATTTTACCGACAGCAGCACATGCCGAGGTTCAGCCGTTCTGGCACCCTTGTGCCCACTGCCTCGGGGCTGAGTGCCCTCAGCACTCCCCCCTAAAAGTTCGGTGAATCTGTCAAAGCTCTTGGAGCTAACAGCGTATGCCAGTTCGAAAAAAAAAGGAAGTTTGCCTGTTTGTGAGTTTATCTGTTTGTCTGGTCAACCATCACGTAAGAAGTACAAAACCAATCCAGACAACTACGTTAAAATTAACGCAACCTGAAGTACTACTTGGTTTTTGTTTCATCGCAATCGGTTCAAAGAGATATTAGATAATATGAATTTTAAAGTGTTCTCACACACGCGATTTAGTAAAATGCAGCGCCAAAATAGAAGTAATGTTGACAGTTGAAATGGCGTTGTGCATATGACATATTATGTAACACAGATATTGACTGTACTCTTATCTAAGTGACGCGTTTTAATTTTCGACAATCACGCTAACGAAGTCGTGAGCACAGTTACTTAATAATATACATTTAGAGACATAAAAATGACCATTTCTCGGAATTGCTATATCAGGGCACAATGGCTGCAATGTACCGTACAAAAAAAAAATAACAACGACAATCATCGAGCATTCAGCCTCCTCTCTCTGCCGACTCTATCAATCGCACAATGCCGAGCTGTTAATTTCGCTCCCATACACCCGCTGCAGCCTCACTGAAACGTTTGAGCCTAGGTTCCATCCTCCGGATAGGAGACCTGTGACTCTGCTCGAGCGACATTGTCACACTATACGTACACCGCATACTATTTGAGCACACCCACACGTTAAATACACGGTGCTGTAAGGGACTACACCTGCGGCCCTTGTATCTTTATTCATTTTACGGCAACAGCCCTAGCCGACGTTCGGCCGTTCTGGCACCCTCGCGACCACTTCCTCGGAGCTGGGTTTAGATATCCAAAACTATCCAAAATTTAATTTGGATATCCAAAAAGAACAACTGTTTGTTTTTAGTTTTAAGTTTTCACTTCTGTGGGCAGTCCTCATGACTGCTTTGTTTTTTTTTTTATTAACAGTAAACGCACTATCGGGGCTCACGTCAAAGTGACAGGAGTGACTCATCGGGAGATAAGCATCGTCAAATATCCATTAAAACAACACCATAACGATACTCCAGCCTCCTTGTTGTCTCGGCTTCAAGCCTGTGTCTCGGCGTCAAGCCTGGACCATTCGGATTTCAAAAAGTCTTATATTTGATAGAGCAATTACTGTGGAAGGTTTTAAGCTTTGTAACATCACGCTAACACTACAAGGAGCAAAGCAGTACTGAAAAAAGTTAAGTTAGTTAAGTAATTGTCATATGTGGGATTTGAACCTCAACAACTCTTCGGTGCAGCGTTATTCATCTAAACCAAATGTACAGGTAGTTCCTAAGATTAGCGCGTTCAAACAAACAGACACACTTTTCCGCTATATAATACTAATAATAATTTAACGATATTAAACAGATTAAAGTTGTAGGAGCTCAGAAAGGTTTTTATTTGAAAAATATGCCTTTATAAAACGTCTAACTCTTTTAATATGATATTTTAATATTTCATTGGCATAAGTAATACGTAATGCATTTAATACCAATAATATAGTTGTAATAACAAGGTAGCACATACGTAGGAATGCGGACTCTTGCATGAACATTGGCCGGTCTCCTTTTTTGGAACATTTGAGGTTTCAAATAGTACGGGATTTTCCTAACTGGGACAACACACACTATATATAAACAACATAAAACTTAAGGATACTTTCCTTCCAAATTCAAATTCGCTATCGATAATGCACCGGACTTTAGAATATATATGATTTTTCTCAATTAAATTGCTGGCTCAATCGCTCTTTAAGTTGCGGTCTAGGACCCGGATTCCCTTTTGACTCCTCGAGGTCTGGATCTGGTATTTATTTAAATATAGTAATACGTTTAATTCCCTGATATCCAGGAAACGTCAATCAATTGGTTAATCATATCTGTTTACATGTCAACTTTAAGCGATAAACATTTATAGATTAAATCGAATTCCAGAACTAACTTTTATGCGATATATGCACAATTAGGTATACGAAACACAGCGAAATTGAAAAGATAAAAATAAATGAATAGATAATAAAATAATTATGAAATATATATATGTATATTGTATGTGTTTTTTGTGGCGCTATCACGTCAAAACTAATGAACGTATCGACGTGGGACCATGACCATTCGACGCGGAGTTATTTCTAGATGTTGTAGGGCATTTAATTGTTTGAATTGCAATGATCATTTATCATTTTATTGTTCTATTTTACTTTTATAAACATATTTCTCGTCAATAAAATTAAAAGAAAGGCATTTTCCTTAATATGTTATTCGAGCGGGGAAACTATAAAAATAAATATTCAATATAATCTAATAGCATTATCTTTCATATGTACTGGAGGATGAGTTAAATTGAATGTGAACAAATTTCAGAAGTTTATTTCTTTTCCTGTCTGCTTCAAGTCCCTTCTGTGACTTACGGAAATATGGAAAAACAATTTACTTTTAACTCAAGGGAAAATATTCTCACACCTGCTTTGTTACATCTGTATTTACGCGTCACATATTACAATCAAGTTCGACGAACGCACTTCGCTTGTGCGCAGACAGCCTGTCGATTTGTTTATTTTATAGCAATGTATGTATATTCTGTACAACAAGAGAATTTAATATATAAAAAGCATATTTTTTTTTATTTAGGCATGTATACAGTTTATCAAAGTAAATAATACGATAAAACTAAACATCGTGATGAAGCCATACAGAATGGTGGTAGGGCTTTTTCTAATGCCCACCTGGTTAGTTACCACGATTTGAAAACCAATTGAAAATCGGCCGGCAAATACCTACAGGTATGTTCCGACAGTTACACTTGAGAGTCAGTTATTCCACTAGGCTTAGCAGTCCACCATTTTGGGCCACATCGACACTTAACATCAAGTGAGACTGTAGCCATAACGCTAAAACCTATAAACAATAAAAATAAATAATCGTTAAAAAAATCTAAAAAACACGGTTTTGTAGAAAACCATACTAAAAATTAGAAATAAATTTCAATAAATTTAAATTAATAATTGTGTAAACAAGAAAAAAAATTAATTTATTTTTAAAAAATTGTGGCGTGCATGTTTTCAATAGTTATAAATATTTTATTGACTGATATGAGTAGAAGGATTATCATTTCGATAATATCTTAAAAAGCACACCACGCTTTTTTTAAAATAAAATACATTTTGTTTCTTAATTACACTATTATTAATTTATATTTATTAAAAAAATTACACTATTCTTAATTCAAAATGTATTAAAATTTATTCTTTAATTTTTACTTTAGTTTTCTATAAAAGCATGGATTTTAGTTTTTTTTTAACTATTATATATTAAAGACACTACCATGCTGTTATTAGGAAATTAAACTATTAGGAAAGTAAAAATTTGAATGGACATCCGAAACTGAGAAAATCTGTAAACATTATTTTCTTTTTGCATCTTTTACGAACTTTAGTTCAAGATTCACGATAGTAGACGATGAATATTTATACTACATTTTTGTATTGTACGTTCCTAGCTTGGAAAATTTTAGAAAAATAAATGGATACAATATCAATAGATTATTTGAAAAGTAGAACAACGTCCACCGGTCCAGTTATTAAAAATGAATATCATTATAAATATAAAACTTACTTAAAGTGTAAGAATCTTAAGAATCAGTGCAAATAATTACCGTAGCTGCTCATTGTTTCCGTCAACAAAATATCCTCTACGGCACCTAAATTGTCTTCTCCTCTAAAATAGAACAATAACTACATTTTCTGACCAAATAAACCTAACCGTTTCACTACAAAATTGCCTTAACCAATTCCAAACCTAGTATCAGTTGGATGCCAAACTATACAGGGTAATAGTACCAATCGGCTATCCCAAATGGATGCTAGATAGATGATAAAAATAAATACTGTTTAATTGATTTATTTGTTACCTTTATATTTATAAATGTGAATTATTTAATAACATTATTTGTTTTTAACGATATAATTATTATAGATTTTATAATTTTATTAATGTTAATTCCAGATGGACCATGCGACCTCATTTCTTTTTATTATGGATTAGGAGGCAAAGGAGCTTGCTTGTCATCTGATTTTAAGTGATCACCGCCATCCATGGACACCCACTACATCAGAGAAATCGCAGGTGCGTTGCCGACTTTTATTAGAGGGACTGGCTTTCGAGTGTACTGCCGAAACACACCTATGGTATTTGGCGGCAGATTTTTTAACCTGAGGGTGGTAGCTAGCCAGACCGGCTAGAAAAAGCCCTGCCACCACGCCATGGTTCCCACACTCTCAAGCTCATTGTAGGTATTTGGGTTTTAACCCATGTCTCATAACGCGGCATTCGTACACACTACCACTGAGCTATAAGCTATCATCACATTTCTAACAAAACATGTTGGAATCAAACTTAGATTATCCATGGCAAAGTAACTTGTTAGGAGAGTAAACAAAAAAAAGGACTCCTTACCAAATTAGAATAATTAGTATTGTAATAAGACACGGGTATGAATGTATCTACTATAAAATAATAGCTATTTCCTTGTAATTTGACAAAATTTTAAAACTAATTTGACAAATATCAGCAACAGCAGTTTGGCGTCAATTGACGATCTAAGAAATGATTAGAAGAGTTTTATAAGTGTATTAAAATTAAATCCGTGTAGTAAGTAGTTTTATCAAATAGGAAACAAGTTCTGCTATCACTTACATAAAAACATAAAACTAATATATAACTTAGCTAATTTTGAAGGGATAAGTAAGAGTTTGACGTATATTAACTGGGTCCAGTGTCTTAACAATCTAAACATTGAATAGGCGGTAAGCCATGTTTATGGCGTATTACATAATCTAATTTATCTATTTAGTGCCTAAAAACCAGTAAATCAGAACAAAAATTACCCACCTTGGTATTCTCGAGCCTTACTCAAACTTATCCCTGATAAAGTAAAAGTTCATGCCAAATGAAAAAAATATAATAATGACCTTGACTTGGCCCAATTAAAACTATCGCGTAAGACGGAAAATTAGTATAAGCAGAATGATACCGTAATTACATTAATTTTTCATAAGATAAAATTGCAGCATGTCCGAAATAGTTTTATTCTTTTATAAAATCTAAGTTCTCGACTAACAACATACCAGTTTCTATGCCTTACGATATTCAGTCCTCAACCGATAGTAAAGATATAAATAATATTTTCAACAAATATTTTAATTATATTTTGTTTGTACTGGTTGTGATGATAACCATAAATAGTATGATGACACCGCATTATCGTTAGTAGACATTAAATCAATTCATATGTCCTAAGATATTGTTTAAGTTGTTAAAACGAACAGATGTTAATAAAGGTACTGGTTTTGATGACATTCTTCCTATTTTGTGTCGTTCCCACCTTTTTCACTTAGCGAAAGGAAGGCAGTTTTTTGTTTTCTTATTTTCCTCAAACATAATCAGAGAACTTCATAGTTTGTTTTTCTTATCATCTTGTGTTTTATTTACTACTTTGTATTATTCGATTTCTTATAATACTTTACTTTCTTAAGCTTTAATTAGTATTTAAGTAGGTAGGTTCACGTTCTATCGTAACTGACAGACTGATAAACTAGGTCTAAAAGTCTTATAAATAAATATCATCGACTAACTACTGGATCTGGCTTTCCGAAGTACGAGTAACCGTGACGTCACAAAGAACTTTTTTGTAATACCGTATTATAGATAACTGGTGATTTGTCTTTGAGATTATCTTGTGGTATAGTGTAGTTAGCTCATTGGTAGTGTGTAAAGACTCCGCATCCAGGAACCTGAGTTCGAATCCACCTACAATGAGCTTGAGTTTTCGGTGAAGGAATACATCGTGCGGAAACCATAGCACGGTGGTAGGACTTTATCTAATGTCCGCCTATCTAGCAACCACCCTCAAGTTGAAAATCTGTTACCAACTACCAATAGGTATGTTCCGGCAGTTGCACTTGAGTCAGTTCCTCCACAGGTTTAACGTGTCTTCTAACTTGGGCGGTAACGTCACTTAAGATCAGGTGAGATTATAGCCATAACATTAAACCTTAACTCAAAAAATATATATCTCTAACAGAATAAAGTTCCTTTATGCTTAATGCTTCAAAGTTATTTTACTACTCGTAATACCTCAAAAGCTGCTGATAGAACGCTATTACTTTTGAACTGCACTAAAACCAGCTTTATATATGGCCATAAATGTTTCCGGACTGTAATAAAACAATGCGAACCTCCAAAGGAGATAATCAAAATAGTGTCAGTATAAGTACTAAAAATAGGCTATGTAGTGTAAATATAGTGCAGCTAAAATTATGGATATCTTTTAAAAAACACATTTTAATAAACTATTGTATTATAACAAATACTAACAAAAGATATTGAAACTTATGCAAGAGACTGCATACTTTTTATAGTTTATTAATATTGTATGCCCGATCGAACTTCGTTTGGTATCTTAGCACAAAACCAATACCTGTCTAGTTAAGGTGGAAAGATTTTTAAATATCCAAACCATTACAACTGATTCTGAAAAACATCGTACTTACTATACTAACTTTTTCAATAATAGCGCGTGATGTTACATCAGTTCCTAATGGGTTTTTACGTCATGAAAGGAAAATGCATGGTAAATTGCAAGTGAAACTTATTTTGGAAATACCGTGATGAAGGATTCGTTTATCTTTATATTTAAAGATGTTGTGTACGTCTATTAATGATCGCGTAAATTCTAAAATTTGTAAACGTTTAATATATTTATGTTATCTAGATAATGGTTCAAAGTTGATCCATGTTATGATAGATATCGCTACGGTCTAGTTATTTTCTTCCGATATGGACACAACTGCGACAATCTTCCTTTTTCTGTTCCTTACTTCCACCTTTATTTGAATCTGTACATCCGGTTGGGAATAATCAATAAACCAACTTTTAAACATCCACTTTTATATATACACTAACCGTACCCATGACTTCGTTCGCGTGGAGCTAAAAATGATATAATAATTTTTGGACCGTTTTTTAACTTTTATCAATAAAGCTTTGCCCCTATTACTGGTAGCGTGGTGTTGGAGAGCCCATTGCGTTTCGCAATAATTGCTCTATCAACACACAATTTTTTTTTTTATTATTTAGAAATGTGACTGCTACTTCCTACCATTATCGCGGTCAAACTAACGAACATATCGGCTTTATAATATTAACTAGCTGATCTGGTGAACTTCGTATTACCTAAAGTAGATGTTTTGTGTTCTCGCTAAAACTTAGAAATTGTTTAACCTACTTGTAGTTTTTTTTACAATTTCATAATATTAATATAGATTAACTGTAGCAAACAAATAACTATTTAAAAATATTACAACATCTACTGATTCCTTCCATGTGACTGCCATAGGCATTAATGTACTGGGCTCTGTTAAAATATATTATAAAAAATAATTTTTCAAAACGTGGCATCCCTAAAACCGTGACACACGTATTACAGTGACTATCAAGTACAGGTAAATACAAACACAAAACAAGTTTGCTGTCTTTAAAAATAATATGTATTCACGTATGTATGTACACGTTATGTTTGAAAAGAAGAAAAGAATAATTTATACTCGTGAAACAATGGAAATGCGGCGAGGTTATTTTATCGGGTTCCGGACAGTACCGCGATGACGTATCACGAAGGCGACTATAACGGTAACCTTCGGAAATCTCTTTAGTTCCTACATATTACACTGGCTTTGTTCTATATTTACCTACTGATTCGATAATCCTCGGATAGCGCGTTAACTTTTTTCAGTTTCGTCACTGTTGTTAACGTTATCTGTATTGACTGCGTTAACATTGATAACTTTGTTAACTGATAGTCAAACAGAGAACTTGCTGGTACGCCTTAAAAGTTAAATATTTAGTTATTAACGTATCTGATGTTACATAAAGATTTAACTTCAGATTGTAAGAACCTCAAGTTCAGTCCCTCCACTAGGTTTAGCGAAACGATGATGGCTCAGTTGGTAGTGTCTATGGACACCGTATGAATCGGCGTGTGTTTGAATCCATCTGCAATGAGCTTGAGCTTTCGGTGACGGAGAACATCGTGAGGAATAGCATACTGCTAGGTCTAAACTTTATAAAGCTTTCTAAGCGCCTACCTGCCTAGCTACCGCCCTGAATTTGAAAAGCTGCCAACAAATACCAACAGGTGTGTTCCGGCAGTTACACTTGAGAGCCACTCTTCACTAGGCTTAGCGTCTTTACCATCTTGGAATATATTGTCACTGGCTGTGACCAAAACGATACGACTATAGAATATAAAGTGTGCTTATAAGTAAAAGTAAAAGGCGAAACATTTTCAGCTCGAAGGGTAGCCAGAATTGTATTAAAAGTACCTTCATGCTTTGTTTAACACAATCATGGTTTCCCGTACCAAAAACCCAAGCCCGTTATAGGATTTCAGATACCGTTTTTAATTTATGGAAGTTGAAGTACAAAAATAATCATAGTTATTGGAACAAAGTTTTTAATCGCACGGCACGGATGGAAGTTAGACAAATCAAAATGTAAAATTTCTCCGTCACGCCTTTTTTTTAATCTGTTCCATATTGCACTATATTTCTGTAGGGTAGATGGATATCAATAGCGCGTATGCTATTGGCTGTGCTCAGTCATAGGTGCACGCTTATTGGTTCAAGACAGCCAGTAAGCTCTCAACGGCTGCGCAGATATAGTTTGGATACGTCATACGCGTCAGCTGTTTCGTAGCGTATTGGATATAATATAATGAATTAGTTGAATTGAATGATGTACAAAAAATTATTATTTTCACAACTAAATAAAATATATTAATTAGGAAATTTCCTATCATTTATTCAATTCATTAGTTGTCTCTGCGTATTATTTAATTGCTCTCAGACGCTAGTAATACATTTATTTATATTTGTTAATCAATAATAATATACTACGTAAGTAAACACGTTCCAACCGAGTATTCTATGCACAGATCAGTAAAACAAGTTTTGTTGTTGTTGTTTTACTGATCTGTGGTTCTATGACACTCAAGTATTTTAATAAGTCTTAGGGCACGGTTCTTGATGTACGTAATACAACAACGAACACCGAAAAGTCGTAAATCCAGCTTCAGTAGTCGCTATCACGCAAAATTGTAAGGTTTCTCTACAATCGTTAACGTAAAGAGAATAAAAAATATCGATGACATTCTAAGCACTAAATCCATTACATATCTGAACAATAACACTGAAGTGATCGAAGCGTGGTAAGACTTTGAAACTCAAATACATATGAAAACAAAATTGGTATTTAATTCACAGCCGACAGTAAAGACGCAATGTTTTTACGTGCTCTGATAACGGGGTTTAGTGTTAAGATATATCGTCGATTTAGTGTTTTGAATATCATCCCATATATTTTTGAAATGAGAACTATTTTGAACGCGCTGAGCACTTTATTTTGCGGGTATTGAATGAGACTAAACTGAAACTCTCGAGTATGTTACGCTCGTTTGAGTAAAGTCAGATCGAGTCGACTAACGGAGCAACATATACATACAATCAACACGCCTTTAAAAGATTAAGAATCCCTGCTATAGCACGTAACCTATATTAAAACAAAAGTAATAATAGTATAAATAATAAAAAAAAACAGGGATCTAATTGGAATATAAACAACTCATATCAATAATACTGCATTGAACAAGATAAAAAAACTATTATCATAAACAAATGAATCAAAAGAGAATACAAAGGAGTTATTGTGCAAGTGGTAACTGATAGATAAACAATAAACCACAAAGTGAAAACAATTAGCCAAACAAGTATGAATGCCGTCCCTACTTACCTGAACAGTTAGATTCCACATAGGACTACGTAAAGTATGCAATAAAAAATCGATATAAGACTTAAATTCTAAGTGGTGAAACATATTATCTAGCAACATATAGGTAAATGTATAAGTATGTATTATTTCAGTTACAAAAAAATAAACAAATTTGCTGCCTCTATAATATTCTAGGCCCTAGGCTCCACCTCCACCTCCAGCCTACCCAGGCTACTGGTAAACCCACTACTGTTGATTGACTAGACTGGACGCTATCTATGTAGTATCTAGTATTTGATAGTGCCTTTCAGGTAACGAGTACCTAAGTCCTAGGTCCAGGACTCAGTCCTAAGTTTGATTTAATGTATGTTTATTAAGTTACATCAAGAATAGCGGTATATAAGCCGTAATTTTTAAATTTTCTATTTCACGTAAGCCTTGGGCAATTGGGTGACACTCATAACAGTTCTTATATTCTTGCCATTCTGCAACATATTTCCGTACTTCGTTTATTATATCAATCTATATATATATATATATATATATATATATATATATAAATGAATTGCCGAAATGTATGTACGCACATAACATCGGAACGACTGTACCAAATAAAATAATTATTTTTTCATTGCGTTCGTTACCGTCAGGACATGGTTTGTATTAAAAAAACGAACAGAATTCCTTTTTATTCTCATAATATGAAAAGTAATGAAGTAATGATAGATCAGTTAATAGTGTCGACGGACGTCGCGTCAACAGACTTGTGTTCGAATCCACCTATATGTAAATTCCATATAATTAAAAGGCATTTCATTCATTGGAGTTATAAACAAGTTTTATTCAATAACCAAAAGACATGAAAAACGAAGACGATATTAGATATAGCCAGTTCTATTGATCTTAACGAACAGAAGTTGGTAGGTTGATTAGGATTCGTTATAGCTAAACAAAACGTACAAACAAAAATTACAAATCGGTAAAACCATTTCTGAGTGTTAGCGAGTCTAAAGAACAGTGGTTATGGGTGATACGAAGTTCCTCGGGTCAGCTAGCCTATGTAGAAAATTCCAATAACACGCATCTTTGGTATAAGACGCTTTTCCCACGGCCTTAGATTCGGGACGTCCCTGGTTCATCATCACGTGTGGCGTCATTATCTATGACTCGTTAGTCTCCGTGGTTACTATGGGGATGTCCAGATCGCGGGTAAACAATGTATTAGTTTCTGTCATTGTCTACATTTCCTATTTCATTATTATGCTTGACGGGCGATGATCGTTTACGATCGTTCGATATGAGGAAAACCTCAGTTTTCTTAGTCCACAAGTGACACTTAAAAAACATCCGTTTTATACATACTTATATATACAATATCTACGCCCGCGACTTCTATTACATTATGAAGCGATGATAGCTTAGTGGTAGTGTGTACGGACTCCGCGTCAAGGGTCTTAAGTTAGAGTCCACCTACAATAAGCTTGAGCTTTCGGTGAAGGAAAATATCGTGAGAAACCATATCATGGTGGTAGAGCTTTTTCTAATGCCCGCCTGGTTACCACCCTCAAGTTGAAAATCTGTCGCCAATACCAAAGGGTGTGTTCCGGCTTTTGCATTTGAGAGCCAGTTCCTCCACAGGTTTAGAGGTCTACCAACTTGGGCCGTATCGTCATTTAAGATCAGGTGAGATTATGGCCATAACGCTAAACCTTAACTAAAAAAAAACATCAACTTCTCCAATGTTTCGTATAATTTTAGTACCTACGTATTTTTAACACTTTGAAACTATTGGACAGATTTTCTGGAATTTCGCATGGTGATGACAAGTATTTGTAACATGGTATATTAGTATAGTTATAGTATTTGTAGTATATAATAAATCGTGTGCATAAGTAGTATCAAAATCGATGCTTATCTACATTAAAATTGTAACTGATTTAAATCTATAAATTTCATGAAAATTAGAATTAGGATGTACTTTGTTATCTATATATAAAAGTCAAAAACATATCTGCTGAACAGATTCTGATAATATTTAAAGTACATAGAATACTTTTGATCTCATAAAATGAAAGTTAGTGTTCGGGATGGAAGAGACAAGTTGTTTTATTAACGAAGTGCCTTATGGTGCGTCGCCGAGAGGTACCCTAGCCGGCAAAAAACGTAAAATTTTATGTATAGTCTATTTATGATGGCTATACAGTCTCTAATGTATAGTTTACGTGATGACTGTTATTATTATATACTTTTGTAAATCATTGTAAACAAAATACAGGTGTTAAAATAATTGCGTAAAGTAGTTTTTTATTTTATTTTTATCGATAAAAAAATAAATAATAAAAATGTATAACCGAATAATTATTTTCTTTATACCTCGAATAGTACTTGAAATTAATATTATTTTTATAATAAGCAATTTCGTTCCTATCTGGTGTCCCACGACACCACCCGTTTTTTAGGAAATAAACTACCTCATGTATTTTTAAAATATTTTTTCATGTTCGGTAACTAACAGCCTAACTAAAAATGTAAACTATTTTTTTTTTTTTTTTTTCGTCCTGACGCTGTTAGCCCCAAGAGCTTTGACATCTTCACCGGACTTTTGGGGGCGAGCGCTGAGGGCACTCAGCCCCGAGGCAGCAGGCACAAGGGTGCCAGGACGGCCGAACCTCGGCTAGGGCTGCTGCCGATAAATGAAAAAGATTCATGATCCTGACTAACCAACAGGTTCTTTATTACTAAATTAGTGATACTAACTACGACCTTATCAGGTAAGCAGCTCAAGGGCCGCGAGGGTAGTCCCTTACAGAACCGTGTACTTAACGTGTGAGTGTGCACGAATGGTATGCGGTGTGATGATGTAATCTCAGTGATGTAGAGTGTCACTGTATAGCGCGAGCAGAGTCACTCGAGGGCTCCTGTCCGGAGGATCGAACCTAGGCTCAGGCGTCTGCGGAAGGAGGCCGCGGCGGGTGTGCGGGAGCGAAATTATCCGCTCGGCCTCGGCGGCGAGGACGGCGGTTACGCGGACGTATGCGCGGACACGTACGATTGGTGGAGACGGCAGGGAGAAGCGCGTTCAATCTCGTTATTTTATCGACGGCGTCGGAGAAGCAGTTACGTGGCCGGCGAGCAAAGCCTTTGGCATGCGGATTGGAAGTGTAGCTAACTGCGTGTACTATTTTGGGGTTAGGATGAAGTTCGGCATTTCCAAAAAATTTCTTTGTAATGTCTTTAATATATGCATACATGGACGGAAGGTCCATGTCTCTATGGAGATCTACATTACGGACGTAAAACGGGGCTTGGACGGCTATGCGCATGAATCTGTTTTGCAATACTTGTAGTTTGCGAAGGGTGGTGCGTGAAGCGTGAGCGAATACGGGGCAACTGTAAGTAAGTATGGGACGGATGCATACTTTGTATATTGTGAGCTTATGTCTGAGTGCCATTTTGCTCTTAGAGGAGGTGAGATTGTGTAGCAGAACCATAGCCGTGGAAGCTTTTTTCTGAACGTAATCTATATGTTTGTTGAAGGTTAGGCGCCTATCTAAAACTACACCAAGATATTTAGTTTCATTAGCCCAGGGGATATTGACGTCGAATAGGTGTAATGTCTTTTTTATATCTCTCCTCGCGTGAGGATCGAACATGATAGCCGCACTTTTTTCTGGGTTTATTCCTATGCGCCATTTGAGGCACCAGGACCCAAACATAGAGACGGCTCTTTGGACGCGGTGGTATACGTGAATCCTATTCCTGGCCGAGCTGAAGATGACTGTGTCGTCTGCGTAGGAGCCTACTGCGACGTCGGGGAATTCGGGGATATCGCTAACGAACAAGTTGAACAGGGAAGGCGCTAGGATGGAGCCTTGCGGGACTCCTGAGCGTATAGGGTGAGGCGAGGATAGGGCTCCGTCCGCTTTGTAGCAGAAGGAGCGGTCCGATAAATAAGCAAGGATTATGCGGACTAGTCTGTCCGGAACTTGAAAGAGGTTGAGTTTATAAATGAGGCCTTCGTGCCAGACCTTATCGAAGGCTTTGGATATGTCAAAAAATACAGCAAGCGTGCGCCTGGGACGGCGTAGCTTCGTGAAATTGGAGAGAATATGCTCCGTGAGGCGGAGCACTTGGTGGGTACACGAGTGCTTCGGTCGGAAGCCGAATTGCTCGTATGGTAAGAGACATTTGTCTGAGACAAAGGCTTGAAGTCGGTTCAACAGAAGCCGTTCGTATATTTTACCTATAGTATTGAGGAGGCTTATTGGGCGGTAGCTTTCTGGATGGGCTGCCCTTTTTCCGGGCTTAAGGATACCTATTACCGTTGCCTTTTTCCAAGCGGCTGGAAAATGGCAGTGAGTTATGGCCGCATTGAAGATGCAGATCAGAAGAGCTATGAGTTTATCAGGAAGAAGTTTGAGGGCTTCGTTGCTGATTCCGTCGGGCCCGGGGGCTTTCCTTGACTTAAGGGCTTTTATGATAGCGAGGACTTCGTCAGTTGTAACCGGCTCTAAGTTTTCGATTGGGAGGGTCTCTCTTATTGATTGAATTGTTCGATCGACCCTCCCGACGTGTTCGGGATCAATAGTATGGTATTCATAGGGATTGGGAGAACACTGTTGTTCGAGAGTAGCAGCGAGATACTCTGCCTTGTCTATACTTTCGAATGCGGGTGGATTGCCAGGACCTCTATCTAATGGGGGCATCGCAGACGAATAGCTGCTCTTTTGTTTACGAACGAGATCCCAAAAGGCGAGATGAGACGGTTTGATTTCCTCTAAGAGGCTGTGCCATCTCTGACCGCGGAGTTCAGAGATACGGGATTTAACTGATCTTTGTAGGTTACGTAGACATACGCGATTTTCCACCGTCGGATAAGAATCGTGAGCGCGAGTCGCAGCGTTTTTCTCTGTGATCAGTCTTCGAATGTCATCAGGGAGTATGAAGCGGCGATCGTTTGCCGACCTTACCTCTTTTGAGGTTTCCCTGATGGCATTCTGGAGGTGACCGACCAGAGAGTCAATCGCCTCATCGGCATCGGTCACAGACTTTATCTCGTCGGGGATCCTATCTAAGTGAGGAGAGGAGAGATTATTTGAGAGATAGTGTCTGAGCTTTGAATAGTCAGCTACTTTGACTGAAGCGGGTGTGTAGTCACTCGGTTGGCCTAGTTGCAGAATTACTGGACGGTGGTCGGAATCTAGTTGATGTACGACTTCGATTTGCCGCACCTGAAGTGCGATCCCTTTTAAAATAGCTATGTCTAAAACTGAAGGGCGGCAGTTAGCTTGATAATGAGTTGGCTCTGAAGGAGCAATTACATCAAAGGTAAGCGCATTTTCTAGCCAGTATAGTGTCCTACCATTAGTGGTAGTACGCGGGTTGTTGTATTGAATGTGCCCGCTATTTAGATCGCCAGCCACTATAACAGAATCACGGAGGGCGAAAAGCGTCTCCAGATCCGACTGAAGGAGAGTTTTGTTAGGTGAAAGGTATGCGGAAACAATAAGGATAGTGGGATGACCGGTCATGCCCACTCTGCACACCAACACTTCTAAGTTGGTGAGTTCGGGAGGATCTATTGGCATGCAATATAGTGACTTTCTATAGTATATGAGCGTACCACCGCCTCTTACGCCGGTACGATCATTTCTTACTATCTTGTAGTTTGCAATCGCGGGATTACGAACGCTCGGTTTAAGAAGTGTCTCTTGTATGAGAAACACGTCTATTTGCCGCTCCTTAAGGAAGCTAGCGACTAAGTCTCTTTGGGGTTTTAAGTTACGTGGCTTAAAAAAAGATAAAGAAAGGCCACGGGGTCTAATTCTATCCTCCATTGCGAAAAACTAGTTACGGAGAAGCGCGAATGAGGCGTTGCATGGAGCGCGCGATGTCAGGGAAGGCCTTAATGGCCTTGAGGCGGTCGAAATCGCGACTTGAACTAATCATATCGTCAAACGCGATGAGGTCGTCGACAAGGTGTTCCTTGAGAAGGCCTGCGAGCCAATCGAGGCCTTGGAAGGCGGATGACGATGCGGATGCGGTGGAACTTGCGGGTTTAGTTTTCGCTGGTTGCGATTTGGCGGATTTCGCACAGGACCGGAAAGGCTCGGGAAGGCCTGGGTTGACATATGCGGTGGCGGAGCGGGACGTGCTGCCGCGGTGTGCGCTGACGGTGCTCGTTGAGGGACGCGAGCGTGTCTCGTGCGTGGGGCACGTTCACATCCGCGATAGTTCGCGGGGTGCCCGTCCTTACCGCAGTTGACGCAGCTCGGTGGATTCGGAGAGTCGCGGGTACGCGTACACTCCTTAGTGGAGTGGTTTTCTAAGCATTTTACGCAACGTGCATTGACGTAACAGTTACGTGCTGAGTGACCGTATGCCTGACAATTGTGGCATTGTGTTGGAATATGTTTTTTTCGGGGGATTTCTACTGTGACGCCAGAGAGATCGCAGACTGAGCTTAACGAAAAGATTTCCTTACCTTCCCGAGTACGATCAAGGATTACTAGGACCATATCGTATTGTTTTTTAGTAATGGTGTGGTACATGCGGTGTACCTCTCGGACGGGAAAGTTTTGCGCTTTGATGGACGCGAATACCTCTTCGACAGGTATTTCCTTTGGTACGCGTCTTAGGACAACGCGCAGAAGGCGCTCTTCTTCTAATGTGTATGTGTAAAATTCATGTTTCTCTTCTCTAAGGAAGGTTGTGAGTTTTCTATAATCATCTGTTGTAGGGACTTTGACCTGGATCCCGGAAGGGGTACTCCGGGCGTTAGTGTAATAAATTTTTAGCCGGTTTAGTTGACCGGAGACAACAGTCCATTTGGATTTGTCCTTGATCGTAATCGGGGGAGGTGGGCGTATTTTAGATTGCGATTGCGTAGTACCGATTGGAATTTTAGGGATTGCGGTCGTCGTGGGTGTCTGAGGTACACGAGAATTTTCGTCGCGTCTAGCTTTCACGGACGCGGTTTCTACTGTCTCGGGTGATAGCACCCTTTTGTTTTTAGGTTTGGCCCTACATACAAGCGTAAAGCCGCCCTCGGGATTAGTTTGGGCCTCAGGTTCGAGGTCCTGCATTTCAGTCTCATTTTCGGGGCTCGAGAGCGGCGAAAAAGAGTTGGCTGTGGGTACCGGACACGGGGCGAACGAAATTAGCTCGTCGAAAGGATGAGGCGTGGATGTAGGAGCGGAGGAGGTTGACGGCGATGTGGGGCGTGATTCTGAAGTTGCGGATACAGTAGGCGTCTGCGAGGGACGAATCACTGGTGACCGGGAACGGGAGCGCGAGCGCAGAGAAAGTGTTGAGGATGCTGGGCTGGCACGCGTCGGCGCGTTTATCGCGGCAGCGGGCATGCGCACGTGTTGTGTTTGTGGGAGTTGTGTGGCCAGAAATTCTTTTAGCAGGTCCGGGTGCTCTTTTCCGATGAAAGCGCGGAGCCTACTATTTATTAAATCTATACGGCTGCTGGCCATTTTAGTGGCGGGTATGGAGCAGGGAAAGTTAAAATGGGAGCCTATATAAAACCTCCCTGCCTGAGGGGCAGGGGGGCGCGATTAGCAAAACTTATACGAGCTATCCCGAGTTCAGCGAACTGACATTGAAATACAAATCTGTTGCACGTGCAGTAACGGAAGAAAAAAAGAAAATATAATTAAAAAATAAATTTCATAACCGGGGCCTGGCCTGTAAAAAAGATTTAAGGGTAATTAAGCTTTACCTTTGTTAACGGCCGGTGTCCGGCGTACTTACAGAGGCGGCCGCTCTGTAAGTACGCCGGACTCGGGCTGATTTGGATTGTGGTATACTTAGCATCGGGTACAGCGAACATACTTACCTGCACAACATAAAAAAACTTACGTGTACTTCAAGTTTCCAATTTCAAACTACAAATGTCACTTACAATTATGCCGCTTAAGAAGTTTGACTTATAAAAGTCGATTATAAAGATATTGAACTTAGTTACAAGATAAGTAGTTAAAATTATATGGATAGTGCTTCTGTTAAAATGGTATTGTAATAGAACATTTTATAAACAGTATGACGTCCAACAGAATCTAAATACTGAGAAATTTAATTAATATGTTGAATTGAGATAAACATCGTGATTCTAATCGAAGATGAAGGCTTCGTTTCTAGGTAATCGTACTGTATTAAACAACCCGGATAAAGCTTATTGCAGACTTTTTCCATCTTGAAATACTAGCCTGTACCGATGACTTCGCTCGGTTGAACTGACCGACGAGATCAATTTTATATTAATGTTGAACTATGTATATATATTTTTTTATTTCTTGCTTATATGTATATATAAAATACAAATATATAAACATGCTTAATATTATGTTGTGCATTGTTTAAGATTTATAATTCTAGCTCACGTCGGCATCTGTACTATCTGTACTGTAGGATTTGTATCACAGACACGATGCCAGCCCGCACAATACATAAGGTTTTACGAGTACATTGGAAAGAAAGTGAGGTTAAAGTGAGCCAGTTTATGTGAATGTTGTATTCGCCTGTGTGCATGTGTTTGTGTTTATGTGTGTGTGAGTGTGTGTATGAGTATATGCGTGAGTGTATTATATAATGCAATTATAATATTGCACGTTATTTTGACAACAACGATAGTTTGATTACATATCGCGCATCGCTTCTGAAGCGTTGATAGCGTTTGCGGATGCCACGTCAATGGACGTCTGCTCGAATCCTTGAAATTAGTAATTTTCAGAGAAGAAAACATCGTGATGAAACAAATAGCATGGTGGTAGGGCTTTTTCTAAAGCCTGCCGGGCTAGCTACCACCTTCAAGTTACAAATCTGCCGCCAAATACATATAGATTTGTTCCAGCAGTTGGATTTTCTTTAATAGTTTATACGTTTAGCGTTATGGCCACAATCTCACACGATTTTAAGCGAGGGTGTGGCCCAAGGTAGTTTTTTTTATGGAAATGGGGGCAAACGAGCAAGCGTGTCATCTGATGGTAAGTGATCAGCGCCGCCCGTGAACACCCACAACTCTAGGGGAGTCGCAGATGCGTTGCCGGTCTTTAAGGTAAGAGTAAACAAACTTAGCCTAGTATAGTTTGGTGACTGATTTTCAACTTAAAGGGGGTTTAATTTTCCTAACACAAACCCATTCTTATTATGTCACATATTTTTAACACTTTTAATTTGAAAGTATAAACTAAATCATTAAATAAATCCTCAGAACTGACACCTCTTTATACATATTAATAAACATACTGTATGAAATCACGCTTATATATAGCTTACAAGGGAATTTCCTGTATATTCTCAAATCCTGCATATAATCGTGATCAGGCTACATAAATTATACGGAAAATCTCGCATATATCGCAGGTGGATTAGAGGTTTTACATTCGTTACTAAAATATTTACATATTTTTATACAAATATTTCAAAGTAATACTGCGAAATGACATCGCTGAAACTATAAGAGATAATAAGCATATTAGTCTAATTTAAAAACAAACGGTTCATAAAATGGAGAAAAGAAAAATCATCTAGACGAAATCACCCACTCCATTATCCATATTTCAGCAATAATTAAGTGCATATAATAATATATATATATATATATATTTTGTTCTTTTTAGTTAACTATATTAATTCATTTCTAGGCTAGGTATTTTCAAATTCGCCATAATAAATTAAATATTTACAAAAATCGATCAATGGATAAACATTTATTTTATGTTGCGTGCATACCTATCTCTAATCCGTACTAAACGCTTTACATTAATTCTGTATGTTCTAATGTTCTTCTTGTCACAGTTTTTAAATACCTAAATAAGAAAAAAATATAATTGTGTTGTTATATTATCTGACTCTCACTGACCTGACAGACATATAATTTTGATTTTATAATAATCAATTTACTGTTTACTAATTGAAATTGTTATCATTATAATTTTGATTGATTTGAACTAAATATTATAATGTATGTTTTAAAAATACGTGTTATCTTGTCTTATAAATGCATGCTTCAAATATTGTTGGTTAATTAATGGTACTTTGATCTTTGTTTGATTGAAAAAACTACTTGTCATAAAAGTCATATGTTTTATTTAATTACAATACTAAAAGAATTACATAAGTACAAAAAATAAATAAATAGCATAGACTCACTGGTTTTATATCAAGCTACTTAAAGTGCTAAATATTAATTTATTTTCCAATTCCTTTTATTAATTTGCAGTGAAAAGTAGTTTTAAATTTGTTTTTTTTCATAATATTTTGTACATTGTTCAGAACCTGTTTTAACCTTTGTATTTAAACACGAGATAAAAAGACACGGTTTTAATTCAAACTGATTTAAACATGTGTTTTAAAACAACTTGTTTTAATTATGCCAACCCTGCTGGTATACCTTTCGTTCCCACTTCGACCGCGTATAAATTAACCACGTAGCCATTCTTGTTCAGTTCATTTACTTGCTATTTGAATTACAATACTTTACAAAATTCATAATCAATTAGAAATAAACATACGTTATTAAAGTATACGTTATTATGTAATATTATAAATTAAATTGAACCTATACTTCAGTCCACCCCGTGACCACGAATGATGAAAAGCTTTCGAATGGTGAGGATCGAAATTAATAAATAACCGCGATAAAATCCGTTTAAATCACCATACGTGGTTGTCTTTTTTTTATAACTTGGTGATATTAATCCGTTTACAGCAGTGTTTCTCAAAGTTTTTGGTGAAGTGTCACTTCAGTGAAATGCCCAACGCCCCCTAACTAACTAACTTCATCTAAATTTTTTATTGAATTTTTTAGGGAAATCCACCACGGACCGATTTTTTTAGCCTTCCCAAAACCGCTTTAAGTTTCGACAGCCCCCTAAGATAGCCTCAGCACCCACTGGGGGGCGGACCGGCCCCTTTGGGAACCTATGGTTTACAGTCTTCTTCGTCGCAATGCGTAAACGCATTAACCGGGCTTAGGTCAAAGTAAGAAGGGCGAATGACAAGACTCATCGGGTAACAAGAAACGTCAAACTACCCACTACAGCGCACCACGGTGACACTTCAATCTCCCGTGTTACCAGAGATCAAGGGCTGCTAACCTTTTTTTTTTTTTTTTTTTTTTAACGTGGGGAAATGCGTTTATGCATCCCCTCCCAGTCCGGGGGGACCAGGAGGGGTATGCGGGGCTCACCCGGCGCTAGTCGCCGGGAATACCCACTAAAACCCCACGGCCATCTGTCGCCTTTCTGGGGTGACACGGGTCCGTGCTTGGCAATCACCGCGTCACCCCAGCGACCGGTCCGACCTGATCTTAAGCCGGGCCCCATCCGGGCAGCCTGGCAAGCTGCCCTATCCTTCTGCCGGACTAACCTAACCTAACCTAACCCAAACTTCATTTAATCTATGTCGGGAGCAACTACTCGGACTTTTAGTCCTTCTAGCATTACCTACCTCGTCGGTCTGATACTGCAAATCCCCATAAATCTACGGATGAACTATGTCGCACTTTTATATGTATTAGCTGGCAAACGAGCTAGCGTGTCACTTGATGGTAAGTGATCACCGCTGCTCATGAACACCCACAAGACCAGGGGAATCGCATGTGCGTTGCTGCCCTTTATTTTGGAGGGACTGGCTCTCAAGTGTAACTGCCGGAACACATCTATTGGCTTTGCTGGCAGATTTTCTACTTCGAGGTGATACCTAGCCAGGCGGGCATTCGAAAAAGCCCTACCACTATGCTATAGTTTCCTCACGATGTTTTACTGCACCGAAAGCTCAAGCTCATTGTAGGTGGATTTGAACTCTCGTCCCTTGCCGCGAAGTCATACACACTATTACTGAGCTATCATCGCTTCAATATAGTATAAATATGTATACACTTAAATAAATATGCAAATTTTGACATTTCTTAATTGTGTACTTCATTTAGTAATTCTATTAATGATATGGAAGTGTGACAGGATAATATGAAAAATTCCCAAGAAGAGGACTTTCCCGTTGGTTTCCCGAGACATAAATAACATGGGTTTGTCATAACCAATACGATGCGTCGTACCGATTTATGTATCATTTAGGAAAACATTTAAAAAATTCATATGTTGTATGATGGAATGATTTCGATACTCATAAATTAATTTATCTATATTAATATCATAAACGTAAAATTTTGTTTGTTTGTTAGAACAATTTAATCTCAGAAACTATAAGTGGGATTAAAAAAAATGCATTTGATAGAACAATCATTGAGGAAGGCTTTAGGCTATTTATCATCTCGATATCACCAATCGGAGCAAAGCTGTATTGAAAAAGTAACAAAAACAATGAAATATGTTTTAGTTCCATGCGAACCAAGTCGCGGACACGGCTAGTCGTATATATACTGACTCATATATATGACTGTATTAAGTAAACACCGTACTATTAAGAAAGGAAAGACTAACAATAAAAAAGATAAACGAATGAACTACTGATAAACTTGTAATAATTATAATATTCCTATAACATGTATTGCTATAGCACTAAAATAGATTCCTTTATGAATCCTTCTATTGGGAACAAGGCATTTTACCTGCAAGCTATTTAAGCATAATTTTTAAAGTGAAATGTTGTATGGGAGCGATTTGAATTTCCGATCCGCAACCTTTTCTGTGACGGCCGTTCGAATATAGTCAACTCGGGGCGACTAAGGGATATAGACTTATAAAGATGTTCCACTTCTGTCGTGCTAAGCTTACTTAAGCACCAACCATTTCTTTCCGCTCAACACGAAACCAAGTGGTAACAATCAGATTACAACATTTAAAACTAATTACAATATATATCGATCGATTTTAATCAAGCATTTTAAGCGTACTATATATGATTAACATAAATTCACTAATTTCGATTTCCTGTTATGTAGATTATATCAATACCAATAGGGTAATATATAAGCGACATGATTTTGACTGTTAATCAATCTTTCGTTGGTGATATATGAACTTTGTTCTATGAAATTATAATTTAAAGTTTGAAGCCCAGAACAGACGAACCTATTATAACCTATATATTAATATATTGCAGAGTAACATAGCTATATCTCATCATAAAAATATCACAATTTTGAAACAACTACGATTTCCGAGGAATCACCGAAATATCGAGAATTGTTTGTTATAACGATCAGCTCAGTCAATATGACGTAATTATTACTTCTTCTTTTACATCGTATCAGCACAAATTGTATTTAAAAATACGTTGTTAACATGGTGAAAAGATTGGCCGGTCAGTAAATTTAGAATCGTAAATGATAGCCCAGGGTGCGGCGAACGTACTCAGCTATCGTCACTTGCCACGCAGTTATCACAATAACCGGATAATATATTTCCTATTACGATAATATTTTTCAGAGAAAAACTATTCATTATTCTATGAAGCATCATGACACATGTATCAATTTTCTTCTTTTCTATTAATATTGCAGGTAATTTATACTTGTAGTTGTTTTTTGTGCATGTTTAAAGAAAGTTCTTTTTTTTTGTCTAAAACAAAGAAGTCAGCAATCGATTAATGATTCTCAAAAATAGGATAATAGTATCACATTCTTAATATTAGCTAGATAGATATTTAGATGTGTCGGCCATGTAGCGAGATGCACAGACCAGCGATGGACTCTCAAAAGCACTAAATGTACCGACCCACATGGAAAAAGAAATGCGGACAGGCCACAAAAACTATGGACGGGCGATATAGTATCAATAGCAGGGTAAAATTACGAATTTTCCTACCACACCTTCAAATCATTAGTTATCTCTGCGTTTCATTTAATTTCTCTCAGACGCTATAAATTCATTTATACAAATAAATTTATTCAACAATAATATAATACGTTTATCAATAATAATATACTATGTAATGAAATTTGTTCCAACCCAGTGTTCCACGACACTCACATATTTTGTTTATTTACTTTTCGATTTACCTACAGGTACCAAAGAAAGGAATTTCAACCTGACAGTAATATCGACACAAACGGGTAATAGGCAAGGCCCTGCCTCAATGATATGATTTCATCGCGGTTCAAACTCGCGATATCACCGACTCATAATAGCTTCGACATAAAATTCTACGTAATTGACAATCCTTTTTTACCTGCTGAACTGATTTTCGTATATTTTGTTTACTTTGAATTTTTACATATTTGTTAATGTCTATTTGGAACTACTGATACGAGTAATCCACCATAGTATTCACCAAAAATTCGCCTTAACAAAGAAATTAAAAAAAAGTAATAATCGCATCGTAAAATACAGAACGTTTTAATCATCTAAAGAAGGTAATCAGTATTTAAAAAAAATTGTCGATTACAACATTAATCTTTACACCATAAAACAAAGACGCAATAAAATAATAAATATAATAGGTTTAGTTAGGTAATAAAATATATTATAAGAAATTAGTTTAATTTTTTAATTTCTTTTACACGTTTATTATAGAGTTATAACCAAAAAGTCACATGATGCCTAATGACGATATGGCCAAAGACGGTGGTCACGTTAAGACTAGTGGAGAAACTGGCTCTCAAGTGCAACTGTCGGAATACACCTATAGGTACTATGCAAGAGACTTTCAAGTTGAGGGTGGTTGATAGCCTAGGTTGGAGACGCCGGAAAAACTGCAATTGGGTCATTAGCACCTGATGAGCCACCACATGCCCCTCACGCCTTTGACTAGAGTCCGGGTAATGCGTTTGCGCGTTGCGATTAGGAAGTCCGTAGAAACTGGGCTTTTAATCACCACGTTATTAAAATAAAAAGGGTGGTACTTAGCCTGGCCGGCAGTACAAAATGTTGTAGAACCATGATATAGTTTCATCACGATGTTTTCCTTCACCGAAAGTTCAAGCTCTTCGCAGGTGGATTGACACTCACGCGGTCTCCGTACACACTACCAACTGAGCTATCATCGCTTCAACCGATATTGATTCAAATTCAAATGTGTTTACATGATTATCGCCTACTACGGACAATACTGTGAAAGTGTTGAATATATTTTAATAAAATATTATATCATAATTTTCCCATAACAAGCTATTTATTACTTCTTAGTGACTGATGCTACTTTCATGCTTCTTCAATTACATTAATTACTGACAATATCAATTGGAATTATGGTGAAATTCTAAATAAATCCTAATAATTCACATCAAAAATCAAAAACTATGCCGATTCTTACTTTTGTCGCACCGTAAAGTTTCCACAACTTCCTGTTTTTAAATAACAATGCACATCCCGTCATTATGTCTATATCTTCGAAAATTAACAGATGTTATTGTATATAGCTAAGCTACATCACAAGAATACAATAAAGGAAACGTGTTATAGAAACAAAAGTGGTTTAAATTTATCCCGTAAACCTTCTCAACACCTGTCAGCGTGTTCCCTCCTTCCTAAGATACTGGTTCCTTTAAAAGAGGCGTGAAGAGGTACCGAAGCAGGCCAGCATGACAGCGGTAACTGGCAGCGAATTCTGTTCATTGTCGGATTCGGATTGTACTGTACTTAAGATCAGGTACAGTGTAGTCACTTTGCTGCGCAACACAATAACAATAATATGATGAATGGTAACGTGAGAGTTTCTTTGTTCATTTGTTGATATGCTTTCACGTCTTAAACAAATGAACGAAACGAAGTGTAGAGAAATAAATATGGGTAAAACCGCAAACAAAGTAATTGTGTTGGCAGTTTTTTCCTTACGTTTGAAGGAAAATCCCATTTAAAAATAAAAGTATGTTTTGTAGTTTATTTATTATTTGGACCATTAATCCAAGAGGTCGTCGGTTGGATTCGTATATTGAATGGAATTTCATGTGTTTAAAGTATATTGTGTGTGAATATTTAATTAATTTTGGTAAGGTTAATATGATTATATATTCGTGTTATCAATTTGATTGCCAAAGAATAACGGATACATAACTTTTTCGTATGAGGTTATTTCGTAAAAATTGGTTTATCAGCTTACTACAAAACTCGAATGAATATTATAAATGCGAATGAGAGTACGTTTACATGTAACCTTATTCTTATTCTTACTTCCTTACTTAATCCATGCTAATATTATAAATGCAAAAGTGAGTTTGTTTGTTTGTTAAGCTTTCACGCTTAAACAGCTGAATCGATTGTAATGTTTTGCTAAGAGGTAGATGATCCAGGAGACAAATATAGGATACTTTTTTTCCCGAAATCTTTATTGGAAGTGGGTAAATAGAGTGATTAACCTTGGTATGAAACTTTTTATTTTGTCGTTCAATTTATTTAACAAAATCGATATTAATGCGAGCAAAGTAACGGGTACAACCTAGTAATATTCTAAATACGCTGAATCGATTGTGTCGAGTTTCGGTATAAATTTCGATGGGTCCCTGGAGACGGTGTAGGCTACTTTTTCTCGCCAAAAACATAGAAAAGAAGAAAAGAAGTTAATTTCTACCTGCATTGACCAAGATCCTGAATAAATAATTTAATAGCGATTGACAACCAGAATTGGTTGACATCGCCGTTAAAACTTGCTTATACATAAGATAGCTGTGCCAACGACTTCGTTCGCGTGGAACTAAAATTATTTAATCTCGGCCGTTAACAGAGACTAAATGTTACTCGAGGATACGTTTTATAATTTCCTTAGTGACGTTGTATTATAAACGTTATAAGTCACAAACAAACAGACGGACAAATAGACATTAAAATTATGTAAATATATCTTATTACTTATTCTTAGTCATTTGGAATACATTTTACACTTAAATCTAAAATTTATAGACACGTTGAATTTACCTTTTATATATTTATATATATTATATGTATCGATGTAAATACTATAAGTGCTGCTTATTACGTTGATACATAAAATACATACTATGCTGACTCTATTAAGGTAGAATAAGAGGTAAAAGAAGAAGATTAAGAAATCTTGGATCTGGTATAAATCTATACACTAATATGTAATATTAAAACTGTAAGTAAAACACATAATTATGTATCATTACATTTTTCTTAAATTATAATTGCACTATACTTTGTTGGCAATGTCATCGTCCTAAGTGTAGAACTAAATAACTCAATTTTTTCTAGTTTTGAGATAGTAGCGACGTACTGTTTTTTATATTTTTTTGGTATAATTTTAAATGAAATATATTTTTTATTGCCGGTTATTATATATTCCTAAGGTTATCTTTTATTTTATGGTTAATCAAACTAATCTTTATTTCGGAGTAAAAAATAATTAATAATATAAGACTATCTAATTTTGCCACAACCGAATATTATAAGTATACTCGAGCTAGCTACTTATTTAGGCTAACTGCGTAGTTTTTCTATCCATTAGAAATTCAAGATAGAAAAAAATTAGGTCATATAAATAAATTTATTGATTAATGCCCTCAAGATTTTTAAAATATCTAGTTTATACAGTGCAAATTAAATAAATTTCCTTGTACATGGTTCGTGTTAAAAAAATTAATTCGAGGAAAAGTTGTGGGCTTACTTTTTCACCTTCTACTATTTGTACATACAAACATATTTATATTTCCATTTGGAATACAAAAAAGTGAATTTGCACTAAACCGCAATTATTTAGTAATCCACCTATGCTGACTAAGAAAAGAAAAAAGAAAGAAAGAAAATACGTTTAATGATACGTTTAATAATGACTAAATGACTACTACAATAATGATAAAAAACTAAGGCGACAAACAAAAAAAAAAAATAAGCTGAGGGTGCCCACTAATCAGTTGTGTGGCCGTAAATTGCTCCATCTCAGCTAAAATGCTATAATGCGTTGCAGCGCTGGTTTTCAGATGGTCCAACTATATATATATATATATATCATCAGAAAAGTTCTACCACCATGCATTCAATACATAATAGAATCTATCATCGTTTTAAACTTCATCAACATCTGTCTAGTAATTACAGAGTAATATACGAATAGGAGGACGGATAGATTCAGAAAGTTATATAAATAAAATTTCTGTAATATTAGGGTGGCGCAAAAAACCGACTATTTTTTTTTCAGTCTCGAGTGAAAAAATTGTTAGTTTTTGATGTTTTAAGAGCCCTCTCCAAAGAACAACTAAAAAAAAAAAAATTAAGAGGTCGCTCCAAATTTTTTTAAATTTCAAATATCGTCAAAAATGGTTTTTTTTTTTTTTTAATTTGTTTTCTCGTTACGGTAAAATTTTATAGATCTAAAAACAATAAGTTTCTGAAAGTTTCAGTTCACAATTTAAGTTTTGAAAGGTCGCTCAATTTTTTTTTTAATTATTAGTTCATTACTTTAGATTTTTTCGAGCGACCTTTTAATATTTAATTTTAAATTGCATACATTTTTTTTCTTTTATTTATTACAATAATAGATAAAAATAAAAAAAAAAAACGATTTTTGACGATTTTTGAAATTAAAAAAAATTTGGAGCGACCTCTTAAATTTTTTTTTTTAGTTGTTCTTTGGAGAGGACTCTTAAAACATCAAAAACTAACAATTTTTTCACTCGAGACTGAAAAAAAAATAGTCGGTTTTTTGCGCCACCCTAATATTACAGAAATTTTATTTATATAACTTTCTGAATCTATCCGTCCTCCTATTCGTATATTACTCTGTAATTACTAGACAGATGTTGATGAAGTTTAAAACGATGATAGATTCTATTATGTATTGAATGCATGGTGGTAGAACTTTTCTGATGGCTACCTACCACCCTCGAGTTGAAAATCTACCTCCAAATACCTATAGGTGTGGTTTGGTAGTTGCGTTTGAGAGCCAGTCCCTACATTAGGCTTAGCGTATCCACCATCTTGAGCCACATCATCACTTAATATCAGGTGAGATTGTGGCCATAACGCTAAACCTATAAACTGTTAAAAGATAAGGAGATTGTAATGAAAGAGTTGCCCCGTTACCTATACATAATATAAGCGAAATATTTATCTGTATATTTTCAAAACTACGAGAATAATTTATTCGAAATTTGGTATGGATATTTCTTTTATGACGTAGACTAACACTAAGACTGGATTTGACGATCACTATACTATTTGCTAGTATTACTAACTACACTAGCTAGTAGGAAATATATATTAAATTTTGTAGTATCAAGTTCAAGGCCATTGTAGGTGGTTGAATTCGAACTTACGCCCCTTGATGCGAAGTCGTACACACTACCACTGAACTATCATTGCTTCCCGTATTTTCATAATTCCGAGTTGTATTTTCTATCATTGTTCATTTTATTCATAATTACATTGTATATACCGTGAAGTGCAGGCAAGTTTCTTTCAAAAAGCCCGAAAGTGACCGAAGGCTGAAATATGTGAATTTTAATTTGAATAATAAGAATTATTGAGAACATTTATGTTATTCTTAGATTTTTAAAGTAAAACAGAATAAAGTCACGGGTACAACTAGTATCGCAATTAAATTTATTGGAACTATTTCTTAGAATATTACTAAAAGTTAGTTCCTAGAAATTAATATTGACAGGTTTTTTTTTTAAATTTTCGAGCTAAATATATTTTTATTTCGGTTCAGTAGTTCAATAACAGGAAAATCATATAATACCTTTGCATCTATACCATTTTATTACGAAGCAATCTATAATAATATCAATTTATAATATTATCAAATGTCAGATGATAATTTGGTCGCAATAGAACATAGTAATAGTATAATTAATGAAACTAGATAAAAATATTATAATTTACTATGTTACTAAATATTTAAATTTAGATCGCCAAAACGTGCACCTTCTAGAATGTTCTGACAGATGTTAAACCTTTTATTTGTTAATGTGGTTTAATAACCCATTTGTTTTTTTTTATTGGACATAACTATGGTGTTACTCTTAGGAGCTTTCACAGCTACACCGAGCTTTGGGAGTGAGTGCGGAAGACACGCAGTCCGGAAGGCAAAGGAACCATGAAGTAGTGGAACCTCGGCTTGCGCTATACTCGGGTGTAATACATTCGCATATATCATCTCGTTCTATCCAAGGCGGTCTTCAATAGGTGCGTTTAGGACTCATCAGTTGATGCCATTCGTAATTGATCATCTTGCCCTATTCCCTAGTAATTTGAGATTGGTGCAGGACGTTTTATTCTTCCACAAATATCTATCTGTCGTCATCTCTTCATTCACTCCATTTTCTTTCATCTCATTCCTCACACACTCTATCTTTTTTTCTACCTTCCTCTTCCTTTCCACCCTTCAACATTCATATCTATTACTTTTCATGATATGGCCGAACCAAGAGAAACGATTCCTTTTAACTTCACTACCATTGGCGCTACTTTCAAACTCCCACTAACAAACCCATTTCTAATATTGTCCATTCTACACACATCCATTCCAACATTCGCATTTCTGCTGCATGCAATCGATGTCATCCATAATGAATACCCACTATTAAAATTCTACGATTATGCACAACTCCCTCTTATATGCTTAGGATCCTAACAACATGAACTAAATCGTCATTCATTCGCAAAGCAATGATAGCTCAGTTGTTATTGTGTACGGACGTCGCGTCAAGTGACGTGGGTTCGAATCTACCTACAATAAGCTTTAAGTTTCGGTGAACGATAACATCATGATGAAACCATAGCATGATGGTAGGGCTTTATCTAATGCTCGCCTGGCTAGCTACCACCCTCAAGTTAAAAATCATAACACCTATAGTTCTGTACCGGCAGTTACACTTGAGAGCCAGTCCCTCCACTAGGCATAGCAAGTCCACCATCTTGAGCCACAACGTCAATTAACATTAGATGAAATTGTAGCCATTACGTTCACCCTTAACTGTATAAAAAAATCAGGGGAAACTGTTACGAAAGTGCTAACCTTATAAAAAACTAAAAAATGGCGGCTTCATTATTGAACATAATTTGTGTCGTAAACTAGTAATCTATAATTTTAAAGGTAATTCAGATTAACATAACTCACTATTGTTATCGATAATAATAATCGATTCGATAATCTATATATTGTACAATAAAAAGTTATAGTTTATGAATATACTTGTAAGTGATTATCTTTGGAATTACTGATACAGAATTAAACAAATTTTCACTGATAAAAGCCCAAATTTCCTTTAACGTTTACTAATAGATCCGTAAGAGCATTTAAAAAATAAGCAGACTCCTTATAAATTTAACTGTACATTTAGGACAAGAAAACAGCGATATCTGTATATTCTCTCAATATAAAAAAACTCTATACATGTATATATATATATATATATATATATATATATCTATTTCCTATAGACTCCAATTTGACTGGGCTTACTTTTTACTTTAAAGTAGTCTTAAGATTAACGCAGCGGCCAGTGAAGTTTGACAACAATCGAATTAACAGACTTTTTTCGGTCCTTGCGAAGCCGGGGAGAGTTGCTGGTTAATACACAAATTAATAATAATAACAATAACTTTATTTTATTAGAAAATATACATTGCAACATAGGATTTTTTTTCTTCAAATATGGTATTGTTATCCATCTATAGGATAGCCCCTGAACAGGTACGTACGTACTACAGAACAGGACGTATTACAGCATGTCCTAGATATGACTTATATATTTTAATTTAATTACATGATAATATATTAATATGACATAAGGTATACTGCGATTTATTTTTATCTTATCCTACCTTACGTCATAATATAACGATCCACACTACAATATTTTGAACTTAAATTATTGTGCGTCTTCAAGATTTATGGAAAACAAATTAAATATTTATCAACATATTATACACATTATAAATTTTACATTTAAATGCGTCTCGAACTAGTTCTTCGTCAACCTAAGTATATGAAAAAAATATTAGTATGACAGATCAAGATCCCGTGAAAAACTCGACCGAACTAGTTCTTATATAATTAACTTCCAACAATGTATAGCAAGATCCTACTTTGCTTTGACTTACTTGACTTTTGGAAGACCTCTTTAGATTCGTCCAAATCTAATATAATATCGGCAGACTTTACCTCTCCTAAGTTTCAGAAGGATAAGTTATAATATTTACAGTATCTTTCATCCAATAGTAGTAGTAAATAGTTTAGATCAATCATGCCCAATATTTACCCATCGTCTTGTAAAATGATATAATCTATAAATACTCATACCACGAACGTCCAAAACACTAGGTTTAGTAACACTTATCTAGTGATAGAAACTGTTTTAAAGTTTATATTGCAGATAACATATGAGAATGTGCTAACACTTACCGGTCTAATGGTTAACAGTTTAACATTAACCTTCGGCTTAGATTTTTGGTGTAAAAAACTGCTAAATACGAAAAAACGTAGACCATTTTTTTTATAGTTATAGTTTCAGGTTATATTCAGTTTCACTTGGAAGAGATGATAGCGCAGTGGTAATATGTACGACTTCGTGTCAAGGGACGTGAGTTCGAATCCAACCACCTACAATGAGCTTGAGCTTTCGGTGAAGGAAAACATCGTGAGGAAACCATAGCATGGTGGTAGGGCTTTTTCTGATGCCCGCCTGGCTAGCTACCACCCTCAAGTTGAAAATCTGCCGCCAAATACCAATAGGTGTGTTCCGGCAGTTACACTTGAGAGCCAGTTCCTCCACAGGCTTAGCGTGTCTACCAACTTGGGCCGTATCGTCACTTAAGATCAGGTGAAATTATGGACATTACGTTAAGCCTTAACTATAAAAAAAAAGTAGCGATGTAGCCCAAGATGGTGGACACGCAAAACCTAGTCTAGAGACTGGCTCTGAAGTGCAACTTCTGGAATACATCTATTGGTATTTTGGCGTCAGATTTTCAACTTGAGGTTGGTAGCTAGCCACGCTAGCACTAAAAAAAAACTCTACCACCACGCTATGATTTTATCACGATGTTTTCCTTACAGCGAAAGCTCAAGCTCGTTGTAGGTGGATTCGAACACACGACTCTTGACGCACCATCCGTAGATACTAACAACCGAGCTATCATCGATTCAATTACGGACATATACTATTTCAATTTAATTGAATATAAACTGATCAAACTAACCGTTCAGTCAATAAATTTACAAATTGACAAGAAAATTTGCAAATTAAGTGGGAATTTGTTTCACTAAATACATATTTATTTACACAAGCACAAACCCATAGGAAACCGTTGCCAGTGTAATGGTAGCCCAAATAAAAGTCAAATAGTAGGTTGGAAATTAATTTTAATTTTTTTTAATTTATTGATTTTAGCTTTATGACTATAATCTCACCTGATGATGACGACGTGGCCCAAGATGGTGAACACGCTCAACCTATGTAGGGTCTGGCACTCAAGTGCAACCGTTGGAACACACCTATAGGTATTTGGCAAGAGATTTTCAACTAGAGGATGGTAACTAGCTAGGCGGGCATTAGAAATAGCCCCTACCACTATACAATTCAGACTTTTACTCTTAAAACCAGTTAAATCCAAAATAACGCAAGACAATATTATTAAGAACATAACGCATTTTCATTCAACTCCACCAAACCTTCAGTCTATTGAAATGCGTATAAAAAGAACATTTTAAGATAGAAAAAAATTTACTAAACACTGATACACGCATAAACCCTTAGTCTTGACATTCCACTGTTCTAATCATTCGACTACGACTCATTACCACGTATAAAGAGATAGTATGTCCAGTCATATCCGGGCCGAACCAACTGGAAATCATAATACGTAAACGAAAACTGAATAATACAGAATTAGTCAACCACACGTGTGATAACTCAAAAACAGCGGCGAACATTTACATTAATATTATAAAGCGGAAAAGTTTGTTTGATCGCGTTAACCCCAGAAACCACCAGTTGGATTCTAAAAAATTCGTTTTGTATCTGCATAGCGAAATCATTATAGAGAACTTTAAGCTTTTAAAATCATGCTACCACCAATAGGAGCAAAGCTGTATTAGAAAAAGTTACAAGATCGAACAAAACGTATTAAATAAATTAGATAAATTCCGGTAATTCAAATGAATATAAACTCATCACACTAAACCCTCAGTTACAGTGGTGGATTTACCAGTAAGCTGAGTTGGGCGACAGATTTAGAGACGGCAAATTTGGGGTCTCTCGCTTGTTTGGATAATACATATGCCTTAATGTTGCTAGATAATATGTTTCACTACTTATTAACGTTTTTCGGTATTGGTATGGTCATCAATTAAATTATGTGAAATGGGCGGATGAAAATTCCGACAAGTACAAGTTGAGCTGTGGCGTAAGACAGGGGGGAATTAGTTCCCGAAACTTTTCAATTTGTACATAAATGCCGTAATACTCGAGCTGAACACCATCTATCCAGGGTGTTCGATTGACAATCAAATGATTAACAACATAAGTTATGCGGATCACATGGTATTACTCAGTCCATCGGTTGGCGCTTTAAGAAAGCTTTTGCATGTCTTTGAAACCTATACTGATGCAACCGGATTAAAATATAATACTAAAAATGTGAGTTTATGGTTTTCACGGATGGAAAAAATTTATTAGAGGAGGTTCCACTAATCCGACAGTATGGTATTACATTAAACAGAGTATACAAATTTAAATATCTTGGCCACATTGTCACGTTCGACTTGAAGATGATAACGATATTGTAAGAGAACGGAGGGAGCTCGCAGTTAGGGAAACATGTTGGCACGCTGATTTGCTCGTTGTAGTGATGAAATTAAGATCTGTTTATTTCAAGCATTCTCTCAAAGTTTCTACACGAGTAGCCTGTGGGTTAAATTTAGAAACGGAACAATTAACGCTTTACGTGTTCAACACAATAACGGTTTACATTATTGGGACTTCCACGTTTTGTAGTGCATCCTGTATGTTTGCGTTTACCTGTGTTGATAATTTTTATGCCTTTAGACGTAAGAAAATTGCCTCCATACAAAGTAGACTTCGCGATAGTCCTAATGCAATCACGTAGACACTCATAGGCTTGTATGACAGTCTTTCTTATGAAATATTGGATATAAGTCGTCATATGACAATGTCGGGTCGCTTTATTTTTGATTTTGCCTCTGTAGTGGAAACTAATATATTGTATGTAATGTATTATATTCAATGTCTGTATTCTTTATAAGTCATTATTTTATGCATTTAGTTCTTGTGTTTAGTTTTAGTTAATAGGTCTTTGTTATCTGAAAAAATAAATAATATTATAAGTTTTATAATGATTTTTTCTACATTTTAGGTAGTCCTATGAGGAATCTAATTGTACAGGTAGGTAGGGACGGCAAAATTTGTAAGCCCACGGGCGACAAAAGTGTAAATCAGCCACTGCTCAATAATTAATGATACTCATAAACAAGAACATATGTAAATTAAGGTGGCAAAATAAAATTACTAGACAATCACCGATCTACGCATAAACCTTTATGCTTGACATTCCACTATTCTAATCATTCGATTACAATCAATTCCCAAGTATACAGAGGCAGTGTGTTCAATCATATTCGGGCCGAAGGAATCGGAAATCATATTTCGCAAATTCAAAATGAATAATCCAGAATTAGTCAACCACGCGCGTGATATCTCAAGACCAACGGTAAACATGTGATTTATACAATACATCAAACGGATCGATAAATAACTCTAATCGCAATAAAGTTTTATCGCTTCTATAAACGGTATCAAACGTAATAGAAAATTCCCACAATAGAAATAACTAATTAAATGATAAACGAATAAATAGTTTTACATTCAATATTCACTAAATAACGTATCTTATTCGCCGGTAACGGTGTTGTTATTAACATTTTTTTTCTTATTTGATGACGTGTTTTAATCATAGTTCTGCCAATGTCACGCAGATAATGTATTTTTATAATCTTTCAAAACCTAAATTAATTAATATCTAGTAAGATGGCTGATACCGCTTGTTATAATTGATCATGAGATTTCCGTGGCAATTTATAAAGTGTGTTCCCGATGAACAATTATTTAAAATCCTTCTTGATGTAAAATAACCAAATAAGATATATTACAACATATATCACATACGTTTATCAATATATTAATACTAGCTGTACCTGCAAGTTCGTTCGCGTGGAACTAAAAAATTACCAATATTTTCAATACAGCTTTGCTACTTTGGTTGTAGCGTGATGCTAAATAGCTCAAACTTTTCTCAATGATAGCAGTATAAAAAAAAAGATGTTCTTTTGAAATCCTACTTGTAGTTACTAAAATGAGCGCGTTCAAGTGACCAAACTTAACAGCTTTATAATATTAAAACAGATTATTAGTCTGTGGTAACCCATATTGCGCCAATGGGAGACTGACGACTCACCGAGTGACAAGTCAAACTATGTACTAAAAAGCACTATGGCGACACCTTAGGGGAGAACACCTACGATTTTAGCTTAAATTGTTATATCCTAACACCACACACTTAAAAAATATGAAATACTTAATAAAAAGTGATCACTAAGAAATATGTTGAAATAAGAAAACGGTTATTTTTTTTAAAGCACGTGTCCATCATAATCCGTCTCATCCACTTACACTGAGAAATGCAATGCGTTAAAAATCTTTACGTGCACATGTGGTTTTTTTTTATAAGAGGTGGTCACGATAACTTCCGAAAAAATTGACGAACAGAGACTGGGTTTCCTTTATTATCTTTAGAACAAATTCAACCAGTTACTTATTTCATTTTTTTTTTATCCTAGCTCGGCAAAGTGACTATACTTCACCTGATGGTAAGTTTCAGTACAGTCCAGTAACAGTAGTGACTGGCGTAGGGGCAAATGTCCTTCGTCAGTCGCAACTGTCTTGCCGGCCCACTAAATGTTTCTTCACGCCTCGTTTAAAAGACCCCATATTATAAGAAGGAGGCAACACCCAGACCGGAAGACGGTTCCACAGCTCCACTGTGCGACAAAGAAATGACTTTTCGAATTTTTTTGTTCGCGTCGGGATGGAGGTTATGGTAAAGCTGTGGCTCCGTAGTCCAGCACGGGTGGACCTGTTGTGGAAAGGAGAGGAGGGGATTAGGAGAAATAATTCTTCAGAGCATTCGCCATGATACAGTCGATACAACACGCTAAGCGAGGCTATATCCCTACGCAGTTGAAGCGGTTCTAAGTAATTGTAATGTATCAATAGCTTACCACCCGTAGTTTAATAATAAAATGGGTTTTTACAAGCCGCATTTCTGAATTTATTACATTTTACATTTACAAGTTCTAGGTATTGTGACTTTTTTTGTCTTTAAGGAAAAGCTACCGTAACAATACATTCGAGTCGAACGAAATTTCATAATAAAGAGGTTTGCGCTTCGACATGATAAAGATTCTCTAGGTAAAACTTTCTACGGTGTTTTTGTGACAAGCAATAAATCATACTTGCCTAAAAATATAGAATAATTAATAAAACAATTAAGAATATAATAATAATTAATAAAATAGGTCAAAGATACTGCTTGTTTTTTTTTCTTATAAATTTAAACTAATATGTCTTCGTGAAGCTAATATAAGTTTATTTGGATAGGAAACAATTTTGGTAGCAATCAGTAATAATAACTCATAAATCATTGATTCGTTTCTAATTTAGCGATACTATCGCTTGGGCAATCGATAACAGTACATAATCGCATTAAACTTTTTTTTTAGTTTTGTACGTCAATGCAATGGACATTGAGCTGTCCGCCTGTTATCTTTCGGTCGATATTCGGAATCGTAACACTGCATTAGTGCCATCCACGTGGTAGCTCGACAGACGTCATTATCGATTTCTAATGTAATTAACGGAATGGTAAAAATATAATATATTTATAATGCTAACAATATAACATTCTTTACATAAATATTCACTATAAATCCGCACAAAATTCGCACTATGTACTATAAAAAAACACTAAGAAACAGTCTAACAAAAAGAAAAAAAAAACATTTCTTAATTTCGCGTTCTTGGATTTAACTTACCATTTACATGGCCGAAATTGTTACCCGATCCGTTCACACGCGGGAAAAGCTGACGTAAAACTAAACTTCTCACATTTTTGGGAGACGGGCATTCGATTTTTGAAAACAGCTGAGCCCAACTTAACTTGACCTATGCAGTTGACTTAAAGAACACGAAGACTTGTATTAGCGGGTCAAAGGTCACACGTTAGATTGCACTTTCGATCCTCCGACTTTTAGTTAAGTAAGAACACTATAATTAATTAATTCACATTTCAAATCACCGGTGTACTGAAAAAAATGTCTGTGACGTTAACAAACACGGTTTATTAGAATCCGGCATTATACGCCATTTTGGTTCGTCGTCGCGAATTTCTAATGCGCATGCGTCAAATTAAGGGCAAGAGTAAACTTGGAACAAATATTATTACGGTATGCAGATTAGCGGTGACGTATTTGATGACGTTAAATATGAACGTAAATCAAACTGTTTCAAATTAACATAACCTTAATAATAGTGAAATGATGATAATAAAATCTGACGTAGTTTTATTTGACCGCGTGTAATAAGAAATATGATAATTGTCGCGAAAAAAGTTTTTTTTTTTACTTTTTGTAGGAGCGTTTTGTAATACTGATTCGGAATATTTTGGGTGACGCTTGTTCGGGTAAAGTCGGCTGGAGGTGACTAAGAGAGCGAAAGAAATACTGACCGGCTCCCAAGAACAACTGTCGTAACACGCTTATTTGGCAACAGATTTTCAACTTGAGGGTAGTAGCTACTCCAGGCGGGCATTAGAAAAGACGCAATGTTATAGTTTCATCACGATGTTTTCAATCACAAAAAGCTCAACCTAATTGTAGGGATTAGAACTTACGTCCACTGACGCGGCGTCCGTACATACTACCACTGAGCTATCATTGCTTCCAAGTTGCATCGAAATGTGCAGTTTAATATTAATTTACCGTATACAATTTTAAAATTATGAAGAACTAGTCGGGCCCGCGACTTCTTTCGCGTGGTACTAAGAATTATCTGTATTTACTTCGGGAATAATATTTTATCTTGATGACAGCTTTTTTTTATTGTTGAGGTTTAACATTGTGGCTATAATCTCATATGATCTTAACTGACGATATGGCCCAAGTTGGTAGATACGCTAAACCCGTGGAGGATTTGGCTCTCAAGTGCAACTGCCGGAACACACCTATTGGTATATGGCAGGAGATTTTCAACTTGAGGGTGGTAGCTAGCCAGGCGAGCATTAGAAAAATCCCTCCCACCATGCTATGGTTTCCTCACGCTGTTTTCCTTTACCGAAAGCTCAAGCTCATTGTAGGCGGAGTGGATTCGAACTCACGTCCCTTGACGCGAAGTCGTATACACTACAACTGCGCTATCGTCGCTTCAAAAATCTTCTGCCTATCTATATAGCTATCCTTAGTTTTCTGTAGCCCCGGTAACCTTTATGGATAATTTCATAATAATCAGTTGAGTGGTATAAGAGTAATAAGCAAACAAAAGGACAGTGTGTGCTTTCTTAACCGCGGCTTGAAGTAAGTTTTAATTGAAGCACGCTTCAGTACATAGCCAATCTTGTCTGTGACCCCTCTTTGTCAAATTTTTTACCACCTGTCAAATGTCATATACCTCTACAAGAACAGGGCGTATACAAAATCGAATGTGACTGTGGCCTCTCCTATATCGGACAAACTAAAAGAAATATAGGAACCCGCGTAAAAGAACATATAGCTGATGTTAAACACCGACGCTCTACGAAGTCTGCAGTTGCTGAACATTCAGAAGAAGGCTCCAAACATTATCTTCGATTCGACAAGCCACAAATCCTTGCCAAAGAACACCGATTCCTACCTAGGATGATTCGTGAGGCTATTGAAATTAAAAAACATCCAAATTTCAATAGAGAAGATGGTTGGAAGCTAGCACAAGCCTGGGATCCAATTATACATTTAATTAAATAGGAACCCAAAAGACCAATTGCCAGACCTCAAGACACTGTGAGCTCTTTCTGCGTAGATCGGAACACTATCAATAATAAAAATTAAATTGAAGGTAGCCACAGTAACATAAACTTTTCTGGACAACCTACACCTCAGTCCGCCCCGTGACCACGAAGGCTGAAAAGCTTTCGAAACGTCGGGATCAAAATTTAATAAATAATCGCGATAAAATCCGTTTAAATTAGTTTTATTTCAATACACTTGACATTGATAAAATTGTCTACGTATGCAAATGCCATAATAGACAAAAAGTGTTAGATAATAATATCCTACCTTTCCTTACCTACCTTCTTTGTATGTTTTCCTAATATAAATCGTTGAAAGTTATCTTATTACGAATAGATAAGGATATCGATATATATGGACATACAATATCAAAATATGACTCAGCACTTTATCCGCTGGTATCCATTTCAATATCAATATATGAAAGTATATTTACTATTTGAATTGAATACTTCTTTAGACATATTGGACAATTTTTGTAGCGTTTGATCGCGTTGAGACATTTAACAATAAAACTTTTGCGAAAATATACTTAAGTAATTTTTGTGTTACAATTTCATATACATTTGTACACACTTAAAAATAAATTTTAAGTCGTGTCTACATCGTTGATCTTTTTCAAATCAGTATAATAATAGGTGTTTGCTTACGAAATTTCCATTCTGCTGTAATGACCATTTCAAATCAAAATAACTTATGTTTGGCTAAGAATTGTAATTTCAAATTAATGTATTTTAAAAACATGAAATTCGTTTTCTAAAGTAATCATTTGTTTATTGATTAGTGTTATGTTTTCATCACATTTGAATCTTTTTCGTCATCATGGATACGTTAAAAATTCAAGTAAATATTAGATATGAGTACCGTCGTGGTAGCAATGCGGTACAAGCGGCACGCAACATCAACGACGTTTACGGAAATAACACTCAAACTAACGCACCGTGTGTTATTGGTTCGCCCGCTTCCGTTCTAGAAATTTCAACATGAATAATGAACCTTATGGTCGTCCGAAAACTTTAGTCGACAATGACAAACATAAGGCAATATTGAAAGTCGATGGTACCTACTTAATCGACGGCAGTATTAGTAACAGCTTTCGACGATAGACAAACAATATTGGTATATTTGCGTCATATTAGCAAGGTAAAAACAATTGCAAAAGGGTTCTCTACAAACTCAGTGATAAACAGCGCGAGCTACGCGTCGAGACATAACTTGCAGTGCAGAATAGGCATTCAAATTTTTGAACCGCATTGTTACTTGCAACGAAAAATGGATACCCTCTGATAATCGCAAACGCTCAGCAAATTGCTTGGCTCCTGGTTCAGCAAAGACAAAAAAGATGTATTTGAATTATAATTATTTAATTTTTTTTCGACTTGGCATACGCTGTTAGCCTTAAGGGCTTTGACAGCTTCACTGGACTTTTTGGGCGAGTGTTGCGGGCCCTCAGCTCCGAGGCAGCGGGCGCAAGGGCGCCAGAGTGACCGAACCTCGGCTTGGGTTAACGCCGAAAAACGAACAACGATTCACAAGCCTCACTAATAGGTCCTAGCTTACTAAATTTAGTGGTCCTAATAAAGACCTCATCGGGCGAGCCGCGCAATGGCAGCGGTGATAGTGCCTTACAGAACCGTGTAGGTGCGCACGAATGGTATGCGGTCTACTATTAGAATATTATATTAAAATAACACTAAGGTTATGAAATTTAACATTCCCATTAAGTTACCTTCTTTTTTTATAACTTATCGACCATATCTGTTTCCATTACTGTCGCTGTCAAGTAGATAATTGTTTTTTTTTTTATGTTTGTTTAATATAATATTTTTATTATATCAAATTTATTAATATATAAATTGGTTTTATTTAGTATAAAATAACTGTGCAGCGATGATAGTTCAGATAATACTTTGTACAGACGCCGCGTCAATAGACGTGAGTTTGAATCTACCTGCAATAAACATAAACTTTTGGTGTCGGAAAGCATCGTAAAGAAACAATAGCATGGTGGTAGGGCATTTTCTAGGTCCAGCTGGCTAGCTACCGCCCTCAAGTTGAGATCTGCCGCGAAGCACCTAAAGATGTGTTCCGGCAGTTGCACTTGAGAGCCAGTAAGTTTAGTGTGTCTAACGTCCTGGGCCACATCGTCACTTAACATCAGGTAAAACAGTAGCTATATGGCTAAACCTATAGAATACTAAAAAATACAAAAAAACAAAGGTCAAGTGTGATTTTTTTTAACTTAATAGCTTTAACGTTATGGCCACAATCTCACCTGATGTTAAGTGAGAATGTAGCTCACGACGGTGGACAAGCTAAACCTAGCGGAGAGACTGACTCTCAAGTGCAACTGCCGGAGCACACCTATAGGTATTTAGCAGCAGATTTTCAACTTGAGGCTGGTAGCTAGCCAAACGGACATTTAAAAGGCCTTACCATCTTGCAAACTCCTTTCAAGATTCTAAAACTTCTTATATTTAATTTATTAAATAATTAATCATAAGCTTTCTACCAGATACGGTTTTAATAACTTGGGAACTCAGTATTGCCGTAATCTATACAAATAGATAAAATTGAAGCGTCTGTTTGTAAGGTCAAAATAACAGATTTTTACTAAATGCATATGAAAGTATATACGCTAATTATATAAAAACTACTCTCTGATACGACTGGATTTTTGCTGGCAGATAGGTGACGTTATAAGAAGTAACTTAGGCTACTTTTATTTTAGAAAAAAAAAGTAGTTTCGCGAAAAACAAAATGAGACGCAAACGAAGTCACGGGCACAGGTAGTATACATTAGGTAAAATATGAGCACAACAGTCACGTAATATATAATTGTTTAGTTTCATGGTATAACACGAATTCGAAAGTAATAATTTCGACTATCGTTTGTGAATCTGCCACAGTAATGTTTCATAATTGTACAATTATTTTCGTCATGACCCAGTTGAGTGGCTCAGCACCTGACGCCGTTCAATTTGTCCGCTTGCGTAAGTAAACAAAATGAAAGGCGTATCAACAATACCACTTGTACTTGAAGGTTCCAGAAGATTATAAGCGTAAATGACAATAACCAAAGTTTTAAATTTATTTTAACAATGTATGGCATATAATTGTTTGATATTAAATTATTTCCAAGGATAAAACACAGAATAGTTATTTTTTTACAGGTATATTTTATGGGTAATAGATTTAACGTTATGATCACAATCTTACCTGAGGTTAAGTGACGATGTGGCCCAAGATGGTGGTCACGCTAAACCAAGTGGAGAGACTGGCTCTCAAGTGCAATTTCCAGAACACACCTATAGGTATTTGACGGCATATACTAAGACGGGCATTAGAAAAAGCTGTTATGGTTTTCTTACGATATTTTCCTTCACCGAAAGCTCAAGGTCATTGTAGATAGATACTAACTCGCGTCCTTTGACGCAGAGTTCGTACACATACCCCAGAGCTGTCATCGCTTTAAAACTACCATTGATTTTAATTATGTATATTAAATAATAGTCGGCGTAGTGATACGTTTGTCATAACGATCCTCGTTCCGCAACTCCCTAATTTTTACTTCGAGAATGCTCCTGGTAAAAAATTGAAATTAACACAATTAAAAAATCAGGCACAATCAATTAAAAAATAATCTTAAAATTGGTAAAATTGTTATGGAAATTATGACTTTAATACTTGTATGTATCTTTGGTTTCATGACTAATCAGTCAAATGACTTCGAGACATACCTAGTAATTGATAATATTTGAAAGAAGGTAATGGAATCTCTTTTATTGACAGAATATTTACGACAATGAAGAAAAAAATTAAATACCACCAAAACTTGAAAAAATTCATAGTATCTCTAGACACCTGTTTAGTTAAAGATGATAATCATCATTAACATCCTTGGTCACGTTGAGTGCCTTGAAGCAAAAAGCATTACTGTTGCTGAGAGACGGGTTTTGGTTCCTATAAATTCATGAATCTATAACGTTTACGTGTTTTTGTTTTGATTTTGTGTTGTGATGATCTATATTTGTTATTGTCTATATGTGATTATTGAGTATTTAAACTGTGTTACATTTCCTTGTATATTTCCTTACGATTTCACCAACATATTTGTAATTAAACGTTCTAATATTTAGCTTACAGTGGGTGTTGTGGCGGCTTTTAAAGGCCAACATGCCTACAGTTTGTTTATACTGTATTAATTCATGTTTCGTGTATTGTTCAATTCATTCATCATTTTATTATTAGTTAATTTTCTTCTGGTGGCTTTTTTAAGCTCCTTATACCTAATATAAAATTCCTATTGTTAAAGAAATATCACTTTTTGAAGAATACTTTTTTATGTGGCGATTTGTCATTTGGACTAGAACCGAGAGTAAAATTCACATACAGGTACATGAGAGAGAAGGGTATAACGAATCCATTTGAAATACTCTCATCACGTGTATGATACTGCAAACTCCAATATTTGTATTTATATGTATTTAGATAAAATCATATTATTTATAGTTGCTTATCTTAAGCCTGATTATATAATTTTGCTGATTGCGATTAAATCACGTTGTGTACCTTTCGACTTTAGTGCCTTGGCAATAATGTTGTGTCTTTCTTCTTCTTTTTTTTCTTGGCAACTTAGTCCTTTTTAGAGTCTATTACTGGCATTTTCAAGTGATAACATTTGGCTATTTTGAACAGATGAAATTATCTTCAACAAGATGGCGAATCTTTTGTTGAAGCTCTCTTGGGAATTTTTGTGGCAACTAATACATCATGTTTCGAATGATTATTCATAATTCACTTCACTTATGCTCTTCATTACATCACGTAAAATGTCGCCTATATTACAGAATATAGGGCTAAATAATTAAGTGTATGAATAAAAATAAAAATCATAACATAACAGATCAAGATCCCGCCAAAAACTCCAATGTTGTGTAATTTCTTTTTAAGCCAAATCAGTGTTGGCAGTCCCTTTAAATAAAAAGAAGCAGTGTTGACGGCTTATTAGTGTTGCCAGTAAAATTGCTGGTTTAAGCTCCCTTTTAATGTATTAATATTCTTATCAGTTACCGTTCTAAATGCTTATAAATAATTTTCTTACTTTGGTATGCCATTATCGTCATATGACACTGGTCAAATTGTGAATGAGGACCACTAGTGGCAAATTATATTTTAAAAATTATTGATGTCAAAATTACTGAAAAAAAATCATCTGTAGAGAATTATTTAATATAGAATAATAGTGACCTACTAATATACATATCTTCTTATTAGTTATACAATATGTAAAGAAAACTGGTTTGCCGTTACAACCATTTTTAATAATCGTTTGTTTGATTAGAAACGTATGGATTATGAGAACAAACCCATTTTCACGCGGTTTTTTGGTAGTCTTGGGAATTTAATGTGGTCGAGAGCTAGAATAACTGTTGGCAACACTATAACAAAGTACATAAATATATTTCAACGGTTTTGCAAATTTAAAAGCCAATAACTAGTAAATTTAACCTTTATTAAATAATAACCAGAAATGTATACCTAATTTAGGCATTTACACTAAAATTTACATCTTCGCTTTTCATCATGGATACTAAATATCAAATAAACAATCAAAGAAATCGTAAGTTTGAATTAAAAGCATGACGAAAAAACCATTCATATGTAGAACTTTATTACATTTTTGATTTATAATTTTAGGCTTTTTGAAGCTATCATTAAAAAGAAATCGACAGAAAAATGAAGAACAATTAAGAATCAACCGAAGCTCCGATGTAATAGTTTTAGAAGATTCATTTGATAAATTGAAATCGAATTTTTTGGATACCGTAAGTATTACAACAATATATAGCGCATTATTTTGATATAATTCTTATAAAACCCTAATATATTTAATAGCTGGAGTACTAATGGAGTAAAGTCCACCAATTAAATGGTTTGAATAATAGATATTTTGTTTGTTTTGTAACATTATTTCAATTAAATATAACGCTTTTATAATGAAATATAGAATGATTGAAAATTAAAAACTATGAAATAATTGAGTTGTGTAGTAACAGAGTATGTTAATATATAAATATGTCAATGATCAAGCTACATTAAGGGTTTAAAGTAGAATCATACAATTCGGGCTCTATTCAAAAATTGGGATGCTGATTTTAATGTTCAGACAACTTTTGAAGCAATGATAGCTCAGTAGTTGTGTGTACGGCATTGTGTCAAGGAATGTGAGTTCGAATCTAACCACCTACAATGAGATTAAGCTTTCAGTGAAGGAAAACACCATGAGGAAACCATAGCATGGTGGTAGGACTTTTTCTAATGCCCGCCTGGCTAGCTACCACCCTCAAGTTGAAAATCTGCCACCAAATACCAATAGATGTGGTCCGGCAGCTGCACTTGAGAGCCAGTTCCCCCACAGGTTTAGTGTGTCTACCAACTTGGGCCTTATCGTTGCTTAAGATCAGGTGAGATTATGGCCAAAATGCTAAATCCTTTACTAGATTAAAAAAAAACTGAGTTATATATAAAAATTCATTATAAATTTATAGACTAAACCTCAAACAAATAAACCTCTTTTGGTTTTATAAGTCCCTATGCATGCATCCATTTGTATTTCATTCTGGTCATGTTTTGACTACTGTACATTATGTTATCAAAATTTGTGTAGCATTTTAAACAGACTTTCAAAAAACACATGTGTTTATTTATTTATTATAATATTATTTATTATAATTATAATAGTGTTATAAAATACTAGTTATGTTTATACATTTTCTGAATAATGATAAATCTTTTTCTACCTATAGTATAAAGTAATCAAATTTTAGGCCAAATTTCATATGTCCATCAGCAGGAGTATTTGATAGGAAAAAAAAAACACAATATTTAAACATAATTTTTATTTTTAATGGGAATTTCCATGAATTGTTAGAGTAGATAAGTATTTATTCAATATATTCCTAAGTTGCACCAAATATAAATGAAAGTTGAGTTTTAACTTTACTTTAATATGAACTTTGTTGAAAAATGTTGTAATGTTCTTGAATTAATGGCATGGGCTAAATTGCGTTTAATCTTTAAATATTTTTGATGGATATATTGTATTTTCTAAAAAAAATATTTATTAATTTATTTCCAGCCATCACATAAAATGTCTACCCCAATAGTCATAGATGAAAGTATTGACTCCTCTTTAGATGAGGATTTACCCAAGGTACCAAGTAAAGCGGGCAATGTAAGTATCTACGTTTAATTTTTATTTGTTAATAATTAGTCTTCAATGTGAACATGTTATTAAACCAGTTTCTATGTAATAATTATGATCATTTTGTTTAATTTGTATTAACCATCAATCATACTCCAGGTTTCCCACTTACCATAGCATCACTTTGTTTTTTTTTAATAGGTACTTTTTTGGCTTAGCTTTTGGCCACAATCTCAGCTGATGTTAAATGATCATGTGAACCAATGTAGACATGAATAACCTAATGGAGCAATTTCCCAAACTCATTGTAGGTATTTGATGACAGGTTTTTCGTTTGAGTGCGGTAGCTAGGTGGGATTAGAAAAGCTCTACCAGAATTTTATGGGTTGATTAGATATTTTCCATTACCAAAAGCTCTAACATTTGGTCCCATTGTTCTATCAATGCTTTAAGTTGCTAACTTAGGGTAATCTCATACCATAGTGAGCTATACACCATCTGATTCATAGATGGTGTATATCAAGAGAGTTGTAAGGATTTTTACACATCTGAGTGGGGTTCACTATATTTAATTCTGATACATTTGTTACACTGAATCTCTGTTGATTTGTCATGCCGCAGAAATAACTAGGATTGCTTAATTTTTAAAATTGAGTATAGTGTCATTAAGTCATTACTTTGTCCTATTACTATAATAGTTTAAAAGTTGTAACCAACTATAAAAAGTATAAATAAAATTGGCCCATTAATAGTTACTATAATGAAAATTTATTCATTATGTAAGAAACTCTGAAAAAGAAAACTATGTAAATTAGGTATTAGCTTAGTGGAAGTCTGAGAAACCTGAGTAAGAAAATTATTCAGTTCCCTGCCCCATAAACAAGCCATGGAATATTTCGTTACAAATATGTCTATATTAATATTATAAAGCGGAAAACTTAGTTTGAATATGATAATCTTAGGAACTACCTGTCGTATTTCAAAAATGCTTTTTGAATTTGATAGAGCAATAATTGAGAATGACTTTAGGCCACTTAACATCAAGCTACAGCAAAAGGTAACAAATCTGGATTGATAATAATTACAAAAATATGGAAAAATTATTCAATAATTTTTAGTTCCACCCAAATGCAGTCACGAGCACAGCTAATGATGTTATATGCAAGAAAATTAAAATACCAGATAATTTAGTATATGTATATAAATATATAAGAATAATTTTTTTATCCTGGTGTACTTCAGGTATCCTTCAATAAGTCTATAGAAGAATCACCTTATAAACAATCAATCAAACCTAACATTGGTGGTTGGTCTCCCGCTCAAAACATAATATGTGCGACACCAAGAAATGAAAGTGTCCCATCGACACCGAAAGATGTAGTCAATGAATCACATGAAAACTGCTCGGTAAACAAAATAGAGAGGTCACAGAAGAAAATATTAGACGATATCTATGGACAGATCTGGCAAACAATACCAAAGTTATTCCGGACCAAACAGAATGGCGGTTTTGGCTGTGACACAGTTATCAAAAAACTACAGTTTGATGATAATGACAACGAAATCAACATAAGACATGACTTGGAAAGAAGCAAGAAGTTATATTTAACAGGATCTGATGTTAAGAAGAAATCTGACTTGAATTTCAATACTGAGAAGAAGTCAAAGAAAAAATTGTATACAGAAAAAATACCAAACACTCCAGAGGTTTTGAAGCCGATAAAAAGGGATGTTAATTCGACTACAAAAAAGAGTAGAGTGAAGAAAGTACTATCCGTAACAGAGCTGGTTAACAATATGAAAGATGATGTGGATTTATTGACAAATAAAGTTAAGACGGTATCTGTTGCTAATTCAGATGAAACTGTGAAGAGATTAAGCTTCATGGGATCTTTGGCTGGTTCGATATTTTTTAATATTATCTTTTTTTTGTTTTTTTTTTTTAATGGGATAGGGGGCAAACGAGCAACCCTGTCACCTGATGAGAAGTGATCACCGCCACCCATGGACAATTACAACACCAAATGAATCGCAGGTGCGTTGCAGGCCTTTATAGGAGGGACTGGCTCTCAAGTGCCTTTACCTAATGGTATTTGGCGGTAGATTTTCAACTTGAGGGTGGTAGCTAGCCAATAGAAAACCGCTATACTGTTTTCCTCACCGAAAGCTCAAGCTCATTGTAGGTGGTTGGAATCTAACCCACTCCCTTTGACACGGCGCTCCTACACGCTACTACTGAGCTATCATCGCTTCAAATTTATGTATTATTCAATTTAAAAAAATGTCTTTATGTAATGTCTAAATTATGTATGTAAATTGTCTAAATTCAGTCTATAGAGTCCAAATAGTTTATTTTCTACTAGCTTTCACCCGCGACTTCGTCCGCCGTGAATAGGTTACTTCGGGCTGTATTTTTAATTTTTAGGATACTTTTTTTTTTGGAAATAATAATCACACAAACTGCTTATTTTATTTTATTATTTTTATAAACTAAAGTTTTTGTTTTTCCATCCTTTACTAAAACGTGCTGATACTCGTGACCACGTCACATGGAAAAAAATGTTTTTTTTTTTTCTAATTTAGCGATACCGATGCTTTGCTACATCCCTGCTTACCCCCATAGCCCTACTACCATGAATACTTTGAAAATATCTTGGATTTATATATGTTTTTTTATTTATATTTATTAAAAATGTGTTGTCCAGACAATGTACCCTCATGGAAGTGTCATCCAGAAGCTCTACAGTACAGAGACAACTTCAAAAACCTCCGAGAGCAGTTGACAAGGCGCCTTTATACCGAATTCAATAGAAAAGTGTTCAAAAACGGACTAGATGCTGACATGCCCATTGTTTGGGACCCGAAGTTAAGGAGCACAGCTGGGTAATTTAAAAAATGTATTTATTAACTCCCTTTCTTGTATGTCTGTCCGGGTGGAATTCTATCATAATTTTTAAACTAACTTCCCAATGAGCTACATACTTGAAATTTGGACCATAAATCAGAAGTGGGACGACAATGCAGGAAACTGTGAAAAAATTAATTTGTTTATTTTTTCGATATAAATTTTATAATCGTTTTATAACTAACTTCTTGATCAGCTATATGCTTGAATATGGCTCAACTCTAACTATCAAATGAATAGGATATATCAAAATGTCATCCCTTTAATGAAATCACCAGCCTTAAAAAGCAGAAAATAATAAAAAAAACTTTTATTATATTTTGTTATCTTAAAAAGATATTTTAACATATACTTTATAGGATTAGCCTTATGACCTCATCCTCACCTGATGTTAAGTGACGATGTGATCTAAGATATTACATATTCTAAACATACCAATAGGTGTGTTCCGGCAGTTGCACTTGAGAGCCAGCTCCTCCATAGGCTTAGCATGTCTGCCAACTTAGGCAGTGTCATCACTTAGGTTCAAGTGACTTTATGACCATAACGCTAAATATTAACTATAACAAAAAAAAAATGTAGTGGCTGGCTCTAAAATGCAACTGCAGTAACACACCTATAGGTATTTGGCGGCAGATTTTCAACTTGAGGGTGGTAGCTAGCCAGACGGGCATTAGGAAAATCCTTACCACCGTGTTTTCTCACGATGTGTTTCGTCACCGAAAGCTGAAGCTCATAGCAGGGATTCAAATTCACGTCTATTGACGTAGCGTACTTACACACTACCAACTGAGCTATCATCGCTTCATTAATTATGATTAATCAATAATCACTCAATAATAGATGGAACGGACACTGTCTCAACTGACATAAGTTTGAGTCTGGGGACGAGAAAAATAACCAGGTTTTTGGGTAATTTCTAATGCTCTCTGGACTAGCTACCAGACATAAGTTGAAAGTTTGAAGTTAAATAACTTTGTAAACGTGTTCCGGCACTTCTACTTGTGAGCCAGTCCCTCCACCAGGCTTAGTGTGTCCACCATCTAGAGTGTTATTGTCACATAAAAACAGATGAGAGTGTAAAATGTAGAATTTCCTAATACACTTGTATTGGAACTGTTCTTATGCAAATGTTTTTGGATTTTAACGTTCGATTTTAATGGGCAATCGTTTACGAGTGTTGTGTAATGAATTATTAATTTGTAAAACTATGTTGTATGTATGTATTAAATGTATAGTATAATATAGTATCATAATCTTATTTATTTAATCTCTTTTCGTTTCCCCGTCTCACTGGAACGTTTCGTTTGTCGAAATAATATTGTAAAATCAATTCCATAAGCGAGAGCGTTAAAATACTGTAAGATCACGAAAATAAAATTGAATATTTTATCTCGAAATTCAAATACAAAACTCACAAACGGCTCGAACGATATTTACTTAATTTTATAGACACACTTATGTTATTCTTCAATTCATTGTCAACAATTTATATGTTTTTTTTTTTAATATATTATGAAATGACCTGTGAAACTTTATAAATTACGACACGTAAATAGTTGCTGTGTAACAAACATTGGATCTCGCTACTTATCTTAATACAATATAATAATTAATACATATTAATATATAATTTATAATATATATAATTAATTAATGTATTAATATATGTTATATATAATGTATATTTTCTTTATAATATAATATCTATTTTATCGATATATTCTCATACAAGCACTTCTCAAGTAAGAGAGTACACTGCACAGAGTACAACTTTTGCACTGTTGCACTGCAACAGAGTACAGTAACAAGCTCTCTAAGGATGTAGTGTCAACACAAAATGTGAACATCTTTAAAAACGGACTGTATATGTACATAAAAAAAGTCAACAAAGACTACTTAGTATGGATTCATTGGCAGGCACATATCTGCAATACCAGTAGCATCGACTACCAGCTTGATACGAATAACAATAATAATTTGTTGTATCTATCGATATCGATTATTACCAACAGTACGACTACGAATCGTCTTATAAAGACCGCGAAGGGGGATCGTATACGGGCGTCCAGTATAAAGTTGAGTACTAAGGTACTGGACGCGGCCGCGCGCGTGCGAGACACGCTCGTGCACGAGATGTGCCACGCGGCCACTTGGATCATCGACGGGGAACTTAGGGCCAAGCACGGACCCCTCTGGAAGGCCTGGTGAGTAGCTTTTAACCCATTCTATGGAGGAAACAAACTACAGTAGAACCTCGTTATGTCGAACCTCTATAAGTCGAAACGCGTTAAGTCGAACATCGTTAAGTCGAACCTCGTTAAGTCGAACTACGATAAGTCGAACCTCGTTAAGTTGAACATCGATAAGTCGAATACCGGTAAGGCGAACCTCGATAAGTCGAACCTCAATAAGTCGAACATCGTTAAGTCAAACCTCGTTAAGTCGAACTACGATAAGTCGAACCTCGATAAGTCGAACCACGTTAAGTCGAAACGCGTTAAGTCGAACATCGTTAAGTCAAACCTCGTTAAGTCGAACTACGATAAGTCGAACCTCTATAAGTCGAAACGCGTTAAGTCGAACCTCGTTAAGTCGAACTACGATAAGTCGAACCTCGATAAGTCGAACCTCGTTAAGTTGAACATCGATAAGTCGAATATCGGTACGGCGAACCTCGATAAGTCGAACCTCAATAAGTCGATCTTCGTTAAATCGTTAATCTAAATCTCCTAAAGATGTTTTGTTCCCTTCTCTTTAAACAACAAAACCTCCATTCTCTGTAAGTCGAAAACTCTACAACTCGGAAGTTTTTGACGTCTCCCTTGATGTTCGACTTATAGAAGTTCTACTGTATATAAAGCTGTTGTATAGGAAAAAAAACGAATTACAGGTGTTATTTGAAAGAAAAAAAATCGTTTAATCTCAACAAGTCAGCGAAACCACATTCAAATTGATCATAGAAATAAATGATATGTGGATAAAAAAGAAATCTTTCAATAAAAAAAAGTTTAAAGCAGTCATGAGGTCTGCCGACAGAAGTGAAAACTGAAAACTATAAACAAACGGTTGTTATTTTTGGTTATCTAAATTAATTGTTCGATCTTAAATTAAAACTTGTAAATCAAAACTGTTTAAAGCGCAATCATTTATACTAATAGGAACAGATATAGTGTTATCGTTCACACGTCACGATGACGACTTACATGGATTTATTCCTTATCCAAACTTTCCTATAGAAGTTATTACTCCAAAAAACATAAAATATATATGTATTTTTAAAGATATAATTATTTTAGATCTATTAGAGGTATAAAGAGCAGATAAAGTTTCCTTGGAGATTGCTGTCTACTGTCTATTATTGTGACTTGTGAAATAGCCCGTTGCCGACTTTAAATCCTTCCAAGTTCTTCAGAGAACTTTAAAAACTCTATCATGAGGTAGAAACACAGCATATTATGTAAAATGTTTCACCAGTTCCAGCTGCCCAAATTATAGAGAAATCTTCAAAGATTTATTTGTTTCCCAGTGGATTAACGTTTTTCTGACACACAAGACTGCGTGTAAGTTTATAAAATAAAATGTATTAATTGTAGTATTTTGGATTTCAAGGGCGACACGTGCATTGGAAGTCTATCCAGAGTTAAGAGAAATATCACGATGCCACAGCATGGCGATACATTTTAAATACACATACAAATGCAGCAAATGTGGATACAGGTGAGGGTTATTATAATACATATAACGTAGCATGCGTCTTCGGAACTAAGATTTTTACGTTTGGCTTAGTACGTCCACCGTCTTCGGCCACATCGTCTAAATCAGATGAGTTTGTGACCATAACAATAAAACCCTACAAAGTATCAAAAATGATACTGACTCCCTTTCTTCCCCTCACAGAAATACAATATCAACAAATATTATTTCGTTAGAGATCTTGTTGTTAATCTAATCTGTCATTTGTTAGTTTCCATTTAAATTCATAAACTTAATATGACTCTATTTAATATTATATTGTATGAAAGTGAACTAGATTTTAATTAATTACTGTAAACATATTGCGATTTGGCATAAAAGCGCCATGATTAATTTTAACAGCAAAATGCTGCTAACTTTTTAGAACGCTGTTTACGAGTTTAGCAGAATTAATTAAATGTTCCGTAGGAGTAAAATAAACAAAGTTACGTGTACATAGTTTGATATTCCCACTTGGAAATGATACCATCAAATTACATATTTTTTAGTTTCCATCGTCATTCGAAATCGGTGGATATAACGAAGAAATGTTGCGGCTGTTGTCGTGGTAAATTTGAAATTCTAATAAATAAAAAGAACAAAGATGGCGTCGTGTTCTCGACGCCGGTTCGCAAAGGGAATACGAACGAATTCGCGTTGTACGTGAAGGAAAACTACGGAACGGCGAAGGAAGGCAGAAGTCACGCTCAGGTCATGAAGATATTAGGCGAACAGTTCTCGGCTAAGAAGAAACAAAATATAGAATTTTCATTATAACTATAGTTGAATTGTTATATAAAACTATAGACAAATCGTTAAACATTATTTGGGTAAACATTTTATAACCAAAATATCTCTTTGTTATATATTTATTTGTATAAAATTACCGTGTTTGTAACTAAGTTACAAATGTAAATGTAAAATGACGAATTTTGTCCAATATTTGAGAATTTACCAAGAAGACTGTTTTAGAATAATTTTATACGTACATATGTTTAATAAGACATTTAATTTGTATATTTCATACATTTTGTAAGGTTGTATGTGTATTTTTTTCGTGTAGTTATTTAAATATTTTTATGTAATTTATTTAATTGTTTGTAATATGAGAGTTATTGTTATAAATAAATAGGTTATATGTATACCGGAATATAAAGATTAAAGTTAATTATAATAATAAAAATAAAGGTAACTAATATTAATAAAAATGTTTAAATGTATTAGAGTTCAAGTTTTAAATAATATAAAGGTAAGTATTTAATAAGTAATCTGTTATTAAATATTAAATATCATGTTGAATACGCCTATGAAATATTGATTAAATTGTGATTTAATTGATCATAATTATCTTAGGTTTTTATAGCCAGCTATTAATAAAACGACATTACTATAACTAAATTCTAATTATGGACAAATTCTTAAATCATACTTATACAAGATTTTTTTGTGAAGTTAAATGTTTAAAGTAACTCGATTGTTGGAATTGGACAATTTAGAAAGAATTTCAAGGACGTGTCACGTTCAATCAACTTTAGTTACATGAATGGGACGAAAAATATAGCGTATTTTTTTGGGAGATCTCTCTCGTACTCTTCTTTTTTAATATGCTAGTGACAAAAATTATGGGATGTAAAAAAAAACTAAATTTTCGGATGATATTTAACTAGTTGTAACTCTGAGGAAAATTGTCGTACAGCAAAAAAAAAGGAAATTGTAGCTCTAAGTATCCAGTTTTTAGATTTGTCCATTATCTCTTTTTATTATTTTAGATTGTGTAATAATCTTAAGCAAAACTATAGATTTTTTTTTTTCAAAATTTTTGCTCGTCTTATAATTTCAATGGATTAAAAAAATATATATTTAATAGAAAACTCCTTTTGGAAATTTTAAAAAACTTGTCATCATCCAAAAATTTAGAGTTTTCATATATTCCTTAATTTTTATGACTAATGTATATATAAAATCGAAAGGCAAGAATAGGCGAAATTAATATGACGGAAGGATCGTCACGAAATTTTGTGTGATTTACACTCGAATTGGCTGAGATATACTAAGTGGGAGCGGCAAAGTTGATATCGCGTTCTCGCTTGCACTTATATATTATAGAAATATGTAGTGATGTTCCTTATTATTATCGACAGTCTGTAACATTTTATTTAAAAAATGTATGAATTTTATGACTTTTTGTTGTATGAGTTGCTTGCATTAAATTAGCTCGTTTGATGCATTTTGATGACTTTATAATAAATATATAGTTTATGTATATAAATTGGTTGGTTCATTGAGAACATTATGCTGACAATTGCTTTCTGTTAATGTGATAAAGTATTCTACTAAAAATTATGACTACTGTACATATTTTGTATTTATTTATAATTAAAGGTATGTTTTTTACTATGACATATTTTAATTCTAACCTCTAAAATAAACAATGTTTTCAACGTTTTTAAAATTTCATCATCGACTTATGTAAAATAGGGGGTAATATTTTTACTAAGATATTTGAATAGGTGCTTGAATTTTAAAACAAATGATTACATGATTTCTTATTTATTTCATTTTAAAGTCTTCCCTTAAATATACATATTTTCAATTATCTGTAAAAGTGAGATTATTCTGTGATATTCTTATTAAATTATTAAGTAGTTATTTGCAATAATCAATTTTACAATACTTACATATTCGACCATTTCGAAACGAAAGAAATATGTTTTATTAAAAACAAATCCTTCATATCTTATTACGTCCCTGGATATTTGAAAATTATTTAATGATTATCGTTACGTACTTTATTCCTTTAACCTAGTAAACTTGATACCAGTGACTGTAAGTTCAAGACAATAACCTTAATATTCGAAGTTAACAACTTAATTAAAACGCGTTGATATACAAACATACCGATAAATCAATTCGAGTTCTGATTTTTTTGAGTACCTACATAACCCTAAAATTGTACTGATTTTTGGATATTTATCTTTATCTATAAAAAAGTGTCACGTTCATTGTCTGCGAAGAGACAGTTCTTCCACAGATTTAGCGTGTCCACCAAATTGGGCAGTATTGTCACTTAATATCAGGAGAGATTATGGCCATAACGCTAAACCTTAACTATAAAAAAACCTCTTAAACTACACTGAACCGATTCAATCAAATTTTATACCCTGTGTGCAATTTCATCCAACTTGAGAGATAGGATATTTTTATCTCGATAAGTGATCATAACGTCACATATGTAGCTGTAATCGACGTGGTTGACTACTAGTCCAGTCATTATAGTAAGTTCACCTCGGAATTCGAGATACCCAGCTGTAAGTCTGTAAATACTTGTATATTGACACCCTTAAAGTTGTCTCAAAATCTACATATGGTAGGGTGTACGCAACTATGAAATTTGAATGTCAAAGGTCACAAAAATCTGTTTTTTGTGCTTTTTTGTAAATATCTCATTTCCTATGGGTTTTTTGCTATTTGTATTTACTATCAATATTGTAGAATACAAAATTCTCTACAAATTTTGCTTACAAAATTTTTTTTACGGTGAACCGTTTTCAAGATAGAGGGCGGAGAGCGCGCGGTTACAGGATCACTTCAGGTCAACCGGTGCCTGGGTGGTTCTCCTCAAAATGTTATTTTTCGCAAAAAAAATGAGTATTTCATAAACCTTGATAAATATATGAAATTTTGAATGGAGTTAATTGGTTTGTTGATTTAGAATACTTTAATCTAATTGGCACTCAAATCAAAGCCTTAGTTTTTATGAAAAATTAAATTATTAAAAATAAGCTGTTACCGTCAATGACAATTTGTGACCACAATGACATTTATGAAGAGGAAAATGACGCCATGGTACAAATAATGACAATTTCAGATATTTCTACATTAAATAAGACAAAGAACATGACAATTATATTTATTAAACTTAAAAAGTAAAAGCTATTCTTGCTACATCAGAAACGAAAATTCAGTCTTATTATATAAACTTAAATTGACTTCTCAATTTTTCGAATACCAATTATCAAAACAAATAAAATGTTGTTATTATGGAAACATCTTCGACAAATTAACACCATCGTAGAAAGCCAAATATTTGGAATAGAGTTATTTAAGAAACGTAATTGTAATGTCACAACCGAATAAAAACTTAAAACGGAGGATTGTAGTTTTGATCAAGTTTTATCCGGTTTTAATAACATCTTATCGTAAAGTTTTAATTGTATCTACCTCTACGCATAATACACTTTACGAGTTATTCATTTTAACTACTTATAAACTAATATCACTGGCAATCACAATCAAATCAAGAAAAATCTAACAACATTTATTAAAATGAATATAAAATATTTAAGTATGTAGACGTAAATTAAATGAAAAGACAAGTTTTAATTTTCTTTGTTGTTATGTTATAATCATTATATATAATAGAATCAATATAAATCACAATTAAATACTTTGAACAATATTATTTAACGAAACTGAACATTAAACATAATGATGAAATAAATATTTATTTAATCTATAATTATTTTAAACTAACTACAAAATAAATCAGAAGAATATAATAGATACCTATTCATGCTACACAGTTTTTGTTATTATTATTTATGTAATCAATTCGTAAAATTGATTGAAAGATCCAACGTCTTGACCATACATGACCATACGATCTGCAGTTCTCTTCAGAGTTGCACCAACACCGTCAGGAGCACCTTTTCCATGACCTGCTTCTGAATAATTCCAAGTTATGCTGTGCAACTGAGGAAAGTCATTTGATATTTGAGTTATAAGGTAAAACATGTACTTGTTTCTGTACTGGGAGCTTGGTGAGTCTGATAAAAAATGTATCGAATCTATAAATGGGTTTAATTTTATTACTTCCTCTAATAAAGGTGTTAAATGGCCCCACACAGCTGGCGCATCGTGGCGTAAACAGTCACTCATTGTACACATGGAAGTTACTCCAACTTGCCCACTGGAAAAATTGTGTGTGTAGATGACTGCAGTGTGCAAGGAAACCTGCTGTCTACTAACCACCAAAGTGTAACGATTGAACTTCTTCGCCGAATTTCAAGGCATAATTTTCAGAAAAGTCGACATGTACTAGAGCTTCTTGAATATTCAAATTTTCTTTAAGATGTTTGATACTTTTGTACTGTTTAGTAATTTTGTAGTTGTGATCTAAAAATTTTGCTAAATTTGTTTTGAATTTATTTAGTGCTTCTGTTGCTGTAAGGGTATTTTTGGTCTTCTCTGTGATGGTTTGTTTCTTTATCTTTCCACTTGCAAGCGTTACATCTTTTGTTACTTTTTTCCATTCGTAAAAAGTGCAATCACTCCCCAAAAGTTCTTCATGTTCAATGTCGTTTGATTTGCAGAGGTCACAGTTTCTTTGCAAACAATCAACACTTCTTTTATCACAACACACTTTGGAGAGCACTTCCTCGAAATTCTTTTCTGTTATTATAGACGCTTTATTTAGACCTTTAATCAGTAACTCCATATTCAGATGAACTGGGCATAAACAAGTATCTCTGTCGATTTTTTTTCGAAAAACTACCCAGAATGGCCGAAGTTTGCAAAAAAAGGAGTAGCTAATTTGGAGGTTTGTTTGCATTCGGAATTTTTTGTATAAATCTTGTAGCGGTGAAGACAAATATCTTTTTTGCATCCGGACTTGATTTTTTCTAATAATTTTTTTTTTTCCAGCACTCACGGTGCTATTCGCATAATCCAAGAAAAAGTCTCTTACGCGTTCAGTCAAAGGTGCTTTACGTTCTTTGGTATTGGATTTTGAGAGCAAGCTGTTTTGGTAAGATTCATCTAGTGCTGCCGTAACGGAAGCATCATTTTGCATCTCGTGATGACTACTCCGTGAATACTCGTAGTCACGGAGTTTCTTTTTTAGTCGTTGAATTTGTCTACAATGAGCTTTTTGTTTCTTGCATAAGGTTGCTATGATTCTAAGCAATTTTTTTCTTTTCTTAAGTTCCGTATATCGGACTTTTCTCAAAGCCGCATTCAGATCTTGTTGTAAGGGATCCTCTTTTTCTCTTGGAAAAATTTCGTCTTGCTTACTGGGGCCGGCTATTACTTGAACTGCTTCGAAATTTGGGACCTTTTCTTGCTTTTTTTTTGTCTGTACCTTTTCGAATTTTCTGTCTATCCTTTTCTTTGCTCCCGCTGACTTCGAGGAGTTTGTTCTGAAATATTTTTAACTTTCTTTTCTTCTTTATCTTTAAGATATTTCGCTCTCCTTTTTTCTTTTGCTATAGCGAGTAATTCCGGATCATTTTTAATCTCTGCATATCGTCTTCTTTTGCATAATCTTTGTTTAGCTAATCGCTCTTCTTTGGTTTTTATTTTGGGAGGCATTTATGTTACTTAATCCTAATTTGTATCTGTAACAATATATGCAATATTTTTATCAATAAATTTGGCTACGGTTTGGATGTCAAACGATTTGGGGTAAAGTGTGTCAGAGAATTTATACATTCGCTCGAATAACAGAACCTTTCTTCGACAGTCAGGTATATTGGTATAATATAAGTATATTGTGGTCTTGTTTTATCTTAAATACACGCCCTGATAGGATTGAAGGAGAATGGGATCTCTTTCTTTCCATCTTTTAAATTCTATGGGTATTCTGTAAGCAAATGAATAGTAATTAATTGTTATCTACCGAAAGTTGCCTATACAACTCATTAATTTTGGTCAGCTCATCCCATCTCCACTTCAATCGAAACGTACAAAATCATTGTTCTCAATAACGATCATTGTTGTCCTAACATATAATCATTGTTTCCAACATGTGTCATTGTCTCCCACATCGTTATTTCTGACAATGACGTTGCCAATAATGATACATTTAGAAAAAACATGTCGGGACATGTTCAAAAACGAATACTAAGAAAATGTGCTGCACTCGTATGAATAAATACACAAATGTTAACTTCAGTATTAAATTGTGACCGCAGAATCATCCACGACTTGAAATTTATAGTTCAAAATACAAATGACGATTAAAGTGACAAAACTAAGAGAATCCAATACAACACTCACCTGCTAAAAATCCAACACGTGTTTCCCGTCTGACGGCTGCCGGTCGAATGCAAGCGGCGGGGGCAGTTATTTCTACGTCACACAACGTGGCAACAAAACTTTCCACTAAACAGATAAATAAAAAGATCGTGAGCGACTAATGACGTAAATTTAATGTACATTTTTGGCTGAATTTTTATTTTTTTCTAGTTGTATTTTCTAAATGTTTAATTAACACAAAGATGCAGTACATCAAAATTAGGCCCGAGTTAGTAAATGATTTCACTTTAAATGAATAACAAATTTTTTTTAAGAGTAAATAATTGACAACTACCGAAAACGACATGCAAAATAATGGAGTTTTGATTGGTTTTATGTTTAAATTTTATTTTCTTATTACTTTAGCCTAATATCGGCTAAGATTGCTTTTAAAGTAGTCACCTAGGTATGTTTAGAAAAAATCTTTCTCCAGAAATGCATTACTGTTGATAAGTTATCGTTTGTGACATGAAATTTTGGGCTTGAGGAGAACCACCCGCCTCCGGTCAAAAACGCGCTACATATAGTTGATGCACTATCGATAAATCAATGATTATAAATATTTGTCAATTCTTATTAATTATTATATTATATTTTATCATTTTTTTCCTAACCTATCCACTTTTTATTCACTATTAATTTATTTAACAACACTTACCTGCCCATGTATTTGCAGTATTGTTAATGAAAATATAGGAATTATATTTGAATTTCAACCTAATTAATATTAATAACTTCTTACTTGATGAAAAAAAAAAAACAAATAAATTATGAAGTAATCTTTTTATTAAACAATATCATTCAATACATTTATTGTTATTAAATGTAAAAAAAATGAAATAAAGGGTACAAAAACTACAATTTATAATTTTAATCATCTTCCTCTTCATCGTCGTTTTCCGGCTGCTGATAAATTTCAAACTGGTCTTCGTTATCGTCTTCAACGACGTTTGTCTCAAGTTCTTCCCTGATTTCGAGGTCAAAGGTTCCATCTTCGTTAATGTCGTTCTGATATGGTAGAGCATTGGGACAAGCTTGCCCATTGCATTGGCCACAAGCTTAAGAGCATTGCAAGCCCGCATTCCTGCATCCGCATCGCGAACCACAACCACTCTTGCAGTTGCAGAAAATTGTATTTAGCAAATCTTCTGGAGCAGTTGGTTAAATTGTCATGATAGGCTCCAGAAAATCGTTTCGCATTGCCCAACCCCATACCTGGGGTTCCAAATCATGCCCTAACCAAGTTTGAACTTGATAATATACACTTTGAAATGTTGATGAGCAGCTGCACTTGTTGGTGGAATATTTGAAAGTTGCACAGGTTTATTAAGTTTTGTAGACTTGACGTAATGCATATAACGAAGATTGATTTGATGATTTCAGTTTTCTCTTAATTATTTTTTAATTTTAGGAAACGGTTATCAGTATTATTGAATAGATATAGATTTAATTCATAAAGAAAATGATAAAATATTATATAATAGTTAATAAGAATCGACAAATATTTATAATCATTGATTTATCGATAGTTCATCAACTATATGTAGCGCGTTTTCGACCGGAGGCACCGGTTGACCTGAAGTGATCCTGTGACCGCGCGCTCTCCGCCCTCTATCTCGAAAACGGTTCACCGTATAAAAATTTTTTTAAGCAAAATTTGTAGAGAATTTTGTATTCTACAATATTGATAGTAAATACAACTATCAAAAAACCCATATGAAATTAGATATTTACAAAAAAGCACAAAAAAACCGATTTTTGTGACCTTTGACCTTGAAATTTCATAGTTGCGTACACCCTACCATATGTAGGTTTTGAGACAACTTTTAGGGTGTCAATATACAAGTATTTACAGTATTACAGCTGGGTATCTCGAATTCCGAGATTCTTACCTAATTTAAGCTTAAATGACTGGACTATACTGACTATACTATCTGGAAAAGGCAGAACAAAAATTTTATACCCTGTGTGCAATTTGATGCAACTTGAGAGATAGGATATTTTTATCTCGATAAGTGATCATAACGTCACATGTGTAGCTGTAATCGACGTGATTGACTACAAGAAAAGGCAGAACAATGTCTGCCAGACCAGCTAATATTTTATATATTTTACTGAACAAATGAAGCTTTTACTTCTTTTGCTACTTGCTAAGTTGAACCTCGCTTTAAGTAACACACAAAAACATCAAATTATAAATGAAACAACAATATCTGTAATACCATTTTATTATTTTATACATAGTAAATGATAAATGTGTTTTTGTTAAATGATCAAAATTACAATTTGTCATTCAACAAAAACCTATACAGTCTTGGAAATATATATATATATATTTATAAAAAAAAAATACAAATATAATTTACAACGAAACGTCAACTTCTCGACCTTACACGATACTTCACTAGTATCTCTGATACGATTATTTACATTTTTTAAATCTGACATGTGTATGGGTGTACACGCACCCGCATATAGGTATGTGTACGATACACACAATTAAACGCTAAACAATTTATTTACATAGGAATATTTTTATAAATAAAATCGTAACGCCCGACACAATAGTTGCAGGTAAATATAATTTTTCTTAATCGTCTCGTATTATTTTTACAATTATTTCTAACTAGTATTTTACTTTCAATTTAAATGTCAACATTTATATCGCTCTATATAAATGTATACTATAAGGTATTTATACACCATAAATATGATTTTAACAAAATTAATTAACTAACTATGGCAGGATGATTATTACTATTAATTTATTTTTAATTAGTGCGGTCAAAAACAAAACATTTAAACGTTTAGCAAGACAGTAAAAATTAATTTTACTAATCGTTTACAAATCTGGCTTAAATTATTTTCTATGAATATTCCATAAAATATTCATAAATAATATTTAATTTGATGTGATGTTTCTTTAAAATAGTTAATAGGTTTAGCGTTATGGCCACAAACTCACCACATGTTAAGTGACGACGTGGCCCAAGATGGTGGACACGCTAAGCCTAGTAGAAGGACTGGCTCTAAAGTGCAACTGCCGGGAAACACTTATAGGTATTTGGCGACAGGCTTTCAACTTGAGGGTGGTAGCTAGCCAGGCAGGCATTAGAAAAAGCCCTACCGCCATACAAAAGTTTACTGTTTCTAGGTGAGATAAATTATGTGAATAATATGAGATGAATGATTAGAAATACACATATTAGGTGACTGCAAAAAATCTGGACAATTTTAATAAGAAAACAACTATTTGAATGTTGAAAATAATAAAAATATTCTGTCCACATAACGTTGACACAAGTGCATGTAATGTTAATATTTAATTTTAAAAAAAAGTACAACATTTTGTTTTCAGTATAACATTAAATACTCCAGGCAAAGCAATGGTTATAAAACCTGGAGTTTAGTTAAAATATATTCGACAAACACTAGTATAGTATCATTTATATAAACATTTAATGTGTAATAATTATATTTTGATTTGACATGTATTTTAAATGGACGTGTTATTTTAATAAGAAAGCAAATTGTAAGAGACGGAGACATGTATACAGCCAAAGCTTATTTGTTTCACACGTTTCATATGTAATAATAAATGAATACAAATATATTTACATACATTATAATGTAAATATAATTAAACTGTGTGGACATTGGCAAATATACTTGCAAAGGTCATCATTTAAAAATAAATAATATTTATTTCAAGTCGTAGTCAAGTGTAGTCAAAAATACAAAATAATCAATGTTAAAAATTAACCGATATAATTATAAAATTGACTTAACAAAAGGTTATAATAATATGTTTTAAATCGTGATAGATAAAACTGGACCAAATATAGAGTTGTGTTCTAAGCCTTCTTTAATCTGTGAGAAAGTTAAAAACTTTTGACCATTAACAAAAATTTAAGACTTCTAAATTATTCCATGCTTTTTACCGCCAGTCAGTGTTGCCAATTGAAATGAGTAAAATTAAGGAATACCGAAAAAGCTATATACAGAAGTTGTCAACTGTTAGTGTTGCCAATTCAAATTGTTAAACGCACGCAAATTCTGTAAAGTATCTTTGCTGAATGCCGACTTTCGAATCTGTGGATATAGAATCAATAAACGGCTAGTCTACCACAGACTTGTACGTAGAATTTAGGCGGTATACAGTGTAGTGTGTACATCAATTTAGTGGTATACTAATGCGTTAAAATTGGGATACCAGAATATTATTAATGTTATGTTATTTTGCATGTTAATCTGTGAAAATTACTAACAAAAAATCACGATTATAAATAATGACTAAGGTTTTGTAATATCGTCAAGATATTTCCAAAAATGTTTCAACTGTTACGAAATTAAACAAGCGAGTGTGTTTTTTTTATGTAGTGATAGATTCAGAGATACACAACATTTTTATAAAATTGTTCAATTTCTAACTAACCTACACGCTAAACGAATACGACTTTATACATTTTGTTGTGAAAAAAAACATATATTTAGAAGCGAATTTTTTCACTCAAATTATTAAAAACGAAACATATATTAAAAATAGCTATGTACAGAAGGCCGTCATAAGGGTAATCTTAATCTGAGACATTTACAATTTTACATATTTTATTATCTATTGTTTAATAATACCTTAAACAAACGTCATATTATCAGCTTCGAATATTAATTACGTAATTTTGATGTCACTGAAAAAATTGTCTCATTTCTACGACAAGATTTTATCTAGACCTTATTTATCTCACGTATGGTGTCAGGATGTGTTTTGACGCAATGATTAAGTTTCATATCTATATTGTGTTTTCTTCAAGCCCTATTATTGCATCATTAATTTTGAGTGGTTTTTGCATTTTTTTCCCAAACATTTTGGGATCAACATTTCCCCTTCCTTCCCACAAGCTCAACCAACAGTCATCACAATCATCTCACCATACTTAAAGGTCTTTATGGAAAGTCTGACGTAATACAAAACCTCTCGGCATCAGACAAATGCATGTCTTTAATCGGTAAATGAGCACGTAATTAAAAACCCAACCGTTCGAATAGTTATTGATCGCATATATCTGTCTCGTCTATCAGAAACTAAGGTCTTCTGCCGCACGCGACAGATTTATAGTAAATCAGGTTTGCGACGGCCCGTCCTCGAGGGGTCTGAACCTGACGAAGCCGTCTTGCGCCACCAGCATGCTGTTACCGTCCGCTTCGTTCGGTATCACATCCTGGGGCTGGGAGTAGGAAGCCTCGAAGTTTATAGTCCTCGGCGCCGGTTGAGGCGTACCGAGTCCACAAGGATAGTTCTTCTCGTTAGGATCTTCGGAGAACCCGTACAGATCCGTCGATTTCGGCCTATCCGGGAACGCGTTTCCCTTCCCCCGTTTCTGACTGCCACTCGAATTGACCATTGACGTGGACGGCGAGTGCCGTCGCTGCGAATTCCTCGCCTGACAGTCGTTAGTGTAACTCCTGTTCGGGTTCAAGGTCTGTATCCCTGACGCGTGGTACGAGGCGTTCTCGGTATTGTAATTCCCGTACTCATCGGGCATGTGCGGCTGGTGGTAATGGTGGCCTATAGTCGAATCGTAACCCATGGTCATGCAGTTCTGAACGTTTTTGTTCTTAACTCTGTGCTTCTTCCGAGGATTACTGTTGGTCCTGGACGAGACCCTATCGTATGACATGTGTTTGAAATTGTGCGACGAACGGTTCGAGCCGCCGTTGTAATTCTGATTCTTTATGTCGCGTATGAAGTCGCTGTTGCTGCCGTATTGGATCACGTTGTATTCGTGGTCCAGGGGGTCGTCACCCTGCAAACTTTGGATGGCCGGATCACAATTGGAATAGTGATCGTCCGAAACGGACTCTATGCCGTTGTAACCGGCCATGTTTGGGTGGTGTTTGATCAAATGGTTGGTGACGCCTTGGCTCGAGGTAGCGTTGCTCGATTCCGTCGAGCTGCTATGTCCGGCGTTCGCGATCGAACTGTGACCGGAGTAGTTTTCGGTACCCGAGTTATTATCACAGGGACCGGTTAACGTGTTCAACTGGAACCTCTGATGGTCTACGGCTGGACCGCAATACTGCTCCGGCATGTTAGGATGGTGCCCTGAACCTTCGTAGATAGGTTTCCCGGTTCTTAGAGTGTACGTATGTAGATTAGTATTGGTGTTGCATATAGCCGGATAATCGGCTTCGAATTGTTCATTACTCGAACCCGCCCCGCAAGTAAAGAGGCCGAGTCCAGATATCTTATGACCATCGGCTTTTTCATGCTGTAAAGCAACTATCCCGACCTTCAGACTTATCACCCAAGACACCAAAGCGACTATACTAATCTCGATTAATCTCAGTGAGAATTGGTATCCCCATTGCAACCAATTAAACTTGGTCATGTTAACTTGATTTATTCCGAATATACCGTATATTTGCAAAGTGGCTATCAGAACGAAGAGCAAAGCTGTAGCCAGATTTATGTGTATCGCTTGATACAAATTCTGGAAACCATTGATATATGTGTGACTTTTCTTCTGCAGGACAGTTTTCAACGTCTTGTAGACGTATAAATAGCAGAGGCCCAAAATGAGGCAGGCTATGATGAATATTACTTGGCAAGTTAAACCCAATACCCTCTTTTCGGTTCCTTGACTTTTGTATAGGGTATTACTTTCAAGGATATGTAATAAAATACATGAGGACAAGTGAACACCGCCGCCGATGATAATCGTTCTCGGACGTAGGAGGAACGCACAACACGTATTCTTAAAATTAATACTGTTTGTCAAAAGAAACAGGATGGTGCAAGCGAAGGCTACGCTCAAGAATATCTCAGGAACGTGCAAGAGAATCTCACTGATGAAGACCGGCAGTGAATTATTAATGTTATAAGGATCATAGCACATGTAGAATATCCTCATGAGACACACGAAAACTAAAATTAAATGCAATATGATAAAGTAATATTGCGTGAACAAGTGTGTGAACTTATTGTAGCAAATTATTTTAAATATCGAATAAACGGCTAATATTGTGAACATGACTGTCGCAAAATATATGTGAACGTTCCAGGCGAAGGGCCAAGTGGCTCCCGGTCTTTGCATTGGACCGTTATCGCCTTTGGAGTCTTGTTTTAAAATCTTCTTATCCGAGTTAACGTTAGCTAGATTGTGGTATATCTCTGTAGCCATTTCAGGGTCTCGTAATTCGAAGCCGACTGTCGTGGCTGGGAAGAAATCTTTTCTACTCTCGTTCTGCTTGGCTGTGGAAAACTGAAGGTTTCGTTTCGTGTTCGTTTCACCGTTTTGGTCGATAATCAGCGGTCTGTCTAGATTGTTCATGTCTGGATCTAACACCGCCAGCACGGAACCTTCCGTTGAGACATCTTTATTGGCATCGCTCAACGTGACTCCGGCGTCTTTAGTGATGTGGATGTCACTTTTAGAGGTTTTCTCTTGATTGTGCTGGGGTTTTGCGGTGACGGTCCTCAAGAGGACGTCGGGTATATCTTCCTTCCTGCCGTTGGAACCAGAGAGGATCCTCGATATGGTTGGTATGTTGAGCGAATTGGGAACGAAGTCCGTGAAGTTGGCTTGATCTGGCTGCTTCACATCGCTGTCTAGTTCGTCCGGCTGTAAAAGAAATTCGAATTTAATATGCCTATCAAGTATTTTTAATTATTTTTGGTGAAAAATTACATTATGCCTCTTTGTCTAAGCTCTTCCTAATAACCTACTAATACAGTCTACTTAAGTCTTCCTAATAATACAGGAATGAAAAAATAACAAACAGCTTTCGTTTCAACGAGAGTACATTTGCATATAGACTAGTTAATATTAATAATTACTTGTCTTAAATTATTACTTTTAATGTAATATTAACATCCTGACCACATGTCGCGACACCATAATACTCGTGGTAAACAAACCCCTTAGAGGTTCTCCCTTGTCCCCCATTTCAAGATTAACTGGTGTGTATACAGATAGCCTAAAAAGCCAGTACGGCAGATCATAACTGATCAAATCTATATACCGTCAGATAAAGTTACCAGTTAAAGGGCCAGTTCTTCCACAAGCTTAGCGTGCCAGCCAACTTGGGCCGTATCGTCACTTAACATCAGGTGCGATAATGGCCAGAACACTAAACCCAAATTATAAACAAAAAAACAATAAAAAGTGAATTGTCAGACACTTGAAACCTGTGTGTAGCATGTTTTGTTTAAGAAATTACCTCGCTTTCTTTTATGTATGTCTGGATGGAATTTAGTAATTCATTTTAAACTAACTTCCTGCTGAGCTAGATACTTGAAATTTGGACCATAGCCCAGAAGTGGGACGACAATGATGCACGAATAATGTGGAAATTTCGTTTTTTTTTTTCGAGAAATATATTATAATCGATTTATAACTAACTTTTCGATCATATACTTGAATATAGCTCAAATCAAACTGACTGATGAACAGAATATATTAAAATATCAATCACATAACTCTAGAAAGCAGAAACTATATATTTTCCAATCGCACCATGTTTATATAACTGACTAAAAAGTATGTAATAAAAGATTGGAAACAACAACTATGGGGCGCATATTTATAGTTATGCATTGCATGTGCCCCATGTTTTTCGTTTGCAATATTTTATTACATACTCTTTCATCTTTGGCCATATAGCAGCTACTTCATATGGTTCAGTTCGTACGTTACTCAAGTACGCACCTTATGGCTGGGTGTATTTAGAGGTTTTTTCTTTTGCGGCTCGATACCAGGCGGCGGCTGTGGAGGCGCCGGCGGTGGAGCTGGCACTTGAGGGGAGGACGTTTCCTGAAAATCCCACAAAATTTCCATGATAATCCAGTTTTTTTAAACGTCTATAAGTCTGTCTTGGCTGCAAAATCGATCGCCGTCACGGCAAACGGCATGACGCTCCCTTTATCCTGTCACAATCTCTAGACCACTCTAGTGTTCGTATGCTATACAATTTCGTTGCTTCGCTGTGGCCACAATCACCTGATGTTAAGTTAAGATGTGGCCCTAGATGACGGACACGCTAAGCCTGGTAGAGTCTGGCTCGCAAGTGCCGTTACTTGAAAACACCATGAGGGGTACAAAACCCCCTACTACCGTGCTACGGTTTTATTACGATTTCCTTTACCGAAATTCAAGCAGGGATTGAACTCACGTCCATTGAGCAGGATCATACAAGCTTATGTTATTTCAATTTTTTATTTAGTGGCGGCGAAATTTATAAAAAATACTTTCTTATAACATAAATTAAGGGAGGAACTAATATAAAGAAGGTGGCTGTCTCTTACCTGTCCGGGGGGTCGGATAGGTATCCTCTCGTGTCCGGGGCCGAGGGAAGGCGGCGGTATAGGCCGCCTGTTGAGATAGTTATTCCCGTCCGTATTCGTGCCTGAAATATAAGAACCTAACGTCACACAATACTCATGACTCATCTCTAAAACTGCACACCCTTATTACGAATTAAGCAAAACCAAAAAGATTTTTCGAAAGAAATTTGATACGCAATACGAATTTGGAATTTAAGTAACTATTTTTACTATCGTTTAGCTTCTGCGAAATACGTTACAACGAAGCCGATTGGTTCGAAATTGAGCATAATCACTTTTTTCATTTAGGAGTGATTTTCAAGATGGCGCCAGAAGATAGATCAAAAATCACATCTGTATTTTCGCAGCCGTTCTTATTTATTAAATCTATCATTAGTTCTACTTTAAAGTAGAGAATACTTTTTATCTTCTTTAGATACAAACTTTAAAATAAATTATATTTATTATATCTATACTAATATTATAAAACAAAAAATTTGTTTGTTTGTTTGAACGCACCAATCTTAAAAACTATTAGTCGGATTTCAAAAGTTCTCTTTATATTTAATCGCGCAATAATTGAGGAAGGTTTTGGACTTATGTTATATCCTGCTACCACCTATAGGAGCAAAGCTGTATTAAAAATAGTTACAAAAACGGACAAAAAAAAAACAAACAAATAATTTTTAGTTCTACGCGAACGAATTTCAGGCACAGCTAGTAATAGATAATATTACTCGTTGTACAATACTGATAAAACGTTACAGACAAAACGAGTTCTAACTCATTTGCTTTTCGAAAAAAAATCAAAGCAGTCTTGAGGACTGCCGACAGCAGTGAAAACATCAAACTATAAACAAACAGTTGTTACTTTTTGACATCCAAGTTAACTGTTTGATATTAAATTAAATATTGTAAATCAAAACTGTTTACACCGCAATAAGTTATACTAATAGGAACAGATATAGTGTGTACGTTAACACGTCACATGACCATGTACATGACGACTTACGTGAATTTAATCCGTATCCAAACCGAGCTATAGAAGTTTTCACTTCAAAAAAGGCTAGAAATCTATTATTACGAGTAAAGTATATACACAGTATATATACAGTCACGGTTACCTCTAAGTGTAGGCTTGTCCGCGAATGGGTTCCTATACTCAGGCGGCAGGGGGGGTGTGAAGAACGCCCGGCCGGGGGGAGCGTACGAAGGTACCGCGCCACCCCCGACTCCCGCCAGCAACGCCGCACCATGATGTTGTGGTGGCCTGGAACGATTAACCAACAAACTATTAAAATTTAATTATAAAAAAATGGGCTATAATATATATGCTAGAAGTGAAATTACTTCTAAAATACACCATATAAAATGGAGATTCGTATAGCGCAGGACTTTTTTTACATTACATGCAATAAATATCTCTCTTTCGTCTCTCTATGATATCCCTTCTTTTATGTAACTTAACGTGTCGGAATCGAATCTATAGACGACAGAAGAGATTAAATAAAACGTATTGGCACGGCATATACCGTGTTTTTGTCGTTACTGAATGTGACTGATGCGTTATGCTCTTTCATGTAACGCTCGCCGAGCGAGTATAGCAGAAACGCGTTGATTATTCCTATATATGATTATATCTGTATACGGTATTTTCCATACCCACAAGTATAAAATGCTCAGAGAGTCGTAAAGAAATTTTCACTGTAAAAGTCCCTGCCACGTCTGTCTGTTTGTCTGAACGCGATAAACTCACAAAGTACCGAACAGGTTTTTGTCCACTTTTCACCAATGGATGTAGCAATTCGCGAGGAAGGTATAGATCTATTTAGGTTATATTTTAGGTAAATAGATAGACAATCTATTTAGGTTCTGTATAAATTGACGATAATATCGAGTCTTTTCAGGAAAAACATCGTAAGCGACAATTTGCACTTTTTACAGGAGAGAGTTTTTCATTCCTTATTAAAAAGTATTTATGATATCTTTATACAAGATTTTGGCGGTTACATGTTTTTCCTGAAAAAGCTAGATATGACGATGAATGTTGAACATGGTGGAAAAATATCATATCGACTGAGAGCTTTACTACGGTGTGCCTCGTCAACCAATACAGTTATATGAAAATAATGTATTACGATATCATGTCTCGTAAACAGTATCAACGATATATATATTTCGACTACAAAAACGTAATATATATATCAGAATATACCTTGAAACACAAGTTTAAAATAATATATTTTTGAAGTAATTGTTTATGTATATCCATATTGAATTAAATTAAGAGATATATAGTCACCGAAACAAGTTATATTTCGAGGATTGCTACATAAAGAAATAAGAAAGAATGTCTATTATAACACATAGGACAGATTTAGAATCCCTGCAATGAGCTTGAGCTTTTGGTGAAGAAAAATATCGTGATAAAATCGTAGCACGGTGGAAGCTTTTTCTAATGCCTGCCTGGCTAGCTACCACCTTCAAGTTGAAAATCTGCCGCCAAATACCTTTAGTTGTATTCCGGCAATTGTACTTGAGTCAGTCCCTTCACTAAGCTTAGCTTGTCCATCATCTTGTGCCATATCTAGTGAAATAGTGTCCATAACACTAAACATATAAAGGATATAACAACACATATCTAAACTTTAGCGAGTTTCACGTTTTGACTACATGTAACGACAATAATTAAAATCAGTTTGGAAACAGATTATAAGTAAACAAGCGAATGTTAAAAAAACAATCAATCAATCATATAATATTATAAATGCGAATGTGAGTTTGTTTGTTATGCTTTCACGCCTAAACCGCTGAGTCGATTGTGATGAATTTCGGCACAGAGATAGATGGGATCCTGTAGACGGAGATAGGCTACTTTTCTCGCGAAAAACTCATAGGAAATGGAGTAGACAGAGGGATAAACTTTGTGTGAAACATTGTACTGCGTTATCGGATTTATATGACGAAATCGATATTTACGCGAACGAAGCCGCACATAAAATCTAGTTTTCTTAATATATCTAAAAAGAGCTCCATCGCAGATGATGGCATGTCTACAGGCATAAAATTTCAATGAATACATCGCGTCTCCGCGAAACGAATTTGCATTGCATCGCAACTGGATAACTCGAAAGAGACTCGTTCTGCATTCTTAAAACTATTTCGAATTGTACACGTCGAGTTTATCTGATTGTCATACAGGGTTACCATGTTAAAATGTTAATTTTAACTCATAAACATTGTCACTAGGAGTTTAATGTGTAACTTAGTATTTTGCACAATATAGTTTGATTATTCTATACAATTGGTGTGGATTAGATTTCCCGCGATCGATTAGAAGAAGTGCGGACGCTGTGCCAGGTCTATGGCAACACCGGAGTTTGCAGTGTTGCCGTGATATGTTGAGTGGGTAGTATTAAGGGCTTATCACTCGATGAGTCTTGCCACATTGCTCTCTCTCCATGGCCTGAGCCCGGGTAATGTATTTACGCGTAGCGATGAGGAAGTCCGTAAGATAGGATTTTAAACACCAAGTTAATAAAATAAAAATGCATAAGATATAATACCATCGACCATGGGTTCTAAGAAACCATGATTAAGTTACTAACCATGTATAATAAGAAAAAACATAGAAATTTAATGTAAACAAGAATGTATGATATATCAATCAGAGTCTAACTACAAATGATTGATTACATTTCTTTTACAAAACGAAACCTATATTATATGAACACTATAAAGTGGAAAAGTATGTTTATCTGTCAAAACGCGCTAACCTTAGGTTAACCAATCAGATTTGAAAAATATATTTGTACTCAATAGAACAATCATTGACGAAGGCTTTATGCTATTTAACATCACACTATCACCAATAGGAGCAAAGCTGTATTCAAAAAAAGATAAAAATTATTAAATAGTTTAGTTCCACGCGAACGAAATCGCAGCCACAGCTAGTATCTACATAAAACTGAGGATATGGTTAAGTTTGTGGTCAAAGATAGTAATGTAAGAAAACCAACAAGGCTTCATAAAATATTTTTATACATATATCTCAATTTACATTCGGCAATAAACTTAAAATTCGGCATACTGTTCCACCCCATAAATAAACATGTCACATACAAATTAAATAGGTTGGCAACCCTGTTGAGTCCGCGGAGATTTTTCCAAATGTCACTGACCTTATCCCAGCAACCACCATAAGCCGGCCTTTCGTCTAGTATACACGACGACTAGCATAAAGATCTACATAATATAAACACATCTGGCATGGAAATAACAAAAATTGGCAAGATGCCCGCCCACAGACTAGCCATTCAGCCGACTTTATTTTCAGCGCGCGAGTCGAATTTTAATTAACAGCTGTTAGTTGAAAAAACATCGCGCATTATATTGAAAAATACCTGTTGATATTCCGCCTATTTACATTCTTTGAAACTGTCAACAGACATTTTTTAAATATAATTAGAACGAAAGTTAACAAATTCCAAACGATGCTATCGAAAGTCACAGTCATTTGGTAATAATGTTCAGGGTTTAAACATTTTTTTTTAAATTATGTATTCTATCTATTTGCACAATTTCACCAATATCAATACTTACGAAAATAATTAAATACAGTCAACATGTTTGCTAGGTGTAATATATTTTTATTAATTTTATAGATAGGTGGTTTTATAAAAAGTTTTTTTTTATTATTTTAGCTGTTATAGTTATCTTAAAAATTGATTTTGTATTTGAATTGTAATACAAAAGTGTCTGATTTCGGTTAGTATAACAAAAAAATAGGGAAACATAAAAAAAATTCAAAACAAATGCTTACGTAAATAGAAAAAAAAACAGTCAACAGGTTTATTTGGTGTAAGATATTTTTTTTAATTTTATAGATAGGTGGTTTATAAAAATATTTTTTTATTATTTTAGTTGTTATAGTTAACTTAAAAATTGATTTTTTATTTGAATTGTAATACAAAAGTCAGTTTGGTCAGTATAATAAAAAAAGGAGGAAAATTGAAAACAAAGTTAAATTGGTATCATAAGTAACCGATAGATGGCGGACCATACACAATGCGGTCAGTGTTACAATTATTCAGAACTAATAATGAAAAAAAAGAAATAAACAAAATAATATTATTTGACAGTAATGTCGAATAAGAATTTTAATAACGAGGACATAACAGCCTGAAGGTGTTGGTTGCGGGCTATCGCATACTAGATGGCGTTAGGTTAATACTTCAAGTATACATATTTTCAAGTAGACAGTTTACAACGTTCACTAGTATACAAACCATAATACACACTGAAAGTTTATAGAAATTGTTGACAAAAAATTGTTAACAAACAATAGTTTGTTTATACACAGTTTACTCTGTTGTTTGCTTTTCTTTTTTTATTCAATATCATCATTTTTAAACTGAGATCTCTTCTATTTTAGGCAAATATGCCAATATTATATGAGATTAGCACACATTTAAAAAGTTTAATACAATTAAATTTCCAAGATATTAGAGAGTAACTTGAGAACAGAACACATAGCGCCACAATACGAAGTGTATATTTTCTTAATAATTTATTACTGAAGCAGCAGTAAGAATATTACGGAATATGCTAGACATATATACAGAAAGCATATGGACACAAATAAAAATACCTTGCTATTTTATATCACTCCGAAAAAAACAAATAGTAAATACACATATATATGAGTAATGTATTGATTTTAATAGGAAGTCAGTCGTGTAAGGCACAAGAATAACTGATGCGATTATAATATATACTAGCTGTGTCCGCGATCCCGTTCGCGTGGAACTAAAATTTATTTAATCATTTTAATTTTTTAGCCTATGTTACTCAGGCCTAATGTAGCATCCTAATAATGAAACAAATTCTCGAAATCGGCCCAGTAGCTCTTGAGTATATTCATTACAAACAAAAATACAAATCTTTTCTCTTTATAATATTAGTATAGATATGATAAACGAATACCATTAAATTAGCATGAAGTCGTTTAATAATAGTTTATTTTCTTATAATTAACAATATAATCTACTATTAGAGAGGTAAACTCCCACACGTAGTCAAAGAGATTTAGATTTTATTTGTTTATTTCTTTTAGTTTTAAGAAAACGGCAAAGGTATTGCGACTATACAGACAAAACAGATCCTATTTCATAATTAAGATGCTAACGATTCAACAAGAACAGAGATTCTTGTCAACACTTTACAGGGAGTTTTTGTGGCAGCTTATGTATCATGTTCCGCATCATTATTCATTATTTACTCCACTCATGCACATCGGCAACCAATTGTGGCCATTATTGCATACAGAACGTAAGACTAAATAACTAAGTATGTGAATAAAAATTAGTGGCATATAAAGATCTCGCCAAAAAGGCCTTAATCAAAGAGATACGTAGCGGAAGTATCTTTTTTAATTATTTTTATTAGTTGATTCTAAAACCTGAAAGTTAAACTTTTGATTATTACCATATTTGTGGTGATCGCAACCATAACGGTTACAGTTTTGTACACTTTATTTGATTGTTAAACGTATGAAAAAATATGTTATATGCAGCATAGTATGCATCGTTTATGCAAAATGAAAACATTACGTACACTTTTTTAAGTTTGCTTTTTATATTCCTTTGAACGGACTAAGGTAATATATGGCATACAGCCAAAAGTAAAAATGTTACTACGGTGTACATATTTAATTGGGAAATGAAGTGTTTCATTTACGGAACACTATACCTATCCGTTATTGGTTAAGGGGGTCATTACATTGGATATTTCACATGGTATATGGTAATCGTGACTCAGTAGAATACGATAGATTTTTCCTTTAGAAGAAGTCTGTTTTAGATTAATGAATATGTTCCAGAGTGACAATGCAAAGTGGAAAGTACCTTAGGGAGAATTTTAGGTTTTCTACGTGGCCTAAGTTTTGTTTTGAAAGCGGTTTATGGGCTTATACAAAGTAATAACAGAACAACAAAAAAAAACTGGTAAACCCTAAAGTTTTTTTTTATACTTCATCCGAAGCGATGATAGTTTAGTAGTAACGTGTCAAAGGACGTGTGTTCGAATCCCTTCAATGAGCTTGAGCTTTCGGTAAAAGAAAACATCGTGATGAAACCATAGCATAGTGGTAGAGATTTTTATAATACCCGCCTGGCTATCTACAACACTTAAGTTGCACTTGAGAGCCAATCCTTCCACGGGTTTAGCGTGTTCACTAGCTTGGGCGACATCGTCATTTAACATCAGGTGAGATTGTAGCCGATTTCTTTTATAGTTAAGGTTCAGCGTCATGGTTAAAATCTCACCTGACCTTAAGTAACGATACGGCTCGAGTTGGTAGACACGCTAAATCTGTAGCGGGACTGGCTTTCAAGTGCAACTACCGGAACACACCTATTAATATTGGACGGTGTATTGTCAACTCGAGGGTGGTAACTAACCAGGTGGGCATTAGAAAAAGCCCTACCACCATGCTATGGTTTCATCACGATGTTTCCATTCACCGAAAGCTCAACCTCATTGTAAGTGGATTCGAATTCACGTCCCTTCACGCGGAGTCAGTACACACTACCATTGAGCTATAATCGTTTCAAGATCAAATTTTCAACAAAATGATGTAATTATTTATAATAAAACTGTATAATCCAATAAAAATTGTAACAACGTACAGTTAAGGCACAAATAATCACCTAATCGCGTAATCCCATCACTTGGTCCACGCAACTGGATGTATACTCGCACATTTTGACGGGTCAAAATTAATATTTCCATCAGGCTTAGAGGGGCGGCTTTAAAAACGCCCCAGCCCTAAATCGCGCCAATCTGCGTACAATTGGCCTCTGACAGACATCCTTGTTATTTTTTAAATGTAAGTATATGTAATAAGCACAGCTACAGCCGCGGCTGGTTCGCGTAATTCGTGTAATTTTAGTACCGATTTTTTTTCACTATTGTGGACATGGTATTATCTTGCTAAGTAAAGTTATTAGGAGCCATGAAAAGAATTACGTAGCTAATGCAAGGGGGAGGGTATTAGCTTAGCTTACTTTTGGTGACATGGGATGGGGTGATTATTACATCAACAATATTTTTTATTTCCTATTTTATAATTTTTCAGCAAGATTTAATCGATTATGACATGGCAACCCTACCAGCACCTGCTAGAAAGAAGAAAGCATATTTCAAGAATTTCTAAATAATTAAATTAATTAATTAGCAATAGTTCAATTAACCAATGAATTCGCACTCTCGCGGTATTTAAATAGTACGGTATCTCGCGGTACTAAATAAATACATTTAAAAATATATGTATGTATTTATCAATGTTTTTACCAATGTGCATCATATTAGTCAACGCCGTGTCGAATTTAATGAAAATCTCAGTTTCAGAGTAATTACCGTCTTAGTGAATAGACAAACAGACAAAGAAAAATCGAAATAAAACAATTTAGCCGTCCATGTGTTTAATAAAGAACACTTCGCATATAACTTAAAAAAAAAAACAAAGTGTGCTTACAACCGCACTGTAGAAGTGAAAAATCACTATATACATATATATATATATATCTCTTTAGATCCTTTAGTCGCCTGGAGTCCACTTTTCGAAACGTGCGTCACACATAAAGTTTACGGGTCAGAATTTCATAGATCTCCCTTAAGAAGTTTCACTTACGAATTTAGCATATACATTTGCGGTTACATTTTTATGGTTATGGTCGGTTATGTATGTATTGATAAAAATAATATTTTTAAAATGTCTAATAAGTCTGTGCGTGGGTATTTGGAAAATAAAATCGGATGATTGCTGTTAAAGTATTTCATGGCTATAATATCACAGTAATTATTTTTATAACTGGACAAATTTCTGTTTTTTTTTTTATAATTAAAACTTACATTCAGTGATTTATAAATTAATTGTACAAGCAATTTCGTCTAATTTTATAGATTTATTCAAATTGATTTTTTTAACTCTTTTTAGATTTAACGTTACCCTAACCTAGTGGAAAAACTGGCTTTCAAGTGCAACTGTCGGAAGCACGTATAGTTATTCGGCTGCAGATTTTTGACTTGAGGGTGGTTGCTAGTCAGCTGGAATAAGAAAAAGTCCTGCCACCATCATGCCAATTTACATGCATGCAACTATCAGAATAAAAGAAAAACTGTTACAGAACTAAGGAACTAACTATATACGACGACTAGCTGTGCCCACGACTTCGTTCGCTTTATATAAAACATTTTTTGTTACACCTCGAAAATAATACTTAATTTTTAGATGACTGGTGCAGTACTTCCTTTTCTGTACTACCAATAACGTGTTTGGAAAACATCATGATGAAGATGAGAAGTTAAAAAAATAACATCTCCGCACTCTACAGATCATATTGCTGACAAATATAATGCAAAAACATATTTTAGTGTACTGTCGGGAGCTGACTATTTACTTATATTATTACATTAATTGTTATATCAATTTAAAACGTAATATATATATTTTTCTAGAAATAATTATAAAAAGTGTCTATAAAATACCGGATGTAGCTTTAGGTAAGCGTTCTTTATTAATACGCATATTAAAAAAATAACGAATGTTAACTTAGTTATCGAAATTCGAGCATATAATTTTATTATTGGAGATTGGGGAAATTTCTTAACAAGTTGGCAAAAAACTGTTAACGAAATTTGTTTATCGATAACATTAAAGTTCCTCAATAATTACTTAACAAAAAAAGAATGTCGCTTGACAAACAGAGGAGGCAAAAATCTATTGATTTGTTCTGTTTCTGGCTATTTATACGTAGATTACAAAGAATAAAGGAAAGTTGTATATCTGTTTAAATGTAAATTTACTTTTAACAAGAATATAGATAGTTTCAACATTTACTACATTCAATTCTTATGGTACACTAGCGCCAATGTAGTAATCTATTAAATTTTAAAGTTAGGTTTTTTTGGAATTTTTGTTAAATTAAAAACTCATAGGCAATTCTTCATCCTTATTATATTCCTGAATACGTACAACGGTTAGAAGTTGAATTATCAATTTTCAGTATAGGTAGCAGTATGCAGATATCGCCAAAACTTTATGGAGTTAATAAGGAAGTAGAGGGATGCACGCCACCTGTTGATCTACAGGTGTATATAAATCATTGGCGCTCAGTCTGAAAGACAGAGTTTGTTCAAGTGTCATTGTGCGAGGATCAATTATTTTGTTGATCGGCTTGTGTGTTCAGTTCTTTTCTTTTTTGTTCTGTGTAGGGTTGTTAGATAGGCCGGTTCTAGTCTTCCGTCTTTCGTGTGTAGGTAGGCAGATGTGCAGGCAGGCTGGTCATTTCTATTCATTTTATTTTGGGAACTGATCTTATTTCGCTACTAGACAGTTGAACGCAATCTCTTATATATCCTTGTTGTGTATTAGTATTTTAAGTGCGGATACTGTAATTTATTTATAATTGTAACGTGTAAGTTAGTTATAAGTACGATAAGAATAGAAATAAGTACGGTTAGATATTAGTAATATTTTGTTAAGATGTATGTATTAAGTGTTATGTGCATGTTATACACAGTTCTGCATGTTTGTATGGTGCATGTTATACGTAGTTGCAGTGTTTGTATGTGTGTATAGTACAGAATGTTTGTATAGTATATATTATTGCATGCAGGGATGTCTTGTTTTATCAAGATTTTTTAATTGTTATTCTTAGTATACATGTAGTGTATAATTTTACGAATATACTACATATTACTTGGAAAACATCATGATGAAGATGAGAAGTTAAAAAAATAACATCTCCGCACTCTACAGATCATATTGCTGACAAATATAATGCAAAAACATATTTTAGTGTTCATTCGGGGGATGTTTTCAATTATAATTTTAGTTTTTTTTTTGTACTGGAAATACTTGAACATGGATTACATATTTTGCTTTCTTACAGTTCTGGGGTCGGAGAGCTATTGCAACTGCCGAGGGCATATCTACTCATACAGGCGATGTTTTGCACGACTACATCATACAGTTGGCGGCACCTTACCTGGTACATGACGCACGAGTATGTGAGATGATTTTATTTATGATTTTTTAGTAGGATAGGTTGAAAACTTTCATCAGTTTTATCCCGTACAGCTAGTGAGTTTTTTATAGTTAAGGTTTCAGCGTTACGGTCACAATTTCACATGATATTAGACGATGTGGCTCAAGATGATGGATAAGCTAAATCTGTAGAGGGATGCTCCGAAGTGCAACTGCCGGATCACACCTATAGGCGTTTAGCGGCAGATTTATAATTTGTGGGTGTTTTATAATGCGGCGTTATATGTGTAGGTGGAGAACCTTCATCTCCAGGTCCCATTGCGTGCGCTGAGGGCATTAATCTATACATACCGGTGCCCCGTAGCCGGGGAAACTGCACGACTATCTCGTCTAGCTGACGGCTCTACGTGTCTTCTCAAGCTCAGGCGGAATTAAAATTAGTGTTAATGCGGTTATATAGTTATTTATATAGTTAGGGTTTTGTCATACGTTAGTTTTAAAAAACGGTGTTAGATTTAAGGTGGAGATACGTTAGATTTAAGGTATGTTTAAGATGCGGCGATACGTTAAGATTTAAGATGCGATCATACGTTAGATTTAATATGTGGCCAATACGTTAGATATAAAAATGCGGTTATACGTTAATTTAAGATGCGATCAATATACGTTATATATAAAATACGGTTATACGTTAGCTTTAAGATGCGGTAGCTTTAAGATACGGTCATACGTCATATTTAACATGTGGTTATACGTTAGATTTAATGGGTCATACGTTAGATTTAAGATGCGAATTTAAATATTGATAATTATTTTTAATCCGAACAATTGTATTCACATGATAAAAAGAGCGATTGCTGGAGAGTTTCTTTCGCCGTTTCTTCTCTTCCAGAACGCCATGTTGTTTCCGAAACGGTAGTAGTATTTTTCCTTCGAAAAGCGATATATTATAATCCTATTTAAAAAAAAATAAAAGATATGATTTGTCTTTTCGTTTTATTTGGTAATACACGACACATTAACAAATTGAAAAGTTTATTGATTACAAAAAAGACTTTAAAAACATATATGAATGAAATCGGTTTAGTCGTTTGCGAGTTTTAGCGAGACTAACTAACGACGATTCCTTTTTATATATATACGTAGATTTCTCAGTCTTGTCCCACTCATTCATTCACCTCATTCATTCAGTCACTTTTCACATTATGAGATTTGGAAATATATTTGCAAAGCAGTCATGAGGACTGCCGACAGAAATGACAACTTAAAACTATAAACAAACAGTTGTTATTATCGGATACTTAATTGTTAGATATTAAACATTACCAACACGATAAAAAAATAATTATTCGATCTGGTGCATTAGTTGGGAAGTTATACGCGTACATACATTTCTTCTTTAAATTTTTCCTTCATATGAACCTTCTCTTGACATAACAAAAAAAGAATTAGCGAAATCGTTTTATATTAAATGAGGCTCGTACATATTTTTAAAATTCGGTAGTCATATCGTATCTATTTATATCGTATCGTATACTAAATATATTTAGTTAAATATCCGTCAGATGTCTCTTTTTTCAGCAATTATGCGGCTAATTGTGGAGTTTGTTAATGACACTTACCTTGCAATGCAAATATACAATGGTAGAAAAAATAGAAATAAACAAATATACACTGGTATATGTTCATTGTAATGTTCAAAATATCATATGTATTTTGGATATAAAACAAAGATTTTATCTAAATTCTTACAGCGGTTCGTTCAGTACAAATTTTTAACTTTTATCTCCTATCGTTTTATAGAACTAAAAATGTTGATCCATAAAATTAGCTACCACTCTACCAAATTTTATTGAAATCTATTCAGTACTTTCTGAGTTATGCGCTTCCAACGAGACAGACGGACAAAAATTCTAAAAAATATATTTTTGATCTCTATCGACAATAAAATAGACTCCAATTACATAATTTTTTTTTATTGAATGTATAGTTTTTGAACCATTACAGTGATATTATATGTATAGATAACAATAGATCTTGTTGGTCACAGCGATACAACGGTCTATAAGCCAGAATAGCCCCCATTTAGAATGTCAATGATAATACTGAAACCGAGCACTAAAATCATGGGAAGATAACTTTCTTCCAAACGAGCTGAGGCGAACGAATGACATCACTTTCCCCGGGTCGTGAATGTCGTCCAAACGAAACCTATTCATTCATCCAATAATTATGTAGATAGCTTTCGGTCACGAACTCAATTTACAGATCACGGAAAAGCGTTCTATTTCATTTACGACTTAATATTAATATAATCTATATCTATGTTAATTAATATTATAAAGCGGAACAGTTTGTATGAACGCGCTAATTTTAGGCCCTATTTCTACTTCTACTCTAATCAATTTCTACTTGTTAGAACACTAATTCAGGAAGACTCCAGGCTCTATAACATCACGCTACTACCAATAGGAGCAAACCTATATTAAAAACTTACATATATAATAAAGTGCTTAGTCTTTCACTTCAATAACGATATAGAAATATATATAAATAGATATAGGCATTTCATAATAACATTGTATCCCATTCTCTCACAGTCTAAAATCTATCTTTTCCTATCGTTATGGCCACAATGTCACCTGATACTAAGTGATGATGTGACCCAAGATGGTGGACACACTAAACCTAGTGGTAGGACTGGCTCTCAAGTACAACTACCGGAACTTATGTTCCTACGCCTATATGGGGCAGATTTTCAACTTGAGAATGGTAGCTAGCCAGTGCAGCATTAAAAATGTCATGCTATGTTTTCATCACGATGTTGCCCTTCACCGAAAGCTCAAGCTCATTGTAGATGGATTCGAAATTATATATTTTGACGCGGCGTCCGTAAACAGTACCAATTTGAGCTAGCATCGCTTCACACGTATTCATTTATATCTACTACTATATATTTTACGTTCCACAATTTTGTTTAAAAAAAATCAAATTTCACATTTTATTTTGAAAATGAAAGGTATGATAGTCACCTCGGCTTGTGGTAAGTGGGATTGCTGTTCGTTTTGAGTATATCGGCGTTCGGCACCGAGGTGGGCAGGGCATGTTCTCTCTCGAGTTCGCTTTCATAGCTTTCAAGCGGCACGTGCTTGCCCGGCAGAGGATCGGCTGGAACAAAAGAAAAACCTTATATTTAGTAAATTCTTACTTTGTTTTTATGTTGCACGGCATAGTGACTACACTGCTCGTGATATTAAGTACAGTATCCACTGTCATGCGTAGGTACCTCTTCACATGTCTTTTTTGAAGGACCCAATATCATAGTAACTATTATATCTGCTGACTGGGAGACGGTTCCACAACCACACAGAAATAAGAGTCGGCAAACTGTTTCGTTTTCGATTTTATAGGTGTGAAATTGTGATACCAAAGTCCCGCCCGCGTGAGTATATTCTGGAATGGAGACGAAGGGACTAGTTTAAAGAGCTCTACAGAACACTCGCTATAATACAGACGGTAGAACTCGTTTACCCCCTACGTAATTGCACAGGTTCTAAAGTGTTAGTGATATCTGCCTCATTCATAACACCGCAATGCTGAAATTTTTATTTTAAAAATATAACGCGTTCGTGCGGTAGGAATTGGGTCACTCTTACTTTGAGGACCCCGATGTTGTAGGAATCTGGAAAAACTCGGTAGTAATAAGTTCCACTCCTTGGCGGTTCGCAGAAAAAACAAAGAAGTAAATCGTTTTGTGCGAATAAATATATTCAACAACATACTTGAGTTAAAGGAACAATTATGTAGACGAAGTTAATTACAAAGGACTGTGAATGATAGGAAGGATAAAGCAAGGCATAATAGATTTTTGAAGTGGGAACACATCTTTAGAGGCTTTGAGCACTCTATTCTGTGGGTATTTAATAAAACCGAGGTGTACTGCTCGTTCAGGTTAAACTGATTCAAATTTATAAGTTTGCTTGTGTGTATGTTATAGTTTACATATTTTTAATTTGAAGATATTTATTACGATTATTTACTTTTATTTATTTATTTACAAAGGCGGCGCCAACAGTGCGCACATTAAATATTCACTAACATCCTTTATAATATCTAATTATGATATGCGAACCAATCATAAGCGCTCACTACAATCATTAAGTACAAATAATCACAATCAAGCATCATATAGGCAACATTAACATAAAAATATATATATATATATATATATATATATATTTAAATATTCAACTTGTTATTAGACTATGTAAGTAAAATGGATAAAAATACCAACCTTTCCTCTTTATAATATGAATTAAAGTATAGATAATGTTCACATTATCATGAAACAAAGGAAAGCCCTAACTTAGTGAATTCTCTTAAGTCGAACACTTAAGTTGAAATGTTTACTTATTCACATTATAATAATATTTATGCGAGTCTGTCAACAAGTGTACTTAAGAATTTGGAAACAATGGATTCTTTAGACTAAATATTATTGTTTTAGGGCGGATGTTTTGTTTATGTGCGCTTGAGAGTGCTTGGGTGTTTTTTTTTCTAAACATAACATAGGTATTTAAAATTATAATACAAATAATTCCATGTGTAGACGAAAGGCGGAACTCTATCAATAACAAAAATTAAATTGAAGGTAGACACAGTAACCTGGACTTTTCTGGACAACCTATACCTTAGTCCGCCCCGTGACCACGAAAGCTGAAAAGCTTTCGAAACGTTGGGATCAAAATTAATAAATAACCGCGATAAAATCCGTTTAAATTAGTTTTATTTCGACGAAAGTCACTCTTGATGTATATAGTACGGCGCTTTAAAAGACCAACTTCTTTATCCTGGCTTGTTAAGATTCATAGCAAGTATTTTATTGCACTTTTAACGCATAACAACCATTTGTTTTTATATATTTATTTTGACTTTTATTACTTAATTGATACTAAACATTCGACAACACCTTCACTTGATGTTATGTGACGATGCAGTCTAAAGTGCAAGGCAAGTGCAGCAGTTGAAATACAATGAAATAAATTTGAACACAGATTTAGAACTTGCATCTTGAATCTAAAAAATTGTACTGACTTTGGCTCAGAGTGGCATGACTGGACTGTACTTGTCCTAAATTACTGAACAGAGTCTTTTTATCACACAACTATCAAAAACTTCACAAATTATCACTACCGTTATCGAACTTGCGATGAGGTTTTACACAGTAACGTGGCTCGAGTTCACACAGATCTGTCAGAAAATCTGTGTCATTTATAACTAGGGTACACTAATGTATTCGCTCCCGGTATTGTTTACACTCTTGTTCTAATTTCCCTCGAGGAATCCGTTCCCGATTGCGATGAAACTATTCCATTTATTTTCATACACAAATATTGTATCAATGCCAAATATAACTAGCTATTTTTTGGTTATGTTATTGAGTGTTTAGAAGCAAATGTTCCACGTAGGTTTTAAATAATTCGAGTGCGGTAGCATAGTAAATATAATTAAAAAAAAATGACTTGTATGACCGTTGGAATAATAAATCGAAAGCGGTGATAGCTTAGTGGTGGTGTGTACGGACTCCGCGTCAAGGGATGTGAGTTCGAATCCAGCTACAATGAGCATGAGCTTTCGGTGAAGGAAAACATCGTGAGGTAACCATAGCATGGTGGTAGGGCTATTTCTAATGCCCGCCTGGTTAACTGCCATCCACAAGATGAAAATCTGTCGCCAAATACCAATAGGTGTATTCCGGCAGATACACTTGAGAGCCAGTCCCTCCGCAGGTTTAGCGTGTCTACTAACTTGGGCCTTATCGTCACTTAAGATTAGGTAAGATTATGGCCATAACGCTAAAACCTTAACTATAAAAATAAATAAAAAATGTTTAAATAAACAGAAACAAAGGAAGCAGCCATTGAGGATTATCGACAAAGGTGTAACTTGAAAATACTGAAATACCAGTGTTTCTTTTTGAATTTGAAAAATCATTGCGATACCGAAAGTTAAATGTCACTGTTTCTAAATTAAAATTATTACCATTAGTCTCGTTTTCATAATTATTACCATCATAATACATACATTTTTATAATATAGTCTATTTAATCATTGAAATTAAATCAAAATAAATAATATTTAATTAACCTCACAAAATAAATATATATTCGTATTATTTATACTCATTCTATTTTATGGATTCCAATGGACTTAATTTTCAATATTATTTTCTTTATGCTGTTTCATAGTTCTAAAAGAAGTTAAATAAGTTTCGACTATAAGAAAGTACGTTACAACGTACAAGTATCAGTGTGTATGGAAAGGAATTCAAAATTGTTTAGACGTTCTAAAAAAATCTTAAGGAATTTGGAAAACGTCACGTTCTCTTGTCATATTGGTATATCGCGTATTCCCGTTACGACCACAGATATTAATACATACTTAATGTCGGAATTTAATTAACAAGAGTATATCAAAACCGGTAGATACGCTGTTTATATCATTGCAAAACAAGAATTGATTATGATATACATGATTTAGTTATTTTATTTTTTACTATTTTTTATTGATTTGATTGATTTGATTTGACTATCATTTGCACGCGATTTCGTTTACTTACAAGTAAAAACTTTTTTCCATAGATTGTAGACCGACAAGTGATTGCTATCAAATCTCCCGCTGGATTATCCTAAACAGATTACTTTAAAATTTCATTAAAATCGGTCCCACCGTTTTCGATTCTATAAAATACATACACACACCTACACATCAATTTTTAACGATATTAGCTTTTACCCGCGGCTTCGCTCACGTTTATATTGATTTTGCCCAATCGAATGACGTAATAAAAAGATTCATACCCAATTTATTCCCCTCTTTACCTCACTTCCGATAAGTTTTTCACGAGAAAAAGTTGTCTATTAGCGTTTCCAAAGTCCCATCTAGCCCTACACTAAAATTCATTACATCCGTTCAGCGGTTTAGGCGTGAAAGCGTAACAAACAAACAAATTCACTTTCGCATTTATAACATTAATAAGGATAATATAAAGCCTAAAAAACTTATAAATATATATCATTTTTAAAAAGTAAGCTAAATAAAATTTTCGTGTAGGAGCTAGTCAGGCGCTCTATTAAGTGAAGGGTTATTGTGAAATATATAAGTAAAAGTAAACAAACCGACCGGATGTCCAACGGTAATGCATGGAAGATAAGCAACTATTTGACAGTTGATTCTAGGATTTCATACATTATCTAACGTCCTCCAGACTCGATATAACGATATCGTGCGAATTGCAAATCTGTCGTAGGGCAATAACTGATTTCTCCCTTGAATTTGATCGCGAATGCTCATATTCTTTATCTAAATTCCGTTAATCTATTTCCACGAAGTAAAAAGCCGTTGTAGTTTTTAATTCGTAAGGACTCTGGATATGCATCCGATAAGCAGATGTAACTCAGTACAAATTTTTGTATTTTTAATTCTTAGTTCTAACAACATGGCAACTTCTTTGGTAAATCGGTCTAGGAAGATTATGTGAATATAATCTTTATAGTACTGTATAATACTTTTTTTATAGTTTATAGGTTTAGTGTTATGACCTCAATCTCACCTGATGATAAGTGACGATGAGACCCTCTTGGGCCCTAACCCAAATGGCGCGCCTGGCTTTCAAGTGCAACTACCAGAACACACCTATAGGTATTTAGCGGCAGATTTAAAACTTGATTGGTAGTTAGCTAGACAGACATACGAAAAAGCCCTACGACAATGCTATGATTACATCACTCACTATTCAAACTCACATTAAAAAAAAAACATCTATTAACGCGGCGTTTGTACACACTACTAGCTTTTTTTTATGGAATAGGGGAAATACGAGCAAGCGTTTTACCTAATGGTAAGTGATCACCCATAAGACCAGAGGAATCGCATGTGCGTTGGCGGGTCTTCATTGGAGCGACTGGATTTCAAGTGCAACTGCCGTAACACATCTATTGGTATTTGGCGGCAGACTTTGAACTTGAGAGTGGCAGCTAGCCAGCCAGGCATTAGAAAAGGCCATACCATCATGCTATAGTTTCCTGACGATGTTTTCCGTCACCGAGAGCATTGTAGGTGAATTCAAACTCACGTTCCGTGATGCGGCGTTCCCACACGCTACCAGTTGAGCCATCATTCAAAATTTTGCTCCAAGCAATGAATATTATTATTTGAAATATTATCCGTAAAATTGTATTAAGCTCTAATTCATTAATTTTCAACCCATAAGATCAATTAAGAATTCACAGAATCCTCGATATGGTACGTTTTTGTTTACATTCCTGAACGAAATGAGTTAATAACTGAATTTATTAGTTAATAATTACCCTCAGCAAACGTTATTTTATGTATGGATTGCAAACAATACCAACCAATAAACAAAACCATCAGTCCAATACCTATTTCTTACAGTTAATATAAGTATAGTTACATTTAAAAATATAATATGGCAACACTATTTTCAAGTTTGACATTATCGACTGTCAAATTACTTCGTTAAACTAAAAAACTGAGTGTAATTAATTTTCCCTTGAATACGTTTTATTAGAAAGGCTTATCAAATATTGAAAACGATTTGTTTTTATCAAAGGCGTGTCAAATGGATACGAAATTGCTTTAGAATTACATTTTATAAAGGCGTGTCGAAATGACGACTAAAGCCTTAGGAGGTTAATTTTCTTCAAAAGTAATTAATTTATTAATAATTGTACAATAATAATAATTATTATGATAAAAAAAAATACAAAATAACTGACTGGACGACTGTGTGGTTGGTGTATGGATTAAAGCAGTTGCCTCGCTGCAAGTGTGGGTTGTGTGTAGCGTTGCAGGTTCGAGTCTCGCACAAAACACATGCTTGTGTCTTGTACGGGATTGTGTCTTGCACACATTGTTTATATAATCCATACCTACAACTTGTACCTACAACTGCCGGTAGGTTTGTACCTATAGATATTTGACCACAGGTTTTCAAGTTGAGCATGGTAGCTAACCAATTGGTCATTAGAAAAGGCCATACCACCATGCCACGGTCTCCTCACGATGTTTTCCCTCGCGGAAAGATCAAGCTCATAGCAGGTGGTCTCAAACTCACGTCTATTGAGGCGACGTGCGTACACACTACCAACTGAGCTATCGTCGTTTCATTTTTGATGACTTAATACATCCAATTTACAGATTTCCCCTCATCGTAACGCAGTACTGGGACTAAGGCCGTGGCTAGAGGTGCGTGTGAAAGACTAAACAGATGACAAGCAGCGTCAGATACCCTTAAAAAGGCGATAATATTCCTATTCCCGTATTGCTAGAGACTAGAGACAGCTTACACACTTCTTCTAGTTGGTAGCCACGACATACACATATATGTCTGATTGTGGATAAACACCCCGGCTACCGGAACGCGCCACCCCTTAACTTGTAACAATATTTATTTAGCAATTACGAAATTAAACAGAGAGACACATTGCGTGATGAATTAAAAAGCGTTGTAACGAAAGGCGAATTTAAAAGGTAAACAACCCGCCTTTTTTAATTATGACATCCGCCTATGTAGGCTCTATTCATTTACATTGTTTTTTTGTTAGTTCAGGTCACCACACCACCACAATCTCACCTGATATTAGGAACCGCGGGCAGAGCTAGTACACTCGAACACGGAAACCTTTTTCCGTCGCCAACTGAACTATAGATACAGAATCTGGCACGCAGAATAAACGTTAAACATTGTCAAGTAACTTCTATATTATTTGTTCTGACGTTGCAAGAACAATAGCGTTTATCGCGTTGCAGTGAACTTTGCATTCGATAACCTGTGGGAAATGTATATAAAATAGGTTTAATTCGATAACAGAACACGATATCGGCTGTTTGTTTACTGTGCCGGGTTCGTTTGAATGAAATAATGGCGGTCTTAGAGTTTTTGACTTTATCTTTATACATAAAGCTGCGCCCGCAACTTCGTTCGCGTGGAACTATAAATAATTAAATAATATTTACCCGTTTTTTATAACTTTTTTCAATACATTTCTGACCCCAATAGTGGTAGCGTGATGTTAAATTGTCTAAAGCCTGCCTCGATAATTATTCTTTCGAATACAAAAAATAATATATATGTTCAAGCAAACTTTTCCGCTTATAATATAGATGTATATAACGTAATTTAGAAATATATATGCTCAGACAAAACTACAAATTTTATTAATATACATTAGAAAGTTATGGTAACGTTCTCGTGTTCTTATTTTGAATTGAAACTGACAGGTGACGGGTGAACGCGGTCGATTCTTAAATTGAGTTGAATGATTCGATCAATTTCATATCATTGGTTAGCTTTTTCAGTTCACTCCGAGACAATTGCACGTCTCATAACTCTATATTATAATATAATAAAACGGATCAGTTTGTTTGTTTGTATATTTCAACGCACTAATCCTAGGAACTACAAGTCGGATTTCAAAGAATGTATATGTATTTGACAGAGCAATCACTGAGGAGGGATTAGGGCTATTTAACGTCACGGTATCACCAATAGGAGCAAAGCCGTATTGAAAAAGCTTACAAAGTTCCACGCGAATGAAGTCGCGGACATAGTTAGTAATCTATTTTAGTTTAATCATAGATGATCCTCAGAGTGAACGTTGATTAAAGACTGAACCTGTCATTGAAAGCTATGGTTACACACATATTAACAGTAATTGCGCTCTCCGACAGTAAATATCCATGTTAGACGAAAAAATTATTTAATACAAAATATATTTAAAAAAAACTCTATGAACTCATGGTACGTTATTTACGCTCATTAAAATACATAGATGCCAATTATTATTAAAAAATATATATTTAAGTCTGTCTCTCAAGTGCTATTGGTGCAACACACCTATAGATATTTGACGGCGGTTTTCGAATTGAAAGTCGTACTACCCACGCGATCCCAATCCCAATCCAAGTCCCAAGATCCCAATTTTATACGAATTCTTCAACGCAACGCGCAAACTTAAAGGTATTACCCGGGACCAAGGCGAGAGGGGCATCTGGTGATTCAGTGAGTGCTAATTACCTAACAATACCTACTAAACCGCACCACGGCGACACTTCTGACTCCCGTGTTGGCAGAGACTAGCTTGAGTGGGCCTTCTAAGCCCTACCATCATAGGGAAAGATAACATAAATGTAGTAAAGAACAATAGATCACGTATCTCATAATGTTCCAGGATATTATCTCAATTTTATTGATATAAAGAAGCTTTTATCTTATGTAATAAAAATATATCTATAAGGAGAAATTAACTGAATGAATAATTAATACTGTTTTCGACATTTTTTTTAATTTACTTTTATTATGCTTCGTGCCTATGTCGGCACTATTCTGTCAATATCTAAATTGACAGCTACAAAGTATGTAGTCGAATTGTCGAATGCATTGTCGTCAAATTATACTAACACAAATCGATATCAAAATGGGAGAGAATCGTTTGCAACTATTATAAATTGCGAACAAATATGTTTCAGTGTCATGGAAAATGAATAGATATGTATAATTGATTAAAATGAGAGATTATTAAAATTTATACGTGAAAAGTTAATTTTTAAAATCTCTAAGAATTTTTCGGTATATTTTGCTACCTTCAGGAAATATATTAAAACACTCAATTTATAAAATATATTCTCTCAAACTGTAATAGACAATTATATCAATTCAATAGTGCTTGCTAAGCAGTTTGGCCTGTTATTGTTAGAAGCAAATTGATTTCTAATGATAAACACAGTGTTAAGTCTATACTTGAGGGACAACACGTTTAAAAGCGTTATTGGTAGTTGTCGTTAAATGGAGTTAAAATATAAGTGATTGGACAATAAGCTAAACCCCTCAAAATCAAGTAATGTGTAAGTTTAAGGGAGTTATATTAGATACCGTATATAAATAAAATTTTATTATATACCTATCTTGAATTGAATTAATTGTTTTTATTGTATGATTCACAGCAGACTCGGAGGCGAATTTCACGGAAACAATTTTTGAACGTTCCAACGAAATAACAAAGTATGGTTTTTATGAAGGTAAGTTCCGGATTCTTAGGCTCGTGTAAAACTTGATTAAGGCTTAGTTACCCCGCTTTTTCAAAGAAGGTATTATAATAAAATATGTTTAGATTATTATCTACAGGCTTTCGTATTCCATTTTTTTTCTCGGATACCTTTAATAACGTATTCTCACAGGTTACTTGTGAGTACAAAATTTGTTTAGTTGATTAGTTTTTCTTTCGTTGACAAAGTTCTTAATATTACATTACCAATTGGAAAGCACGACTTAGGTCAATAATTTACTGCAGTAGATTAGTGTAGTATGGACATGTTATAAGGAGAGATGAAAGCCATATAACCAGAAGAATGTTATATATAAAGGTGGATGGTTGTCGTATAGAGTAAAACCGAAGATAATATGATTGGGCTGTGATAGAAGTGATGTGTATAAAAGGCGTAAATAATGAGATTTTACCCAATAAAGTTAAAAAACCTATTGAAAACCAGCGCTGCAGTATTTGAAGCTAGTAGATGCATGAGGGTACACTTGTTGGAAATTTAAGATAAGTATAATATTGTGTACCTGTAAGATCTGCTGCGGTACTTTTAGAGGAAGAATAAAATGTTTCATCGTATTCTGGCTACCAAGATACAGGCTCTGCCTGGTTTGTAAGTCATTGTGTATTTGTGTGTATTGTGAATTGTGAAACTCAATTGTGAATATTAATATTATTAAATAGTTAAATAAATCCTTACTAATATGTATTATAAATGTGAAAGTGAGTTTGCTTCTTTGTTACGTTTTCACGCATAAACCGCTTAATCGAATATAATGAATTTTGGTATAGAGATAGAAGGGTCACTGGAGATGGTGATAGACTACTTTTTCCCAAAAATCTAATTCGAATTCGAGTAAACTGTGAGATAAACTTTATATGAAACTTTTGATTATGTCATACGATTTGTTTGTCAAAATCAATATTAACGCGTGCGAAGCCGCCGGTAAAACCTAGTAAATAAATGAATTATGTCGGTTTTCTATGGCTTGTGTGTTTATCCAAGTTTAAATTTCTTCTTTATTTCTTTCACAGTAGAGTGGAAGAATGCAATATTTTGCGTTGACCCTACCTAGGTAGGATAAGGGGTATAAAAATATTGATATATCTTTACCAAGTAGAGACTCTATATTTTTTATTGAGATTGAAATTCTTAACGTGAGCCGCACTCACGCTTGACGTTTCTTTTTTGTAACCGTTATGACAAAATGAAATAAAACATTATCTTTGTATGAAGAGACGCTTCATCTAATTATTTGATTTTATTTGTTAACCTTCTGTTAGAGCTTTCTTTACAATAATGCATATCAGAAAATTCAATTAAATATCTATTAAGATATTAAAAAACAGGAAGGATCTATTTAAAACTTATTTTTGAAGATGGTAACTCTAAAACATTAGTAAACAAATTATAGCTGTATTTATAGCATTTGCTTAATCAAGTATGAAAACATGCAATTGTGAATCACAAATAATAGACCGGCGCGAGGTTCGAATTCACACCACTCAGCACTATAACTGTACCTATATATAATATCATAGTTGGCATCAGTATTTCCTAACATAGATATATATGTAGGTATAAAAGAATACGTTGGATTACTTCTACTTCCCACAATAGGGATTTGGTATCGAGATACTTAATGTTGATTAGTCTATCAAGAAATCGAACTGATTTTATCAGCCCGTTATACCTGACGTGGCCATTCCGAACGATCGAGTGTCGGCAGTAAGAAAACAAAATTGGATTCAGTTATTAAAGAAACCACATCTCTGATTCAGTCAATTATTAGTAGCTAATGGCAGTTTCACGATGACTCAGGTTATGGTTTCAAACAATTATATCGATTTTATATGAGTCGTACCTGAGTTTTTGATAGTCATATCAAATATACAATTCGATATAGTTTTTTATATAAAAATTACCATTCGCGTTAGGAAACTTAAAAGTTGTTTTTATAAAGTAAATGTATAAGTTTTATTATCACAAATCAATAAAAAGAACTTAACGTAGTATATTTTTACGTGGTAGATCAACTTAAAAATACACTAGTTAACTTTTGCAGTTATTAACTAGTAACATAAAAGTATAATAAAAAACTTATAACACAACATTGTGCCCAATGTTTTTGTGTTTCATTCTGTTCCCAGTGCTCTGTGCCACGCATCATAGTCCACCAATAATATTATATAGTTCTTTCTCAACACGTTATAACTAATGCAACACTTCTAACGATAGTAGCATGTCAGATAACCCATAACCTTTTTTTTTTTTTGTAAGCTGAAAATGTTAAAAATTTTTATGGTATTTTATAACGCGTTTAAATGACATTCATAAAAATTTCGATAAAAAGGTCCTTGATTAAGGTTACATATTAACTTAATAAAAATAAAAAAACAGAAGTATCGACATAACATTCGGTTCTGTCGAGCCCTACTGTGACACATGAGTGAAGGACGTGATGATTCACTTAATGCGAATCACTTGAAATTCGAACACAAAGAATTCAAAACTATTAAAATGTAACTTCGTATAACAGACACATATTTCATATTGCGCTTCTTTTGCAAATAGTGAATATGGTATAATCATTTACAATAATAATTAATACAGAATGTCAAAATCATTCAAAGTTTATTTATATTAGTTGTTTTTTTGCGTTATGGCCACAATCTCACGTGATGTTAATTGACGATGCAGCCCAAGATGGTGGACACGTTAATCTTAGTGGAGTGACTGGCTCTCAAATGTAACAGCCGGAACACACTTAAAGATAAAACCTAATAAAACTTACTACATTTCTCATGAATCCAAAATGAAAAAAGTGAATTCCATCTTATTAATATTCAAAACTTTTGTTCCCAGATCTCAATCTGATTTTTAAGCAAGTTATTTAATTGTTGAAGGCATTACTTTGCAGAAATCGAAATAAAACCTATTTCTAATATATTAATATATTAATAGTTTATATGTCGTCTACTCTTTTTTTAAATTGACTCTTGTAGTTGTTAAGGCTGACAATATAATGTAATATTTTATAAAATCTCGAGTCACCTTTGCCATGTTATTAAAAAAAAACAAGCCTAAATTTCGTTGAAGTGACACAATCAAGCAGGTAACTAATGACGGGAGACCGTGTTAATAATCACGGAGCTGTTTGCGGACACAATCCAAACAAGACGGTCCCGTAACTCCCGACCCGAGGATTAGTATTGCTAAGGCAAACGAGACCGCTGGACTAATGAAAGATCCCTGACGGCTCTTCTATTGAATTGAAATGGATCGGAAAAGGAAATATAAAATTTACTTCTCTATTACAGTTAATAATGATTGATAACTAAATAGTATCATAAGAAATAAGTTTAGTTATTGTATTCTTCATAACAGATAGGAGATATTTCAATTTTGAACGCCATACTTAATTCAGTTGTAAATATAAAAAATAACATCAGACTATATACTATACTTTATTGCTATATATACTATTGTACATTTTATACGCTGAATCGATTGTCAGAAATTTTGGTATTCAATTTGGAAACTTAGATACGGTGAATAGGTTACTTTTTCACGCGGAAACCTTATTGGAAGTTGGGCAAAGAGAAGGATGTATGAAAGTATTTATTGCGTCATCCAATTTTGTTGACAAAATCAGTATGTATTATGTAAGCAAGCGAAGCCGCAGGTTAAACTAGTTACTTAATAAATTATTTTCAAAGTCTATCTTTGATTATGTAGTCTTTAGCTCCAATTTCTAAATACTGTTAAAATACAAATAAAACTATTTCTATTATTCATACAGATTATTGATCTCGTTAACTTATCTTAACTCAATTATTTTTACATCAATAATACAATACAAAATGTTGCCATATGAGACGTACATAAGTCCAAAAAAGTAAAAGAAAAAAAAAACTTCTATCCAATTCCTCGTTAATAATCATACAGACGCGTATGGGCAACGTAAAAAAAAACCGGAACACTTCAATTAATATCGGTCGAGGCTTGCAATTGACGTACCGATATTAATTGAAAAGAAATGGCCGCCGGTTCAGTGGCCCACGAAGCAGATACAGCCGGCCCCGTCCATTATCCAGGGGAAAGAAATGTGTATTTCCGAGCGACAATGGGAGGAATCCGAGATTAGCCCTGGATACATTATGTCACAAACTAATAAATTCTATGAGATACTTTCTTTTGATAAGGCTAGTGTTACATTACCGACATTTGTTACATATTTGTTATTATTAATGACGAATATGTGCACAATGATATCGATATACGGGTATCGTTATATGTTATACCTAGCTATATCTCGTTTGCTTTGTTTAGTTAATTACCAGTTTTTTTTTTACTTGAATCATGTTCGTATTGATACCAACTGTTAGCACAACCTTATTCAGTGTCAAATGTAAAACAGAAAACTTAGAACAATACTAGGATTGATTCTTGTGGATTTATTTACAAAACATATTTTATTTACGAACTGGATATGGCCTCATAAAATGCGTTGTTTAATGATTTTATATACTTTTTACGACGTATAAGTGTTATGATAAATCCAAGACAATTATTTTCGTTATAGTCCACTCACACTGAGAATAATTATATCAATTTTGCAAATCGCTTGTGCCATGGCTGATTCCCAGGTAGACTATAACCAGCGGCGGCAAATTTGCAGCGTCAATGAAAACTGAGTATATTTTTTTAATTCATAGGTTATGTCGCATAGGCGGCGATTTCATACAGTCTATACACGGCTCATTTGTAAATCCACCACTGCATTAATGACTTACTTAGTGTTTATAAATTTAAATATTATAAAAAAAAAAGGTTTCAGGTTAAATTAAATAATTATGGTGGGTCACTCGTTAAAACTTCTCAGGGATATTTTGTGTTAACTAAAAGCCATGCTTAAAGCTACGTGTCTATATTAATATTATAAAGAGGAAAAGTTTGTTTGTTAGAACGCACTAATCTTAGGAACTGCCAGTCGGATTTCAAAAATTATTTTTCTATGTTATCGTGCAATTATTGAGGAAGGCTTTAAGTTATTTAACACCACGCTATCACCAATAGGAGCAAAGCTGTATTGAAAAATTTTACAAAAGCGTATGTTAAATATAATAAAACTGCACTGTAAATTTGTTTAGACGTATTCCAGAGGTGGGTGATGGTGGATACAACAAAATTTGTGGAATAAGTGGCGCTATGTATGAATTATTAGCATCTATCAAGCCAGCTTGTATAAAATAAGTTTTATTTAAATTTCGGCGAGAAAAAAAATCGGCAAGTAACTCAAATGAGTTCATTTTTCGATTTTACTTTTATTTAGAACTCTCAGGTTTCCAATGTGTGTTCAAAACAACCGAGGCTGAAGATTTTCCATTTATTTATCACATTGATTATTACGATTATTGATAAAAAAGTGTTACATTATCGAGATTTTTGGATCTTTAATTATGTTTTCTACTATGCAATAGATACATACATGTAGATAGATATAGGCGTATCTGTTTAACCGTGTAAGTAAATGAATACAAAATGAAAAGCATTCAGCCCTCTTTATCTAGGCTGTAAAATATGTAATTTGCAAACATCACAGTTCGGTTCCTGTGATACAACTTTCCACCAACGAATCAAATTTTGATGAGCAGAAACACCATACCGGACGCTCGCCCCGAGCGTCCCGGATTAAAAAGGAAATTATAGTAACTCGACACTCCTGTCACTTTAAACAAAACTTCCTTGTTTAAGTAATAACTTGGAAAAAGAAAGGTCGAAAACAAAAGGAAAAATACTTTGTTGTATCGAGTTGTATGTCCTTTAAAATGTTTATATTTAGATTTAGAGCTTGCTTGGTGTCTTATAATACACATGTTTAGGTAAATGAAAAGAGTAGAGCAAACAAAAAATCTTAATGACACTTGAACTTTTATTTCTATATGAATAGTTTAATAAAAACAACTGAGAGACGTATGAAAAAATATACTTATCAAAAAGTCTAAAAAATGTGGTGAAGACAACGTCTTATAACTTGGCAACATTATGTATTAAGATCTTCTAGCCAAGTTTTTGGCAGTATCTTGCATCTGTCATGAAATAAACTTATGCTATTTGGCCCAACATTATATCAAATTAGCGGTATTTCGTTTTACAAAAAAAATGAGAATAGTGTGCACAAATCAAGTTAGTTATAGGTATCTATCTAGTGACATGGATTTAAAGTTACCATCAAAAGCACCTAGACAATTTTAACAAGGACGTTACTTTTTTAGAGCTAAGGTTGAAAATTACAAGAATGGTATAAACTTAGGCTTAAAATATGTGTAACAGGAAAAAAAAAAAGATTTTTGATTGAATTTTATTTTTGTTATCTTCATATTATGCTGTATTGATGAAATAATACAATTTAGTTAAAAACACAGTACAGTTAGTTAAAAAAATACAGTTTAGTTAATTTTTAAGTATATATGATAACAAAGCACATTCATTTTATGTCAAAACAAAACTCTCCAGAATGTTCCTACCGTAGAACATTGTTAGCAAGATTAGGAACAAAGTACGAAGTTAGCCTTTCAGAACTTGTGCCTATTGGCCATAATATAAATCACAATAAGTCAAACGGCCTAATCAAAAACCTTTCAAGCGAACGGTAAGTACTTCTCCAAGCAGTCAGACACATCGAGCGAATATCGCTCACATGTGAATAAATAACGATTCGTACCGAACTCGACCGGCCTACGCGCCAATACGCGAGTCTCAGAGGTCCGTGTGCCTCTAAATATTCTATCGCCATTTGCTTCAGCGAGAGGTACTGTCATATATTATTTCCTTAACCGTATTTTTCAACCAGATTCCGCTTAATAAACCTTCCTCCAATTTGAATCTTTCTACTAAGGTGATTGAGTTGCAATTTTCAGCTTATAAGTTGTGGCTATGATGTCGTAGTTAATAAATTTATTTTTATTATTTATTATCGACTTATCATCCTGTTTCCGAGTTATTTGGGGTCGACGCAATACCTTTTCTTCTTCTGTAACCTCTGTCAGCCGTCATCTCTTCATTCACTCTCTTTTCTCTCATCTCATTCCTCACACACTCTATCCAACTTTTATTTGGTCTTCCTCTTCCTTTCCTTCCTTCAACATTCATATCCATTACTCTTCTCACCACATGTGTTTCCTGTCTTCTCATGATATGTTCAACCAAGGCAAACGCTTCGCTTTCAACTTCTGTATATCTGGTGCCACTTTCAAACTCCCCTCACATACTCATTTACTTATATTATTTAGTATATACAAATGAAATATGTGTTTATTGTAAGGTACTACAGGTCTCTAAAACCCTTCTTGGTATATCTAGTCGAATATAATCCAAGTCCTGCAGATTAGCAATTCCTCTAAATCTAATCCAAGCCCTTAGCCAAGCTGTGTTTCGACGATCGCTATCGTAAAAAATAAACAAAAAAGTGTAAGATGAAATTTGACGTGTGCCATCTCATGTAATTTATAAAAAAAAAATTAGTTAGCCACGTCGAAAGGCAATTCGGCTAATAACAATAAACAAAAACAAATCATATTCTGTCCATCTGCTATTCTTATTAACGATAATCCATATAAAACCCTAATTTTTAGGTATTTATCAATTCTATTAGATCACTCCATTGTATCACTTGTAATATTTACATATATCACGCACCTAACAGATTTCTTTCCCATAAATAAAAAAGATTCAGACAACTTAATATCATTTATTTCATTTTAATTTAAATTCAAATCATATCGTGAGATGTATACGTAATTTGAATTAAATAAAAATAAAAAATTAACTTCTACTCCGTAATGTATTATTATGGTACTACTGGTAATTAGTACAAAGTATACCTTCCGATAAGGACATGAAGCCAAAGGTCAACTGGTACTTCGACACAGAGATCATAGAGTTCCATATAACCATCTCAACATAACCCTCTCATAGAAAGTAAAGCATTAACGTATACTGTCAAAATCAATAGGCGGCATCCCAAGAACGCAATAAACACGCCCAGGTACATTAGCGACCTCAAACAAGTCAAAAAGTCAAGGCTGTTGATACTGGCTCTCGGCACACTTTTACAAATAAATTACGTCATCGTAAACACATTTTTACTCATAGACTAAGTGGTTTTTTAAATACTTTATAAGTTTAGCGTTATGCCCACTATCTCACCTAATGTTAAGTGCTAGTGGAGGGACTAGCTCTTAAGTGCAACTGCCGGAACACACCCATAGGTATTTTGCGGCGGATTTCCAACTTGCGGCTGGTAGCTAGCCAAGCGGAGATTAGAAAAGCCCTACCAACATGCTATAGTTTCATCACGATGATTTTCCTTTACGAAAAGCTCAATCTCATTATAGGTAGATTCGAACACACATCCATTGACATGGAGCCGGTACACACTAACAATTGAGTCATGATCGCTTTAGAGGGTAAAAGTATCCTATTTCTTATATCGTCGGAAAACGGTTATCACATCGAATAGGAACGGTGACCGCCGAGACGGTAACAAGAAGCATCTCGGCAGATAATCCAATAGAATTGACAATTCGACGTACCACATTGTCTAACGTGGTCACCGCGGCGCAAATCAAATAACTGTATTCAATTTAGGTTCTGAACTTAGGGAGGCACTCCGAAGGTGCTTATGAATGTCAATACAATCAACTAATTTGCTATTTTGTTATTGAGCTGAGATGTTGTTGAATAGTGACATTATTGAAGAGTTTATTATTAAAGAAATAAGTAAAAACAAGTTGGTGATCTAATTCGAAACGTCATAGTATTTTTCTCCAAGCTAAATCTGTTATTTGAATAATTTCAATGTAAGTCATGGGAACTTAGCTTCTAACCAACTTTTGAAACTTTATACAGTTTCTAATATCTAACCGGTGGGAATAAATTACGTGTTGTGTAGAGTAAAGTTTGAATGCTTTTCTTTTCCAAATTAACAGTATATTGATACTTCCGTGTTAGAACTCAATAATTATACCAGAGTTTATCGCGAATACCATAATATAGAAGATGTTCGACCCGATATAGTGAAACATTTAGAGAAGTGGACATATTGAATCGTAAGGTTATAGACAACGGTGACCGTCGAGTGATTGCGATCTTTTAGATATTTTGTTTTTATATAGTTAATGATTTAGCGTTATAGCCATAATCTCACCTGATTTAAGGTACCGATATGGCCAAAGTTGTTTGATACGCTAGACCTGTGGAGGAACTGGCTCTCAAGTGCAACTGCCGGAACACATTTGTTGGTATTTGGCGGCAGAAGATCAACTTGAGGTCATTAGAAAAAGTCCTACCTGAATGCTATGGTTTCCTCACGATGTTTTCCTTCACCAAAATCTCAAGCACATTGCAGGTGGATTCGAACTAACGTCCCTTGACGCAGAGTCCGTACACACTACCTCTGAACTATCATCGCAATAAAACAATACAAATAAGTAATTTTTATTTAAACTAAATCTGAGGCGTAGGTATAGATTGATATCTATAATAATACAGCGAAAAAGTCTGTTTGTTCATCAACGGACTAATTTTAAGGATCTACTAATTAGCTTTCAAGAAATATTTTTGTATTTGATAAAGCAATCATCGAAAAAGGTTTTATGCTATTATATATCACATTACCACTAATAGGAACCAAGTTATATTGAAAAAAAAAAGTTACAAAAACGGGGTAACATTATAAATAAAATAAAAATTATTTCCACGCGAACCAAGTCGCGGGGGCAGCTATTTAAATATATCTCGAGTGTTTCAGTTTCTTCACTGAGTATTTAGATACTCATTTAACTACTTCTTATATAGAAGTTTAACTAATATTCATTCCTCAAGTTACCGGAGTTTAAAAGTAAACAAAATCCAATTCATCCATTATATTCATAACGCGCGAGTTAAAATAAACCCTTTGTACAGAAGACAACGTTGAAAGATTATGAAAACATCGACACGAAATATAATATTTAACGTTAATTTTAACTATAACTGGAGATAGTAACAGCTGGGTAAGATAATTTAATATTTCTTAATATCAAATCACGAGTGTTGATTTTTTGACGCTTCTTTAACGTATTCATGGTAATTTGTTACTATACTTATTTCATAACATAACATCTTTCTTTTATTGTTAAGGTTTACCGTTATGGCCATAATCTCACCTGATCTTAAGTGATGATACGTCCCAAGTTTGTAGACACGCTAAACCTTTGGAGAGACTGGTTCTCAAGTGCAGCTGTCGGAACACACCTACTGGTATTTAGGGGCAGATTTTCAACTTGAGGGTGGTAGCTACCCAGGTTGGCATAAGAAAAAGCCCTACCACCATGCTATGGTTTGCTCACGATGTTTTCCTTCAGCGAAAGCTCAAGCTCAATGTAGATGGTTGGATTCGAACCCACGTCCCATGACGCGGCGATCCTACACACTATCACTGAGCTATCATCGCTTCAAAATCTTTTAATATTCTTTCATATTTTGACAATGCGATTAGTTCTTTGTTATTTTCACTTTATTTTGTTTAGTGTAAACTAGTTCGAATTATCATTTTGTGAAATCAAGATGCAATCATAAATATTTTTCTTTAAAATTTTAATTGCAATGAAAATTGCAATTTCGCAATTCAGCAGGATGAGTTTTATGGAAATTAATTAATTAGTAATAAATAAATAATAGTAATAATAATAATAATTAATTAAATAATCATTAAAACATCGGATGACGCAATAAAAAGTAGCCTATTACCGTCTCCACGGTTCTCTCTATCTCTATACCAAAATTCATCGTTATCAATACAGTGGTCAAGGCGTGAAAGCGTAACAAACCAGCAAACAAACTCAGTTTCCCATTTATAATTTTAGTAAGGTTCAGGATGTGTCATAATTAATATCGCAATATATACGCAAATAATTGTCCTATGTGAGACTCGAACCCACTTAACCCACGAAAGCACTTCGCTTGGCGATTGCATCCAGCCAACTATTCTTAAAACAGATCCAAATTGTTCCATAATACAAAACCGTTGTTATTTCAACCCCATTATATTCAACAAAACGCTACGATTATCGTGAGCAGACGGGGCCACTGCGTTGTTAACATATGGTAAAACTTGTTATGACATTGTTTTTAAACACTTTATGGGGTTTCTACTAAACTGCCAACGTCCGTCGGCCGTACGGAGAAAATGTTGGGCAATCATTTCTTTCTACGTGTGTTTATATTGACGATTTTTATCGTTTTTAGGAAATAGTTTTAACGCGTTGCCAGCGGTGTGGTCGGTGTGGTTTATCCGCGGCGGTTGTAAATCTCATCTATGGTGTTGTAACGTTCCGGTGTAAGCTCGTATACATCTAAATTTATTTTTAGGAAGATAGAAAGAATAGACATTTATTTGCCACACACACGCAAGTGTGTAAGTAAAATAAAAACTATAAAAACCCTGCGCGTAAAAGATTTCTTTTAACAGTGTTTAGTAATGATTTCTTATGTTTACGCGAATATTATTCGTCGAAATAAAACTGTTTTACTAACTAAAAAGCTTTCGAAATGTCGAGATCAAAATTAATAAATAACCGCGATAAAATCCGTTTAAATTAGTGTTTAGTAAATCTATATTAATACTATAAAGCGAAAATATTGTTTGACAACGCTAATTTTAGGAACTACCAGTCGGATTTCAAAATTATTTTTTATATTTGACAGATCAGTCATCGAAGAAGGCTTTAAGGGCTATTTACACAACCACCAATAGGAGAAAAGCTGTATTAAAAGTTACAAAAACAGACATAAATTATCAAATAATTTTAAGGTCCACACGATCGAAATCGGAGGCCACCGCTAGTTCTATATAAGTAGATAACAAAATCGAGCCAAATCTACAGAGTGTACACACTAAATGTTTACGCGAAAATGATACGTGAAAAACGTGTTTAAATAAAAATGTCTCCATCTGTCTTCTTATTCGCGTATTATCGTTATATAGGATTTGGAGGTTATTGAACACAGAGCAAAAACATCACTTCTATTAAAATAGTAGTCTGATCTGATCTGAGTCTCATACTGCACAGATTTTAATACGGTATTCACCAATATACCGAGTGATTTATAAGGAAGATTTAAATGTATAATTAATTAAGGTTTCGTAGAAACTGGAACAAATATGACAGTTAATGTGGAAGAAGTCGAAAAAAGTCATGCCACCAGGGAGCTTTAATGGCGTGCGCAGTATAAAATAAAACAGTTATATGAAAATAATGTATTACATATTTTAAACAGTGGTAACGCTATATACGTCGAAGCAGGATACTAATAAATCATTAGACCATTTAGGGTGTGAGGGTATCGAATACCATCCGAGTTTCCCAAGCCAACCTCATCTGCACACGGATGCAGAGTAACCGACGAGGCTCTGACGATTGTTGGTCCCCCCTCTGGTTGTGGTCATGACGGTTAACCATGTAATCCTTGATGCATCACAGCTTGGTAATACGATTATTGCCCGATTGCTTAGCGATCACGCCCGGGTTTAGACTACCGCAGGATAAAAGTTCGGTCTATATGAGCCTTGTGTTCCGGCATAGTGAACGAGGACCAGCTCTTTCTGTCAAGGTCAGCAACAACATGGCTATAATATTTCTTGTGTTGCGGCTGTCTATGGGCAACGGTAACCATTGATATCATATGGACCGTCTGCCTGTTTACTGTTCATTAGCATAAATAAAGACTCCCCCACATAGTGTATGTATAAATACGCAAAGAGATTGACCTAGAAATATACTATATAGTTAATTCAGAAAGTCGTAATTTACGAAATGGCCAATGACACTCGGTCGACCTCGGCACTGGATTAAGCCAATAAAGCCATAAAAATCGTGAAACCATTTGCAAATTACACTGAGGAAAAAAAGTTAAAGTTTTTTTTTATTACCGAGAATCGTTCTTTTTTACGAGATAGCCTAATGATTTGATAGATTTTTATCATTGACTAATGATGTAATTTTTTAGCATAACGGTGGAATGATAATTAAATGTCGTGAATTGATTGGGGCTGAATGGTCTGGTGTTTTAAACATAAGGCTTCTTTCAGAGGCTTTGTTTTAATACTTTATATGCATAGCGTTATGGCCACTGTCACAGCCGATGTTAAAGGACGATGAGGCCCAAGATTACGGACACGCAAAACCTAGTGGAGGCACTGGCTCTAAAGTGCAACTGCCGGAACGTACCTATAGGTAAATGGCGGCAGATTTCTAACTTGAAAGTTGTAATCGTGCTATGGTTACAACACGATATTTTCCTTCACCGAAAGCCCAGGCTCATTGCAGGGATACGAACTTACGATCTTCATGAACGTGGAGTCCAACACACTGCCGACTCTACCTTCTTCGCTTTTAAAAAAAAACTTATATTAAATCGCAGTGATATTTATTTCTTTGACAATAATAATCACTGCTTATTTAAATTGATTGGTGAGTAGTGAATAACAGTGAATTGTTAAACTATTGTATACGCGAATAAAGAAGTTTCTAGACGCGCATCGAACAACGGAGCTTGAAATATATTGAATTCTTTCAACTGTAAGAGGAATTGTAGATGTTTACGAGTATATATACAATTCTTATGTGAGTGTGTTCATAATTCATCTCCTCTTAAACCGTTTGAATGATTTTGATGACATTTTTTACGTGTCGTTTATTTATTTTGCAATGAACTGGTTTTTATTTGTTACCAAATAATTTATTTTTGTTTCTGACATAGTATATAAAAAAAAATCTATTCGTGATTTATTAATATTTGACAGAATAACCGTCTATTTATCCAGTTCGCTAGCAAAAACTATAAAAAAAATGCGTTGAATACGAAAAATCGTACAATTTTACATGTAACTTTTTCATAAGGGTAAAACAGAAAACACTTCCGGTTACGAGTACGAACGCTCTTTTGACATTCGTTTGATGTATTGGCTTTGTCGGGGGCGAAAAACGCTAGCTTTTACATGTAAAGAGCGATGAACGCTAATTTAGCAGTTTTAGTTATAGATTATATTTATTGCTTTATACCAGTTCTGAAACAGGATAGCGCTATATCTGACACTGAATAGTACAACACGATATTAATGTGACACCCTTATTTGATGTCAAGTGCTTTGTCCAGTGTAGTCTAGTTACTGATAATGTTAATAAAGTACGTTAGGTGCTCTTTTTAATTAAATATATGAGACGACTTTGAAATTCTAATCAGCAATCTTTCTGTGTGACGCTCGTTCGAGTATCACTTTAATTCTGTCACCGGAAAAAACATCGTTTAACTGCTTTTTTTTTGTTTTTATCACTAGTAACGCTGTTTTCAACATCTAAATTGTTATATCGCGATAACTTAGTAACAATTCAAGAGTGTGTAACTAAAAACAGGTTTCTACAACTCGGTTCGCTTAGTAAAACCAGCGGGCGTTAAAACCGTGTCCATTTTTAAAATACACATAAACTTAGCCTCACCTATTACACATACATATTGGTGCTCAAGGATTAGCGAGTGAATCGACGATAGCTCAGTGGCAGCGTGTACGGACGCCACGTTAAAGAACGTGAGTTCAAATCCCTGCAATGAGCTTAAGCTTTCGGTATAGTAAAACATCATGATAAAACCATAGCATGGTGGAATGGCTTTTTCTAATGCCCACCTTGCTAGCTAACACCCTCAAGTTGAAAATCTTTCGCCAAATACCTATAGGTATGTTACCACTTAACATCAGGTGAGATTGTACCCATAACGCTAAACCAATAAAGTATTAAAAAAAAAAATCTTATAAATAAATTCAACATTTCGCAGAATGTATTTCTATTGAAACGTAAACAGTGTTTTGAATATGAACCGAGAGTCGGTTCCCTCTCTAACCCTCCTGGCTCCCCATTCTTAACATCAATAGTAACTCTTAAATCATGACCCAGTATTATATTATTACATAAATAACTGGGGTATTTATTCAGAAATGTTTATCTTCCAGGCTAACCGTTTATTTTTAACGTATTTTTATCACACGCTAGGCAGATGTTCTTCTTCTCTTACGGGCAAAAAATAATAAATAATTTGTATCCAATTCATGTCCAGAAGTTTCTTCAAAAAGAGAATGAAATACGTTCTCCAGGATCACCATCATAGCTGTAATGCTTCTGGTGTTGCAGCTGGTCATAGACGACGGTAATCATTCATCATCAGATGGGCTGTCTACCTGTTTGTTTCCCATTAGTATAAAAAAGCCCCTAAGGACGTCAAATTAGAACCAAGAGTTTAGAAAACATCTTAGCCAAGTAGAAAAATCAGCATGAGACCTAATTGGGTGTAAACTTAGAAAATGTAATTAAAAATGTAAAAAATAACTAATACAATTCTGTTTTTATATATATAGAGATAGAGAACTTATGGAACCGGCAATTCGTTAGAATTCTAATTATGTACACTAACACTATTACATAAGAACTCTTATTAGTACTGCAGTTTGAACCATTAATGAATAAACCTCAATCAATAACTTGACCACTGAGCTACTTATCCCGATTTTAATACTAAACACTAAAAAAACAATCACGGTTATCAATCATTCAAATCTTGAGTGAAATTCCATAACGTAATTAACCAAAATTTCCAATATAAAAACAATTTCTCTTGAAATAATAAACTTTCGAACTGTAAGAAATATAAAACAAATACGTCTGGACATTCTCATGCGATATGGTTACCTACGAACAAATAACAGTTCATATTTATTTTTATATGATAAAAATTACATTATAATAAATTAGAGACTATAATAAAAATTACAAATATCAACATCAATTATACTAAAATTATTGTACAGGTATACATTTATTTCTAAATAAACATTAAAATGAAAATTGAGGTTAGTTTCACTACTCGATAACAGATGGCGCTCATCGAACTCTAACTACGATAAACGAATACAATGATACAGTTAAAGCACCATAAAAAAAGTAGCATAAACTAACAATTGTTAAAAATGACTTAAAATAGTGCTGTTTTTCTGTACATTTTGACGAGTATTCGTTACAACCCCCATAGAATCGTCACCAGTTACATATTCGTAATAGTTAGTAATCATAAATATCGTCTGTACTTCTTTACCTAAGTTTATGAAATTTTCTACACATAGTATTTCTAAATTATAAAAATGTACAACTTATAATATACAAATACTTAATAAAGCGTTTAGGATTAAATAAAATCTTACTTGATTGGAACGAAATATTCTAAACGGAAAATGAATATATATTGAAAGCCCATAAAAAATACTATCTTTTTTATTAATTCTAATTAGGTTTACATCAAATTTGGATACAGTTAGTCATTACATAATTGACAGGAAATATCCATATGTCAAATATTTAACTAACTATAGAAATCATGAGTACAAATAAAAATACTAAAACAAGAAAACACTGCGTAATAAACTTATAATAAAACGCCTATATAAATTCTACAAGTTAAACCGTTTTAAAATTTTATCTCTATAAAACTACAAATCCATTATCTAACCTTAAAACACATTATCATTTATTTTCCTAATAGAAGAATAAAATAATAGTAAACGTATAAAATAAACAGATATTGTGAAGCTTGAAATATAAAATTAAAAACCTTATTCATGTAGAAAGACATCGCTGTGCACTTACGGGTTAAGCGACCGTGCGCTAGATGGCATCACTCGTAACTTTAAAAACTAATCAAACTTAAGAGCCAAATCGTGGAAACAACTCCCTCAACGATTCTATCGAAGGAATAACCGACTCGCTTGCAGCAGTGCTCCAATCAGTAGCATAGCGATAGTGCACTTATAAAATATTACGACTTACAGCAGAAACTCTTCGAGTATGAAGTGTATTAATTTTGCGTAAACTTTACAAGCCAAGCGTAATAAACTCTTCCCGTTTGTAACGATAAAAGCGTGATAAAAAACTTCAGAAGTATCATTCTGTATTCAGAACTCACAGTAATATAATATTTAGAACTAGCTAACTCGGCAGAGTTCGTCCTACTGTTTCCAGTATTTGGAAAATCGGTACCATCAAAAATACAAATACGTGTTAATTTTTCCGACAATCTATCTTTCGTTCGGAGAAATCGTTTCATGTTATGGTATAAGAGATTACATTGTTTAAAACACAATATCAGATACCCAATTAAAAAAAAACCGTATACATTTATCCAGTTATACCAGAGAATATAACAACAGGCAAAAAATAAAAAACGTATATTTTAATCTAAGTCAATTACAAAGTACAAATGTGTGTGAAAAACCTTATTTTACATTCATCAAGGCATTGTTGTCTACAGTTTGTAGTTAAAATTCTAACTTAATAGCAAATGATGACTATAGGTAGTGTGGTTTTACAATGTCTCTCTTTTAGTCAACTTGAAACATATTTCTTCAATAAAATAACTTTTGTTTCTTTTTTAGCTTCGTCATAACCTCTAAATTGATCAGGGATTTTGATAATATTTCTTTTTCCAATTAAATAACTAATGAGTGTCGAAAAGTAATACCAAAAACTCACTCACTGTAAGTAATTATAACTTTTGCGTAAGTTATAAGCTTAAACTTATTTCTTACTAGCTGTGCCCCCGACTTCGTTCTCGTGGAAATAAAAATTAATTAACTAGTTTTGCCCGTTTTTGTATTTTTCTTCAATGAACAAATAATTTTTTTTATCGTTGGTAAAAAAAAAATTAAAAAAAGTATCCTATGTTACTTCTAATGCGTCCAAGAATATATGTACAAAGTTTCACTATGATCGGTTAAGAAGTTTTCGCGTGAAAGCGTAACAATCAAACTTACATTCGAATTTATAATATTAGTAGGGAGTAGGGATTTTAGTAATGAACAGTTAGTAGAAATAAAACTTTTTTTTTTGTAATGATTATAACTATTGGACAATCTACATTAACAACACTCATATAGTTACGCGACTATATTCGTATGATTTCATGCTATAATGTTAATATTTTTTCCGTCTTCATGTAGTACCAACAAGTAAGTAATAATTTATATACCATAACCTTACCAGGGGATAGACTTATGATATAAAAAATAATCAAATAAATTAGTTAAATACTTTCCGAGTTATAAGCACACAAACATACATATAGAGAAATTTTCCTTTTCCATTACGTCAAGATACAACGATTTCCAATCAAATTCTATACACCGTCGCGTCCTTTTCAGCACATCTGTTTGGTCCAAAATTAGGTACCTATTGTATCGGGTATAGATACGTAAATTAGAATCGTATTCCGTAATTTATATGTTACGTAAATTCCACGGAATACGCTGAGAATATGCGACCGAGATACCACGGGTTTACAAGAATAAATGGCACATAGATTTCGAAGATATATATGTATATGTCGGATTCGTATGAATGGTTTTGTGTGAGAGAATGTATTATATATTTTTTTCACGGAGATAAGATATCTCGTTTGTTATTAATAATCTACCTATATGTATATTCGATAAGCTTACCTTATTCAGCTTACTTAAGACTAAGTAAAAAATATCAATAATCACTTAACGGTAATAAGAAGTTAAAATTATCTTTATAGGTTTAGCATTCTAGCCACAATCTCGTCTGATATTAAGTGACTATGTGGTCCAAGATGATGGACACGTTAAACTTAGTAGAGAGACTGGCTCTCAAGTGCTACTGCCGGACCACATTTATAGGTATTTGGCGACAGATTCCCAACTCGAGGGTGGTAGCTAACCAGGTGGGCATTAGAAAAAGCTTTGGCTTCATCACGATGTTTTCTTTCACCGGATGTTCAAGCTCATTGCATTGTTAGATGTTAGCTCCTATTGATGTTAGCGTGATGACAATAGCCTAAAGCCTTTTCCTCAATTACTGCTCTATGGAATACAAAAAGATTTTCTGTAGTACATAAGATTAGCGTGTTCGAATAAACAAACTTTTTTTGTTTTATAATATTAATATAGAAGATGCTAATTCCATTTTACGAAAATCGAATCCAACAAAAAAATCGAATTTTATAAATCAGAATTTTGTCCGCAAATATATTTTTTATTCTTTAAAATATTTTTGTTTCAGTTTCGACTATAATGAAGGTCGTAACACTATCACTGGTTTGAACAGACACAATCATCGAGAAGGACCGGAAGGAAGACAATTGTACGTTTATAATTTTGCTATATAAATAATCTTTACACTTAACAATCCTATTATCTTACAGAATTTACAGAGAAAGGGCATTGTGTTCAGACCTCACTATTATTGACATAATGGATTCACAGTGTAATAACTCTTGGCAGTAAAATCTGCTTAATAGGGCACTAGAACTTATTGTCTGCCAAATCTATAATGAGATTGAAGATCATATTATAGAACCTAATGCTATTACCTAGAATGATAGAGAGTCAATAAACAAGGGATGACTAATTTGTATTCACTTTACTATTAAAACTATGTCGTCCCCTCTTCACAAATTCATACGCTTCAGTCTAATAAATTTTCCATTTAATTACTATTAGTAACTTGATTTTTCCTTGTATAGTCGTAATTTTACATATTATAAAAGAAAACGTGCCTCTGTCTCTTCGTGCGTGTGAATTTAGGATCACTTATCCAACTTTTATTAATCTTTTTCCAGTTATACGTATATTCTCTATACGAGTTTGAAAGAATGAATACTTTCTTGCACCTTTGTACATTGGCGAGCGTAATGTCAGAAGGCATTTTCTTACAGCTAATATATAGATATATTAGTTTGTGTTTTAGTATATCTTTCATGATATAGAAGAAATGATGTGAAAAGTGTGAATTGATGAACGATTATTTGCAATTTTTCATATCGTTTTGTTTTTGCAAAATAAGCAGCCGAGTCGTTTACAAAGTTATATCTAAGATTTCGCGAATATATCTTAAATTAACTGATACGGTCAAACTCTAAAACTTCATAATTACTTGACTTTGGAAAATTTAGTTTGTTGTCCATACAATTATATATTCTTTCTATATTACAAAAGCTGTTAAAAAAATTGATAAAATTCGCAGGTCCATAAGTGCTGCTATACCGAAGTTAAACTGTATGTATTGCTATGGCAAAGTTAGTTTTATATTTGTGAAAAAAAAAAACAAATTCTTTAGAAAATGTATTTGTAATTGTTATAAATACTATTTATCTGGTACGTATTCAGTTAGCGGAACCTCTTGTCCTGTTTTCACTCAACATAATTTTAACTACAGTGAATATGACAATCATTCTTCTAAGGCTTCTCTTTGAATTATTTCATACGAACGCATCTGAACAGATGGTAAGCGTAGGTTGATAAAATAGACAACAACAGGCTGGTAACATCTTGCATTTCGATATAACCAAGCTTTGCATGTAATGGGACAGACAGACGATATTAATTTTTTCGTAATTATTGTTATTTTTTTTTCAATCTTTATATTCAAATTCTTAGAAGCCGTTAAATTTTATATAACACTCGCCTAAGCTATATTGATATTATAAAGCGGAGAAGTGTGTTTGAACAAGCTAATCTTAGATTCTTTTTGTATTTGATAGACCAAACATTGAGGAAGCCTATAGGCTATTTAACATCACGCTACCACCGGCACAAACGAAGTTGTATTTAAAAAAGTTACAAAAACGGGTGAAAATTATTAAATAATATTTAGTGCCATGCTAACGAAATCGCGGACACAGCTTACGTAACGAAACCCCTTTCGGAACACCCAAACATAACCCCTGAATAAGATACGGTACAAATGAAAACGGGGGACGAAATAAAATAAAAAGTAAATATATATATAGATACACTGTCCTAAAATTGTACCGAATCGTGTTCGGCAGTCACGTCGCCTTAATTTAGTTTGCCACGGTTTACCGAAGCCACTTTCTACAGAAAATTGTAACTAAAAATGGACAAACGTATTATTTATTTATCGATCGATTGATTTGATAATCATCAGTCATTTAATTTGACGATATTTATTTAAACTTGTTGTTTTAACTTTTGTATACATTTATTTTGAAAGAGAGAATTAATTAGATAGAGAGATAGAATAGAGAATAGGGGGCAAGCGAGCTTGCGCGTCATCTGATGGTAAGTGATCTCCGCTGCCCATGAACACCAACAATAACAGAGGAATCGCAGGTGCTTTGCCGAAAATTATAGTCAATACCTTTATTATTGATATATGAACACACGAGACATAGGAAACGAATAAAAATTAAAAAACATGCGCGAAGAAGATTTATTTTATTCAGCTACATTTAGTTAATTTAACTTAAACAATGTTTGTGAGTAAAATCTCAAATTCTCCGAACCATTTTTGTCAATTTTAAACGTTTTAAGTTCACTAATTTCTGTAGTAACAAGATGAAACAGAAATACAGTTACATGTACTTCTAAACTACCAAAAACCGTTTTTAAATTAATAATAACTTTTTAGTAGTCTGGAATAATTTATATATATAGCAGTTATTGAAGATTATTAGGAGGGATATTGAAACCTAACGCTGACCATATCTGTTTCAATAGAAATAATAAAATAATAGAATAGAAAATAAATAAATAACTGTTTTCTACATTTTAACATCGCTGCTCATTTTCTTTATTACGCGAAACCATAATGGATCGATTGTGGAACATAAGAAAATCAGCCAGAATTTTTACGGAAATATTTTTTTAACACTATGCTATTTTGTCTTAAAATATTATTAAGAGTGTACCTAAAACGCGCCTGTTAGTTCGAATCTTGCCTAGTTACAGCTCGTTAACATTAACACACTAAAGAATTGACAAAGTGTCCCAAAAAGAGCTCGCTCGTTGAACAATTATCGCCGTGCGTTCCGGAGACATTCCGTGACATATAAATATTTGTAGGGTTGTGCTAATTGATTTGTGAAAGATTGTCGTGTCGATATTTGAGTGTGATTTGCTTCGGGATACACACAATTATATATATAAATAAGTAAAGACAAAGAAGACCGACTTTCTTTTTTATTAACTTCAATAACCATAGACGAGCTATAGTCTTATGCTCAATTTAATATCAATTTATGCCGATATAATTTCACCAATGTCAAGTGTCATTAAGCATACAAGCAACAGACACAGTTATTTCAGGATCATACATATAATTGTGCTGTGTGGGATACAAACTGACAGCACGCGTCAGCAGCGAGACGACAGACTAAAGTGCTGAAGCAACGGTACTGTTTATAATTTACAATATTGATTATGACTGGATTTTGACGACGGAGCGTATAATTGTAATCTTAAATTCGTTTAATGAATCGGATGTTGACATTTAGCTTCTTGACGACATGGATGCAAAAGCCTATACGTATCGCGCTGGTTCATACAAATTAGGCATAAGTTTGATCAATACCTCACAATTATTATCGCATATCATGTTGAGATCAGTTATAAAGTTAACACAAGCTTAGTTTAATAACGAATTTATTGGATGTGTGTGAAATTGTACCCCCATATTTATAAAAAAAAAAAACATTGAAGCTTCGACGACTCAGTGACAGTAAGTGCGGAGGGTGCGTCAAGGGTTTAAATTTATCGGTGATGGAAGACATCGATTAATAGTGCAACTGCAGAGGATTTTGTAATGGTCACTTAGCTACTACTCCTACTTAACACATTGCATAAACTTTTTAAATAGATACGCATATCGGTTGAACTATTTACTATTCACAAATACAGTATCTAATAAATGTATATATCAAATATTCCGTATGTTTAAAAAGTTACCAGGAAAAAATTAGCTACCGGACTGTTAACGTTATTCCGTTTACGTTAAGTCAGCATCGAAATTTCATCTTTATAATTAAAATTGTTCATAAGCGAGTTTGAATGTCAGCGATTAAGAGAATCCCTTGAGTTTCTCGCATAAATCCCTTTGGAATGCTTCGTTAAGTATTTCACCTGATTGTTTTTATTCGATGTGGATTATTTCAATAAATTCTTCGCTGTTTCGTCTCTCTAGTTAATTTGGATAACATCGTCCTATTGGGAATGTAAATTCCCGTACTTTCATATGAGCAGAGCAGAATAATAATGTAAGAATTAGCAATTCTTGTTCTTTTTTTTTTAAATAAAATTTGTCGTTTCTGACGCTATTTCTGTTAAAAGAGTTTTATTACTCAAAATAACATAGTTCACTTATTAAGGCGTACACTTCTTTCATTTCACTAATCTAATAACATCCAGTGATCGCTTACATATTTTTTTAACTTAGTTTTAAATATATTCAATGATTCAGTTTATCTGAGGTCTATCGGTATTTTATTAAAAGTTCAGCTCTCTCAAATTTAATGTTTTTTTATTCCACACTTTGTAGTTCTTGCTTTAGTTAAATGTTTATAAATAATGTTTTGATATATTTTTCGAACTTGTTTCGAAATGTTAACTTAGTATTTTTTTATTCAAATACACGTCTCATAGAAGTACGTTTACGTTATATCTCCATAATTTATATGTCATATAATATATATCATAGTTTATTTAATGATGTCGAAAATAGTTTGGTGACAGAATGCAATATTATGATATAGTATTAGAAAACGATTATTATAATGTTCATAGTTACCTCTATAAGTAAGTAATTTCATAAAGTATATACAAAAGCAAGCGAGAATAAACTTTGATTTGAAACAAGAATCATGATAGTTAAGTGATTTTCAAGTTATGTAAAACTATCGAGGGAACAGAGAGATGCTGCTTTGTATGATGTGTAAAAATACAATTCCAGAAAAAAACCTAAAATTTTAAATGATCCAATAACAAAATTCCTAGGCTATATAAAAAACGGCACGTTAAGTAGAGGACTCTGAGGTAAAATTAGCCTTTGCCAGCTTAGTTGTTTAAAAAAAACGATAAAAATATATTCTTTTAGAAATGCATTTTAAATTCGGAACACTTTACGATTGTGTGTGGTCGGATTCGAGTTTACAGCGACATATATAACGGACACGTATCTACTAATTGACGGAGAGAACTAAACCGCGGCAATAATGTCACGTTTAACTGAATTTGTGTGATCCACTGTTAATTTAGATCCGTTTAGTTTATCTACGGTCGGTTTATGCGGGTGCCTTTTGCCTACAATTTATCGCCACGAACGTAATGTGCCACTAAGTTATTTTTTTTTATTATGTCCGTTTAAACGGAACACTTTTACCCTATTATTACTATAAAACCTTTCCTAAAGATTATGTGTTATTAATATTTTCCTAGTCATATTTCAAAATATGATAGACATTAATTATAAACGCTATGCATATCTAATACGGACTACTTATAAAATATGTAAATGAGTTGTGCGTTCAGTTCACATTACCAATAAATCTTTAAGATAACGTACATAACGATACAGCAGAATTATAATAAATTAAATTCAAATTGTACTCACCTAAAACTACTAATATAAAACAGAGGCTAATGTATAAGATCATCAGGAATCTTTGGTAACTAATAAACTAAGGATATCACACACAGGTACGGCAATCATCTACGCGATTGCCGGAATTTTATATCACAGCACACATCACTAACTACACGTTTTTGGCCGCACTGCGATCCCATCAGGCCATCACTGCGCTAAGAACACGCATTTCTGTTAACTCGAAGTAACTTTTTTTTAAGCTCAAAACTTTCTGTCATCGTATTATTACGAAATATATGCAGTAATTATCACTACCCATCACTAAATAATATCACTATCGATATAAATTTCGAAAACCACTTTTATACACTTCAAATTGTTTAACTGTTTGTTATACGATAATTTTACAGAGACGGGGCAACAGCAGTCCGTCACTGTCGACTGTCGGGACGCAACTGGCGTGAAGTTGGACGGGATTGGTGAAGAATGCGCTGCGCATGGTTGCCACACCGGCCACGCTTGACTTGAACACCGGCCGAAATGGAGAGGAGCACTTGAACACCTAATTTACAATAATCCGGTGAGTTTTCGACACCGTCGGGTAATATAACCAGACTGGAAGCCCGTGCATTGTCGGCAGCGTCGCCCTCGATCTTGGCCGTTTTTCATAAACACGTATTCACTGTACGATCTTCGTATAATAATGTGTTTTGTCCCTTTCTCAGGCTTTCGAAAGAACAAAAAAAAAAAACAGGTAAACAGGCCCACGGCGGCCAAAGATAGTTACCATCGTTTGGAAACATCGAATTTTATGTTCGTCGCGTTTAATTCCGAGTACAATTTAATGTGTTACAATGTGAATTGCAAATCAGTACCAGTTGTCTCTATTTTTTTAATGATTTTGACAAAGGCAATGTAAATTCCATTAAATTTTTCATGGCAACTGAATGTCGTGTAATTAGTTAGTCAATTGTGTCGTTTACAATTTAAACACTAAAATTTACGTCATTAGACGTTACTGACGGAAAATAACTGTTTGGGCTCTATAAAATTATTAATTTGTAATATCGTTATTTGAAAGATATTTTCACGAGGCGTAAAATTAAAGGCTTAATTTGAAAACGTTTTTCAGTGACTTTCTAAATAGTTAATTAAACTTTACAACATAAAAGCTATTGTTTAGAGAATTAGTAATTTTAATTTCTCTATGCTTGGAAAAATATTGTCTTTACGACTTAATATTTATTTATAATGTTGACGAAAATAATTCAAATTTTCAACTCATAATTTTTCTACGGAGTTTTATTATAATTGATCGAGTTTTTTTTGCACGGTTGTTTAACATTGTTTGGTTTTACGTAAGTAAATAGAAATTTTTAATTTTGCCTTTGGCTGCTGAGTGTCATTACCACCATTTTTTTAACGTGTGGAAATGCATTACCGCATCTTCTCCCAGCCCTGGGGGACTGAGAGGGATATATGGGACTCACCAGGTTACCACGCTATAGCTCTGGCATCAGCAACCATTCGTTTTTTTTTTATAATATCTTTATAGATAAAGTCTTTTGTCTCATTCTAATTTTTTTACGTGTGTATAAAAGGAATCTGGTGTGAACCATCAAAAATACATACTGTTATGCCGTTTTTGGTCCTACATTACCCTTTGTTGCAAGACACAGGGAACCCTTTTCCCAATTCGCTTCCAGTCTCTGCTGGGGAGCCACACCTGACTTTAAGCATACAGGAATTCGCTTTTAAGTGCAGCTATTGATACATATTTGCTTCAGATTTTCTATTGGAGAATGATAGTTAGTTAAAATACGGTATCAGCATTCCATGGCCTTATCATGATGCTTTCCTACACCGAATGCTCATTACTCATTGCAGGGGTTTGAATTCACGTCAGTCGATGCGGTATCATATTACTAATTGAACGATGGTAGTAAACAAGTGCTAAGGAAATATAATATCCAGCCTTTTCAGGAAAAACATCGTAAGCGACAATTGCACTTTTTACAGGAGAGATTTTTTTAATTCCAAATTCAATGTATTTATAGTATGTTTTTAAAAAATTATGACTTTGTGTTCATAATTAACCACTAGTACATTATAATAATGGCTATTAACAAACCGATTGCTTAACCAACTTCAATGAAATTTTGATACATAGACTAGAGCTTGAAATTAGGGTGCCTATTATGAGAAAACAAAACTTGAATATGTGTGTAATAAGTGATGTAAGTTTGTATAGAGAACCTATGAATCCATAAATTAGGTACATGAAAATTTATATGTATGCGTTTTTGAAAAATAATTCCTCAAAACGAATACAACAAGGAAGGATTTCATTTAGCAAAGTGTTCGCAAATATAAACGCCGTCATCAATGTAGGGTTGCGATCGAAAAACGGTGATGACTATAAGTCCACCATCAAAACATACCAGCAACGGCAATCCTAATCTCACCACAGCGATAACATAATCGACCACTTATCGACAAATGGGTCTACATGCTATTTGTGTTAATTTTTTTATAAACAATAAAATATCACTTCCACAAGTAACACATGCGGTTACTGTATCTTATCTAATACGTTTAACAAAAGAACAGAGAAAGAGAGAGAACGAGATAAAAAGACAAAAGATATCCCACAAAAATACTGGACCGAGCACCACTGACCCTTAGTTCGAGAGACATTAATTTACCTCAACCGACAATCGGATCCCGAACTGTCTTTCATTTAATTTATAGCAATAGATTTCGGTATCAACCCCCCGGGGATTTGTCAAAACTATCTTCTAGTTTTGAGCCTCTTATATTTGTATTTGGTAGAAACAGTCACAATGAATATGTGTGATATCATTGGATATAATAGCTATAAGTATTTAATCTTCTTAGTATGCTTCAAATCTAATATATATATACAACATTAAAATTTAAAACAGAGTTAAAATGAGTACATCACGTGCGGAAACGCCGGATATTTTTTTTTTATCGTAGGGAAATGCTTTTAGGCATTCCTTCCATGATGGGCTGGGAGGGGTATGTGGGATTCAACCGGCAAAAGACTCACAGGAAATACGCACTGAAACCCCAAGGTGTTCTTCTATCGCCTATTGGACCAGGGAGCAGGATCTGTCTACACATTGCTTCTGCTCCGCGACAGGCTTAAACCCCTCAACAGGAGGCACCTTCTATAATCTGGGGGTGGAGATGGTAGAGACCCCCCTGAAAAGTCTTCGAGAGACGCACCGAACATAGGATGCGACTCGCCTCGGCCCTGTTTGTGCAATGGCAGAGGGAAACGCCGGATATCCGTGAAATCAATGTTAACCTTAAATAAAAATACTTACACAAACACCTATATTTAAAAAGAAAACAGAAAAGTTTCTGCTAGCTGCCGTAATTTTTTTATATAGTTAAGATTTAGTGTTATGGCCTCAATATCAAACGATGTAATAGCTCAAGTTCATTTTAGGTGGATTCAAACTCACATACTACACACTACCAACTGAGCTATCATCGCTTGTGATTTACGATAATTATTATATCTATATTAACATTATAAAGCGGAAAACTGTATATTTTTGTTTGATCTCGCTAGCCTTAGAGTTCCTACTCTATTTGACTTTTTACCACTCGGATTTAAAAAAATATTTTCGTATTTAATATAATAATCATTGAGAAAGGCTTTAGGCTATTTAACATCTCTCTACCACCAATAGGAGCAAAGCTGTATAGAAATAAATTACAAAAACGGACAAAAAATACTATATATAATTTGTCGTACCACGCGAACGAAGTCGCGGACACTAACGGTACAATTAGGTAACTACAGGGGTTCCCAATCTTTTTCCGTTCCCGACGCCCACACATGTTTACTATTTTGCCTCGGCGCCCTAACATATCTGGTCAGCTATCTAGCTGGTCAAAAAAAGGAGGTACAATGTTACTGGTTAGACAGATGGCATAAAAATTAAAACATATAAACTATGAATCCAAGCTGTTAAATTATATGAATATGTATGAACAGTTTCCGAGCACGTATTGTACCCGCGAACACTTGAGTTGAGATAACGGAGAATGGTAAAGAGAATCGTTTCACGACGCTCTTCTTCCATTTCTACGGTGCACCAGGACGCCGCAGGGCACACTTTGGAAACCCCTGGTTCATTAAATTAAAGTTACCATTGGTACGTAGTCTTATAATACAATGTAACATTAGTTCATTTTTCTTTTCTTACAATATATAATATTTAGTTCGTTAGTCTACACTTACGGATCCTTGGACCAGTGAGTCGTAGATAAAATAAGTAAAAGAAAGTAAAAAGTTTTTTTAACGGTAAGAATGTATTTTCCAGTCGCCGAGAAGCACTAGTAAAAAATCGTTTTAGAGTTACAAAATTGTCGCCTTTACACAGCTACTACGCTTAATGTTTTGGGTTCGAATCAGACGCAAGACGATAATTTTGTGTAATCGACGAACGATCCTTCAGAATTTGGGTAATATTTTGTTTTCGTTAATATCAGCATAATTGTAGCAAAATATTATTATCAGAATACGCACACTGTTAGAAAAATCTAATACAAGAATCTAGCTACAAAAATAAAAACAAAAATATATATATTGATGCGCCAGTCTTTATTTGCTCAATCGGTTCAATCCATCATTAGTTGCAATTTCAAAACAGTAAATATTTTTCTTCTACTTTGAAAACAAACTTTCCAAAATAATTTTAACATGTCATACATCAAGCCCAAACAACTAAGATGCCATATTAGTATAAATTTTTTGTAAAATAGCAGATTTGTTTTTAAAAATACACCAAAAAACTTTCCATTTTATAATGCAACTAATGTCGAATTAAACAAATAAGCACTAAGACGACGATATAATAAAACTTTAACTGTTGTACCATCATTGTTACTGTTATATAATTATTAAAATCCCAAATCAATAAGTAAATTCAATTAACACAATTCCGATTTACAACATATTTCATGGTAACGAAAAAAAAAAATCTCAATATTCCCTGTTCTTTCTAAGTTACGATTTTACCATGTTCTTCAATATTGAATTGCATTTGTCTGACCAAACTCAAGTGGGTTTAAATATTGCAAAAATCGATTTATTCACCGGCTAAAATCGCAAATCAATAAACCGATCTCCCAACTATTGTAACTCATGTAATCACAAACGCAGTAAATCTTAAAAAGGACGAAATAACTTACGAAAGCCACGATCGAAAACATGTTTTTTCTTTCAAACCAAAAATAAAATCAAATACTTCTTCGACATTAGTTTTAAAGCTTTTTTTGCCCACGACCTAGTATCGTTTCTTTATCACATATTAATAGGTGTTTAGTAGTTGTTGAATGAGATTGATATACTTTTAAGACTTTCAGAATGTTTTAACTTTAAGTAATTGTTTTTTTGTGAAAGGATTGTACAGAGTTTATGCACCTGTCATGTCCAGCTCGTTCCAACTGTAGGATGGGCTTTAAATAAATTGAATTATAAGTCGAAATTTATGGTCAAAAATCTTCAATCTTTGATGGACGTAAAGATCTATTTAAATTGTTCACTAGATATACGATATAGATCCTCAAACAGCATATATATTTTCAATATGCTAACTTCATGTACTTTTTAGATTCTTGGTTTAAAATTTTAGATTCTTGGTTATCTCTATTCCTTTTTTTTTCGTTTATTCGGTTTAACTTCTTCTATTATATTGTCTTAATGCAAACCTCCACAGGTTTAGCGTGTCTACCAACGTGGGCTATATCGTCACTTAAGATCAGGTGAGATTATGGCCATAACGCTAAAAATTAATTATTAAAAAACAAACAAAAAAATTAAAGATATTTGGCGTTAGATTTCTAAATTGCAGAATATAATGCATCTGGTACAACGCTCTAATAAAATGCACTATCACCATGTTACAGTCACATCGCAATATACACCTTAATGGGAGCATAGACTTGTGGCGATTAGAATTCACTTTAATCGACTCGGGGTCGTTACGCTACTCCTAAGCCATAACTGTATTAGACGTATCACAGTCAATTTACTGAGCCGATACAAACAGAAAAGCAAACCACTAATCTCTTCAAACATTTCTCCTTCTATAGTCAGTTTCAACAACAACGGAACCAGTTTCACGAAAACGCAAACACAATTTCCACTTTCATACAAAGTAATCTAACACGACTTCGGTCCAGAATCACCATCTTAATAACGTTTCGGTTTGTTTCGTAACTGCCACTGTGTCGGACTTCGGTACGTAACTCGGTCAATTGTTCCAACTAACACAAACTATTTAGTGAACCGGCTACAATCCTTTGACGAAACTGTTAGGAATTCTCGGCGCTAAAAGATTTTCTCAGCGGTCATTCTGGAGATTGTTCTCGGGAGATACCGGCCTTTGATTGGTCGGTGGACGCTTTAAATCTATTGTATACACTTACTATTAACCGAATATAATAATAAATTCAGTTGATTCTCTGATCTGACTGAAACTTTTCGTGCTCGTGTGTAACAATGGAAATTCCATAACTTGTTTTTTACAGTTAGTTTAGTTTAGTTAGTAGGTTTAGTGGTTTAGTCATAATCTTACGTGACGTGCGAGAAGACACAAGATGGTCGCCAAGCTATGCCTAGGGACTTGGCATTTAATCATTTAACATCAGGTGAGATTGTGGCCATAATGCTGAACCAACTATCTATAAAAAAAACGTTCGACAAGTTAGTAATGTGTCTAAAGATTTTATAGAACTTATCATTATTATTACAATAAGAAATGTTAGTAAGTATAAAACAGTAGTACGAAATGCTGTGTAGAACGTTAGAAATATAAAAAGTTATTTATTTCATAACGCTTCTTCAGATACTTGAAATTTATACTCGGCTTCGTAGACAATGACCTATTTATGCTTTAAATTTCAGACCACTCATAGTTAACACTCTTGCTCATCTAATTTGCTCTAAAGCCTCTGAATTTTGAATCTCTCTAATTTTCATTATAAACGTGTATATTTTTAATATATGGTCTCAGAATATTCAAATTCAAAGTTAAATAGTCTATTCAAAGTTTGGTGAAGCTGTCAAAGCCCTTGGGGCTAACAGCGTACGTCAGTTCGAAAAAAAAACTTAGAATATATAGTAACTCATAGTTGGTCACCGTCGGAAGTCCTCTTGGAAGTTGTTTATTAAACTGGCTAAAGTATTGTCTGCTTTGTGGTCAGACATTATGTTTTTTTGTTATATTGTTCTACAGTACACTGACATTTACCAAGTAACTCTAAAACGTGCTAGACATTGGCAAAAGTATCTATATAGGTAAAAATCATAAAAAAAATGTTTAAGTTCCATTCGAACTCTATTGCTATAAAATATACGGATTGGTGCAGTTGCGAACTTACACTTTTGCCGCTCTTAAGCTATTCAAATTTTGCCGTCCCTACGTACCTCCACAATGAGTTTCCATATAGGACTACATATGTCGTAGAAAAAAAAACCATATAAGGCTTAGATAAGTGGTGAAACATATTATCTAGCAACATTTAGCTATATGTATATACCGTCTCTAAAATTTGCCGCGCCAGGCCTACACTAAATACTGGTAAATCCACCTCTGGATGGTGTAAATAAACTGCAAATCTCATAAAATACTCTGTACCAATGGGATACAAACTAATTACACACATATTTAAAAACGCGTTTCCAATCACCAAATTTTTCGACGCAAAAAGAAACATGAAATTTCACGGACCCACGAAACACCATTACGAACGGGCATAGAGAAATTTATATTATCTGTGTTCCGTTGCCTGTTTTTTTCGGGACGTAAAAAAAATATAATACGAAACGGGTCGTCGAACGTTAGAAAGAGACGGAACAACAATGGCAGGTAACGCGGGGCATATCGCCGGCTTAATTGAATATCACTCACAGTGCAATATTAGAGTGCATAAAATTACCTTTAGTTACGGTTGTGGTACTGCTTCGCTCACGGTTTTCGTGGATCAACGGCATTAAAATATGATTGTGACACCGTAATTCTTGATTAAATTCGGCTTAACCGAAAAAATAAAATTCTATTAATAATTTTACTTCAGGTCTGTTCGTTTCATTTCACTAGAAATTTTTCGCTTTTAGTAACATTCGAGCGACAATATAATTTCGATTATTTTACGTTCCGGTACAGTCGGTTTTTATAGTTTCATTATAAAATAAACTGCTAAGTTAGTATTTTTTATGAAACAACAAAGAGTTCCAAGAAAAGATTGGAGCTACTATCTATATATATATATATATATATATATATATATATATATATATATATATATATATATATATATATATATATATAAAATAAATCTCTTTTCCCTTGGTCATCGCATCACGCGTGAACGGATGGAATAATTTTGCTAATTAATTTTTGGTGTGTTAATTATTGTCAGGAAAAGGTTCTTAGAAAGAAAAAAATGAAGGAAGTTGAGCGGATCATTATTTTTTTTAAACTTAACGACAGTATTAATTTTACACAACTCTCAGGTGTCATAGATCATTACAAAAATAATACTATAACTTAGCATTACAATAATAATAAACATTATGCTTTTGAATAATTTTTTTTAATAATTATACGAATTCGAATTAAATATTCATAGTTAAGACAGGACAACTTCTGTCGGGTCAGTTAGTATCCAATAATTTCATACGCACGGTTGACGTAACGATTTAAGTGCTGTAGACTCGAATCTCAAACAAAATAATTACTTGAGGGATTTTACAAATAACTACTCAAATTGGGTAGCATTTTGTGTCCGTTAATTGTATAGTAAAGTATGTGAAGTAACTGATAGTATAAAATCTATATTAATATTATAAAACGGAAAACTATGTTTGTTTGAACTCGCTAATCTTATGAACTACCAATACGAATTTAAAAATAATGTTATATTTCATATAGTAATCATAAAGGAAGGCTTTAGACTATTTAAATTCACTATACCACAAATACAAGCAAAGTTGTATTGAAATAAGTTACAATAACGGGCAAAAATGTTAAAATAATTAAGAGTTCCACGCGAACGAAGTCGCGGGCATAGCTAGTGGTTTTTATACGTGGTAAAGTAGTCGAGATATTGACTACCGGAGAAGGTAGAACAATATCTACCGGATCATCTTAAGACATTTAAGCTTTACCATCAAATACATATTTAGTTTGAGAGTGTTGATATTCCGAAAGGTCGCGTGTTCGAAAACTAGAACGCTATTTTAAAAACAAATTTAATAATCGCGATCGGAAGTCGTTAATTATAATTAATGTGGCGATATGCAGATGTTTAAATAAAATGTCAACGTATTTAAATATATCCTTTTAATTGCCGCCATCGTAAATGTATATTAAAATCCAGAACTATGCAAAAGCTTTATCGGATTTTATTAATCGTTTTTATACACTGAGTTACTCCAAAAGAATTTAATGCCTAAGGTAGAAAACATCGTGATGGAAGAAACCATAGACTTTTTCTAATGCCACCTGACTCGGTACCACCTTTTTTTTTAATCCCATGCTCGGACTTCCTCATCGCAAAGCGCAAACTCAAACGCATTTTCTAGGCTCAGGCCTAGGCGTGAGTGGTATATGGCGACTCATCGGGTACTCATCACCCAACCATACCCACTAAAATACACCACGACGACACTTCAAACTCCACCCTTAACTCACTTTAAACTTCAGAGACCAGGGACAGCTTTCACTCTTCTCCTACTTTTCGAGCTTCTTCTAGTCGACTAGTCACCACCCTTGAGTTGAATCTCAACCACCAAATACCTATAGGTGTGTTCCGGCAGTTGCATTTGAGGGCCATGCATTTCAACTAGATTTGGCATGACCCATTATCTTGGACATCATCTCTTAAATCAGGTGAGATTGTGGCCATAAAGCTAAACCTATAAAGAATATAAAAACTAAAGTTTGCAACACTTATCACTATACTTTCTATAATATAATATAATATAATGACCTTTGTTCTCGGTCACCTCCCACATCTAACTTATATCCATATATCTATCCGAATACTATCGAATAACTAACCTGGCAGCCTTCATCTGCATTTTCGAGTAGTCACTACATCGACTTCAGCGACATATATCGTGTTATGACCACCTATCGAGATAAAAAGTGTCGTATCTCTCAAATTATATAAAACTGCACACAGTGTGCAAAATTTGGTTAAATTCGGTTGAGTAGTTTAGGAGTTCATCGCGGACAAACAACGTGACACGAAACTTTTATATTAAGATTATAAAGAGGAAAGCTTGTTTGAACGTCCTATTCTTAGGAACAAGCAGTCGGATGTCAATCATTCTTGTATTTATTAGAACAATTATTGAGTAAGGCTTTAAGCTATTTATTATCACGCTACCGCCAATAGGAGCCAAGTTGTATTGAAAAAAGTTACAAAAACTGGAAAAAAATATCCAATAATCTTTAGTACCACCCGAACGAAGGTTCGGACGTAGCTAGTCTGTTATAAATTCACTTCTATTCAATCTGTTCACGTAAAATCCCTTTTTCCTAACCACGCCACACAGATAAGCGAAACCGACTGACGGAATCGTTAATATGAATCGGCGATGTTTATCAAGATAAATGATCGTGTTTATTGTAAATTATTATTTCATCTGATAGCTGCGGTACAGAGCATTGTTTATTATTAAAATCCGGATGAAAACGTACGGAACTAAATCACGCATTAAAACGCATCGAACATTACTATAATTATGTTCAGATAAATGAGGGTATTTGTCTTTTGCTTTGTTGGCCATACAACTGCTTTTATGTTCTCCATTCAGGTGTGTTATGTCAATCAGGAATGTGATTCTATCTGAACTCTCCACATAGGATTTTCTGAGGATCATATTGAAAACCCTTCGAAAACAGTTGGTTCCCACATAGCAAAATACAGTACATAAGCATACATTCTAAATACTCGAATGCAATATTTATATAGAATTGGTATCGATCTAAATGGTACAATGCACGAATTCTAAAGTCGACGTCGGATGCGTTTAAGATTAACTAATAAATAATAGTATACTCTCTATAATTAGAGATGTGCTAATCTATATTTTTAATATTATGAAGCGGACAAGTTTGTTCGTTTGAACGCGTTAACCTATAAGTCAGATTTCAAAAATGCTTTTTGTAGATGCTAGAGCAATAATTGAGAACGGCTTAAACTATTTACCATCACGCTACCACCAATAAGAGCAAAGTTGTATTAACTATTTTTACAAAAAAGGGCAAAAATTATTAAACAATTTTTAGTTCCACGGGAACGTAGTCGCTGGCACAGCTACTAAATAATAAATTCTTTAGACTATTCAAATTCTTAATTGACATGAACCATAAGTATACACATTTATCCATAGATCTTATACAATAGGCTAGATAATAGTAATACTTTACTTAACAAAAATATATCGTATTATTATTTCATCATAGTTAATTCGTACAAAAGGTTTCCCCAAATATGTGAGAGTAATTAATTTCATATTGTTAATATGCAGAATTGAATATTGATCGAGGAATCAGTGCATTGTTTAACGAAATCCATTGTGAGACAACTACAGCGATGTTTAAAAAAAATAAAGGTTTTAAATTTTGTATATCTAATTACCTATTTTAGATAACGTTTTACTTGTAATTACTGGTAACTGAGTAGCTCGTCTTTTATGAAATAGTTCTGAGAACAGTTGTAATAGGTGGATATTTTTGAGGAATCAGTTAAACCACATCATATTTTCGGGTTACGCGATGTACATGTTTTACTTATTATTGTAAATTTACTACTTATTTAAACTGATTAATCTATGCTGATATTTAATAGAAAGGGGAAAGATTTGTATTGTTGTTTGTAACGAATAAACCCAAAAACTACTGGACCGATTTTAAACATTTTAAATTTGTTAAGGTGGAATATGCCGCCGAATACTATAGGTGTATTCTGGTAGTTGCACTTGAGAGCCAGTTCCACTACGCTTAGCGTGTCAAATATCTTGGGCTACATTGTCACCTGACATCAGGATATTATCAAGTGTCGCAGCGGGTGCGTTCAAAATATACATCTAAATGTTTCCAAGTTTCATACCAATCGTCTCCCTACAATAATCCCAGTTACTCATTACCCGATTTCACACTTTACGACTCGACAATTTGACAGTTGTATGCAAATCGTATAGGATTTGCATATTTTTCGAAGCTAATGAAGGGTTCCATACAATAACCCCGAATACATCAAATTTACCTATTGTTATGAAATGTTTCTTCCGTTATTAGTAAAGCGATACGCAGGTGAGTTTGGGAGTTTGAAAGCTGTCATTAATACGGTAATTTCGTATGCTGGGAACGGCCGTGGTCGGTCGTGACTGTCTAAACTCGAACCCAAATCAACTACAGTGTTCCTTCTTGGTTGTAGAATCTTTGAAACTCACTTGCGGTTTTGACTTTACTTCTCTTAAATAAACATATTACACCAATCCAAAATCTAAAGGAATTTCAGACCATCCCGTCCCATTGAGTCTGACTCCTATGTTATTATTATATTTGTCTGTTTATATATTAAATATATATATTTATAATAACGTAGTTGATAACTCATTATTTTAGAAAATTTCCTTTGCAACTATTTAACGTAACTCTGGCATCATTTTGAATTATATAATTCGATTATTGTGAAGTGAAATGAATTTTATATTATGCAATACGCAATAATTATATTAATTCGAAACATATTAAATTGCAAATCAAAATATATGGACAGTCTTAATAAGAAGGACGCTATCTTGTTAGATTAAAGATTACATTTCATTGTTGGCATTGGCAAAATTGCAAACAAAGGCAGACTATCTATTATTTGAAAAGAAAAGAATATAAGGATATTGTTGTTATAAACTTTTTATTTAAATATATGAAGTGATGATCGCTCAGGTAGTAGTGTGTACGGACCCCGAGACAATGGACATGAGATTCGAATTACTGCAATGAGTCTGAGCTTTCGGTGAAGAAAACGTTGTGATGAAACCATAACACAGAGGTGGGGCTTTTTCAAGTGTCCGTCTGGTAAATATGTATAGGTTTTTCCGACAGTTGCACTTGGGAGCCAGTTCCTGTATTAGGCTCAGCGTGGCTACCATATTGTTTCGCATCGTCCATTTAACATCAGATGAGATTGTGATTATAATGATAAAACCTAAGAAGTATAAAAAATTAAAATATAATTAATTTCTACAAAAGTTATCAATTTACAAAGTTATATTCTACAAATAGTATTAACGATAAGCAGACAGACTTTTTAATAACCCGGCATTTGACTATGAAACGCGAGTTTAACCACGGAATTAACCTCAATGTCGAGATTATATAAAAGTTGCACGAGCCATCTTGGTTTACTAACCGGTTGGGACCGGTATAATGCGGATTCCGGCGCAATTAGCCATCGTTTTGGCGGCAAAACGTGTTATTACGAATGCATTCGGAGCAGATGCGGTTCGTATAATGCTTCTTTTTTTCTTTTCACATCGAGCAAAAAAAAAAAAAACGCTATTACCGTGTGTGAAACAAAAATGGCTTTACACATTAGCTATAAAAAGTCTTTTTAATAGTTTATCATTCCCCTGTCTCCTGTCACCCCTGTCTACCTTGATGTTGTGACGACTTGGCCAAAGATAATGGACACGCAAAGTCTAGTGGAGAGACTGGCTCTCAAGTGCAACTGGCGGAACACACCTACAGGTATTTGGCGGGAGGTTTTTAATTTAAGGGGCCAAGGCAGGTTATCGGCAATACAAAAAGCCCTACTACCACGATGTAGTTTCCTCAGGGTAATTTCCTTCACCCAAAGCTCAAGCTCATTGCAGGTGGATTCGAAACACACGTCCCTTGACGCGAAGTCGTACTATTCGTCTATTTATATATTTGATAGAGCAGTTATTGGAGACGCTATTAGGCTGTTAAACATCACGTTACCATCAATAGTAGTAAAGCTGTATTTAAAAAAGTTACAAAAGTGGGCAAAGTAATAAATTTTTTTTAGTTCCACACGAAGTCGCGGGCACGGTCATTAAATTATAAGGATAATATTAAATTTAGAACATAAAATAATTAAAATAGATATAATGTTTTACTAATAATACAAGTAGTTAATGGTTTTACCTATTCAATACTTGAACCGTTGCATATTCATAATAAATATAATGCAGTGGACTATAATTTACAATTAATAGCTAAATAAACGGTAAACTGTATACCCGACTTAGTAATGTTAAAGTTCACGTGATGAAGCCAATTGTAACTGTTCGACGCGACATGCAAAAACATTTAGTTGAAAAAAAATTAATACTTCGTCATAAATGAACATGCTAATCTTTTGCGACATTTAATTTAATCTCTGACTACAGGAAATAAGAATTGTGTATGAATAAATGATTATTTAATTTATTATAGTTTACAGGTTTAACGATATGGCCATATTCTCACCTGATCTTAAGTGATGATACGGATTAAGTTGACGGACACCCTAAACGTGTACAGGGATTGGCTCTACTGGAATTTGGCGGCAGATTTTCAGCTTGAGGGTGGTAGCTAGTCAGGCTGGCATTAGAAAAAGCCCAACCATAATGCTATAGCCTCATCATAAAGTTTTCCTTCACCGAAAGCTCAAGCTCATTGTAGGTAGATTTGAACTCAGACCCATCGACGCTACCAACGCTTCAAAATGCCCAAATACATATAGATGTGTCCCGGCGGTTGGCTCTCTAGCCAGTTCACTAGGTTTCGCGTGTCCACTATCTTGGGCCACATCCTCACTTAATATCAGATAAGATTTAGTCAAACGGCAAACCTATATAATATTTAAAACAAATACACTATTATATAATAATGTCACATACGACTGCAATAATAATATTACTTACCATCGCATAAAGTGCGGAAATATTTCCGAGAACGAATTAGAAAAATAAAACGTATCCGACGTTCACGTAACACCGCAGTTCCGTCGGTTCAATCCATCCCGGGCTAAATTAATTTTATTGCGTAGCGAAAATAAAGACGTTTCGATTCGCTGTCGCTTCAGTAAATTTTAATACGCCATAAAATTATGAAGTCGCAACCGATTCATCTTTATGACAAATGTTACAGTCGCTTCAATGTGACGCACAATTTTCAAGTTACAAGACAAAAAAAAAAAAAAAAAAACATCTTTTCGAGACGCTCAGTGAACGGACAACCTATATTCCCTTAAGGTCGAATGGTAATAAAAAAAACTATGAAATCGTTAATACAATTAAGTGTTTTATAAGTCGGAGAAGTTCTGCCTGACCTAGTTTACTTTTTGTAGTGTCGACGTCTAATGACATTGTTTTTTGTATGTCGATGCATCTACTACTTTGTTACTGATTAAGACTGGACAAATGGAGTGTCTCTGTTGATATTTTGATATAGGTCATACTTTTTTCATTATACACTAGCTACGCAATTTCATTGAAGCCATGATAGTTCAGTGGTAGCGTGTACGACTTTGAGCCAAGGGACGTGAGCTCGCATCCACCTACAATGAGCTTGAGCTTTTATGAGCATAGCATGGTGGTAGGGCCTTTTCTAATGCCCGCCTGGCTAACAACCACTTTCAAGATGAAAATCTGCCGCCAAATACCAATAGATGTGTTCCGACAGCTGCACTTGAGAGCCAGTACCTCCACAGGTTTGGCGTGTCTACCAACTTCGGCCCTATCGTCAATTAAGATCAGGTGAGATTATGGCCATAACGCTAAAACCTAAAATATAACAAAACTTTTAGCGTACAAGCAAAATTTATTTAATAATATTTGCACGTTTTTGAAACTTATAACAATACAGTTTAACTCCTTTCGGTGGTAGCGCGATGTTTAATAGCATAAAGCCTGCCTCAATTACTGCTCTATCAAATATAAATATTTTTTAAAATCTCAGTAGTAATTCCTAAGATAAGCATGAACAAACAAACAATTATTTTTTTGTTTTGTATTATTAATACCGATAAACGTTAACCACAAAACATTTCAATAATTATTTTTGTATATGATAGAGGAATCATTGAGAATGGATTTAGCCTATTTAACAACACCTTACAATCAATGGGAGCTGAGATGTATCGAAAAAAGTTACAAAAAACGGGTAACAATTATTACATAAAATTTTCGTTCTACGGAAATGAAGTCGTATGTTTATATTCAGTAACAGCTTCTATTTCTTTTCTATTTGATCATACGCATATTTTTCAAGAACAATCTGTTAAAACCAATATAGATTTCAACGTGGGATGACAGAATTTCCAGTACTTAAAAAAAAAAAAAAAACTAGATATGTGAACGATGGAATACGTTGGGAACGTCGGATAGAACACAGAATAAAAAAACTGCCTATAACTGGTTTAAATACGATGATATTTCAATGGAATTGTGGTAAACACTCATTTCGCAATTAACAGGGCGTAGCATGGATTCGCACGCGACGAGCGACATGGGCCGTACTTCAGTTAGTGTTCACAATGCTTAAAATATTCAAACATACCACATAATTACCGCTAATAACGTCATTATTTTCACTCGCCTGAAACTCACATACATCTGTAAGTATGTAACTATACGTTAATGTTTATGTTTACGGTTATGTTTATAATTGTAACGCCCACAAGTAACTGGAACGATCTGAGGCATTGATAGCAATGGACGTGAGTTTGAATGACCCTGCAATTAAGCGTAACGAGATCAGAAAATAAGTTTTCCCGGAAAAATAACTGCCTTAGCAATAAATATCCTGATATTTCGGCAGCAAAAGTATCTATCTTACGTTAAAAACTCGCGGGTAAGCTTGAATATGAGCGTGATCAGACGATTAATTAATAAATTAGTTGATTGCTAACTATTAGATTTTATTATTTAATTATAATTTTATTTCTTATGTTTTCCCTTTTTTTTTAATCCTAACAAATTTCAATTTCCCCTGTTTCTCCGATAGACAGCTGAAATTTTGGATATGGCATGAAAATTCCTGTCATCTGGTAAACCTACCTGCAACTGGCTTCAGCTTTCGGTGAAGGAAAACATCGTGGTGAAACCATAGCATGGTGGTAAGTCTTTTTCTCATGCCCGCCTGGCTAACTACAACCCTTTATAAGTGTTGCCACAGAACAAGAACAGCGTCTACACTTCTTCTAGTCGGCAAGCACCCCCAAGTTGAATATCTTCCGGCGAACATCTATGGTTAGCGTGTCCATTATCTTAAGCCACTACGTCACTTTACATCAGGCGAGACTATGGCCATAACGCTTAACCTATATACTTAAAAAAAAAGGGGAAAAACAACGGTGGTGAGCCTAAGTGGTTCGTATCCATGGACGAGTCCACGGTTGTGCTTGCGCAACTCGTCGCTCCAGCGAAACCACGTTTTTGCATTAAAACGTGACTTACGTATGAATTTATTATTAATTCATGCTGTGAAACTACGCTTATGAGTAATCTGCGAGCGGCGAAAGTTGATTTAATCGCTTCGTAACAGTTGATAATTAATATCACGCGTAGAGGTTATTGACATCGATTCATAGCATGTGTCAGAATTATTAATCACACAGTTTTTGGAAGGGAGTTCCTCATCGCACAGTATGGATGGAAGCTAGAAAAATCAAAAAGTAAGATTTTACCATCATGACCCTTTCATTAGGCTGTCCTATATTGCTCTATATTTTTATAGTGTAGTAATTTTCCATAGCGTTATGGCTATAACTATAAAGAAAAAAAAACAGCAAGACTGATCTATGACCATGAAAATGGGTTCTACCTACGTGTGTTCATGAAGGTTTCTATGATAGGCTAAAAAGGGCAGATCCTATGCTAGATGAGAGGAAGAAATTATACAGAAGGCTGGTAGTAACTGTTTATACCTAGTTCAATTCAGAGAAGATTGTCTAGCCTTGAAGGAGGCCTTACATGGGTTCTTTAAAACAAAAACAAAAAAACATTATTAACTGTAACAACCTTTATTTTAATTACTAAGCTTGGCAATTAGGCTTCTTAGATTAAAAAACCCCTTTTGTTAATTTGTTTGCAAGAAATTTAAGCCTTTTTTTAATTTTATTTATTTTATAAACGCGATAAATAGAGCTGTGGTCGGATCACTGAATACTGAAAACAATAGTTCATTGTCCGCCAGGCTTAAAAAATGTATGTTTATACTATCTATACTATTATTATTTGGATGGTGGTAGGGCTTTATCTAATACCCGCCTGGCTAGCAACCAACCTCAAGTTGAAAATTTGCCGCCGAATACCAATAGGGGTGTCCCAGCAGCTGCACTTGAGAGCCAGTTCCTGCACAGGTTTAGCGTGTCCACCAACTTGCGCTGTATATAACTTAAAAAGTTATAAAAAAGTTACAAAAACGGCAAAAACTTATTATACAATTTTTACTTACACGCGAACGTAGTCGCGGGCAAACTATTTTCTATATATAAAATCCTTACGTTCATCTATTAGTGATTATATAACTTCTAAGCGAGTTCACGGATCGAACTCTTATTTACATAATACATTTCTTGTATCGAGACGTTAGTTCATAGCTATTCTAAGGTCTGATATGTGATGTGGCAGACATATTAAATAGGTTTTACATGTCGACGCTTGATTCCGTAACATGAGTGTAGTGTAAAAACGATTTAGGAGTGAAACTTATTTTGTAGAGTTCCACAACCTTTTTGTGTGTCGCTAATTCGGGTAGAGGCGACTAAAGAAGCAACAGAGATATATTGATGTTTAACTGCTGTACTGTGTTCATCACACAACTTTCTTATATAAAATCTTTTGTCCGTCTGTTATCCCTTTTCTAGAACCTCTTTCTAAGATTATGAATAAACGTTATGAAAGTTACGAATTACTGAAAAGTATAACTTTTATGAGGATTTTAGTAATTGTATAATAATATTAACTAAAAAATTAAATTAAAATGATCTGCCGCACTAATGTATTTCTGAAGGTCTTTTAGCAATGGCCTGATAGCAATAATTCGTTGATGTTTTTTTTTACTTTGTATTTAGCGTTATGATCACAATCTCACCTGATGTTAAGTGACGATGTACCCTAAGATAGTGGACACGATAAACCTAGTGGAGGGACTGGCTCTCAAGTGCAACTGCCAGAACACACCTATTTGTATTTGGCGGCAGATTTTCAACTTGAGGGTGCTAGCTATAGTGGTGGTGGTAGGTGGTAGAATGCCTTGACGTAGCAACCGCACACAATCCAACCGAGCATCTTTAATATATAATGTTGAATGAAAATAAAATAAATAAAATAACCAAAAACTCGAAAGGTGTGAAACGTAACCGACCTTAAAATGATAATAAACAACGTTCACGAACAATAACTTAAGTCTTAAAACGCTTTACGTGCAATATTCGCAGTTACCTGAAGGGTAAAATTTACCGTCCACGAGATCCATTTAGCTGAGAGGCGAAACAGCTATCTGGTACAAACAGGACCGCTGAATTGACCGTTTCAAAACAATACCCATTCTACAACAGTGAACGCAATACGATCATTAAATATTGAGATTTACAGTACCGATTCTCTGTCTGTAGGTAAAGTTTGCTTGCAAATAATACTTTCGGTCGCTAAAGTTAGTTTCCGAGGTTCTCTTCAATTAATTCTTCAAATGATACTTTATATTATTGTGTATTATTATGTATCCATTGACAAAGAACAAGTAGTTCAGTACCATTTTCTCGTCTGGTTCAACTGTTTTTTTTTTGTTTACTACCTACCCATGAGATTCAGTATTCACATTACAGAAATTGCGAAAACACCTTTTCGCGAATTGGCAATAATCATTATAGTCGAATATATATCATATACGTTTACATATATATGTATATTGAAATGTATGTGCATGAAGGGAAGATATTAAGAATATGGCAAAATAATTTTTTACTGTTTTTATGAATCGTCTAGTCCGATATTATGTTGATAAGAAGAAGACTGCCCTTAAATAATTTAAAGACGGTAGGAATTAAATTTACGATAATACTTCTCAGTATCACGATAAATGTATGTATTAATTACTTAGTTATTGTTTATATGAATATTTTATCAGTTTGTATTTTATGTTGTGGCCCCATCATACCTATTATTGAAGTAAAATCTTATAGAATAGATGATGCGAATGTCGTTCCAACAAATGAACGAGTTTTATACAGTTTTACGGTATTTTAAACACACTTTTTAAGACAAGGCACAATATATTTAAACCATAAGCCATTTTAAATAGACTAAACTATAATAATTTACACTTACAGAAAGAGAAAGCCGTGGATTATTGATATAAAAACCATAGTTTACAAGGGAACTCCAAAGCATTTTCTTTTTTTTTTTTTTTACCTGTAGGTAGTTGGCGGAATATTTTAAACTTGAAGGTGGCATCTAGCCGTGTGAGTATTAGGCCACCAATTTATAGTTTCATCAAGATATTTCCTTTACTGAAAGCACAAGCTCATTGCAAGGATTTGAACTCATACCCACTGACGCGGCGCGCGTACACGCAACCACTGAACTACCAATATTTCAATTTCACATAAACATTTGCTAATTTATTACAAAAATGTACAATATTTTACAACACAATAGAATATAAAATATGTGCAGAGACTGAATTAAAAAAAAAACTCTCTTCTTTTACGGAAACTGAGAGAATTTTCTTTGCAGGTGTTCCCTTATAATTTTTCCCCCGTGAAGACGACTACAAAAGGTTTAATAACATCTCATTCCTAGTATAGAGTCTTTGTAATTTATTCCTGCAACCGTTTTATATTAGAGGAATATATATTATATACTAGTTGACCGGTGAACTTCGCATCACCTAGGACCAAACGTAAAAGTGGCTTGGTAAATAACACAATTTTTTTGGAATATGTAAAAGATAAAAATGGTTACTGTGGGTTATCCTTTATAGAAAAATATAAACCATTGAGGACTTTTTTATAGATCTTTGAAGATATACAATTCCATAGTACATTAATTTGATTTATCTCGCAAGGTTTAGCCAGCGTTTGCTATTTAAGCGCACAAAATATATACGACAGCATATTACAAATATTTCTTGACTAATTTTTAATCTTTTTCGGCTTTTCTACACTATAATATATATGTATTGTACATAAAAATCTTCCTCAAACACTCTGTCTATTGCTGAAAACTGGATTAATATCCGCTGAATAGTTTAAAAGATCTAAGCGAATAGACATCGGAAGCGACTGCATTTTATACTAGCTACTAGCATACTAGCATACTAGCATACTAGCATACTACATACTAGCATAGTGACTGCGATGAACCTGATGTTAAGTACAATACAATCTAAATCTTCGACGACTGGCACTGAACCGAAATTCAGTGCCACTCACCGCTGTCATGCTGATCAGCTTACATACCTTTTCACGCCTCTTTGGAAGGATCCCATGTCGTAACGCACCTTCGCGAACAAATATTTAAAAATTATGTTACAAATAAAGAAATTATTCATCATATAGAAAAGCAAGCTAAGGCAGGAAGAAAGAAAGGACATCCACTGTTTCTTTAATGACTATTAAAATTATCTGCGCCTATTTTATACGAATAATCAATGATGTTATAAATTATTAGATACGGCATATGCGCTCTGAAAGTGGCACACTAATATGGTGCTAATTGGCACATTAAAAACTCAATATCACGTCGGCGTTCTTGAAAGTTTGTTGTTATTGTACCGATTAATAAATCAAGGGCCTGAAAATAACAGCAAATATCATGACGAATCTTCAAAAGGTTCTTCTAAAGGTTAAATACGCTACTATTAGAAACTACCGCTCGGATTTAAAATATTCTTTTGTATTTGATAGAGCAAGTATTGTCGAAGGATCAAGCCTATTTAACATCACGCTGCCACCAAAAGGATTTTTTGCCCGTTTTGAATTTTTTTTCTTAAATACAGCTTTACGTATTTAAGAAAAAAAATTCAAAACGGGCAAAAATGATTAAATAACACAGCTTTACTATAGCCTCTATCCGCACACGAACCAAAAAGTTCGAAAACTCATACTTTTGTCGTAATGTGGAGTTGTGGAACCGTCTTCCGTCCTGGCTGTTCCCTCCTTCACACAGCATTGGCTCCTTTAAACGAGGCGTGAAGAAGTGTTTAGCAGGCCGGAATGGCAACTGAGACTGACGGAAGACAGTTTTCTCTTTCAACAGTCGCTACTGTCCCTGGACCGTACTGAGCTTACCACCAGGTGAAGTACGGTCATTCTGCCGAGCCAGTATAAAATGAAAACCAAAACAATAGTTCGAGATACATATACCCACGCAAAAAGCTATGAGTCCGCCTTAATATCCGATCGAAAGCAAATAGTCCTTGCATTTCATTTCATTCATTCCGCCGCCGGTCGATAGGGTTGGCGCTATTGCACAAAATATACCTTGAGACTAATTAAAAAAAAAAGAGCTTCTTAACTGACAGGTACATATACAATTAATATTCGTCTTTCTCTTAAATAATACGAGTAGGTTTAAAACAACGAACAAAAATATGACTGAAAAAACTCTTACATACAGTTACCGAAAAGCTCCTCATACTATAAACTCACTTTATAGGCATAACGTATCTATACCTTCATCACGATTCAACATTATATTAGAATATAGTAAAAAGAATCAATAAAAATATTGGGCTTGTAAGACCATACACAAGACAGAAGTCAAACTTTTCAAGTCAAACCCCCATAATTGGTGTGTATATCCTACACACTGTGTGTTACATATATAAAGCTTTCTCTTTTTCTCTATGTAACGAAATGTACCTAAATGTTATTGAAGTTTCAGTTTCAGCTTTCTTCCAATTACAAAATCACGGCCTAAAACATGTATTTTTTTTATAATAAAATACATTATTGACCCGCCGTGACAACCTTGACGTCCGAACATAGTATCGAGAGCGCGAACCAAACGACCGCTTTTATTTGAAGTATTTTTAAATCCCCCGTATTTTGGAAATCCTTTACGATTTTCCGCTTTCCCGATACCGGACGTTGTGCTCAATTAACTCCACGTAAACATATACGTTTTCAACTGATCGTTGACAAATAATATATAATTAGTATGTAAACAAGTTAATTCGATTTTCACAAACAGTTTTATATGTGTACCGATCATTTATTTTTATACCAATTTTAGATTCTTTAAATGAGTATTTTACGAATCTCGATTTAACGGTCACGACTGTTAATAAGTCATTAACTGTGGCCGTTACTATTTGACTAACTACTTTGAAACTATGATTGGTAACTTCGACCAAAACTCTCCGTTGGACCAGTTTGAGTGATTAACATTGACGACGAATCATTAACACAACTGTACTGTAGAATTTGATGAATCATCATTGCGCCCTTCGGTTAGGCAGATAACTTGGGGGTAGGAATTGGGACAACAATGATTCAAACCCGGAGGGAGTTGATACCCTTCTAAACCTCTTGTTACCACTCGTCCAATATGATTAAGCAGTTTATGTTTCTATTGAGGCATAGATTTTTTTTATACTTAAGGTTATGGCGTTATGGCCATGATCTCACCTGATCTTAAGTGACGATACAGCCCAAGTTGGTAGACACGCTAAACCTGTGGAGGAACTGGCTCTCAAGTGCAGCTGCCGGAACGCACCTATTGTTATTTGGCGGCAGGTTTTACAACTTGAGGGTGGTAGCTAGCCAGGCGGGCATTAGAAAAAGCCCTACCACCATGCAGTAGATAGACTTGCTGTGATCCAGAATGTGGCTATAAATTCATGACGGCCCTAAACTACGGCCAAAGTTATCCACAATTGACATGTCATTACAGTTTTGAGATAGATACATCGGATTTGCTGACGGTTACAACAGGGGACTCGGTTTATTTGTTGTTTTGGCACCGAAGATGCGTTTGCCAGGTTTAATACGTAGTTTTGATATGAGTACGTGAATTTCTAGTAATCTTTAAAAATAGCTCTAACAAGATAGCGGGCCTTTTAATAAATTGCCCAGGTAATTTTCGCGGTAATCTAAAATGTACATTTTCATTCTTTGTTTACATTTCACTTATACACAATTTTAAATGATATCAAGAAAAGTATTACCAAAATTACACAATGCTACTTACTGCACAACAACACGCTTAGTGAGAACCAACAGTACTAATTAAAAATTTAAACTGTTATCATACATACATCCTATGTACCAGAAACTGGAAACTACTTTCTGGTTTCTTTCAGTACTCCTGGCAATATCAACGGAAGATAAGACGCAATAGGACAGAATGACAAACATAATTCTCAAATGAAAAGGAACCAAAAAACTTATTTCGCATTTTTTTCCAATAGTAATATCAATACCATGGGAAGAGAAGATACAATAGACATCGGCATGAGCTGATGTATGAAATAAAACTATGTTTCTAGAAGAAGAACCGGAACCAATGAAATCGGTTCATTTTGAAGCGTAAATGATAGTCTAGCAACAAATGTACTTTGACCGAACAACGGTATTACAAATTTATTCACCCATTAACTTTTATCCGAGGCTTGGCTCGCGTGAATATCGATTTTGTCAACCAATTCTAGATGTCAATCAATACAGAAATATCATTTCTATCAAACGTTATTAAATTATTTATTGCAGGATGTTACACCCGATCCTATAGGATAGTAGATATGAACTTACCTGAAATTCGAAATTATAAGCAATTATTTTCGAAACTTTGAAGCAAATCGGATGACGCAATAAAAAGTTCCATTCAAAGTTAATCCCAGTCATTACGGCATTTACTATAATTTTTTCGAGAGAAAACGTAGCCTATCATCGCCTCCAGAGTCCTATGTATCTCTATAACAGTGTTTCTCAATCCACTCATCTCAATCACACGGAAAATCCACCGTCCACAGATTTTTTTAGCCTTCCCGAATATCATTTGAAGTTTCAATAGCGCCCTCAGGTAGCTTCAGCGCCCATTGCGGAGCGGTATTACTCACTTTGAGAACTTATGCTCTATACCCAAATTCATCTTAATCGATTCAGCGGTTTAGGCGTGAAAGCGCAACAAACAGACTTACTTTCGCATTTATGATACATGAGGATCAGGATAAGATACTGATAGACACTATGGTGCTTATTTACGTTTATTACTAAACCCGATACAGAAATAGATGCAAAGGTCGGAGATTGAATTGCGAATTCTGAAATGGAATTGAATTGAACACCTAGTTCGACGAGATGACGCTCGGTGGTGCACTCAGCAAAGCGAGCGGTAACCTAGATCGGGCAAACGAAGCCACGATACGTCGTTGATATCGTGAAAATAGTAGAGAATGTGTAGAGAGGACAGAAAACATTTACACGAACATTTTTCTCATTTTATAGACGGTCGGCACGCTAAGCCTAGCGGAGGGATTGGTTCAAGAGTAGAACAGCCGAAACAAACGTATAGTTATTTACCAGCAGGTTTTCAACTCAAATCTTTCCAGACGGGTATTAGAAAACAGCTCTACCAACATGCTATGGTTTCATCACGACGTTTCCCGTTATCGAAAGCTCATGCTACTTGCAGGGATTTGAACTAACATCCATTGACGCGGAGCCCGTACACGATACCGCTGAGCTATTATTGCACGATGTCCTGATGAACAAGCCTTTACTGTTTAACTTAAATAATAATTTGAAGCTCTGAATTTCATTAAAATTTTATGAGCAAACTACTTACTCCTTCCTAACTATTTCAGTTTAAAACAAATTTGAATGATAATTATAATACAGTCTTCATAGATTTTTTTATTTATAATGTAGCAGGAGTTTATAATATAAATGGTGGGCACGTTAAGCCTAGTGGGGGGAATTGCTCTCAAGTGCAACTTCCGGAACTCACCTTTGGTATTTGGCGCAGGTATTTGGCGGCAGATTTTCAATTTGGAGATGGTAGCTAGCCAGACATAACCAGGTACATTGCAATTATGGTAATGTGACTCAACTTATATAGGTACATAACAAGTCTAAGATAGTAACAGCTTTACTTTGCAAAATAATGTAGGCATGGTGTCCACAAAGATGGAACATAACCCTTCTTTCCTTTCAAGTCGACGCAAGCCAAGTCGTAGACACAGCTAGTATAGTTTAATATTATAACAAAGCTTATAATATAATCGACAGTATTATTAACGTTTGAATAACTTTTAATAAAGTATAACTTACCTTTCCTCACTTTTGGGCAGACATGAAATGAATAAGAAGATTATTTATTTATCATGAAATTTATAAACAATTTTCTGTACACTTAACAAATATTATAATTACAACAAACAATATTTAAACTCATGTACCAAAGCAACTAAAATAAGTTAAAATGTTCATTACTTTGATGACAAATCATCAGTATACGTGTTTTTATACTTTATAGGTTTTGCGTTATGGCTATAATCTCACCTGATGTTAAGTGATGTTAAGTGGAGGGGCTGACCCTCAATTGTAATTGCCGGAACACACCTATAGATATTTGGCAGTATATTTTCAACTAGAGGGTGGTAGTTAGCTAGACGGGCATCAAAAAAAGTCCATAGGCATGGTTTCATCACGATGTTTTCCTTAACCGAAAACTCAGGTTCATTGTAGGGAGTCGAACTCACGTCATTGATACAGCGTTCTTACCAGTGGCAGATTTACACTTGTGCCGCACGTAGGCTATTCAAATTTTGCTGTCCCTAACTACCTCCACAATTAGATTCCACATACGACTACGTAAATTGTAAAAAAAAATCAATATAAGACTTAGATTATAAGTGGTGAAACATATTATTTAGTGACACTTAGGTATAAGTATGAACCGTTTCAATTTCTAAAAACAAAACAAAAATATCTCAAATTCGCCCCCATAGATTCCAGCCTACTGGTACATCCACCACTGGTCCATACACACTACAAACTGAGTCATCATCGAATTAAACATAACATTTTAAATAATTAAACAACTGTAGAATTCGCTTATACTAAAAAGCGTTCAAATAAAAACATTTTCATTTTTAACGTGTTAAGCGAGCGATAGTGAACGCCATCACTGAGCCACAATGAAAATATTAAAATAATAACATTTAAATGAAAATTACCTATTAAACTTACGCCCAAGTGAAGGCAAAATGCCCATCAAATACCGCTTGCCGAGCGCGAGAAGTCCTTAAGAGGAAATAGCCCGCCCTAGAGTCGACGGCTATTACCGGGCAAAGTTCAAATTTGCTCAAACTACCTACCAACTCGGGACACTTGGTTATTCAACCTGAGAGATCCCTTTAGACGATGTCTGGACGAGTTACTGTTACTGGAGGTACTGTTCTATTTAATTATTTTCTTAAAGCTATATTTCACTACCTTCATATTTGTCCATTTATGTTTAATAAATTTGATAAATTTTACCATGATAACAAATGTGCAGTTTTTTTTTTTATGTATGTAAATAAACGAATAATGTTATAAATGTAATGCTAACATGTGATTCACATAGACTAATTAAAATAATTTACAAAACAAGAAACAATTTTTTTTGTTCCCGCAACAATTAAAATAACACTTCCTATATTGGCTTCACTAGTCAATAACTTAGTAATTAGTTTAAATACTTATAATAAACATCCAAGCATTTAAACGTTCATATTCAAACACTTCAAGTTATTTGAAAACCGATTACTTAAAACTAAAGCGACTTCAGAACATAATCTCATTAAGATTAAGTACCTTAAGTGTAGCTTAAAACTATCCAAAATATTTATTATGTTTTACGGTAAATGATGTGTATAAAATTCTATACTTCACTAGTTGTGCCCGCGACTTCGTATGGAACTAAAATTTTATATATAACTTAAAACAGTTTTGCCTGTTTTTGTAACTTTTTTCAATACACCTTTGCTCCCATTTGTGGTAGCGTGTTGTTAAAGAAACTGAGACCTTCCGCAATGATTACTCTATCACTGATAAACGTAATTTTTAAAATTTGACTGATAAATCCTAAGATTAATAAGTTCATACAAACTTCCGTCCGCTTGATAATATTAATATGTATTATAATAGATTTAATGATAATAAAGAAGGAAAGAATACAATTGCGACTATATACGTATAGTATATTCATATCAAATAAATCAAATCAAATAAATTCATTTTTATTTTTTTAACTTAGAATAATAAAGTCCCTTTTCTGAAGTAAACAGGAAAATATTACTGTTTCGAGAAACAACATAGGGTTCTGGAACAGAATAAACGACGGAAGAAACGCTCCAGCATTCGCTCACAACCAGTAATTGCACTAACAAACATACAAATACACAATAGCTAATTACCGTAATTGAAAGTAATTAATTTTAATTTTATCAAAAAATAAAAATTAACATTAATAGAAATTTTAACATCAAGACAGATTTCATCCACTTTGTTTTGCTCTTAATATATATATAAAATTTGATTTAGATAAATACTACTAATACTTAAATTGGTTATAAAATTAAATATACTTAAAAAATACGTTTTTTTTTATTATTTACTGTAATAAACAATTAATGCTACAATTCAAAAATTGTAATGTATTGTTTGATGACTATTCCACTACATGAGTAATCATGTATTTTTGTAACGCCCGCCTGGTTGTCTACTCCCCTAAGTTGGAAATCTGCCGCCAAATACCTATAGGTGTGTTTCGACAGTTGCACTAGAGGGCCAGTCCCTATACTATGATTACCGTGTCTACCATCTTGGGCCACATCGTCACTTTACATAAGGTAAGATTGTGGCCATAGCGCTAAACTTACCTATAAAAAATACTTTCTTGTATATAGTTAGTTACATATTGTACTACCAATGAGAATCAAACTTGGTGCTCAGTAGACGGACAGCGTAGTAGACGGACTTCTATAATTGTCGGAAGTAATTTAAAACATCCAAGAGAGACTCAACAAAACGCTATCCTATCTAAACGGCTCGTCGCATAAACTTTGAAAGGACGTTTTGACTCCGGCCAAATATTTGACTTGAAATGCCTTAGAACCACATCGAGTTGAAAGCGAGATCCCGGGACTTGGACCTTATTCAATTAAAATGATTTTCATTTCGAATTTTGCTCATAATACCAAAGTCGTATTTAAATAAGAAATAATAATTATTATTTAAAGGTCATTTACTTTGTCCTCTGTCGAACTTACTCTGCGGTTGGTCGTAGCTTAAAATTACTTTTGCGACAAAACGTAAATACTATGGACGATTTATTTCAAATTTGTTTCTAACGATTTCACCATTTGTATGCTTATTTTATATAGTTTTTCTGCAGAGAACACTTCTTTTAACGCGTTAGGTGAACTTCCAACAGGTATAAACTTCAAACATCTAAGTAAAATAAGAAACTAAAGATAATATTGAAAAATTAAATCAACCGAAATTCACGTAAATACAAACACTGTTATGTCAAAGAAAATATATTTATATTTTCTATTAGACTTACGCATCCGATTCTGTTTTATTGAATAATTTAACCATGTAAAAATTCTTATCGTTACTTTCTTACCAATATTATAATTGCAAAAGCGCGTTTGTATGTTTGTTTGTTAGCCTTTCAAGCCTAAAGCGCTGAATAGATTATGAGAGATTTGGGTATAGAATATAAACGAATAGAAAACGGTAATAGGCTACTTGTTTTCTCGAATTCCTTTTAGGAAGTGGGGTAAAGAGAGGGATAAACTTTATATAAAAATGTTTATTGTGTCATCCGATTTCTTTGACAAAATATATATTAACTCGAACGAAGCCGCACGTTAAATATAATGCACTAGCTGACCCGATAGACGTTGTCCTATCTTAACTATGAATATTGGTGGCGCATTATAGTGACAGGTTTGTAAAATTAATATTGTCCTCAAGTTTTCTTAACTTTTCTAATGTTCCGCTCTACCTTAATATTTTTCCAGATACTCAATAATCTATGGATCAAAAATAGTTATTACCCACGAGATAGTGCTTTGCGCTTAAATATCATCCACCAGATGCCATTTACCGTTGCCTGAAGACTTCCCTAGGGAGGAAGTTCTGAGTCATTCAAGTACTTTTGCAGGCATGGCTTTAGCTACCTCACTGGGGCCACTAAACACCTAATAACATTAAATATTTGTGATATTCCAACGACAATGGCATAGTATATAACTGTACGGTCGGTATAGCGGTTAAATTAGTTACCTCACTGCAATCACCGCGACGAAGTACTGTGGGTTCGACTCCCGCATAGAACAATGCTTTCTGTACAAAATGGTATTGTACTTAACATCTGTACAGTGCCATTACTTTGCCGAGCTACCGTAAAAAATCCTTTTTTGGCATTTGCATTTTTAATTATCGATCTCTTATTTCCATATATTTATATTCCTTGATAATGTCTGATTCACTTGTTAAAAGTAAAACACAATACGCAACTATTAATAACAGTTTTATTTATATTTTACAGGTTTTAGCGTTATGGTCATAATCTCACGTGATCTTAAGTGACCATACGGCCCAAGTCGGTGGGCAGGCTAAGTCTGTGGAGGGGGGACTGGCTCTCAAATGCAACTGCCGGAACACACGTATTGGTTTTTGGCGGCACATTCTCAACTTGAGGGTGGTAGCTAGCCAGATGGGCGTTCGAAAGAGTCCTACCACCATGCTATGGTTTCCTCACGATGTTTTCCTTCACCGAAAGCTCAAACTCATTTTCGGTGAATTCAAACCCATGTCCCTTGACGCGGCCTCCGTACATAATACCACTGAGCTATCGTCGCTACAAATATAATTTAAAAATACAATACAAATATTAATAAGAGCTACTATGGGACCCTCGGTTCCCATTTTGGTTGGTTTCGAACCCGGCTCTGTGGCTTTACATGACCACGTCAAATATTTGCGCGCGGTCCCCCTCGTTACGTATCCGCTTCGTCACTTGGAATTCTCTTCTCTAAATACATTGAATTTTAATCATACTGCCTTTTGACGGCTGAATAGCATTTTCTTTTGGACACGAATTTTCAGGGATTAAATTTAATTACTTAGTGACCGCGTCGCGAGTATACCGACGGGATGGGACGAATAAGTTAAGCCTTAAATTGCTTTTGCTCCGGCACTTAAACATTAATTTATTATAATGCGGATAAGCAATAATGTTATAAGTATAAATAATAAAATATATTATTTTAATGCACCATGTTTTTATAATGTACCAAAAAATATGAAATAAAAGTTTGGAATTCGTTTCATGAGGCGCATGTTTATGGGTATGTATTGCTTGTACCCTATGTTTTTCGTTTCCAATTTTTTATTTTCTTCTTTTTAGTCCGTTATAAAAACATGTTTTTATTTTACTATTATTTTTAGGGTCATGTGCATGAAATTTTGATATATTCTATGTATCTGTCAGTTAAATTTGAGCTATATTCAAGTATATGGCGGCTGATCGAAAAGCCGACTAGTTAAGAATCGATTATAACATCTCCATCAAAAAAACAAACAAATAATTTTTTTTCACAATTTATGCATTGTCATACATTTCTGAGCTATGGCACAAATTTCAAGTATCTATCTAGCTCATCGGGAAGTTAGTTTAAAAACAATTAGAAAATTCCACCCAAACAGATACAAGAATTCGAGTTAATAAAACCATAGTAAATTGGGTACATACGGTACGGGCACTCCGAAAGTGAGACATTGATTTGTGCTATTTGGCATACTCAAACTTCAGTATCGCGTCATCGTCCAAAGATGTGTGTTGTGTAACGACTGATATATCAAGTGCTGATTTACAACAGAAACTACATAAAGAACATGGGATACAATTAATTCGTAATTATTACTATTTTCGATGACAATTTGATATTTTCATAAAATAAAATGTATCTAACTTTAATATTTTATAATACATATAATGTATGCGCTGGTATTCTGACTAGACCCTCTGAAGGCGACGTCACGGACATCAGTAAAAATTGTTAAATATTATATATTAGGCACAGAATATAGTACATACCAGTATTAGCGATACATGGAAATAATGCAATGCAACACAAAAAATTTGAAGGATAAATATATAAATAATAAGGAGGTCAGGGAGACTATTTACCTATTTACCAATCTGCTCTTGTAGTAAAAGCTTCTTAAAGATTATTTTAAACGCTTGAACTTTATTTTGAATACAAACTGGCGGGGGTTGATTGTTCCAGCATTGTGAGTCTGCAAGTTTCGACGAACCTCTGAATGCCATTGATCGGTGGCTTGGGGTGGGAAGCACATAACTAGTGGGTCGTCTTGCGTAACTCGATTGCGTTTCTGCCTAGTCTTACTTCGTATACAGATAGCCAGGTCTTTGGTTATTTATAATTCCAAACAAAAGTACCCCAGGATGGAGCCTCCTTCAAGCAGACAGGAAAGATTTGATTTTTTGTAGTTTTATTTGTAACCAATAAACTCAAGAACTACTCGACCGATTTAAAAAAATTTTTGCCCGAATGCAGTATTAGGCCTGAGTAACATAGGCTATGTAACATTTTTTTTAATGAAAATTATTAAATGTAATTTTAGTTCCACGCGAACAGAGTCGCGTTCACAGCTAGTATTAGATAAAGTAATAATTGAGGAAGGCTTTAGGCTATTTAACAAGACGCTACTATCAACAGGAACGAAGCTGTATTTAAAAAAGATACAAAGACGAACAAAAGTTGCCAAATAAGTTTTAGTTTGAAGTCGCGGGCACAGCTAGTTTTTTATAATATTATTGAGATATACTACCTAAGAATATGTATTAGTGCCTATATTTCTAGTTATGCCCTAATGCAACTATTGGAAGACATAGAATTTCTTATCTTTATTTTATATACCGTATCAGATATCAATAAGGAACGATGTTTCCCAAAAAGTGGGAATAATTGACAACAGATTTTGCTTATTTCTTTATTTTAAATTAATAGGTAAACTTACTGTTCAGAAATCAATGGTAATATAATTTAGATAGAAGGCCAACAATACGTTTTTTTATAAAAATAAATAAATGGACAGAGAGCCGATCAGGCACGAATAGAAACACAAAAATTATAAAAACCAAAGTCTCTGCATAGACTGCGTGTTATGGAAGACACATTTGTACAGTAATAGCTAACAGTAGAAACTAACAGTAATCATAATGAAGATATCCAATAATGTTGGCTACTAAGCTCCTTAAGCTCTGTACCTCAAACTTTAATTGCATTATTATAATAAACTATAGTAAAACTAATTTGTCTTCCCATTGTTAACGTACGAACCCACAACGCATGACCAGCTAGTTAAAATTGACCCGATCCGATGAATCAACAAAAATTCCACCACAAAAGACTGAATAGAATACCACGGAACCCACGACCGTGAAGATCGAACAATAGCTGAAGCGACTTTGACAATGTACACGATGAACGTGGTCCCAACAACGAAGCTTGAGGTCGTTGTTATAAAATAAGAAGGACACAAAAAATCAAAACAAAATATATTTCAAGATATATGTAAGTAAAAGGAATGTCGTACAATTGAAGAAGCCAAAGATAATTAGAACTCACACGATATGGCATATAATTTACTTACTATGTTTGCAACTTCGTTAGCGTGGAACTAAATGTTGCTTAATAATTTTAACCTGTTTTTGTAAAAAAAATAATTCAATAAAACTTCGTTCGTATTGGTGGTTGCATGCTGATAAATATAACCTAAAGCCTTCCTAAATGATTGCTTTATTGTATACAAAAAAATATATTGTAATCCCATTGGTAGTTCTTAAGATTTGTGCGTTCAAACAAACAAACTTTTTCACTTTATAATATAGATTGACTCAGCAAAATGATTGATCTCTGTCCGTTGGAAATTATATTGTGAGGTATTATGTACTATTATGTCCGTTATAAAATTATTATTATTGTTATTATTATTACTACATTCCTTTAATGAAATATTGGTTATCAGCCGTCATATGGCAATATCAGGTTGTTTTATATTTATCCTGTATAATGGAAATCTGTAATATATCTTTATGTAATGTATTACAAAATGTTTGTCCTTTTTTAAGTCATTATTTTATTAATTTTATTCTTGTGTCTAGTTTTACACATTGGATCTTTATTAATATGAGAATTAAAAAAAATACATTCTTCAAGCAACGATGAGAGCTGATGTTAATATCTTTTGGCAACTATTCCCGTCTTGCCCGTCTGCAGAACTATTAAAATTTAAAAGAACTAAGGGCAAAAAATTGCCACTTGTCGTCCTACAAACCATTACAACCAGGACAAAAAATTGTCATTAGGGTCTATTCGTGTGGGTCCGAAACGCTGCTACCTTGTTGAGTGGTAAGCCCTTTAAAGTGGCTCTTTTTGGTACAATATTCGACATTTGTTAGTTTCACTAAATATTTCTCGACCAATCCGTAATTAATTAATAGATTCATGTTTATACCATCTTGCTTGTTATAATAATAGCATCTTTAATTGTGAGAAATCCTAGTGTGGCTAAATACTCTCCTGACTAGCTACCACCATCAACCTTCGGTGGCTATATCCTGAACCACATCATCGCTTAAAATCAGTTGATAAGCCCATCGCACTTCATATATACCAATTTCAAACCAAAAATCTTTAACGTCAGTTAAATATTATATTGACCTAAGGATCGTCGAAAAACCAATAGTTTTTTCTATCCTCCTAACTCATGGTTTATTCATTTGTATTTTTAAGAATTTTACCTGAGTTAAAGTAAACATATCAACTTTCGATTCTTAAGAAATCCACAGTCACTTGTTATAATGATGTGACACGCCGCACCGCACCGGGAACCATGCGTCATAACGACCTCGAATCCTTTGTCTTTTAAAAAGATTTACGTAACGAAACTAGCTTTTGCTTCCAGCTACACCTTTGTATAACTATCGGATTTTTTTAATATGCCTTATTTCGTCATCAATTCAGTTACAAGTAAGATATTCTAAAATTACTTTAAAAGCAGAGTAAAGTCGATAAAATCTATTCAGTACTGCTATAATTTCTATTTCTGTCACTCGTTAGTAATATTATTTATTTTAGGTTTTTTTTTATATATTATAGGTTTAACTTTGACCACAATTTAATAAGTAGAGAAAGTGGTTCTCAAGTATAGCTACTTGAACACATGTATGGGTAATTGGTGACCGATTTTCAAAAATGAGAGAGGTAGGTACGCAGAAGAGTCTCAGAGAATGCTCTAGCACCACGCCATGGCTTGTTAGTGCCATGATATGCTTTCGTTCACCGAAAACTGAGGTTCAAATTAGGAATTCAAATTCACGTCGATTGACGCGGTGTACATACACATTGCCACTGAATAATCTTTTTTTTTATTACTCTAAATAGCGGGATTAAACTAACTTAACGATTAATGTATCTATTCTATGTAGCTTGTATCCCCTGGCCCTATTTAGAACCCTTAAAGTTTTTGATGTTAATAATAAAATATGTACACGGAGATTGCCTTTTCGGCGTGAAAGAGTTTTCAAATTTATCATCAGTTATACACCCTTTTCGTCCCTTTAGTAATCGAATATTTTGGTACATATTTATCAAATATTGTGAACATTCTGTTTAATTAATATTTTTGTTTTAAATGTCTAACTATAAATGGAGAGATATCATATGTTGTATATTTTGTTTTTCCTTTTTTTCTATAAAAAATATAGTGCGACATTCGTGTTTAAAATAAAACTGTATCATCATTTATTAAATCTCAATCACAAGCGCTACTGAGCTTCAAATGACTACTAAATAAGAATTCTAAATGTAAGACATGCTTTTTTAATTGACAAAATACCAAACGAAATCAACAAAAATCAGTATCCATTTAACGAAGTTCAATCTCAGATCGGGAAACATCGGGCAACTCAAAAAAAGAGGCTACAGTTTAGGGTAACCGCGGGGAACGTGAAATCGGCTTAGTTCGACGTATTAGTGAGATTTGTCAAGAAACTGATGCGCTCCGGATTTTGTCTTGCACGAGACTTTCAATGCGGTTTTATTCTGTATTAGTTAGTTCTGCGTCGATAAACACGTCTGTTATATCGTTAAAAGTAATTTTTATTATCTTTTTTGTCGATACCAAAAAAACCTACCGCGTCGAAAAAAACGATCCACCCTACCCCACTAGGAACCTATTCAACGTTCTCGCAAATAACTACTTGGAACATGATATAATTCATTTTGTTGCTTAGTTAATTAGAAAAAAATGTTTAGGGGACATTGTTTTAATATCAGATAAGAAATAACGTCTTCCTGTCCTATTGTATTAACTCACATAGTGCGGCAAGTGTCTTGGGTAATTAAATTAAATTCTAATTTCATGATTAAGTTTTTATGTACCTTGAAGGTTTAGTGTTATGGCCACATTCTCAGCTGATATTAAGCGGTGTAGCCAAAGATGGAGACGCTAAGCCAATTAGAGGGTCTGGCTACCACGTGCAACTGCCGGAACAAAAAAATAGAGCTATTTGACGACAAATTTTCAAGGTAAGGGAGTATCGCGAAAGCTGTCCCTGGTTACTGGTAACACGGGAGTTACTGGTAACACGGGAGTTTGAAGTGTCGCTGCGGTGCGCTTTACAACACTACACAGTGTTGGGTGATTAGCACCCAATGAGTCGTCGAATGCCCTCACGCTTTTGAACTTAGCCTGGGTAATGCGTTTGCGCGTTGCGTTGAGGAACTCCGTAAAAACTGGGATTTTAAATACCACATTAATAGAAAAAAGGTATAGCGAAGCAGGCATTAGAAGTATTTTAGGTTAAATTGACCGGTTTTACTGTCATAGATTAGTAACAGTGTAATCGAATACTGCGTTGATAGACCAATGTTTAGCTCGTCTTCTTAAACTTCAACTTTGGATGAAGAAATATATCATAAGGAGACAATAACTTGTTGTTGGTAAGGCTGTATCTACGTTGGGCTTAGGTATGGCTTAGGTACGCAGGGTTGGTAAGTACGTTCACTGCTAAAATAGGATACATTAGCCACATAAGAGCGAAATATTCTTCTCTCTCTCTCTCTCTCTCTTTGGTAGAATAAGTCGCTGTAGCCGAAATCGGCAATGAGGAATATGATGATGAGTTGGTAATTTTGGTTGGAATTTGTATTGGACGTGATTTAAAACACGATGTTATGTTAAAGAGAAATTTCTCGACAGTTTTTTTATATTCAACTATAACAAGGGTAGTTATTATAAATTATTGGCATTGATAATTGAATTTGGCATTCCTACAAATTATATGTTCTGCCTTGTAGAGGTGTGGTTTGGGTTTAATACGCGTCATTATAAAAGTCAGCTCCCTCTAGCTATCTTAAGCCACATTATAACCTAACATCACATGGGACTAATCAAACACAAACTTACTAAATAATAAAAAAAAATCATTATCAGTATCAAGTATCTCAGTTATCATATTATATTATACTAATATTATAAATCTTTGTTTGTTTGTAACGCTTTTACGCCTAAATCGCTGAATAGATTGTGGTGAATTTTGGTACAGAGATAGATGGGACCTAGGAGAAGGAGATTGGATACTTTTTCTCCAGCAATTTGTTTGACAAAATCGATATTAACGCGAGCGAAGCCGCACGTAAAATCTAGTTCTTTAATAAACTTACTTTCCAAGTCTAGAAAGTTTCTAACTCATTTTTATACATAAAATCTGCGACTTAGCATGTTGGAATTGAATAGTTTTTTCTAATTTGAATTTTTTTATAATTACTCTAATATTATAAGATGTCATAACGTTTATGTAACATATTAATAATCCAGTCGGATATAACTTAAAACGCCGCTTACCATAAACGAGCTAAGATATATCTGTAATAGGTACAGGTATTCGCTTCTAATTACCATAAAAACCGTAATATATCTTAAATAACAAGGCACACAATGATGGACGCCATTAGAAACTATTACTTATAGTTTATAGGATCTTATTGTAATGGCCACGATCTCACCTGATACTAAGCGACGATGAGGTCCAAAGGGGTGGACACGCTAAACCTAGTGGAGGGGCTGGTGAGAGCGCAATTACCACAACACACCTATAGGTATTTGGCCGCAGATTTTCAAGCTGAAGGTGATACCTAGAGGTCTACTAGTAATTTCTATTATTGCGAAATCTGTCTCTAGTTCCTGGCAACACGGAAGTTTAAAGTGTCGTCGTGGTGCGTCTTAATATTTAGTGTTGGGTGATTAGTACCCGATGACTCACCAAGTGCCCCTCACCCCTTTGACCTGAGCCCGGGTAATGCGTTTGCGCGTTGTAATGGAAAAATCCGTAAAGCCTGGGATTTTAAAAGGGTGGTATCTACCACCATGCTAACTTAAAATTAAAAAACATGAATTATACAAAAATACAATGACTTATAAAAGTAATAAATACTGAATGATAGCTTCGATATAAGTTAGTGATTATTTAAATGTAAAATAGCATAAATACTAAATGGCATCCATAAAACACACTCGTCGTCACGAACAGACGGACCCCGCAAATTACCTGAAACGAATAAACAGAATACGTCAATAAATTTCATTTCAAGTTCTTTACATTCAATATGACTCTGTCAACGGAGATATTATATTCGTAGATTGTCTTTTATTTGGGAACATTGTTAATGTTACTATAATATTTGTTTATCCTTAACCTCACTAATATTATAAATGTGAAAGTGAGTTTGTTACGTTTTCACGCCTAAACTGCTGTATCGGTTATAATAACTTATGCTATAGAAATAGATGGGAACCTGGAGAAAGTGATTGTCCTTATTTTCGCGCGAAAAACTTATTGCAAGTGAGGTAAAGAGAGGGATAAACTTTTTATGAAATTCTTTATTACGTCATCCGATTTGTTTGAGAAAATCAATATTAACGCGAGCGAAGCCGCAAGTAAAATCTAGTATTATAAATAAGAAAGTAATTTTGTTTGTTATGCTTTCACGCCTAATCCGCTAAATCGGTTATGATGAATTTTGGTATTGAAACAGATGTGAATCTGGAGACGATAAAAGGGTATTTTTCTCGCGAAAAACTTTTTAGAAGTGGGGTAAAGAGAGAGATAAACTTTTAGTGACAGTTTTTATTTCTTCATAAAATTTGACGAAATCAATATTAAAGTGAGCGAAGCCGCGGGTGAAGGATAGTACTTAAAGGGAGATATGGTAAAAAATTGACAAAATAAATATTTTTGTCGTTATATGTATGACTTATTACACAATCTAACCTCATTCTAAGTTAAGGATATGAAATAAGTAAAACAAAATTCTTTCGAAGTCAATGTTTATTATGGTGCTTAAATTTCAGGGTATATGTAACTTTAGGCGTACGTAAGCCATCAGCAAGAGTATTATATAATAAAGAATTTTCTATTTATAATCTATAAGCTAAATGTAAGTGAATTCGAACTCAAGTCCCTTGACGCGAAGTCGTACACACTACCACTGGGCTATTGTTGAGCTATTGTTCACATTTAAAAGAATATCTTCAAAGCAATAATTCTCATAGTGAAATTTTAAAACTATTGGTGAACACCGGTTTATTTAAATTATAGCATTGATAATATATTATATTGATATAATTATATGTTCAAGATACAGAGACCAAATTTATTTGAATTACAAAAGCAAAATTTTAGCGAAATACCCATTATATCGTCTCGTCGAAGATTTAGATTTGTAGATTAGGATTGGTTTGTAGATCATTTCTTTACACTTATCGAGGTTCGACTTATCAATGTCATCGATATTCTAAACAAAAATGTCACCCTATACATTTATAAATACTCTTTACGCAAACGATGGTTGACAAAGACATAGTGGCTAGGGACCCGGATTAAATCCAAAAGGATTTTTTTTTATCCAATGTTAAGTTTAAGTCTTAAAGAGATCATTGTAGCAGTAATGTTAACGGTAGTTCTACCGACGAAAAAAGCACAGATTTTAGGGTAGAATTAAAATCATATAACAGTTCGAAGAGGTATAGAGATAAGAACGAATAAAAGTGTACTAGTTTTCTTAAAAACTAGCTGAACCGGTGAACTTCGTATCACCTAAAATCGATGTTCTTTATTCTCGCTAAAACACAAAAACGTTTTGACCGATTTGTATTTGTTTCTTTCCTCCTATCCTCCTCTTCCATCCTAATCAACCTTCCAACTTCAATTCGTCAAGATCAATAGAACTGGCTATATCTAATATCGTATCCGTTTTTAATTTCTTTTAGCTGTTGAATAAAACTTGTTCATAACTCCAATGTTTTAAATTACTTTTAATTATATGAAGTATAAATATAGATGGACTCGAACCCGCGTCCCTTGACGCGGCGTCCGTACACACTACCAACTGAGCTATCAATTGTACGCATTCTACATTCCTCTTTGTTTATAAGCAATATTACGTTTACAGTCTACTCTTTCACATACAACCATACGTGCCTGCGACTTAGTTGGCACGGAACTAAATATTAATTATTCATTTTAGCCCGTTTTTGTAACATTTTGCCAAACAGCTTTGCACCGATTGGTTGTAGACTGATGTTAAGTAACTTAAAGAATTCTTCAATGATTGCTCTATCAAATACTAAAATACTTTTTGCAATCCGATTAGTAGTTCCTTAGATTAGCGCATTCAAACAAATGAACAAACTTTTCCGTTTTATCCGTTAATACGTGAAGTAGAAACTTTGTACCTCTTTTTACGAAAATTGCGCGGACAGAGGAGTATGAATATTGCACACTTATAGTTTATACAGAAAAGGAGTGCAAAGTGCTAATATTTTTTTGAAATTATGCATAAAAATACATTCAATCAATAAAAAATACACTACCATGTGTTTGATACACACTAGCATATAGACTCTTTTGTTTATTGTTACATTGAGAATACATTATAGATTAATATTGTTTGTCTTTAATGAAAGTCAAACATAACCCTATATATTAATACAATTCATCGACCTCAGAACCTAAATAATGTTGAAACTTATAATTTCAATTAATTATGGTCTAATTTTGACCACTGGGCGACCCCTAGTTAATATAAATGTTCTAGATTTCAGATCTCTTGGGAAATTTTAAACGAAATATTTGCGAAATTGACTTATGTACCGCCATCGCTCATCTCTCCTACGGAGTAAACATAATATGTGATAAAATATTAGATTTTTGTAAGACTGAGTAGGCTCATACTTGGTATCACAAATATGACACTCCTTTATGATACTTTCTCAGATGTAGTCATTCGTTAACATTTAGTATTAGGGCCCCATATTCGTTCGAAGTTTCATGCTTTTAATAATTGAGAAATTACTAATATAATGGATTAATATAAGGGATATTTTCATCATTGTCACATCGAATGAGACCGTGGAAAGTAATAGGGTTCTATTGATAATTATACTAAAGCGTAAGAAAAAAAAGACTCAATTAGTAAAGTATTTCGGTCGTTATCGTGATAACATACAGGATCCGCACATACAGACACACGGACGTCCAAGACAGAACATTTTAAACAGTTTTTAACTAGTTTAAATAACAAAAATGACATCATAAATATCATGAGTGTTAGAAATAGTGTTTTTCCTTGACATGTGTGTGTGTATATATTATTTTACAAGTGCAATATATGATAAATAGAGACATTTTAAGTTATTTTGCGTGAAGTGACAGTAGTACCCTCCTCAACGCTTCGCTTATGAGGCGTGCAATAACTTTATATTTATAAATAAACAGCCTAGATTCATAAGGTGGATATTTTAATTTTTGTGCCCATCTATTTCGGCGAGCTAAATAGTTTAGGGCGGCGTGACAAAATAGTGAACGTGTGTGTGCGCCACGAACTGAATGAATAGTATATGACAATGAATTGTAATGAATTATCACGAATTTACATTTACATTATACACCTTAAGTAGAATGAATTAATATAAATTATTACAATTTATATAAGAATTACCTGACGAGGTCTAAATCTGGATTACGGCTCAAAACATAAAAGAAAATGCACTGAGGATGAATATATAAATGTTATTGTATTCATCTTAAGTATAGTATGTATACGTATCAAGTGACAAGAAAATGCCAAGCACAAGAATGCGCTATAAAATATAAAACAAATGAAAGGGATGTACTATGAAAAAACAATTATAAAAAGATCTTTGATAGGGGGTGATGCTTGAACTAAAAAAATTACACTATTTGCAAGTACGATTCTATAACCATAACTTGAAAACGTTATAGGCCTTTCAATGCGTTTTAGAACTTATCGGGCGGGTCATTCTCTAGTAAAACAAACATAACGCAGTTATTAGGTAGGCAAACAGAAACGTGCGAGTCATTGAACTAAGTGATTCATTCGTGTGAATCATGTCACCTGACCTATCGGTATTGACTGGGGGACGATAACGCGTTTTCTCAATATTACTCAGACAATGAAAGTTAGGTAGTAATAATGTTCACAGTGTTAGGTAGGTTAGGTGTTTTTGAGGTGAAACTTCTTATGGAAGAACTCTGAAACTCTGATACGCAACCTTTTTGTGTGACACTTGTTCGGGTAAAGTCAGCTCAAGGCTATATTTGAGTAAGTAAATTTAAGGCGGATTATATTTCTTTGTAATCAGTGATCAGACGAGGTGAAATCTATGAAGATTGTCTCACACTCACAAACACGTCAACCCATTCAAAGTTTTACGCGAGGCCAAGAAATTATCTTCGAGATGGGCATAAAATATTTATGTGTACGCATAAAACGTATCGGTATTAGGTACTTAGCCAAGTTACATACTTATGTGATAATGAAAGTAATTTATTGATATGGAAATGGTTGACATCATTATTATGTGTCATTATCGGTAAATATTTGAAGAGTTGGACGGCAATTAACAAGATAGTTCAACTTTTTATGGGATCGAAAAATATCAGCCCAAGTACAGATAAGGAATTGGGCCCCTGGTCATTTTTGAAGACCATAAGTTAATGGATGAGTAACAAGCATTATAACTGATAGTATGTACAATATGATTTCAAACTTAGAGCATGCAACCAATAATACGCCTATACATAACTGGATATACGTCGGCTGATAACGAACACTAATAAATCAAAAGTAATCACTGATCGATTAAGTGCTAGAAAGATGATGATGATAGATTAGAATGGAAGTTAGGAGGTATATTTGAGATGACTGAGACTACTACACATTTGCAATTGACCGTAACCTCACTTGATATTAGGTGAAGATGTGATCCAAAATGATATGTAAAATATAAAGCTACGAGTTTTATTAATTAATTAGAAATTTTTAATATAGTAGCTTGAGTTGTAATTAGAGAAGTCTGTCTTAAAACAATTTATAGTGTTGGTTTTAGCGTAACTTCGGATTTATTATAATCTAGGTTTGTAGACGCAGCGTGCAAATTAATTCCATTTAGTAATTCTTATTTATTTTTTTATGAAATTAAGATGCGAAAAGACCGTAAGACCTACGCCATGCCTATAAACTTAGGAGCACTATAAGTTCCACTGGTTCATTACCAACCTTAAAATCCTATTTCTCCATGATCACTAGAAATACTATCAACGTATGAAAACATGATATATATGTATACATTATTTAGTGAAACAAATCGCGAGGAGTGATATATTTAAATACTAGAATTGAATAAGATAGAAATAAAATGTATAGAGATTTCTCCGTACCGTACCTTTCTAACCACAGCAATCTAATACAAAACTACTTAAAAGAAACAAACCAGAAACAGGTATTTCATTCGTAGGAATTGTTATTTTTTCTTCAATATTCATGGAAGGTAAATCGAACAAAACACACAAACAAGTAATCACTCAGAGACGCCCTAGATATTCGTGACTGTATAAAGCCTGAATAGATTGGTAGATATGGCGACCCAATAACACAGATTTGAATATATGTATATAGTTTCATCTTATACCTGAATGTGGAGGTAGTATGAAGTATAAGTAGTTCTGAATAACCACGCATACTAACCGCAACTTTTGATCAGTTTTAACAAATACATGGTTAAAATGGTTGTATTGTGCATTCTTAAGTTGTCATTAACTCCACCATAGCACAACTTACGTATGGTATTCAGTTATAGTGTAAAACATTTTTCTATGAGAAAATAATTTTCTTATTTAAAGTGATCAGCCAAATGATGAACTTTAGCGACATCATATTCATAAATACCATTTTTTATATACCGTAGATAGAAGACAGATTATTTCCGATTATTTTAAACTAGATATGACGTGCGGTTACGCTCGTGTTAATATGGATATTGTCAAACAAATCGAATGAGACAAAAAGTTCCATACACAGTTTATCCCTCTCTTTACCCCAATTCCTCTATAAGTTTTGCGCGAGACAAAGTAACCTACCACTTTCTCCAGGTTGTCATCTACCACTATACTAAAATTCATTATAACCAATTCGGCGGCTAATGCATGAAAGCTTAACAAACAAAAGAACTCACTTTCGCATTTATTATACTGGTATAGTTATAGATATATCGATTAAAGGTAAGCCGAAATAGCAGTCAAATGGTATTATTTTTTCTTTTTATTTTAGAAACGAACAGTAATATTCATTACAACAGCAATAAAACAAAGTCTACATAAAAACAATATCCTGTTTTATAAGCCAAGCAATTTTGAGTATCGAATTAGAAGTTATCAAGATTTCTCCACCAACACACATATTCACAAACTTTACCCGCTTATAATATTAATGTGGGATAGCGCTTGAAATTATATGTATGCCAATATTCGAAGGCCCTCATTTCGAATACACCACAATACCGACCGTCGAACCAGTTTATTGGTTTTGATTAATACTGTTCGACTGCGGGTATTCATATTCAACCCCTTGACTTCAGTCGTACGGAATCAATAATCCAATACCGACCAGGTAAATGAGAATGGGTTCAGTTATAGAGCGTTTGTGGTCTGTCACAACTTCATATTAGGGATGTACCTGCTTCGATTGAATAAAGCAATGGGGGAAGGCTGTAATATTACATCGATATCGAATTATATCATCGGATTCTTGAATATTAACACGTTCATATTAGATACTTTAATAAATGACCATCAAGTAGATTGGGAGAATGTAGCTAAAAAACTTGAACTATATTCACACTTAGAATTGCAGTTAACACTACTCTCTTATGATATTTTTTTTATATTAGCTCGGTAAAGTGACGGCACTGTACCTGATGGTAAGTGACAATCCAAAAACAGCAGCGATCATCCAGAGAACGCCAATCCATCGCCAGTCACCACTGTCATAACGATGTGGCCCAAGACAGTGAATACAGTATGCCTACTTGACAGACTGGCTCTCAAGTGTAACTGCCTGAATACACCTACAAGATTTGGCAGCATATTTTAAACTGGAGTGTGTTAGTAAGCTAGGAATTACAAAAAGCCCATTCACCATGCTACTGTTTCCTTACGATGTTTTCCGTTGTGGAAAGCTGAGGCTCAGTGCAGGTCGATTCGAATTCACATCCATAGGGACGGCGTCCGTACATACTACCAAATGAGCCATCATCGCGTCAATATAAAAATCCGTGGTCATATATGTAACCCGTCATATATGTAACCGGTCATATATATATATTGGTTCATTTTGTTTGTGTACGGACGCCGTCTCTATGGACGTGAATTCGAATCTACTAGCACTGAGCCTTAGCTTTCCATAAAGGAAAACATCGTAATGCCTAGTTGGCTAACATCAAGTTTAAAATTGTATATATATATATATACATATCGATAACGTAAATCGATTATTAGTTTGTCCTAAACCATCACCTCGATTAGATCGCTAAGGCAGACAATATCGCGTCGGCGTGTAATTGCGACCGCAATCGACGTCGTGTTGTATTACAAATTGCTCCTCTCGATTATGGAGGCGGTCGGATTCAAGCCGATCGAGTCCGGATCCAGTGTCGTCGTGGAATTTGATGAACTCCTCGACTCGTATGTCCCGAGTGTGATGTCTCACACTTTATCAGTGTTATGTAATCTATCTTAAGCTAAAAACGTATGTATATTAATACTTATCCTTACTTATATATTACAAATAGATTTGGGTATAGAAATAAATGGAAACCTGAAAACGGTGATAGGCTACTTTTTCTCGCAAAAACTTATTGGAGACGAATAAAAATTGTATGAAGCTTTTTATGACGTCATCCGATTTAACAAAATCAATATTAACTTGAGCGAAGCCGCACGTAAAATCTAGTATTATTATAAAGCGGAAATGTTTGAACGCGCTAATCTTAAGAACTACCAGTCGGATTTCAACAATTCGAATTCATTTAGGCAGCTTTACTGCTAATGGTGGTAGCCTTATGTTAAATAGTCTAAGGTTCAATAAATCAGTGCGCGATCAAAAACAACAATATTTTTTAAATTAGACTAGAATTTCCTAAGATTAGCGGGTTCGAACAAACAAACAAACTTTTTCGCTTTATACTATTAATCTTATATATAAAAATCTCGTGTCCCGGTCTTTATGGTCCGAAACGGCTCGACGGATTTCAATGAGCTTTTTTATGTATATTTGGTAGGTATGAGAACAGGTCGTAAAGTATATTTCCTCCCTACAGGAACGTCCCTTATCAAAAAAAAAAAACATTTATTTGACAAAACATTTTTTTATGTTTTCTTCTTATGTGGCTTCAAAAAATATCTATAACCTTAAATATTCACGATCTCATTTTTTTGCCGCGATTTAATACGACCAAAGTATTCAATAAAAATAATTAATATGTCAGAACAACGTTTGTCGGGTCATCTAGTAATAGATGAAATGGATGAGCTATAAAGTACTTGTTCGCGTTTGCTATACCGACCACTTAGTTATGGCTTCTTTAAAACGTACGGCGGACATGCGGTCTCGCGTCCGCTGTGGTCGCTGGCACAGAGAACTCAGGATACAGTATCAATTAACACGGTGACATACAAAGGGAGTGCCAGCGGCGACGTGTGCCGCCCATCCGAGTAATTACCGAGCATTATGTCGCACTACCGCATTTCGCAGACACTGTCTGTCTTATTCTCGATTATAAAACTTTGAATGAGCCCGAGCTTTCGGTGAAGGAAAACATCGTGATGAAACCATAGCATGGCGGCTTGTTGGAATGCCCACACAGCTAGTTACCACCCTGTAGTTGAAAATCTATCGCTAAATACGTATAGGTGTGTTAAGGCAGTTGCACTTTAACGCCAGTGTCTCTACTAGGCTTAGCGTGTTCATAATCAAGGGGCACATCGTTACTGAACATCAGCTGAAATTGTGGCAATAACGCTGAATCTATAAAGTGTTTTAAAGTTAATGAACGTATCATTCGCAAGAAAATGCAAATTGCGGTCGTTTGCGTGAGCGTTGTGAACGCTAACTGGAGTGTAGTCCCTTTTTTAATTATTATCGTGGTGTTTAAAAATCCAATCTTTGCGGCCTTCCTCAATGCAACGCGCAAAAGTATTACCCGGGCTCAGATCAAAGGCGTGAGGGCCATCATGGCTTATCGGGTATTAATCACCCAACACTACCCAATAAAACGTACCACGGCGACACTTCAAACTTCCGTGTTTCCAGTGACCAGGGACAGCTTTCGCAATTCTTCTAGTCTCTAGTCTTCTCCCTAACAGGTCTGATACCACAGACCCACCCAACACGAATTAATTATGTCTGTTTAGACTTCTAATAGAATATTTCATTCAACCGTTTACCACATTTATCTACAAAATAGGCCATTTAGGTAACAAACTATACAAGAGGTAGAATAAATATGTCACACGTATTTAGACGAAAGAAGTGCTTAAAGCAGGGGTTCCCAAACTGTACGCCGCGGAGCCCTGGTGCGCCGTAGAGAGTGGAGAAGGGTGCCGCGGAGCGATTATCTTTGCCATTCTCCGAAACTTCAACTAAAGTGTTCGCGGGTACAAAAGAAACAGTTTAAAGAGATAATGTGGATGTTTTAAATTTTGTGCCAATCATTGTACCTATCTATGTCGACCAGCTAGATAAGTTTGGACGCTGCGACAAAATAGTAAACATGTATGTGCGCCGTGAGCGGAAAAAGATTGGAAACCACTGCCTTCAAGTGTTTCAGTATATGATACGAAAACGATATATGTATTCAAACAAACATCTCTATTAAATACGTATTTGTCTTCAAACGTTTGTTTGTAAGGAATTATATTATAATGATGTTTAAGTGACGGTTTATTATTAATTACTTTAATTTTTTCACATTATTATATGCATATTATGATAAAAGAATAAAGGAGCATAATTTTACGGGCCCTGTTTAATCTTAAGCTGAACAAAGCGTGTACTTTATAAACGCGGGTACAAAACACTTAGTTCTTAATAATTGCTCGACGTTTCGGCCTGGTTACAAAGCCCGTGGTCCCGAACCGACTGAAGTGTTGCGGTGTATTCGTTAGGGAGGGCGTTTCTAGTATCCTCATTTGCTCACTACTGATGTTCCGCTACACCACAATCACTATATCTGACGCTGCCTACATTTTAATTTTGATCGCTTCCCTGACTACTCTATGATAGTAGAAACGATCTGTGGAGAGCACTTTTGGCTCATGACATTCTATCCAATGATTGGGACCCTCTTCTAGCAGGGGTTCTACTATGGCCGACTTATGTGTATGTCGATTTTTAACTGCCGCTATATGCTCCTTGACCCTTTCTGCTATTGTGCGTTTTGTTTGACCATTATACGCAGCACCACCACTGCAGTTAATTTTGTAAACATCTGGAATCTGGTACGGTATTGTGACCTTTGCTGTGGGTAAGGTATTCAGGACTTTATTGAACGGCGTCTATCAAGACTGCATATGCCTGATCTAGACTGTTAACGTCATCATCATCATCTTATCCTGTTCCTAAGGTATTTGTGGTCGGCCAACTCTTCATTCAGTCCCTTTTTCTATCTCATTCCGCACACACTCTATCCATCTTTTCTTTGGTCTTTCTCTTTCCATCCTTCAACATTTATATCCATTACTTTTCTCACCATATTCGTTTTCTCTTTTCACAAGACATGTCCAAACCAAGACAAGCTATTTCCTTTCTTCACTTTTTCTACTACTGGAAAGGTGCCATATTTGCTTGCCAGTAGTGAGAGTAGTATCCTTATAGTACGGGGTAGTAACACGGGAGCCTACATCGTCACATTGCACTACATACGTGGCACATCCACATAGTTGTAAATACATTCTTGAAAGTGCATTAGGTTTCTAAATTCATTTTTTTAACTGAAATTAGCTCTTCGTTTTAATTACTAATACATATACGCATTAAGGCAGTAGGTTATATGTGGAAACGTGCAAAATTTCATCTGTCTACATATTAAAATTTCCACACCAGTCGCTACGAATTTTATAAAACAAACAACGCTGAAAATAATTATATAGCAAATTTTCTACGTCATGTATTTTTACTAAAGATTACCTTATACGTTCTTCTCTTTGCGGTTTGACTTTCTCGTAATTCGATCATCTTTTGTAAAGGTATTGTGTTTCAAAGTTCAAAAGGTTGCAAGATGATTTCCAAGTAGACACAAGTAGCTGTCAGAAAAAATTATGGGTCCCAACTGAGACGAGAGTTCATAATGAGACTCGCTTAATTATGTCAAAGATTTCGTGGTACTAATATATAATAAAACCAGCTGTGCGACTTTCTTCGTGTGAAGCTAACTATTACTAAATAATTTTTCCCAGTTTTTGTAACTTTTTTTAATACACCTTTGCTCCTATTGATGGTAGAATGATTTCAAATAGCCTAAAGCCTTCCTCAATGGTTTCTATATAAAATATAGAAAGATGTCCAACCGGTAGTACCTAAGATTAGCGCGTTCAAACAAACAAACTTTTCCGCGTTATAATATGAATGTAGAAATGAAGATATTAATTTTTTTTTTTTTTAATAATAATAAAAATAATAATGCTCAAAAAATTTGAAATTGCGGTAACTAATACTACGAGTTTATACATATAGGTACATATATGATACTATTTATATTATGAAAGGAATCCATCTCGTTTTAATGCAATATTCTCTATTCGGTAGTTGAAACTCTGCTTTATAATAAAAAGTGTGTGATATCTCTCTATGGATATGGCTATGGACTTTATAATTTATTTATTTATTATTTCCATGACAATAGAAAAGTATTTATGAAAAATTAGATTTATCAAGTAGGTATTCAGATATATATATGTCATGACCCCTTTCGGGTATAGGGCTCGTCCAATTGCCCCCATTTTTTCTTGTCGTTTACTAATTTCATTCAGTCTCTCCCTGCCAATTGAAGTGTATCGTCTATCCACCGAGCTTTTGGTCTGCATCTTTGTCTTTTGCCTCTCGAACCTATACATTTTGTTACTCATACTTTAAGCTAATAATAGTGATTAACAAAAGGTCTTTTGAGCAGCCTCGAAAAATTTGTATGTACGAATGTTGGTTCAAATCATATGCCAGTAGTTTTTTTTGTACCATTGAATATTTGTCCATTTGTTTTTAATTTACAGCATTCACCTATATTTTGTAAATAGACTGAGCTCTGCTCAAATGCCCGCCTTACTAACTACGTCTTGTCGAATTTGAAAACTGTCAATACTTGTAGGTATGTTTCGGCCGTTGCACTTTTTTTATCTCACCTGAGCTTAAGTGAAGATACGGCCCAAGTTGGTAGACACGCTAAACCTTTGGAGGGACTGGCTCTGAAGTACAGCTGCCGGAACACACCTACTGATATTTGGCGGCAGATTTTCAACTTGAGGGTGGTAGCTAGCCAGGCGAGCATTAGAAAAAGCTCTACCACCGTACTATGGTTTCCTCACGATGTTTTCCATTACCGAAAGCTCAAGCTTATTAAAGATGGATCCGAACTCATGTCCCTAGACTCGAAGTCCGTACACACTACCATTGAGCTATCATCGTTTCAGAGGTTGAGAATTTCAACTTCAGAACTTGAGAGCCAGTCCCTCACCTAAGTTTACCATGTCCATTATCTCGGTTCACATTTTTCATTAATATCAGGTGAGATAGTGTCCATAACGCTAAACCTGTAAAGCATATAAAAAAACCATCTTGGGCCACATCGTCAATTAACATATAGTGAGGTTGTGGCCATACGTTGAACCTATACGTAACAAATAACAGTTATACGAAGTCACCGGTATAACTAGTGAATACTTAAATATATGAGTGTAAGACGAATAAATACTAGAATATACAACGTGAATGAAAGCGAGCATTAGTAACGCCTTTCTGTGATGTTCAATATCAGTTTTATTACTAATATTATTCCTTCCACTGTAGCACTTTCGCTATGAAAAATTCTCATATTCGGTAAAGTTCGATATTGTGTTATATGATATATAAAGGGCAAAAGGGTTGTGATATTTTACACCTCTCCTTCTATTATATTCACAATATCGTAGACAGTGCGGTCGAAATGTAAGACAATGTTGCGATTTATATTGTAGCTTGAAAACAAACAGGCCGGTATAACAATTGCGATTGATGGAAGACATTTTCCAATTCGACAGTCGCCACTGTCTCTGACCGTATTGAGCTTACCACCAGGTGAAGGACGGTCATTATGCCGAGCCAGGATAAAGAAAAACATAATCCATCTATTTATATTTAACGAAAATTATGTTTATTTAAGGCTCAATCAGGTCAAAACTACTGGTCGTATGAACATGGGACCACGACCATTCGATGCGGAATTATTAGTAGATGTTTTAGGGTTTCATTACTTAAATTTTAATTATTTTGTTTTCATTTTAATGGATAGTGTAACAAAGCTGCGAGTGTAAGCAGTTTCATAATTCTATTATTTATTGTTATTTTACTTTAAATCACATTTTTCCCGCCAATGAAAACAAATACAGGCATTTTCTCATAATATGTTATTCGCTTTTAATAGGTTATATAAATATAATAAAAAATCAAACGATACGATTAATATATACAATATTTTATTCATAACAGCCCTCGTCGGCGTCTCATAATAAATGATCAGAATTCGATGTAAAGTTTTTTGTGAGGCCGATTAAAATATCCTACTTATTCCAAATAAAGCAAGGGTGATATAAACAAAAGGGCCCCGGATCCCTGATGGGAGTTCGCCGGGTTTGTTTGAGAGATCGCTAAAAACTTAAGATGTAATATTTTTTAAGTTCGTCATCCACTAGATTGGTGCGAGTCAAGCGATAATAACGCTATAAACGAATGTAAAGTCCAATACAAAGTAGGTAAGGGAATAGAAAAAATAGGTGAGATTTCGTGGAAATTTGATACAGTTGTGACAAATATACAGCATATCTACAAAGTTCAGAAATAGATCTTTAAATTATATGAAATATACCTATACGAAAACATCCACGGGTTCAATTAGTAAAAATATAAATTGTAAAACTAGTAATTATTAATTACAAAAGTAAAAATAACTTTTAAGCTCAAATTATCTCATTAAAACTTAGCTAAAATGATCGATACATTTTCTATATCTATATGGTTATCTATTTAAATTTATACTTAGTTCGGCTTTCGGTAGTGATTCAATCATAACTGTTATTGAAAACTTGAGATTCCTGACATCCTGTAAGCGGTGGAATATCAGGACCTTACAGTAATCTTAAAATCTTAAACAGCAATAATAAAGTCGCAATTTTTGCATAGCAACAGGTACAGCCCATAGAAGCTGCAAAATTACGTGCAATGTACGAACTCGGCACAGAAGTGTCACATAATATATCCAGCTGCACGTATATTTACGACATTGTCCCATTCTCGAAACCGGCCTGTGATTGTGGGCTGAACTATAACCTTCGCAGAGGGTTTGTCCTGACTCAATATCTCAATATTTTTTTTATTTGTTTTATTATGCACCTGCCTCAGTTATGATCTCCACCACCCTAAGGTCGACTAGGAAAACTGCCTTAGACATTAAAGTCCGCCTGTATACCTTGTGTACAAAGTTTAATAAATAAACAAATAAATAAATATCCCTGTATCCCTATAAGCAGGGTACGAAACTAAACTGTTTGTTTAATGCCATGACAATGACAATCTGTTTTTAGCGGCGTTTCTTTGAGCAATCCAATCTAAGATCAATCTAATTCGCAATGTCGGCTTAATAAAGATACACAATGAGATAAATTTTGTCTAGTTTGACAAACTATGTATAGACTTCAGTATATCGTTTCGCGTATATCTTGCAGTGGAAGCATGTGAAACATGTCCACAAAATGTCCTTTCATCCGCTCACTCAAGGGGAATAATTTGGTTTGATGTCTGATGCAACCTTATAAAATATGAAGGAATTAATTAATATAACATAATGGCGGCGCGTTTTGATGGCGATAAATTAGAAATTCTATATCGAACCTTTTCGGGAGGGCTTCTGATATTTATCTATCGGTTGTTTCTTTTATATTTTTCTTCGCATGGTGAATGTTAATTGGGATATACCTATTATTTATGCAATGATTTAGCTATACTTCTTAATTATATATATACATATATTATAATGTAAATTTGTAAAGAAATATTTAAAAAATACTAAAATAACTACTTTTTTATTATGGAATAGGCGGCAAACGACCAAGCGTGTTATATGATGGTAAGCGACCGCCGCCCATGGACACACCCACAACTCCAGAGAAATGCTGGTGCGTTGCTGGCCTTTATAGGAGAGACTGGCTTTCAAGTGCCACTGCCGGAACACACCGGCATATTTTCAACTTGAAGTATAACTAACTATGTTATCTACATAAATAATAAGTTTCTTGAAAACTACTCTAAGCATTTGTACTTTTTTTTGTTTAGACTTTTTTGACTTTTTGAATTCCAATCAGAGCTCAATTACCTAGATATAATCAAAATAGCATTGATAATGCGAAACTAAAGTTTGTTTGTTTGTTTCACGCCTAAACCTATTTTAAGTTTGATGAATTGGTATAGATATAGATTGAACATAAGTTACCTATTACAGTGAAAATAAAACTTTAATGAATTAAATAGGAAATGAAGATTATATAGAGTACCTATTTCTGTAATTAGGGATATAAAAATGTATACTTATGTTTTTAAAAATAAATAATAATCCCAGTTTTTCAAAAATCATCCCTCAAGATGTTATAGTAGGATACGTTTTTAATTTTTCAAATTCACGACACTGTAGTCACAGATACAAATCACAAAAAAATAGATAGGTATTTCATAGAACATACATTTATGTAAGTTATAATTACTCTGAAATCCAGTTTAATTGGACGCATTGCAAATTCTCAAAGTGGCCAATTACCTACTGGCACAGAGAGCTACAACACGCTCTGTGATATATGAACGTCGAGGGATATTGTGGTATCAGAATCCCTGTTGCTATCACATAATTACAGCGACTGAGTTCGTCGTTGATTAGTTTGCTGTGCTTATGTTCCGATAACCTGTTCATGTAATGTAAAGTTATATTTTTCAAACGAAGTTCTTTATCGCTATGTACGGATGGAAGCTAAATAAATCAAAATGTAAGATGTTTTCGTCACGACCCTTTCTATAGTCTGTTCTATATTGCACTATATTTCTATAGTGTAGTGTAAAAGAAGTGCGTGCGTGTCGAATTTCCTTATGTAGTATTTTAATGATTGACGTATTGCGTTATTGTTAAAAAAATACAAATACATGAATTATTATCGTCTGAGAGCAATTAAATGAAACGCAGAGTGATGACTACTAATGAATTGAAGAGATCGTAGAAAATTTCGCAAATAATATATTTTTTAATTGTGAAAATAAACATTTTATTGTATCATTATAATACACATAACACGCTACGAAGCAGCTAACCGCAACACATAACTGTTTACATTACAGAAATATAGTGCAAAACAGAACAGACTAAAAAAAGGGTCGTGACGATAAGATCTTACATTTTGATTTGTCTAGCTTTCATCCGTACCATGCGATAAGGAATTTTGGTCCAATAATTTAGTTTTTTTTTTTGTTAGCTCGGCTAAGTGACTGCACTGTATCTGATGTTAAGTACAGTTCAGGCCAAAAACGGCAGCAACCATCGAGAGAACGACAATCCATCGCAAGTCGCTACTGTCATGCCGACCTGCAAAACTCAAACAAAAAATAAAAACTCTATATATAATTCTACATGAACCTAATAATATTGTTTATGTTAAAATATTTGATTAAAAAAAATATAATTTGAGAAAACTAGCCTACCTAACATTTACGACGTGATGCTAAACATTAAAAAATCCGTAAATAACTCAGCAACTTGGGTGTGAACATAAAGAAGCATTCATCAGTTTACACTAAACATATTAACATAGTATACAAAACATTTTCACCACAAAACAATACTGACATGAGACAATGCAACAACAAAAATCAATTTCTAAGAACTTACACAGAGCAACAATCTCAAAGTGCATAGAGACGTTAAAATTCCATTGTTAAAACAACAAAACGGTAATAATCACTTCGAAAATGGAACTCCTCTCTGTCAATGCCGTTAAAGACAAACAACGAAACAGGATTTATTGCTTTTCAAATTTCGAACGTTTCTATGGACGCGTTCGTGTAGTTATTATTCGTTGACGTTTTTTTTTTACACGAGCGCAAGGCTGAGGACACAACGTGTACGGATGTTAGGGTAAATTGTAACTTGATTTATTAACTCAGGGCTAAGGGTAACAGGCGAAATAGTAAATATGTTTCGTTTATTAGACTCGGTGGAATGAATGTCTTGATTTTCTCAGTGGGTCAGAACGATGTCGCGTTCTAATTGCAACAATTGTTCATGTCGTGGCGCTTCATGATTACAGTGGGTTATTATTAACCACCTTATTTCCATTGTAATACAATTATGACGATGATAACGTGTTGATATAATTTCAGTATGACATTCGCTTAGAAAATGTTTTATAAGCATACGTGTAATAAATGTTGTTTTCTGATGATAAATCGGTCACAGTGACTTTTTTGGCTTATCGTATCTTAGTACTAAGTACTATATAGCTATGAAAAAGTTTGAAATCCTGCATGATACCTTAATCATATTCAGGTAAAGTTAAATAGATGTATTTTCAGCTTCTAAAACAAACAAAGACATTGTTTTACAAAAAGATTAAAAGTCAATTCTTTTAACCCTTTACCTGGTGAAGTATACAGTTAATTGTTATGATTTCTTCAAAGATATAAAACACAAAATAAAATAAAATCATACAAAAAATGTAAAACACTCTACTTAATATATAGGTCAAGTATATTGGTAACGGTTTCATGATAAAAGAAAAAAAAAAGGCAAAAACTTACATCTTTAATTAAAAATAATCTTATCTAATATCACGTACGAAGAATACTTTGAATATGCAATTGTATAATGAGGAATCATTATGAACTTTCAATATATACATTATGCAAATATTGGCCATTCTGTTGCTTCGAACCGAGGACCCCGTCATGGCTGGCACGTGAGCACGTCGCCTGCATAATCATCCGCGTTAATAGGATCGGCCGTTAAGATCTCTATTATGTTTATATTTCTCTATTTCTACTGTCTATTCAAGATGAAAATAAAATCTAACTTTTTTTTAATTGTTTATATGTTTAGTATTATGGCCACAATCTCACATGATGTTAAGTAACGATGTGGGCAAAAATGGTGGACATGCTAAGTCTAGTGGACGGCCTAGCTCTCAAGTACAACTGCCAGACCACACCTATAGGTATTTGGTGGCATATTTTTATCTTGAGGGTGGTAGATAACCAGGCGGGCGTTGAAAAAGCTCTACTACTATGCTATGGTTTCATCATAATATTGTTCCTTCACAGATTTTTTCTTGCTGAGGTTTCTTGGAGAAATTCAACTCACGTCGATCGACTTTGTGCCTATACACGTAGCATTTAGCATTCATTGTTACATTTATTCTTATTTTAAAATTTAAATAATCTTATTTACTTATCTATACACATAATAAGAATGTAACTTAAACGTGTCTGCACTTTTTAGATTTATGTTAAAAAAATATTGCAAATGACCCAGAATAACTAATAAAATACATTTACATAATTTTTAGAAATGTCTGTTCATTTGTTAACGCATCACTGCGAAAGTACAACGTTTATGATAAAAAGACATTAATGAAATCATTAAGCTTGATCTCGTGTAACATTTAGTCTTTGATTCCTTATAATCGGTTAACTCTATCAAAAGTTATTGTAATTTGAATGACAGAGCGAGTGTAAATATATGTAATACCACACGAAGTCGCAGGCACTGCTAGTTTATAATATTTCCTTCAATTTGAGAGCCAGTTTTTCCACTAGTATTACCCTATCCATCTGAGACCACTTAACGTCAGGTGAAATTGTGGCCATGACGTTACAAAGCTATAGATTATATTTAACAAAAAAAACTATAAAGCAAAGGTATTAAGCAAATTTGAATGCGCCTGATTTGTAATTTGGTTGACATCGGACGTAAGCTCCCTATATACATATTAAATATAAAATATGTTGTACATTTTCATTTCCAACATCCGTAACTTTTACCGCATCCTGAATATTTATTTATAGTGCCGACGACAGATTTTTTGTATTAAACAAAAATCATAGGTCTGTTTTTAAATATCAACTCACCAAACATGGGAACCCTGGGGACGCGGACGGAGCAGTTTGCGTCAGTAAAAACACATTATTATAATAACAGACCTTACGTGGTACAGTTAAAGTTTAAAATTAACCGAATCCAAACTACAGGTGGTTTTAAGTGGACGGAATCTACGGATTATGGAGTTTTTATTGGTGATATAAAACAGTTTTAAAACGATAAATGTTTTTTTTTATTTGCATTCGATTTACGTGGAATCAGAATGTTAGCTATTTTTGAGTACGTTTTGATAACCATTACACCATTACATAACCATTATATTGGTCTTAAATTACTCACATTACTACAAATGTATGTATTTATTCCGTTGTAAAATACTTTGGACCTATAAAATTTCACATTTTAATATTTCTTAAGCGTCGTTTAGTCGTAAATAAAATCATATGCAACTCCAACACAAAGAAACTACAGAAATGTCAACAACAACTTAATAAGAAACTATATATGTTATAGAGGTATAACATATGATATTGCGTTTTACAAAGTTGGTATCAAAAGGCAAGATATTGTTAAACTTTGTGAAGTTGCTTGTAAACGACAAGTAGAAGTTCTATAAGTTATAACATTACTAACATGGCGATTCTGTAACTACCTAATACTGTAAAAAATTGTTGCTTTTAATTCAAAATATAGCTATCGCTTTAATTTCAATTTATTTAACACTAGCTTTTACCTGCGGCTTCGCTGTTGATTTTGTCAAACAAATCTGGTGACGATATAAAAGTTTCACACAAAGTTTACCCCTGTCTTTACCCAACTTCCAATAATCCTATCACCTTCTCCAGGTACCCATCTATCGCTATACCAAAACTCATCATAATCCATTCAGTGGTTTAGGCGTGAAAGCGAACAACAAACAAACTCACTTTCGCATTTATAATATTGGTAAGGATTGTTTATTATATTGTTAATTTAGTTATATCCATCTCCCTTATTCCTGAATAAACTGAGTATTATTAAATCTCACCAAGAAAGCTATACATTATATATATAAAGCTATAGCTTAATAAACACTATTAACCGCATTATTATTTTTAGAAGCTGTTCGGGTTGCATCTACAATTATTATTAATTATTTTATTTTTATCCTGTCCTATAACATGAAATAACCTTTTAAACTAATAAACAATTTTTCTTGATTTTGTTATACGGTACAATAAACCGATAAAAACATTACTGGTCCGTTTAAAATTGATAATAAAATTTTAGTGATAATTATTATCTACGTCTAGTAAGTTTACAGTAAAAATAAGAAAAAAAATCTAACCTTTTAGTTTTAATAATTAAATATTATTCTATATTAATATTTGTTTGTATGAACACACAAATATTATGTACAACATATCAGATTTCAAAAAAAAAAAAATGTATTTGAAAGAGCTATCACCGAGGAAGGTTTTGGGCTATTCAACATAACGCTACCAAAAATACGAACAAAGCTGTATTGAAAAAAGTTACGAAAACGGGCTAACAAGATTAAATAATAACCTACATAGGTACATGATAGTATATGATAATGTAGCAAAATTATTAACAAATATACCTAGAATATTAATACGTCACATCGCATTTGTTACAGAGTCTTGCAAAGGCATCAAACTCAAGACCGACGTCTCGCCTTTTACGCATGAGTTCACACCGAGTATGCGATGCCATGACCCGACCCGTTGTGGCGTCACTGCAATGTTAGTAACATTACACGGATTAACATAATCAATATAATTAAAAAACCCATGGTGGCTGAATGCCGTTAGATTCTGGGTACTGGTACATAACGGAAGTTAGGCGGAAACGTGGTAAGCATGTTTGTTTGTTTCGCAAAGAATGTAATTTGACCAGAAATCTATTGCTATCGCGCAAAACATTAAAGTGGCAACATATAGAACCATGGTCAAACGTATGTAGGATAGACGAATAAGTCATAATTATGGAGAAATACATATTTTCTATATGTCCTGTTTCAATTGTGGACCCAATATGTCTACGCTTATATAGTATGTTTCTTTTATCTGATCTGAGAATATTATGAATACGAATGTTAGTTTGTTCCTTTTTTATGTTTTTACGCCTTCATTGCTCAAACGATTATTGTGAATATTTGTAAAACCTTATACCCAAAGGAATTTAATAGACAGACAAAAAAAAAGAAATTAACGCTATGCGTTGAAGCTACATATACACATTTGTAAAATCAATTTCCTAGATAAATCAGAAACAGTGAATTGAAATCCAGAAATCAGTAACGTTATTCGTTATGCATCGAAAGCGGCAGCAATTTTCATAATAGTGTATTAATTTAGTTAGCAAAATTACCCCATAACGAACCTCCTTTGGAATACTTACTTGATTATGTCTGTAGCTAAATCCCTACGAACATTATAAATGTGAATGTAAGCTTGTTTGTTATGCTTTCACGCGAAAACTACCTAACCGATCATCATGAAATATACACATTCTTGGAGGTATTACAAGTAACATAGGTAAAATTTTTTTTTTTATCAAATATAAAAATTTGTTTGTTTATTGAAGAAAGATACAAAAACGGGCAAAATTGGTTAAATAATTTTTTAGCTCACACAGTGGCGGATACAGCTAGTAATTTATATTATTTTACTGTATGGGAAGACAGCAGAATTAAATATCACATATGTAGTATGAACATTGGTAATTCGAGAATGGCAAATGGCGAATAACTAATGACCAAGTATTCCGTACCTTAAATTTTCCTTGTTAATAAATCCTTGAAAGTTTTATAAACGTTCGCAAAAACTTTAAGATGAAATCTTGGGAACGAGTTGTATAATTTTATTATATACTAAATATAAAGAAAAAAATTGATATCAGACTTTTTAGACTTACTAACACGAATATAAATTGCTAAGGAAATAGTGTTAGCTTTCAAAATATAGTATCCTTTTGTTGGATAAAGATCAAGGACCATTTGAAATAGACTTTATTGTGAAAAGGTTCTCTGTAGATTTAATTAAAATTATACGTGTAATTAACCTTTAACTAAACCAAAACTGTGCATTTTTTTAATTATATTGCATGCCTCATAAGCGAAGCGTTAAGGTGTGTGTACTACTGTCACTGCACGCAAAACAACGGATTTATCAAACTTAACATGTTTTTATTTATCATATATTACACTTGTAAAATAATATATATACACACATATCAACAAAAATACTATTTTTAACACTCATCATATTTTTGATTCCATTTTTGTTATTTAAACTAGTTAAAAACTGTTTAAAAAAGTTCTGTCTTGGACGTCCGTGTGTCTGTATGTGCGAATCCTGTATGTTATCACGATAACGACCAAAATACATTACTAATCGAGTTTATTGTTTCAAACGCTTCAGTATAATTGAACCCTATTACTTTTCACGGTCTGATTCGATGTGGTTTAATTAATATTAAATAAAGAAAAAAACAGAGCTTTACGAGACGTGCCCTTTTGGATTTTCTAAACTTTAATGTTTTATGTCTGTACGTATATCCCTGTATACACGCATTAGTATGAAATAACTAGGTAGATTTTGTCTTTTATTTATATAAAGTAAACACGACTCTGACTCAAGTAACGACGTTTATACAAAGTACTATGGGTCCCCGTTTTTTTTAAATTGGCTTCACTTAAGTGGTTGTGGCGTTCAAGACCGATAAACTTAGATAATATTAAAAATAAAAGGATCATACTTTACTTCCGAGGTAATGACGGGTTTGACATGGACAATTATTGACCAAACCCCTAGTACCTATACAAATAAATTGTTGTTGAAGCGATGATAGTTCAGTTGGTAGTGTGTACGGATGCTGTGTCAAGAGTTGTGAGTTCAAATGTGTGAGAATCCAGCTACAATGAGCCTGAGCTTTTGGTGAAGAAAAACATCGCCATGAAACTATAGCATGGTGACAGGGCTTTTACTAATGTCCACCCAGCTAGCTACCATCCTCAAGTTGCCGGCAAATACCTGTAAATGTGTTCCGGCAGTTGTACTTGAGAGCCAGTCCCCCACTAGGCTTAGCGTACCCACCATCTTAGGCCATATCGCTACTAAACATCAGGTGAGATTGTGGCCATAACGCTAAACTTTAACCGTACAAAAATATTGAACAAAATGTTTAAGATTTGATTTATGGTTACAAAGATGTTAGGTAACAGGCTGTAAACTCTCTCACGCAACATATGGCTGCCTTATTCTTAAGCGATATCACCTCGTGCCGAAAGCGACGTTACCGCCAGACGGTACTGAAGCCCCGCAATCACCCGTAATATGACCTGGGAAGCCCCTTTAGGTATGCATCGCGTGCAATCTACGAGCCTACGACGCTCAGTTCGCTGGATGTTGTTTACTGAACATAAAGTTAGCCTTGAAGTCCACAAATTTAGACTTGCGAAATGGTACTTCGATGTCCGCAGACACGATTTTTTTTTGCCAATGGCATGTATTTTCTACCATCAATTTGTAATACAGTGGAATCTCTATAACTTGAACCTCGTTTAGTCGTAATCCTCAGTAAGTCGATAAAACACCATCCCCTTCCGTAGAGCCCCTATATACGCGGTATCTAGAAATATTGGATTTTGTAATTGGAATAAAAAAGAATGTTAGTATTGTGAGAAGTATTTACAATACAAATTCTTACTCTATAACTCGAATTTCAAAAAGAAAACTCCGTAAGTCGTAATTAGTAAATTTAATTACGTCTTATCTGGAAGTCCCCAAAACTATAGTTTGAACTTATAGCCAAAAAAAATCCTTAAATAATAAGATTTTTTTTATGTTCAGTTGTACAGTTTAATTCACTAATATCTCATTTGTTTCAATAAATATTATGTATAATACAACTTATCGATTTAATTTTGATTTTACAACTTAAAGAATATACTTACTTATAAAAGCGCGCCTTTCTAAGTCGAAATTTCAGCAATTAAATCCTTTGTATCTCGAACTTCTTGTTAAGTCGAAAACTCATTAAATCAATTTTTTTAACATTTCTCTTGATATTTGAGTTATAGAGATTCCATTGCACTATTAAAAATCGCTGAATTTTAAAAACACGAGAAAATATAATCCCTTCTTTTAGTATCACTGGAGGTGGATAAAGTTTAGGTCGTACCTTCTCTCTAAGAAAGCTCATAATTCAGTCATTTACTAATGTTATTTCGATTTACAGAAACATATGTATTTACTAGATGTACCCGCGACTTTGTTCGCCTGAAACTTAATATTATATAAATACTGATTTTCTGAATAAAAAGTGAGTAATATTCTTTGTATAAATTTTTAAAATACATTTTTACCAAAATATATTCACCAGAATAAAAATCAATCTATATCACTTAAGGATAATATATCTTTTTTATAGTTTATAGGTATAGCGGTATGGCCATAATCTCACCTGATCTTGAGAGACGATACGGCCCAAGTTGAGGACACGCTAAAACTGTGAAGGGACAGGTTCTCAAGTGCAACTGCCGGACCACACCTATTGGTATTTGGCGGTAGTTTTTCAGCTTGAATGTGGTAGTTAGCCAGACGGGCATTAGAAAAAGCCCTATAACTATGTTATGGTTTCCTCATGATGTTTCCATTCACCGAAAGATCAAGCTCATTGTAGTTGGATTCGAACTCACGTCAGTTGACGCGGCGTCCGTACACTACTACCACTGAGCTATAATTGCTTCATCATAACTTTATAACAGTGACAGAATTTCTAACAATCGGATCAATAATACCAGAGATTACTACGAACATCCAAACTCACAAACCTTAACACATTATAATATTAGTATAGATACATTGCTAGGTACAAATTAAATCGTATACTGTATTGTAAAAATTATTATCAAAACAAAATGAATGGTCTAAATCCAACGAAAAAGTGACGTTGCCTGTAAGAACTAGTTCATCATTTTCCTTACTAATATTATAAATGTCAATGTGTTTGTTTGTTATGCTTTTACGCATAAATCGCTGAATCGATTATGATAAATTTTGGTATAGAGATAGATGGTAATCTGAAAACGGTGTTAGGCTACTTTTTTCGCGAAAACCTTATTGGAAGTGGGGTAAAGAAAGGGATAAACTTTATATGAAACTTTTTATTGCGTCATCCGATTCGTTTAACAAAATCAATATTAACGCGATCGAAGCCGTACGTAAAATCTATGATTGAAGTAAAAAAAAAAAGGTCAGTGTCGTTTGTCACAAAAAAAGTCCAGTGGTTGTGGATCTACGTGTACGCTGTGACCTCGCACCGTCGTCGCATCCTCTGCCATTGTCGTTGCTTCTTTTCAATAACAACCTTTGTACGCACTTACAAGATTAATTCGCGCACCGAAGACCGATCTGTCGGTATTGTCAGTGCCATCTGTCTACATTCAATTTTTTTTTAAAAGGCACAGCGCAATCATTCGCCAGGGTCATTTTATTATATACTAGACCAGGTCTGCCCGCGACTCCGTCCGGAATTTTCATAAAAATATATTATATAGCCTATGTTACTCAGGGTTAATACAGCATTATAAATGTAAAATAATTCTTGAATTCGGTCCAATAGTTCTTGGGTTTATTCGTTACAAACATATATACAAATCTTTCTTTTTTATAATATTAGTATACATGTGGTCGTGACTTCGTTTCCGTGGTATTAAGAGTTATTTTTCTAACTATTAAAACAGTACCTTTTTTGGGAGAAGGTAACCTTATATCCTTTCCTATCGTATACACATAGTGAGTACTTATGTGTTACGGTTTTTCGTTTAATTTAAATTTGATTTAAACTTTTAACGCTTAACGATTGAACATTTTTAAATTAATAGTAACTTTTCACGAGCGAACTAGCCGGTTCAGGTTAGTCTTTTTCTTCCACTCTATTAGCCGTCATTTCAGAATTCACTCTTTTTATAGACATATAATCTCTCACACAGTCCATCCATATTTTTTTCGTTCTTCGTCTTCTCCTACATCCACCCACCATCATACTAACATTCTTTTGGCGTGTGTTCAAGGGGTCGTACATAAAATACGTCATACACAATTTTACTTTTTTGCAATGTCGCATTTTTTGTGACCACTCTATCAACATTACATCACAAATGATAGATCCACTCATATATGATACATATCAATAAATAGCGGTACACAAATTTCAATATTAAAAAAAAATTGCTTTCGAAGCGATGATAGCTCAGTAGTTAATGCGTACGGTATTATATATAATATATAAATTTATATAGGTAGTTAAGTATAAGCAATAGTTTACCGTTGGTTCTACTAGTAACTTGCTTAAATTACTTCAATCATTGAGGTGTAGTGTTCGATGTGCGGATCAAGTTAAAATTAATTAAATCACAGCAGCGGCAGGCTTTGACGGTAATAAAGCAATTTGAGTCGACGTCGCTCGTATTTAGTTTAGGTCTCACGGGGTGTGGTGCGATTTAACCTGGTTACAGCGACGAGGTTAGGTTATGTCACAGTTATCTCAGGCGTTCGGTTCGTTAGGTCAGGCAACCTTGATTGTGTTCTGGTATTGATAGTACATCAACATAGCCCTAAGTATTTCTATTTTAAGGTTTCGAATGTCAATGTAATTCTGTGACGGGTTAGATTTTTTATTCATAGCGATATATCTTCCTTTGGTTCTTAATTGTCTTTATGTATGTTTATAACATATTGTAATCGATTTTTTAAGCAAATCTATTTAGATTCGATCACTTTCAATCAGTTACCATGTTATCATACACTATCTGTGCTCGCGACTTCATTAGCATGTAACTACAAGTTATTTAGCCATTTTTACTCGTTTTGTAACTATAGTCGATACAGCTTTCAGATGTTAAATATAGGCTACACCCTTCTTTCTTAATTACAATGTAACATGCAAAAAGAATTTATGAAGTCTGACTGGCAGTTCCTAAGATTAACGCGTTCAAACAAGCAAACAAACATACATACTTTTACGTTTTACGAAATACAAAAACTGTTATTAATTGTTTTGTAATAATCCAAACGTCTCTTAGTTTAAAATCGAATGGTGCTTACTGCAAATTAATTAGATTAACACAATTGTTAGAGGTTAAATAAAACCCTAGCAACATAATGTTTATTGATCACTCTAAAAACATATCAATAAAATTGTCAACAAAATTTCGGAAATCCATGCAACAGAAAAATTCAACTAATTAACAAAATCAATTTAAATACTTTAATTTTACAACATTAAACATACATAAATAAAATTGAAGAAATTGGACAGAAAACTTATAATCTTGAATAATTTATGTATATATTTGTGAAGGGTAAAAACTTTAGAGCTGTTTTAAAGGTGTACGAGATTCACCATAGTTAAAGTTCAAATAGAAAAAATCAAAGAGCTAAAATTGATATACAGTATGTGTTACAAATATCTAAATTAAGTATGCACTGTTTACATTAACACTTCCAAGAAATACTAGTTTAGTTTGAAAACAGCAACAATTTGACAAGTGACTACAATAACGTTCAAACTTTACAGTCTAATTAATTACATTCGAATATCTGTCATTATGATACATCACTGTCTAAATTAAAATGGAACCCTGAATACCGTTCCGCATCTGGATTATCATCACCGTTGTATTGCGTATTGTCGTTTTCCCAGGCTATAAAAGACACCAATCTCTTAAGCATATCGTAGTGAGGGCTAACCCATCGCGGAAGATCCATCATTTCGCTGTCCTCTGTCACCAACAACGTTGATACTCTCTTTGCATTCTTTGACTGGAAAATAATTAATAATTATAATATTCGTACTAAAAAGAGTTAAAACAAGTTGCGTATTACTGAGACATCCTAAAAGTTGATGACCTCTTTGTTTAATTGAACTTCCTTGAATTTATATTTTAATAATATTATATAAAAAAAAAAAAACAGATTCTATGTCTGTTTATTCGCAATTCAAAGGCTATAGGACTGGATGACAAAATAAAAAAAAAAGATTATTTTACAAGTATATAAATCCAATTTCACACAAACCAAGCTCAGTTAGATGAATTACGATAATTGCCGATAACAGGATTAAAATATCGGATTCATCTGTCAAGATTATTCAGGTTATAGACCAATAATAGAAATATTAATTTCCAAAATATTCAACTTTTCTGTTTGATTACAAGAAAACAAACTTGGTAAAGTGACGTACAATGTATTCATCTGGCTCTATTTTAAGCTCTGTTTGTATGGTGTGTATTTGTTTTTCTAAATTTATATTTGTTTTGTTTAGTTTTAAATTCGTGGTTAAAGTAGCTATACCTATTTAATGTGATCGTCCGAGACGTGTTATGTGAGTCTGTGTTATTTGTTTGTTTGTTCGTTACATTTTGTACTATAACATATGACCGACTGACCGTGCGTTTAACATCATATGGGCTCCCATCGAAAATCAGCGTTGCAGTACTGCTGTACTAAACATTTTGCAGAATGGATTTGGAAATTGTTGGAAACATCTTTTTTTTCTTTTCATTTTTCAAATGTAATTTTTTTCTGTCTAATTTGTTTGTGTAATTTATTTTAATTGTATAGTTCTTCCAACAATAAAGTATTTCTTACTTTCTCTTTCTTACTTCTTTTTTACATCAGCGCGAGAAAGTTATGGTGCTATACCTGACTGTAAGTTCAGTAAAATTTGCTCATAATGGTGGTCAAAATAGACCAACAGCTCGTCCGGAATTATGGCTACCATTCCGGCCTGGAAGCCTCGCGACTGTGGGATCAATACTGGCTAATCTCAAACCATAACATTCTGAACCTTGACTCTATTACAAATTATACCTGTTTTAAATTGGGGAGATATAGTAGCGAATAAATTAAAAATTACAATTATTCAAATGTTCGATTATTCTAGGATGCACTGAATATTTTTGACTAAAATTTTTCACAATTGAAATTGACAAAGTTTCTTATATAACCAGAAGTCAGAGAGTTTCAATGATATTCGTAAATTAAACACCGAACTGTAATCGATGTATATATAGCGATGACAGCTCAGTGGTAGTGTCTACGACTTCGCGTCAAAGGGCGTGGTTTCGAATCCACCTAAAATGAACTTTAGTTTTCGGTAAAGGAAAACATCGTGAGGAAACCATAGCATGGTGGTAGGGCTTGTTCTAATGTCCGCTTGGCTAGCAACCACCTGCAAGCTGAAAATCTGCTGCGAAATACCAATAGGTGTGTTCCGGCAGTTGCACTTGAAAGCCAGCCCCTCCATAGGTTTATCCTGTCTATCGACTTGGGCCACATCGTCACTTAAGATCAGGTGAGATTATGGCCATAACGGTAAACCTTAACTATAATATATATTTATCTTGTTGCGTTTTTGATCCGAAGTCCCAAAATTTCTACAGCAACGATATTATGTCACTATCAACAAGATTACAGAAATTGGAATAAAATGCCTTGAGTTTTCATATAAAATGTAAAGAAAGTTTTCCCCGACCTGTCTATTTGTTACTTGTGATTGACAACAAGTAGTATGGTGGAGTGTCCGTTGACTCTATCAATGAACCACCAACTTTTCTATTTCGACGTTGTATAAGCAGTTCTGTTACATTATGATGATATTATATCTTACATCGTCACCTCCTACTATGACCCGGCAAATTCACTGAACCAACAAAGTGGGCCATTGTTGCTGACGAATAAAAACAATGTGAGATTAGAAGTGTAAACTTGCGAGCGAGTGAAGCTGTAATGCGTTGACTATACAATACCCGCTTTCTCAGTAGGCTCGTGCCGACTTTACCCGAACAAGTGTAACATAGCCGAGCGTGACGGCTCTTTGTCATTCAATATCCACAAAATAAAGTGCTAAGTACCTAAAGAATTTTCACTTCGGGCCATTCATAAAATACGTTGGTATTTATGAACAAGGAACGGGGTGTCGCTTACTGTGAAAAAATGTGACATGGGGAACATGGTCTAATAATGTAAAATTTGACGTTACGTATTTTATGAATAGCCCCTTAAATATAAATATATATATATATATATATATAAAAACAAGAATGTACCATTGATTTAATTTTCTTCTTCCATGATCCTTTAGAATTCTTCGGTTTCAAAACAAGCGGGTAAGAAACTGTTGACATTATTAACACTAATACGAGAAACAGCACGAGCATCCTCATCGTAACGACTATGGCTAGTACATCGAATGATTCAATTGTATATTTTAAACCGTTCGAAAAGTGTGTTATTCTCCAGTCGTCGACTTCGAGTCGATTAAAGTTAAGTGTCGATTGGTATGAAATTGTTCGAATACATTATTTTTTGTACTTTAAAGTGATTGTAAGTAGTATTCACTACAGTGCTTGAGAATAAATTTATGATTATTTTAGGTGACTTTTAAAGAATAATGGACTAATCCACAAATAACCACGATAACCTAAACTACATTCAATTATACTTCAACATTCAACCTTTTTTACATTTGCTTCCTTTGTTTATCGTACCTATAAAGAAAATATTGCATTTTTTATTTTTAATAAAAAATGTCCCATAGTGATTAAAACACTGATACTTCAAATATTTTTGCAGTACACATGAGGTACGGCACTAGACGTACTGGCTTTTAAAGTCTGCCACAGCATAAAATATGTGGTAGACAGGTAACAAACGTTATATACGATAAAAACAATTTTACAGTAAACCAAACAAAAAATAACAAAGAATTATGTGCACAATTAAATTAAAATTTATTTTTATAGTTAATATGTTTAGTATTATAGCTACAATCTCACCTGATGTTACGTAACGAAGTGGCCCAGGATGATGGACATGCTAAGCGTAGTTGGAGGGTAGGGTAGGAAGGTTTGGCGGAAGATTTTCAACTTCAGGGTGGTACCTAGCCAGGCGGGTATTTGAAAAAGCTCTACTTCCATGCTATGGTTCAACACGATATTTTCTTCGACCTAAAAGATCGAACTCATTGCAGATGGATTCGAACCCTCGTCTCATGACGCTTATTAGTATACTATAACGCTATTATGACGCCACCTGTTTATTTTGTAATAATTTTAATTATTCCATACATATTTTATTCAAGTCACTAAGTACGACAAATATGTCGGTTGGTTATAATTAGTAACCCAATTACCCTGAAATTGTAATCATTATAATATTGCCTTGGGGTCTAACTAACTAAATACATAACAAAATGTAGTAACATAAGATATGTTCCGGAATATAACCTCCATAACGTTTTTAGTAGAGAATCGTACGACAAACGTTCTATTATCAACAGTAATGTCGAAACAGTATTATTAGGGGCTTCGTTTATAATAACATAACAATATTACATTGTTTTGTTTAGTTTATTCCTACACAATAAGGAAATAATTATCAAAAAACATGCTGTGACAAAACTAGCGAAGTTATTTCTATTATTTTATCGTTTTAATATTTATATTAATATAATTGCAAATATATATTGTAATATTATATAGTTATCTAACTGTAATGTGTTATAATTTACAATTAAATCGCGAATATTTCTTTTTTATGTCTCTTGCCGAGTCATAACGATTATCATTATTAGAATAACTGAAAACCTGTATATAATCAAACCGAAACAGAGTTCCGTCTGTATCTATACACATAAAAAAAATGGAAGTGTATGTTTTGTAATGCCAAAACAACAGCATTTTACTAAATTCAGATGAAAGTATAAAGGTACAGATATAAAAAAAACACTTTTTTTTGTTTGTCTGTTTGTTCCGGTTAAATTCTAAAACGCCTGGACCGATTATGATGGGATTTTCCCTGGTAGATAGCTGACGATATAAAGAGTAACTTGGGCTACCTTTATTTTAGAAACAAAATAGGGTTACAAATGAAGTATCACATTACAAATCTTTGAATGTTTCGGTTTTGCTGTACTATAATATGTACGTATTATAAATATAATCCTTCCTCATGAATCACTCTATCTATTGCTGAAAACTGCATTAAAATCCGTTGAATAATTTAAAAGATTTAACAGAATAGACTGCGGTAACGATTTTATTTTATACTTTTATGTTAAGATAAAGATTCAGACATAGAGAACAAAACCTCTGATTTTGTATTTTTACCTGTCTATCCTTCCTCTTGTACGCGCAACACTCTGAATCTTCTGATGTAACTTGACACGGTAGTAATTAATATTTAATCTCGCTTCATCATCTTTTTGTCAATCTAATGATCTATCTTCTTAGGTTCATGTCAAATAACCATCTGCTTTAGTAAATCTATCCGAAGAGACAATTTAAAAACACATAAAGTAAAAGAACAAACTTCCAAAGATTACAACACTATTAAAAGAAATAAATATCTCCTAGCGCATAAGGCCATAAATACAAGTAACATGCCGATAACCGCTTCAGCAACCGATAGTGTACTCGAACTAACAAAACAAACGTAATAATGGATTTAGTAAACATAACAATCTCCTTGGTTTTTGTTTATTTATACAAAATTATGTATAAGGGAAAAGAAATATCTTCCAATAAAAATATAGTTTTGTAATCCGGACAAATGGTAAAAGATGTTAATAAAATACTAACGTACGTTAATGGTAGACAGTGAGCGGTCTCTTGTACCCCCCGTGGTTATCGTTAGGTTGATGTGAACTACGGTAAATACAGGCACGTATTTGGGGAATATTAGAAACATATTTGAAAATAATCCGTAGAGTCAAGACCCTGGCTCGGCAACGAGAGATCGTGAAATGTTATGGTCTTCTTCTGTGAAACGGTTATCTGGCAGAAGGACACCGCGGAGAGCGCCTGCGAGGCTGACTCTCGCGGGCAAGTTCGTGTCCGTCCGCTACCCTAAGCCGAACTGAAAAGGGCGGGTTGGGGGTCCCTTCTCTCATTGCACCAGTCCAGCTGTCTGAGAAGGCAGCTCGTCAGGCTGCTCGGACTGAGCCCGGTTTACCACGACACCCTAGAAAGTGGCCAGATGACTGTGGCGTTTTAGTGGATATTTTCAGCGATTTAGAGCCGGGCGAGTTACAACAATACTCTAAGTCCTCACAGACTGAGAACCCGGGTATGATCAAAAACACATATAAAAAAATGGTAATGTCTTGACATGCGGCTAGGAGTAATATGAAAGCTGACTCTGGTATGTAGAAATATTGAAGATTGAAGTGTTGCCGTGGTATTTTCATGGGTATTAGAGAGTGTTGTTCCCAAGCCGTCAACATATATCCCTCCCTCATTAACCAGCGTCCTGGGAATGCGTTATTTGTTTTACGCAGAGAAGTCAGTAAATTGATCTACACCACGAAAAACACAACATAGTGTCTGATTGATACGATACTTTCACTTTTTTATATTAACTGTTATCTCCTGAGTCACAACTTTTACACACATATTGCACTTTGTAAAAAAATCAGTCTTCCATCTTATATTTTTTACAATTCTCTAGTTATACGATTTGTATCTCTCTTGATAATCTATTTCCCATGGATTTCGTCGTCACGGCCGCTACTTTAATATTTTCTCGAATATATTAATTGCAAATTTTTGACAACTTTTTTTATTTTTTCATAGTAAGGGTGTAGCGTTATGGCCATAATCTGACCTTATCTAAAGTGACGATACGACCCAAGTTAGTAGACACGCTAAATCTGTGGTGGAACTGACTCTCAAATGCAGCTGCCGGAACACAAACACAGGTATTTGGCGGCAGGTTTTCAATTTGAGAATGGTTGCTAACTAGGTGGGTATTAGAAAAAAACCCTAATATAATGCTAAGGTTTCCTCACGATGTTTTCCTTCACCGAAAGCTGAACCTCTTTGTAGGTGGTAGGATTCAAAATCACGTCCCTTGATGCAAAATCGTACACACTACTATCTATCTAAACCTATTAAAAAATTCATATTCGTGGCAATATTCTTAATATAGTAGATACTCATAACACACAACAACTTTTTCAACATATTACTAAATTGTATCGAACTCTCTGTTTGTCTATAAGCGTTTTCCGAAGTGTATAAATGCAACTAACACCAGAAATATCACGAGTGCATTGTCCACCTTGAACTCGTCGTCTCCGAAAAATCTTGGAAAACTAAATCTCGTCAGAAATACAGCATAAGATTTTCTAAACAACACGGCAAAATAACGACATTATATCTGCTAATAAGTTTACTGACTGTTTACAGTTCATTTAAAAATCAATAACCGAAGAGAGCCATCACCAGCTGCATATAGACTGATAAAATGTGGCTTAGTACCATCCTATTTCATAAGACAGCACTCCTAAGGCAAAATACCGTAAGTGTTGATGGTAAGAAATAAAAAAGTTCAGTATTTTATACTAAAGTTGTAAGCTCCAAATTCGCACCTGGAAACTACTATTAACGCAGCGTGATACGTTTTGAGTTTAATTTTTTAAAATTATAGTTCACTAGGTAATTAAGGGCTGACTAATTGGTTTCAAATGTTTAATGGAAGCGACAACGAATTGTGTATCTTTGAATACCCTATTTATATGTAGATTTATATTCAAGAGTAATTATTTATTGATTTGGAAGTCAAATATTATTTTTCTTTGACTTAATATAAACGGAAAGAATTGTATCGACATATCGAAGTTAAATATTCATAATACCAGGTATGAAAATCAGATGTAACGAAACTGTAATATCTAACAATTTATTTTCTAACTAACATTAAACATTAACATTAAATCTAACAATTTATTAACATAGAATTCGCTTATTTTAATAATTCACTTCGATACGACATCATAATGAATACTTTAAATACGAGCGTATGTTTGTCTGCTTGTTAACATTTCACGTCTAAATAAATCCAGTGATCATCATGAAATTTTGCACACCTACCTACACGTTGTTAGAAGTACAGAAAAGAAAATATATACCATTCATCCAGCAAAAAAATCACTATTCCCGAGGTATAAAACAATGACTTCTACACTGAAAAAGTCCTAGGTCTGATACGAGCAAAGCTTCGGTGAAAAGTTAGTTTAATATAATTATGTAATTTTTGCTAAATTTAAATTATACAGTATGAAGCGGAGTCAAACTTTCTTGACAATCAATATTACCATGCATTCGTTTTGCTTTAAGGTCCATCTGTGCCTTAGATTCGAAACTAAATGTTAGTGATAAGCAGTAACGTATCAAAACATATTTACATAATACTGCACTTATGCTATTTAAATCAATACATGCCGTATATGCCCCATTAATAAAATGCTATGATTATCAGTCATGAAATAATGAAAATTTTTTATTCTGAATTTATTCCTACATATTATTGACAATCCCTTTAGCCCATCGATTAAAGGTTGACATAAACTTCCCGTATACTAATAAGATCTGTCAAGCTGTTTTTGAGTTTATACTAGGTATACAAACATACACTTTTTATAATAAATGCTTACCAGGAAATATATATATAAATATATATTATGTATTAGTATAGATGGTTATAAAATATCCTGTTTTACTGTAAATTGTAAGTGGGCCTCTTTTTTTCTGTATCTGCCTATGTGGGCAATTTCGCCAAAGTCAACTTCTGAGAATATAATTAACGAATACAAAGTAATATCCAGACATAAAACAATCCTTCGTGAATCACACAAATAACTGCGTTATTGCGAGATTTGAACCGACACTTTGAAAAATGGAAAAAAAACGTAGCGCACTTTGATAGCGAAATAGTGATGTTTTCGTTGACCGCAAGCTCAATCTCATTGCAGGTGAATTAGAACTCACGTCTCTTGATGCGGAGTCCGTACACACTACCACTGAGCTATCATTGCTTCAAAAGGCTCTGTAATACCAGCAATAGTCCTCTCCAGTCCAGAGGTGAGAAGATATCCAAACAGACATTTAACCACGTTAAAGAAGGTGGAGCTTTTAGCGCTAGGGTAAGAGAATTTTAGTGATGTTAACGTTTTTCGACAGATGATAAAGTAATAGCTAAAATACAAAACAGTCCTTTCTATTTTATAACCGTAGCTTTAATTGAACAATTATATTTATAATTCTTGCCTACATAATTAGACCATAATAGTTGCATGCGGGGATACCATAAAGTTTAATTTCCACTTTTTACATAGTACATAGAATGTTTTAATAACAGAAAATTGCGAGGGCAGCGACCTAAACAACGGCAAAACTTCGCTCGTTACGTCCCTCAGCTTAGTACGTTTACCTAACAATTTCATAAAATCGCTAATTATACGCTACACCTAACTCCGACAAAGGGTGATGCCTTATTCATCTCTTAAACACGTCCCTCCGAACAATATTCACGCTTATAAACATAACCGTAAAGTTTCAACCACATCCTGCAACTCACCCGCATAAGTCCTTCTTCAAACAAAAAACCATAACAAATATATTACGAAGGGATGTTCAGATGCAACTTTTTCTCCAGAACAAAATAGATTTACAAATAATTATCGCAAACGAATGCCCCCTTAATAATGATAACGTTAAAGTCGAGATTCCTCCGATTGAGAATAGTTTAAAACACAATGCTCTTTCGGGCTTCGGGACACGCAGGTCCATTCACTCGATGTTTGGATATCCGCCCTTTTTTCGACGCCAGATGTATGAAAGTGGGCCCATTGTGAACGAAACTCGACCGAGTGCCCAATTATATTGTTAATATAGGAAATATTACGCTTTGAAATCTTACACGGTATGGCCGGAATAATAAGCCATTATAGAAACACGCATGGAAAGTTTATGAAAACGCACGGTGTCGGGTAACGTTGCGAATTAAATCTACAACAGGACAAAGATCCGATTTGTGAATAGTGTCGGAAGGTGGAACTTGTGTCACTCGACGGCTAATTGAAATAAACTTTATAATTGAACCTAAATAATGGATGTTGACGTAGTGGTATAGAGCGTGAGAATATATCCAGTGCCAAAAATAAAACGAGCCACGAATCAATTCTGTAAAACATCTAACCTACATTATCGACACCGTAACTTCTCTAATTAGGTAATGAAACTTTCAAAATTATTCCCTAATCTTCAAGTACTTTATATGAAAAACTTTTAAGGAAAATTTGACTCCTATAGACTTTTATCGCATTAATTTTTATGACATATGTTAGTCCGTCTAAAGTAGTGTGTCACTATAATTTTTATTAAGAATTCTAATTATATTTTTCTTGATAGTACAGGAACAAATATCAAAAAAGTAATATTAATATACAGTTTAAAAATAAACCATATCGGAAACATTTACTATGTCACGTGTCCGCATTTATATTAATATTATAAAGCGGAAATGTTTGTATATTTGTTTGACCGCTTAATCTTAGGAACTTCCAGTCGGATTATAAAATATAATAATAAAAATTAAATTGAAGGTGGACACAGTAACATGAACTTTTCCGGAAAACCTACACCTCAGTCCGCCCCGTGACCACGAAAGCTGAAAAGCTTTCGAAACGTCGGGATCAAAATCAATAAATAACCGCGATTAAATCCGTTTAAATTAGTTTTATTTCAATTAAAAATATAATTTTTGATTTTGATAGGCCACTCATTAAGGAAGGCTTTAGGCTATTTAACATTCACTATCGAGAATAGGAGCAAAGCTGTATTGAAATAAGTTGCAAGTATTATTAAATGGATTACATTTAAGATCCCGTCGATTATAGGTTGAGATGGTTTAGGGGCAATGCTGTCTTAGCGGCAGCGTGTTATAGACTTCGCGTCAACAGACGTGAGTACGAATTCTTGCAATGAGTGTGATCTTTCGGTGAAGGAAAATATCGTGGTCAAACCATAGCATGGTGGTAGAGCTTTTTCTAATGCCCGCCTGACTAGCAACCATCCTCAAGTTGGCAATATGCAATCCAATATGTATACATGTGTATTGCAGTTTTACTTGGAAGCCAGTCCCTTCAATAGGTTTAGTGCGTTCACTATCGTGAACCACATCATTACATAAGCTAGTGTGAGATTGTGTCCATAACGATTAGGTTTTGAAAGTTTATCAAGTTATTAACATAATAATGATAGTATAAAGCACAAATATACTAAGAAACTTTTTATTTTGAACACAGAACTGTGGGTATTGTGGGATAATGATTAAAATAATATAAAATACATGTATAATAAAGCAGTCTTTAATACTGAACGAATTTCCGCAGATGCACTTTGCATTTTATCCAGTTGACGGTACGTTATTACCCTAAAGGACTAAGTTAGTTCTCACGAGACCATAGTCGGAATAATCGTAAATCAAATTCAATACAAATTTTTCGATCCCAAATTGAAAAAAAATTAGTCAGGAATCAATAAAATAAAGGGAAGATCTCTCATGAAAAAAATTTAAGAACGAGTAATTGAATAGATTTTAGATTAAAAGCCTCTCGACGGAGGCTTTCTGGCCTGCGGTAACTCAGTTTACAATATCCTACGCATTTCTACTTTATACCCGAGTTCTAGTAAAAGCGAAAAGCTGCGTAGATTCTCTTATCAAGACTGGAAGTATTAGGAACTCAATATATATACAGTGAAATCTCTATAACTCGAATTTCAGGAGGAATGATAAAAATTTCGAGTTAATGATTTTTCGACTTAACAACCGTTCGAGATACAAAAAACTTACGTATATTTATCGAGAAGCACCGAGAGTTTTATTTTATTAAGACGTCCTTATATTTTAACAAGTACGACTTACATAGTCTGATTTTTGAAATCCGAGTCACACAGTAGAAATATGTACTATCAATACCTCACAGGGAAATAACACTTTGTTCGAATTACAAAGTCTAAATAGTTCAATATATCGCGTATTCAGGGGTTTATCAGAAGCGAATGACAATTATTTCTACTCAAGGAGGATTACGACTAAACAAGGTTTGATTTATAGAGATTCAATTGTATTTTGAAAATTTAAACGGAGGTATGCTTTGTTATTGATATAAAGGCCAAAAATATTTTAATATCATATTTTTGTTCGGGCAATGGGGTTTCTTCGGATTAGGAAATACAATTTATCTACATTATTTTATTAAATAAATATGTATATATGATATTCTCAGTACCGTAGATGCCAAATTAAATGAAAAATTATATGGCATCTATATGTGGTATTGGAGTACCAAAAATAGCGTGCCTAAAATATCTATGGTAGCTTCAATAACTACGCATAATAAAGATAGTTCAAATACCATTTTTTGTCTTTAAATATTTGTTCGTTCTTCTAAATTTCCCATGCCTATTTTATGGTAAATAATCGGTACCATTATATAGCTATTGTAATTTTTTTTTAATGGTTTAGGGGTAAACGAGCTAGCGTATCACCTGATGGTAAGTGATCACTGCCGCCCATGGACACCCATAACACCAGGGGAATCGCAGGTGCATTGCCAACGTTTATTGGAGGGACTGGCTCTCAAGTGCAACTGCTGCAACATACCTACGGGTATTTGGCATCAGATTTTCAACTTGTGATAATGTTACTGAACAGTGAGCTTCAATAGATATATTAAACATGTTTGATAGTAATAGTTATATTTAGCGCAACAATGCCATGTCAACAAACTTAAAAAAAATATCCTAAATTATTATCCTAACTGATACAATATATTCGAACATGAGTTTGATTTTCACCCTTTCTTGCCTTCACCATTCAAGCTACAGACTTTTGTTTTGCATACACGTACATCTTTCATTTAAAAATAAATACTATTCCCAAAGAATATATAACTTTTAGTTCGTTAAAATCAATATTGTTGCAGTCATAAGGTAATGAATTCGAATTCAAATCCACGACGACAATGTCGCAGGCACGTCCAGTATTACATACAATTATTAACTAACAAGAGCAATCTTAATCCCTACCAATATTATATAAATACAAAAGTGAGTTTGTTTGTTTGTAACGCTTTCATGTCTAATCCGCTGAATCGATTATGATGAATATCGGTATACAGATAAGTGGAACCGCGAAACGGCGACAGGTTCCTTTTCCATGCAATTATTTTTGGAAATGGCTCAAAGGAGAGATAAACTTTGTATGAAACTGTTTATTATCCGATTTGTCATTTGAAAATCAATAATAAGTCAATAATAATCTACACTTTAGCAACAGAGTTGAAAGCTCTTCTATCGCTTTCAGAGCGACATATCCATTATCCGAGTAAAACTCGAGAATATACATTCGATATATTTTTATTCAATTATATTGGTCTACGTTCCGTAATTGAAAGGTTTTCAGGGCGCGTATTTTTACTCCAATTCTTGGAAATTCCATAGTCAAACTGTGCATAATAATTGAGACATCCATTTGAATAAAACGTTACCTAATAAACAGAACTTTGAAGTGAAAATTTCTTTAGGCGCATCGAGCACTTTTTGGGTGAACAAAAATCATGAAACTCGTTTTTATAAGTTAAAATCCCTCTTATAAATCTTTTTTTTTTATTTATTCATAACTTTGTGAAAACAAATTATTAATAGCAGATTTTTAAAAATAAATTTATTAAGTGCTCGAGAGAACGCAAATTTCTCGTAGAAGTCTTTATATTTTAAAATTCAAGTCAGAGTTTATTCACAATTTTAAAAACTTTTTCTGGTGTATTAGGCTTTTTCTAATGACCGCCTGGCTAACTACCATCCGCAAGTTGAAAATCTGCCGCCAAATACCTATAGGTGTGTTCCGTCAGTTGCACTTGAGTACCAGTCCCGCAACTAGGCTTAGCGAGTGCACTATTTTGGGCCACATAGAAGCTTAATAACACATGAGATTGTGCCCATTGCACTAAAACTTAATTAAAAAAAAATACCAATAAAAAAACCTTAAAAATATAACAGGATGAGTCAGAAATTGAATTAAATATTACGTATCGAATATATCGCATCTTGATATATTTACTCCCACGCCGAAAGGAGCCGCTCAGCGTTGACAGTGAAACGGGTACGCCTTTACCGGGTATGTACGATTTTCTCTATTCAGGACCGCTTTTCTTTAGCGCCTTTTAGCCGCAGAAATGTCAGACGGTGTTAGACGAAGCCTTATTCTATTAATACTATTGATGTTGTCTATAATTTAGTTTTTATTAACACAGGTAATGTATGAATTTCTGCATACAAAAATATAAATTTTTTTTATACATATATTTTGTATTGATGTTGAGTGACGATGTAGACCAAGATGGTGAACACGTCAAGCCTTGTCGAGGGACCTGCTCTCAAATGCAACTACCGAAACACACCTTTAATTATTATGTTACAGATTTTGAACTTGAGGGTAGTAGCTACTAGCCAGGAGATCATTAGAAAAAGCCTTACTACCATCGAAAGCTCAGGTTCATAGCAGGGATTCGAACTTGCACGGCAACCTACACACTACCAACTGTACCATCATAGCTTTAAATATTTTTTCGCGTTAAAAATTATCTATTTACTTTAAATCTAAAATATGAATATTTTTAAATTACCAAGACGAATAAATCAGAGATTTAAAATTTTTTTTTAATTTTATTTTTATATATAGAAATCTGTAATAAGCACCAAAATAATATAACAAGAAATAAAATACTAATTTGTAGTTGACACACATAATAGTGTTGATTAGTACTCAAACGTAAAGAGATCAGCATAGTCGTAGCGACGAAGCTGTAACTTTAAGCTAACACCTAAATATCTTAATTCATTCAAACTATTATTTTTACAATAAAAGAGTTCACAATATAGAGACCAAACTAGCCCGACTCTGTTGAAAATGTAGTGGAAGTATTCGAAGAAATTTTTTTGCAACGAACAATCCATTCTAATCCTTACTACATTTAAACCTTAAAATCCTCTGGCCTGTTATATAATACGCCTTACAACCGTAGCATCAATACTAAATTTAGTTTCGCGAGCCATATTCACACCCACTCGCGAAATTGACAGATTTGCTATAGAAGAGTATGATGCGAATAATAAATTAATCGCATGCACCTCTAAATATGTCGGTATGCTCAGTCAATGAAAGATGTGAAAACATATGATCTGTTTAAAGACATGACAGCCTTTATTATCTATATTAATATTAGAAAGCGGAAAAGTTTGTTTTAACGGGCTAATCTTAGTATGTAACTACCAGTCGGATTACAAATTTCGTTTTTTGTGTTTGATTGCGCACTCATTGAGAAAGGCTTTAAGCTATTTAACATCAGACTACCATCAATAAGAGCAAAGCTTTATTGAAATAAGTTTCCAAGACGAGCATAAATTATTAAATAAAATTTTAATTCCACGTGAACAAGGTCGGGGTCACAGCTAGTTAAATATAAAACCTTAAACGATATTTGGTTATGATATAGATGAATCCCTTTAAACTCTCTACTTTGAGTTGAAACTATTTTACTAGTTTATTCATCAGTAAACTACCTCAAGTAGAGAGAAATCTTCGAAGAAAACGCCTTGCTGTTATTAAATCAACAACCCATAAAACTTAATTCCTATTAGAATGTACTAACAGGTATTATATAACTAATCTCAGAGATTATCCGGAATAAGTGCGCACACTCCTTAAGTGTTTTCTCTCATGATAATGCAGTTCCGTTGGAATTACTTTAGTTTCAACGCTTTATTTATTATCTTAATACGGGTTATTAAGTTCCAAATTCTTTGCATTTTCATAATCTACAGTATTTACAGTATTCAACCAAATACAAGTCACATTATTTGAAAATATTGATCTCTTGTGCCCTATACAAAGACCTTCTTTTATATAAGAGTAAATCCATTTATGGATTTCTCTCCCGCATTTGCATGGGCAGGCCACAAGAGGGGACTGGTGCGAATTAGCACTACTTCCTAAAACCCTACACGGTGGTCCTACGATTCCCCTTTCCTTGACCGGCTCCCTTGTTGCGTATTTCACAAAAGCAAACTGATATAAGCATAGATCGCTAAATATTTGCTTCTAAATGGCAAATTTGTAATATAAATCAACTTTACTGTATTTAGTTTATTGCCCATTATTTGCGACTTTACTGACGTTTTGCTTTTGCAAAATACGTAATAAAAGGACGGGTATCGCATTTTTTCCAGTTATGTATAAATTCTTTGCAGTCCAAATTCCTTGCGAAATTAAATCAAACTTGCGTAATTATAGTTACTATAAAGATAATGGTTACTTCTTAAATTAATCTTTTGGCTTTAGCGTTAATTTTTTTTGTATATAATAGAGGAGATAAAATAGAAGAGATAAAAACGAGAACGGGTAGAGAATTCGGACTGTTTTGCATAATTATGTCAAAGTACAAGATGTACAAGACCTTTATATACTTTTTAAGAAAGTTTAATTTTCTAGACTTATCTGGTGATTGAGAATTATTTCGTAAATGTTTAATATTTGCAATTTATTACTATTGTAACTTGAATTCGAGATTTGAATTGATCTGACAAAAATTCTTGCTAAATTTTGTTTTATAAAACACTTATCTGCGCTCGTTTAAAGACAAAATATTAACTTCTTTTTTTAAAGACATATAAATTCTTGACATTTCTATGTAGTTGTATGCCTCTTATCACCAGCCCTAGAACAGTCTTATTAAAATTCGCATACAGTTCCTCAGTTAGTCAAATTAAATCGACTCAAACCAATAATAATAGATAATCACATTTAACAGATATGACTTAAAGTGATAATAAATAAACCAAATCGGGATCAGCCGAAAATCACGTTTCAATCTACGCAACGTACGATTTATTTGACAGTCAGCAAAATTTGCACTGTCGACGTAACAATATTCATTGATAATAGGCATGACTTCAAATGATAATAAAACAAGAGAGCCATACCACGATCAGCTAAAAACCGCACCCCAATCTATGCAACGGACAATTTATTCGGTAGTCAGCCAACTCCGAATCGGTTGACGTAACGAACATAGGTCTCCGAGCTGCACGCACAAATCACGTTGTTTGTGTTCCGAACCCCTGCGGGAGTCCTCTGCCCGTAGACAGGGCTCGTAAACCTTTACAACGAAATGAATTCTTTTTAAACCGATTTGTTTAATTTGCAATCTTTTTAGGACGAAATACAATTTCGCTACTTAAACGTAAAACAAAATTTTATTACATTCGGGTATACTATTCATAATTGTTATAATAAGTTGAATTTTGCATTATGAAGATCGTTAAATTAGTTATATCATAGCAGAAAAATATAGCATACACATCTCTTTTAAAAATTTTCTCTTCTTGGGGTAATCAAAGCAGAGATTTGAGTTTTTAGAGTTCAATTTGGTATAGTCGTTCGGAAGTTATATGCATACATACATTTCGGCGATTTTATATATATAGATATCTCTTGATAGGGTGAACCGATTGCAATGAAACAAAAACTAAATAATACTCCACGACTTTTTACGTATAAAAGTTATTTACATTGTGGAACCGTCTTCCTGTCAACGTATTCCCTCCTTCCTATGATATTGGGTCCTTCAAAAGAGGCGTGAAGAGGTACCTAGGCAGGCCAGCATGACAGCCGCGACTGGCAGTGTATTCTGTTCGCTGTCAGTCGCCGCGGATATGGATTGTACTGTACTTACCATCAGGTCCAGTGCAGTCACTTTGCTGTGCAACATAAAAAAAAAAAAAAATTGGTTTTGTACATTTTACATCATGCGTGCACAGACAAACATACACAAATTTAAAAAATGCTGAAATTGTTTTCTGCTGGCTACTTTCTTACTTACTACTACTTACTTACTACTACTTACTTACTACTACACTGGCTATTTTCTTTTTTTGGAAATATTTTCGATGTACAAAAACGACTTTTCTACAGAATTGTAGCCTTTTCATTTTCATAAGTAAGAATTTCTGTGGCATTCTCAGAGTTTGAATTGAATTAAGTTTTTTTTATTCTGTTTACTATTAAGCACCTATGTGTCACTAAAGTAGTGATAAAAAATAAAAACAAAAGGAAAAATAGAAATCGTGATGCCGATGCTCATTTGTAAAAAAAATTACCATCATCGCTATTCTTATTCGCTATAACATATTAACTTACAAAATCCATATAGAAGTTTTTAAATACATATGTACATCATTATACCGATTAAATATCAATTCATAGAAAAAATTGTGTTCTGACAAGCTTTTCCAAAATTATGCTTTTCCAATAAGTCGAAATTAAGAAACAATGAAAGATGATTCCAATTAGTTTTTCCATATGAAAGGAAAAATAGAGACACAAGATTCTGTGAAACTTGTAACCTCAGTAAGTATAGAATAAACAATTTAGACACAATCTCACCTTCTCAAGTAATATTAAGCAACGATGTATGCCGAGATTCTAAGCTTATTGTCGGGAGGGGCAATAATGCTAAAATGTAAGGAGGAGTTTTCACTAATACCTCATGTTTATTGTAGTATTACAACTCACGGCTATCGATGCGATATCTAAACACGCAGCCACAAAGCTGGTTTATTATTACTTGGTACGGTATGTGTTAAGAATATAAAAGATATATGTAAAGACATTTCATTTGACGCGGCGTTATTACCACTTTGTTAAATATATTGATCATACAAATAACTCTTCTATTTCTTAACTATTGTATTGGCTATTATTTCATCATGATGTCAGTCTATCCGTATCTTCTTCGGTCTTTTTTTTTATCAACCTGGTGTGAAATCCCAGTATTTACGGACTTCCTCAATGCAATGTGTAAACGCATTACCCGGGCTCAGGTCAAAGGCGTGAGGGCATGTGGTGACTCATTAGGTGCTAATTACCCAACACTACCCAATAAAACGCACCAATGGTGACACGTCAAACTTCCGAGTTGCCAGAGGCCAGGGACAGCTTTGGCAATACTTCTAGTACGTCCAACCACCCTAACTAACATATAACCTTCTTCTAAGTTATATAGATTTCATCTCTCCTTATAACACGTCCATATCAGGCAAATAAAAAGCATGCTGGTAGGGCTTTTTCAAATGCCCGACAGGCTGGGTACCATCTTCAAGTTGAAAATCTACCACCGGATACCCGTGAGTGTGTACCAGCGTTTGCAAGCCCGTCCCTACACTAAGCTTAGCGTGTCTACCATCTTGGACTACTTTGTCACTTGATATCATATTATATTGCAGCCACAACGCTAAACTTATAAAGTACTAAAAAAATCTATTACTTCTTAACTTCTCTGGCACTGGTACTACTTTCATACTTTCTCGAATATATTCATTCTTAATTTTATCTGATCTAGTTACCCTACGCATTCATTTTAACCTTCGCATCTCTGCTACATATAATTACAAAATCAAATTACTACCTATTATCCTGACTGATAATACAAATGCGAAAGTGAGTTTGTTTGTTACGCTTCACGCCTAAACCGCTGAATCGATTATAATTAATTATTGTACAGAGATAGATGGAAACCTAGAGACGGTGCTAGGCTACTATTTATCGCGAATAACTTACCGGAGGTGGGATAAAGAGAGGGATAAACTTTGTATGAAACTCTTTGTTTGATAAAATCAATATTAACGCGGGGGAATCCGCCGGTAAAAGCTAGTAATATAACAAAATTAAAACCCCCAATAAACGTTTAAACACAATTAATTTTGTAATGACCAAATCGATTTAAACTTATCGTGTAAAACTACCGACGCACTATTGGTTTGACAATACACAATTACGGATCCCGCTGAACTGAACCGATAATAATTTCAATACGATATTGAAACGATTTCATACGAATCATTACGTGTTTTATTTAACACGTAACGTAATTACGTAGTATGGACTGTGGTTCGTTCACACTAACCGACAACTCGGCCGAGTGACTTTCGTCAAACATCTAACAACAATAAGTAAATACTATATACAAATTGAACAGTAATCAACATCGCTTTAAAACTAAAACCTTAATTTCAATGGATTAAAGACACGTTGGTAAGTCATATCGCGAAAATGTTACGATTCACGCGGGACTGCGTTTTTTAGCAATTTCAAAGTCACGTTCGGTTTTAATATTCATAAACAACAGAGTGATCATTATCCTACATAATTAAAATTGGAAAATAATATCTTTTGTAGCAACCTGGCTAGCTACCACGCTCAAGTTGAAAATCTGCCGGAATATAGTGAGAGGGTGTGTCCCAGCAGTTGCATTTAAGAACCCGGCCCTCGATTAAGCTTAGTGTGTTCAATATCTTAGATCGTCGATTAAAGTCAGGTGATGTTGTGTCCTAAACGTTTGAAGTGTTGGGAGTCCGAAAAGTATTCGAACGAAAACAACCTAAAACGTAAGAACGAAGTATATTCAATGCTAATTATTACAAATGACGTAAATGTAAAATCAGCAGTTAACATATTGCAAAGAACCATACATAATACTACGTCTGTACTTTAAGAGCTTACATACTTATATACTATACACACTTCACGTTAAATCTATAAAGTATTAAAAAAAAATTATCTTTAATAAAACTGTAACCTAATCGCTATACTTGTGTAAGAATTCAAATCACATCATCTTGACGTATGAACGAACCTGAAAACCGCACTCTCGCCGGAGGAGCGGCCACAAACCGCATCGCCGGGCGGTAATGGCGAACGGAATTATTGCAAACGAATTTGTAGTGATGACTGCTCTCGCACTGGCTTAGCTACCACGTGGGACCGCACAGCACTGGCCATCCGACGACGTGTCTCTATGCTATTAAATCTACTTGAGAACAGAAACAGTACATTTGACCCGATAATAGGTCAGTTGGCTGTATTTTTAAGCTTGGCATCGTGTGGCAGAAAGGGAAACTCCGAGCAGTTGCCGAGACTTGTGACACGGATGTAGGTTTAAGGGGCCTCTTTTCGACGCGCGTCAACACTCACCTTCACTACTCGTACTTCTCTCCCAGCCCAGCCAAATTTTGTAGGAGCCCGCAAGCGAAGCTTTAGAGGCACGTTCTAATATAAAACTTACCTCAGTTATTCCTATTCAGTTCATTTAGTAGATCGTAGTATTTATTTATATTCGTGTCTGGGGTTCGAATTTTCAGTACTCAGTACAGTGGCAATGGTGACAGTGAACGTTTAAACCGGTACCACAACTTTTTTATCCTTCTGTTATAGTATCTACTTATATAGGCAATATCTTCAATGTCAAGTGTAATTGCCCTTTCGGTGTACATCTTGAATTTTATTTGTATGTTAATCAAAATTCGTTAAAATAATTAGACCGACGTAACCTTAAGCATTGAAGTTCAAAATATATAGACAACAGGTCACCTTCGAGCCTTCACTCAAACTCACTTTACAATGTGATAATATTTTAGGGACCTGCATTTTTGCTTGATATTTCTTTTCTTTGATTTATTATCTTATTACTCCCATATTTCTTCTTTTTTTTTGTTATTCTAAAACGTGAGAAGGCAAATCAATTTATTTTCTTACTTTATATATTTCTTTCAAAATGACTTAGCTTATAGTCGTTGAAACTAATAGAATATAATCTTTCGTATCATGTTCCAGCATATGATTATTCGAAGTTAAGACAATAGTTTATTTCATGGTGACTGGTTTTTCATTAGATACGTAATTGCAAGTAAGAAAATTATAGACTTTTTTTTAGTAACGTTGTGCTTGAAATCTTATCCTTTACAGACTTCCTTATCGTAACGGGTAAACGCATTACCCAGGCTCAAGTTAAAGCGAAAGGGGTATATGGTGACTCATGGGGTGCTAATCACCCAACTCTACCCACTAAAACACACCACGAAAACACTTCAAACTCCCGTGTTACCATTCACCAGGCACAGCGCTCACACTTCTTCTAGATTATAAATACGCCGTGATATAACAATAAAAACAAATAATCTGGGCACAATAACATGACCTAAACAAGCATAAATATTTGTTGCTGTGAAAAATGACGAGCAAAATATATATATTTAAAACATGACTGTTACGTAAAGGAGAGCCTTCCGCGAATTTCTATTTCAAATTTTCGATGATTCGTATCGTGTACTCTGGAAATTGTACATTAAATATTTTTGTACTTTTCTTGCTATATTTTCTATTGTACAATTCGTTTATTTTATTTCAATAGACGAATTTGTATACTGTTTTTGAATTCATATAATGATATGCGAAGATATACAACCGTATTGGGAACGTAGGTAGGTAAGTATGTAGCGATGATAGCTTAGTGGTAGTGTGTCCGGCTTCGCGTCAAGGATGTGATTTCGAATCTAACCATCTACAATGAGCTCGAGTTTTTTTTTTATTCTTTAGGTTTAGCGTTATGGCCATAATCTCACCTGATCTTAAGTGACGATACGGCCCAAGTTGGTAGACACGCTAAACCTGTGGAGGAACTGGCTCTCAAGTGCTGCTGCCGGAACACACCTATTGGTATTTGGCGGCAGGTTCACAACTAGAGGGTGGTAGCTACGCAGGCGGGCATTAGAAAAAGCCCTACCACCATGCTATGGTTTCCTCACGATGTTTTCCTTCACCGAAAGCTCAAGCTCATTGTAGGTGCTTGGGTTCGAACCCACGTCCCTTGACGCGAAGTCGTTCACCCTACCACTGAGCTATCATCGCTTATTATTAGAAAAACATTATGAGGAAACCATAGCACCCTCCACAGGTTTATCGTGTCTACCAACTTGAGCCGTACCGTCACTTATGATCACGTGAGATTACGGCCATAACGGTAAACTTTAAGACAAAAAAAAATTTGTGTATTTATTATTATATACTTATTTCACTAATTATTTAATTTGCACTACCAACAAATGGTAGCAATTATTACGTCCTACATTACTGCTAGTTTTCTGGAAAAAATTTATAGCATTAACCTCGTCAGTGTAAATATTTAAAGGGCAATAAAGTATTCCTTCTTTTTAACATTAACGTATTTCTATCTGCTTCCCTCATATGTATATATTTATATTCAAGTTAATAAACATTGAAACGGTTCCACAAACGACCCATCAGCGTATCGGATTTCGAACGGCTATCTCATTGTAATTTCGCAGAGTAACTATCGGATTGACTATTGTTCGGACGTTAATGAGGTTTCGAATCCTCGTTTATATTATCAAAGAGTTAAAAGCCACTTGTGTCTATCTACATCTATCTACCAGTCCGGTTTATAAAAAAAAAACTGTTTTATTTGATAGACCAATAATTGAAGATGGCTTTAGGCTATCTAGCATCTCGCTAACACTAATAGGAGCAAAGATATTTTTTAAAAAGTTACAAAAACGGGCAAAAATTTATAAATTATTTTTAGTTCCACGTGAAAGAAACCGCGGGCTGAGCTAGTATTTTATAATAATTTTCATAATTCTTCTTAATTATGAGTTTATGGTGTAAACTCCCTCTAACATACTCATTTGTACATTCCAACATGGGCGTTATATTATAATAATGATAATTTATTACTTTAAGTGCAATATATAACTAAAACAGCAGTATATCATTATGAATAATTAGAGTTCAGTAATTGGTAATTATAGAACTAAGTCTGGATTAAATTCAACCTGAATCACAAAGCCGTATCGCATTTTATTATCGTGTTTAATTAATACTCGTAAAACCTAATTTATTTGCCGTATAAAAATGGATTAGGCGGTGTTTAGAATTAATTGGGGACAGAATTAGATGAATTAATTCGAATACAGAGCAAGAAAAAAAAAATTAGTCTGAATTAATATACTCAAATGAAATTACAAAAAAAGATGATTATGTCGGAATAATTATGTCTACATAAAATCAGATAGCTGAAAGAATAATTTTGATAACAATTTTTATAAACATTTATTTAATCTTAGCGGTATCCCAATTCTGATTTCAGATACCATTCCAGAATCATATTCCCCGTGCGAATTCAATACAACCAAACCGTGAAAACGAAATCCAATCGCGATCGATTTCGCATTTTTTTTTTAATATAGAGCCCCCCGAAGTAGTTTTTGGGTACATTGACAATGTTTTTAACTTGAAGGTAATTTGTGAATTGTTAGGACTAACTATGACCATCTTCCAACCCTATATCTATGGTTAATAGTTGATCCCTAGATGTGGACAAGCAGTGGACATTCTGAAGGTTTTTAACTATTAGGACTCCCGTAAACCGTTTCAGCTTTGCAAATGCTACTCGCATAAAACTATTTAGGAGATTTCTATTAATTCTACATCAGATCTCTAAAATTACCTAATTTATTGACTTTCAATTTGGTATGTGTATTTATTTCAAACCCTAGACACTTACTAAGAATGGGGTTTGGAATCCTACGTGGTTGATAAGAAAAACGCAAACGAAATCGCAGGCACATATTATAAAGTCAAAGAGTTTGTCTGAACACGCAAATCTTAGGGACTACCAGTCGGGTTTCAAAATTATTTTTATATTTGTTATAGAAATCATTGAGTAAGATACTAGGCTATTTAACATCTTAGGGCATCCAATAGGATTGAAGCTTTACTGAAAACAGTTACGAAAACGGGTTACAATCATTTAATAATTTTCTATTCCACGCGAACGAACACAGATTATATTTTATTTATATTAGAAACTAATTAAAACCAATAGCCTATAGCAATACAATCCTATTTACAATTTGTTATACACAGCAAATAAATATCGCTAAGCCTATTATCAAACTAAGCAAATATGTACCTCATAAGTCCACGCATAATGCCAAAATTCGGCTTCTGTGCCCGTACGAATTAGCAAAGTTATTGCTGCGTTTGGCGAAACTTTAAAATATCGTCACGTCAAACATGTTTGCTGTACTACGAATGGAGAAATATTATTTTTGTACGCAAATATAACGTGGTACTGTCGTCAAGAGATGCAATATATACTGCAGTTAAGCCCCCTTCTCTAGAACGGTCAACATAGACCTAGGGTTGTCGATTATTCTCACGTTAAAAAACCAGATTGATTTGAACGTTTTATTATTTTATTATAACTATAAATAATTCTAATCACAATATAAATTAAATTCTGAACAGCCATGAGTTGCCCTTTTTCTATTGATGGAAAAGATTGCAAAATTTGAGAAATCATTTATGACAATCCATCCCCGGACCCTGCTGTTATTGCACCTTAAAGATCGGTTAAATTTAAAATCCTTAAGGGTTATATTGTAAATTAAACACTAAGAAGTAAAAGTGGTTGAGCAAATATCTTGTTATTCTTAAAATGATAAATTACTATATATTCTTATATTTGTAATTATGTAATACTTTTGTGGTCGCCGATGACCTGACGTATTTTATAGCGACCTTACATAGATTTAATAAAAAACACATCCCCAAAAATTCAAAACCAAAGAGTAACATAACAAATCTGTGTATACCAATTTATAAGCGAGTATTTTTATATACACGACAACCCTAAGCGCCCCGTTCTAATCTAAAGGTCCCACTCCGCTCGCATATGTTTGCACTGTACCTAAATCAACTTAGAATTTCATTGGGGGGGTAGGTATTGTTTATTTTTCATTACGACATGTGCGTTGCGGTGGTGGCGCGGCGGTTGCATTAAAGTTACTTTTATTGTTATATGTTATTAGAAGAAGCAGTGGGTGGTTGAAATCAGATGTGCTTCGAAAAAATTCCCGCCCTAAGCTATTTTATCATATTGTTATTTAATTTTAATCATAAAACTCGGGCACGACAGCCCTATATTCTTTTGCGATGACCTGTTGCTCTCATTATTCTTTCGGCATGAATCCTTTTAATTAAAGATATTTTTTATACATTAACATAGCAATATACAGAATGTTTACTGTAAATAGAGGAAAGTATCGTAGAATCCAAAAAGGACGATGATCACTGCATTATCAGTAATCATTTGGGGTAGACGGTGTCATGATGATTTGCAAGCGTCTTTGGCAGAGTTTTTTTTTTTATCGGTTTAGCGTAATGACTACAATATCATCTAATGTGGCTCAAGATATTTTTTATTATTTTTCAAACTGACATACGCTGTTATACCTAAGGGCTTTGACAGCTTTAGCGAACTTTTTAGGGCGAGTGCTGAGGCTACTCAGCTCCGAGGCAGCGAGCGCAAGGGTGCCAGAATGGCAGAACCTCGGCTTGGGATGCTGCCGGAAAAATAAACAAGGATACGCAAGGCTAACTAATCAACAGGTCCTAACTTACTAATTTCGTGATGCTAACACGACCCTATCAGCCAAACCGCGTAAGGGCCGCGGGGGTAGTCCCTTACAGAACCGTGTACTTGACGTGTAGGTGTGCATGGATGGTATGCGGTGTGATGATGTACTTTCAGTGATGTAGGGTGTCACTGTATCGCGAGAGCAGAGTCACTCGAGGGCTCCTATCCGGAGGATCGAACCTAGGCTCAAGCGTCTGCAGAGAGAGGCCGCGGCGGGTGTGCGGAAGTAAGGCTCAAGACAGTGGACACGCTAAGTCTAGTGGACGAAATTGCTCTCAAATGCATCTGCCTGGACACATCTATAGGTGTTTGGTTGCAGATTTCCAACTTGAGGGTGGTAGCTAGCCAAGCGGGCATTAGAACTAGTCCTACCATCATGCTATGGTTTCATCGCGATGTTTTCCTTCGCTGAAAGCTCAAGCTCATTTCTGAGAAGGCTTTTACTATCACGCTATCATCAATAGGAGCAAAGATGTATCGAGGAAAGTCATAAAAACGGGTAAAATGTATTAAATAATTCAAGTCAACGCGAATCATGTCAAAGGTATAGGTAGTATGTAGGCATCGTATATCAGCTATTTTGTTAGTACAATCTTTGTTAAGTGTAGAACTAAATGCCCATGTATAAAATGAAATTCGCTCATTCAAAGGAACAAACTAATCGTAATACACATAGACAAATGTTTCACTTTTATATCGAAATAAAAATACTACGGAGAATAAACTCTGAAACATTTTTCCTGAGGCCGTCAATTAGTACTATCAAAGGAAATTGGGAAAACATTTTTCTCTGTCAAAAAATATAACTTCATACTGGAAAAAAATTTAATATTCTGTTATCGTATCTCGTATATCGTCAGGGATACTAATATTAATTACATGAAATATATAGGTATTAAAGATTTACATAGACGACTGGGGTGCTATCACCATATATATAATGAAATCCATCGTAGTGACTTTCTGTATGTTTGCCACATTCTAATATTAACCGGTTTACATCCAGTTAATTTATATTTAATTATACTTTTGTAAGTATGTGTGAATTTTGGACATGTATTTTTTTATAGTTAAGGTTTAGCGTTAAGATCACAATCTTACCTGATTGAATTAAGTATTTATATGTAACCTACTATATGATACATAATGTTTCCGTTTTAACTAAAAGACATTTAACCACACGTATGACCAAAATCTCACCTGATGTTAAATAGAGATGTGACCCAAGATGGTGAATACGCTAAACCTGTGAAGGGATTAGCTCCCAGCTGCAACTGACGGAACATATAAGCAGATTTTCAACTTGAGGGTAGTAGCCAGCTAGGCAGGCATTCAACAAAGCCCTACCACCATGCTATGAAACCATAGCTGAAATCAAAATGTTTTCCTTCACCGAAAGCTCAAGTTCATTGTAGGTGGATTCGAACTCATGTCCCATAACGCGGCATCCGTGTCCACTACCACTGACCTATCATCGCTTGAAGTAAATATGGTAGCTATTCAAATTGGCATTAGAAAATGTCCAACTACAACGTTAATGTTTACTCACAATGTTCTCAATCACCGAAGTTAGGAATGCAACTCAAGTCCAGCAACATGATATCCGTACACGCTACCACTGAACCATCTTTGCTTCACCCATCAAAATTATATTAGATAAATGCTAATGATACAGAGGTGTTAATTGTAATAATTTTATTCAAGTTTTATATCTTTTGTATGAGATATCTGATCTTGCTTTGGCTATTGTTGGCTAAAAACAAGCCAAAGGATACTCTAATAGACCTGTCAGTCTTTTGTTATTTCATCAAATCCTTTTTATCGCAAAGTCGATCACAAAGCGAATTGTTCGGCATTCCTTTAGAACTTATTCGTTAATTATAATTAATATCATGTTCTTCCAAACTAAAACAATGCTGTTCAAAACATAAACAAAAAAAAAACATAAAATGTTCTATATTTGATTACAATAAATATTTTATATAAAATTTAATAACGAATTTCGATAGTAAGATATTGAATATTTTTCATAGGAATATGAAAATTGTGATTATTATTAACCCGACACAATGTCGATGTACTACTTTGAAATATTCAAATATCATAAGAGATATTGAACATGTTTGCTGGACGACTATTCAAATTAAAATAAAGGTGCTGCATAGACCTCTTCGTAAACGTGGACCACTGTTTGTTGCACCTTTATGTAAGACTAACCTCGGCCACTTTAGTATTTTTCCGCGAATATTGAGACTGTTTTTTATTTTTATAGAATAGGGCAACCGAGTAATCCGTTCACCTGATGGTAAGTGGTTACCGCCGCCCATGGACACCCACAATACCAGAGGGATCGCGGTTGCGTTGCCGGCCTTTAAGGTATGTGTAAACTTGAAGGTTCCCTAATCATATCGGTCCGGCAATACCGCAGACACAAGTTGGTTTCGCAAAATGGACGTTCGGGAAAAGAAACTCCGATGCTCCGCTCCGTGTGAAAACTGATCACCCATTTGCACAGTTTTCCGACAAGCCCGTAGGAAGGGAACATCAAGAGAAGCGCCTTGTGCCAGGCCCGATCGAAAGCCTTCGCTATGTCTAAACTAAGGGCTAATGCTTCCCCCTTGCTCTCGGCTGTATCCGCTCAGCGATGCGTCAGATAGACTAGAAGTTTACCAGCAGATCGGCCCTGACGGAAACCGTACTGGCGGTTACTGACCATCCTCATCCTCTAAGTATGTCAGAAGTTGTCGGTTTAATGAACTGTGTAACAAAACCCCCAACTTGACATTTTTTTGTATACGGTACATAAGTTAAAAATGTTGTTGAGAATTAATACGTTCATTGAAATAAAACTAATTTAAACGGATTTTATCGCGGTTATTTATTAAATTCCGAAGACACTGTTAGCTCTTTCTGCGTAGATCGGAACACTATAAAAAATAAAAATTAAATTGAAGGTAGACACTGTAACATAAACTTTTCTGGACAACCTACACCTCAGTCCGCCCCGTGACCACGAAGGCTGAAAAGCTTTCGAAACGTCGGGATCAAAATTTAATAAATAACCGCGATAAAATCCGTTTAAATTAGTTTTATTTCAATGAATAATATTCGCGTAAACCTAAGAAATCATTAATTAATACGTTTTCAAATTTCTGTCTGCATTTGTTATGTCGCACTAATTATTCCAATTCCGCCCATTTTCTCGTTTATCATGTTTTTTTTGTTATGACGTTAGCTTCTTTTTTGTTTTTCTGTACGTAATATTATTAATATTGTTATTTTATTTTGTTTTGTGAATATTTTGTTAATTGTGCATGCTGTAGCCGTCTTTAAATAGCTACACAATATTACCCATCTCAATAGTGTATATTAAGAAATTAGATGTTGTCCGTTAGTTGACGACCCTTAAGTGATTAAATAAATAAGTCAATTCCATATCCGCATAGTACGGCAAAGCTATTAACTTGCGAACGCAAGGCACTGCAGTTGAAGAGAGATAACAGGATGAGGCGAAACAACTTTTCAAAACAGTTACCCTAATATACACTGTGCGACAGAAAGCCCTTTGGCAACTAAAGCAGTTATAAGCCCAGTATTAAGCCTATATTTAGTGAATACCGGTGGCCTTTATGGACTTCACCTTGTAATCCGTAAACGAACTATCTGGGCTTGAACTATCTAAGCCAAGACGAAAGAGTATTTTGGCGAAACCTATTGGTAACAAACATCTTCAAATTCCTATAAAAAAGTCACTATAGCGACATTAAAATCCTCTTATTGCCAGAGACCAGAGACAGCTTAAACACTTCTTCTAGATGGATCGGTATCTAGCAGATGCTGATAAAAACCTCAAATTGGCTCTTTTGTAGCTAGTGTCGTTTCGGACACAGTCAGTCTACTCGCATATTCAGCTATATAAAGAGTTACAGGTTACCATGATAACGAAGACTCCTTATAGATTGCTTATCTCTTATTTCCATTAGCCAAAGTGCAGTCACGTTGCCGTGTGAATATAAAGAAATATAACATTTAAACTGTATAGAATTAAAAGTCGTTATCCAATCACCACGATATATACTCAGAACAATAAGAAAGACATAATAGAAGCGAAAATACAATATTAAAACATAAAAAGGCGCAATATATTTCCATCACGTACAAAGTGGTGCCCTCTATTTGTCAAGGCGAACAAAATGGCGGGCGGAGTTATTAAATTACGCATTTACGTGGGTTCATTGAAGCTTTGTGTAATCGATTTGGTAAAATTGATATCAATTTCTGTAATAAAGTGAACGTACAAGGGAAAACAAGGGGAAAGCGAAGTACGGCGAATGTTATTACATTTTTCGTATAATAAAGGTAGACGAGTCTGGAGTTTTCACAAGGGACTTTTTGAAAATCATTGATTTCGTCTTTTTTTTAACTATTAGATATATTCTTGAAAGGTACAGAGTCCGTAGGTTTTTAGTTAGAAGGAATCTGATATAATTCATGCTTTTGCTGCGCGGCTGTACGTGTCTTATGTAAGATTTACCTACGAAAAAAAAGGTATTTTTAAATATTAATAACTTCATACAGATGACGTTTTATTAGTTTAACTATTTGTTATTTAAAAATATGTTTCAGGTTAATAAGACAATTTTTAATAAAGTATTTCTATTAAACCATACTAGTATTAGAAACGGCCCGTCCGATTTAGACGGAATTTTTATTAACAGAAATAAAACTTTTCTGATTGTATTTTATACTCCTTTTTTTAATTATTATCAATATTTAAGCAGATAAAGCAAATCTTTACTAAGTTAACAAAATATAAAACACCTCAAACACACCGCTTTACGTTAGTACCTAATTCAGGGCGTAGATAATTTTTTTACCAAAATATTGATACAATATGTAAGCCTCTAAAAAAATACTAAGCCGCGTTCAGAGGACCCGAAATTCTTATCCCGCAGCTCTGTTCAATAAACCGTTACACTATAAACATAAGGTTTTTATAACGGTAAAGAAGGCGTTATCGATGTATATGTATAACGTTGCGCCTTCGTGTGGAAAATGAAAACTAAATAAAAGCGAGCTCTCCCTCCATCGTCAAATATTGTAGAGAGCATCTGCTATCAAAACTTCACACGATACTTTTGGACCCGGGAATTAATTATAACCTAGATATGATTAATATTTTATTCACATTTTCTTTTCATCATATTCTAAACTAGCTTTATTATTCATTAGAATATTTCTTTCTAATACAAACAATTAATTTACGAACCAGACGAGTGCAGCCAGTTTTGAAAGAGAGGTTCTAATATAATCGATAAGACGCAAAAAAATTTGAATAATATATAAATCGCAGTATGTGAAGTTTTTTGACTAGAAAATCAGAAAAATACAATGAATAGATTGTATACTTAAATATTTTTCAATAATGACCGACAAAAGTCACAAAAATGTTTGGAATGTTGCTTTGTTTCATTGATATTTGTGAAGAGTATATATATTTTTAAATATAATTAATATTTCTATTTATGACTAGAATTAAACATTTATATATGACAAATGATGCTGTTGTGCCTATCTACAGACTTACTTGATATATTTTTATTTTATACAATAAGTGATCCACGACAATAAATTATTCAGTAAAGGAATGATAATAAAACGAAAAACTCATCCAGGTGGCTATAATTCTTTGTATTCCTAGCACATGCTGGTGCAGTTCGAAATGTTATTGCTTCGACTCCTCGCGGCAATTTTTTCCGTTGAATCTTTTCACATAAACTGCGAAGTTGTATCCTAGAGCAGCTTCTTCATGTTGTATATATTATTGTAACAGTACTTTTTCGTTTTAAGCATTTTACATAATATCTAACCTTCGTAGTGTAAAATAACTCCAGTTGTTGGAGAGAGAAAAAATATTTTTTTGTAATATATGACAGTAAGACATAGACAAGTCAAATAGACATTTGCGAGCTGATTAATCAACGTGGTTCAAACCCAAAAAGGGAAGACAGAAAGATGTTATTGGTAAATTTTTCACTCACCAAATAATCATGACTAAACATTTTTGTTATAAACCCAACATACAATTTGTATAATAACCAGGGCGTTTTTTTTCCTAGTATTTCTATTTATTTATGATCCGAGTATACTTTATAATTAAGATAAATAAAAAAAAAATTGTTTAACTTTTGTCTATTTTTCCTTTTAATACGCATAACTTTATTTATTTATTTGGGAACATACTGTTCTTTATCCTTATAAATGTATAAACAATAAATTATTATAGTCCAATTAAGTTTCCAAATATATCATGAAACATAAATATCAAATATCATACCGGCTCTGCTGAATTTTAACACAATGGTAACTATTATTATGGATCAACATGTATTACACTTTTTATCCGATACAACAAAAGATTTCCAAAGGAACGAAACATTTTTATGTAAATATTTTTGTAAATTTTATGTAAATATATGAGAGTTACAGTTATACTTAGCTATTAACATGTACCCAAAGTTCAAAAATAGGTCCTTAAATTGTATAAAACAATAATTGAAGTATAAGTGGTTAAAGTCGCGAACATAGATAGTACTATAATAGAACAGTTTATGGTCCAAGATGGTGGAAACGCTAAAGCTAGTGAAGGGACTGGTTCACAAGTGCAACTGACGGTACACGCCTCTAGGTATATGGCGGCAGAATTATAATTTTAGGGTGGTAGCTAGGCATTAGAAAAAACCCTACTAGCATGTTTTGGTACTACCAAAGCTCAAGCTCATTGCAAGGATTCGAACTCGAGACCATTGACGTAGCGTCCGTACACACTAACAACTGAGCCATCGTCACTTCACAGTGAATGAAAAGAGAGGTCAGTAGTAGCTTTTAAAATATCGCTCAAATTGCGATACCTGTCGCTGGCAGATGGTAAGGTTAAGTTTGTACTTTTTTTATTGATAGACAACAAGAAATAAAGAAAGAAAGAAGAAGGAAAGCAGAAAGAAAGAAATCGTTTAATGCTAATAAAAGACATGTAAGCAACAAAGGAAACTATCAGAAAAAACAATTAAAGAAATATACAGACATAAATCATAATCGTGCATATCTTATTACTGAGGTGTCCGAAACACTCAGCTCTCATTTTCCTGGAGCTGGAACCCAAGTCTAGTTGCGGTGGGTTAAAAACTTGTTACATTAATTGCAAAAACATTCTGAATAACGACGTGAGTGTATGAGTGATGTATAAGAAGTGTTATAAAAACAAAATTAAATTTACTGTTTCTATTCCGAATGAAACCTAATGATACAGTAACGTACAAATAAAAAATGTCCGTTGGAACTTTCGAATAAAAACTTTGATAGTGTTTTTTTTTTGCCAAAAAACAAAAAATATATCGTCCACCCTCCTTTCTATACGCAGTGCGTTTGGTTTTAACATCAACCGACAGCTGTTGGGACATGGTATTCGAACACAGGATCCCTGTTAGATTAATTCAAAATTCAATAAACTGTATTCAAATGAGTCCTTCTTCGGAAGGCGCTTACGAAGGTCGTAGCGATCAAGAAACCCTTCCAGAAGATCTTTAACAGCCAGAGAGAAATGTCACAAATACATTGTAAATTGTAGTATTAATATATCTTCTATATTATAAAGCAGAAAAGTTTGTTTATTCGAACGTGTTAATCTTGGGAAGTACCAGTCGGATTTAATAATTTTTTTTTGTATTTGATAGAACAATTATTGAGAAAGGCTTTAGAATATTAAACACTACTTTAAGTATAAAAAACACACACTACACTTTAAGTATAAAAAAGATTAGACAGTAATCGACAATTTTCCTATAAGCTGTTCTACAACAATATCGAGAAATTAAAAGGCATTACATTTATACAGTACAAATTAATAAAGGGCAAATTCTTCAATATTTACATAATAAATGTAAAAAGTGCTAAGACAACGGCCGGGGAATCGAACTGCCACCCGACATAATGACTAAACGATACACCAGCGCATTTAACTATTAATTTGCGAGCAGTTGAATATAGACACGCTGTCCAGACAAGTCAACATCTGGGTTGTTTCACACGTTGAAAATGACAGGTTCGAAGTGATAAAGTTGCGGTCGGAGTTCGAGCGGGTATAATTAATAAAGGGGTATATTTATTAGTAACTTAACAGCTATAAAATTGTATATCAGCATTTTAAAATTAATAATACATTTATTTTATAGTTAGGTTTAGCGTTATGACCGTAATCTCATCTGAACTTAAGTGAGGATTCGGCCCAAATCTGTAGATATCGTAAACTTGTGAAGGAATTGGCTCTCAAGTGCAACTGCAGGAACACACTTATTGGTATTTGGCGATTTACATCTATAATTTAATCTTCTCACTTTAATAAACATAAAGAACATTTGAAAAATAAGTATCCCCCGTAAATACACGTGACCACGACGGCTGAAAAGCTTTCGAGACGTCGAGATCAAAATTATTATATAACTGCGATAAAATCCGTTTAAATTAGTTTTATTTCGACAAGTTTTTATTTATAGAGTTTTCTTCTGAAGAATGTATTATTCATATAATCTTGCTGATATGGAAATTTTACGTCTCGTGAAATTAATACAAGCATTCAATCAAAACTGTTACGTACCTCGCGCACTTTTTATTTTGATAATCGATGTTTGGAAGACGTAAGAAGTTCAGTAGTGCGCCGAAGCTGACACATACACACACTTATTTTATTTTTAGACTCAAATTTTAAGGTATATTCAGGAAAGTGTCTAAGCGATATTTGTTCTATAAGTAAGGTGAAAATGTTGCTACCCATTACAGTAAATATTTCTTCCTATTTCATTTTGCATTCTTTTTACAGTCCTTATTTGTTGTAAATAAGAGAAAGATTTTGAAGCATGCAGCCTTTCTTACCACCTAGTTCATTGTTAGTGCTAGCAAAAACATTCATAAAGGGTATGTCAAAAAATCATCTGTAAAAATGCAACTTGCATTGCCACATTACATTTTTTGTTTTAAGAATATATTGAACCCGTTTTCCTGAACTGTGAATTTCACTGAAGTAGTAGAATTTTATCTCACACAACGTAATAAATTTAAAATAATAAATGACGGGATACAGCCGCTAACAGAGACACCACACCCTTACACAAATTAGTCAACACTTGCCACTTTCCCAACTAACTAATAGTGGAACAATATTGAAAATGACATAAAGACTTGTGACTATACAGATATTTACTGCATTCTTATACTTAATAATGTAAAGGTAATTTTCTACGAAAAATAATTTTCTTGGTATTATACATTCATACTAATAACGGTGATTAGGATATATCGGAATTGATAGAGAATATTTACTTCGACGTAGGAAGTGACAGTATTTTTTTTAATTGGTCTGCGAAACTAGGTTTAGTTTATTAATGCTTCGTAATAATGTATAGCAACAATCAACGTGAAATTGAACCCTCCTAGAAGCGGACACATTACATACATTTTAATATACATAGACATATGATACAGATTTTCGGTGGTAATCAATTACACTTTATAGATAAAATAAAACAAGGAAAAAAGAATATTTAAAAATAAAGCATCTGAGCTAAAAGACAATAAAAAAACCAGAGTCTTCGTACTTAGTAAAAAAGCAAACACTAAGAATAATAAACATTTAAAGGATGTATATTATAAAAGTATTGCTTTATTATAGTTTTGAATTAATCTAACGGACCAAGACGAAAGAGGTTTATATCTTTTTCAACACCATTATACGATGTGCACATTTGATATATAGGAGGACTATGTAAACCTAAATTAGTTCTACATGATGACAAAGTAAATGTTTTGCGGTTACAAATGCGACTAGAAGGACGGGGAGTACAAAAGGACAATCTTCTTAGTATTCTAGAATTAATTTGTACATAAATACTATATCAGCTATTTTCCTGCAGTTTTGTAGCGGTACTGGTTTGTAGTACACTAATCCTTTGTTGTGAGAATTCAGTTTTCCACACTGATTGTCTGAAAATGCTAAGTGGTACAAAATATTTTTTTGAACTCGCTCAATTCTATCAACGCGGACCTGATAGTCGGGATTCCATTCAGTACAGCAGTATTCCAAGATACCTCGGACGAATGTATTATACACCAAAATTGTTACTAGTGATTGCTTAAACAACTTCATTTGTCTGTTTATAAAACCTGCTAAATGGTAAGATTGTTTGATAATATTATTTATATGTAACCTATAGCTTAAACCACTGTCAATTTTAATACCCAGATCTCGAATCGAGGATACTTTAGAAAGTGCAATTCCGTTTATGTGACAGGCAACTAGTATTGAAATATTCTTTCTTGAAAATTTTATGTTCTCGCATTTATCAAAATTGAGCTCCATATCGTTGTAGCAACACCATACGTGAATGTCGTTGGGGTCGTTAAGCAATATATTAATATCCGATTCGTTTGATACAGTACGGTATATCATTAGATCATCCTCGTATAGTTTGCATTTGGAATTTATATTATGAGTAATGTCGTTCACAAAAACAAAGAATAAGAGTGGTCCTAAATGAGAGCCTTGCGAGACTCCACTAATGTACTTGATATGTTTGTGAACAAAACCCGCGAATAATTACTAATTGTGATCTATTTCTAATATATGATTCACACCACCTAAGAATCCATGTTTTATGTAGTAGTTAAATTATTTAGTAGAGTGGATACTACCTCTCACCAAAGCCTTTCTTTTATCATAGTTTTACACATGCTATTCCTTATGGAATTCCTCATCGTAACGCGTAAATGCAATACCCAGAGCTCAGAAAGTGGCGTTTGGAAACTCTTTCGGAAACTTTGCAATGATAATGCTCTATCAATTTAACGTTATAGACATTGAAGAATATTTATTGCATTTGGAATACTATCCATTCTGGAGAAAGACGTTCACGGTTGGACATATATCTCAACAATGGGAGACAACGACCGGCCATGAGCTATTTGTATCAAGCAGATTTCTATGGCCCTCACCAGATCGTCGGTTCACTTTAAAATAGATTTTTCTAAGCTGTGTCTTTCGCTACCTGATTACCAAACGATATCTTTTAGGACTTATTGATGGAGAACAGATGACTCTGAGCGATGTATAGAGATGTAACAAACTATTACTTTGAATAATCCCTTTTTTTGTAGGATTTTAAAAGTAACCTTTTTGCTTTGCACACAGTGAAATGAAATTTTGAAATATAATTATTTTGGTTTAGAAAAGGGTTGTATTTATATTGCTTTCTTCTTTTAATTTTAGATAAATTACGTACTCTAATTTGATCTGTGGCAATTCATTAAAAAGTATTTGGTTACTAATTTACAGAGATTTAACAATACGTAAATATTAGTAGCTGGTGGCTTGCCAGTTAGCTCGTGATTTTTCCAAAAATTTCGCGTCTGTGTAAAATCTGTATTTAATGAGTATCTTTGTTGTAATGTCTATAACAAATTCCAAGTGAATTTATATGGAAGTTTTGCAGATATCTTGATAAATTCGCTTAAATATGTATATAGATAAGGAATGTGTAAAAGTATTTTTTTTGTATACTTGCTCGGCAAAATGACTGTACTTCACCTGATAGTAAGTTTCAGTACGGTTCAGTACCAGTAGTAACTGCCGTAGGGGCACATTTCCTTCGTCAGTCGCAACTGTCTTGCCGGCCTACTTACATATTCAGAATTACATCAATAAATGGATGAATGATCTGGCCACCCGCTGTTCAACATTGTATTACGATGGTTAATTATATCGCTTTAGTATTAATTACAATAAAATTCGTTTACGTCAGCCCGCGAATACATGACGTGAACAATAGAGACCAATTCGATTGGATGTTGCCACTAATTAGCCGGTAACTATGGTAACACGGCTTGCTTTGTTATCCGCGTCCAATAACGGTATAGGCGTCGAACCGAAGAATTTGAAGGATCCGGTTGCAGAAATGGTTAAATCCAAAATATGAGTAAACTATTTTAGACATAAATTGGGCTGGTGGTAATATAATCTATAATAATATTGTGTAATTTTTCTTATGGTCTATGGTTTTGCTTTATGGCAATAATTCCCCTAATATTGTGTGGCTCAACGTGGTGGATACGTTAAGCCTAGTGGAGAAACAGAGACACATAGGCAACTCCTGAAACACACTATAGGTATTTGGCGACAGATTTTCATTTTGAGGATAACAAGAAAAAAGGATTGCGAAAATGACTAGAGGAATTGCCAAAGCTGCCCACGGTCTTTGGCAACAAGGAAGTTTGCAGTGTTGCTGAGGTGCGTTTTAGTAGGTTTTGTTGGGTGATTAGCACCCAGTTAGTTACCAGATGCACCTCAAGGCTTTGACCAGAGCCCGGGTGATGCGTTTACGCGTTATGATGAAGTCCGTAAAAACCGGAATTTTAAACACAGTGTAAATAAAAAAAGGGTACTAGGTAGCCAGATGCCTTTATTGAAATAAAACTAATTTAAACGGATTTTATCGCGGTTATTTATTAAATTTTGAACCCGACGTTTGGAAAGCTTTTCAGCCTTCGTGGTCACGGGGCGGACTGAGGTGTAGGTTGTCCAGAAAAGTTTATGTTACTGTGTCTACCTTCAATTTAATTTTTGATGCCTTTAGTAAAAAGCTAAAACTATGCTATGGTTTCATCCAAGCCAGCATTGTTTGATCGTGGCAAAAAACTGCTTCATTACGCTAGCACGTCCAATCTCCGAGGTTAGATCAGCTGTTTATAGCATTATATTTATTTGGCATTCAAGATAGGTATTCGTCTCGCGTCTATCTCCCGGACCGTAGTTTATCCGGCATAACCCGCCAACGAATCAGTATGACAATGCCAACGTTAGCCGGCGCTTCGAGTTTTATTCGGGCAACGGTTTTGTTATTTTTATGTATCGGAAAACCGAACCAAGTGTATAATAGCGAAGCGGGTGACCCACATCAGACGTTTTTATTGATAGACTTTGTTCACAAACTGTACATATAAAGGAACTCTTTATTCTTTTGACGGTACATTACATGCCCGCGTTTCCATCTCTGTGTGTCATTCTAAACCGATCGTGACTACAAAACCAGTTCTGAACGAATGCCTACGAAATTTAATCAATACGTGTCGATGCCGCGCCAGTGGACGTGGTTTCGAATCCCTGCAGTGAGCATGAGCTGTTGTTGAAGGTAAACATCGTGATGACACTATAGCATGGTGGTAGGGCCTTGTCTAATGCCCACCTGGCTAGCTACCACTCTCAAGTTAAAAATTTGCCTTCAAAATCCTATAGATGTGTTTAAGCAGTTTCACTTGTGTACCAACCTATCCAGTAGGCTCCGCGTATCCACTATCTTGAGGAAAATTATGTTAACATTAGGTGTATTTGTGACTATAACGTATAAAAATTATAATATATATATATATACATATATATAATGTATGTACGCGCATAACTTCCGACCGACTGTACCAATTTGGATAATTCTTTTTTATTGTGTTCGTTGTTGGCAGGGCACATATTTACATATACCTCATATGTAAATAAAATATCGAACAGTTTTTTTTTAATCCTCGTAATACGAAAAGTTATGGAACGAGGATAGCTCACTTGGTATTGTGTACGGATGCCGCCTCAAAGCACCTGTGTTCGAATCCACCTCTTGATCTTAATAAATTAAAGTTGGAAGGTTGTTTAGGATTAATTATAGCTAATCAAAAGTAAAAAAAAAGGAAATCGGTCAAATCGTATAGGGATTGTAGCAAGAATAAAGAACATCGATTTTAGGTGATACGAAGTTCACCGGGTCAGCTGATATAATATACAGAGAGACAGAGAAAGCTGTAAACAATTTTAATAGAATAATTATTTCAGTACAAAACACTCAGCTGTACCTAAAGCATTACCGAAAATAAGGCACATTCACGTGTAGCTACAGTATACACTTGACCTACTTCTACTGGAAGGAATGTAAGACAGAGATACATACATACATGTAAATGGGAGATATGAATAGAGATAGGAACCGGAGGTAATGTTCACAGAGTGTCTAATAGGGTTGTCACATAAATATGTTGCAGAGTTAAGTATTTACCTCTCGGGACATTATGAAAATTTCTCTGCAGGCATAACTTTGCATGACATGTAAATACGTTTCAGATGATATTGTGGAAGATAAAAGAAAACCTTTTTTTAGTTTTAGCGTTATGACTGCAATCTCATTTGATGTTCAGTGACGATTTTGCCCAGGATGGAGGACATGCTAAGCCTATTGGATGGATCGGACTGGATCTCAAGTGCAACTGCTGAAACACACCCATTAGTATTAGATGGAGATGGATAGTGAGATGGAGGAGATTACTTTCCATATATATGTATACTAGCTTTTACCAGCGGCTTCGCTCATTTTAGTTAAACAAATTGGATGATGCAAAAAAATAATTTTAAATAAACTGTATCCCTCTCTTTACCCCACTTTCAATAAGACTTTCGCGAGAAAGAATAATTTATCACAGTCTCCAAGGACTCACATCTCATCTATCTCTGTACCAAAATTCATCACAATCGATTCAACGGTTTAGGCGTGAAAGCGTAACAAACAAACCAACGAAATAACTTATATATTTAACAGGGTATTTAAAATATCGTATGCTACATGTAATTAATGCATGTAATGCGTTCAAAACACTTACAATCAGGCAAAACGCATGCTTGTTTGTAATCATCGCGGTATGAAATATACTTACCTCATACAGGCTTTCGTACCATTCCTTTGGGTTATCGAATTTGCGAAGAAAACATTGCGATGCGAAAGAAAAATTAAATTATTTGCAAATAGACATTTCGAAATTGCCGGGAAATTGACATCAGGCGTATCGAGAATTCCAATACTGTGTAACGTTGTTTCCCTTTAAACATGAACTGGTTTTCAACCTTTGGACAAAATCTAAAAAACATTATTGAAATATAAAAAAAAAATACGCAATAAAAAGTTTCATACATAGTTTATCCTTCTCTGTTTCCCACTCCCAATTAAAATTTCACGAGAAAAAGTAGCCGATAACCATCTCCAAGTTCCCATCTATTACATATATTCATTATTCATACAAAGTTTATCCTTCTTTTTACCCTTCTTCCAATAAAGGTTTCACGCTAAAATATAGCCTATCACAGTTTCCAGGTTTCCCATCTATCTCTATACCAATAGGCCTGAAAGCGTAACAAACAAACTCACTCTTACATTTATAATATTAGTAAGGGTCTCGCACAAGCGTATTATTTTTACCAAAATACTCTTCGAAACGAGACAGAAAAGCGTGGAAAATACTGAACAATTTAGTATTTTAGCATTAGCCGCTTAGAACTTTCATGAATTTCAAATTTGATGCCAACTGTACGCCGGTGCTATTGCAAAGTGTAATTTGTAAAGAAGTTTGGCTTTGGGCCTAAATGGAAACATAACCATATGGAAGATATTTCAGGTTCAGTATATCCGCATCCGAGCAATAAATGTATATAATTACTAGCGTTTGCCTACGACTCTGCTCATAATTCTTATGCAACTCTTTATAGTCACTTATGCAACGTTTGTTAGACTTTACCAACTCTTTTCTCCTATTCAACGTATCTATATGTTTATTTATAATTATATATTTTGAAGCAATGATAGCTCAGTGGCAGTTTGCACGATCTCGCGTAAAGGGAAGTGAGTTCGAATTCAACCACCTACAATGAGTTTGAGGTTTCGGTGAAGGAAAACATCGTGAGGAAACCATAGCATGGTGGTAGGGCTTTTTCTAATGCCCGCCTGGCTAGCAACCATCCACGAGTTGAAAATCTGCCGCCAAATACTAATAGGTGTGTTCCGGCAGATGCACTGGAGAGCCAGTTCCTGCACAAATTTAGTGTGTCTACCAACTTGGGCCGTATTGTTACCTAAGACCAGGTGAGATTATGGCCATAACTATAAAAGCCATTCGTGCCATCTTGTTTGTTCGCGATGAACTCCTAAACTACTGAACCGATTTTAATCAAATTTTGCATACTGTTTGCAGTTTGATCCAACTTGAGAGATATGATACCTTTTTATCTCAATAAGTGATCATATCGTAATAGATGTCGCTGTGGTCGATGTAATTTACTACTTGAAAAGACAGAACAGGATCGGTCAGGTCAGCCAGTTAATATTATAAAATGGAAGTTTGTTTGTTTGAACGAGTTAATCTTGGGACTACAGGTCGTATTAAAAAAAATCTGTTAATATCTGATAGCGCAATTTTAAAACCTTTCACAAAGGTTTTAGGCCGTTTAACATCACATTACCAATAGGAGTTGCATTGTTTCAGTAAATAAAGTTTAGTAAATAGTTTTTAGTTCCATGCGAATGAAGGCTCACGTTCATAGTTAGTTTCACTTAAAACCACGAAAAGCAATGTTTTTGAGTCACTTCAGCCAATAATTGAAAATTAAATTTAATACTCCCTAAAATAATGTTTTTGCACTTTTAATAGTTTAAACATAATTATATAGAATTTCTATAATGAGCTGAATATTAAAGATATCGGATTATCTCATAATTAAGCTAAATTAAGTGATTTCATAGATGACATTTTACAACAATCTAAAGAAAAAAGATCACAATACATTCCAATTAGCGAAGCCTTGTGGGTTTATTAATTGATAGAAACGGGATTAAATCTTAACTAACACCGTGCAAACTGTTATCGGAGGATATTAATTGATATTGTTAATTGGATCCCAGCTTTCGCATCGTGCGCACGATAAGTATACCAAGAACATAAATTAAAAATCTCATCTGTAAAATTATTATCAGGCAGTACAACATGATATCTAAACTTGTCGAGATAACCAATTAATTGTGAGTACAACAGTAATTTAGAAACTATAAAAAATAACCATTAACTAAGAAGTTCAAATTTATGAGGAGAGGTTAGCAACGATAACTTAGTTGCAAAAGAGAACGTAAGTTCAAATCCAATTACAGCACAACTTTCGTGGAAGGACTTTTTTCTAATACCCACCGGATTATAGAAATATGTCTCCAAACGCCTATAGCTGTGTTCTGGCAATTGCTCTTGAGAGCTAATCTCTTCAGTTTAGCGTGTCAACCATCTTGGGTCACACCTTGTGGATTACTTAACACAGCTGAGATTATGGTCATAAATGCTATAAAGGTAAAAATAATGTAACCAGAAGAATGTTACTCACGAAGAAAGATGGATATAAAAGTTGAAGAAGTCATGAATAGAGTGTGAAGGAACATACTTCTGGAGAAAGGGTGAATATTGATATTACAAGTAACAAGGGAATGAAAAGAAGGTCAAAAAAAGAAAAAGTAGGTCACTAATAACACGAAAATAAACTTTAAATTAGTAACTCAAAATGATATGAACCTATATTTATAAAAAATTAAATAGTTCCTCAAAATCAGTATTGCAATGTTATGCCCAATTAGATAATCTAGCTACCAAAGTGGACATATTAGTTTGTTATTCTCCTGTGGTTTCTGCTATATTACATATAGAATTACACAATTATCAAGACAGTGAAATAGCCACACTCCGACATAAAGAATTTTCGCCTACACATGTAGAAGAAGCTGAAGAAAAACAGGCATGATTTTGAAATACTAACTTAATAGAAGCCATGAACAAGATATTTCCTAGTACATTATATTTTCTGAAACGTTCATTTAGATACCTACCTCTAAAATTCAAAGTAAATAAATCGTCAAATTGAAACTGAAATTGATTTAACTATATAACAGAATAATTTCTATGGCATTAAAAGGATATTGATTTAAAATAATACTAGAATCTTTAAAAGAAACGAAACAGAAATTGGAGCTAAAAATAGATACCTATCGATAATGTTATTTCAAAAGAAAATTTAAATTTAGTTTGTCTATCTTAGGAAATTCTTTATTCAAATTTCCAATTACTCAAATTCTAATTAGGAATTCTGAGTTCTAATAAAAGACATTGGACAATTGTGAAAGAACAGACAATAAAGTTATTTCAACTGCAAAGAGATAGTATTTATGTACGTCACAATGTTAAAATTACGGCCAGTATTCGAGGCGTTACATGTTTTTACTATTAACTTATAAATGAAAAACTTCAGAAAGAACTACAGACTTATTTGCTTCTTTTTATTTTATTTATAGATAAGCCATTAGGTATAATCTCACCTAATATTAAATGATAATGTGGTCTAAGATGGTTATATTATATAAGTAGATGGACTAACTTTCAAGCGTGGTTACTAGAATATACCTACTGGCGATGCTTGGCGACAGATCCTATTTTTGTTTGAAAGGTTCTCGATGTTTATAGAGCCTAGCGCGTGTAGTTCACATATGAAAGAAAGGCAGAAGTTTAAAAGCTCTTCAAATCTTCGCTACAATTCTGATATTATAACAACTTTTAATTTGCCTCATTATGATTGTGTTCTTTGATTTAAAAAGCAATTGGTTCACATAAGTTAGAATTTTGCAAAACATCACTACTTGATTGAAATTGAGAAAATAAAAATCTTTGTTGTTTAAAACACAAACCCGTTTGATCAACCAGAGCTCGGTAAGACCGTAGTACTTTTTCAATTCAATCCATTTCCAAAGACCTAGAATTTGCCGACAGCTAGCACAATAGCGCAAACATCCAAAAGAAAGGGATTCCATTGAAAACGTAGACGTGTGAAATAATGGATACTCCATTACAAAAGATTAAATGAATTAAGATCGCATTGTGGTAGGGCTTTTTCTGATGCCCGCCTGGCTAGCTACCATCCTCAAGTTGAAAATCTATCGCCAAATAACATTAGATGTGTTCCGGCAGTGGCACTTGAGAGCCAGAGTCTCCTATAAAGCCGGCAACTGTGCAATTGTGAGTTCCAATCCCTGCAATGAATCTGAGCTATCGAAAAAGAAAACATCATGGAATAACCATAGCATGGTAAGGGGGTATTTTCAAATACTCGCCTGGTTAGCTAACACCTTCAAGTCAACAATTTGTCGCTAAACACCTATAGGTATCTACCCACAGTAGCATTTGAGAGTCAGTCCCTCTACTAGACTTACCGTGCTCACTATTTTGGCCTATATTGTCACTTGACATCATGATACTTGACACTTGACACTTGATGACACTTGACATGATCATATATTAATCTAAATAGCTTTATAAATAGAACTTAGGGCTTAAACAATATGAATTATAACGAAATAAACCCATGGAAAACCGCTGGCGCAGCTAGTATACTTATATAATTTATTGACCATTAGCTGATCCGGTGAAGATTGGTTTACAACATTGGGTATCCATCATTAATTGTGATAGTGTCCGCAATCCGGTTTCTTGGGTATCGCTCGAAACCTTTACCGTAGATCATACAGGCTGAGTTATTGTTGAAATATCCGCAAGGAACATTTATCATTTTTTAAATTTTTATTGCATGTTATTTTTGAACAACTGTTTCACCCAGGATTTCATTTGATACGAGAGGAACTTTTTAGCTACCCATGGATTACCTGTTCAGGTAAAACTGTTTTTTTTCCTTTTATACAAACCATGTCCTGACAATAACGAACACAATAAAAAAAGAATTATTCGATTTGGTGCAGTAGTTCCGAAGTTATACGTGTACATACATTTCGGCGATTTTTTTTATATATACAGATTTTTCATGTTCCGCTCCACTTCCTTATTTTTTTCTTTCATAAGAAATTTTTGATATTATTTAACACAAAATAAATAAATAAGCGAAATTGTTTCGTCCGTGATGCGATGACTAAAGAAAATAGAGATTGATTAATATATATAATACATGGTTAAATTTAATTGTGCGTCGTATTCACACCTCGTGCTCACATGCCTTAGCCAATCACAGCACGTGTTCGTTTTTCTTATATGAAACAGTTATTCTGAATGAATTATTGTACTTTGAATGAAGTTAACTGTTTCATGGAGCGTTCAGAACTCTGATGCTCACGACCCCAGTTTTCCCATTCCACTTGCGGTTGTATTAATTCTAGTGGAATAGAGAATGAGTCCAGCCTTGCAGATAGATCGTTCTTAGCTCAGCATAAGTGGGAATAATGACGTCTTTAAGACAACCCTGGTCTCATGAAACGGCTAAAGCTATGTTATGAGAGTTATGAGCACTAAGTGTTACGTAGGTGAGATATATTATTGTTATTATTAAGGGAGCTACGTAGGCTTTACTGAGCTTTATCACTGCAGCCATAAATGATCTATTGTGGTCGCCCTAAACTACTGAATCTCGCTGTCTAATCCTATAGCATTGTGGTAAGACATAACAATTACGTTTAAAAGGATCGCGGTCAACGTATACAGCAAGTCGCGATTTGGGTATCCTATTCAGATACCTGACTGGTTTGTCTCTGCCATACATGTGATGAAGGCTTTACCAGTTACTGTTTTAGATAGTATATATATACACGTGCTGCACGGCTTGCAAGTCAGTATGAAAGCATCGACTGCTTATATTACAGTAGTCGTTGCTGCTTTTGGAATGTAGGTAAAATAAAGCACAAATAATATAAAAACAACATGAAATTAATCTCATGTCTCTGTCACACACAATAACTACTCTAATCTGTTATCTCTGTCTCGCGTATCCTTCGTTCGTTACGTTAGAGCGTGATAGCATTGGACTTCTATAAAACCTATTTCTCAAATATCTTGCCGACCGTCGTTTCTCTAATTCTAAATATTAAACTTCAAAATAAAATCTCATTGTCACGTGTTTCTGTGCATATCCAACACAGTTTAAATTTCGTGGCTGAACGTGGAGGCACATCGAAGTGGAGTGAGCACTGAGGGCACGTGTGGACTGATAAACGAGCTACTCTCCTCGAGTATTCTCTAATATCAGGCAATCTCGGACTACTTTTATTATACTTAGCGTACTGTAATATTAGACGACGACAGTTAGAGGACGCTTCAACTATTTCGCTTTTATAGGATTCTTTACGGCAGTCACAAGTCTAAATCTAATTTTGAGACGGATTCGATAAATTCTTAAAACAGTTCATTAAAATGATGTTCCTTAGGAAAAAACGGAACACCTATGAAGCATGAGCTTTCAGAGGAGGAAAACGTTATGAAAATTGTGGTTCTAAACCTAAATCGCTGAATCGATTATGATTAATTGTGGTATAGAGATGGATAGCAACGTGGAGACGTTGATGAGCTACTTATTCTAGTGAGAAACTTATGAGAAGTGGGTACAGAGAAGGATAAACTTTCTATGAAACTTTTTATTGTGTAATCCTATTTGCGAGACAAAATTATATTAACGGGAGCGAAGTCGCAAGTAAACCCTAGTAAAAAGTCGATGTTTATCGGTTTAGAAAGTGAAATGTTCCGATGAGAATTGACGTTACATTTTTTAAACATCAACGGCCTAAAGGTCCGAACATAATTATATTCAGAAATGGAACCCGCAATATCACAATTTTCCGGGGCTTAGCTAAAGTAGACGGTTTAGTGAAGGTATCTCTCGGCGTACTCAAATTGTCTTACTGTTCTTAAGTAGAAAAAAAGATTTCGGACAAATCTTTAGTACCCACCACTATCGCCGGTAAGCGATAAAAGCTCACACTGTGAGACCCACAAAGCGTAATAAGAACTACCTTCATTCTACCTTTCGTATTTCAAGATTTAAATCGTTTAAAAATCTAATCGTAAGTAAAGTTTCTTTCAACCGCTATAAAATTCTAAATATACTTTATAGAAAAAAAAAATTGGAATATTTTTATTTCATATTGAAACAAATAATCGAATTATGAATAAAATGAATGTTACCAATATAAGACCTACTACATAACCAATACTAAGCAAACTTATTCCTAAATTTTGCAATAGATTAATATTAAGGAAGAAAGATTACGAATGATACCTTGTCAGTTTGTTTGTATATTCGTACTAGCTGACCCGACAGACGTTGTCCTGTCTTAACTATGAATATGTAATTACAATTGGTATAATTAATAAATAAAATATTGTAATGCCTATGACAACTGACAGTTATGTAAAATAATATTGGTGTTAAATTTTCTAATTTTTTGTACACTTTCTAAGGATTCACTGGAATTCCTTAATTTTTTCTTTTATAAGAAATTTCTCCTAACAATAATTAACATAACAAAAAAAGAATTAGCAAAATTATCCGTTCACGCGTGATGCGATGAAAGGGAAATACATTTAATATATAAATGTAACTCAGAAACGAATTGGCCAATTTTGCTAAAATTCTAGAGCTCAGCTAGTTAATTTATAAAACTAATAATTTTATTTTTATTGTAAAACTACTCAAATAAAATTCAACGACAATTGACAGAAACAGACTGAATTTCATAAGTGCAAAGAACGTGCTGGAGAAACGCAATCTCTATGAGATTCTCGAGTATTCGATCTCAATAAGATATTTCTGTAATATTTCTTATATAAAATTTAGCAGAAAATTCCTGAACAATAAACATAAAAGTAAATTGTATTTTATGAAAAAAAACTTTTAAAAATTCATGTCACGTTATTTAAAGTAATGATGGCTCGGCGGTAGCGTTTAACGGATACTGCGTTGATAGAGGTGAGTTCGAATCCAAGTAATCTATGGGTGAGTTATATGTATGTGGCATATGCACGTGAGAGCTAGCTTCACCATTAGGTTGAGTGTGCCCACCATCTTGAGCCACATCGGCACTTAACAACAAGTGATAGTGTGACCAAAACGTTAAACCTACAAGCTATAAAAAACGTTGCTCTACTTTTAATATAATAGGCATTTATATAATAATTTATAAATCAATAATATAATACGCTCATCAATAATCAATATCAATAATATGCTACATAAGTAAATTTATTTTACCAGAGTGTCCCACGACACTCACATATTATTTTAATATACCTCGAGTGGTTACTTTGTTATCGAAGTAGAACACAAAAAAAAACATTTTTCAAATCTTTGTCCAACTATATGTCACTTTGAATGCACACCACTCTGAAGATACTAAATTCGAATTACATGACTTTTGAGACAGTGGTAACTAATAATAACTACGGTTTTAATATAAAGGATACTTTATCTGTACTAATATTATACAGAGGAAAGATCTGTATTTTTGTTTGCAGTGAATACACTCCGGAACTACTGAGCCGATTTCAAATATTCTTTCTCCATTAGCCCTGAGTAACGCATAACATTTTTTAAAATGAAAATGATTAAATTAAATTTTAACTCCACGTGAACGGAGTTGGAGACACCTAGTATTTTATAAAACGAAAAGGTTGTTTTTGGGATAGGGCGAAAAAAAAATCGCCAGAGCCACTCTTTTTTGCATTGTCGCTTGTAAAGCTACCACGATAGCGTCGGCCTTTGCTAGATTATGTTTTTCTCGATAGTAAACATTATTTTTGGGCTGTTCTATCTATGCTACCTGATAAAGTGACATCACTTTGCCGTACAGATAAATTTAAAGAGTATAAAATACAAGTTAAATTACAGGTTCGAGATCGCGTCGCCCCAGCAAGGCGACAGATGGCGGTGGGGATTTAGAATAGATATTCCCGCTGATTAGCGTCGGGCGAGTCCCATATAACCTCCCCAGTCTCCCGGGGCTGAGAGAGTATGCGTAAATGAATTTCCCCACTATAAAAAAGTCGCATTCTAACTAAATACCTGATCGTGTAGAATCGATACAAGTTATAAATTAAGCACATTTTATTACTACAAATTATCGAAGTTATTGCAATGGGAAACAAACCACGCTCTATCAGTTTATTGCTTTTAGCACCGGAGCAAATCAACGATAAGAAATTCTCTGCCATAAGCCAAACGGTTGAGGGGAAATGACTTTTAGATAAAATAACAACACATTACATCGAGTATACACAGTGAAAGTGGGCGTATTTTAAAGTTGAACAAATTGATTATGAAAATAAAATAAAAGCTAAAATTTCCCTTCAAGAAGTGATAATTTGCGTAATTTCAAAAGCATACACTCATTTCAAGATACCAGGACAATTGTTTTACTGTCTAAAGTGATTTTCAATAATATAATACCATTAACGTAATCAAGTAACTCCTTTCGTAAAATGATTTTTCGTAGAAATGACAAGAAGTATCTAAAATATATTTCTGAAAGAACTATCCACAGCAAAGGATAAAATTACTTGATCATTTCTGAGCTGTTTATTCATATTAGTGTTTGAAAATATCTAAGAAAATGCGAGTACAAGAAACAATGATTGTCACATTATTTGCAATGTTTTACGCGGAAAAAGTTGGAGAAAAGGCTTTGAAAGCTTGCAAAGGTTACGGACAATCCATGCTTGAATGTCGCAATATTTTGTTTCCGTCGTCTAGAGTTCGAGTACCTATTGACTACCTCCTGTACCCGCATATGGTCCTTATTGGGTTCAGAAAAAGCTTGCAAGACCAACCCGTCTGGAAGTGTGGTGGTACGCTTATAAGTGAAAATTGGGTATTAACAGCGGCGCATTGCGCAGAGGACCCATTCGAAGGTCCGGCAAAAGTGCTGAGAGTCGGAACAGCGACTTTTGAATTCGATGAGGTCGACGAATTGGCTCAAGAAAGAAATGTCGCTAGAATAATCACACATCCTAATCATACATTGCCTTCTAAATATCATGATATAGCTTTAATGAAAGCTGAACCAGCTTTCAATTTAACACGAGATATAAGAATAGCATGCTTACCGTTAAGTGATAATATTGATTCAGCTAATTTAACAGCCATTGGATTTGGAGTTACTGTATCAGGCGCATTATCAGGAAGCCATACTTTGATGAAAGTTGACGTTGATATCATTGATAGAACAACGTGTAACAAATCTATGAGATTTTTAATAAAAAGAAAAATTTTGTCTCGTGGTATAACAGAGGATCAGTTATGCGCTGGTGACTACGAGCATGGTGGACGTGATACGTGTCAAGGTGATTCTGGCGGTCCATTACAAGTAATGGATGAAAGGGTAGATTGTATAAATTCATTTCCCTTGCATACTGTTGTTGGAGTCACTTCTTTTGGAAGAGACTGTGGAAGGAAGATGGCTCCTGGAATTTATACTAAGGTTTCAAGGTATGTCAGTTGGATAGAAAGTATTGTTTGGCCTTAGGTGTCTGTTTTTAGCGTAATTCAATCAAAAATTAGAATTGTTTATATTAAAGTTCTTAAGTATTCATACAAGCTCAATGTAATAAACAGTGCTTTATGAAAGACACGTTCTACGTTACTGCATAGAATATTTATGAAAAATAAAAACCCTCGAGTAAGAAGCACGTATTTTATTTGTATCAAAAATTTGATTCCAATATATATTAGAAATATTTTAGCTGTTAATTTATAAAAATACATTCTGAATTATTATAATATGTACTAAATATTTTCATGAATAAAATTATGTGACAGATTCTAGGTAATAAGGATTATATTATAAGACAAAAGGTCCGAATTTAATCATATCATTTATTTATATGCTGTGTCTGTATTTCATTTCGCTAAGATTTTACCGAGGTATTTAACAAAAACTAAAGAATGCATTTTATGTCCCTTTTTCTGTACATTTAATTCCTGTACACATAATTTTAAATTCTTAAGACATTTTAGTTTTCTAAGCTCCAGTACATTTCTACATCTATTCATATTATATATATATATATAAATTTATTGGGTGGTTATTTAAAACTTGCAAATTTTTATCACTTAATTCTTTTAATGCGAAATGGAGAGCATTTATTAGAAAAGTAATGGATATGAATATCGAAGGATGGAAAGGAAGCGAAAGGCCGAAGAAAAGATGGATTGAGTGTTTGAGGTATAAGATGAAAGGAAATGGAATGAATGAAGAAATGGTGGTTGATAGAAATTTATGAAAAAGAAAGTTCATAATGCTAAAAATAAAAACTATTACAACACGGGCTTTTTCTATAGCTACTGAAAATCAATCGTAGAATGTAGAAAGATAATCGTTTATAACAAAATTTTACTGCTATTCTCTGTCCCGAAAAAAAACCCTTTCATTTAATGGAAAAGAGTATGGTGCATGCTGATGCATAATATTAAATAAAATTTCATAAATATGTATCCAATAGTTTCAGATATGCGTACAAAGGACAGACAGGATTAATTCAAATATTATCGGCTTGAATATTGATATTAAAGTTAAACAAAAATGTATGTATGTGGTTCAGTTACAATTTTATAGATATCATTCAGGATTAATTCTAAATAATTGAAAAAAATATATATTATATATTCATACATCCTTAACAGTTTATATATTATTTTCTTGACAAAAGTTCGTTTACCCCTTACCGGAATAGAGTAAAGATTAAAATATACCACATTAGTATAATGTGATTACTAATTAGTATGTGTATTTTTGTTCTTGCTGTCAACTTTAACTGTATTAATTGCTCCACTTTTGGGTTAAGGCTATTGTCTCTACTTTCCATATTTCTTTAATCATTGCGATCTTTGACCAACTATCCAAACACCAACCCGTCTAAAGTGTCATCAGTCATAACTGCCAACTGACTTTCCAGTCCATGCGATAGCAATTTTAAATTCAAACTCATAGAGACTATAATTCGAAGTTACATTAACAACCCTTAGTCCGTGATCAAACAGTTATGTTGCAAATAAGATTTGCAATTCTAATATAAAGAACAAAATACCTCACTTACCGGCATTGTTAACCTGGCTATATCTTCGCAAATTATATTTGCAAGTTATACAAGTCGTATGTAGCATTTGAAATAGGTCTCACCTGAAACAAAGAGGTACACGTGAAAAAACTGGGACGTCAACGTACAGCCGCTTGGGACGCGACTAGAGGAATAAGAATTATGTAAATGTCGCGTTTGGGACGAAACGGTAGAATCTTGTAAAGTAACTGCTATATTACGTTACTTAGCGGGATTAATAAACCATATAATTTATGTTTAGTGCACATTATTTAGTAATGTATGCACTTAATTGTTTATATTTATTTATAGACTTAGGGCTTTTGCCAGCGATATGGCTTAGGATATGGCTTTAACTTGAAGGTTGTGGCAAGCTAGAGCATCGTTAGGAAATGCTCTAACATAATATTATGATTTCCTCATGATGTTTTGTGCCCGATGATATATTTTGATTAGATATTAAAAGAATAACTCAATAAATATCAATAAAATTTAGATTAATATTCGATAGAAAAGAAGTCCCAAGTTATTGAGGGCCAATTAATTCCCTTTTGTATATGTAATAATAACCCACTACCAGGATAATATTTCTTGCCAAAAGAAGGCACAAGATTAATCGCTATCTGGCATAAGCGACGTATTGGCGTTTTGAAGCGCATATTAACTCACAGTTTTTCTTATTTCATGTTTCTGTGGTACTACAAAATGATTTCCAAGGCATTATTACATTTTTCTCAGGTTTTCTTCATTGAAATTATTTTTTCCGAAAAATTCGTTGGATTATCCTGGAGCTTGAATCTGTTAACATTGAAACAATAATTTGCTCGGCCACCACGATCTGCACAAATAAGCGCAGATGAATTCATTACGAAGTCTTATGATTGATCATAATTTCATCCAACTTTTCTTCTTTACCTACCAAATCTTAACTACTAAAGCGATCATGTTGAATTTTTGTATACATATTGTTAGAAAAATAAACTTTAGGTTGGTAAAACTTATATTAACGTGAGAATGGTAGCAGGGCGTTGTCAAATGCCCGCCTGGCTATCAACCACCCTCAAGTTGAAAATCTGCCACCAAATATCTAGGTATGGGTATGTTCCGGCAGTTGCACCTGAGAACTAGGCTTAGCGTGTCCACCATCTTGGACCACATTGTTATTGATTGTAGCCATAACACTAAACCTTTAAACTATAAAAAAACATAGCCTAGGGCAAAAGCAAGTTTTCGATAACACGTCGTATAAAGCGGTCTTAAGAAATTAGCACTCGCCGTACTCGATATGGCTCTCAAAGTTTATGTACGCACGAATACCCTTATCTTAATAAGGCGACGATCGCTCGTACAATAAAAACTGGGGCTTAAACGATAAAACCAGGTATTTTCGCGTCCACTTACACTTATCCCGTGGAATATCTCGCGTTGTTTACCTTCACGTGGATTTTCTTCGGGCAATTTTGTTTAGCGGAGCGCAAAACTTTGTTTAAATTCCCTCTACCTACTATCTGTTGCCGTTGTTGTGAATGTACGAATTTTTTATTTTATTGTCGCTCGCTTATGTTACTTTTATTTTCTGTTCTCGTGTGTTCCGGTTACGGTACAGCCCCGTAATCTCTGTAATGTTCTTTTTTTTATATAATAAAAGCGAAACCACTATATCAGTAACATAATAAGTAACATTAAAAGCTAACGTAATTTGAATATCATTTCAGATTAAATCAAAATCCTTTATTCAATTTAGACCCTGAAAAGGTGATAACGAACGCCAATACTACAGCCGGTTTGGAAAATGATTCAGTCATCGAGAATAACCGGCAAGAAACTCAATCTGATTATATCTTTTCTAAAACAGTTATTATGCATTTACAATATTTTTAGTGGATGTGAGAGGAGAGACATCACCAGAAGGTTTAATTTTTTTTATAACGGTGAGAATCTCTGTATTATCTCAAAAAATATATATATACTTTCTAATATTATAATCGCGAAAGTGATTTTATTTATTTGTTACACTTTCACAATCAAAACGCTGATGATGAATTTTGGTATAAAGATAGATGGAAACCTGGAGACGGTGATAGGTTACTTTTTTAGCGAAAACCTTATTTATAGTGGAAAAAAGAGAGGATTAAAGTTTTTACTGCGTCTTCTGTATTGTTTGACAAAATCAATATTAACGCAAGCGAAGCCGCACGCGAAAAGTAGTATATCATAAAACTAAAGTATTTTCCCAAATAGAGGATAACATTAAAATTATATAGTAAAATAAATTTACTTCAAAACTGCTGAACCGATTTGCAAGAAAAGTAACATATACGTATACTTTTTCGTGGAGACGATTTTATAATGACAATAACTACCCTGAAAAGAGTAAAAAACTCGTAGGCAGCGAGTTTAAAATAAAGTCAATTTAAACTTTTCCCTATTCCAATAAAAGCATTGGTTTAGGGCATTAACTTTTATTACTTTTTCAAACCAAAAAAATATTGGTCGCCCTTAATCCGTACTGTTAATAACCTCAAAAAAAAAAATCGTCCACGTAAATCATTTAACATTGAAGCGATGATAGCTCAGTGTTTGCATGTAGGAACGCTGCGTCATGGGACGTCAGTTCGAATCTAACCACCTACAATGAGCTTGAGCTTTCGGTGAAGGTAAACATCGAGAGGAAACCATAGCATGGCGGTATTAGGGGTTTTTCTTATGCCTGCCTGGCTAGCTACCACTCTCAAGTTGAAAATTTGCCGCGGAATACCATCAGGTGAGTTCCGGCAGAGGCACTTCAGAGCCAGTCCCTCGTATAAAGGCCGGCAACGCACCTGTGATTCCTCTGGTGTTGTGGATATCCATGGGTGGTGGTGATCACTTTAATTAGAACAACCATCTGATATAGCTAACTTCGAGCCCAATTAATTATGTTGACTTTTAGGTAAGCGTAATGATAGTATTTCATTAACGAAGTAAAATGAATACTAAGAATTTATTCTGCTTTTTGGAGTGGACACGAATTTAACAAATCATAGATCATTAAAATCGATCCTGCTATTTTAGAGTTATAAATAGTTTATCTTTTTCCGGGAGGGACCGAAGTAAAACTTGCAGTAACCATATCATGGCGGTAAGGTTTTTTCTAATTTCCTTCTGACTAGCTACTACCTGATTTTTTTTATTAATGTGGAGTTTAAACTCCAAGTTTTTACGGACATCCTCAACGCAACACGCAAACGCATTACCCGGGCTCAGGTCAAAGGTCATGTTGCTACTCATTGGGAGCTAATCACCTAACACGAACCACGGCGACACTTCAAACTCCCGTGTTACCAGAAACCAGGCTTCAAGTTGTAACTGCCACCAAATAACTATCGTTGTGTTCCGACAGTTGTACTTCAGAACCAGTCCAATCGTCTTGGGGCACATCATTACTTAACATCCGGCGATATTGAGGTCATAACGCTAAACCTATAAAATATATAAAAAAAAGTAGTTAATTCGCTTAAACCGAATCTATAATCTTTAACGATAACAACAACAGAAATATATTTAAAAATAAGCCATTAAACTTGGTATTAAGTTTAAAAGTCATCTTATTACCAGCGGACGTAATTTACAACTTACACGAAAATACGTAATATTCATTCAAACTTTTACCCCGGGACTCAGGAAGATGGATTTTGGATGGAAATGTACGTTCGGACTACGCTACGCTGATTATATTGCTTGCTAAGTGAAATCACGACAACTATTAAACTTCACAATGATAATACTTTTTTATAGTTTACTAGCTTTTACCCGCGGCCTTGCTGGCGTTAATATTGATTTTGCCAATCATTTCTGGTTTTAGATCGACACAGTAATTATTTCTCTATAAAATGGTACAAAAATATTTATTTACTTGATAATATAAAATATTTCATACAACGTTTATTCCTCTCTTTATTCCACTTACTATAAGTTTTTCCAGAGAAAAGGTGGCTTATCACCGTCTCCAGGGTCCCATATATCTCTATACCAAAATTAATCATAATAGCTTCATCGGTTTAGGAGTGAAAGGGTAACAAACCAACAAACACACTTTCACATTTATACTAACAGTATATAATAGTATATGTATAGTATGGATTAGCTTAGAGTTATAGGGAAACTGGATCTCAACTGGCTTGAGGGTGTTAGTTAGCCTGTTGGGCATTAGAAAAATCCCTACCGCCATGCTATGCTTCCATCACGGTGTTTTCATGCACTGAAAGTTCAGACTCTTTGGAGGGATTCGAATTCACTTCCATTAACACGGCGTCCGTACACATTACGAACTGAGCAGTCATCGCTTCAAAATATTTAGTTACAGTTTTATTGTATAACGTTTTAATAATGAAGAGTTTTTTCTCATACGATGTTTCTTTATTATAAAAAAATCTGTATAAAAATATTCTTTCAGTAGTGCTTTTAGATTGATTGTTATACAACATATGTTTATAAAAGAACTGCTACTAATGCATCGAATTTCATTAGATTTGTACGGCCATCACACACTTTTCTTTACTAGTATTTAAAAGTTTTTATTATTATTATTACAGCAATTATTTTTATTTGATTACATGTGATTATCGTGGCCTATGGACACTTGTAGCATAGGACTTCTAGAAGCCCTTTTCTGTAGGAACAAAACACAAGATTATTTCTTTACAATCTTCTTGAACGTATTTCACCGATCAAATTACATTAAGCAGAAATTATGTAGAACGTAGAAAGAAGTCTCCAGAGAGATTTGCCTGTGCTCTATGTATATAAAAATACTGGTTGATGTTCGGGACGTCCTCTCAACCGCTCATAATCGTAAAATCTATTCAGAGTGGGTGTCTATGTTATGAAAGGAATATTCATGTCAAATATGTAGTCAATCGGGCATGTAATTTTGGAGATCTGGGCATGAGCGAACCTCCCATATATATTTATATTAGTTAGATTGGCGATATCTTTTATTTCTTATTTTTTATATACACCTAAAAAATATATAACCCGATCGAGTTTATCTCTGGTTTTTTTGACAACGAGTTTTCCAAACTGGTAGTAGTTTAGATGTTCATAAGACCAAATCGTATCAAGTTTTTTTTATTTAACTTGATATGACTTACTATGCCATTTCTAGTGGTCAATTTTGAAGTAAATAAGAAATCAAATAATTAATTATTATAAAATAATTAAAAATGCTAAAACAGTGGTGTATATATTTTTAATAGATTTTTTTTTCTAAATTTCATGACATTAGGTGAAAAATGTATCCACTCACAATCTTTGCCATCGCTGTTTATTCCATATCAGACCAAATTCGAAAAAAAAAAATGCCCTAGTCTCCACATAAAAAAAAACTACTGTGCAAATTTCGTTTTTTTAGCTTCAGTAGTTTCGGCTGAGTGTATGGATGAGTCTAGCCACCGGCTTCTTTATACATGTACATGGATAGATATAGTTTATTTAATATGACAGAAAGACAGGCCATTATAGGGTGGACCAATATAAGAGCGATGGTCACGTCTGAAATTAACACCCCTCTCTGTACATCAGCTAATAACTACTGTAAATGCAAACATTAAACTATTATGTAAAAAAATGTACCTACAAATAGATATGAACATGTAAATCGAGTTTCTTATCGGTACTACTGGATGACAGCTTTAGTTTCCGAACCGGTGGTAATTATGAGGTTTGCAAACGCTATCTTGGGGCCAAAATTTTTGATTTAATCTGAGAAACAATTAGCTATGGTAGTTGGCAACTTAATAAAACTAATGATATGTTTCATAATATGTGTATATCGCAGAAAATATTCGTAGCAACATTTTTATTATACAGATGGTAACCTATAGCCGTGCACGAGAGATCGACATCTTTACCTAAGGGCACGAAGTTCGCGAACAAACAAAAGCGTTCATTAGGCGATTTACTGTAAGGTAATGTCGAAAGTATTATGAAAATAGACAAAAGAGAATTTGGAGCCTTTCTACGAAAATACCGTATGAATTAGATGAGTTCATCATTAAATTTTGCCATGCGGAGTTCGGTAATCCGAAGGTATATAAAAAAAATACAAATTCTTCTTCATCATTACAAGATTTTTTTATTTCTTAATAATACTATTATGTCGGCGTGTAGTAAGTAAAACTTCTTACAAGAAATTTCGTTCTTATAAATAATGAAATGAAAACATTTTCAGGTAAAGTTACAGTGTTCGAGTGATTTGAACCAGCGTAATTATCCATGTACGTAAGTTGTTGAGATCAAGTATAAGATTGTGATGAAACAATAATCTTAGTAAAGAGTGCTTATTTTCTTATATACTATAAGTTTTTTTTTACGTTAGCTCTGCAAAGTGACTGCACTGTACCTGATGTTAAGTACAGTACAGTCCAAAAATAGCAGCGACCATCGAGAGAACGACAATCCATCGCCAGTCGCTACTGTCACGCTGGCCTGCGTACAGGTTAATTGATGATATTTCCCAGGACGGTGGACACGCTGAGTAGGAAAATGCCAATATCGAACTGATATTCTTCCGGTGTAAGTTCAAATCCCTATCAGTCTGATTTTTCAGCAAAGGAAAATATTTGAAACAACAGCATGGTAGTAGGACTTTTCCAAAGCCAGCCTGGCTAACTTCTACCCTTCTATTTTTTTAACGAGATATTTAAAATTCTATTCGTTCGGTCGTCCTTATCGTAACGCGCCGACGCACTACCCGGGCTAAGGTTCGAAGCATGTGGTGGCTCATCAGGTGGTAATCACTCAACACTACCCAGTAAAACGGACCACGGCGACACTTCAAACTCGCCTATTGTCAGTGGTTAGGGACAGCGGCCACATTCTTTTAGTAGACTCTCAGTTTGGTAAATCTGACGCCAAATACCTATATAGTTGTATTCCGGCAATTGTGCTTGAGATCTAGTTTCTCCATTAGGCTTAGCGACTTGGTCTACAACGTCGTTTTACATAAGATGTGAGATTGTGAGATGTGAGATTGTGGCCTATACACTAAACCTATTTAAAACAAACATCGGAACTCGAAGTATAAAATGTTTAAAACAAATACAGATAGACATTTACTCTCATATAAAATGCAAGATTAATCGTAGTATGTACGCGCAGCGTTTTTTTTTGAACGCCCAACAATCGAGTCCGTCTTTTTATCGGACCCAATTTTGGAACCATTTTTTATAATTGCCAATCTGGTCCCGAACGATATCTCCGCAGCTTACTCTGATCTGAATCGATTAAGAGTTTAGTGAATTCCGTTTTTGATTTACTCTTTAGATGAATGTACTGTTTTTTAATCAGGAAATATAAAATACTACTGAATAAATTCTACGTTAAGGTAAAAACGAAATCAACGAAAAAAAGATTGTTGAAAATTCGTTAAATCTAGGATGAACATTATGGTCACAAGCTCATCTGACACACTGACGCTGGTAAAAGGACTGGCTCTCAAGTACAGCTGCCGGAACACACCGATAGGTATATAGCGGCAGATTTTCAATCTGCGGGCGGTAGCTAGCCAGGTGAGTATATGAAAAAGTAAAAAAATATTCTTTCACCACTAGGATGCCAGATTAACCCTGAATACCATAGGTTATACAACATTTTTTTATGAAAATTATTAATTAAAATTTTAGTTCCATGCCAACGGAGTCGCGGACAGAGCTAGTGTAATATGATACAATAAATGGAACCCATAAAATACACTCGTCATCGCGAACAGACGGACCCCACTAATTACCTGAAACAAATAAACAAAACATGTCAATAAATTTTATTTCAAGTTCTTTACATTACATGTGACTCTCAACGGTTGTTTCCTTCACAAAAAGCTCAATTCATTGCAGATGGATTCAAACTCACGCCCATTGACGCGGTGTCCGTATACACTACTAACTGGGCTGTCATCGCTTTTATTACTCGAGCAGACTAACTAGGGTGCATGCGACCGATCTGTATGTATGCGTGCAAATATGCGTTTGGGTTTGTGTTATAGTGTGCGTATATACGCGTGCATGTGTGTGTGCGCGTTATGCGTATATGCGCCTTAGACTGATAGTTCAAAAATACATTGCTTGCGACTCCCCTTAAAACTCTTAAGAACTAGCCTTTTTCGTAAGTTCAGCAACATTGCTGTAATACCCCTGGTGTTGCGGCCATCTATAAGCGACGGTAACCCTTTACCATCAGTTGAGCCGTCTGCCTGTTTGCTGTTAACATAAAGAAGCTTCATTTTGATAAGAACACACTAGGTTTTTTTTTTATCAAAACCAGACGTTTGATCGAAGTAATTTTTTTGCTAAAATCATAATTCTGTAGAACTCTACACTAATATTATAAACAGAAAAGATTTCAATTTTTATATGTGTGTAAACAAATAAACTCAAAAACCAAAAATATACGCCTCATAACGTAATTATAACAAATGACATAGATTTAAGTATTCAAATTAAATAAGAAAAAATCGTATGTCATTCTAGAGCTATTACAAAATAGATGGTTCTAATACATTATGTTTTTGGGCGTAATCTTACACATCTTTACACACAGACATCCGGACTTCAGCGAAAAATTATTTTCACTAAGATTTTTTTTTAGTTTATAATGCAATAAATGAATTAAAAAAAGTATGATAGTGAGAGTATTTCTCTAGATAATAAAACATTTGCATTACCGTAAACACACGAAAGATTAAAAAAAAAACATTGGAATCTCGAAAGTTGCTTGACTTTTATGAAGCGTGCCATAGTTTATTTTAGTTAGAAATAGTTTTGTTAGTCGATCCCATGTCTTCATTTTCCCCATGTTTTGGGTATCCTACACGTTCTTGACCACCTGTAGTTTTGGTTTAGAAAATTCTCGTGTTTCCTTATCAAAAGGAAGTTTTTTAAAGTGCGTCGTAAGAAATTTATTTTTTAACAACCTATGTAATATGCGTGCTAGTGTCTGAGTCTGCGAGTATGAATGGATGAGAATTTATTTCACATCGAACTCATGAAAATAAGTCAACCGTTTTCAAATTACGAGCATAAATCTTGTTCACGTCACATAAACGTCATTTAAGATTATTATATTTATCAAACATGTTTAGATATTATTGACATTTCTTTGATAGAATATATTAACATTTTGGCTAACGTATATACGAAAGTCCCTCAAAGAGATGTGTATTCACATTTCAGTGAATAACAAAAAGGTTTTCAAGTTTAAATGTAATATTTTTCGACGTAATACGATTTTAATGTAAGTAATATTCGACGCGGTGGAAATCTGCGCGAAATTCTAAAGGCACGACTGCCAACTTTTAAAGGTTTCAACCCGTCCAGATGGAAAGCCTTATTCAAAAGTTTCGGGCACTAGAAATAAATACAATAGGACAAATGTTTACTAGAATCCATTCAGAATAAATTACGTTATTTTCGAACGTACAGACTACGGTCGTACGGATTTGTATGCGTATGGAGATAAATAAGTTTTTAGTAATACTTAATATGATTTATCAAACTAAACTCTCATGTTTAGTTTATATAAAATGTGTACTTAATAGAGCTACGATTGTTTTGTTTTTAAGGGATTTTAATTATAAGATTCATATTATGATTCAGAATATACGATTACATCTGTATTTTTGTCGGAATTTTAATCTGTCATGTTGTGATTTTATTAATTTTTTATTTACTTAGTTATTCAACCTCATGTTGCGTGATATAGGTGATATTTTACTTGATGTAGTTTGGATAAGGCGTACTAGTGAAGCGGATTGTGGATCATGTTGTGAAACATCCACCAGCAATGAGCTAGAGTTTCCGGTGAAGGAAAACATCGCGATGAAACCATAGCATTTGGTACTAGCTACCATCCTCAAATTCAAAATTTTCTCAATACTTATAGGTATATTCCGGTAGTTGCACTTGAGAGCCAGTCCCTCTAATAGGCCTAGCGTGTCTACAATCTTGGTTCACATTGTCACATAAACTATCGTACTATGCTCATCTAAAAGTACAGCGCCGCTACTTTGTAATGTAACTAAAAAATATAAATTGTACTGAAACCGAGCATTACCAGGGAACTAAACGAGAACGCGCATTTTTCCAGCTAATCTCTTTTGCGGCGTAAAAATTCCTTTGAAACTCGTAGCTTTTAAAATATTCGACGGAATCCTTTCTCAATTAACTTTCCTGTTCAAGTACGTTCCTGTCGGTTTGTAAGGAAAAAAAAATGCTTTTAGGAAGTTTTTATAACATTTTTACATTCTTTCTCCTAACAAGTACCGGTTGTTTGTGTAAGCTCTCGCTCTCTTATAAGCTTAAGTTAAAGTTTAAGTTAAGGTTAAAGTGTATCAATTATTTAATCAGTGGCGCATTTACGCTTTTGCCGCCCGTAGGCTCAAATTCAAATTTTTCCGTCCCTACCTATCTCTACGATTAGATGTTACATAGGACAACGTAAACTGAAGCCAAAAAATCAATATAGGACTTAGACTCTAAGTGGCAAAACAGATTATGTAGCATACTTAGGTATATTTTTAAGTCTGAATCATTTCAGTTTCTAAAAAAAAAACGAAGTTAACCAAAATTTTCCGACTCTAAAATCTTCCGCCCTAGGCTCCAGCCTTTTAGTTTAGTGGTAAATCCACCATTGTTTAACATTAACGTTCAAAATACAATGGCTATGTTCAACTTTGTGCTCACAACGTTCAAAACATGGTTTCAGTTGTTTCACATGATGACCACGGTCGTTGTGAGCGCGATGAAAACGTCACAAATGACGTCTTTACTTTCAGACACGCCAATCTCAAAACGACTCATCTGCTGGGGCTAATCGACACTGAATTCCAATTTAATAGTTGTAACATTCGCAGGCAAGTGGATCGGGAAACCGCGGACGTGAGTGTTGGGAATAAAGATGTAGAACTCAGGAGTTATTGAGAAAAAATATACACACACGTGAAAATCACAATATACATCGTTAGTTACTGATTTAAGATTTATTTAAGAATTGAACTATGCGTAGATGTGTATTGAAAAGTTAAATGAAAGGAATGAAATGTTTGCTGCTGCAAATGGAGTAAGTTGGAAAGAGAAGGAATAATGTCGTTCGTATTGCGTACTATTGTGGGTACGTTGTGCGTATTGTGGGAAAGAGTTGCAGATAGTTTGATTTATTATCGATCTGTTATTGTCTTTTGTGCAGTATGAAATAAACGAGGGACCGAAATTATTGGTTTATTGTTCGGAATTGACAATGAATACGCGATTTTATCGAAATAACCGTGCTTTCGCTTGCATAAATAAATATATTACAGCGAAATGAATTCACCGTTTTTAATCAATAAGTTACATAATTTTATTTATAAAATAATTTCAGTGTATCATATATTCAGTAATACTCTCAACACTAATAGGTCCGTTTGTTTGATGAAGTAGTTTTATATTTGTTACTCAATTTTAATCTCATTTCAGATAAATTTAGTTAATTTTAATTTCATATAAGTTAGTTCGATGGCTATTCTTTATTTTTGCTATATATTTAGTGTTACTCACATAATAAATACGACATACAATATTTATAATACTAACTATAATTATTAATGTTACAATTGTGCTTGAAACCTAATATGTATTTTTAATTTTAAAGAGTGTGAGAAACTTTTTGGTGTTTTATAAATATCATATTGAATATTTTATAATAATTGGCAGTTTTATGAACAAAGATACTTTTACATTAACTGTTATAATAAAGTTGAATAACTAATAATAAAGTTTAATAACGTTCAAATACAAAACTAATGACAAATACCGATTTTATTTTTTAATTTCTGTGCAGATAGGATTCTTAACTCGATTGGGATGCAGCTTATGATCTCATCCCATCCCATCACGAGCTGCGGTAGTAACTTTGGTCTGGTTTGCCTCATACATCATGCACAGTGCTGGCATTTTTCCGCGCTTCGAAAAACAAAATAAAATTAAGAATTCTTCATAATTTATATCTTGTATTTTAATTTCATATTAAATGTTAAGTACTAGAGAAACGTCGTTCTTTATATTAAACTCAACGGTACGAAATATTCTAAAGTGTCAAATTAAACTTTTTCAATCATCCTCCGACGGTTTTCCTCTCCCGGACACTCTGAATGAGGGAATTCATTAGTTTATAGATTGTTTTACAGCAAACTTCGTCCTAACTCTTGCAAGACGAAAACTCTTGCTTCAGTTTATACAACACTAGCGGTATCCACAAATTCGTTCGGGTCGAGATAACAATTATTAAACATTTTCGGACGATTTTTTTAATTTTTTCAATACTGCTTTTAATTAGTGGTAGCGTGGTGTTTAATAGCCTAATTATCCTCTATTATTGCTCTATTACAATAAGAATTTCTGAAATCCGATTGGTAGTTTCTTAGCTTAGCGCATTCAAACAAACAAGCATTTCCGCTTCGTAATATAATCTTAGATTAGTCTGGGTTTAAAAATGATGGACAAAAAATACAAGGTTATCCGTGAAATTAAAGATCCGATTATATATACGATTATGGATGGATATACGCATGTAGAAACTTGTAATAAAATTTCTTTGAATATACTGTGAAAATACTGAAATATAATATGAATATTGAAATACTGTGTATATCGGTGGTTTTGATAATACTTAAGAAATTAAATAAAAAAAAAAAGAAATAAAAATGTTTCCAAATCCTACAAATTTATATGCGAGGAAAACCACACGTAAAAGCGAGTCGTCAACATTATACATTCAGTGACACACTTTGCCCTATATGTTAATCAGTTACAAATGAACATCGACGTCGAATATTATTAGTACATGCTAATGCATGCCCATAATTGTGAGTAATTATGGCCCAGTCTCCCGGGGGCTAGGATCGATCCACAACTATTATGCAAATCTCGGCAAAATCAACTCTGTGTCTGATGATTTTCGAGTGCTCTCTCTATTCGTCGTCATCGTGATTGTGATCTGATTTTGTTGATTCATTTGCTTTGGTAGTCGGGAAATAAACACGGCGAAATGGCGGCACAAATTCCTAATGACAGGACTAATTTTTAAAATTAATCTTTATATTTTTCGTCAGTAACGGAAAATATACACTTTGAAATGTTTTTTCATTAATTATGACAAAGAATATGTTGACATATAAACCACCTTTCAGAAATCTATATGTACTTAATAATTATAATATTATGAGGAAGACAGATTATATTATCTTTATCCAGGTTGTTTGACAAAATCAATATTTACACGAGCGAAGCCGCACATAAAATCAAGTAAATCATATATTTCTATTATAATATAGTTATTCACTAACTAGTTTCCTACTGTTCTCTGTCCCTACAACAATCGCTCAATGTCCACAACAAATATAAAGCGATGGCGTGAACATAACCAGTTCTACTAAATCAGAGGCCATGCATCGTCCATTAATTAATTGATAGCTCGAAGCTAAAAGGGATTAAACATCGATCGAAGCCTGATGCGTTTAAAATGATATTAAATTGATTCGCATACAAATAGCTCTTTTTATTGAATACGCTCAAATCGAATAAAATCAGAATGTTAATCCGATTACAGATTGCGAATTAACAAGTGTTTTAAAGGAAAATAAAGAAAACTGTTTATGTGACAATAAAGGAGATGCATGGTGGTAGGGCTTTTTATAATGCCCACCTGATTAGTTACTACCCTTGAAAATCTACCGCCAAATACCTATAAGTGTGTCCCTGCCGTTGCACTTGAGAGCCAGTCCCTCCACTAGACTTAGCGTGTCCACCATCTTGGACCACATCAATATTTAACATCAGGTGAGATTGTGGCCATAACGCTAATCAACTTTCGGTCAATCGAATTAAGGTTGTGGGAAACCATACAAGAAAAACAGAAACATTTATGTATTATATAGTAGGTTACACAATTACACGCTTCCGAAAATTGTTTCTATCGTGCCTATCTCTTTACGTTAAGGGACAGATATAAATAACGATGCTAAGCCCACGCAACATGCCACCGAGGACAATTTGTTTGCATTACATATACAAGGAAATGTACTCAAACCGTGACAAGAGTCAAGCGAAATTAAGGCTTTATAGGCGAATGAAAAAAAATTCCATCGCATTGGTAAGATATAAATAAACGCCTTGGGTTATTCATACTAAAAAAAGGAATTGAAACTTAGTTTTGTTTAAATTTGGAAGTTGCAATAGACAATCTTAAATACATTTTAAATCATTAGGTCGATCGTTTGATTTCTATTCTAAAGAAGTCATACCATTTGGAATTATACTTACGTATAATTCTGACGTTCTATTATGTTTTATAAAACTAAATTTAAAATACACAAATCACGAAATAATAATTCTGATACACGGAGAGTAACCCGCAATAAGCTCGCTAAAGCCGCTCTCAAACTGCACCTTTCCGTGCAATTCCATTGGATTGTTCAATTTCCTCTGAACTCGTTTTGAGACAAAAATAATATGAGGCATTACCTCGCCCATCTGGATATCTCAATTCCGGGATTCGATGGGATTTTCAAGAGCACGGATGCACTGGTTTTGACAGAGCGAATTGTTCGTATCATAAATGTGCAAATCGAGCATTACATTGAAAGTTCATTCGTTTTGTTTTGCTATTACGGAACATGAATATTCTGAAGTAACATGAATGAAAATATTATTTTTAATAATAAATAATAGCTATAGATAATACCTAATATTTATAGATCAACCTACATATACCTTAATATTTAATAGAACTTAAGAATTGCTTCAAGATATATTTTTTTTATATCTCAATAAATAAATAAAAAATTCATAGTAAATAAATGTTTTGATGGATTTTGTTTCAAATTTTCACAGTTCAATCTTTGGGTATACATGAAAATGGTAGTTTGTATGTACGAAAACACTAAGCTCCAAACATAGCCCACAGATCGAGTTATGGTCGACCTATTAACAACTGGAAAAGGTAAAATCGTGTTTACTACTAAATAGAAAAAAAAGTTAAAAATATTAAGGTAATATCTACCGGATAAGTAACTTGTTACTAAAATTACTGAAATTTTAATCAATAGTTTAAATATTTTCGAATAATTATTATTTTTAAAACTAAAAATTCATAAATAAACATTCGTAAGTTGATTCGACGGCAACGAAAGCGTATTCTTCTTATATGTTCACTACATTAACGTGGAACTAACATGTTATTAAATAGTTTTTACCAGTTTTGTAACTTATTTCAATACAGCTTTACTCCTATTGATTGTAGTGTGATGATAAATAGCCTAAAGCCTTTCTTAGTGGTTTCTCTGCCAAATACAAGTATATATTTTTAAATCCTGTAATAGTTCCTAAGATGAGCGCATTTAAATAAACTTTTCCGTTTTATAATGATGTGAACATAGATTTAAAAATATTTCTGTACGTTATTGCAACGTTCTCTTACTTCTACAGACTCATGTGGATTGCCGGCTTCTTCCTGGAAACCAGATTATTACGATTTCGCATAGCGTTAGCGCATATTGCAAAATGTTTTCTTTTTCGAAATAAAAAAATTGTATAACGTAGAAAACAACAAAATGTGTCATATGTTATATTAAATTCTGCCATCACTTTGTTTTTGCAAAATACGTACTAATTAGTAGGCGGGATATAATTCTCAAAGTAAATGTAATTTCTATTTACGTGAAGAGATACCTTAGCACTCATACTGAATATTTTGCCAACGTTGAGAGATATCAGATGTTAAATGTATACATTATGTTTGCCACAGATGTATTCTATTAAAGTAAAATAAAAATCAAAAACTTTGATAATGATTATACTTTCAATGGTGCACACATTAAATTAATCTGCAGCGAAACACTCGTATATCATCGAAATTAGCATACAAGAATTCTAAAATGTTGCCAATTAATTAACAATATTAATTTACATTCTTTTCTAAAAAAAGTAATCTCATTAATCACCAAGCGAATACTAATTCATGTCAGTAGACGTATTAGTGTTTTGTATTCATTCACAACTCGTAATCTGACGTCACAGCATTAGTTGCCATTGTATGTAGGTTGTTCTCTTATGAGATTCAGTAACCGCCGCACCGAAGTACTATGAGTTGAGTGCCATACAGGCCAATTATTTATCTTACTTCAATTATATTTAAAGTGAAAAGGAGAGATTTAGAAGTTAGGTATATGCTCATCCTTACTAATATTATAAATACGAAAGTGAATTTTGTTTGTTACGCTTTCACGCCGAAACCGCTGAATCTATTAAAATCATTTTTATATAGAGATGGATGCGAACTTGGAGACGGAGATAGACTACTTTTTCGCGGGAAAAAATTATGAGAAGTGAGGTAAAGAAAGGAGCAAACTTTGTATGAGCGTTTTTTTGCGTCATCCGATCTGACAAAATCAATATTAATGTGAACGAAGCCGCGGATAAAAGCTAGTAAGTAACACAGTAATTAAATTTTTGATTGGTTTGCATTAAATATAATTTATTGCTTAATGCATAGTGTTAGGGCTTTTTCACAAGTTGCCTTAATTTGCCGCTCAACACCATTAGGTGTGTTCCGGCAGTTGCCCTTGAGAGCCAGTCCCTCCGAAATAAAGGCCGGCAACGCACCTGTGATTCTCCTGGTGTTGTGGGTATCCACAGGCGGTGATCACTTGCTATCAAGTGACAAGCTTGCTCGGTTTCCCGCTATTATATAAATAATGCAAACAAAAGAAAATGTTTGAGATCTACCTTGCCTAATGTTCCACGCGTTGACACTAGAACCAAAATTGAAGGGAATTTAGTAGGCCTAATTGATAATATTATGCTCTTGCATATCACTCGTGATTCAAAATAGCAATGGCGTCCTCACATAAACAAATTGGTGGGAGTGATCTACAAATAATAAGTTTGGTTATCACTTTGTGTCCGCTAAATGTTACGTCCTTCACTCTTGACATTTGCGAAGTTGTCAATATAATAAAAAAAGGTTCCGTACTAATACTTAGCTGTCCTAATGCAAACAAAAAAATTCGAGGTGTGTTTAATTAAAATAAAGTAACAAATCTGATGCGGTGTACGTTCGATAGCGGGGTCGGAGTGAGGCGAACCGTTTGAAACATACGTACGGGCGATAAATCAAACGCCGCGTGTGACTGATGGGAGAGCTTTCGTTTCAACCCTGATCGATGTCGGCGGAATGTACGAGAGCCCTACGTTTGTCATATATAACATTACAAGACAATTAAAAACACATTAATGTATCAAATACTCGCTTAGGCTAGCGAATTCGTGTGTCTCGTAAAAGGAAAAAATTCTTCTTAAAGGTTAACCATTTTATTAACATTCTCGTTTTTTTAATAGAGTTTTAATTTGTAATAATTTCTAAGCGTACTTTTTTACTTAGCAGACTTCCTTATCCCTGGCTATAATCTCATTTACGCATTAGTGTTAGCTTCGTCCGCGTGGAATTAAACGTTATTAATTAAATTTTGCCGGTTTCTGTGCCTTTTTTTGAAACCAGCTTTGCCTCTATTTGTTGTAGCGCGATATTAAATGACCTAAAGCCTTGCTCAATGATTGCTCTATCAAAAACAAAAATATTTTTTTCATTTCGACTGATATTTTCTAAGATTAGCGCGTTCAAACAAATAAACAAAATGTCCGGTTTATAGTATTGATATAGATAGGTAGAACCCTTGTTCTTGACGATAGAATTTAACTTAAGAATGGCAACAAAAACTACGGGTATCGTAAAATACTTATACCGAATACACAAAATAGTAATTACCCTTCACCCAAAGATCAGGTTCAATACCGGGATTCGAACTCATGTGTTTTGAAACGTATCATTTGCATTTTTGTTAAAAAGTATCATTTAATTTTTTTAAGGTTGGTAAGAAAACCAAAGAATCAAAGTCAGTAAACAAAAATAAAACACAGCGAATTCACTTTACCACGATGAAAAGAAGCGTCGCCAATAAAAATGAACTGAAGTGAAAAGTTCCAAATTATATTTTGGCAAGAGTTCCGTCGAGTGCAGGCCTTTCTTTTAGACCTTTGCCAATGGAGAAACAAGCGTACGAACAAAAGGTGCCTGATTTAACGTTATTTCAGTTTGAATATTCAATTTTACAAACTGTAATCCCTATTTACAAGAGTTTGTTTCTTGTGTCACTTTATTTAGTAAAATCTTTACTCGACAATCAAACGTCGAGCCAAATTTTAAGAACAGGGCAATAGAAATTTTTAGTTTTATATTTTTCTTGGTTGTTAGTATCAGTACTACTGTCCATGAAATTGACCAGTATATTCATTCTATTCCTCTTGCAAAGGAAGGCGCTATTACAACATCAGGACATGGTTATTAGCCTTCAAAGCTTTTTACTGCTTTAGTCGCAATTAAAAGTCTGTGTATTTTTTAATTTAAAAGAGTTTTAACAGATATCATTTTATTTGTGACAGATTCGAGTGTTACGATCGTGAGGTAAATACATCTAGAGCTCCATAAGGAATGTCGGCAACGCACTTGTTATTTTTTTGTTTATATACTGATTTCGTCTTAGTATTAGGTAAGTCATAAGTTCATTGCCACCTCAGTTGTATAAAAAAAACAGTTGCGACAATTTATTTCACTAGATTTATCGCTCCAGTCCAATCCAGTTATCTGGACGGACGGCCAACCCATAACTCATAACAAGTCAGATCCGAGAGCGCTGCAAGAAATAAAGCGATGAAAATTAAAAATATCTAGACGTAGCGAAACGGTGCCGGTATAAACGCAAAAATACCAAATAAAAACAATAAATCTAGACTAGCCGTTAGCAGGAAACGGGGCGGGTACTGCAAAAAGCGCTAACTCGTAAGAACTGGCATCGCTTCAGGGTTGTCGCTTGCATTAGAAACCTAACAGATTTATAGTACTTTTATTAAAACACAATTATAATATCGATATTAAATAGGGTACGCTGTATATTAAATACTAGCTTTTACCTGCGGCTTCGCTCGCGGGAATAGTGACTTTGTCAAACAAATCGGATGACGCAATAAATTTTTTTTTTTTTTTTTTCGACTGGACATACGTTGTTTACAGCTTGGCAGGACTTTTTGGGGCGAATGCTGAGGGCACTCAGCCCCGAGGCAGCGGGTACAAGGGTGCCGTAGTGGCTGGCCCTTGGCATGGACTGCTGCCGGAAGAAAAAAAAATTATATAAAATGGTAAGGACTGGTCTACTGGACTAGGCCTTTAGATAAAAATACTGATTGTTTAGAGAGGCAAGGAAATCGGTGGATTGGATTGTACTGTACATAAAAAGTTTCGAACACAGTTTATCTCTATATTTACCCCACTTTCAACAGAGGTTTCGCGAGAAAAAGTAGCCTATCTCCGTCTCCAGGATTACATCCATCTCTGTTCGAAAATTCATAACAATCGATTCAGCGGTTATGCGCGAAAGCGTACCAAACAAACAAACTTACTTTAATATTATTATAATATTTACTTATATTTATATTTTTATATATTATAAATAATAATTATATTTTTTAATAATATTGATCAGCAATATTAACCTGTTAACCGGACAAGACGTATAAATGCGTCAGGCGTAAACAATATCGGGTACGGGTAGGACATATGAATACGTCCTCAAAAATTAATGTGCGCCCTGGAACGGACGGGACGTATATTTCTCGATCCACTATGATATTACATCACCCATGTGTGTCTCGACATGAATTGACATGCGTATAGAATAAGAAAAATTTCTCTATCGTGAGTAATAGACGTGTTTTGTGTGACCAGTGACAGGTACGTATTTGCACTTATTTTATTGTATTTATCTATTTTAATAAAATGCTTACAAATACATACAATGGCTATAAAAATATTTCTATTATATATTATTGTTATTTCTAATCTTTTTATATATTTTTTAGTGCTCATCAAAATTAATAAGAGCGATATCAGTGATGATGATGTATGTTTCAATGTACTGGCAAGTAAAAGAAGGAGAATTTTGTACTTCAAAAATATAAATAAACAATATATATTTCATAGTTTTCCATTTATTGTCTGAATAAATAAAAATATGAAATGACGGTCTCCGGGCGTGACGTATTGACATGTCCTGGCCAAACAATACGCGCCCGGTACATGTTGCATAATTTCAACGGGAACTCCCCGGTTAACAGGTTAAGACACATTTTCTTTAGAGTTATAACCACATTCTCACCTGATGTTAAGTGACGACGTGGCCCAAGATGGTGGCCACTCAAAGCCTAGTCGAGGGACTGGCTCTAAAGTGCAACTGCGAAAATACACCTATGGGTCTTTGGCGGCAGATTTTCAATTTGAGGGTGGTAGCTAGCCAGGTGGGTATTAAAAAGGTTCTAACACCATGCTAACGTCGCATCCGTACAAACAACCAACCGAGCTATCATAGTTTGGAATATAAATTTTGAATGATTCGTGCTTGCATGGAGTTAAAAAAGTTCCTTATTATAATATTTGCCTTTTTATTCTACCCTTGACTTTAGACTTTAAATCTGTGTTTTTAAATACTAGTGAAAATTCAGTAATTTTAGCTTTGATCTATTATAGGATTCGAACCAATATTGTCCAACTGTGTAGTCGAAAACACTGCCACGAACCCATCATTACTTTTAAAACGTTATTCTTCTTGCGCCTATCTAACCAGTGTAGGGTTGACACAACATATTTTCTACTCTGTTATGTAATACCCAAGTGTTTATATCTTTTATACACTCATTCATAATTCCTCAAACAGTTCACCCATACCTTACTTTTTATTTTACCATGTTTTTATTAATTCGCTTTCTTTTATATCTGTCCGGGTGGAATTTTGTAACTAACTTCCCGGTGAGATAGATACTTGAAATTCGGACTATAGCTCAGAAGTGGATGACAATGCATGAAAATGTGTAGAAATTGATTTGTTTGCTTTTTCGATAAAGAAATCATAATTAATTTATAACTAATTTCTCGATCAGGTATAAACTTAAATATTGCAGCAGAATATATCAGAATTTCTATGACATAACCCTAAAATAATAATATTAAAACAAAAGATTGGAAACGAAAAACATGGGGCACATATTCCGAGTAACCAGTGAAGTATTAATTTTAAAATAACTCTATTCATGTAGACGCAGCCCTACATTTTAATATAAAATGTATGAGAGTGAGTTACGCCCCCCGCGGCGATTTGCTCCTTCCGTAGCATCCGCGAGTTATAGTACCGACACCACTCCTCGAGCCTCAACTGTGTTCACACTATAATAACTATTGAAGTCTAAATAGTAGGTTTTTTCATGTGACAACTTATTATACATGCCCAGAACAAAACTGCCACCGAAACTGATTCTTTGGTAAATTTTAAATCACATACAACCGAGAAAGATGCGTACAAATAGAATAAAAGCTAAGCCATTAAAAACTCGAACGGAGTGTGAGTGCGTGAGTGCGACCACCGCAATAAGCCTGAGCTTTCGGTGAAAGAAAACATCAGGATGAAACCATGGCACGGTGTTTTTTTCTAATGCCCGCGTGGCTAGTTACCACTCTCAAGACGTAAATCTGACGCCAGATGCCTATAGATGTGTTCCGGTAGTTGCACTTGAGAGCTAGTCTCTCCACTAGGCTTAGCGCGTCTACCATCTTGGGCCACATCGTCACTTAACATCAGGTGAGGTTGTAGCCATAAACCTAAAATTAACGCTAAACTAAAAATGAACAGCGTCGTACGCTAACGGATTCCTGATCGTCCGATACTGTTTCTGAATTTTACAATGTTTCATGTCAGGTCTACTGACGTCACTTTTCAAAACTGATATAATAAGACTATATATTTTAATCTATTTTCGTTATTATTGCTTAATGAATTGTAGGTTACGTAAATCCATTCCCGTTTCGATCTTTATAGACACGAACGTAAGTGCTCCTGAGCAACTACTTAAATCATCTGCGAGACATGTGAAAACCCAATTACTTGAACACTCGGAATCTGTCATACTTGCAGGATTTTTTCTCATCCTGCAAGCTATTACGATACGAACTTAACTATTACGAACTATTGAATTATTACAATGCATGCATCTTAAATTTCGTCGTTACGTACATTTCTTTTTTTAATATTCAGCCGAATGTTTTAAAAAAAATAAAAACCGTTGTCACCTATAATATTAAGATGGCTAAAAACAAGGAGTTGGATATAGTAAATAAGATTTCAAAAACAGGAGTTTGCCGCAGGTGACTCAGCGGGTCAATAACATCATAGGCACATTATAATATTTTTATAAATAAAATAGTAATACAAACTATATATATATATATATATATATATATATATATATATATATATATATATATATATATATATATAAAAGAACACTAATAAGTAAGTTATTTGTATTGTGCATTTTTTTTATAACGAGTATTAGAAAATAAAATAAAAATACGATTAAATGCAAATTGTGCGGACCAGGAGTCTTCAATGTGAAAAATAATTTAAAAATAGATTGCCACTTAAAACCAATCGAAATCTTATATACAAAACATATATTAAAATTAACATTAAATACATACTTGAATTCAATAATACCAAAATATAAACTGTGCATCTGACAAAATCAATTTCCGCATATATGTTCGATATCAAAATAATATTGTAATTCAAGACGAGTATGTTAAAACCACAACGTACTCATCATACATGGAAGTCCTCTATTAACACCGAACAAAGTTCATTACAAATACTTTGTATAAATGTCTTATTTTTGATTTATCAAAATCCAGTCTTGATAATGTGTTAGTGCACGCTAATTTCAAAAACCGCTCAAGAGATTTTAATAAAATTCTGTACATGGCTATCGTTTGGTTTAACATAAATACGGGATAGGATTTATTAAGATGAGTGACTATCTCTGAAAACAATGGCATTATGATCAAGTTATAGAACACTAGAATGGTCAGATGAAGGTCGGTTAACCTGTTAGTGTTTTATTTATATTGGTTTATCGGTAGTTGAAAATACTGTGACTGTGTGAAACGTGGTAAACTAAATAATAGTCACTGTGACGTTTGATCATTATAAGTCCAGTAGTGTATAGATTCCAATCATTCCAAGTTGATATACATCACCTGCTCCCAGAATGGACACACGCGAACAATGCGCGTATTATACTTTGTGTATGGCGGTCGTTAACTAATCGAACGCAACTGTCATATTGCATAATATTTGTATTAAAGAAAACAGAGCAATATTAATTTAAATGTTGAAGTGTATATAATTTGCACATCTGCTATGACTTGATTGGCCGCTGACATCGTTTGTTGACGGTTGACCTCGGATGCATCGCTGTGGTCAACATCGATTTGAGTATGCTCAGTGATGGTGCGAAACACGTATAATCGATTGTGCCACATACCCACGTTTGGTTCAACCATCGCCAACGTCGGGTCAACTGCCAACCACCGACGTCAGCGGGCAATCAATTTCAAGCGGAAGTGCAAAGTACTTGACACTTCAACATTCACAGACATAAATATTATATCATACGATATTATATACAAAAAAAAAAAAAAAAAAAACAAGAACAAGAACAACAAGAAGTGAAAACTTAAAACAATAATCAAACAGTTTTTTGATCTTAAATTAAAACTATTTACTGCGTAATAAGTTATACAAATAGGAACAGATATAGTGTTATCGTTAAATGTCACTTTGACCATGTCGATGACGACTTACATGAGTTTACTCCCAATCAAAACCTTCCTTTAGCAGTTTTCACTTCAAAAAAAATTGTATGTTTTTTATGAAGCCACGATATAAGCGAAACTTATTTTTTCGTATTATACGCATTTAACCGAATATTTTCGGGAAATTATTCGGTTTAGAGTACTCAAATACATTTCATATTAACACTAGTTCAGGCAAGCTGTAATGCTTCACACGACAAAAGGATGAAAAAATTTGGGGTGACAGAATAAAAGTTTCACTTTAATAAAGACTACAGAGTAATATTAATTTATTAAACATTAAATCGTTTTAGTGTCACGTTGACAACGTTACGTTTCGGTGTGACGGCAGCCAGAGAACGTTCGTTAACATCGAAATTTATTTATCCGACATGATTGCATTCCCGTTTCGTGTATCGAAATTAACTGACAAGTAGATTTGGTTTGTTAATTACCGGCATCAATCACAGTTCCAATTGATTCCGATACGTCTAACACTACGTTCAAATCCAATTCGATATGCATTCATAGACTAATATACGCAGGCGCCACTGATCGTGTTATTGTGATTTATTATGTAATATATATTATCGATATGACTGAACGTATGTTATTAAAGGAATATAATCTTAATTAATTACAATGGTTTCAATTAAATACACCGAGAAGTAGGATCGATTGGCATGAAAAACTATGCTTGAGAAAATTGCATATTTTTGCTTAATGTAACTTTTAAAGATAAATACTTAAAAAAGGTTACCTGTAGCTATTACTATTAATAAAGCTTCCTTAACTATCCCATTACAAAAACCTGTACAACATTTCACTACTGCTTTAGGCAGAAATAAAAATTCTTAACTTTTGTCATGTAATATCTATACATTTTAAATTCGAGTCGCAAGATAAATATAATTAATTGATCATCCAACAGTTTAAAATCCGAGAGGATCGTTAATTAGTCTCTTACACCGGTCAGAATGCGACGGTTATTAAAAACAAATAAAGGTATAAATATTCGAAAATAGAGACGTATTTCAGCGATAGAAGCGTCACTGTTTATCGATAAGGGCGGTATAATAAATTACGCCTTAGAATTACGAGAAAGAACCCAACCCTCAGTAATCGCTTCTCGTTATCGAAAGGGTTTGAGAAAAATCGAATAAAAAAATTCTAAATTTAAAAAGACCTGTCAAACGATAACCTAACTCTTGGAATGTCACTTTCAACACTCTCGATAACAAGAAATTAGGTACTAGTTCTCGAAGTTACCACGCAGCTACTTTTGAATTTGAATGGCGCGGGTCGTTTTCAAATTTCGAACATACAGAAACTCCAAAGTAAATATTGAATAATTTCGATGTGCTCGCATTTTTAGCGGGTCGAGTCGTGGGTCTTTATCGATAACATTGTCGATTTTCTAATTTAAATAAGTATTAACGTTGTTGAATTTAAACAAAATTTACCGATTTTATAACAACAGCAGTCTTTTATTTATTCCGAAGCTGATTTCAGTACCTATTCATACATAATATATGCATTATAAAGTACTTTTACATGATTGGCTGGCTGTGGATAAATCACCAAATAGATTTTCATAAAATCTGGCACAGACATCGATTGTCTCGCGGAATAGCATATGGGATATTTCTCAACACAATAAAATAAAGCACATCTAGGGAAGAAAATTGGTATCAGTTTAGTATATAATATATATGAAATTTAATTATTTAAAATATCTTTTTATCAGTAACGACCAAACATATTGACGAGTTTCAACAATATTTGGCAAAAAATGTAATCATATCATGGAAAACGATAAACTATAGGTTTAATAAGACAATTAAAAAAATTGCAACGTAGTTTAGATATAATTTATTCTTAAATTATTCATAGATCAGACAGTTCAAAATTCAGTGTTATTAATTTTAAACATGCACATATTAATAGGTCGGTTAACCTGACGAGAAGAAATTCATTCAGATTTTCAATGGCACTTTTTTTTCTACCAATGGGACAGTTTACCTATTAGCATAACAAAAGAAAACTCATTTCAAATATTGATGAATTCATTAAACCAATTCAATTTATTACGAACTATGATTTATATTAATAAATGTAATGTAAAAAATATGGAGCTAAAATTATTTAATGTCGCGTCGTCATTTAAATTACATTAACTTTTAATAGAGTTAACCGATTTTAATAAAACAAATACTAAATGTCACTCAACGATAAGCTTTAGCATTTTCTTTGTAATTTTTTTTTATAAACCTTGTACTTTAGCAGTGATGCGTGCAAACATAAACAGACAGACAGACATTTTAAAAAATTATATAAATGTATTTTATTATTTATTCATAGCCACTTCAATATTTTTGCACATAAATCTAAAAAGTACAAAGACGTTAAATTTTTATATACTTATTATTATATGTATAGATTTAATCGATAACACCGAGTAATGGAAATACCCTTGGTACATTCCTACACTCGAACTTTGAACCGATGTAAGAAAAATGGAATGGTTTGATTTTACGTAACTCTTTTTGGATATATAAATGAATGAATTATTTGCCAGGCACATATTTTCGAAGTGAAACTTTTTAAGTCCTTACCTTGGATCAAACTGCACGCAGTGTACAAAATTTGATTAAAATCGGTTCGGTAGTCTGTAATTCATTGCGAACAGACAACGTGATACGAAATTGTTATATATAAGGATATATTCCAGACGGTTAGTGGTAATGGACAATGTCTTGAGACATCATAATAATTTCTCGACATGATAATCACTAAGACTCCATGTGAGAACGCGCTAAAGCTGTAAGACCTATGTTTAGACCGAGCATAGTTTTAGTGTTAGAAGTTTTATTTAACGTCCCGCAGGGACGAGTAATTCCGAACTGAACGTCATCGTAAAACGATGAAACCCGAGCGGTTTAATGTTCGCTGTAAACAATTAAATTGCAATTGTTGGTTTTATATTTGACGAGTACAAGGGCGAAATATTGCACCTTGGTGAGTGGTGAAGCGAATTATTGATTATACTGTCTGCTGGGTTTTTGAACTTCGATTTTTTTTCTGTTTTACATATCATAGTTACAATATTGGATTTAATATGGCTCAGTGATAGCGTGTACGGATGCCTCGTCAATGGACGTGAGTTCGAAACCCTGCATTAGCTTTCGGTAAAGGAAACATCCTGATGAAACAATAATATGGGCGCATGACTTTTTCTAATGCCCGCCCAGTTAGTCTCTTACTACTCTTATAAGGAAAATCTGCGACCAATTACTTATAGGTGTGTTCTGACATTGACATTTAAGAGCCAGTCCCTCTACTAAGTTTAGCGTGTCCACCATCCTGGGCCACATTGTCTCTTAATTATTATAAAGAAATGCCAGTGTCGATCTAATTTTGTAGCTAAAACTAAAAAGAGTTTATTTGAACGCACTAATCAAAGGAATTGCTAGTTGTATTTATTATTTTGTTGTATTTAAGGAAGGTTATAGACAATTTACCATCACACTGCGACCATTAAGAACTCAACAAAAAGAAAAGAACCCTAAGCGAGAAAGCTGTATTAATGCGGGCAAGCGATGCGATGCGATGCGGGAAGTCAATGGACAGGAGTAAACCGAGCTATACTAAAAACAACAAAACTTCTACTTTTATTATAAAACCACACACACGCGCGAAGTCACGTATATAGCTAGTGTTATAATAAAAACTCGTTAATGAGGCTTGAGAGACAAGCGAATGCAACAGTAATTTGTTATAATTTTTTAAAGATATATTTACATAGGTGGAAAAAGACTTGGAACATTTATAGGTGAAGAAATACCTGTTTGTCATTTTTTTTAATTGATGCTACTATTAAGTTCTTACACATATTATAAATGCGAATATGAGTTTTTTTTATTGTTACACCGCTGAATCGATTGTGATGAATTCTGGTATTGAGGTAGATGCGATCATGAAAAAGGTGATTGGCTACCATTTCTCGCGAAAAACTTATTGGAAGTGGGGTAAAAAGAGGAATAAACTTTGTATGACACTTTTTATTCCGTCATCCGATTTGACAAAATCAATATTAACGTGAGCGCAGCCGCGGGTAAGAGTTAGTAAGTACTAAAGACAAAGATGAAATGAATTAACCTACAGACAGAGGAGAAAAGAGTATTGAACCGTTTTGTATCTGTCGATTTAAATACAAATTTTCATTTAACCTTCACCTTTGTTAATGGTAATATCTTTTATATAGGCTTTTATTTTTATGGCAACTTAAAATCCACATTATTAAAGGTTATTCATTATACATTTACTTCTTTTGTAAAAAACAACTTTTTCTAACACTTCATATGTTCAGCATTTGCATACAATTTTATCTGATGTTAAATGAGAGTGTGGACCAAAATGACAAACTTGCTAAACGTAATTGAAGGGCCAGATTCTTAAATACAACTGCCGGACAGCACCTATAGGTAATTGATGGAAAATTTGCAACTTAAGGGTTGTTGGTAGCTACGTTGGCGGGTATTATAAAATGCCCTACTTCATTGTATAGTTTTAACACGTTTTTTTTCTTTACTGAAAACTCAGGCTACTTGCAGGGACTCGAGTTTAAATCCATCGACACGACACCTTTGCACACTACCGCTGAGTCATCATTCTTTCAACTAAGTGGCAAACACAACATGCAACCTTAGGATTATCTTTTAAAATTAAAACTGTATCTTGGAATATCACTCTCCAAGTGATGATTTGAGTAAGATAAGTGACATGTTAAGCACGGTGGACGGACCAGCGTTAGACTGCAACTGTTGGAATAAATGCTAAGCAACACAATGCCAGCTCAAGAGTGGCTGTTAATCACATGAGATAACAGGTCACTGAACACTCGAGCTCAGATGATATCGATCGATACCAAATTGAAACGTTGGAACATTCAGTCATCAACATCAACTCAGTATAATACATTTTCTGTCATGTTTTGTGTTTTATTTAAATTCATAAACTTTTTTTATAGTTAATATACGGTCCAGGTTGGTAGACACGCTAAACCTGTAGTGGAACTGGCCCTCAATTGCAGCTGCAGGAAGACACCTATCGGTATTTGGCTGCAGATTTTCAATTTGAGGGTGATTGCTAGCCAGGCGGGTTTTAGAAAAAGCCCTACCACCATGCTATGGTTTCCTCATGATGTTTTCCTTCACCGAAAGCTCCACTGATCTGCCCTGCTCTGACTGCATGCGTGACTGCTCCACTGACAATGATAGCTCAGTGGTAGTGTGTATGGGCGGCGCGTCAAATGAGGTGAACTCCAATCTCGGCAATGAGTTTGAGCTTTCGGTGAAAGGAAAACATTGTGATGAAACAATAGCATGGTGGTAGGGCTTTTTCTAATTATACGGTGTTTGTTAGCTCGACCCCGGATCGCCCCAATGTATGCGGTTGAGGTACAGCGTGGTTTTAGTGGGTATTCATGGTTCGCCCCGGGTGAATCCCACATAACCCTGTTGTCCCTCCGAGCGAGACCGTATTCATAAACAAAATTCTCCATGCTAAGAAAAGTGCTTTTTCTAATGCTCGCCTGGATAGTTACCATCCTCAAGTTGAAAATCTGACGCCAAATGCTTATAGGTGTCTTTCGGCAACTCCACTTGAGAGTCAGTCCCTCCACTAGGCTTAGCGTGTCTACTACCATTTTGGGCCACATGGTCGCGATAATATCAGGCGAGATCGTGATCATAACGCTGAAATCTAAAAAAACTTTATATGATGCAACTCGATTATCATACATCCGTGAATTTAAAGCGCCCCAAAACTTGGTAGTCAACTTTAATAAAGAAGTCGCCATCATGCGAGCGCTTTACAAAATTACTAACATCGACGCGACACTGGAAAACTGTGAAACGCACTTAACAATTAAATAAGAAAAGATTGTATTCTATATATGCTAAAACCGAACACTTGACAAAAACTGGCGAACGTAGAATGAAGTAATAAAACTAGTATTCACAATGAACGATAAAAAAAAAAAAAACTAGTTCACAAAAGAGTTTCCACCGCCCACGTCCGCCAAATTGAATTCCCACACCGACCGACTTGGCCTAACGAACGAACATGCCAGTGTTTGAGCTCGTAACTGGTGCACTAAAAAGTCCAGCCAGGACCCGTGGTGCGGCACTGTTTATTGGATTATCTTTGCATTTTGCTTCATCGGGAAACAATTTCGAATGGGAAATTTCTTAGTGAAACTCTTATCGCGTAATATTATTTTTACTGATCGAGAATTGGCAATCATAGTCCATACGTATAATAAACAGTGTTTATTCCGCGGTATTCCGTGGGGTTTTAGTCCTGAGGAATCCGATATTTCCTTATGTTAAAATCGGTCAGAGCTTTTTATTATGAAAAAAAAAAAACGATGTGTAAATTAGTTCGTTAAAATTACTTCTTGCTCGAAATATTCTTGGCTGAATTGTCATCAACAGCTTAAAATACCAAGAAAAGTAATGTGAAATATTGGTACGATGTTGATTACAATTGATTTTATTACTCATGATTTAAATGGAGCATTTTAATTCATTACAAATAAGCCACTCCCAGTATAACTTAAACCTATTTACTGACACGAGATAAGTATTAACAAAAAGACAAATAACATTAAATCAGTTCTAGAATTAGCTAATATTCAGTAAGATATTTCTCGAATTTCAATCCCTTAGGGTATGAAAGTGGATGCCGAACTTGTGTGGGACGAATGTTTTTCGCTTTCGATTCATTTGAAACCTTCTATTGGGATAAAAGTTAGTAAATATTAAACCAGTATCGTCATACATAGGTACTTGTCGCTAATAACCGTTTCTTAATTAATAAATTCCCGTTGTCTTTAATTCTAATTCAAATAAATAAAGTAAATGATATAGATAAACAAAAGAATCGAAAACATACAGACATTCTACTTTATAATAAGAAAACCATACGTATCGCCGACGGAAGTCAAAACCGAAACATATGAAAGTGTTTTTTGTTTATTATATAACTGTTATATTAAAAATAACAAAATTCATGACTTGTAAATTAAAATCATTAACGATACCCTTATTTAGTTATATATAAACTATATATAAGTTATATATAAACTACTAATATATTATAAAGAGGAAATATTTGTATTTTTGTTTGTAACGAATAAACTCAAAAACTACTAGATCGATTTCAAAAATTCTTTCACCATTAGAATGCTATATTATCCCTGAGTAACATAGGCTGTAAATTAGTTAAATAATTTACAGTTCCAAGCGAACGAAGTCACAGGCACAGCTAGTACACTATAAAGTGGCAAGTAAATATAAATAAAAATTTAATTAAAGATAAAAAGCTATACAGTATAAATTATTTAAGATTCATTGCGCGTGATGTGTGCCTGCGGTTGTGTATATATGTACATTTGTATGTGTATGTGTTTGCATGTGAAATGTATGTTTATAGTTTAGAATAATTAGCTAAATTTGTTAATAACCACGTGATCCCAGCATGTCGGTAACGAGGCCTTCAAATTTTTAATTGCACCGAAATCAGTATCATTCGTTAAATCTTTTTAAAGTTATTTATCGTTCCTACTTTGTTACTAATAATATAAATCCAATAAATATATTTGTTTGTTAAGATTTCACGCCGAGCCCGCTAAATTGATTGCGATGAATTTTGGTACAGAGAGAGATAGATCCTTGGAGAAGGTGATAGGCTAATTTTTCTTGCAAAAAACTTATAGTAAGTGCGGTAATGAGAGGAATAAACTTTGTATGAGACTGTTTATTTCATCATCCGATATTAAAGCAAGCGTAGTCGCGGGTAAAAGATAATTGTTCAATAAAACATACTTAAAAGATTATACTCTAAAAAAATTCCGTTTATATACAATACAATAAAAGGACTAATCAATTTTTATATAAGGCCCCAGGTATGGATATTTTATAACCAATGAAATAATACAAGCGTTGTTTGTCTCTGCAACGTACTTTACGTCGAATTTACTTTAAAATAATGTTTCAAAAACTATTCTATTTCATAAGTAAACTTCTATCATAAGTAGGAACTGATATACACTTTTTTTATTTGGTTCTATTTCTTTTATTTCAGTCTCCAGTTTCATATGAACAGCATCAAACAAGATAAAAATGCTTACACTAAACACTTGATGTATTTACGATCGGTACAAAAGACAATTGATACTATATAGTAACGATGAGAATCCGGAGAAATCTCGACGCGATGCAGACAAATCTCCTAAACATTGAGCTGTTTCGTCCAAGTTTACGTGACCTGCTATGCTGGTAACAAGTAACGCAAGTCAAGATCAATTTACAGTGGCGTATTGTGCAAATGGCCAGACAAGTTGAACTCTACATTCTTTCATTGTTAAAACATACAGAGGTCAAATAGAATGGATAGTACTGCGTACAAGATGTCTCCGTAACATTGTAAGGTAATTGCGATCATGAATCAATCTAATTCCAAATCCATTCGATGTTAACGTATTGCATGGAATGTTCGTTTAGGAGAATGTACATCGCTCGTTTTGTGCTATTGTAAACTGATAATATTAAACTATAGCTAGCTATGTTCTGTGAAGAAAAGGAAATGAAATTATCATTATTTATGGTAGGGGAACGAAGTTGACGTAACCCTATATGGGAAAACGATAGTTTAGGAGTCTAATATAGAGGAATTGTGAGCGATTTCGTTATAGGCTTATTGGCTGCAAATGTGACTGCCTATGTTTGTTCAAGATTTACGATAATAGATGTCGTTGGTTTGTTTCAGTGAGCAATAGATGTTTAGTTCTTTGAAGTATTTTCAGATAATACATTGTTATTGCGGATTTGACTAATTTATTTGTTAGATTTTAGTTATTTAATGTAACTCTTACATTTAATACAATAACGAGCTTTTACCCGCGGCTCGCGATAATAATGACTTTTGCCAACCAATTCTGGCTGATGGTCGATACAAAAATCATTTTTCTATAAAATGTTATTAATTTATTTATTTGAGGATGTTGTTCAATAAAGAGAGATGTGAATTTTCAAAAAAAACTTTTTTTCAAAAAGAAAAATAAATGAGAAATGTCATCAAGAATATTAAAGTAAAATTTCATACACAAATAACTCTTTATATAATTAATTTAAAAACAAACCAAATCAAAAATCTTTATTCATTTCAGGCCCTAAGAAGGCATTCATGAACTTCAAGACTACTACCGCTTGGGAAAGTAACGCACTCATCGAGAAGAACCGGCAAGAAACTCGATCTGCATCTTTTTCTTAGGTCTTATTCTTATCTCTTTTTATATAATAGTTTCATGTCTTACTCTAGTTATTACCGGATGCGCAAAGAGGGGTGACAATTCCAGACATCACGATCGCTCACAAATTAATCCACCATATGGTTCTTGAACGTACTGTCCGACATTTCAGTAATGTGCTTTGAGACTTTATTATATAACCTAACACTATTACCTAAAAAACTGTTACTTGTCTTAGTCTAAAAAAAGGGGGTGACCAGTTTGTCACGATTTCTAGTATTTGAATCAAGCCGGTCTTTAACGAAATCTAGCTTCTGTATTTTTTTGCGTACATACATTAAATTATCAAGAATATAATACAGAAAGGCAAACCCTCCTTGTGAATCATTTCTTGATGATCATAATTTTTTTATTACACTATACTTTCCATCAGACAGGCATTTACAAAAAGCAGAACAATCTATAGAATTATGTATAAAGCTTCTTACACTATTAAGGAAATTGGACATTATTCATCTTGTCTCATAAGTGCTTTTTTTGTACTTTTTGGCTCTAATATAAGATGTCCTACAAAATTGGCTACCGACCAACCTATAAGTGATAATTATTTAGCTACGCTGTGTTTCATATTTTAGCGCCATAATTTTTGCATTTAATACCGTTAGGATGGCAAATAAACGTACGTATTGCTTGATAAGAATTGGGTCATCGTATCTAACTCAGATCACTTTTACCGCTTAGACTCAGATGACCGTTTCATTAGCGTATTGTGCCACCTTGCCCTTCCTTGCTGAAACAGCTCTAGAAACCGTATTCAATGGGAACGCAATGCAGTAAGTGTTGATCCGTAATGTTAGCTACCGCCGTGCCAAATTTCATTGAAATTTATCCAGTTGTTTTAGAGTGACGTGCGTTTAAGAGGACAGACAGACAAACAAAAATTCTAAATAGCATATTTTTGACTTCGATCAATCGATATCAAAGTAGACGACAATTAAAATTAAATAAAAATAATCGAATGTACAGATATTCTACCATTACAGTTTTATTATATGTATAGATTATTGTGAAGTCTATAAGTTATATATTATCTCTGTTTTATATGTATGTTATAACTCAATTTTTTTTAATTTTTGACGTATTAATTATTTACTTTTATCCAAAAGTTGTCTGTAAGAGATTGCTATTAGCAATAAAGCCGCGCTTTGTACTAACAACATAATTTTAAATGTTTAATATTACATATTTATAAGTGTGTACCAAAAAGATTAAATTATTAAATTAAAAATATAAATTTGTTTCATTGCGTTAATTTTTATGTTAAAGGTAGGGTTTTTTCAAATGCCCGCCTGGCTAACTACCACCCTCGAGTTCATAATCTACCGTCAAATACCAATAGGTGTGTTACGACAGTTGCACTTTAGAGCCAGTCCCCTGTAGATTTAGCGTGTCTATCAACACAGGTCATATCGTAACTTAAGATCAGATGTGATTATGTCTATAACGCTAAATCTTAACTATAAAAAAAATACACCGCTAGATGCTAGAATTTGACGGACCTAATAATGGTACAATAGTAGTTTTAATATGATGGACATAACCCTATTGGATACGACTACCATTTCATACCACCCAGCCTCTACGGCTGTCCATAGAAAATTTAATCTCTAGTGTTATAACAAAAAATATATGCCATATTTATGGGGTATCATTGTTTTTATGGCGGTCTGGCCTTGAATAAGTAATTCGACACGAATGGGGATTTTATGCGCCAAGAGAAAGCTCGGGTCATATGTCTTTATCATGAAAATATTATTAATCTTGACCCAAGCCATTTTTACTATGCAAACACATAGTTTGCTTCAGAAATTAATGTTTATATTAGGGAATTGAAATGAAAAAAATCCTTCAAGTTTAGATAACGACGTATATTTAACTTTTAAGCGATATAACGATACACTATTGGAAGTGCAATAAAGTATTCATTCATTACTGTATTAGATATTGAAAATAGTACAATAAAAAAAACTGTAACACCGAATTACCTATACCCAAAGCTCACGGGTTCAGTTTTGTCAATGTTACGTTCAAGGGAGTTCGTATTTGGAAATAATACATTGACCGGAACACGGTTAAAGGTTTTACAGTTGCGCAAAATTGTGGATAATACAGGATGCCTTATTTGTACCAAAATGGTTGTTATCATAAAACCTGTACATAAAATCCATGTAATTAAAGCTAAATAAAACAAAATGGATATTTAAACGTATATATTAACTATAAATACATACACAAGTATATCAGTACCATAAAGCCAAAAACGAATATAAAATGTCACGTATCTTCCATTACCTATCAAATTATAGGTCGAACTCTTTTAAAACATTAGTTGATAGATGGTGCTTTATATTATTACTAGCTGTGGTATGTGGTTTTACTCGTTTTTAATATTTTTTATTACGCCCAGCCAACTCGCCCTAGACCCCCAGCACCCCTCGCGCCAAACCTCAATGGCCGCCAGCACTATTACATTATTCTTACGTAACAAACTTTCTGACCTCAATTATGTATACTAAGTTGTCCCACTTACAACGATGGGAACTTATAAGTATAATTTAAAAATATGTTTCCTAATAATATCTGGTAGTTGTATAGATTGTCACATTCACGCACAATAAAATTTATTTATACGTTTTATAAATATTAGTATAAATATAGCCTAAAAGGAATATTATAAAACTACTGTAACGTTTTCTCAAACTTAATTAAGAATATGTTTAGCAAATAAAGTCAAACAGATAGATCTTTATCTAATTAGCTTGCATCGTTTTGTTTCGTGTCAATATCCCATACGTAAACCATAATCCCTCTAATTTACTAATAAATCGTTCATAATATAGACCAAACACAAAGAAATCATCTAGTACCTAAATAAATTACGTCCGTGCGTGTAGCTAGTATTTATTTCAGGCAGTTTATGTAAGGAAGAAAGATAGATTATCCCTGTATAGGGCACGCGAATTCCACACAGTGGGTGTTGATGGATTTCATATACTCTGATGTTGACGTATTAAGAATCTTTTGCCTTTATTTTCGCAATATGACTAAAAATAAACAACAATTTTGCCATATATAATAGCACCCGCATTTTTAGAGCTTAAGAAAATTTTGAACAGAATCTTTTCTGACGTCAAAACCTGGAACGGTTTAACAGAGATAGAGTCAACCGTACTAAATTTGGAAACGCGACTTGAAATCATCCTCCCTTGAGTTATAGTGAAGTCTTAGATGGTAACACTTTAAGCCTAAAAAATGGTCTAGTTTTCAAACGTACCCTTGGAAATGTTAAACGACAAATTTTCAACATCACGATAGTAGCTAGCTGGTCATTAGAAAGCCTCATACTATTATTTTAAGGTTTCATAAGGGCACTTGTTTCAACAAAATCTCAAGCTTATTGCAAGAATTAGACTTGATGTATTCCAAATTTTTTATTTTTATTTTATGTTGCACAGCAAAGTGACTGCACTGGACCTGATGGTGAGTACAGTACAATCCATATCAGCGGCGACTGACACCGAACAGAATATACTGCCTGTGGCGGCTGTCATGCAGTGACCGTACACGCTACCATTTAATCTTGGTTAATTAATTTTAACTTTATCGTTAACAAACCCTCAACGATTCTAAAGGACTAAACTCATTTCTGGTCAACGAACTAAACATAGCCGATAGGTGATGGTGAGAGATGCAATGTTTCATAGTGTGGAAAAACAAAATGTACTTTGAGTTATCACCCCTGTACGGTCGCTTTTTAACTTTAGTTTTATAGTGATAGTCTAATGTCCTATTCTCAATTTATAATGAAATCACGTATTTCGCTTCTAGGAAAATAAACTTGTTCTAGGAGTCGCGTCAACGTTCTGAAGCTGTAGTTCAAACTGTCTATTAATCTATGTTACGTAATAGGGGTCATTAGTTGCCATCGCTGCATACTCTTTCATAAATAATTGGAGACCCTGACATTCTAAAATAGACAACTAAAGGAAATTAATAAAAGAGACTATCGACCGATAAAAATATGACTGAAATAAGCTTTACTTGCTTGGAATGGTATATCTCAAAAATCAAAATAAATGGATGGCTATGATAAAATACTGATTTTTGTTATCAAGGCTCATGATGGTTGATACCTAGTTAATGATTTCAACTAGAGTATCTCAAGAAGTAATAATTCCTTGCTGTCGAAATCAATAATATTTTATACGTTCTAATTGTGAAAAACAAATTCATACAATTTAAATCTTAACGTTTTTGAAAATGTTAGAAAGTTATTTACAAAGATGATTATAGCGAAGGCAAATCTCGACAACACTACGGTTTATTTTTATGTAACATATTTGAAGCCTATTGCGCAATTTCACGTTAGGGCTGTGTATACATTAAATATTTTATCTGAAATATCTTTATAACTGCGTATAGGTAGCCATAAAACTTAAGAGCAACTTGTACCGGATTTGATGTCCGCGCGGGATCAATATCCACGCATCTTTCCATCTATTTGACTTCAGACGCCGTTTAATTTTCCACAGCACTGGGCAATCTATACCTACGTTATCCTGAGTCTCAGGAGAATTCGATTGAGAATATCTTGAAGAGATATTCAAAATGGATAAAAAGAAATAAAATAATCTGTTGTTGATGTATAATACAAAGACTGAACAGAATATAGATAACAGGTTCAGCAATCGTTACTAATATTATAAACACTCTTTATATTAGTACGTACGTATGTATGGTTGCTAACTATCAGTAATTATACTAATTGAGTAACTACTCTTTCATGCAAAAACTACTGAATGGATTCTAATGAAACTTTACAATAATATAGCTTATGCATCAGAATAACACATAGGCTATAATTTATAAAGATATTGTGTGAATTGTCCAAAATATAACGATAAGTGTCAAGCAAGTAAGAAAAAATTCTACCATCTGCGATCTATTTTGGCGTGCACTGCAAAAACCGTTACAGTTATGCGTATAGAATGTGTAATGGAAATATTTATCTTAAATAGTCCTACAAAAAAGCGAATAGCAGCATATATCTATCTTTTATGTGTTAGCCATTATCGCCAAAATAGTGAGCGGCCCGCGTATAAATGACAACGAGCACAAATGTTCTTATACCATTCTTTTTTGATATAGGTTCATTAAAATAGCGGGTACCGAAATCAGAATTGTTTGACAAAATAAATATTAACGTAAGCAGAGTCGCGGGTAAAAGTTACTAATTTCATTCACTATATCTCCTATGTTTACATATACATTAAACTTTTGTGGATCTGGCTGCATGTATTGAAACTATGGACCTCTTGCTGTTTTTAAAGTTCCTATTTCTGTACCAAAATTTCACCGTATCGATAAAATACTGCAATTACATTGAACTTCTTCAGTCTCAAATTTAACAAATACTCAATCATACAATATTAATAACTGTTCAAAAGATATGACTCTATAAGCAAAATTAATGCACTTCGTCTGTTCGTAAGTATAGCACAGTTAAAAACAACCGATAGATTGACAGTCCAGCAATAATCACCGTTACGAGTTCTGACAATACTCACCGGGTGACAAGCACCTTCATACTGCCATTGCAAAGATACCACAGCGAAGAGGCACACTTCTACTAGTATACTGCCACAGTATCTACCTGCAAATCCACAAATGCATTGCAAGCCAGTGCTTATCCGAAAAAGCGACGAACCAAGAGAAAGTCACTATGGCGATTTCCTCATAATATGCATGATTATACTGACTCAGTTCCATAAAGATTACTACTATTCCGCTTAATTATTGAAAATACACCAGTCAGATTATCCCGAAACGCGACACGCAAAAAACGCTCTTTTACATCGAACGTTACCCATAGTTTGTGGTGGCGATTTAGTTGAACACAATTTCAGTGTCCTATTGCTTAATTAAACAGCACCCATAGAGCATATTAGTATAAGAATGCTCATAATTAATACAGTCATCACAAGTTTATTATCGAGACAAAACAAGTTCCTTATTTACGATGAACATCAAGTAAATAAAAGCCGAAGTGTCTTCCAAGAGGAAACTCATACAGAACTAGTTAATTAACATCTCCGAGTAACTTTTTGTCTTGAATTTTTAATGGCTTTCGGAAGTTCCTCGAGTTGGTACACATTAACTGGTATACATACTACTACCCTAAGAATTATTTGTAAAGACTGATATAAAGTTTTCAGAAAATTTAGAACCCTTTGTAAGTTATAATTTATTTTCTTCATGTATGTTTTCTGGAGTGTTCTTGAAGACATCTACTGGGTGGTAGGGAGTCCGATTGGGATGGGAACCATACAACAGATGTACCAGTAATGGTGGCACAGTTAATCATGGTATATGCTGACATCAATTGATATATATATATATACAGTAATCGAGAGTAATGACAAAGATCTGTATACGACTACACCGTGCCTATCATATGCATACTGATTGACCCGTTAATGACTTTCAAATCCAATCCATATCAAATCGTTTATTTCTCAAAAATGATTTCACTTTTTTGAATTCAAAAATCTACTACTTTCTTTGAGTGTATTTGTTTAAGTGCACCAACGAATTGGCGATCTCTCGATGACCACTGTTACTTTGTGTTTAGTACTGTGTTTATCATAAGGTACTGTGATATCACTTTACCTTGAATTTGATAGAAAATATACTACAGTTGTATGTAAAAATAGAAGGACAAATTTGGGACCTTGCTTTCCACCTAAAGGTAGGAAGTTTTTATTACAAACTAGCTGACCCGGTGAACTTTGAATGGCCTATATTCGTTGTTCTTAAGTCTCGCTGAAACTCATAAACGATTTGACCGATTTGTACTTTTTTTTGTACATTTTGATTAGTTAAAATAAATCTAATCAACTTACCAACTTCAATTCGTTAAGATCAATAGAACTGGCTATATTTAATATCGCCGTTTTTCATTTATTTTGGTTCTTGAATGAAACACTTGTTTATAACTTCAATTAAATAAATGTCTTTGAATTATATGAAATTTAAATATAGGTAAATTCGAACCCACATCCCTTGACGTGGCGTTCATACACATTACCAGCTGAGCTATCATCGCTTCATTACTATTCATATTATGAGATTAAAAAATAAAATTCTGTGTTTTTTTTGTGTATTAAATATATATACGTTTTCCTAACAATAACGAACACAATAATACAATAATTATCCAATTTGGTACATTCGTTCAAAGGTTATACGCGTACATACATTTCGGCGATATTTGTATGTATAGACTTCGAGTTTCCTATGAGATAATATAAAGCATTTTGCTTTTATACCAGTTCAGTAGATAGACTATAGTGCTTGTAAACAGTATAATTTCAGTAAGTAATACACAACTTAGCGTCATTTATTTTTCATTGTGCGCCCTGAATCCAATGCGGACGAATATAATCAAAGTAAATGAATTTATCTTTTAACAAGTATTTCAATTAGTATAACTTATTTGAGAACGCATTCGGAAGCAGTAACCAGTGCCGTCTGAATGAATTTATGCTGAAACTCCTGCATAAATTGCAAGTTCCTGCTAAATGTATCCGTTACACGTTGACAACGTTTAAAGAGCAATCCAACTATGACTTCTATAGTATTTCAAGTCAAACTTACTTGTATTCTCTATATTCTACATATTAAAAAGTATTTTAATTAGAGCTTTCTTGAATGTGTAATTAATAAATAGCCCACACAATGTTAATTTTTTAGAATAAGAATGTACATAAGTCAAATTAATTTTTTTTTTTTGTACAAGCATCAATCTCTCCTTTTTTTAATATATTCCTCTCATCAGTTTATTAACGTAGAGATGTTAAATCCAAACAGCTAATATTAACGGTAAAATTGATTATAGTAATTTATTCGTAAAATTAAAAAGTAAATGTTGCATGCCGTGACCTACCACAATCACATAGCTAGTGATGTCGCGTTCCAAAATCAGACGATATATATTCGGTAATCAGAAAGGTGGTAAAGATCTGATTCTGATTGACTCTGATTAAGCAGGGACCACCAATATCTATACTTAACATAGCGTTTTAAGATTATATCAGAATGTAACCAGCTGCAAAGAGGCTTCAAGACGGTATTTCAAAAACGACGGGCGATTTATATCTTAGTGCTTTTATTTCAGATTTTATCAACGTTTTTTGATAATAATCTATGAAAAAAATGTGACGAATAAAACACGTATAAGTCGTGAGGATGTTTAAAAATTACGAAGATCCAGTAGACATGTGGTAATAGTGGAATTCAGGTTTAAGCCCGTAGTACTTCGTGCCCTGGCATTGGTCCAAGCCGCGAGTGGCCGCAGATGACGAAGCGTCTACGACTCGTTATCGCTTAGAATGGCCGCACAGACGGGCGACAAACTTGCCGCTAGTTTACGACGCAATTAACTTGTCGCTTTGAAAGAACGCACTCAACTGTAAATAATTCCCTTTAACGTGAAATTCAGATTCACCGATTTTTTCGTTAGGTTTAATAAACCGTCTTATAACTCTAAGATAACTTTGAGACAAAGATGATTAATTACAAACAATATTGAGTACTTAATCTAAATAAAATGATTGACTATAAAGTATGAATGAAATAATTATTCATGTTTTACTTTCTTGCTAAATCTTTCTTCTACAAATGCATAATAATGAATAAATCTTATATTGACTATAATATAATTTACACATGATACTAATTTTATTTTCAAATTTAGTAAGCCGAATTTGAAATTGACTTTAGGGGTCCCACACTAGGCAGGACAAGATTCTTCGTGGATTGATAATAAGTCTTGCTATTGAACCATGAGCTTTGAAGATTTGCTCTCTGCCATCACAATCAAGCAGCAGATTTTTAACACATTGCACAATAAGCAGCAGATTTTTTATTTCTCAACAATAGGATAATAATATCAATGAATTGAAGTAAAAAATCTACTACCGTTATGGAAACAACATTGCGTTCTGGAAGAGAAAAAATGGCGAAAGAAACTCTTCAGGAATCTCTCTTTTTATCATGTTTCATATACAACTGTCAGGACTAAAACTATTAACAATTACATCGAGTAACTTAATATAACCTTGATTAACATAGTTGTATTATCATAATTTATGTAAAGTAATCTATGTACAGTCCATCGCCTGTTTTAGTGTAGAACCGATTGTCGTAACATAAATGAGAATTGGATCTACCACTGTTTGCGAGATAAAGTGATTCTAGAACAGCAATATTGCATAACATTATACACCTATACATTTCTATATAGCATATATACTATTCCTATTTGAGATCTTTCATTCCTTTTTTAAATTGATAAGCCAAATTTTAAGATAGAATGTGAGGATCGACCACTCTATATCACCTCAGCGCTAGTTGCTATTTCATTCGCCATAAAAGCTAGTGAAACTATAAAGGCCACAGAGGCCATCAGCGTTAGTAAACAAAAGAAGCTCAGTAAACATAATACAACCTTTGCTTGTTCGGAGTTAACATGTCCACGTGCGAAATTTTGTCGCCACATTTATTTATTTAATATATTTTTATACTCGTTATTGGTGTTCTCTTTGGAATTGAGCTGACCAAAGTATTTGTCAGTAATATATTTTCTACAATAAAAAATATTACTTTATATTAAAAACAAAAATTGGCCGTAGATGATTGAAGGGTTTGTAGGACACGATAATCGATCGCGGCTGGATCACTACCAACATACGAGTACACCAGATGTAGCATCCGTCAATAAAGTAGAAGTACCGATTTGTACTCGAATTTATCGAAAGCACCATGAATAATTAAGTCAGTAAATCTCATTTGGTTTTTAGCCATTTTTTGCCAGGTAATGTAATTCATGATATCATTAATTTATTTTTTAATCAACGCAATTCTCCATTGGAATATCGCCCGTTTACACAGCCGTATTAGAATATCGCGCGACTTTAGACAGATTTTGACAATATTTATAATATATTATAATGTAATAATATAATCAATTGAGTACGTCCAACTTAGTCTCTTACTTTTTTTAATATTATATTTATTTTTCACTTTATACTAAGATAACATTAGATGAGCTTAGTGTAAAATAAAAAATACATATATTCAGCGTAACTCACAAATAATTGTAGGCGCAATAAAACCGAAACTCACGAATTCCCACAAGTAATTTGACACATTGGTTTTCAATAAAAGATACTCGTCCAGAGACCGATACGGCGTGGTTTCTAAATTCTAATTGAAATTGAACGAATGTGTTCGAATGTCTGATGTTTTTGCGTTAATAAAACTTTTTATATATCTATACAGTTGAATAAATTGAAACAAGCCATTCAAAATGTCCTAATTCTTAATTATTCTAGCATTTCCTCATAAAGTTATATTTTGTCAAGCGATGATGTGACATGTCTCGGTAACACGTTAAACCTGTAAAAGAACTAACTGGCAAACCTAAAGATGCTTGATGCATACTTTAAACTTACAGTTGGAACCCAAGGTAATGTGAATTTTGAATTTAGTTCAATCGACGTAGTGTCCGAATACGCTGCCACTCAGCCAACATTAGCTAGCATCGAACTAGATACTGGGATTAACAAAAGAAATTACTTCCACTCCTACGTAATAACATAATATTTGGAATTAAAATACTTAATAAAACTATATTTACCCATTCCTTCGTTGAAGTATAATAAATACTAGTAGAATGTTCCAGAACTTTTAAACTTATTTAATTACAGATGAACGTAAAAGTTTCTTAAAGAGAGCTTATCATAAAACTTTCATTTAATTGTCATCAAACTGCAACTTCATCAAAGCGCTTGAATGAATAAGTTCTACTCTAGTATTTTGATGTTCGAATTGCGTCATAAATAGATAGATATACAGAATGTTCAAAATTATAGGGCTTACAGCCTCGAACTACAATGTGCTTTAGAGTTGACTGAATATGTAGAGATTTAGTTATAGATAGAGTGTCTAGGAAGCAGTCCTATATCTAATACACGTAACTGGATCAAGGAATATATTATATACCAATGCGTATTTTATAATGCAGAAACGGTCTGCATTATTGAATAGCTCAGCCTTGTCCACTTGTAAAATTATAAATAACAAAAGTTCTTTGTTTACTAGATATCTACGAATCTGTAACCTCCCAGGGAAATATCGTTTCCAAACGGATAACAAATGCTGTATTGAAGAGATTGTCGGAACTATAATTACAACTTTATGTGAAACTATTGCGATTCCAAAATAGCCTTAAATAGAACCTGGTCAACGGTAGCGGTATTTGTAAGTTAATGATTGTAATCACTAAGTTATAAATATTAGTGATTATCACTATTTCTGCAGCAGAGTGACGCTAAACACAGAGCTGGAAGGAGCTAGGCTAATGTACCTATATATATTTTTGGGTAAGAGCGCATGTTTCTAGTGATCCATAAGGGCCATAAAACTATTCCCAGCAGTACTACTTAAAGAGCAAATTGTCATTTGGAGTCCAGCTGAAATACCAGTCTGTATATAAATGGTTGGGTTTCCAAAATAATTGACGCTTTAATTTCGAGAACAAACATCCATGCATACGACACAAGGCAATTGCCTAATGTAACTTTGCGTTCAACTATCCATTTCAATCTAATTCACTTTGAAACTGAAACGAAACGTATCACCTGTCGAATTCTGTTAAGTAATAGCACTAATTTAGTTATATTAATCCAAATCTGAAATATCATTGGAATTTAAACGTATGAACAGGAACACTGAAGAACCTAATAGAAATAAGTTTGTCTATAAGTTTTACGACGCACAAAAATATATCGTTAACTTACAAAACCACCTTGCATTTTCTTACATTTTTTTACCATTAACGTTTTCTGACAACGCCCAACCGTTGGTGGGTCCAACAGCATATAAAAATCAACACAATGAACTATATCCCAATACCATATAGGCACTATAAATAATAGAATAAGGCAACAATGAAATTCAGGTTACAGATCTACTGCTCTGATTTTTCTTCCACATATAAAAAGCAATATGATATTCTTTAGTAATTAATGCTTGATATATGGAACAAATGTCATCCGAGGTTATCATTACAGACTGTAATAAACTAACATTATCGACGTACAGCAACTTCTAGGTGGTCCCATTTATCTAACTTGATGACACATTAAATATTCATTCGATTTAGAAACTCATCATTTCTGCTATAACTTTGATAACCATGAAAAACAATCCGTCCTGCATACAAAGTGTGTTTCAAAGAGTTCTATTCACTCAAGATTTAAGATTAAGACACTTGAAATCGAGAGCAGTCTAGATGCTACGTTTTACATATGTAAGACAAGACAAATCGGAGTCTGTTTTTGTTGATTTATACGATCGAATTATAGTCGTGAGAAAATGGTTAATTTTTCTTTTCTATATTTTGATCTGTCGTGATTTTTTATTATTTTTACGTACAGTTTTTACTTTTTACATTGTGCTCTTACTGGTCTTTATTTAAGTTTATTATGGACAGGATGATTGTATAGAAGGCGGTAATTGTGTAAGATTGAATAGTGACAACTATACATCAGGTGTTACACCTGAGATGGTGGTACGCTTAAAGTTTCGTGTTACTGTATCAGCTCATGTTTTTCCAGCACTCGAGGGCGGTAGTAAAGATCAGCATTCAAATAGATCGTGACCACCTTTATATAGGGTAATAAAAATGTAGCTCTTTTGATTCGGTCTACATTTTGGAGCTCGTCCTTGTTTTTGATTATACTTAACCGTGTTATGAAAAATAATAAATTACAAACCAATATATGTCTATATAATATAAAACGTCTTGCTCAGATATTACAGGACGTAAAAGTAATGACACAGAACTAATATCACGTCGTCTTTGTTATAACACCTATTGGATAATATAGAGATACTAAATAAAATTAAAATAAATATTAAGAGAAAATAAAATAATTCATCAAAAGAGTTGAACTTGCTATCACAAAGAAAAATGACACACAATGCCGCAAAGGATATGAAGTAATTTACTTGAGCCTTGCCGCCTCACAAAAGCTGGCATGTGTAAATAGGTACGAGCAACTCTCCGGCAAATGGACCCACTAAGTTAAGATAGCATCAGAAGACAATAACATCCTTACATAATTTATTATATCGCGGGCAAAAACCGAGGTCGTGGTTTCGAGTTGAACTAACATTGCGTGACACATTGCTGTTCCGAACATCAAATTTTAATTGTGACTAATAATTTAAATATATATTTTCGTTATAAAACAATTTTTTGAGTTTTTTTTTTGGTGCTTTATGAAAAAAAATTAGTATGGTTTGTTCATGAAAGTACTTCAAATAGAGGTTACGCGTTTCTATATATCAAATAATGAAATTAGTATGAAGTTGTAATTTATAGCGCGTTGTTTAATATTCAATTTCCTATCTTGAAAATATAACTATTTAAAAGCCGTTATTTTCACTGTCAGCTTTTTTTTATAATTCGTTTGTGTTATTATTCAAATTTTTATTGATAGCATTTAATTTGACACGCAAACTTTTAATTAAAACGAATAAAATATATACAAACATCTTCTCACGTACGTACTTATATTTATTTAAGACTGACATGAAATAATCACAATTCTCAACAGATATCATTGTTAAACGTTTCCAAAGTTCATTTTCTCTATGGACAATAATGTTTTTAATAAAAACTTTGCTAATAACTGTTTAGAAAACTTGAATGCGGCGTTCTATTTTTTACACCACGCTACGTCGCTTTGTACTAGATAAAATTGCTATCATCATTGATAATGTTTTACAAACATTAAAAATCTATGTTAGAATGTCGTTTGAGAATGTTTCATTTTAACGGATATATAGATCCAGTACATATTCAAGTTATATGTTGTTTATAAGTCCCGCTCAAATATAATTCGGGCTCAAAAGGTATAATTACTACAAGTTTCACGCTTGCTTGTTATTTTTTGAAAAGAACCTTGTTTTTGGTTCTTTGCGGGCAAATGTTTTACAATCATACTATAGAATACTTATAATATTATAAACGCGAAAGGTTTTTTTGCGACAAACTTTTATGAAACTTATTATTTGATAAAATCAATATCAAGGGAGCGAAGCCGCACGTAAAAGCTAGTGAGAAATAAAAGTCACGTTACATCCGTTATATTAGCCCGTCTCGGCTATAGCTATATGTATACCATTGAATATATATGGTATATGAGTATACTAAAAATCGTAGATATATCATTTAGTATCATTACTGATATAGAACGATGTTTTTCTTTAATATTAAACAATGATATATAATCCAAAGAAGAGTCACTTCAAGTTGATGGATTCTTTCTTAAAAATGTCCAAAACGTTTATGTGGTACCTCAAAATGGATGATATCACGATAAATGTAATATATTGTTAAAATGAAACTTTTATCACATTGCTTCAAATATTTTCGTCCATCAATCGCATGTCGCATTACAGCTGGGCGCGGAGTTGGGGTAAAGTGAAAGGCGCTCGACAGAGCAGCTATGGCCACTATCGCGGCGCCTATAGCTCGCATCAGAAAACCGTGTAGCAATTATATTCTCACATTTTCCGGAAATTTTCAGTTAATTGCCTACAATCCGAAAAAAAAGTAACACTTGCATCGTCGTTTCATAAAATCACACAATGTTTTTTTTAATAATAAATACGCATAAGTAAGCAAAATTAGCTTATTAATTTAAATTATCAAGATCTCGAAAAAGCCATTCCGTCCTATAATTCGCTGAAAAGTTGACCAAACTAAATTCCCGTGTGTAACATTACAAGTAAACTAACGGTGGGCCCTCGTCACGTGTCAAGTGGATACCGCAGGGTTCAGGATGTTTCCCAAAAATTGGTTTTAGGTTCGCTTGAGCGTAAGATTAATTCACTTATATGAGCTTCGTTTTACTATTTCGGTTGATCTTCAACCCGTCAAGTGCCTAGGCTTATCTGGTTATCTGGGTTTAATTCAATAATACCTATAATAGAACAAAACCTTTCGCTACTAGTCACTGAACAAATCCGTTTCCTAATTAATATTACTAAATTAAAATAATAATGAATATAGAAAGAAAATGAATGTCCTGACTCATTGGACCCTAGCCCACGTTACTAAGAATAGAAATTAAGAGATCGTCTCGGTTTTACACAGCAAGCATTGTTTAAGTACGGATTTCTCGTAATTCATCCCCTGCAGAAATAAAAGAAAACCACAATATTCGTACTGTACATTCTATTTTTCTGATAAGAGTTATTTCGAACTAAACGTAAAGGTTAATTAAAGACATATTGAATTAAACATTTATATATTACTAATGTCTGTATGGAATATAATAGGTATTCATTCGGATGGATAAATAATCAAACATTTTCTATTACCACACGAAAATGACAGCAATATTCTAAAAGAATAGTACAATCCAAAATAAACACTCCGCATTTAAACGCAGACAGTCGAAGTAGTAGCGCCTTAGATACAAATCCCTACAACCTCGCTTGATTGGTGCTAAATATACAAACGCTCATGCACATCTAATATTTTCAGCGACAGTATCGCTGTTAATAGAATGTACGGACACCGCATCAATTGATATGAATTCGACCTGCAATCAGCTTGAGCGTTCGGTGAAAGGTAACATCGTGACAAAATCATAGCATGGTGGTAAGGCTTTTTCTAATGCCCGCCTGGCTAACTACCACCTGTAAGTTGTAAATATGACGTCAAATGCTATATATGAGTTCCGGTTACTGCACTTGACAGCAAGCCGCTCTATTAGGCTTAGCGTGTCCACTATCTCGGGCCACATCGTCACTAAACATCTGGTGAAATATAACCCATAACGCTAATCCTATCCTATCGTAACCTATAAAAAATGCTGATCGAACGTATCGTCCAAGAATGCTACCCCTAAGCCCTCCTTTCCTAGATATCGCATGTTAACATGTTGAAACGCATAAGTTCGACCTCTGCCATACCTCCGTTCAAAAGTACTAAATATATTTCCTTAACATTTATACTTACTAAAAAAACTTTACATTTCACACAAAACGAAACTTTGTTTCCATTTGTGTTTACCGTTTCACAACAGCCGACGCCGTGATATATGTGACCGCAGCTACATCTAAATTTTCATAGAGAATTTCTCACGAACAAAAGCGAACTTGCTAAAACCGGAATGTATATAAGAAGCGGATACAGACACCCACTATGGCTCAGTTGAAAACACTGTAACCGAGAATAATAAAGTCATCTAGAACTGACAAAACAATTGTGAGGTGATTGGATGGAGTGCCCGGTTAAACGGTTCAATATTTTTGTTTGCAATCTTTCCAAAATAAAGTATCCTTAGGAAAAAACTCAAATCTGGAAAAATGTTTGAAAAATATATACGTGTTTGTCATGGAATAGATGAGACACGTAATTTCTTACTCCGTAAGTTAAGAGGCAATCCATCTCAACTGAGACGTTTTATAGCAATCTTAAAAAATAATCTATTGCTCTTCTTCTTGAACCGTCTTTATCTTTTAGTCTTATTTGTAATGTAATTGTCGCAGAAATATAATTGTTTTCAGAAAACTTAATAATAACGGAGTCTCTCTTAGCAATCTCGGTATACTTCAGCGTCTCAGTTGCTATTATCGAGGGTACTTTCAGTGCAACAAATGATATCGCTCAAGCTTTATTCTGCTTTGAATAATAAAGGCTGGACACACTTGCAACTGAAGAGAATTCGATTTAATTCATTTCCAACGATATATACAGGCTATTAAATTTTGTACATGTATAAAATTTCACTCAAGGTAAAAAATATTATATTTCCTATAAATGTTTGTATAGAACTGAAATAAATAAGCAATAATATGACGCAGGAAATCCAATTGAAATAGGAATTCAATAATTTACTAATTTTAAATAAACTTTATTTTGTAATGTAATATCCTTTTGTGTGTCTAACAAAATTTGGTATGAAATAATTCCATAGTCTTGTTACTTTAATTTGTTTATACGAATATATTAGAGTGTAACATAGAATACTCGAATTTCAACATCGTTTACTTAAATTAGTACAAGAATAACACCTCCCATAAATTTAATTTCAGCTATATTAGGAATGTTTACTTAAATTTTGAATAGAGAATAAGCTGGCAACATCTTTTTACTATCTATCTTGAAGAAAACTCGAATACTTTTTTACTTGTGATTATTGTCGAGGTAAGTAAAGTTTTTAACGTCAATAATACATTATTAAAACTGATTGAATGAATTTCAGAAAGTTTTCTCATCTTTTGACTTCAACACATTAATTGAAGTTAAATTCAAATACAAATAAAACTAAGTAAATAAGGTAAGTTTGTTTTATTTTATTTTTTTAGTTTATTTAGTGGACTAAGTATTATGATGACACATAATCTAATCTAAGTAATGTTAACTTGTTATGACACGTCGAATTGGAATTCAACCGAGACTAGAGGTGACCCCTGGGGAGATCAATGTTGTGCAAATTAGACAGCCTATGTTCAGGTTGAAAGTAATTACGTGTTATGCATGAAAATAAGATGTTTAGAACAACTTGAATGTGACGGAGCAAAATACGTGGTAATCGATTGCGCCACATACTCACAGTTATTTCAACGTTTAACTAACATCGGGTTATGTCAGTTATGTCAACCGACAATGTGTATGATTGTTCTAACATTTAGGACATCAGTCGATGGATAATACTTATTTGTTCGCATAATAAATTGCCCTGTGTAAAACTCAAATTATGTAAAGCACGACCGAAATGAAAATGCGAAATATTGGTATTATTTCTAAATGCAAGAAAATATATAAAATATTTACAAAGACACCCTTAATTCATCAACTTATAGAAACACTTTCCAATCTGAAGCGTCGCTTGGAGTTTCTGTTTTCTCTCTCCGCGCTTATCCGGCGCATTTTAATGACTGTGTCTGTTATTCTCTCTTAATAGATGAGCGCCTGGGAAAAACTATTGAATTTTTATTTTATCATCGTTTTTGAGAGCTCCATATTTCAGATAAATAAATACTAGCTCTTCGCTAATATTCTTGACGCAACTGTTTTAGAGTTGTACAAAGTAAATATTAATTACAGTTGCGACTTTTATTCAAGCGTTATAAAATAATTAGGTAACAAATAGCATAGAGATACAAATCTATGTATAAGGCAAATACAGACAAATTGACAGTCAGCAATGTCAAAACTAGAGAACACATTGGGACAGAATTATGACAATCGGTTTTGGTTGCTATAGTCTACTTGTATTTTTATTTCTTAATTTTGTATGCTCAGCATAGCGAACGGGTCACGGCTATTATGATATATGACAAAGTAAGGATTAAATAATAAAAGAAAGGGGGAATTTTACAGAAGTCGATCCGAACGGTGTTATAGCCTTTTGGATTATATATACACACTTTAAACATAATACATTGATATATTTAGTTTTAAAATTCATTGAATGAATTATAAATAAAAGATTGCAAAACATGGGGCGCATGTTTATACTTATGTAGTGCACGTGCCTCATGTTTTAGTTTCAAATCTTGTGTTTTCTACTTTTAGTCCGTTATAAAAACATCGTACATTAACATCAACTATAAAATATTTTCTCGAAAAAACAAACAAACCGTTTTTTTTTACATTATCATGCATTGTCATCCACTTCCATGCTGTGATCCAAATTTCAAGCATCAAACTCATCGGCAAGTTAGTTTAATATTAATTACAAAATTCCACCCTTACAGATATACAAGAAAACGAACTAATAAAAACATTTTAAAGTATAGTTTCCACTATAAATACGTTTAGCATACAAATGAACCCGTAGGCGGATCGAAGTGTTCCAGAAGTGTGTGATACGTGAGTGCGGTGGTCACAGGTAGTGAGGTGCTGAGTTATGTTAGTTTGGTCTTATGATAACAAACAACGTGACACGCAAGAACGCCCCTTGATATGTATATTTTGTTATGTTTATTAAAGTGATATAGTTATATAATTTTATTTAATTAATAATTTAATTATATATAATTAAAAATTATAATTTTAGGCTGTATTATTATTATAAAGTGGTGATATATAATTTTATATGTGTTTTCATCAAATTTTAAGCGCTATTAAGCACAGTTCTATAAACCTACAAGTTGCTAAATGCAAGGATTCTGTCCGACTGGACTCTAGTTACTATAACTAAGATGCAATAATTGGTATAGAGGGACGCTTAGGCGTATCACATTCCTACATAAGCTGTAACTGACTGGATTGTAAGCCTCATACTCATATCGGTAAACCCGTTATCATGGTTTTGTTTTAGTTTGTCTGGTATCTGCTCGAGCTCGTAAAACCAGCTACCGATTGGTTTGTAGGAAGGCGTAGCTTGGATATCCTAATAACTTTGGTGCAGATAACTAATCTGCAGTAAACATCGTTGATTTTGGATTGCCCTTTACTTATCAGTAAACAGTGCTGTCACTTCGACATTAAAACAAGTCGTATCAAAAATGTTTTTTTTAATAACTTTTACGGTATTTTCTTCAATATATTATTTGACAACTTATAATACAATGGTTTCTTAGACAGAACAAAAAAATCAAGATAGGAAAATTAAAAGATGGGAGGATAATATCGAAGAATTAGTTGGTCCTGCGTGGACGCTAACAACAAAATAGGAAAAAATGGAAGTCATTAAAGGAGACCTTTATCCAAGTACGAGTTGTACAAAAAGTTATTTAACGAATTTAGTTTATTATTTTATTTGATTAGGGTGTACTGTAAGTACAACAATAAAGGTTTTTTTATTTTTATTTAATTGACGATAAAAACGGGAAAACATTTTAAACAAGCTAATGTCGTCTGTGTTTACGTTAAGATCGGAATTGAACCCGGTTTAATTCGTATTAAAATTCAATTCTGCCTATGGACACCGATCCATGCGAGGCAATAATACGTTTATACTACCACCATTTGGCCGTTAAGACCATTAACGACCTATTTAATAGATACCGAATAAAACTAAAGTATAAGATTAATACAACCGCTTGTCACACCGTCTCGTAATGCATTAGGTTAAATATTTACTTTATTTTTTTGCACAATTATGTTTATTTACAATTATTACTACCATTAAAATTGAAAATCTGCCGCTAAATACCTATGGATGTGTTCCGGCAGCTGCACTTGCGAACCAGTCCGTCCACTAGGCTTAGCGTGTCAACCATCTTAGACCTCATCGTTACTTAACATCAGGTAAGATTGCGGTCATAGCACTAATCGAATAAACTATAAAAACATAAAAAAATAATTACTTAATGCTTAGTCAACAAGAGATTCTGATCGAAGGACCTAGAATGTAGATTAGCTCCCCCTTCTCTCGATAAAACACAAGTGAATGGTTTCATCGTAATCATATTTGCGATTTAATATAGTTATTACTTGGGCATGTAGATCGTGCATTATTAGTGATTCATTTTAATGAATTGTTGATGATCGATCAATCGATCTACTTTTGTAATTCTGCGAAAAAAGAATAGCTCCCAATTGCAAGTTGGAACCCGCGTCGCCGCAGCAAGCTTACAGATGGCCGTGGATTTTTAATAGGTGTTAGCTAGCGTCGGACAAGTCCCACATAAACCTCGCAGTCCCCCGGACGGTACGCGTTAATGCATATGAAAAAAATAGGTGTACCTGTCTTCATGTTATGTTGTTAGATGACAATCAGAAAAAGAGAACGTCCATGTATCTAGTCGCTTCGGTGTTACATAGACCCTAATACTGTTTTCCCATTAACCTGCGAACAAATCGGTCCCACGTACAGAAGGCCCCCGACCGTTGATATTGCGACAATTATCTTTTAACTTATGGTTATTGGAGGCTCAGCTTGTTAACAAGAATTTTTATTTTCTTTATTTTAGTTTTCTTTGAGTGTATTTCGAACATTTTTAAATTAAATTTCATATGTTTTACAAAAAGGTCCAAAACATTGGAAAAAAGTAAACGATATTAGGCAGTCGTTGGAATCAGCCGATAGAAGGTTTAAACTAGTTAGCTACCACCCTCAAGTGGAAAAACTACCGCAAAATACGTATGGGTGTGTTCTGGGGGTTGCACTTGAGAGCCAGTACTTCCACTTGGCTTAGCATTTTTACCATCGTCACGAAACAACAGCTGAGATTGTGGCCAAATCATAACTATAAAAAAAAAATTGATAATAGATAGATTATCCGTATCATTATAATTCTATTGAAGGTAAGTACTGCAGCAAAGGCTTACAGAGGAAACTGAAAGAAGAAAATACATGATTGTAACTCTATTTATTATTCTATTAAATTATCAGTTAGAATAAAATACGAAAAAAAAGAGTGTGTGAATGCTTATTATTACGAACTACATTATGCAATATGTAATTACTACGAAAACAGACTGAACTGTGTCAACAGATTTATTTTTTTGGTATGAATTACTCAACGACTAAATTTATTTTGCTGATTGCTGATTCTGAATTGATACATATCATTCCCGTTGTAGAAGTTACGGCCTTAATAATTTATACATTCGGTGATCGTATTAAGACATAGGTTAGGTCATAAATCAATAAACCTACTCAGAAGCCGTCTAGATATAAGAAGTACCTCGCAGAGAAGTTACTTTTATTTTACTATGAAGATTCTAGAAACAGCTTGGAATGTTTGAAATACAAAATTAAATTCTCAATTTTAACAAGTTTATTAAAAAATATTTTAACAAAGGAGATATGACGTTTACTGAGATCTAAATTGGGAGGGTTATATTAATATTAAAATTGTTCACTTCAATTAGACAAGTCAACCTAATCTCGTGCGCAATCAATTTGACATACCCTGTGTCCCATTTGAATCCAACGCCCTCCATCAACGCAGGTGACAGAGGTGTCGCGGTTAAATTCGTCCCCAGAGCTAGCCACGACGTGGGATAACTCTACAAGAGTAAGTCTCTCTCACACGAAATAGAGCTGACCCGATGCAATGATTCGATATAGAGAGAAAAAGTTAAATTGAAAGGATATTAATAGTATTTATGTTTGTATTTAAAACATACATTTCTTCGCAGCACTATACTGCACCTTTCTGTGGAGTAAAACTCAATCATCTCCATATCTACTGATGCGATGAAAAACCAATCAATTATGTATTTATGAAAAACACATCAATGCAAAATATACCAACAAATAATTATATTTTATTTTTTTAAAGATGTGTACTAATATTTTTATTCACAACGTAAATTAATTAAATACGTAAAATAATATCAAATCTAATTCTAGTAACAACATGTGACTTAATGAATATGTCACTTTTATGAAATCAACTGATAGGTTTACTTGCAGGTCGCAGTGTCACGGGAACACTCGTCTGAAAATTATTTAATTTGCTATCTTACTCATAACTAGTTTACTTAATAATACAATACATATACTCGAACACTTATTGCAAATGACTAAGGATAAGCAATAAAACATATTTATTACATTCTTTGAAATGTCTGTCGGCCTAAATATTTGTATGGGCATTACTGCTAAAGTTCAACGTTTATAATAATATATCACAAAGTAAATCATAAAACATATCTTAGAGAATAATATTTAGTCTTTATTTCATTAAAATCGGTTAATTCTAACAAAAGTTATTGTAATTTGATTGACGGCGCGAGATTAAATAATTTTAGTTCCACAATTTTAGTTTACCAATTTTAGTTCCAGTCGCAGGCACAGCTTGTCTGTTATAAATTCAAATGGAGGGAGAGAGAGAGAGATACAGAATATCAATCAAAAACACTTAAATTTACCGAATTATTCAAAAATAATCTTTATCACTTTTTATGGAATAGACGGCAAACGGGCAAGCGTGCCACCTGACGGTAAGTGATCACCACCGCCCATGGACACCCAAAAAACCAGTGGAAACACAGATGCGTTGTCGGCCTTTATAGGCGGGACTGGCTCTCAAGTGCCACTGCCGGAACAAACCTAATGGTATTTGGCGGCAGATTTTCAACTTGACAGTGGTAGCTAGCAAGGCAAGCATTACAAAAAGCTCTACCACCATGCTATTGTTTCCTCACGATGTTTTCCTTCACCAAAAGCTCAAGATTATTGTAGGTGGTTGGATTCGAACTCACGTCCCATAACGAGGCGTTCCTACACGCTACCACTGAGCTATCTTTTGTATTACTCTTACCCAATCGGGCTTGGTCGATAATCTGTAAAAAATATTTCTACTCTAGAAGATCATTCCGGCTTCCTTTATTAATTTATTTATTTCTGTAAAAGTTTTATTTTATACAAAGCAGTTTGACATGTTAATACTTAATCTAATAGCTCAGTGATTTCTATATCAATAGCGAGGAAACAAATCACTGAAAATTGACCACAACGAGTCGACTCAAAAAGCGATATTTAGGTACAAAATTAATTCGACTTACAAAGGTTTTCTTCTTAACGAGGCCCGAGCTACCATACTGGGACAAGACTATATCACTTTATAGGTGCTTTGTAAACTATACAGGTGGATTTAATTAAATTCGGTGTCCCGCGGCGTCCTCGCTTCTCAAGTTATTTACCGTCGAAACGGTCTCTTGGATATTTCTAGCACAATTTTGAATATTAAACTAAGTTACTGTAAGTATTACAAAATGTGTGGAATCCGTGTAGATACACTGTATAGTCTATAGTTTCGTGTTGGTACAAATTCAAAGGTTCGGTTTACGGAACGTAAGTGTTAACAACAAACACTTTATAGTAAAGCTGCAAGGCTCTTACTGTTTCGTTTCTATTTTACAATTGAATATTCAAACGCACAACGAACGACAAATAAAAAATTAACTAAACGCAAGATTATGGTGTTGTGGGTGTCCATGGGCGGCGGTGATCACTTATCATCAGGTGACACGTTAGCTCGTTTGCCCCCTATTCCAATAATAATGCACTGTACGCCGAACTCAATACTATCCCATAGGGATATAAAAATCCTTACTAATACTTTAAATGAGAAAATCAGTTTTTTGTTTGTTGTGCTTTCACGCCTAAACCGCTGAATCGATGGTAATGAATGTTTGTATAGAGATAGATGTAATCTTGGAGATGGTAATATGCTACTTTTTCTCGCGAATAAGTTATTGGAAGCGGGGTAAAGGGAGGAATAAACTTTTTTATGAACAATTTTATTGCATCATCCGATTTGACTAAATCAATATTAACGTGATCGAAGCCGCGGGTAAAAGGTAGTTCCAAGCTAACGAAAGCGTAAGCATATTAAAATTATATATACATATATATATATACTTTTTTGTACTGAACAATATTCAATTGAGCCGAGCTAATTTATTTAGTACCGTTGATGTACTAATATTATATTTGGTTGTCAGAGAACATATAATATATATGTATGTACTAAAAGTCACAAGGGCAAATGAAGCTGCATCTCTAGTGGTATCTCGAAGCGATTTAGCGAGGACTTATCCTTACAAGAGCAGACACTGGGGTACAGTCATGAGCATAAATGTATATCTAAACATAATAAATCTGTAGTAAAGTCGTTTTTGTACGCTTCTTTTATGTAATAGCGGGCAAACGAGCAAGCGTGTCTTCCTTACCTTGTGGTAAGTAATCACCTTTACCCATGCACACCCACAACACCGGGGGAAATGCAGGTGCGTTGCCGGCCTTTTATAGGAGGGACTGGCTCTTAGGTGCCACTGCGGAACACACCTATTGGTATTTGGCTGCAGATTTTCAACTTTAGGGTGGTAGATAGCCAGGCGGACATCAGAAAAATCCCTATCGCCATACTATGGTTTCCTCACGATATTTTCCTTCACCGAAAGCTCGAACTAATTGTAGGTAGTTGGATTCGAACTTACGTCCTATGATGCGTCGTTCCTACACAGTACCATTGAGCTATCATTCCTTGAGAAATTGCTTCAAAATATTAAGAAAATAAAAATAGTCAGGGTGATAAAAGATAACCAAAAGACCCTATTTCCTGCATTTTTGTTTTTTTTTCTGTTTATCTGTTTGTCTGTGCACGCATCGCGTAATATGTACAAAACTTATGTTAGATAATTTTTATACGTAACTTCAAGTATTACTCAGTTTTTGTCTCATCGCAATCGGTTCACTTTTATCAAGAGATATTAGGTAATATAAATTTAAAGTGTTCTCACACACGCAATTCAGTTACTTGCATTGCCAAAATAGAACTAATGTTGACAGTTAAACTCCATATTCGATAGACGGCGTTGTACATGACGTCACATGTAACACAGATATTGACTGTCGATGTGTGTTGACCACGTCTTTATATATGAACCTATCTAGATAGTAATGTACGAATATTGTGTATGACTGTACCCGAGTGTAATATTATTGGTTTGTTTTATTCGAGAGAACGACATAAATGAGATGTGACTTAACTTTTTATATGATGTTACTTAGATATAACGTCATGAGTATTTTGATATTACATCGTATAAATCGCATGATATAAATATTTTCAGTGAGACGCTCTTTATGTTTCAGTTATAAACTAAAATAATCCACATAATATATTTGAACATACTTATGATTTACTTAGAGAATTAAAGTATATATTTATTTGTCACTGCCAAATATTTTTCTGTAAGCTTACTTGATATAATATTGAATAAAGAAAATTTCTACTAATGTTAAATAAATACTTCATTCACTAATCTAACTTGATTAAAATATGTACCTATTTATTTTATTCTTAAATCTTATTTTATTTATTTATTTCCATTAACAAACGAGGTACATTCATACACATAAATTCACAATGGCTTGTAAACCGGGCAGAACCTGTATCTTGGTAGCCAGGAAACGAATAAACAACTTATTCTTCAACTAAATGCACCTAGACAGATCTTACATGTATACAATATTATGAATACCCATGTTAGATTTTTGAATGTTAACCATACCTTGGCAAATAATTATATATATTTAATCACTAATACATCTTCACATATATATATACACACACATAAATATTTTTACATAGTATAACAATTGTAAATAGTTTGCTACATAATGCAGCGACGATTTCATTTTAAATATATATGTATTGATACGGTAGAGTGCTTAACCACTTAGAAAGTAGACGCTTAGCAATATATATAGTATAGGCAAATAAACGTTGGTTCATTGAAAATTGTGTTTTATTTATTACCAACTGACCCGGTAAACTTCGTATCACAAAACAAAAAAAAAGATTTTTTTTTCTTTTAATACAAACCATGTCATCGCAATAACAAACACAATAAAAAAATATTATCCAATTTGGTACAGTCGTTCGGAAGTTATGCGCATACATACATTTCGGCGATTTATTTTTTTATATATACGAATTTATTAATGTTCTGCTCAACGTCCTTAATTTTTCTTACATAAGAACCTTCTTCTGTCAACAATGAACACAAAAAAAAAAGAATGAGCGAAATTTTTCCATTCGTTCACGCGTGATGCGTTGAAAAGGGAAATAGAGATTCATTTTTATATGCATAGATGATAAATATTTCTATTCGTTTTAAAGCAAATTACGATAAATATCAATGGTAGAATGTACCGACATCGCAACGCGTGTTTGAGTCCCTACAATGGGCCTGAGCTTTCGGTAAAGGAAAATATCCGTGGCTGGGCTAGCTACCACCCTCAAATTAAAATTCTGTCGCCAAATGTCTATAAAGTGTGTTCCGGCAGTTGCACTTGAAAGTCAGTTCCGGGTCTTAGTGTGTTCACCATCTTGGTTTACAACCGAGCTAGTTTTAAATGAAAAGTGACCCTAGGCCAGAGGTTCCAAATCTTTTCAGTCCGCGGCACACATATGTATATGTTTACTATTTTGTCGTGGCGGCCTAACCTATCTAGCTGGTAGAAATAGATAGGTACACTTTGGCGGCGCACACTTTGGATACCCCTGTCCTAGGCTATTCCACTTATGAGGCCCTTTCACCTTTCGCGTAGATCTTAACCTATATGTTTATTAGTTATATTAAGTACAATTTCTCCTTAGTTTCGGTCCAGCGTTTTAATGTGCACTGTTTTTACAATAGTGTAGTTAGCCTATAGGAAAATCCAGCCCTATTTCATCTCGTCAGTTAACATCAACTGAGAGTGTAGCAAAACGCTAAATATATTCTATAGAAGTTATAATTTTTTTTTTTTATTATATTTGTATATGTAAAAATTCGAGTGAATCCGTCGGGCGAGAACTAGTATTGCACATAAAAGGCAGTGTACCGAACGTTAATAATAAGTGCGTAGGAGTTCGCGTCAAGTTCTCGTCGTTGTAATTGGATACGCGGCTGAAATGAGTGCCGCGAGCCTGCCTGTGATTGTTCTGGGCTTTTTATAACAACCTCGCTCGTATATACACGGATATATAGCGGCTGCTGATGGAAGAGCTCGAGAGATAATATCATGATATGTTCCAGTGAAAAAACTAAATGATTCATACTGAACGCATATTAATTTTATGCACTTAATATTTATTTTTATGGAACAGAAAGTGAACTAGCAAGCGGATCACCCGATGATAAGTGATCTCCACCGCCCATGTGACACCCACAAGACCAGAGAAATCGCAGTTGCGTTGCCGGCCTTTGAGGTATGTGTAAGCTTTGTTCTTGAAGGTTCCAAAGTCGTATCGGTCCGAAAACACCGCAGACGCAAGTAGGTGCTACCAGGAAGTCAGGCAGGGAAAGAAATTCCGCGCGAAACGCCTTGTCGCGGCTCGCCATTCGTCCAGATGATGAGGATGGAATTAAAGTTTATGTCGCTTTGTAGGGCGATGGAATAAAATACAATTAAAAGAATTCATGTACGCTCTAACCACATCCAGTACATTGCGTTATATCAGCGCTAAGAGACATACACCGGGCCCATACGCGCCTTTATTGGCAACTCCGGCCTTGATAGTTCCACCGCCTTCTTGTTCCCAACTCAGTGTCTTTGTTATAATATTATTTCCGTCCGTGGACACTCGGGATTTTCTGTTATTATAACATGATAAAAGCTTTTAACTTATCTAATACAAGTTATGCTTTCGGTTCTGAGTAGTTAGAATTTCTTTGTTGTTTGATAGTTGACGTTATATGTTCAGTGCATTTAAGGTTCAAATAACACTTCATGCGTACTACTAGAATAAGTTTATTAAAATCATGGCTGATTCATTGCATATATTGATATTTTTTTTGGTTTTTTCTTATCGTTTATAGGTTTAGCATTATGGCTACAGTACCACCTGATGCTAAGTGACAATGTGGCTCAGGACGGTGGACACGCTATCCATAGTGGAGGGACTGGCTCTCAAAAGTAACTGCCAGAACACACCTATAGGTATATGTCGGTAGATTTTCAACTTGAAGGTACTATACTAGCTAGCCGATAGCGACTAGAAGAATTGCGAAAGCTGTCCATGATCTCTGGCAACACGGGAGTTCAATGAGTCGTTGTGGTGTGTTTTAGTGGGTAGTGTTTGGTGATTATTTGACCTGAGCCCGGGTAATGCGTTTGCGGGGTTGCTATCAGGATTTATGTAAAAACTGGGATTTTAAATACCACGTTGATCTAAAAATGAAAGGTGGTAGCTAGCCTGACAGGTATTATATAAAAGCCCTTTCCACCCTGGTATAGTTTCATCACAGGCCCACTGCAGGTAGATTTGAACTCACGTTCATTGACGCTGCGTCCGTACACACCGGGGGCATATTATGACGAAATGCAAGTATGTTCCCTTTTTACTAAGTTATAAAGAGTCAGGTTCATAATAAAAACACGTACACGCATCGCATATTATAACAGTCTGAGCTACATTAGAGGCACATTAGGATGTCATCACAGGAATTCAGGCAGTATCTTCCAGTAAAAACGGGTCCAGCTCTACATGAGCTGCCGTGATCTTAAGATACATATAATGTACGTAGCAATAAAGTGTTGTTAGAGACCTCTACTAAATGGACGGTAGTTAGATGAAACATTGAAACTGTAGGCTCAGTTATTTTGTTAAGTAACGCGACTGATATATTTCATTTTCAAAGAAATGTTTTTGATAGTACCAACTGTTTTAATTTAAAACATTTACTTTTTTGACGTTTTTAGTACGTTTTTGTTTATTTTTATGTACAGCATAAAACAGTTATATTGATTCCTAATTATAAGTTAAAATTAAAATATGTCTTAATTAGCATAATACTGCACAGTTGCTCCAAAAGTTGACTAACCTATTTGACAACCATTATAAATTATCACCAGTAAAAGAAATCCTTACTAATATTATAAATGCGCAAGTGAACCGATTATGATGGATTTTGGTACAGAGATGGATGGGAACCTGGAGATGGTTACTTTTTCTCGCGGAAACCTTATTGTAAGTAGGGTAAAAAGAGGAGTAAACTTTGTATGAAACTTTTTATTGAATCATCACATTTGTTTAAGAAAATTAATATTAACGCGAAAGAAGCCGCACGCCAAATCTAGTTTGCTCATAAAAATTATTGTCTAAAAAGAGCTATTTTATATTAAAATAGTCATCTGATAATGTTGTTCATAAACAAAATAACAATTGGGAAACGTGCTGTTCGTAACATGAAATACAATTGTATGTTTACAGCGCACCTTTCCTTGACCGACCAATAAACCAAGACACGCGACGTTCCATCAATTTACACCTATGAAACTTCGTGTTCCGTGACCACTACAGGTCCCTGAGAACTGGCGATCCTTTGACGAAGTCCGGACGACTTCGTGCGAATCCGTGCTTCCTCTTCATTTGGCAGGACCGTCGCATCATCCCTTAATGGACACCTGAAAGGAGTAACTCAACCGGACGGTGCGGTGCTTTTAAAAGGTCCCGAAAAAAACGCTGACTCAGTTATCTTGGAGTTTTGAGTAACGCTAAATGGACTCTGGACTGAGATACGTCACGTTGTGAAGGGACATTTTCAAAAGATATTATTAGCTATACCCATCGTTTGCGACGTCCGAGCAGTTCATTTAACATTTACAAGTTGCTTAGACATTATGGGCTCACAGAAAAACATCCGGTTCTGAATTATATAACCAGTATTGAGTTTAGGCGTTCAGAAAAAAATCTTACACACTCTTATGTTTGAAAGTGAAGAATTATGAATAGAAATAGACAAGTTAAGTCACTTTATCACATATTTATGGAGCAAAAGTAAAAAAATAAACATATAACAATATTCGGCATTTGTAATACAATATGAAGTTACATTCATAAAACTATTCTGTATTTTGACAAAAACTTTCAACTTCTATAAACAAGATATGTATTTTAATAAAATAAACACAAATGAATAAATATTTGCTTTCACATACAATAGAGTTAATAAGAAAAAATTAAAATATTTTTAAAAGATCACTCAATTTTATTGGATAAGTGAACTGAATAGAGTATTATTTTCATTATGGAAACTATGTTCTTTTGGGAAATATTTATTTTAAACCGAAGATGTTTTTTTTTTTTGCTTTGTGTATAAAAGTTATTAATCTTAACAAACAAGTTAGTACAGAATAACTTCAAGCGAAAAGAGATATACATAATTAATTTAGCAAGTCAAATGAGATCAATCACCTTAAAACATAACAGAGAATAGTACCACCTAGCGAGATCGATAGAACTTGAACCGAGCGAAGCAGCGCTTCGAGAAATCCTCTGGGATCATTTCATTAGTAGTCGATTTGAATGTCAAAAGAATATATTCCAATGGATTCACCTCCGCATTCATTATGTATACAGTATTCTATTATCTTATTGCTATCGATTCTGTTCCCGTTCGCAATTTTAAAGTTACTATTTTTGAAGGCTTCTTGCATCGTCGTAACGAAAAAATATTTCGTTTTGCTTTGCCGTTTACCCAATGATTGATGGCAATATTTATCTATTCGTCCTGTCCGAGAGGATACCAGGAAGAATTACAAATATAATTTTTATAAAGTAATGATATAATCTATATTTAATATTATTATTAGAAAGCGGAAAAGTTTGTTTGTTTGAATACGTTAACCTTAGGAACTACAAGTCGGAATTCTAAAATAATTTTTCTATTTGATGAGAGTGATCATCAAAATTTTCATTTATTAGAAAACAAAAAGAAATCCGTTTGAGAAATTTATGACTGTAAAAATTAAAATGGGATTAAAATTGTTTGTCGTATGAATTATTACCCGATTATACATGAAAAGATAATTCAAAATTATAACTAAATAGGATACTTCACGAGGCCTTCTTAAAGCACTGCTTTTTGCTAGTATAATGTAAGAAGGATAATCTAAGAATAGTTAGTATAAGTAAATCACTGTGTATCTCGAATGTAGTATTTTTTGGGATTCTTTCCGATATTCACGATCAGAACGCACGCAAGAATCCAAATAAAGGTCATTAACAAAATTAGCATTACTATGGTTTTCAAACTCGAAAAATCTGCGATTGTAATTTAAAATAAAACTAAACTAAAGTGAGGCTAAACTATTCATCAGTTAATTTATAATTACTGTTGTAATTATGATCCTTAAGCGACCACATTTGTAAACAGCTTTTTCTTTAACAATGGCGGTTGTTAGTAATAATAAACTTTCTATTTTTATGTTTTCAATTTTAGGTTTATATGTTGAAATAACAAACGCTTTTTTTTTATTTGTTACTTAATGGCGAAGATCAGTAAATGGCTACTTATTTTTAATATAATTGTTAAATATTATTAGATAAAACTGTTGGTTTTCCAAAAAAATAAATAAATATATTTGTTTAATATACGATGTATGTTAATTAAATGTATATAATTTAAAATTATTTAATTGTCTGCATACCTAATCACCTACATTAGTTTCATGTTTTCTTACCATAAACATCATTATTCTTTATACATATATGCAATTCCAGTGTATGTGTATGTATGTGTGTGTATGTACTTCATATTACTTCTCCCAAACGTCCGGACAGAATTTGATTAAACAAATTGTATACATATGTATATGGTAAATGAAATGGTGAAGCTATAGTTAACCTCGGAAAGTGGTGCTTTTTTCATATTTTATAGAAACAGGTTTTATGAAGATAAAACTTGTTTGGGTGCCCAAAACACTTTTGTGAGTATTGAATGAAATAGAACCGTCACGATAGGCTATGCAACACTTGTTCAAATAAAGTCGGCTCGAGTTGCCTAACGAAGCGAAACAGATACAGAATAACATAGCCAAAAAGAAACTGGTTTTCCGTATTATTTATTAACTTTTGTCATGTCATTTTGTAGCCCACGCCTTTTTTTTATTTTACATAAGAAAAACAAACAGTTATTCCTATATTTTCATACAATTTTTTCGACCTGACATCTGCTGTTACCCTTAACGGCTTTGACAGCTTCACCGAAATTTTTGGGGCGAGTTTTGAGGGCCCTCCGAGGCAGCGGGCGCAAGAGTGCGAGGAGTGGCTGAATCTCAGCTTAGGCTGCTGCCGGAAACCAAACAAAGAATGGCGACCCTAAGTAACAGGTCCTAGCTTACTAAATTTAGTGGTCCTAACAACGAACTTAACGGACGAGACGCGCAATGGTACAGTCCCTAACAGAACCGTGTACTTACCGTTTAGATGTAGCAGACTCACTCAAGGCCTTCTTTTCGGAGGATAGAACGTAAGGTATTGATATAGAAATATAATCTCTCCCTACTGGATCCGCTATTACAAGTTTAAATTTAAAATAAATATTACACATAAATGAATACTGAATTCCCAACAGCCCACTCAGTTAATAAAATACTGCATGTTTAAACAAAGCGTGTGTCTGTGACAGCTACGGCATATGAAATATTCTCTTTGTTTATATCTATATAGCTGTGCTCGCGACTTCGTTCGCGTAGAACTAATTAATTAATTAGTTTTTTTTTCGTGGAACCCTAAACTTTTTTCTACAATAAAAGTAGTCTTAGTTACTCCCTAACACATCAGCTATCTGCCAGCGAAAGTTCCGTTAAAATAGGTCAAGCCATTTCAGAGATTACTGGAACAAACATAACGACAACAATACACAGAAAAAATTTCAAAAATGATTTTTTTTTTTAGTAATGATAGGTACGGTATATACTTTCATATGCATTTGGTAAAAAGCTATTTTTTGGGCATTACAGATAGACATCTGAATTTTATTTATTTGTATAGATTATTCTGTTTAATATCTTTAAAAGAGTATACTCTCGCATTATGCAAACTAAGCGACATATTATTTCAGTGTGATGATATACCAGTCAAGTTTCTTGATAATTACTTGTAACTTCATTTCGATCCTCCTCGTCTGAATAAAGACCTAGATTATTCATGATGCGTTCCAATATCAAGCTATGTTTAATTCTTTATACAATAATCAATTGAGGTGTCTTGCATCTATAACCGACTGGATAGCAAATACTGCACACATAGTGAAACTCCCTTAAGCGCTTAAAAATCAAACAAAGATAAGGATGGCCAGTGATCACCAACCTATTTTTTTTATTAACGTGGTGTTTAATATCCTAACGTTTACGGATTTCATCATCGCATCGCGCAAACTCAAACGTATTCTTCGGAGGCAGGCCAAGGCGACAGGGTCATGTGGTGACTCGTCGGGCTCTTACCACCCAACACTACCCACTAAAAGGCAACTGGAAAACACTGCACACTCCCGTGTCGCCAGAGACCACAGACAGCGCCCACACTTTTACTAGGGACGAAAATCCATAGATTGTTGATTGTTTATTTCGCGATGAAGCTATTATTTTCCGATAATATACTGTTTATAGTGGCGGATTTCCAGAGAAGCTAAATAGGCTGCGGCGGCATATTTTCGTCGCCGATGTAAAGGGAGTAGTATTTTTAATCTTTATATAGTGTAAAAAGAAGTCGCTTTGGCTGTCTATTATTCGCTTAGATCTTTTAAACTATTCAACGGATTTTCAGCAATAGTTAGAGTGATTCATGAGGAATCTATAAATGTATAATACATATATATTATAGTATAGAGAATCCGAAATAGTTCATCGGGTCAGTTAGTTTGTAATAAATGCAGATAGGCGTGGATTTAATTCAACTTATAGGCTGCATAATTGTATTTTCACCGCTGAGTGAGATACCAATAAGAACCTTATCATAATCGTAATAAAAAAAATGAGAGGGCACGGGAAGGATGAACAGATGATTATCAAGAGAATATTGTTTTTTTGGTAATTAGACTTGGATATTTACATTACTTTTTTACATTTTAGTTGTCACTCTTGCAACATAGCGCTTGTTACTAATAATATAAACCCATTATCTTCGTTACTATTGAAACAGGCAAGTTTAGGTTAAGTATTACTGATCTGTTATATTAGTGGCTATTAATATACTGCTTCTAATTTACAAAAATTTAAGAGGTCATAATAAAAAAACATTCTTAAGATTTTTTGCGCTTACAATGTATTTCATGAGAAGTCTCGATATGACCATTGTAAGAGAATTAGTGAGTATTTCAAATCTCAATAGGCGAGTCTTACATCCACCTCTCAGCCGTCCAACCTCAACCCGTTTATGAATAAATAATATATTGTATAAGTATGGTTAAAAATTAAGTGAACTGTTTAAAACTCAATTGGTTTTAATTGTGTAATTTAAGATGATAATGTAGAGAAAATTAGATTAATAATTATTTAAATTAAGAGAAAACGTATCTAGTTACAAGTAGCATTATAATAGTAATGTTATTATATTATTAATATAGTTTTATATTGGTAAAATTATAAAATAATGCTAGGAAAGTTATATGTTGTAAAGTGCGGTACGCGTGCTACAGTCGTTACGACTCTCCATAATAAATAGCAATTAAGAAAAACATAGTTTATAAGAGAATTTACTGTAAACGAAGTCTTTGTAATCAGAGGAGTAACATAAGATTTACAAAAAAACCTTAACCCGGAACGCAAGGCGTCGAGTGAGTCTCATATACCCTTCTCACCCCCCGGGCTGTGAGGGGGTGTATAAACACATTTCCCCACGTAAAAAAAGGGGTCATATAAAACAATACACTGATAAGAGAGTGAACGTTTACATTCGAGAATCATTAGTATAAGACTCCTTTAATACTTGATGCCCGTACCCATTTCCATTCCGGACCCGGTTTCTTATAATGAAAACACGTTTTCCAATTAAAAAAGTATTAAAAACCAGATGTCACACAGTTGGTTTCTTTCATTAAACATGCTAATTTTTTTTCTCCTAATATTAAATTTCTTTTTTATAGCTGTTCTGTTTACTGTCAAGGTATTTTAATAGGCTCTAATAAAATTTTACAATTCCTAAAAGACGTCGTTTCTTCGCTTTGAAAATAATATTAACTGTTAGCATAATTTTTACCTTTACTTCAAATTAGTTAAGTAAATTATCTCTTTCTCTCTCTCTCAATAGCTATGAGTCCGAATTGACTCACACCTCGGTATAGTTTTAAGGTCATGTACTAAAATCTCCATTTATTGTTTTCCAAAAAGCTTAGAAGCCGTTCATATAATACGTCACGCAGAATTTTACCTCTTTAACTCTCTACTACTTCTTCGTCACGCTATATCACATTTTCTGCGACACACTATCAATATTTTAAAATCGATCATAACTCAGTGGTAGTGATTACTGACTCCGCGTCAAGGGACGTGAGTTCGTATCCACTAACAATGAGCTTAAGCTTTCGTTGAAGGAAAATATTGTGAGACAACCATAGAATGGTGGTAGGGCTTTTCCTAGTGCCCACTTGGCTAGCTACCACCCTCAATTTGAAAATCTGTCGTCAAATACCAGTAGGTGTGTACGGGCAGTTGCACTTGAGAGCGAGTTCCTCCACTAAGGAACTCCACTTATCGTGTCCACCAACTTGGTCCATATAGTCACTTAAGAGGTGAGATTATGGCTAAAATGCGTAACCTTAACTATTAAAAAAAATCTCCCTGCTTTTGGTCGCCATCCGATTTCAGAGAGACACTGATTGACAGGTCACTAGGTTGGACCTCGATCCATCTTTTGAAATTCCGTCCAATCAAGTTAGAATATTATCCAATACATTTTTGTCTACACTTTACGTTAACCATTGTAGAAAAAGGTAATTTCAAAGCAGCTTTAAAGATGTTCAATTATTACCTGTAACAAAAAAATACATGTTATTAACTAACTGAATCTATCATCTATGTATATCTATCAATCATCAAATACAGATCTATCATCTATCAATCTGACTATTTTTCAATAATATAAATTCAGTGTCTTGGCTCTTTCTTTAGCATTTAGGTAGCCTTCTACCCGTAGAATCAAGACGATAATGTTGAAAAAAGTAGAGTCGTAAACCTGTGGAGAGACCGACTCTCAAGTGCAACTGCCGTAACACACCTATCGATATTTGGTGATAGATTTATAAATTAAGGGTGGTAGTTAGCCAGGCGTGCTAACGCCCTACCATCATGATGTAGTTTCATCACGATGTTTACCATCATTGAAAGCTCAAGATCATTTCAAGGACTCGATGTCGCGTCCATACACCGAATTCTTATAGTTAAACATAATAGCAGATCCACAAAAACTCGTTAATTTATTGTTAGACCACCAAAATTGTTGTATCACAAAGTGACTTCCGAATGTAACAGAAATAAATAAACGGTAAATCTACAAAACAATTCCAGATATTTGTAACATAAGTATTCAGCTGATTTGACAACAAACTTCATAACAGGGCAATATTAGTTGACTTCGGTTGGTTAACGTTATTGCTCTTTTCTAGCTATCTTCAATAACGACATACAATGCACAGTTTTTGAAATTTCGCTCTATATAGTCTACAAACTGTATCTATCTATCTATCTAGCGGAAAACTTTGTTTGAACACGCTAATCTTAACAACTACCAGTCGAATTTCAAAAGTTCTTTTTGTATTTCATAGAGCTATCACTGAGAAGGGCGTCAGGCTATTTAACATCACGCTACCACCTAACGAAGTCGCAAGCACAGATATATAGAAGAACAGACACAATCATCGATGCAACAAACACAAGCGATGATAGATCAGTGTTAGTGTGTACAACTTTGCGTCAACGGACATGAGTTCGAATCTACTCCACGTACAAAGAGCTTTGGGTGAAGGAAAACATTGTGAGTAAACCATAGCATGGTGGTAGGGCTTTTTCTAATGTCCGCCTGGCTAGCTTCCACCTTCAAGTTGAAAATCTGCCGCCAAATAACAATAGGTGTGTTCCGGCGGTTGCACTTGATAGCCAGTTCCTCCACAGGTTTAGCGTGTAACTTAGGCCGTATTGTCACTTAAGATCAGGTGAGATTATGGCCACAACGCTAATATTAACTATAAACATATACTATTCGAGAATATAAATCGAAATATCATTTCAATGAATACCACCATAACGAAAATATAGTAGATTAGAACGACATATGAGAAAAATATGTTAGTAGAGTTTTGTGAGCGGCACATGCAAATTATGTACGTGAGGGTCGAGCGTTGGCGTTAATTCGTGGACGAAGGTGAGGTGCGATCATAGTGCTGATGAACAGAGATTTATTATTTATTATACGTATGGCAAGACTATATAACGAGATATCATGACTATCATGATCTTGTATGATGTATGATCATCAACAATGAGCTGCATTGTTATATTTTCTGATGCATTTGACCCGTACAAACACTTCCTACTTAAAAACTGCAATAAAATATAACCACTTTTGATGAGCTTACATTTTACTTTTACTTAATGCCTAGTTACTAGTATTTTTTTATTGTATTGCATTAAAAGACTGTATATATAAAGTTATAAAATAATTATGCTAAAATATAAATTCCATGCGTGCCTGTGATCTGAATGGTAACATTGTAATTATATGTAAGAATTAACAATTGGTATTTTTTTTAATATATATGTAATCATTATGTTCGCGTGTTAAATAAACAAAATAAATACATATTTTGTATTAATATTCATAGTACGTGGTAATGGATAACAATCATACCACATTTAATTGAATAATGCTGTCAAATTCATCTACCGGAACAAATCCAAAGTTTATTGGCAATAACTTTGTAGAAAGTTATTATACTGGCATTATGATTAGTGCGATACGTCTTTCTAGATTGCCGTAACGTGTTTTTTTATAATTAGAATTTCATTTGAATTTAAATGACGATGTGGTCTATGATGGTGGACACGCTCAGCCTATTAGAAGGGTAAGCTCTCAAATACTATTACCGGAAAACACCTATAAATATTTGCAACTTGGAGTGGGGGAGGGGTGTATAGAAGTGTGAAAACTGTTCATGGTCGCTGACAACGCGGCAGTTTAAAGTGTCGCCGTGGTGCGTTTTAGTAGGTAGTGTTGGGTAATTGTCACCCGATAGGTAATCACATATCTCTCACGCCTTGGCCTGAGCCCGGATAATGCGTTTGAATTTGCGCGTTCCAATTAGAAAGTCCGTAAAGTGTAGGATTTTTGACACAACGTACATAAAAAAAAGACTGGTAGGTATTAAACGCATACCACCACGATATTATCCCTCACCGAAAACTAAAGCTCATAGCAGGGATTCTAATTCACTTTCTTTAATACGACGTCCGTACACACTAGCACTAAACAAAATGCACATATGCAAGAAACAACTCTCGAACACCCAAAAATTCAAAGATAAAATGTGTTTAACAGAAATCCGTTAACTCCACAACAATGTAGACGAACCCGCATCCAGAAGTTTCAATGCATGACATCGGATTTAAATTTCAAAGGGTGTGCGCCGAAACCGAGTTTACCTACGCAAATCCTTAACGATACAATAAACAGACACCTTTCTGAAGATTTACAAAATGTTTAATCACCACAATACTTATTTAAAAAGTAGCAAATAAATTCGGACGCAAATATTCAGTCATAATTTTTTTTTAACATTCTAATATTTAACCGCTAGACTTTAACTTTCTCTACTGCGGCAAAGTTTCTTGATGCAATGGCAAGGAGGAACTAACTGCCCACGTGTCCTGTGATAGGGAGATTTTCGGTATATATTTTTAGAGATTTCATTTTGTGGTATCAGCGGGAATAAAATTCATTGTTTTTATAATCAATTTTGAAAATCTTAATGATTGTTTGCCAAGAGCTCGTGTATGATAATGTACTAGCAAAACACACATCTTTAATACATTTTATTACTTCTAAAATAAGATTTATATATATTTTTTTGCTAAAATCACCGGCAGCTTTATATCATATTCACACATCTATGTCTTATGTTACCTAAAAAGAGGGTTTTCTTAAGAATAACTACGGGAATAAACCGATATCCATTAGACGAAACATTACCACCATCTAGATTTTAGTAGTAATCTATATAAGTATTAAAAAATATTGTGCCATCAACTATGGATTTACCAGACCTTCTTTCACAAAAAATTCGCAATCTTTTTAGATTATCAAAATTCACTGATCTACGCAGTATATTCCAGTGTTCTACCAGTGAGGCAAAATCTCTCTAACATACTACGTTTACTCTTATATTTACATAAAAAACGAATGGATAGTCACAAATCGGTTAGATATATGAAATTGGTGTACTTGGAAACCATTTGATACGTTTTAGCACCGTCCTATGAAGTACAATTCGAAGCAAAACTTTTAATAATCTTGGCAATCATTTTCGGTCTCAAACCGTTTGACTTTCGCAGTTGCAACATCATGGTGTGAAACTTTTGCCAACTGTTCTCGTTAAACTGTTTATAACATAACAAGTTAGATTGTTAACCCATCTACAAACTACTTAGATACGTGCCATTTTCATATATGTCCATATATATTTTCTTTACCGAAAGATTATATGTATTCATTAAGGAAAATACCATAAATATAGCATGATGTTAAGCATCCGGCTAGTGAATAAATCTAAGTAAATTAAAAATGTCGCTCGAAGTGCTTGGCGCTTTTTAATTGTTTTGAAGTAGAACACTTACATGTAGTTTTTCTAATGGTAGAATGGGATTACAGCGTTAAACTATTTATAATCAAACTTAAATATATAAAAGTATATTTGAAGTCAGTTATTAATAGTTTATTGTCTCTGAAAACTGAGGTTTCGTTTACGAGCATGTGTCTGACTTTATGCCAGTTGGCATACTCAAGCTCCAGTGTCGCATCGGCGTTCAAAGAAGTATGTTGTATACCAATTGATATATATATATCAAGTGCCCTAAAATAGCATAAAATACTCTCGTATGTAATGGAATATTGTAGAGACTACACACACAAAACTTTTAAAGGTTATGTGGAATCACATTTAATTCGTAATTACATTATTTTCATCGATAATTCGATATTTTTGTAATGTAAAATATATGCAACCGTACAATTTTTCTTTACAAAAAGCAACATTTAGACGATGTATAGCAATGTATACAACGGGGAAAATACTCCCTTTTTTTTAAAGCGTGACATCGGTATAGCTGACGTCACTGATATTCATTTCACGGTGTTTGCTCATCTTTTATTGTCAAAGTAAAACTAGAAATAGAATTGTAAAATGATATTATAAATTACAAAGTACGTATCTACAGATTCATAAATATAAATAGTATAACAAATAATACACCATTGCTGAACAAGAGTTACGTATATTGTTATCACTTTAAATCCGAAACATTATTTAAAGTTTATCGATAGTAAAAACAAAGTTCTATAAATATATTTATATTATTATATTATTCTTGAAATGTACTCATCATCTGCTAATGTCGAGTCACACTCATCTAGATCATGACTACTCAATTCTCCATATTTCGCTAATGTTAACAATTTATCCACAATCGTTTCTAGTTTTAAATCTTCCGCATAAATTTGATTCTCTTTATCAATCAGATCCTTCTCATAGTCTCGCCAATTGTCGGAGGTCAACTTTTTGAGGTCAACATTCGTGGATTCAGTAGAACTGTTAATAATCCTGCTGAAATAATCAAGCATAGGTAAATCTTTTGGACGCCACAGAATTTCATGTCCGTGACTCTTCAATAATTCCTCGGTGTAACATTTAGATTTTGGACATACCCGTTCATATTTTTTTACTAAAGAGAATAACTCAGCTTTAGGTACTTGTAAGTCGTAGCTGATACTGTTATTCTCCAACCATTTACACATGTCTGCTTTCGTACTGTTACAAGTTGGTGTTACTATATATTGATTACGAGCTGATTCCGTAGCAACAAGAACACATTTAGGCGGTAAAAATAAAATCAATACATTTTCAAGCCAACGGTGAAAATTGACAATTTCAGATTCTTTCTTGTTATATACAGAATTAACGTTAATCAATCCTAAGGAACCTGACGCCGCCATATACCCGTTCACGCCTACATCCAAATAGGCAAAATATCTTCCATCTTGCCTGTAGGATTTTATTTTTGTTAAATATGCTATTCTATTCATAAACTGGCACGTATTCTCAACCACTAAGCTTTTATTTGTTCCAGGTAAACGTTTCCATGTAAATCCATGTTTTTTGAAGTCATTTCGCAACATACCTTCATCATAATTAACATCAATCTGTTTAATAATACCCAATAACTTAAGCATTGTCACTATTGTTAACTCTTTTGTATACATTTGTGTAATTATATAGCGGAGACTCTCGAATGTCATGCAGGATGAATGTAGCTTCCTTAAACTTTTCTCTTTGATATAATCACTGAATGTTTTCACCATTGGCAAAGAGCTATAAATATCTTTAAGAATGTCTTCGTCTACTTTAGTTAAATGATGTACTTCTTTTATGATGTCTTTTAATTCTGTTCTATTGTGTGCTACGGCCAGTGTCTGTAGTACATTCTTTGCAATAATCATTTTCGCTTCTAGATTCTCTGGACAGTTTGAGATTATTTTATAAATTTCAAGATCTTCATTATTTGACGTTCCGGCAGCTACTGACATGATTTATGACTGCAATAACGTCGAATAAATTATTATTATCACATAAAACAAAATGTAAAATAAAAAAAATAATTTTATTTTACATTAATCTATTTTTTTAATGAATAGGAGGCAAACTAGCAAGCGTTTTACCTGATAGTACGTGATCACCGCCGCCCATGGACACGCACAACACTAGAGGAATCGCAGGTGCTCTGCCGGCCTTTATAGGAAGGACTGAGTCTCAAGTGTCACTGCCGGAACACACCTAATGATATTTGGCGGCAGATTTTCAACTTTAGGGGGGTATCTAGCCAGACGGGCATTAGAAAGAGCCCTACCATAATGCTCTGATATTCTCATGATGTTTTCCTTCACAGAAAGCTCATTGTAGGTGGTTGGATTTGAACTTACGTCCCAGTTGCGGCGTTCGTAAAAGTTAAAACTGAGCATAATCGCTTCGAAATTTTGAAAATGTTGCAAACAAATTACGTCATTATACACAACGCTACAACGAAACGAAACTTACTACAACATTATAAACTGCAAAAACAAAATAATTCACAGCAATTATGCAAATACAAAATAATAAAAGCAATAGTAATTAATAAGCTAAAATGCACAAAATACCTTTTTATAACATAGAACAAGACTGACTCTCACGAGCGACGACACTGTATTGCGAAGTGAGAGGGGAAATGTGCAGTGCGCGGGACGTCGAATTGGACGCTAGCACGGGCGCGGTCGCGGTAGCTGAAGTGCGGGGGGATTATAGGCTAACGGTCGTACGCTAAACGCGTCTACCGACCGGCGTCTACGGAAGGGGGCCGGAGCGAGCAGCGTATCCATGCTGCCTCACCCCGCACCTCTCGTCAAGGCAAACGAAACGAAGGTCACAGACCGAACAGCCAAACACAAATTTAACACACAAACGGTGCAAGGTGCAACATGTCATATGTAGTATGAAATTGCATAGAAAAAAAACCAATCGTCATCCTAATCGGTAGCTATCGATGAGGATATTTTTGAAATAATTGATAAGTTGTTATCAAATAAAATCGAGAATGTTTTTTTACTAAATATACTTTTAAAATTTATAACATAAAGTGTATATATACGGGTAAAAGGCTAGTAACTGTGTATACTATATATAGGTAAATATAAAAAAAACTGTTTTTATTGATTTTGAAAATGTCCGTCCATAACTACAACACAAAAAAAAGCGAAATTGGTTACTTAACAAACTAAAGAGAAAAAGACATTGAACATTTTCATCTATACTTTATGTATAAAAACTGTAACTATTGTTTTAATTAATACGTTTATATGTAATTAATAACGTTTTTATTCATAGAATGAAACGGAATATTGGTTCCAAAGTAGAGGAGAAACAGGAATTGTTTTGTTTTCACCTATTTATATATCCTTATCCCTGCTAATATTATAAATACGAAAGTAAGTTTGAGTGTAACGCTTTCACACCTAAACCACTGAATCGATTATGATGAATTTGGGTATACAGATAGATGGGAACCTAGACACGGCGATAGACTACTTTTTCACTCGAAAAACTTGTTGCAAGTGGGGTAAAGAGAGGGATAAGCTATGTATGAAAGTTTTATTGATTAATCCGATGTATTTGCCAAATCTATAAGAACGCCAGCGAAGCCGGAAGTAAAAGCTAGTCTGTAATTAAAAAAACGGTGTGTGCTTAAGACCACACGACAAAAGTGAAACAGCACTATATTTCTCTCGTTCACTTAGTTACATCGAGTCGACTTACCCTCACAAGCGTCACACAAACACGTCGCAGATCAGAATTTCAATGCACTTCCATAAGAAGTTTCACTTAAAAACTATTTAATTAGATATGGATTCCTACTTCGCAGGTTTTAAATATGAATTACGTCACAGAAAATCATTTGTTTTCAGATTATTATTAAAATTGGTTACACTTATTTTACTCTATCGTAACATAACATAGTGACTACACTGTATCAGATGGGAATATTGTAATCTCAAACCTTTTTTTATATTATCGTGATAAAAATTCCGCTAACAGACCTCATCAACCTGCCGCCAAATACCTATAGTGTTGGCAGTTGCACTTGAGAACCAGTCTCTCTGCTAGGCTTAGCATGACTACCATCTTGGGCCACATCGTCACTTAACATGAGGTGAAATTATGGCGATAACGCTAAACCTATAAATTATAAAAAAACACGTGATAAGAGAGTTAAAGAATTTTATAAGTTTCACATCCATTTGAAACACAACATAATATTTATGTCACAGCTAATTTCAATTTTATCAGTGTATACGTAATCAGTAGTTATGCACAATGAGCTTGCACTGTAGGAGGATCTCAAACTCACGTTCCCTGACGCGGCGTCCGTACACACTACCGACTGCGACATTATTGCTTTAAAATGTGATGTTTTTATTGTAACAATATTACTTGTTTTCCTTTTACGTTAAAGATAGTAGAAAAATGAACTTAATTAGAGTAGCTAAACGCGACCCGCATATCGGCGCCACCATGGCGGGAGTGCCACTTTTGTACTGTTGTTGCGAACGCACAATTACCGTGTCTTACCATCCTGCTAAGTTTTAGTTAACAGTTCACGGACGGTGTTACCGATTTAGAACCAGAAAAGCAGTAACAAAACTCATAGTCATATGGACGTGATTCGAACCTGTGGACGTGAAATCGATATTCAACTAGTATACTAGAACTAGAATACATATTCAACTACAACTTTATTATTAAATTTTGCTATATATTTATTATGACATAATAAAAAGTATATAGAAAAAAAAATTATATTAATTATTAAACTCTGTTGCAAACGAATGTACACGTATAAGTTTTCGTTTTGATTTGACTTCATAATATAATAATACATGGAAAGAGAAAAAAAGCAAACAATTATGTTCAACAAAAAATATACCTGTAAGTAAAAGACAGACTGAGTGAAACTACATGTTCTCAAGGGGTCGGGGTCAAGGACGGATTTTTGGGGCCTCAAACGAAGTGCCCTCCATCAAATATGGACACGACGGACGAACTTTATAACAGAGTTAGTTACCGTTAATTGATACTCGAAGCTTAGGTAAATTTCGAATGATGATAAGACATGAATTCAACGTAAATGACGTGGAACAGGTGAATAATTAACGCCTTCATAAAAACAATTATATAAACCAAATGACGGTCTAAAGCAGATGTCTCTGGAGAATACAGATTAGGAGATTCGACTTGCAATAAAAATGGTATAAGGACGGAAGAAGAAATAACAGCAATGGTTCATTAACAACAAGTGCTTGAGGTAAATAGAGTAGAATCTAAGAACAGTAGCGTTTCTTTCTCTATGGTTGATAGGTCTAAACCTTGAACTTTCGGTGAACGAAAACATCGCGCGAAAGTCATAGCATAGTGATAGGGCTTTTTCTAGTGCCCGCCTGAGCAACCACCCTCAAGTTGAAAATCTGCCACCAAATATGAAAAGGTGTGTTCAGGCAGTTGCACTTGAGAGCCAGTTGCTCAGCAGGTTTAGCGCGTCCGCCAACTTAAAATTAGGTGATATTATGACCAAAACGATAAAACCCTAATTATAAAAAAACATCATACAGTCATGAGAATTGCCAACAGAAGTGAAAACTGTGTTTTACATAATAATGTATAAAAACAGAAAAACTTGTAACGATACGTTAAGGTTTGAAAGTTACGACCTTGCTTACGCGTGTTATTAAGTCACACGTTAATACTATCGACCAGGCGTTCATATTTGACAAGCTCGTAATTAAGAATCTGCATACACAGTCTACATAAATGGAAAGCGTTTGGTGACGATGGCGCGAGTTCCATGATTTTTGTTCACCCAAAAGTACTTCAACGCGCCTAACACCCTTCAAAAATACACTTTTCTCTTTAGTTTAATTATATTAGTATAGATATCTAAAAACTAAGAGCTTCGCAATACGGAAGGACAACTACCGATACACTAGCATCTTTCAATGGCACTTTCTTTTTGTACTTAGCTTGCTATTTCACGCGTTACCTTCGCTTTGCAACTATTCAGATAGTAATAAGTAAAGGCTACTTTTACAGCATAAGATTTTTATTCATCCTTTTATACCAAGGGATTATAGTTACTGTAGTATTTGCAACTATCAACAATCGTATGTAATTAAGCTTACAAAAAAAATGTCATGAATTTATATTAGTATCTAATAGAATTTATTCTTAACAATCACAAAAACAATGAATAATAATGTATAAGACAATAACTTCATAAATAATAAAAACAATGTTACGCAACCTTTTTAGCATTTTTTATAATATTAATACAATGATATTGTAAGTAAAAATGTGTAGATACGGCATGAGCGCTCCGAAAGTGACACGCATAGTTTGTGTCAGTTGGCACACTCGAGCCTCAGTATCGCATCGGGGATCAAAGAACTGTGTTGTATACTATAATGCAATATGATATCGAAACCAAAGAAACAAAACTTCTATAGATACATATAGTTCGTAATTACTTATATTTTCATTGCTAATTTTCCGTTACCAAAACCGTTACCAGACGACACTTAGAAATATATACATTTCTCTTTTTCACGCCCGCTATAAAATATACTGTCCTACTTCTCCATTCAATGCAATATTACGAATTAACGTGGCACTTGTTTTGTCCAAATATTATGACGGTAATGTATCCATACTTTTATAATATCATCGCATTTGACATTGACATAATTGACAATATTTACCTTACAATCAAAGCCTGTTTTAACATTTGCAATTTGTTTCATTACGGAAAGTCTACCATGTAATTTGTATCACCGCTCAGATACATAACTCTTATACTAAAATAATAACAGTTAGGATTAAAAATAGTGGTAACTACGATCGGAAATGAATCTCTTGAAATTCATCGTCGTGATCTAAACTGCAAATGCGAAAGAAAAATACTGTCGTCATCCCAATGAATGAAACTATACGAATTCATCGCAGTTGATCGTTTCAGATACATTTCGAATGACATAACTAATCGAGACTTGGATTTTTTTTTTTGCTTCGTGGTGAGAATATACGTGAATCTATTTCCTGTATAAATACACTGGACAAGCTATGACAGAGGCATGTGGGATGGTGAGAAGCAACATGCAATATTCGACAAAACGATACTACGGCGATTCTCAATTTTCCATATACCCAGTGACTAGGTATAGTTTTCACACTTAGTCGCTGTATAAAATTCATAACATTATTTTCCTCTTTATTTAGAATTTTCGAATACTCAAATATTCGCTTAGTCTGAATCACTGCATGATGGGATATCAGAATCATTATCAATATTTACCCACATAGAGTTAATGTTATTTAATAAATCGTCTAAAACTGAATCGACAGACTTATCAGTTTTGAAGATAACCTGTTCTTGTTTCATTACGACGTCATTTAATTTATAAAACATCTCGACAGGTATAAATTCAATCAATTCATTAAATTTATCTAAAACATCATCATGCCACGTATTGGTATCGTTGAAAATAATCTTTTTCGCATTTTTACTAATTATTTGATTTAGTAGATTTGCGGGTGTTACGTTTTTTATACAATTCGGTGTCCTCAACACACGATGCTTGAAAGCTTCGATTATTACATCAACTTTATACATATTTTTATTTATATTGGTGCATGATTCGATCAATGAATATAGCTCATATTTGGACATTTCCGATTTGAAAGGTACACCGTTTATTTGCAACCATTCGGTCATTTCGATTTTTAAACTATCCGGTGTTGGTATTTCGGCGACTTTACTACAGTGATGCTTCGAATTGTTATAAACTACCACACTCGAAGTTGGAAGAGAAGGCAACAAGTCCTCAGTTATCCAGTTCTCAAAAGTCTCCGCATCGAAACTTGTTATAAACTTCACACAGTGTACACCATTTTTTGATACAGCGTGAATAACTCTCTGCTGATTTACTGTTGGAACAATTTTCGCTAACCTGTTACTCCGTTCTAAAGATACGTATCCTGTCGCTCCTACTATAGAAAATTCGTTAACGAAATAAATATCTTTATCTTCCTGTCGGTATTGTAAAATTTGCTTTAAATAATGATACCTTTCTATAACAACCTCAGGTCTTTCTATAACATACGTGAACCCGTACGATGATGACTTCCAAATAAAATCCATCTTTACGAGTATTTTTCTAAAAGTACCGATATCTACATATGACGGTATCTTCTTGTAGAGTGAATTGAAGAGATTCCACGTCGTTGGAATAGTATTATGTGTCAAATAGAAGTTTACTAGTTCAAAATATATTGTCAAACGACTAACATCGCGATTCTGCACTGACAAAGATTTCACATGCATCATCCCATCCAAAACATTTCGGTGCAGACCCGTATACTTCACTGCTCGTTCTAAATGCGAAATATTTACATTTTTCACTCTTCTATTGCTGCTTTGCTCTTCAATCACTTTATAGATAACCCGTCGTAGCATTCGAAATTTCTCACACTTGCCATTTGTTTGTGCCGCCATTTTAATTAGTAGATTATACACATAAAACGGTTTGAATTTTGAATCACGAAGAATACTGCCTTCTACAAAATGCACGGCACGAATGTTGCTTCGCCGTTGGCCTTGTAAAGGAAGAGAGACACAGGTATATGAATGATAGAGACAGTAATACTATGGCAGTGCGATTCGCGTATGTGCAGTGCGGGGCGCGCGGAGAGATGGAGCAGTTGGTACGTTGAACTATATATCCCGTGCAGCTGTTAGTAAATGATGCGCAAAAAACGTGTGCATTATTTAATATTATATACACTACTGTCAATTAAATTGATAATCTATACTAGTATTGTAAATGCTATTGTATATAGTAGTATATACTTATTAAAAACGGATTAATGAATTTGCATGAAATTTGATACACACAAAGTTTATTAGCAGGACTAATACATAGTATATGTTTCCCGTTACACCCAACTCCAATAGCAACAAGGACGAAGTAACAGGTAGTATAATTTTTTTTTTGTCGTATAAAGTCGCGACAATTGTATGTATATGTTTTAATACTACTGGTATATATTAAATTAGATCATTTGACCAATAACAATAATTATTTTACATTAAAATACGTATATACAAGAATAAATTCGTATTTGATGACAGAACAATTTGATACCAATAAAATAAAAAAAAAACAACAAATATAAACAACTTTTATATACAACATTATTATATAATATCGAAACATTGCGTAAAACTTGGATTTACAGGAAACTAAGTACTATAACCACATTTCCATAAATATTTTTTATTTGCAAATGAAAATATATTAAAAATATTGTGAAACAGTTGTGACATGTAAAATATAGTTTTATATGTCAAGACAATATGTAATAAAAGCACATATTTTAATTTGTCGTGTTTATATCAAAAAACGCCGTAACGAGAAGCGAGACGTGCGGTAGTAACGGCGGGCGGGGGCTGCGTTATCCGACACCGCTGCGCCGTTCGTACGTGTTCGTATACATTCGGCAACGTTCGACGTTCGGCCTGCCATGCTCGGCGACGCCCGCCCGCGAGCCGCACCGCTGAGTCAGTGCGCTTGTATACTGTGCTTACATATACTAGCTGAGACCGCGACTCCGCTCGCACAAACTTGAATTCACCGAGTTGTAGTAGAACACATTTGTATGGACTTGGTTGCGACCATCATTTTTAGTTTGTCACGTTTCGAGGTCGCCTAGTTTTAATATTGTATACATGCACCTGCGTTTAACAGATTGGCTTTAAATCATTTTATTTTATCCAAATAGACTATTAATTATATTGTTATTATTTATATTTTACGATTTCATTATTAGATCTATAAATTCATTTCGTAAACAAGCCTGAAGGTTTTCTATTAGATTACTATTTTTATATCGATTGTCAAACAGTTTTTAAATTTAATATTTGGAACGACGATTCTAGAGAATATAGACAATAGGATATTTCTTATCATTAAAAATCAGGAGATCTGAGGTCGTGTGATAACAATACCTCAAGTCTCAGAATACAATAGGTACTACTGTTTATAAAGTAATCGTCCCGTATGTAAAGGGCCTAAATATACTGTACTGCTACGATCAATAACAATCCATCATTTCGATGTAGATGATTTCTCTGAGATACCACCTAGTTTCGTGTCTATTCATATATATTAAAAACACGTACATTATTAAAGTTTAAAACGCATTGCTTAAGTAAATTGAAAATTTGTTACCATGGTTTAAAATTCAAAATCGCATGCCGGGACCCGAAGATCTTATCCCACTGAATGCCTGTACACTACCAAGTGTTTTTAATTAGCCCAGGAGTCCGATGGTGTATCGAGGCCGTTGCTCGTCGTGCTGACCACGGGTTTTCAATTTTCACGTGCAACATCGATTAAACGTTAACCAGTTGGTTACCCTTCGTGAGTTAGCTTTAATTAAAAGCAAAAAGTTACCGAGATACGGCCGGTTTTGCGAACGCGTGCACACGGCGCGTTTGTAGGTCTTACATATTCGCTTTGTTATGTTTGCAAATGTGCTACTTGCACACACATTACTGCAGTGAGACTATTAATGATATTTTTTATGTTAACGGGTTAATAAAGGAACAATAGACAATAAACAACTAATCAAATATCATCCCTACTATCCTTACTTTATATTATAAATGTGAATGTAAGTTTGTTTGTTACGCTTTCACGCGAAAATTACTAAAGGTATTAGAAGTTACATAGGATACTTTTTATTGAAAAATAAAATACTTTCTACGAAAGATAAAAAAACATAATGACTTCAATGTGTGCGTAGCCGCATGTAAAAGCTAGTATTATATAAATAGCTGTACCCGCGACCTCGTTTCCTGAGAACTAAAAAATATATTTTATAATTTTTGACGGTATATAAATCTTTTTTATACAGTTTGCGTAGCGTGATGTTAAATTGGCTAAAGCATCCGACTAGTAGTTCCTAAGATTAGCGCGTTCAAACAAACAAACTTTTCCACTTTATAATATTAATAACATATGTAGATGTGACCTCACTCATACTGGTTAATTGTAATAAGCGACAGGCCGTCTAGGTGGAATAGTCCTGGCCTCAATATATTGTAACTCAATCATGGCTTCCTCATCTGGGACCCAGAACAATTATATGAACGTGTTCAACAAGCTAGTTTCATACTATAATAGTAGAAGATTATTTAAGAATAACTGTGCTCTGAAATTTGTTCCCAAATCCATTAATTATGTTTCGTAAATTTTAAGAACAATTTTTTTTATTCGTGAGCCTTATGTATTGTACTATTGAACGTAGAGACGAAATATTTTCTTATAAGTTTTTATCTTTATCTCCTACTCCGGACAACGATTCCAATTTTTGGGAAATGTATCCCATTTATATCTCTAATATCTTAGATTTCTATTTGTCAAGTAATTTCAAAAATATTCGTAAACATGGAACCAGGTTACACAAGACTTGGAAAATTTAGATAAAAAAAAAGATTTTGACGCAAAATGAAATATTAAAAAAATTTGAGCACCTTATCATTGCTTTTTTACTTTTCGTTCAGAGGATGATCTTAAAACATTGTAAACTTACATATTTTAGTACGTTACTCGAAAAAAAAAAAACTTATTTTGGCCACCCAATTATCTACCACCACCATTAAATATCCACCACCATTGGATATATATATATATATATTTAGATCTATAAGTTTAGTTCTTATAGTATCTAATGTAATAAAAAAAATATTTTCAAAGCGATTCGTGTATAACGAACAAGCCATACAAAAAATCATATTCAAATGTTTTTATTACTGCGATTATTATATAAAAGAAACAATGTAATGAATTGGTTTAAATACAGTTTTTTTTTATACTTTATAGGTTGAGCGTTATGACCACAATCTTATTTGATGTTAAGTGACGATGTGGCTTGAAATAGTAAAGACATTAAGACTAGTACACACCTATAGGTACTTGGTAACAGAGAGACGGCCCTTAGGAAATGTCCTACCTTAATGCTAGCGTTTAATTGTTGTTTTCTAACTCGAGCTAATTGCTGGAATTCGAACTCACGTTCGACGACTCTAAGTCGGTACTCGCTACTACTGAAGCATCATCCGACTGAGTCGAATACAGATCCTTATCACTTCTATTTACTAATAATTTATAACCTAGTCACTATTATATTACGCTTGGTTCTTAATGTCCAACCGTCACACACTAACTCCCCACAGGAATTCATTCCAATACAACTGAACTAACACCTACCTCCGGGTAATATGTGTGTCCAATAATTGCGCATTCGTGTCAGGACGGTCAAGATGTGTTGATTCTGTACTCGACCGTGTATAATCCAGTTAGAGGTGGTCACCGAAATCAATCAAATAATGAGAGATAGCAGCACTAAATTGGGACGCCTTAGAATTCAATTAGACAATGATAAACCACCGAGTATGTGGATCACATGTTAGTGTGAAAATATTTATTTTTTATAATTAACGTTTTAACGTTATGGCCACACTCTCATCTGATGTTAAGGGACGATGTGACCCAAGATGGTAGACATGCTAAGTCTGCCGGAACAAACCTATAGGTATTTGAGGGCAGATTTTCAACTCGAGAGTTGTAGCTAGCCAGGCGGGCATTAGAACAAGCGCTACCACCATGCTATGGTTTCAGCACGATGCTTTCCTTGACCGAAAAGTCAAGCTCATTGCAGGGGTTCGAACTCACGTCCTTTGCCGTGGCGTCCTTACACGCTGCCAGGGAACAACCATCATTTTAAAATTTTATTTAATTTTAATAAATTATCTAGATTTAAATGACCAATGACTGTGGTAGATATGATTTCTATTAATTTCAGTCAGATTAGTGCGACTCGGTATTATACATATTTCTTACACCGAAAGTTCGTCATTTAAATCAAATTTCGGTCGAATGCCGAAGTTCGCCTCAAACTGCCAAAATTCGCTTACAACGAATGTAACAAGAATTTCAGCCCATCCCTTATAATTATTACTTCCAACTTGTCATAATGCAAACCGTTGGTATTTGTTTATATTCGAATCATCACAATAATATAAAGTATTTAAAATAATTATGTTTCGATGTTAAGGAGTAGACGTGGTATTTAACTTTAGTTATCAAAAGGCTAAATAATAAATTCTTTAAATATATTTATCCAAATGGCTAGCCACTTTTTTTTATTATTGAATAATCTTAATCGATACAACAACGTTCGCATTAAAGATACAAAATACAAACATATTTGCACGAGATAATTTACAATCCCAGATATCTCGACGGGATTTCATTTGAATAATTTAAGAAGTATCTCGCGGTGTAGGAGCATCCCGAGATGTGAGGCTCGCGGCATCTGATCTTATCGTTTAAATTGCGAACACACCCTCACGGGTTGGGGCAACGACTGTGATTATTACAACCCCTGAATACGTGGATGCGGTTTATAATATTACTAGTTAAACAGTTTCATACAAAGATTATACATCTCTTTACCCCACCTCCAAAAACTTTTTCGCATGAAAAGGTAGCCTGTCATTGTTTCCAGGTTCCCATCTATCTCTAGACCAAAATTTACCATAATCGATTCAGCTGTTTAGGAGTGAGAGCGTAGCAAACAATTAAAGTAACTTACTTTCGTATTCATAATATTACTAGTTTTTCCGTACGGCTTCACTGGCGTTAATGTTGATTTTGTCAAACAAATCGAATAACGTAATAAAAAGTTTATCCCTTGATATATCTCACTTGTAACCACTTTTTCACGGGAAAAAGTAGCCCTGTTATCAATTGCAGGTATGTTTATACCAAAATTCATCATAATCGATTCAGCTGTTTAGGCGTGAAAGCGTAACAAACGGACTCACTTTCGCGTTTGTAATATTAGTGACGATTAATAAGGATTAGTATTAAACACTAGATTGTACCCTATTTTTTGAATAATTTATAAAACCTATAAACTATTAAAAAAAAATATCTACTACTGCAATTGGGTAGTACGACGCTGTTTTACGCCATTCGATATCTAATCAACTAGTTAGTAGCCGTGGCTTCGCTATCTACATTAAAGCGGAAAAGTTTGTTTATTTGAACGCGCTAATCTTAGAAATCACAAATTGGTTTTTGTTTTTTTTCTCTATTATATAGAAATAAAAGACGGCAAAGTTCACCTAAATTGTGATTTAAAAAAACATTAAATATAAGGAAAGAGGACTATACTCAATAGGTTTGTGATTATCTGACACATGGCAGAACAACCTACTGAGATAAATAACTAACGTTGAGTTTCCCAATCACGCGTTCTAACTTAAAAAAAAAATACATACAACAATTTAAAAAGCTATCAACGGGTGAAAGATGGCATCTTGTCAAACTCACGTAGACTCCAAAATTATAATATTTCGCTTATTCGTTTAGTATTTATCTAAATGCCGTATCCGTATAAACGTACAACGAGGGACAAATGTTGCCAAACGCAATAAAAATCCGCGCAAAGGTGTTGAGTCGAATGACAGTGTTCACAACGGTACGGGAGGCGCCGCGGGCGAAGCGTAGATAACTGATAAATGGGGAGGCTGGTTGGTTTGCCGTGTTTATCTGGGCGTCACTTACTACGAGATTAAAATGAAATGAAATTTTTCGTACTTGAAGTCTTTATCTTTATGGATGATGAAAACATATATAGTTGTTTACGAGAGTTTTTGTAGAACAGTGGTCCCCAAGCTTTTTAGATTCAGTAAATTAAATTAAATTCAGATTAAAATAAGTCATAATCATAATTGAAAAATATATTTAAAAATTACTTTCAGTATTCGATCGGGTCATAACTGTTGACGGTCAATGGTGGGTTCACTGATCACTAGTCGGGAACCAGACATTCAGAATTTACATGCCATTACTCGTGAATCGTTTGACTATACGTTCAAAGTAGGTAGCAATGGGTTTAGCATAGATTTAGTACTGACTCTTAACACATTTATTTTAATAGACCAGCAGATGTCTACAGTGTGGTCTTACTGTACCTTGCGCTTTATTTATGTACATTATTAGAACTAGTGGTTTTCATTATAATTTGTTTACAATTAATAAATGAAGTGTCTACATTATTTATTTATTCATGATTCTACAATATAACGTTACTTTTTAAATTTAAAAAGTAAGCTTTCTAAGCAATGGTAACTCAGTGGTAGTGGGACGTGAGTTCGAATCCTACTACAATGAGCTTGAGCATTCGGTGAAAGAAAACATAGTGAGGAAGCCATATCATGGTGGCAGGACTTTTTCTAATGACCGCTTGGCTAGCAACCACTCTCAAGTTGAAAATCTGTCGCTAAAGACCGAAAAGGTGTCTTCCGGCATTTCCATTTGAAATCCAGGTTCTCCACATGTTTAGTGGGTCTACTAACTTGGACCGTATCGTCGCTTAAGATCAGGTGAGATTATGGCCATAACATTAAGCCTTAACTATAACAAAAAAAAAAAAGAACGATAATTAAAGGTACACAAGGTGTACAATTATTCAATCTACAATCTAATATAAGAATTTCAAATATTATTAAAATATCAAAAAATCACTAAAAATAATACATATGGAGCAAAAAATAAATGTTTGATTTGTATTTTTAAACGTGGATTTATGAGGCAACTTCTGTTTTAAACCAAGGAAAATTCGATTCCGAAGTAACAACAAGAAAATATACGACGACGTGATTTCTTTAATATATTGCTTTCCAATAAAAATGGCATATAAGACTTATTACTCAACAATTTTACCTCTTCGCCATATAAATCAACATTTTCAGTGATATTTAAAGCATATATCTACGTAGCATCGTTTTATAATCGTTTATCGTTTTACAGTCCATTAACTATCTCATCTTCTTTCGAATTCAATAGTAACTCGCCGAAATATTAATTAGATATTTATTCAATTGGACCTTATTTACGAAGATATGTTTGTGTGTGTTTTTATATAGTTTATAGACTTAGCGTTATGGTCCAAATCTCACCTTATTTTAAGTGATGGTGTGGTCCAAAATATTGGACACGTTAGAGCTAGTGGAAAGACCGGCTCTCAAGTAAAACTATCGAACACACGTTTGATTATTTAGCAGCAGATTTTCAACTTGAGGGTGGTAGCTAGGGCAATAGAAAATGCCCTATCACCATACTATGGTTTTCCTTTACCGAAAGCGGAAGTACATTGCAGCTGGATTCGAACTCACGTACCTACCAACTGAGCTATCATCGCTTCAAAAAATGTGTATCTATTTTTCTTCAATACAAACGTACCTGATGTATGAATTCCACAGCAATAATTTAACCAAATCAGTATAAAAATACTAGGTTATTGTGCTCTGTAGAACCGAACGATCCCGCAGTCCCACAACATACCCAAGTGTATGATAAAAGGCCACAAATTACACTAAGGCCCCTCATCATCCCGGTAGATTATTTTTAAACGCCCCGTTATGGATGTATCATTGTTATTTATTACCGACGAACACATGTTGCGTGACTGAAGCCATTACCCATTTTTTCTTTGGTTGTAGTACTCGTGAAAAATGAGCCGTTTTAGTAGACTTCATCCAATCTTTGTATGAGAGATTATACACCGCTCGATATACATCACGAAGTACTTTATAATGCTTCCATTTCATTAGAGCTCGGTGTAGCTGTATAGCATACCTGGTGATACATAGTTTTCGATTAAAATCAGATACGGAATTATATCTGCAGTTCGATTCCGTCACCGTACAACGCACCATAAACTTAAATTCCATCCTCACCATCTGGATGAATGGCGATCCACGACGATGCTTTTTGCTCTTTCTTTCTTTCCTCGCACGACTATATTGTGGAAACATCTTGCGTCAGCGTTGTTTCTGGAACGAAACGACTTGGGAACCTAAAAGAAGATACTTTACTTATAGCTTAAACGCCGGCGACGCACCTGCGATTCCTATGGTGTTGTGGGTGTCCACGAGTGGCGGTGATCATTTGCCATCAGGTGATACACCTTCTCGTTTGCCTTCTGTTCCATAAAAAAATTTACCGCCAGATTGAGAGAATACAGCGTCTTGCAATATTGCCATAATATCATCTCAATATTGCTTCTAGAAAACGGCGGGCAAGTTACGAAAGGGTATATTGACACCTAGAAATGTCCATGACAACCATACTTTCCCCTCTTACTGTCAAAAATTAGGGACTGCGTTTGCACTATTTCCAGTAGTATTACTTGTTCAAGTAGTAATTAACTGGGCTGACACCAATCTGTAGACGAATAGGTTGCAACCACTATAGACATGGTAATAAGCTCCTCGTCACTATTTGGCCAGAATCAGCCAGTGCATAACCAATAACTGAAAGGGTAGGCTAATATGATGGCTACGGCATCCAAGATGTCACTAGTGTCACAAAAAAAGGCCGTAACCAAAGAACGAACGCAATGTCTAAAAATATTTCACAACTTCATATTACGATAGATATGGGAGACTCATGCCTGACAAAAAACAGTGCTTTTGTATTACATCATGAGCTACCTACAGACACCAGCATAATATTTATGACTTTACCACCAGTAGACTAAAGAATTTGTTTGTCAATACAAAAATAGATGCTTTATAGTAAATCTTATCTAAGAGAGAAAGAGAATCGATAACAGTACTTAAAAAAACAGATCGGATACTAAATACATAAATCTGAATCTTCACAAGCAGCTCCTGGGGATTATAGTTTCTATCAGACGGAACAAAGGTCGACCAGCTGTGCTGCCCACAAAATAACTAATAGCCGGTCATTAATTAAAGAATTCATTGCGAGGGAGTAATGGCCCGCACGGTACAATGGAAAGAAAAACGAATCACTTTATGAACTAACGGCGTATAGCTTAACCAGTTAATATATGATCGTGATAGGATTGATAGGTTTCCTGCAATTTAGAACAAAATATACATTAAAATTAATTAACATGTATAAAAAATGCTGCTATTTAGTTACATTTAATCCTCAACATTTTTTTAAAGTAATGAGCAACAAACAGGTAGGCGAATCGTCTGATGGTAAATGGTTAACGTGATCTATAAACAGCTGCAACACCAGGGGTGTAACAACCTTGTTGCTGACCTTGGCGGCAAGGGCTAGTTCGCGTACATTATGCTGGCACACAAAGGCTTATACTGAATCTTTATTTTGCGACAGTCTAACCCCGAAGGTGGTTGCTAACCAGTTAAGTAATAACTTTACCACCAAGCTATGACAGATCAAGGATTACTTAGTTAACTGTAAAGACCAAAACCAAAATTTTACATAACAATTTTATATCTCTGGGATTCTCGCTTCGCTATTTAAAAAATTGATACTATTGATATATTATTATTCTTATGAAAAAGCATTAAAATATAAAGAATAAGTACCATGTTCATGAATAAACTAGACATAGACAGAATAAAATGCAAAGCCTAAATAAAGCAGCGTTCATAAATAAACATAAGAAACTACTGACTTGGTTACGAAGAAAACAAGAATTATATGCACCAAGAATGGCTGAGAGCTATTAAATAGTACCAAACAAATTTATACTCGTAAAGTTACTTGTAGCTAAGAAAGATATTTAAGTAAATAATTAGTAAAAATATGATTAGTCTTTCAAAAAATAAGTATATTAGTCCGCAAGAAAGTGCGGCCACATTTAGTAGAGGCCTTCGAGTTGCTTATTCAGTGAAATATTTGGAGAAGGTATTTTGTAAGCGGCCGCCCTCTAATGACATATTTCATTATATTAAAACGATTCTTAATAATTAGCTTGAAAATGTTAAATCCAAATTATGATTGGCGCAGTTGGAAACATTTTTTGAATAATAAAAAAAAACAAAAACCGAACGACCTTCTTGTCAGTTTTTCTCGATGGTAGGTGCTTTTTCCTAGTCGTAGAGTTTTAAGTTTTTTTTTATAGTCAAGGTTTAGCGATATTCCCATAATCTTACCTGATCTTAAGTGATGATACGGCCCATGTTAGTAGATACCCTAAACCTGTGGAAAAACTGGCTCTCAGATGCAACTGCCGAAACACACCTATTGATATCTGATGGTACATTTCCAACTTGAGGGTAGTAGCTAGCCAGGAGGGCTTTAGAAAAAGCACTACTATCATACGCTATGGTTTCCTCACGATGTTTTCCTTCACCAAGAGCTCTCAAGCTCATCGCAGGTGGTTGGATTCGAACTCACGTCCCCTGACGTAGCGTTCCTACACGCTACCACTGAGCTGTCATCGCTTCATGCCTTTGCAGGGCCTAAATTGGATGGAGTCCTTATGATTTTGACATTATGACCGATACGTAGTTTACATTTGTCATGACTCTTTGTCACATACAATGGCTCTTTGGTGGTATAAGTTTTGCCGATATTAGTGCTTTATGTTGATTTTTATTTAAATCGTTAAAAATACATTTAAATAATTATAAACTGTTCATTTTATAGCCTCAACTATAAAAAAGTAATAGCGAATTGAAGCGATGATGGCTCAGTTGGTAGTGTGTAAAAAAGCTGCGTCATTGGACGTGAGTTCAAATCCCCGCAATGAACCTGAACTTTTGGTAAACGAAAAACATAGTGATGAAACCTTTGCATGGTGGTAGAGCTTCTTCCAATGCCCGCCTGATTAGCCATCACTCTCGTTATAAGATTGTAACCAAATACCTTTTAATTGTGGTCCAGCAGTCTCAAAAAGACTCTAATAGTAGGTAATAAATAGTTTTTTTTAATATACATAATAGTTTTAATGTTATAACCACAATCTCACCTGATGATAAGGTACGATGTGGCCCATGGCGGTGGACACGCTAAGCATAGTAAAAGAGCTAGCTGTCAAGTGTTTCAGCTTGAGGGTGGTGGGTAGTCAGGAGATCATCAGAAACACCCTTACCACCATGCTATATATTAATAATTATAATAATCCTATAGAGTCTATACAGTGAAAAATACGGTTTAAAATTATACATAATATAATTCAAATTCACGCGAATGAAAAAAAAAAGAAAACATCAAACATATCCAAAACAATAAATCGGTTTCCTTACTCGTATGCATTAGCACCCTTTTTAATATCCCTCAATGACGGAGGAGGGAAAGGTGCCCTTTTAGGGGTCGACATTTCGACGGCGGCCATATTTTTGGTCTACATACCGATGTATACGATTCCAGCTTACGCACCGGCGCATTAATATGTATTTATGTAGGATTTCATCCTTTTATGGGGGGAAGTATGCTAAAATAGCTTTTAAAACATTTCACCCGTTATCCTCACGGGTTAGCGTGGTTTCTTTGCTAAATAATACAAACTTATGCTGTGTTTGGCCTCTCTACTTATGAAGAACGATATAGAAATATTGAAGGGACAAGTTGAATTATGATGAGAAAAGAAAATATATTAAACGATGGGGTGTAAGGGGTATCCAATACCATCTCAGTTATTAAAGTCAACCTCATCTGCACGCGGTACACTCGAGTAACCGACGAGTTACCGGCGAGTTTTAATCACACAATTGGTTTTGGTCAAGAGAGGTAACCGTGTACTCCTTGAAACGTCACAGCTTAGTCGTAGTATAATAATATTCTGCCTAAAATATAAAATGCCTAAATATTCTGGGAATTAATATTCAGAGTAAACTAAACCTTAAGGACTACATCGAGAATGTCATCTCCACAACACCCCGGAGATTCGGAATCCTGAACAGCGTGCGTCGGTTTTTCGTGCCTGATCAGTTGTACCTTCTTTATAAGGCCCAAGTTCGGCCCTGCATGGAATACTGCTCGCACCTCTGGGATGGATCCCCTCAACATCTCCTTGACGCCTTAGACAGGTTGCAGAGGCCGGCTCTCCGCATTGTGAATGACGCAGACACCACCAGCACCGTAGAACCGCTGAAGCGACGAAGGGACTTTGCCTCTGTAAGCGTGTTCTACCGTATATACCACGGCGAGTGTCCTGAAGAGCTTTTCGATATAATCTCCACCTATCCGTTCCACTACAGAGCCACGCGGGCGCGACTTCCGGGTCACAGCTTCACGGTGACTCCTATTTAATCGTGAAAAAGTTTGCTGATTCATATTTTTGTCGTACCGTGGAGTTGTGGAACCGTCTTCCGGTCAGCGTGTTTCACCCTCCTATGACATGAGGTCCTTCAAAAGAAGTGTGAAAAGGTATCTAATCAGGCCAGCATGACAGCGGTGACTGATAATGAATTTTAGATCTACGTCAGTCACCACTGATCTGGATTGTACTGTAAAACTAGGTGGTGTTAAACCAGGTGCAGTGCAATCACTATGCTGCGCAACATTAAAAAAAAACAACATAGTTAGGCATTGATTGTTCACGAGTAACGAGTATGTGTAATGTGAATGTGTAGTAGGAGTAGAATGTGTAGTAACGAGTGGATGTGAGTTCGAATCCCTGCAAAGAAGACATCGTTATGAACCCATAGCATGGAGGTAGGGTATTTTCTAGCTACCACCTTCAAGTTGAAAATCTGACATCAAATAGAGACCTATAGGTGTATTCCATAGTACTGCTATAATGTTTGGCACTACTGCATGAAATATGACGAAATAATCTAAGTTTAACAATTAAACAATAAAATAAACATCATCACATCAAATGCTAGAAATATTTCGAATGTTGTCAACTTTTTAACATCTCAGTGTTGCAAGATTTTAAAATGTAATAACTTGTATTAGAATTAAACGTGCATATATATGTACGTCTCAGTAATATTTTTCTGATATCCAAAGGCATAGTCTAGAAAAACTTGTTTAACATTTGCGATATAATATTGTCTCATTAATGGAACTGCTATCGATGTATGAAAAATTAAAAAAAAATTGGGTCTGATATTATAAGTCGTGATATTATTAGTCGAAAACATCTGCGAAACATCGAACCCGCTAACAGTAAATATAGTTAGTAGGAGATAAGCTTCGCCGATTATTCAATCATTGGTTCGTGAATATATCAAAGATGCACATCTCATCGGAAACGAACTGGAGACCTTCGAGAAACTTAACGAAAATGATATTTATATCTTGAGCGATAGCAGAAGGTATAATGAATAAACATATCGCAGACTAGCTGTATCCGCGACTTCATTCGCGTGGAACTAACATCGTTTAAACTGTTATCCGAACGATGACCATCGACCAGCTTTCTTGCAATATATAGATGAAATTGCAAGAAAGGCTGGAAAACGAAATAAATAACTTCGATGGTATAGACATAAAAAGGGCGGCTACTATAAACCTTTAAACTTTTTAAATTAAGATTATTTTAACTAAATTATTATTTACACTTGATTGTACAAACATTATAAATCAAATTATATACAAATAAAAAAAAAAAACTGTTACACGTTTTTCTAACTTTTTTCAATACAGTTTTGCACCTATTAGTGGTAGCGTGATAGTAAATAGCCTCAAACCTTCCTCAATGATCGCTCTGTTGGCTACAAAAAGTATATTTTAAATTTAACCGGTAGTTACTGTGATTAGCGCGTATAAATAAACAGTTTTCGATTTCTAATATTAATAATTATATTAATCTATCTAGGCTGTCTATATCTATATTAATAGATAGAGACAGCCGAGTACTCTGTTATAAAAATCGCCAAGTATAGACTATACAGACTATAGGTAGAACATATTTATAAATTTACTTTGTTAAAGCTCTTTGTAAGAAATAAATCAGGGGTATTATCAAATTTTATAAATGTAATCAAAACCTTCGAGTAAAAATTGAAAATCCTATCCATTACTCAATATAAATGTTTCAGATAAAAGCGAAGTCGACTGACTATCAATCATTGTCAAAATTTAATGTCTTAAGCTTTAAGTTTTCTACTATCGACGAAAACAGATAAATAGTTTAAAATTAGTATATTCGTTTTTTTAACCCTCTGGGACCTCTTGTCATATTTTGTCGTAGTAAGTGATATCTCGACCCCCACAACTGCGAACGTATTTTATAAACGTCCCCTTATTATTCACGCGATTACAGATGAGATCCAAAATATATAATAGATCAAGGAAAAAGCATAAGTATAGTAGAGCAGCATTGATTTCTCCAAAGTTCTCTCTGTCCGCAAAGTCTTTATTACAGTTCCTGGTACCGTCATCGCCTCGCTTGAGCCGCGCGATGAATTATTCAGTACGTGATCTGACATTTTTCTGCTTGACCTATAGTTTTATCTTTACAAGGCTTTAGTTTTAGCTTACACTAGTTGTAACCGTGGATTCATGCGTTTCATTGTGAACATTGGCTTCAGTTGGTAGTGTAAGTTCGAATCTCTGTAATGAACCTCAGTTTTCGGTGTAGAGAAACATCGTGATGAAACTATAGCATAGTGATAGAGCGTTTTCTAATGCCCGTCTGACGAGCTACCACCATCAATTGGAAATACTGCTCCCAAATATCTATAGGTGAGTTACAGCAGTTGCACTTGAGAGATAGTACTACCACTAGGCTTATCGTGTCCGCCATCTTGGGTCTTATCGTCACTTAATGTCAGGCGAGATTGTATCTATAACGCTAAACCTACAAACTATTAAAAAAAATATTGACAATAAAATCTTAGCACTTTAGTGTTATAAATATTTTTAGTTTTCTTTTTCGGAACGCGCCCACTATGATTGCTTCACGATAAGTATACTCTCTGACCTATATTTTGTATGAGTTTATTCTTACGAGTGATAATGATGTTCTGTACAAGTGTAATGAAACGATGATAGCTCCGTGGTAGTGTGTAGGAACACCGCGTGAGTTCGAATCCCACCACGTACAATGAGTTTGAGCATTCGGTGAACGAAAATGTCGTGAGGAAACAAGGAAAAAAGGATTCCTCTGGTATTGTGGGTGTCCATAGGCGGCGGTGATCAATTACCATCAGGTGATACGCATGCTCATTTTCCCGCTACTACATAAAAAAAACGTATGTACATTTACTTAATAAATACGTTGTAAAATTCTTAAAATCTAAACTGTATCTCTAGATATGGTTCGTTCAAAAAACCAAATACGAAGAACAAAACACTAAGTTTATATATAATACTAGTAGCTTAGGTCTTAGTAGGTAGCTTAGTAAGCTTAGGTCATTCATAGAATCCTAAGTCATTAGCATTATTCAAATATGACCGGAATTTCTAGACACAGAGCATTCAAACCAGCCAATTAACAGAGAGCAGCTTTTGAACTTTATAATACTGGTATAAATTAGTTCATTCATTGATTCTTAAATTAATATCTAGTCGTCTTCAACTCATTAGAATAATGGATATATGTTGCCGTCCAGGCAAAATAAAGTAGGTAGGTACTTTATTGCAGTGTTATTTATACTAATAATCAATAGGTAATTAAAACATATTAGATACCTAAATAGTAAAAATCGATTTTCACCATTTATCTTTCGTTCTCCATAAAAAACTGAGAAATAAATATCCATATTTTTTTTAAATAAACCTTTGGTCAGTCATTCTGTTTGTCTATGCGTTAGTGTATTTATTTTTAAATGGTAATAAACTTTTTTTTTAATCATATATATACTTTGTTGTCATTCTGCAGTAGATGTTTAGTTATATCGCATTACAGACTGCCAAAAAAGGATTTGTAGTAAAATAAAACAGTAGAAAATAAATAAATCGGTAAGTATATTTTTTATTATAAAAGTATTCCTAAACCACCAACTATGTATTGTAAGTTCAGTGAACGACCTGCGGGCACGGATAATTAATGTAATCATGGTAAGAAAAAGTTGAGTGATTTAGTTGAGTTTTGAGAACCTGTCTAACTAGTTGGTTTAGCATGCCGGCCATCTTGGACCACAACGTCACTTAAAAACAAATGAGATTGTGGCCATAAAGCTAAACCTACAAAATATAAAAGAATACAAAATATTCGTGACATCCAGTTCAAGGAAGTTAACTATACTCCAATGAGGCTGACATACATTGTATATAAAAGCTCCTAAAAATACTGGCAAAATTATATCAATCTATTATAAATATATTCTTATAAGTTAATATTTAATATAACATAGCTATATCCGCGACTTCATTAGCGTGGAATTAACAATTACTTAACACGTTTTGCCCGTTTTTGTATTTTTTTTCAATACAGCTTTCCTTCTATTGGTGGTAGCGTGACGTTAAATAGCCTAAAACCTTCCTCAATGATTGTCCTATCAAACACATGTAATATTTTTATACTTAAAGTTTAGCGTTATGGCCACAATATCAACTGATCTTAAGTGCAGATATGGCCCAAGTTGGTAAACACGCTAAACCTGTGGATGTATATACAGAATTTTGGAAATCCGACTGGAAGTTCCAAAAATTAGCGCATTCAAAAACTTTTCCCTTTTTATACTAATAACATAGATAATATATTACAGATAACGAAAGCTAAGTGTTTAAAATACGGATAAGTAAGAAGAACCCTGGGATTAAGAAAGATACTGATCTATTTCTGCCCGAACTAAACGCTACCGATATCAATATTACCATAATCCCAAAAGCCGGGTCTTAAAAATACTTTCTTTGTTAAGCTTTTAATAATTAAAATTAATGGCGTTCTATTCCCGAGTTTAATGGTGAATAAAGTGATTCATGAATAACAATCACTTTAGCGGTGTCGATGTATTTATAGTTTTAACAAGAACCTATCGGATTACACGCTAGACATAATCTATTATCTTATTTTTTAACAATTTATAAGTTAAGAATTATGGCCACAACCTCATTTGATGTTAATTAACGATGCGGCCCATGATCGTGAATACACTAAGCCTAGAAGAGGGACTGGCTCTCAAATGCAACTGCCAGAACACACGTATAGATATTAGGCGGCAGATTTTTATACTTAAGGGTGGTAGCTAGTCCTTTATAAAGCTCTAATACCATACAAATATCATCATACGAACTTTAGTTTCATAAGTACTGTGTTAAATCAAATTTCTTTGTGCATAAAATATTGAGAATGTAGGTAAATTTTAGAGAATGAGGGTCTAGAGATCTATAATTCAGGTCGTAATCGTAACTTTTTCAGACTCCAGACATCACATAAATCGTAACTATATATTTTTATTTCTATTGTTTCTCGTATAGCTTTTGTAAACAAACATTTTGTACTTTTCGTATTAGTGTGAAATCTATATATATATAAAAATGAATCTCTATTTCCCTTGGTCATCGCATCACGCGTTAACGGATGGAACAATTTCGCTAATTCTTTTTTTGTTGTGTTAATTATTGTTAGGAGAACGTTATTATGAAAGAAAAAATTAAGGAAGTTGAGCGGAACATTAGAAAATCTATATATATATTTATAAAAATGAATCGCCGAAATGTATGTACGCGCATAACTTCCGAACGACTGCACCAAATTAGATAATTTATTGTGTTCTTTATCGTCAGTAAAAGATTTGTATTAAAGAATGAAATTAAAAAAGAAAACGAGGCTAAAGAACAACGATTATATATATACATATACATCTACCACAGTTTTTTTAATTCTTATAAGTTTTTCGCAAGAAAATTAGCCTATGACTTTCGCCAACAATCTCTATACCAAAAAGTATCATAATCGATTCAGCGGTCACTTAAACTATGATCGGTTGTTTGTCAGACCCAAGTATTATTATGTATTATATTTAAAATATTCTCACAATTATTTTTTGACGCTCGCCGGCGATAGGTAAACGATACACACTGTTTGTTCGAATAAACTACCCGCAGTTAAGGGCGAGCGAACCATAACAAAGTAATTTTCGCGGACAGCCGACCGTGCACGTAAGGCTCGTTGTAAATGTATGCGCCAGTGCGGTAGTCCTCTCGCTAGTCAGTTACACATATAGGAATGGTTCTATTTATACTTTATAGGTTTAGCGTTACGGTCATGATCTCATCTGATCTTAAGTGATGATATGGACCAAGCTGGTGAACACGCTAAACCTGAGGAGGTACTGGTTCTCAAGTGCAACTTCTGGAACACATCTAATGGTATTTGGCACCATATTCTCAATTTGAGGGTGGTAGCTAGCCAGGCGGAAAAGTCCCACCACCATGCTGTAGTTTCCTCATGACTTTTTTCTTCACCGTAAGTTCAATCACATTGCAGGTGGATTCGAACTCACGTCCCTTGATACGGAGTCCGTATACACTACCATTGAGCTATCATCGTTTCAATCGGGACATTGGTCTCGATGTTCGTTCATACTAGCCTCACAACCGCTAAACCGATTTCAACTAATTTCCTGCAACAGCCTAAGCAAAGGATCGGTTACTTCATGGCTCCCTTGTGCTCGTTGACTCCCTGGGTTAAGTATCTACAGTACTCGCCCTCCAAACTCGGTGAAGCTGTGACAGTCTCTAAGGCTAACGACATTTGTCCAATCGCAAAAAAAAGGATTTTAACTAAAACTTGTCAAAATATATCGCCAGATTAAACTTAAGAGGATATTTTTGGCCAAATACATAGTTCTATCCTTGTACGCGATAGGTTGTATTCTTATGAAATTATTGATGACTTAAAAGATTAAAGTAAGTTCTACCTAACCAGATAGTTTGTTTATACATATAATAAGAATGTAACTTTATCGTGTTGATATTTTTCAGATTTATTAAATAAGTATGTAATAAGTGATAGAATAAATCGTTTTCAGAAATGCCTATATGTCTGTTTGTTTGTTTATGCACGCATCACTGCTAAAGTAAGACGGTTATGATAACACGTCACCAAGAAAATCATAAAACATATCTTCAAGTAACACTGATTCTTTGTTTCATTACAAAAGGTTCATTTTATCAAAAGTTATTGTAAATTGAATGACGGCACGAATTAAATACGAAAGAAGAGTAATATCTGAATCACTCTAAAATATATAATTGAAAAATTATAGGAAACATGTTTCATGTTCACGCGAACGAAGTCGCGGGCACAGCTACTACTATATTTATTCATTAAACAGGTTTAATAATTATGTTAATGACAAAACGTCCTTAATATTATCTTTATTATTATAAAGCGGAAATGTCTGTTTGTTTCAACGGGCTAACCTTAGGAACTTCCGGAGAAACGGGCAAACATCATACTAATATTATAAATGCGATAGTGAGGTTGTTACGCTTTCACGATTGAACCGCTGAATCGATTATGATGAATACTGGTATAGAGATTAACAGGACTTTGGTGACTTTTTGTCGTGAAAATCTTTTTGGAAGTGGGGTAAAGTAAGGGATAAACTCTGTGCGAAACTTTTTATTGCGTCATCGGCTTTGTTTGAGAAAATCAATGTTAACGCGAGCGAAACCACGGGTAAAAGCTAGTATACTTGTGTATGTACAGAAAACCCTATGGAATGTAGAAGTATACTATATCCATGTAAGTTAATACGAGAAGCCATGCGAATACTGTCGCCCGTCTAAACGGTGCACGAAGGTGCAGTACACGAAGAAAGCAATTTGGCTCACGGCGCACATAACCGGGGGGTACTTAATTGCGATTACTATTGGTACAGTTTTGTTACGCGCCGCTAAGGCAATCCAATTACGATTATGAGAATACCCGCCAGGTTATTTGTTTGTGAATACACGTTCGAAGTCAACTGAGTGTGTAGAGCTACTCTGATGTTTGCTGCTAAACGTTATAGACTATGGTGCACGAAATTTAATTTAATAAAATGATATCTGTATTTAAATATGCGAATGTAACGCAGTTCAGAACATTTTATTTTATTATTTATGCTTTATAGTTTAGCGTAATGGCCATAATCTCACCAGATCTTAAGTGACTATGTACCCTAAGCTGGTGGACACGCTAAGTCTAGTAGAGGGACTGGCTCTCAAGTGCGACTGCCGGAAGACATCTAGAGGTATTTGGTCGCACATTTTCAACTTGAGAGTGGCAGTTGGGCAGGCGAGCATTAGAAAGAGCCCTAAACTATTAGGGACTAAAACACTTTAATATTATTTTGTTCCACGAGAAATAAGTCGCAAAGATAGCTAGTACCTAGTATATAGATTAAAAATATGTGTAAAAATTTAAAAAGTAATTTGGAAAGTGCAGATCACGTTTCTGCAGACCGTACATTTAATAAAGAAAAAAAGAAGAATTCGCGTTGGTTAGTTTTTTAATTGTAGTAATTAAAACACTTTCGAAAATTATATTTTAACTACAAGAGCCGGAGAACTTCTAATTACCTAAAATCTATTTTTTTGATTATTGAATGAAACTTGTTCATAACTCCAATGAATTAAATGTCTTCTAATTATATTAAATTTAAATATGGGCGAACTCGAACCCACTACTAACTGAGCTGTGATTGCTTCATTACTTTATATACTATGAGATTTAAAAAAAATTTGTTCGTATTTTTTATTTTATTAATATGCAACCCTTGTTCTGGCTATAAATAATACAAGAAAAAACAATTATTCAATTTGGTCCAGTCGTTTGGAAGTAATGCGCGTACATACATTTCGGCTATTCATTATTATATATACCAGTGGTCGCCCAGTGGTCGACCATAATTAATTTAAGACATAAGTTTGAACATTTTTATTAAGGTTCTGTTGTCAAAGACTCGTACTAATACATAGGGTTGTGTTTCAAATTTAGTAAAGACAAAAAATATTAATCTATAATCTATTCTCAATTTGACCACAAACTTTAACAATAAACAAAAGAGTATATATGCGTGCGTGCATATACACATGGTAGTGTGTATAATGTTTTTTCAATTATTTAATACATTCTTTACGTATAATTTACAAAAAAAATAGCATTCTGCACTCCCACTCTATATAAATTATAATAGGTGTGCAAAATTTCATACTCCTCCGTCCGCGCAATTTTCGTAAAAAGGGATACATAGTTTTAGATTCACGTATTAATATATAGAAGATAAGATAACAAAATTAAATTTATAGTTATACATCATGGATAACTAAATACACAAAGATTAATAGAACCCAGATATAAGCAGTTTAGGCCTAGCCGAAGGCTGTGATATTAATAAAGCCGGCGCAGATTGCTCGAGCGAGACAAATAGAGCTATTTATCTCCTTTGCTATTAAAACGAGTCCTAAATGTAAGCTTTGGCGTTTAACGCCTTTAGACATGTTACATTATACTTGTTTATAAATCTTGGTGTGTCATGTGGTGTTTTATTTATTTTATACATAAACTAGCTGACTCGGTGTACTTCGTATCAATTATAATCAATGTTCTCGCTAATACTCAAAAACGATTTCACCGATTTGTATTTTATCCATTTTCCAATCAATCCTAGTCAACCAGCCAACTTAAATTCGTTAAAATAAATATAACTGGCAATATCTAATGTCGTTTCCGTTTTTCATTTATTTTGTTTTTGAATGAAACTTGTTTCTAACTCCAATGAATTAAATCCCTTTTAATTATATGAAATTTAAACATAGGTGTATTCGAACCCACGCCCTTTGACACGGTGTCCGTACATAATGCCAACTGAGCTATCATCGCTTCAATACTTTTCACATTATGAGATTTAAAAAAATCTCATCGTTTTCAATCTGATTGAAAACGTAACTCTTCTTTACCTAATCATCTACATATTTATCACCACTTTCATTAAGTCTTTAGTTCAGGCTTTTCAGGCTGTAGTTCTAAAACAATTTCGCAGTAGTACATTAACTTATCCACTCCTTTTGATCCAGGGCCGCGAGTACTAATGTAATTAGACTAGCTCCAGGTCTAACTGAAAATCAGCGCAATAGCAGTGTTGCCATAGCATATGCTGAATTTGGGTCCTTTTTTATGTAGTATGATGATTTTAGTTTGTAAGACTGGATTTGTATAATTACACTGGGTGCATTGTATATCATGTAAATAAATGTTCTTTCTTTTTTCCTATCATTTTCTAGTACCGATGGTAACTTCTTTGATTTTTTGTACTTTATTCTCTCAGTCAATACGTGTACCCAATTATTATCTGTTTAATTATAATATTATTTTCATTTATTCTACTTCATTTAAACACGTTGTTTGATTAAATATATAACATAATTATCCCAATATGGAAATTATTTTATATATAATTATAAATTGTAATTTTATGTTATTATCACCAATATGTAATTTTTATATTTACGTAATTATTATGTTGGTGTGCTCAATATACAAAATAAAATATAATAGAAAGTATTTTCGGCTTACATATCACAGGTACTATCTATTTTAGAGTATCAGATAAGGCTTAAGTGATGTAAATGTTTCTAGGTAAATAAACATTTGTATTTATAGTCGTATCCCGCTTCATCTCCTTCCTTGGGAGGACATATGTATGTGTAATTTAACTCATTACAAACGTAATATGTTTGTGTGTTTGTCATTTTGCAGGAGTTAATGATCTAATTCATTACTTTTCCTCCTTAAAATATAGATAATATATGCGGGTTTCGCTTTTGTCTAAAGGCTTTACTGTTGCTAAATGGAAATATACGATATCTGTACACGGATTACCTAGTGTTCAACATACACCGGAAGTTAAATAGTCCATAGTGTCAGTCGGTGTATACTGAACAATAAAGCGAGGTGAATGGGAAATGATCTCACTGTATTGGCATATGCACGGAGTAGTTATTTGTCTCAATGATTCTTTCCATATGTTGATTTCACCACGATGTTTTCCTTCACCGAAAGCTCCGGTTCGTTGTAGGGATTCGAATTCACGTATGTTGACGCGGCATACCACTGAGCTGTAATTGCTTAAATGATATGTATAAGTCAGCGTATACTCAACTGTCGACGTAAATTCGGCAAACAAAAGTGGAAAATCTGCCGCCAAATACCTATAGGCGTATTCCAACAGTTGCACTTGAGAGCCAGTGCTTCCACTACAGCCTGCGCCACCACTGAAGACCGATAGACGGTACATAAATAATTAGCACCAACTCTTCAAATGCATGTCAAATATATATACGATTGTGGTAAGACAAATGCCGAAATCGATAAATAAATAAATTATTAGTATAATATAACAAACGTGTGCCTAAAATGATGAAAAGAGTTTTAAAAATGATTCTTCTGAACGAGCTTCTGCAGATCTAGATAATGACGAAGACCAGGATATTTCATACAAAGAAACTAAATAAAACGAAAACGATAAAATATATGCTCTCACATATAAAGCTCGAAAAAATGACATCCAAACATTATTACAATATTAATAAACTTATAGAACCTCAGGGAAAATGAAACATTATATAAATTTAAAACTTAGTTACAGAATATTTCAGGGATCACTGGATGTTATTAGATAAGTAATAAAATTCTTTAAACGGAACGTAATTTTTTATGATCATTGAATAACTATTCATATTCTGGAATATTTTTCACGTAATATATACAACAGACGTAAAAATTACGACTGGAGTTCTACAAAATAAAACAATTCTTATATTTTTCTTATCTATTTGGAAAAAAGATTGGCCCATAAATTGTGACCATTATGATTTAATTCCTTTACGTCACGCATATCGCAATCGTTATCACTTGGGTCTAGGAAAATACTATTATCAGATTCAGTGTTACTATCGCTTTCTGTTGATATGACGATCTTTCCATTTCTACATCTATTATGCATCGTTTTTGTAGTATTCTTCTTTAATATTTTCCTCGTATTTCCGCTGTGATGCTTGCAAACGCGGCTTGTGTTAATTCTGATTTCTTATGTTTACGCGATTATTATTCATCGAAATAAAACTAATTTAAACGGATTTTGTCACGGTTATTTATTAATTTCAATCTCGACTTTTCGAAAGCTTTTCAGCCTTCTTGGTCACGGGGCGGTCTGAGGTGTAGGTTGTCCAGAAAAGTTCATGTTACTGTGTCTACCTTCAATTTAATTTTTAATATTGCGTTAATTCTATTATTTGTGTCATGTCCTGAGCAACATTTTGCCATGATTTCAAATTTTCTCTTTAGGATTGAGGTCGCAATAATAAGGGGGTAATCTTACTACTTCATGATCATGCTGATTAAATAATTCTTCAATCGCATAAATTGTTGGCTCTTTGTTTGCCTTTATTATATCGTAAACTGGTTTTGTCAAACGCTCTTCAAAGAAAATGGGTTTTGTGTCAACAATTCTCGCATTTCTGATTTCAGGTTAGACATTGTTGGCGCTTTATAAATCTGAGTGCAGTGGTTAAGGGCATCGTACTCATACTAATATTATAAAAGCGGAAGTGAGTTTCCTTGTTTGTTACGTATTTACGCCTAAACCGTTGAACCGATTATGATGAGTTTTGGTATAGACGTGGATGGAAACCTAGAGGCAGTGATAGGCTACTTTTGCTCGCGAAAAGCTTATTGGAAGTGCGATAAAAATAAAAATAAACTTTGCATATAACATTTTCTTGTGTCATCCGATTTGACATCATCAATATTAACGTGAGCGAAGCCGCGGGTAATACCCAGTAATCCATAAAAAATAGTGTATATCTAGTAGCTGAATGGATTCTATGAAGGTATGTAAATGATATATCGTGATGAGTCCATCTCGCGGTGGTCATCAATGTTTTCGGATTGTGTTTTGCTTACTATCAGGTACAATATGAACACCATACCGTGTTTCGATAAACCTAAAAACTTTCGACGTCATTCAAAGACGTCAAATAATTGCATGCGTTTGCATGGTGCTAGGGCTTTTTCCGATCCCCACCTGGTTAGCTTTTTTTAGAAGGGACCTACACTGTTAGTCTGAAAGGCTTTCACAGCATCACTAGACTTAAAGGGCGAGCGCGGAGGGCGCTCAAACCCGAGGTGCAACTCAAGCAAGGGTCTCACTAGTGACCGAACCTCGGCTTGGGCTGTTGCCGGGACGCGAAAGAGAATCGAACGCGGTACTAGCTAAAATGAAGAGAGTGATTGTACTGTGCCACAGCGGCGCTCCTGCCTAGCTACCACTCTCAAGTTGAAAATCTGCCGCCAAATACCAATAGATGTTTTCCGGCAGTTGTACTTGATAGCCAGCCCCTCCAAAATAAAGGCCGGCAACGTACCTGCGATTCCTCTGGTGTTGTAGGTGTCCATGGGCGGCGGTGATCACTTACCATCAGATGACAAGCTTGCTCGTTCGCCCGCTATTAGATAAAAAAAAAAACAGAATGCCTACGTTTAATTCCTTATGGACTACGAGTCGAAACGACCCCGATAACGCTACAGAGGCGAATGTGGGTCAGCGAGGTTTGCTCCCAGCGAAACGTCACAACCGGCCGGCTGACGCGAACGAGGGAAATATGAGAAAAAAAAAACAATAGATTTTATCTAGCATCTAGCCCTGAGTTAAACGTCATTGTTACTTTATCGCTGTCAAGTAGTTTCACTCATAAAAAGGTGCGTTTAAACGTGTTTTTTAAAGCCGTTATATTTCTTTATAGCTTTTCCCGTGACTCTGTTCTCGTGAAACTAAAAATCCATATTTCGCGCCTAAACCGCTGAATCGATTATGATGATTATCGTATAGAGATAGATAGGAACCTGGAGACGGTGAGAGGCTAATTTTTCTCGCGAAAACCTTATTAGGAGTGAGGTAAAGACAGGGCTAAACTTGGTATGGACCTTTTAATTGCGTCATCCGATTTGTTTTAATCAATATTAACGCGAGCGAAGCCGCAGGTAAAATCTAGTTATTCAATAATTGTTGTGCGTTTTTGTAACTTTTTCCAATACAGCTTCACTCCTATTGGTGGTGGCGTGATGTTAAATAGCCTACAGCCTTCCTAAATGATTGATATTTCAAATACAATATGAATCATTGAAATCCGACTGGTAGCTACTAAATTTAGCGGTTTACAACGAACATTTCCGCATTATTTGTATTAAGTTTCAGACAAAAAGGAATTAAAGTTAGCAAATCCACATTTCGGAAGTTTTAAGATATAGATCGGTGAACTTATGATTTATAAAATCAAAACATATATCTAACAAAACTGCAATCGAGCAAAATCCGTGCATTGAATATATGTTAAAATTTATAAGGATTAAAATTATCTTATTTGAAATAGTTGTTTGTCTTTCTATCTTACCCGTTGAACGTAAATTAGTATGAATCTAATTAACAGATTTGAATAAAATTTAAACAATTAAAATTAAATTAAAATAATAGTACATTGGTAACTAATATTGTGGAATAATTTTCGAATAGTTTTGTCTTTCATTTGTTGTTTGCTTTACGCCTACCATCTTTCATTTCTGCACCACCTTAAGGTTGACTGTTAGAGAATGCCTATGGGTCCGCCATTGTACCACACATAAAGTGTAAATAAATAAACAAATAATAGAACACAGTTTTCTTTCAAACTCTTAAAATGGGTAGAATATGGTAAATATAATATACGGAGATATCATATTCATGATAATAAAATTTGACAAGTAAAGCACTCGATAGACAGTAAAATTGAGCTAAAAAGGGTTCTTGAAAGTTCAAGTTAAAGTTCACATCTACTTGTATCGACCAACGTCCTAAAATAAAATAAAATAATAGCATTTGATAGAAAAATGATTTCTGCATCGATCGAGAAAGAGAATTTGTTGATAAAATCAATATTAACGCAAGCGTAGCCGCGGGAAAAAACTAGTGATTGAAAATTCATCTGTGGCACCTTGACCTGAGCGATCCTGTAGCAATGATAGATTAGATTTTTTGTGAAATGAGCTGAATTAAGTCTTTATTATGAATATCACATTGTTGAATTGTGACAACATAAAAAGTAGTCAACGAAGAAGTGGGATAATTCTCCAAAACTTCGACCCGATGTATCCTCTCGTAGGAAACCTTCTTGTTTATTTATTTTAACAAGGTGATGAAATAAGCTTAAACAAGTCTTTAATATGAATATCAAATTGTTGAATTGTGACTACATAAATATCTATCATAGTGTAGTCAACGAAGAAGTGGGATAATTCTCCAAAACTTCGAGCCGATTTATCCTCTCGTAGGAAACCTTCTTGTTTATTTATTTTAATAAGGTGATGAAATGAGCTTAAACAAGTCTTTAATATGAATATCAAATTGTTGAATTGTGACTACATAAATGGTAATCATAGTGTAGTCAACGAAGAAGTGGGATAATTCTCCAAAACTTCGACCCGATGTATCCTCTCGTAGGAAACCTTCTTGTTTATTTATCTTCGAAAGGCATGGACAGACCCAGCGCGGGCATCTGGCGCGCGTTGAAGGGAATATTGAAAACTGACAGGTTGTTCATAAAACACGTTCGCAACAAGCGGAGGGTTGGACCCGTTGGCCGTACGCATAAATCAAACCCCCGAAACTTTCGAAACAATAAATTGAAGATTCATTGTATTAATTTGAAATATTTCACTGTTGCCCGTCAATATTTCAGTTCATGATATCATTCGTATGAAGTTTTTTATATATTCTTACTAGGTTTTACGTGCGGCTTCGCTCGCGTTTATAATGATTCTGTTAAAGAAATCGGATGACACAATAAAAAAATTCATACGAATTTTATCCCTCTCTTTACCTCACTTCAGATAAGGTTTATCCAGAATAGGTAGCCTATCTCCGTCTCCACGTTCCCATCTATCTCTTTACCAAAATTCATCATAATCGTTTCAGTGGTTTAAGTGTGAAAGCGTAACAAATAAAACAAATAAACAAACTCACTTCCGTATTTACAATATTAGCAAGGATTATTGCGGAATTTGCTAAACTGTTGATTCCCCAATATACGTAGTCCGTGATACGGCGTATCATCGATTATCACTCACAAGATTGTATACTTGTTACATGTTATACGCTGCTCTATCTATCCAAAACTATATTATCATAAATATTTATTAATCGAGGCCTTTTTGAGTTAAATCCAGAAATACCTTCCAAGTGCAACTGCCGCAACACACGTATAGATATTTGGAGGCAGATTTTCTACTTAAGTGTGGTAGCTAGCCAGACATTGGAAAAACCCTTCTTACATGTTACTGTTTCAACACGATGTGTTCCTTCCTCAAAAGTTGAAGCTAATTTCAGGTAAATTCAAACACACGTCCATTGACTCCAGAATCCGTACATACTATCAATTGAACTATAATCACTTAAAATGGTACAAAATTAAAAAGAATTATGATTTTTTAATAGTAAGTGACATAAAATATTTCTTATCTATTAAAAATATAAAAGCTCTTCAACACATTATTCAACTCAGCTAACACTCCAACTGTAAAGTGTGAAGATAAATCCTACGTTGGATTTAAACAAAAAAACGACATAACAATTCCGCAGAATTCCCGGTGTAGTCATATCTCAAAAAGTTTGGCGCAGCGCCAGCCAGCCTGCCTGCTCCGGAGTGCATCCAGATTTTAAGTTCGACACCCGTTCCAAGTAGTCTTGGAATATCGATAAGCGAATCCATTAATATATATTATGTACATATTTCTTTTTCAGATAAAAATTTTGAAATCTTATTTTATATGTTATAAATGAATTACACTTTTGGACTGCAATCTCATCTGATGTAAACTGACTGGTGGACCATGTTGGTCGATAGGTCACATCCAGCATGAGTCTAGTTAAGAATCTTTCTTTAATTAATCTAAATCATTATAGGTTCACCATAATAGCTTCTAATGTTAAATGCAAAGCGACGTTACCTAGACTACGCGAGGCAATAGTTTGTTTCTACATGTGAATTTCAGGACCCAGGTTTATTTTAATACGAGTACGTTAAATTAATGGAACGATACTTAAAAATAAGCATTGTAAAATACAAAAATAACAACGACCTTTATAAAATCAACAATTCGAGGGCAATAATCAACTCTGTGATCTAATAAGCACTTATTTAATTTTTACAGCTACAGCTTTGCTACTATTGTTGGTAGCGTGATGTTGAATAGCTTAATGCAAGGGTGGTAAACCTTTATATGACGTGCCATTTTTTCTTAAAGAAATTTTTAATAAGGCTGTAGACGTGCCGTCAAATAATTTTGATTTCGTGGTTATTGGGATGATAGTAATACCAAATACTAGTAACTCAAAACTCTTTATTACTACATAAAATATACTTTGTATTATCAATTATAGGCGTCGTTTAAAAAAAAAAACTAACCAGCTTCTTCGAACAGTTGAATGTGTCTGGTAACGAATTTCATGTTTATCCAAAATTTTGTAGCTGCCATTTTTACTTGTACTGCTTGTCAATTTAAAATTATTTATCATATTATTGTTAATAATTTTTCGACGATATGTTTTCTTATTTAGAGAAAATTTTCTTAATATAAATGTTTTATTCTCAGTACATAATGAAATTTGTGATAAATGGCGAGCCCAAAATATGGAACGCGTGCCAATGGTTGTCCATCTCTGGCCTAAAACCTGTTTCAATGATTCCTCTCAAGTCTAATAAATACAAAAAGATTATTTGGACTCCGACTAGTAGTCTCTAATATTAGCTCGTTCAAACAAACAAACTTTTTCGCTGTACGATATCAATATAGATTTATATCTCGTGTAGTTAATAAAACACGTTTCAAGTAATACGAATAAGAGGTAATATTATATAATAAATCTGTCACAATAATGAAAGAGGCGGGGCCCGTGACAGGGTGATACCTCGATTCCATTGATCTTCAAAGGGCACACTGTAACGGATATTGGGATATATCCGCGACACGGGTGTCCGCTCTTTTACGACCTTCAATATGTCTTTTTGTATTGACAAATTGACATAGTAGAGTATCTTTTATACAAAGCAAATTGAAATATTAAATGTACGACCGTGCCCGGGGCTTAGACCGTGTTAGAGAATTAAATATTATATCCTTAACCTAACTTAATATAATATTACAAATGTGAAAGTGAGTTTGTTTGTTACGCCTAAACCGCTGTATCGGTTTTGATAAAATGTTGGTACAGAGACAGACTAGACCTTGAAAAAGGACACCTATACCGCCATAGGCCACCTTTTTTTGCGAACAATAGGTCTTGAATGGATTAAAATAGGGTCTGATAGTTTGTATGGAAATTCGTTATTAACGAAGAATAAAACCATAAACTTAAAACATAAAACTTTGTATTTAAGCACTTGATAAGAAACATAATAATATACATATGTTCCACAGTTATTGAAATTTTGACTTACGTGGGGATGACAAAGGAGGTGAAAAATTGAATGTGTAATATTAGCAAAAAAAAGATTCATAAAAAATTAAAACGCTGCCCAAAGTAAGTATTCAACACGGACTATGTCGCGGGCAAAAAAAAGCTAGTGTTATTATAAAGCGGAAAGATTTGTTTGTTTAAACGGTCTAATCTTAGGAACTACCAGTCGGATTTAAAAAAATATTATTTAATTTAATAGAACAATCATTGAGGAAGGCTTTAAGCTATTTAACATTACGCAACTATCAATAGTAGCTAAGCTGTATTGAAATAATTTACCAAAACGGGCAAAAATATTAAATACTTTTGAGGTCATCGCTACCGAAGTCGCGGGCACAGCTGGTTTTGTATATATTCTACAACTATAAAAGTACACAGTATAAATATTTCATTGGAAAAGATATACTAAAAAGTTTTTCATAAAACTGCTATGAAAGCATAAAGCGGTAGAGAAAAATTATCCTGTAAGTTTTGAAAAAAAAAAAAAAGATGCCTCGGTCACTCGACTACACGTTGCGCTGTGGAGTCACAAAGCAAATCGCACAGTATTAAACGACGTCTGTTCCAGGTACAGCCAGCGGGTTAGCGGTGTTGCCAGATTGAAATAAAGCGTTCATATTTCATACTGTACTAGCTAATTTAATAATTTTGCCCGTTTTTGGAACACCACTTATAGTTACAAGCATACTCATAATATTTAGTTGTTTATCACACAGATAAACTATCCTATGGGGGACTCAAACATTTTTATTATAAAAAAGGGGGTGCCGAGCTAACGTGTCACCTGACGGTAAGTGGTTACCGCCATCCATGTGGTGTGGGGTGTTAGGCCGCTCGAAGTTCGCTATGTCAGCTAGTTGTTCTAATTAAAGTGGTCACCACCTCCCATGGATATTCACTACGTCAGAGGAATCGTAGGTGCGTTGCCGGCATTTATAGGAGGTACTGGCTCTCAAGAGCCACTGCCGGATGCCTAATGGTATTTGGCGGCAGATTTTTAACTTGAGGGTGGTAGCTAGCCAAGCGGGTATTAGAAAAAGCCACTATGCAATTATCAGCATTTCCGAAACGATTTCGTACATAATAAATCATTATATTTCCCAGAATGATAGCTAAAAGAACAGGTCAGTAAACAAACAGCAATTGTTTAAGACCACACGATAAAAATAAAACATCTTTAACTAACTCTCTCGCTACCTAAGCGAGCCGACGTTACCCAAAGGAATGTCACACAAACAGGTTGCAGATCAGGATTTCAATGCCCATTCATACGAAGTTTCACTTTTATTTTATTTAAGAACTTCGGTCCAAAAAGAACAAGTCTGTCATATCGTACCTTGACCTTACAGTATGTATGAAAATTACTTACAAATACGTACAAAAATTACTTAGAATTAATGATAACCTTCCAGAAAATCGTGACTTCATCACTTACAGGTGCAGCCACGATTTTATGGAGCATGTGTTAAATACCATGTCAACTGCTTATTGGCGTACAGAGATAATGAAACCAGAAACATAATAATACTACACACTTTTAATCAATGAAATATTTCAACTACTAACAATAACTATGCTTTACATTTATAAAAGCTGTTGTACTTATCTTACAGTCAGTGTAATGACCATGAAATAAGTTGGTTATTTGATTAAATTTTATCGTGGGTAGTAGCGCGACTGGGTGAGGCAGTTGAGTAAAGAACGTTCGACAGTACGGGAGAAACCTCGAGTTTTAAAGAGAAGCTCTGCTGTAAAATATAGCGATTGTGGAACGACACATTGAGTAAGATTCGACGGAAACTCCACGGTCTCTAACACATGCCCTGGACTATTAAATTAAGTTACTTGAAAAATATATTTGCCAACTCTTCAACAGGGTTTCAAAATGCACAAACTCGGATATTTGATTTCAGAATAACGTGTAATTATTTGCCTACTCTGACCTGGCAACACTTAACCTAGTTAACAGAAGAGCGGCCTATTCCGCTGACTGTATTACGAACGTGACACTATCGAGTGCACTCGCGTCTCGGCTAACTCTTATTATGCTAGTGGTTTTATGAAAATCGTTCAAGTTATTACTTTTACAGCAGTTCGGACAGATTTATCCAAACTATTGCAAGTAAATGCGAAATTAGTTATCTTTATTGTTAAACTAGATTTTACGTGCGGCTTCGCTCGCGTTAATATTGATTTTGACTAACAAATCGGATAACGCAGTAAAAAAAGTCATACTAAGTTTAATTCGCTTTTTCACCCACTTCAAATAAGTGTTTAACGAGAAAAAATAACTTATCGTCGTTTTCAAGGTCTCATACGTCTCTATACCAAAATTCGTCAAAATCGATTTAGCGGTTTAGGTATGAAAGCGTAACAAATTAATTTCGCATTTATAATATCAGTAAGGATAAGAATTTTCACACCAATTTTGATGAATTTTAGTATACACATAGATTGAATCTAGGTGAAGTACTTAGGCTACCTGTTCTTGCGAAAATAAAACTTGGAGCTAAATAGGGAATAATGTTTGTATAAACAGCTCGTCATAATGAATAATTATGCTTTTGGTATAATTTCTAGTAAAGATTTAATATATACCTACGTTCTGTAGGTAATGTACAAGGCATGAGTACAATAATAGAGACAATTAAAATATCTATACTAATATTATTATATGGGAAAGATTTGTATATTTGTAACGAATAATCTCAAGAGATTTAAAGAAATATTTCTTCATTAGAATGCTATTTATATTAGGTATAAAATTTTAGTTCCACGCGAACGGAGTCACACACACACGGACACAGCTAGTAATGTATAAAAAGGTTTTTGAAATTATTATTTTTTTTGAACACGACTAAGAACTTACGAGTCTATACTACAATAATATTAGTAAACTATTCGAATAATTGTGCTCTTTTTTCGAAGTGAATTCTAAAATGGACTAAATGTTAAAATTTCGTATATTCTGCGGACCCGTTTTAATACTTAATAACCATTGATTTGGGAGCCGACCTACAAAAACTTTTCAAAAAGAAAACAGTAAATTTAATATTTGTCACTCTCTCTCAACGATACATTATATAGAAAACACATTACTGCCAAAGATAAATCATCTAAATCGAATCCACACACCCTGTGGTTACACGCATAGCTAACTTAGAACAATAACACGGTAAAGCGTGTAAGCTAACAACTGCCTGCGTATTTACTTGTTACAATGAATATAAATAACAGACTCGTAGAAATATGAACGTTATATCATTTATATACAAAACTGGATGTGCCTATCGCTACGCTCGACTGTTATAAAAAAAGTTACAGCATTTAAACATACTGCCAGTAAATTCGTCGTATTTAATTCCCATTACCATAATATCTTGTTCGACATACTACAGAATGTATTAAAACATATACTAAGTCCTAGTAAAGTATACCTGAGTTTAAAAAAAAGTTCATAAAATGAAAACTACTGTGCCGAAATATGTTAAGTTTGAGCTTTTCGGTAAAGGAAAACGTCGTGAGGAAACCATAGGATGGTGGTAGGGCTTTTTCCATCAATTTAAAAATCTCCCGCCAAATACCTATAGGTTATTCGAGAAGTTGTACTTGAGAGCCAGTCCCTACATTAGGCATAGCGTGTCCATCTCGGGCCACATCGTAACTTAATATGAGGTGATATTATGGCCATAAGGAAAAAAATTAATTATATACTACGTTTTGTCTATATTCTGCATTAAATCAAACAAGTTATTCTGAAAATAAAGAGCATGGAACAAACTTACAGAGAGGAGAAAACTCATTTCATATACCTATACAGAGGCAATGGCGTTTCACGCTTCAAAGAATTCTAATTAAGTTCGATGTATTTCTATTGTGGTTTGATAATCGAGTCACAGAGACATTACAGCCACAGACCGATCATGAAGGGGTTAATGAAATCTTTCTAGTTCAGTTGTTGAGAAACTGGACTTCGAAAATCAATTCCAGTGTCGTTTTTATTATCACACTACCTGACCCTGTGAATTTCGTATCACCTATAATCGATGTTCTCTCTAATACTTAAAAACGGTTTGACCGATTTTTCTATATTTTTTTAACATTCTCATCAGTTATAATCAATCCTGATCAATCTTCCAAGTTCAATAGAACTGGCTATATCTAATATCGTTTCCGTTTTTAATCTCTTTTGGTTATTGAATGAACTCGTCTATGACTCCAATTAATTAAATTTATTTTAATTATATGAAATTAATATATAGTTTATATGATGCTTATTGATATTCTATGCTTTTTGTTCCTTTTGTGGTGCGTTAATATAGTTTTTTTTTATCCGACGCGTGACACACGATAGCAGTTCGTCCGTTCACGAGTCTGGAAAACTCCAGAACACACGATATCAGTTCGTCCGTTCACGAGTCTGGAAAACTCCAAGTTGAATACGCAAACGGCAATGACTGGTTTTGTTATTTGTTAATTGTCTACGCATTATACAGTCGCAAGGGGAATTTTAGTGACAAATCCGCTGGAATCATCTGTATACCCGATATTAAGAAAACGTCTCCTACATTAATTATTAATCGTTGCTTCTTTGACGTTATTAGACATTTTTACAGCCAGTCTCGTTACATTGCATAGTCGTGTTAGTAGTGTTGGTTGATACTGAGATACTTCGTCATTTACATTCGTTACAGCGAAAATGACCATATAACTGCCATTCTTTACTAATTTGCTTTTTACTTTATTGCTCTGACGGCGTTAAAGTATTCCACAATGACTCCCATAAGCCCCGGATTAAATTACAGAGTACGGCACAACCCAACTTTTTCTTATACAAACATCTTGTCTTTTAACTTCACTACCATTGTTTGTAACTGATCGCTTACGTTAGGTATCCAACATTAGTTGTGATAGTGTCCACAATCCGGTTACTCGGGTATTGCTCGAAACCCTTACCGTCGATCACACAGGGTGAGTTATTATTGAAATCTCCGCAAGGTCCATTTACCATTTTAAAAATTATTATTGCATGTAGTTTTTGAACAACTGTTTCACCCAATATTTCATCTGAAATGAGAGGAACTTTTTAGTTACCCATAGATTACCCGTGCGGGTGCCAGGTATACCGTGTGACAGAGAAGGAAACTCCGAATAGTTCCTGAGCTTTGTGAAACAGATGTAGGTTTAAGCGGCCCAATTCCGACACGCGTCAACACTTACCTTCACTACTCGTGTTTCTCTCCCTGGCCAGTCAAATTTGGAAGGAGCCTGGTAGCGCAGATTAAGAAACACGCTGTAATATAGAAGTTATTGCTGTGCTAGACACGGCAAGATTTTTTAGTAGGTTATATAGATTTTGGTGTTACACCTCTCGCTCCCACTTCGACCGTATATAAAATAACCACGTAGCCATTCCTGTTCAGGATTTTAGTAGCTCATAGAATTTACTGTATATTTATTTTATAGTATAGTCTTTTGGTATATTTGTTCCCTACGGTACAGTGAGCTCAATCAATGGAATCAATTGCAACTGGCCATATTTTGTCAAAATGTGCACATGTTGAAGACTACGTTTTTACCATTCAATAGAGTACATCCAATAAGATATACTTCTACTAGCAAATTGTGAGGTGGTAGTTCAGGCCATGCCAGTTAATTGACAAATTCTATGGGTTCACTGCGTCATTATGGTGGATAATTGTGTCAACTCATTTGAAGAATGATAACTGACCTCCAAGAAAATTCTGAATCGTCGCATTGATATCGACAATTTTATGTTTCTTCGCCACCATTACTCGTACTTTTTGATTTATAGCGATTATTTACTTTGTCATATAATATAAAAAAAAAATCTTTTATACACACCATGTCCTGACTATAACGAACACAATAAAAAAATAACTATCCGATTTTGGTACAGTTGTTCCGAAGTTATGCGCGTGCATGTATTTCAGCGATTTTTTTATACACATTTTTTATGTTTCGCTTAACTTCTTTAACTTTTTCTTTCATAAGAACCTGCTCCTGACAATAATTAACACAACAAAAAAAGAATTAGTGAAATTGTTCTATCCGTTCACGCGTGATGCAAAGACCAAGGGAAAGTCAGATTCTTTTTTTTATATATATAGATAAGACTATATTCACGTGTTAACCAAAATATAACGTTAGAAGTTTCTTTTATACGAATGTCTAACGACTTGGAAACTTAATTCAGTGCGCAAAAGTTGGTATTTTTTATTTTAAATCTATGCAAATAATCAGCAACTGGAACTATTGAAGGAATCAGGGCAATGTTTTTGATAATTTTATACGCATCTATAACACTAGGTAAAAATAATTTGGTTGATGCGTTTTATTTTTGGGAAGATAAAGCGGAAAAAGGTTTGTTTGTTTGAACGCGCTAGTCTTAGGAACTACCAGTCTAATTTAATTTATTTTTTATGTTATCTCGGCAAAGTGACTGCTCAGTACCTGATGTTAAGTACAGTACAGTTCAACATCAAAACTCGTATTTGAAAGAGCAATCATTGAGGAAGGCTGTAGGCCATTTAATATCATGCTACCACCAGAAGGAGCAAAACTGTATTGAAAAAAGTTTACAAAAACGGGCAATAATTATTAAACAATTTTTAGTTCCACGCAAACAAAGTCGCGGACACGGCTAGTACTATAATGAGATGAAGAGTTTGTTATATAATCAAATTCATGACGAATAGTATTAGATACTTCACATCTATAATAAAGTATTTTTCCTATGATATAGAAAAATAACTTTTACTTCTACGTAAAGTCGTGGCCACATTTAGTATATTATAATTAAATTATCTATTACTATGGCTATGTAGAAAATATCTAAGTTTTTAAAAATTGCACATATGCCTAGTCTTCAAATTCCAAACGAGTTACCAGAGCCGATATGTTCGTAACGTGAAAACGAACTGGCTGACTGTTCCAATATTGTTTGTAACATAGATAGTGAATCATATAAAGAAGATTTCCCTCGAGGTGTCCTATCTACTATCCGGCAGAGGTATAAATGAATTTCGTCTATCGAAAACATCGTATATACTGTGCTCGTTATCCCAGACAAAATAAAAAATAAAGTACAGATAAAAAATGCACATAAAATATCTTTAGATTGTATTGTATTACATGAATCTTGAAAACAGTTTATTACGTTATCGGTATATCAAAAAACTATAAAAGTCCTACCTAGCACCACCACTCTGTGGAAGCAGCTTTCGCCGGCGGTTTTTCCGAACCGTTACGACTTGGGAACCTTCAAGAAGAGAGCGTATTCTTTCCTTAAAGGCCGGCAACGCATTTGTAAACCCTCCGGTGTTGCAGATGTTCATGGGCGGCGGTGATCACTTTATATCAGGTGAGCCTCCTGCCCGTTTGCCCCCGTATTACATAAAAAAATATATATAATTAAAAAGTTAGGAACACGTCCTGTTGCATGGTGGTTAAGTTTTCTTTAATGCTCGTCTGGCTAGCTACCACCATCAAGTTGAAAATATGCCGATAAACACCTATGATTATGTTCCGGTAGTTACACATTACTATCTAACTAATGAGCAAATTTGACAAAATCCGAAACGCCGTTATTACAGATTAATATGTACGATACTTCCAGTCTTATAAAATAAAAGTATTTCTCCAGGGCATGAAAAAAATATGAAGGTGACGTATCTAAACTTTTGTAATATGAATATATTAAGGCATGTTGTTTGGTAATACATTCTAACTGATAGAATGCGAAAAGATTTCCCACGCGAGTTCACAGTCCAAAATTCTAATAACACCTATTCAAAACACTACTCTTCCTCTTATATATACCTTATATACCTATTATATATTATAATACGTGAAGCACAAACTTTGTACGAATTTTACGAAAATTGCGCGAACGGAAGAATATGTAATTTCGGACACTCACAGTTTATATAAAGAAAGAGTGCAGAATGCTATTTTTTTTTATTATATATAAAAATACATTAAGTAAATTAAAAACATTACACACACTAACACGTATTTGACGCACACGTATACTCTTTTGTTTATTGTTAAAGTTTGTGGTCAAATTGAGAATAGATTAATATTGTTAGTCTTTACCGAATGTCAAACATAACTAGAGTGAATTCAGTTTTCAGATTCGTTTTTAATTAATAATAACGTTCAATCTTAAAATTTTACTTAAATTTTATTTAATTATTTTTATTAAACACATATTATATAGACTCAAGGCTAATGCAGCGTTCTAATGATGAAAGAATTTTTGAAATCGGTCCAGTAGTTCTTGAGTCTATTTGTTACAAACAAAAATACAAAAATTCAAATCTTTCCTCTTCATAATATTAGTATAGACTTTTGTCTGTTTTGTATTTTTTTTCTATACAGCTTTCCCTCTATTGACGAAAGCGTAATGGTAAACAGCCTAAAGCCTTTCTCAATGACTATTCTGTGAAATACAAAAATATTTTTGAAATCCGAATGGTGGTTCCAAAGTTTAGCGCGATCAAACAAACAAACAAACTTATCTGCTTTACAATATTAGCATGGATACATACGTCTGTTCAATCATGCGTTTGAGTTTCAATACGTTTATGTAATCATGTACACAAATAAAAGTGTCAATAATATACAAAAACAGGTATAACGTACGTAGAAGTTCATATAAAAACATTGTCATTATACAATGACATTTCCCGATGGGTAACTCGATAAACCTTGAACAAGAACACAGAACAAGTGGGGAAACTATAGCATAGTTCGTGAGAGACATGGCATATTCCGAATTCCCCGGACGAGCGTCCGCCCCTGAGCCACGCGCCGAATTCTTTCACCTTTTGTATTAACACGGGAAAATATCGCTTTAGATGAGCGGAGTTTTTCAAAGAATTTTCTTTATGTGTACAGTATCGTCAGGGAAGAAAAGTTCAGAACATAATACTAATATCACGGAAATGTACGGGTTTGAACGTTGTTATACCATTATCAATTTATATACATACATACCGTGCCCGCGACTGCGTTCGCGTGGGATTCAAATTAAATTAAATTATTTTCATAAAAAATATATATCTTGCTTATGTTACTCAGGGCTAATGTGGTATTCTAAACGTGAAAGAATGTTTGGTATCGATCCAGTAGTTCTTGAGTTTAAGTGGCTCTCAAGTGCCACTGCCGGAACACACTTAATGGTATTTGACGGCAGATGTTCAACTTGAGGCTGGTAGCTAGCGAGGCGGGCATTAGAAAAAGCCCTACCAACATGCTATGGTTTCCTCACGATGTTTTCCTTCACCGAAAGCTCAAGCTCATTGTAGGTGGTTGTAAATAATCTGTAATTGTATATTATGCTTCTTTAATAAGTTTTTGTTTCACAATTATTATTTTAAACTGTTTTAGTTGCAGATGACGTATTTCGTAAGGGATTTTATTAGAGAACCGGACACATTGCCCTTAACATTATTGCTGTATTTTGGTGAACCTTGTGTGGATCAGAGAAGGCTGATGTCTATTTATAATATTACAACTATAAAAATGACGGTTTTTTCTAAACTATCAATATTTTTATGAACAAGCATGATGTTTTCAGTTAATGAAGTTGCAGATACAGTCACCATTTATTCTGATAACAATGATTTGCGATCACTCAATATCTGAAACTAGCTATCAAGTTCATCGGACTTTGTGAAGTACAAAGAGAGCTCTCAGCTGAATTGGCAAACGGGTGCCAGAGTAACGTAATTGTCGAATCTCGGTTTGCACTGTTTCCATGCGTGCGGTCTCGCAACCTAGCTTACTATAAACATACCATCTCTTTTGTAACCAACATTAATGTCACGCGGGACTTCATAATCACACTAATGACTACCTTTTTTATTTATAAAGTCCGCGAAACTGGTTTCGAGTTAATAATGGTTCGTAATGACATTTATAATAACAATGAACATAAAATTGAGCTCTTCTAGACGCGGCCACAAGTACATACATACTTACATATATGTATATGCAGTCGAAACCTGTTTTACAACGACAAACAATTATACACAATTACACAAAGTGAACACAGAGTAATACATTTAAAAAGCTTGTACGGTGTAAAAAAAACTGTAAAACCAATTTTAGTAAAGATTTAAGCAATCTTGCAATGTGTATTACGATAATATTACTTTATCTTTTTTTAAGAGGTTAAAAGACAACAAAGAACGACCATATCTTTTTTATACTTATTTAAAGAACAATTCTATATTTTTTTTCAAGAGTGGGATTCGAACGCATAAAATCTCTTACTGCGGCAGAATTGAGGTGACCGACCAAGGACGCGTTTTCATAGTTACTCCCTTCTAATCAATATCAATATTATAAAGTTTGTTTGTTTGTTTAAACGCGCCAGAAACTACTAGTCGGATATTGTATTTGATAAAGCAATCATTCAGAAAAGCTTCACGTTATTTAACATCACGCTACCACCCATAGGAGCAAAACTGTATTGAAAAAAGTAAAAAAACGGGTAAAAATTATGAGATAATTTTTAAGTTGCATGCGAACGAAGACGCGGGCCAAGCTAGTATTAACTATAAAGTCACACACTAAGTTCAGGCTGACAGCAGCGCCTGGTTATAAAAAATGGGAGTATGAGGGTAGGAGGAGGAAAACTTAGTGTATTATGTAATTTTAATGCCACATCAAAAAAATTTAAAAAAATTAATGAAAATTAAGTGTTTGGGTTATGAATGGGTCATCAAGAGGGGTATGAAAAATAGATTACGAGCGATTCTCAGACCTACCGAATAAGAAATTTCATAAAAATCGGTCTAGCCGTTTCAGAGGAGTATGGCTAACATTTTGACAAGAGAACTATATATAAGATACTATAGAAAACATATTATCTAGTTTTCTTTTAAATCATATTTTATTTCTCGAGGATCTCATTAGAAGTAAAACCATTTTTAGTGGTTTCAGTAAAGACTATTAAAAACGTTGAGGTACAGCTAATTAATAATAACAGAGGACTCAAAATCAACTAATATTATATAGTAGATCACTGATCTCATAGTAGTCACAAAACCTTGAAAGGTCCTTCATAAAAATATTTAGTTTAAAAAAATATATATAATGGATAGTACTAGTATAAGAATCTCAAAAATAAGACAAGCATGAAACGGAAATCCCACTCTGTGGGTTTCGGATCGTTTATATTACATTCCGTAAATTATTCTGCGATGTTGTAAATAATCTTACATTCTTCACAATCCCACTGTTTATCCATCACTGCGATAGTAACCCAAGAAATACCTTTGAATCGATCGCTGTATATTATTAATTTTACAGATTATTTTTTCAACAAAAAAAAAATGTGTAACAAAAAATAGGTAAGAGATGGTCGAAAAAAATTTAAAGTACAATTAAGAAAAAAAGGAGATATTCTATAATCAAAATGGAGTCTTTGTAAATTGTGCGTAATCGTAAAAAACTTGACTGTTCTAATTATAGTCAACAATAATAATGACAAGTTCGTATATTCAGTCGGTAAAGAGAAACGAAAAATAAAACATTACGTTTTTATTTTATTACTATTTCACACACTATCATAAGAACAATAGGATTTGCGTGTCCCTCATCTTGAACGATGTTACTAAACACCAGGTGATATTGTGGCCATAACGCAAAACCTATAAACTAAAAAAAAAACTTATTTCCCTAATGACGTACTCATATACTTTACTTCAAACTAAATTTCAACACGGGAGAAATATCATGAAGGTTGTCATAACTGATCAATGTTCAGGGTTTTCACTATAAAAGTGCCGCATCTCTTTATTGTGTCAACTAAAATCCTTACACTTTTTTTTCGCCAAAACTGGGCTATAGATTAAGGTTTAATAAAATTGTACATCATAAACTAAAGCAATCTTACTAATATTATAAATGCGAAAGTGAGTTTTTGATTTAACCGCTAAACCGTTGAATCGATTCTGATGAATTTAGGTAAAGAGATAGATGGGTGGTCCTTGGAGACGGTGACAGGCTACTTTTTATCGCGAAAATTTTATTGGAAGTAAGGTAAAGAGAGGGATAAATTTTGTATGAAACTGTGTATTGCATCCGATTTGTTGACAAAGCCAATATTAATGCGGACGAAGGTACAGGACAAAAATATAATACCTAAAGTTGTTTGCAATAAAAATACAATCCTACAAGGGTTTACTTTTTAACAAATGAGGCCTGCGGAGCCCTAGATGTAAGAGTAAAAACCACAAGATTAAACAGTATATAATATTATTGAAGTATATCTGCTGTAAATTCACCTCCGAGTAATAAATTACAGATGAAAAACAAAGAAACCTTTAAAAAGCATTTAACATTGTGGTAACTCAGCAGTTCGTTAACCCGCTGCCGCGGAAGTAACAGACCGGGACTGAAATCTGAATTACACGGGACGCCAGCCAGCGTACACGGGGACCCCTGAAACCCCTAAAATTAAAGACTAAAAACGTGCCGGACCAGGTAATTACATCTCGAGGTGAAAATAGGTATTTTAATAGAGTTAAACCGCTGCGACTGGAATATTGAAGACTTTCCCCGTAACCAGTAAGTCTAAAGGTGATTCGCGTAATTATGTGATTCCGTCACTCTGTGTTAGAGAAATGTCGAAAGATATTTTGTTAACACAGAAATGGCTTTAAGCTTTCATCTGAATAATTAATATTGATTTGATTGCCAATCACTTACTTGAAACAATTGGACTTTGATCTACATGGCTCGATATTATTACAATGAAAAGTGTAAATTTTTCGAAATGGTAAAAAGGTTCAAAACCAACGGCGACTACCGATAGAAGTCCGTTGGAAATCATCACCGTATTCCCAGCCTGCAGACCTGTCGATAGCTGTTGATGGATTGGTTTATCCCAAAACCAACAAGAAAATTAGTATGGCAGCTTTGTCGCCATATACGACTGTACGGTAGATATGGGTAAGTTGTTACGTTGAAAAGAAAAAGAAACCATAGTTGTATTTTAACGAAATAAGTGCCTTCATTCGACGTAAATATTACCCTGAGCATTTCTATGATGTCCAATACAATAACATAAAAATCCTTGAAAAAACAATCCTCACGATAAAATATAACAATGCAATGAAAGATACTAACTTCTTTTGTGTAAATGTCCAACCTAAATCCATAGGACAGAAAGCAAACACTCGAGAAATAAGTCATTGATAGAGTATTGTATATTCGTTTCTAGAATAACAAAGTTTTTCTTGTGCCCTCCTCCGTGGCCTTTCTGCCCGATCCCTTTTAAATGCTACACATTACACCGTAGTGTAATATGACGATCGATAGCGTGGGCAATACCGATAAAATTAATAAAATAATTTTTAATGTCGCCAATACGAAATAAAGACCACGAGGAATTTATTAATTTGATTTTTAGAAGCGACGAAGTTGTTAACGCGATGTCAATAGATGAGATCGAATCCACACGCAACGAGCTTGAGCTTCCAGTGAAGAAAAACATTGTGATGAAAACATAATATAGTGGTTGGGCCCGATGGAGTTGTGTCTTCCATACACCAGATGAAACAACTAATACAGTGATACGCTTAAGAGTGTCACACTGTAGAATCAGCTACTTATCGGCTCCAGACGTTATGGCCGCTCTGAACACAGCAACGAGATCGCACTTTCTAATGGTACAATCGAGTAAATAATGCCTAGAATTATATTTATCATCTGCTGCTACAAAACCACTAGCTTTTATAATTATTATTAGATAAAATTTATTAAAATAACTACCTAAATCCAGTACTATCCTAAGCTTGTGTAGTGCGCTGCCTAACAAATAGGCTTATACATAAGCATTAAAACTGACTTTGGGTGCAGTTAGATTTTTGTTAAGGTTTAGCGTAATGGTTATAATTTCTTGTAATATTAAGTGAAGATACGACCCAATTTGCTAGACATGCTAAACCTGTGGAGGAACTAGTTCTCAAATGCCACTACCGGAATACACCTATTGGTATTTGGTGGCAGATTTTCAATATAAGGGCGGTTGCTATCCAGGCGGACATTAGAATAAACCCTACCACCATGCTATGGTTTCCTCACGATGTTTTCCTTCACCGAAAGCTAAAGCTCATTGTAGGTTGTTGGATTCGAACTCACGTCCCTTGACGCGAAGTCGTACACACTACCACTGAACTATCATCGCTTCAAATCAAAGATTAGAAAGAGTGCGGTCATTTTGCTGTGATACCATAGGAAAAGCTTACTAACTTAGTCTACCATAATACTTATCCAATATCGAAATATCAATCGAAAGATCTACCGATGAAATATATATTTGTGGAGAAATCTTGAAAATTTCTTGTAAAAGAGATTCAGTATAAAATGGATAACACTACAATAAGAAAAAAAAATCGGCCGAATAACGAGTTACGCTTCGGTGTGATACATCCACAGTCTTCGCCCTATTTTCGTCCAATGACGAATAAACAGTTCAGTGAAAACTCTTATCATTGTCTTCGATAATATCTGTCCGACACAGTGACATTTTATAGAAAAAAGGGGACTCTGTGTCTTGCGCAGAAAACTTTTTATTGTGTTTGCGGGGAAAATATAGTCGAGTCCTTGCGTGTAAAAAAAAAAGAAAAGCTACACTTAAGCACTCGTTCAGTCTGATTTTATTTACGATGGTGCTGTGCTATTTGCATGATAGACGGAAAGGTTAAATGAACGAACTAAAGTCATTATAGTTTGCAATACTTTTATTATAGAAGCACTGTATGTAACGATTCGCTTTAATTTGTTTTTATCCAAATAGTTTATTATCTATTTTATTATTATTCATATATTATTGTAACATTATTATATTTATTTAACAAGGAAACCCGAAGGTTTTCTTCTAACTTAGTATTTCGGTGTCAGGTGTCATAGAATTTTATAGAATATTTTAATGCGTGCGCTTTGGATATGGAACGTTTAAATGTAATATTTCGACACAATGATAACATCCAATCGAATGGAAAAAAGAATGTGGTTGTCAATCAAAATCAAGAGTCGGAAATGTACGGATGTGCGGAAAAAATCTAGTATCGAGGATAATGAAAACCGCAGTCCTACCACACCAATTGGCCTTGGTGAACCAAAAGGAAGGGTTCGGAGACATCGAACGTGAAGAAGAAAACGTCAGTCTGGAATACGATACCGATCAACAATATTATTTATTATTACTATTGAACTATATACACCCCGGGTGTCAAGAATGATATGGATATGATATCTTAAAAGTGGAAACTAACTACATGAAGGCTCCTCTGGACTATACCCGACTCCGGACGTGCGCCTTGTCAGAGAGGATCCAACATACCTATGTTACTTGGATTTAAATAGCAGGTTTAAAATCATCATAGTTTTTTATATTAATTACTGTAAAGAAACCTTCGAATAATATATGTAATTTATCTCGAATTTCATTTCGTTTCATTTATTAATACTTTTTATATAAATAAAAATAATTGTTAACGCGACAGGTGACCTACTTTACCTTACCGTACTTTGTGGTAAAAATTAGACAAACCAAAAATAGTAACTACCGAGAAGTTATATAATCATCGGCTGATCTCAAAAGAAAAAAATACAAGAGAAAGAGTCTGACGTCTTTATTAAAAGATTGTATACAGATCAGATATATTTTTTTAGTATCAAATTATTTTTGTAGAGTTCCTTCCTTTTTTAAGCAACGAGAGTTTATTCAACCTTCACATTCAGAAATATATTAAAATGTACGTATTTACAACAACAGTGCCTACTAAATCGTAATTTTAGAATTATATAATCCTCAGCGACACAACTGTGTATAATAAAGGACTTCAAAAACACATAATTACATATATAAACAAATACAGATTATGTATAATAATTGGTGTATTATAGAAATAATAACGTTGTGTGGGATTCGAGATCCAAAATACTCAGTGCTGTGGTATAGGTGGGCCGACCACTTAAACCACGAATCCTATGCGTGTATCAATAAAAACATCATTATATGTCTCATTATCTTAGTCGCTTAAAGCCCAGTTTGATAGAACGAGCGTCACACAAAAAGGGTGCGGATCAGAATTTCAAAGCCCTACCTTAAAAAGTCTCAGTTCAATAATTCAAAAACATTTCACAATAAAATTACTTACTAAATTATTTACATAAGTAATAAGTGTTTAAATAGTTTTGTGTCTGCAGTCTATTTAATTTTCATCTGTTGTCTTCTTATTATAATTTACGTTTTGAATTTATTCTGAACTAGCTTTTACTTGGGGCTTTGTCCACGTCAATATTGGTTTTGTCAAACAAATCGGATGGCGCGATAAAAAGTTTCATGCTTAGTTCATCACTCTCTTAACTCTACTTCCAATAAGTTTTTCGCTAATAGCTTATGATTGTCACCCCTACATAGGATTCCATCTATCTCTGCACCAAAATTCATTACACTCGAATCAGCGGTTGAGGCGCTAACATACCACATACCACGTAATATACCACGTAATACCACGTAACATACCAACAAACTCAATTTCGCTTTTATAATAATAATTTTAGTATTCCATGATAATATTGTTATACTTACGTTTTCTATTGCCATAAATACGTGTAATTTTTTAATATTAAGTAGACTGAAATTAAATATACTCTTGACATTGTATGTTTTAATGATATATGTGGAACTTTATTGGAATGTGATAATTTATTATGTATACATTTAAAAGAACAAAGGACTATTTGTTTTCCACATTAATAAATAAAAACGAACCACAATCCCGGACAATTGCCCGACACGTTACTGATAAAACAAAATAATTATCTACCCCACTATTGAACGTTACGAGTGCCTCCGAGACACTCGGATAGCGTTCGAACGGTTTCATTAAGACATCAAAACCAGATATTACTGTCAAAGGAGACTTCTACCTGTCATAAACACGAAACAACGTTATTTATGCCGTCGAGAAAATTCGCCTCCAATATATTTCCATCAACGCGTTGAACAACCCGAAGGAAATAAACTCGAAACTCCGTATTTCACAAAAGCAATCGGTAAATTTGTCGACGCAATGAAATAGGCCGCTGATTTTATCAAGCAATATTTAATTAGGGATTTCAAAGATTTGAGAACTCCAGTTTGTAATGAATTGTACGTCATTAAAATGAGATTAGCGGTACCGAGGTCGTAGGTTTGAGTTGTATGGTCATTAGATTTTATGTTGGTCGTAAATTTAGACCATTACATGGTGGACTTATTTTTCACATTTCATTGGTGTTTATTAACAAATATTGAAAGCTGTCAGCATCAGTGTCTGAGTCCATGACTTCTATCGTGGTACTTAAAATTTATTTCGTTTTCCAACGAGAACAGATCTTTAAAACTAATATCACCTTATTATATCCTTCATGAACCCGGCTATTTATACGCATAAATATGTTTTCGATACCAACTGGTAGCTCCAGAGATTAGCATCTTTAAACGAACAAACAAAAACTCTTCAGTTTTATTATATCTATCTAATACTATCAAGCAATTCTAACTTCGAAAACGGCTCTAACGATTAGGATTATTTTTTTTATTTAGACATATATTTGCTTTTAAATTGTCCTATATAGATGTATTTTTATGACATAACTTTCAAACAAATTACTTTTAATTAGACAATTAAAAACATTCGTGTTTTTTTTTCATTTAATTAACGAGTTCGTAGTGTGTAAAATCGATTTTTCTACATACATTTTTTTTTGTTAAGGTTAAGTGTTATGTCTCCAATCTCATCTGATATTAAGTGGAGATGTGGGCCAAGATGGTGGACACGCTTAGCCTAGTGGAAGGACTTGACGGTTGGCGGTATATTTTCAACTTGAGGGTGGTATCTAGTCAGACGGGCATTAGAACAAGCCCTACCACCATACAATTGTCCCATTCCATTGAGATAATCTTACCCAGATGTCTGAATCGCGATTTAAATAACATTGTTAAGTCAAAAACACTTTGCCTGGCATAAATCATATACAAATTGGCAGTTTTTTTTACAATTACCATGTTAATAAATATCAAAGCATTACTTACTTGAATCGTATGTAAATTTACTTTAGTATTATTTATTTACCTGAAAAGGAAAATGGAAACATTAGATTTCATATTAATATTCATCAATTTGTTAGGGAGCAATGGAGCTGAAACATTCGCTCTTGTTATTATAGAACTGTGAAAAATAAAAAATTTAAACTTAATTTTGGAGTTTGAAACGATGATAGCTCAGTTGGTAGTCAATGGACATGTTTTCGAATCCATCTATAATGAGCTTGAGCTTTCGTTGAAGTAAACCATCGTGATGAAACTGTAGCACGGTAAGGCTTTTTCTAATACCCGCTTGCCTGGCTAACTAGCACCGTCAAATTAAAAATTTGCCGTCAAATGCCTATAGGCGTGTACCGGAAGTTTCACTTGAGAGTCAGTTCCTCTATTAGGTTTATAATGTGTACCATCTTAGGCGACATCGTTACACAAGCTGAGATAGTGGCCAAAACTCTAAATCTGCTACTATAGGGAAACTGCCACGATGAAATACACTAAAAGTTTTGGTAAGATAAAGCTGTTTTATATTGAGAAGTAAACTAAAAAAAAAGTACAAATCAACAAGAGGAAACTACTTTCTAGTAGTTTTACAACTAGTTTAGTTTAATAAGTAGTAGTAATATTAGCCCGACTAACGAGCTTTTACCTTTGGCTTTACTCGCGTATTGGTTTTGTTACAACAAATCCGATGACGTAATAAGGAGTTTCATACAACGTTTATCTCGTTATTTACTCACTTTCAATAAATTTTTCATGCGAAGCCTATCACCGTCTCCAGATTTACATTTATTTCTGCACCGAAATTTATCATAATTGATTCAGCGGTTTAGGCGTCAAAGCCTAAAAAACAATCAAACAAACAAACTCACTTTTGCATTTATATTACTAGTAAGGAAAGGATTAGCATAAGGGGGGTTCATAGTCGTCAAATTTATATATAATTTTTGCTTGGTTTATTTATTTATTATTATTAAGAAGGCTTACTGGTTAATACCAATTATGAAATAATTAAGAAAAAAAACAATATTGCTAATTGATTTCTTAGGTTTACGCGAATATTATTCATTGAAATAAAACTAATTTAAACGGATTTTATCGCGGTTATTTATAAAATTTAGATTTATTTCAATGAATATTGCTAATTATTAGCCAAAAACTATACCTTTAAATGACATACATATGAGAAAACGAAAGGAAAGATATATATATTTTGTTGTTAGCTCTGCAAAGTGACTGCTGTGTACCTGATGTTAAGTATAGTACAGTCCAAAAATAGCAGCGACCATCGAAAGAACGACAATCCGTCGCCAGTTGTTACTGTCATGCCGGCCTGCGTAATAATTGACAAACAATTACATGTCTTTTGATTGCACAAATATTAAATAGAAAATTCATTGTTATATCAATGTTTAAAATTTTCCACTTTTCCGATTAATACGTAATGTTTTTTTTAAATACCACGTTAAAATAAAATAAAAACTGGTTGAAAATTACTGTATACTTTTCGTCACATATATAAAATAATTATTTTAAAACCGACAGGTATTTCCAGGGATTACACAAGAGATTAACAAGAGCGTGATTAAACAAACCAAAGAACTCTTCGGAATTATTATATTAGTATACATTTTGGAGTAAATAAATAAACAAAAAAAAAATAACATTTGCTTTTACAAGTTTCCTTTAATGCAGCGTCAAGAACATCTTCCGTCTATACATTTCAAGTCAAGTGCTTCCGAAGTGTATGATGAATAGATTTAATGGTATGCCTGGCGACGCGACGGTGTGAAAAGATGGCTTATAAAAAATATTCCTTTTTTTTCTCAATTCTATATCAAAGGAGATTGCAAGTTGAACTCGGGTTTTCAACGGATTTCCGCCTCTGATGGTTTTGAGAGTATATAGTACCGTCAGCATAGACAAAAATACATATTTTTTTTAATGATAATGAGCAGCAAACATGCTGACGGTACATCTGACGGTTAATGGTTACCGTCGTATATGTTGCTTACCTTGACGGAAATGGCGTTTTCTTTCACTATGCTGGAACACATGGTAGTGAATTTATATTTTGCGGCAGCTAAACCCGAGGGTGGTCGCTATGAGTATTTAGCGGCAGATTTTCAACTTGAAAAGGGCAGCTCGCCAAGCGGGCTTAGAAAAAGCCCTACCACCATGCTATGGATTCCTTATGACGTTTTCCTTCACCGAAAACTCAAGCCCTATGCAGCTGAATCCGAACTCACGTCCCTTGACGCGAAAAACGTACATATTAACCACTGAGCTGTCATTACTTCAAAAAATACTTGTAATATGACAATAGAATAATTTAAATAAAGGCTTTATACTAAATTACTAAAATTATAAATAAGAATGTGAGTTTATTTGTTATGCTTTCACGCCTTAACCATTGCATCGATTATCATAAGTGTTGGCATAGAAATAAATGGGATCTTGGAGACAGGCTACTTTTTCTAGCGAAAAACTTTTTAAAAGTGAGGTACTAAGAAAAATAAATTTTGTATGAAACATTATATAACGTAATCCGATTTGTATCACAAAATTAATATTCACGCCAACAAAGCCGCAAACGCTAGTAATAAATATAATGAATCAAACGGTTAATTAGTGATTGTAAGTTTAATTTATTTTTATTCTAATTTATTTTCTTGCCGACCGTATTTAGACATAGCACAGTGTATATACGGCACACGCCGCACCTCAGTCATTCATCTTCTGTAAATTCTGTAATCATTTGTTAGCGAGATAACTGTGACAGTCTCGTGCGCCGGAGAATTTACACAAGCTCACTGATTTTAATATTTAATCCTTAAACGGACTGCCATTTGCAGATTTCTATTTCGGTCGGCAGAAAATATATATGTAGTAATTCAATCTTCGCTATCTAACCCGCCCTTTTAAATAAAGGGGTAACTATATTAATCTTTTAAGATAAATATCTGTTATTAATATAGTTAAATATTTTTTTAACAAAAACAATTACTTAAATCATTATTTATTTATCATTATATTTATAGGTTTAAATGGTTAGGTAAAGCTACCAATCAACATTAAGTATAGCTCAGTTGGTAGTGTGTATGGATGCCGCGATAAGGGACGTGAGTTCGAATCCACTTGCAATGATTTTGAGTTTTCGAGAAGGAAAACACTGTGATGAAACCATATCATGGTGATAGTGCTTTTTCGAATGTCCGCTTGGCTAGCTACCACCCTCAAGTTGAAAATCTGCTGCCAAAAACCTATAGGTGTGTTCAGTTGCACTTGAGAGCCAATCCCTCCATTAGGCTTAGTGTGCTTATCATCTTTGACCACATCGTCATTTGACATCAGGTGAGGTTGTAGCCATAGCACTAAACCTTTTTTTTCTGTTTTTTTTTTTTATTTACGACTTATTATGCTCATAATCTCACCTGATCTTAGATGACAATACGGCCCAAGTTGGTAGACACGCTAAACCTTTGGAGGAACCGGGTCTCAAGTGCAACTGCCGGAACATACCTATTGGTATTTGGCGGCGGATTTTCAACTTGAGAGTGTTAGGTAGCCAGGCGGGCATCAGAAAAAGCCCTACCACCATGCTATAGTTTCCTCACGATGTTTTCCTGCACCGAAAGATCAAGCTCATTGTAGGTGGTTGGATTTGAACTCACTTCCCTTGACGCAAAGTTGTACACACTACCACTGAGCTATCATCACATAAAATAACATGATTATTATTGACTTCTCCAACAATCGTAGTTCTATTTCACCCAAAATTCACAAAACTTTAATAGAGTTATAAAGCTCAAAACCAATAAGTTAAAAGTTAAATATTGGACGAAATCAAATACTTTCTACGTTATAACAATATGACTTAGGTTATTTGCCATACGCAAAGTCTGCGTTAGTAGCATTTCTATAATAATACTATATCATCAAAGACAATCTATTATTGTTAGAACTATAGAAACGAAATTTAAATTTAACCTAGTAATATCTGGGACGCAGTTATTGTTATATTCAAAATAGAGTCATATATTACAAAGAATATGTTTACAAATAATTTGTGTTATATACATACACATAATTCGACAATTTTATATATTAACTAAGGCTGCCACGTGGCTTCGTATTCGTTAAAACCATCAATTATTCATTGACTTTTAAAAATTATTTTCTCATAGTGCAGCCATTGAAGAGTTTTCTTTCATTGGGTTAATAATTGATAGAGAAACTTTTAATAATTCTAATAACATTTCTACACAAAAGTTCTTATAGTCCGTGAATGAAAGAAAAATAATATTTACTAACAGCAATTTCGCATTTCAGATTTGTGCGGTCACTTCTCAATCAACTAAAAATATTTTATTCAATTTAGGCTCTGAAAAGGCAATTATAAGACTTAAACTACCACTGGTTCGGAAAACAACTCAGCTATCGAGAAGGATCGCTGAATCCACGGAGGTAGATTTTTTTTATATTTTGAGGCATTAGCTAATAAGTAATGTAGTTAGTTTTACTCTTACATTCGATTTAAAAAAAAATGGACTTTCAAAATAATAATTACCCCGCAAAAACATTTCTGGTAACTTAAAGTCCTTTCACTATATTGTATTTAAATCAAATTAAGCACAGTTTCTAACAGAATATTATGTTATCTTCGACGATTCCCTTAACCAGTGTGCCCGGTGGACCTAAACGTTTCCCACAATCCCTTAAGGTCCGGCCCTTCGTATTGTGATCGAAACCCATCCATGGACGGAATCCTTTCACGGCTAATTTTCTCTCTTCGATGGAGAAACGTGTCCCCGAGGTTATTGAGGGCTCGTCAATACGACCTTAATCTTCGGACAACCATTTTAATTTATATAGTCTAACATATCATACTAATATTATAAATGCGAAAGTAAGGTTGTTTGTTTGTTTGTTACGCTTCATGCCTAAACAGTTAAATCGATCGGTACAGAGATAGATCGGACCCAGGAGACGGAGATAAACTACTTTTTCTCGCGAAATCGTTATTGGTAGTGAAGTAAACAGACAGATAAACTTTATATGAAAATTTTCTTATATGATCCGATTTATTTGACGAAATCGATATTATTCCAAACGAAATAAAATAATCAAAATCGAAAGCGAAATAATAAATAAAAACTTATTTAATGGCTTCAATGCGAGCGAAGCGATGTATATTACAAATGTGAAAGTAAATTTGTTTGTTTGTTGGGCTTTCACGCATAAACCGCTGTATCGATTATTATGAATTTTGGTATAGAGATAGATGGAACCCTAAAGGCAATGATAAGTTACTTTTTATCTTTAAAACCTTGTAGGAAATCGGTAAAGAGCGGGATAAACTTTGTATGAAACTTTTTATTGTGTAATCAGATTTACTTCAAACTTTAAATATTAATTGCTTACAATTACGACTCTATCATATCTATCTATCTGTACAACGTAATCTAACCTAACTAATTAATCTATCATAGTTAATGATTTTTGGCCTTGAAACAACATAATTTTTGCCTTTTTTAAGCTGACACTGACACTATAATAGAGCCGTGTCCCGCAGAGGATATTGTATCATGGCATTAGCCGAAATATTTCGATTATTACAGTGTATAGTGCTCCGTCACTTTAAATGCTATTGTCAAAATATGTATATACAGTATACACTACTAAGCGAGTTCGCGACTTCGAACCCCTGAACTAAAAATGACTTGACAATTTTTTGCTTATATTTGTAACTGTTGGTAGTAGCGTGATCATAAATAGCCTCAAGCGGTTCCTCAACAATTAGGTTTTTGAAAATTTTATCAAGTTTTAATTGTTTATAATTAATTGATTTTTTCTTTCGTTTTTAACAATGAATATCAATATAAGAAATAAAATAGTTTTAAAATAATTGTATGTTTTTAAAACCCAATTGTACTATGAGTTTCATAAAAAAAATTTGAATTTCGAATGGTAGTTCCTATGATTAGCCCGTTCAAACAAACTTTTTGGTTTTAGAATATTATTATGGATGTAAAATCTATTGTTTATATACACATGTCGACCTTTCGCATATTATTATCCAATATCGTCAAGTTTTACCACAACTGACAGCAACGCGCTGACACCGTGTCAGTAACGGTCGCATCAGATTGATGGGTCGGATACGGTGTGACGTGCGGCCGGTTTATTCATGACATCGTATAGTGTTTCGCTTTCACGTTGAATATGTAGTAATACCGATGCCCGCGACTTCGTTCGTGTTTTTCCCCTCAACAGCGTGTTCTCGTAAAATCCGTTCTATCGTAGGTAGGTAGCGTTCGTAGGTCTAATAATTTTATAGATATCGTGATATGTCACTGTAACAGTTGTAATTCAAATATACACATATCTATATCCCTACTAATATTATAAATGTAAAAGTGAGTATGTTTGTTTGTTACACTTTCAATCTACTCTCTCTACTCACTCTACTCTACTCTATCAGCCGTCATCTCAGTATTTACCCTTTTTATACACATATTATTTCTCACATAATCCATTCATATGTTCTTCGGCCTTCCTCTTCTCTTACATCCATCCACTTACATACTTAACATTCGCTTAGTTATATGACTTTCATCTCTTCTCATAACATGTCGATACTACTCTAACCTATTAATCTTCAATTTCTCTGTCACTGGTGCGATTTTCATGTTTCCTCGGATGTATTAATTCCTAATCTTATCAATTCTTATCACTCCACACATCCATCGTAGCGTATGCATCTCTGCACGTGTAATTTTCTTACACCCGTCTCTTTTCTTGCCTAACATTCATATCCATACAATACTACAGATCTTATAAAAGTTTTAATAGACATTCGTCGTTCACAAGTAATGCCCTTGACCTCTTATCATTTCTTCTAACCTACTTTTTCTACTTCGCCAAACTATAACACATAAACAGCGATGAAAACAGAAATAATTAATTCCGTTTCGATACACAAAAATTGCTCTCTCATTGTGGTAAAACGCGCCCGAGGTCAGTAATCGAGAGTCGCCCGGTAAAAGCACCTAACGCGTACTGCATTATAGATGATACACATGCCACGTGCAAAGGGCTTTATTTAGTGTTGCCAGATATCAACGAAAAAATCACTGCAATTCAGCGTCATTCGTGTAATTATAATATTTAAATGGAGTTTATTTTTGGAACGACGATAGCAGGTGGTAGTAGTGTGTACGATCGCCACGTCAAGGGCCAAGAGTTCGAAACCACGTAGAATGAGCTTGAGCTTTTGTTGAAGGAAAACATCGTGATGAAACTTTTTAGAGCTTTTTCCAATGCCAGCTTGCTTAGCTACTACCCTCAAGTTGAAAATCTGCCTCCAAATATCTTAAGATGTGTTCCGGCAGTTGCACTTGAGAATTAGTCCATCCACTAGGCTTAGCGTGTCCAACATTGTGGGCGACATCGTCACTGAACATCAGGCAAGATTGTGACCATAACGCTAAACCTTAGATAGAAATATATTGTAATGTTTTCCGTCATAGAAAAACTATCATATTATATGATTGTATGCCACCTAGTCTCGCGGAGATATCTGGAAACATTCCTAAAATATGATCCTTCGTTAAATACTGAAATCACTTGTGTATTCTCAAAAATTAACTTTAATGTATTGTGAATTAAAAAAAAATATATATATTTAAGTCAACGAACTATAATAATATGGTGGCTAAGTGATCTGAAAAAAAAGAGAATAATTTTTAAAAACTCAAGAGACATGGTTTTAATTATTCTTAAATAACATAAAAGGCAACATTACGTTAGTTTTTAGTATGTTTATATCTCGAGAAGTACAGTATCGATTGTTTAATTATATAAGGGTAATACATAGAGTTAGCCGTAAGAATAAAACTACATTAAAACAACAGAATACCCTATATGATTTATAAACAGGCCGTTTTTAAATTAACCATATTTGACCCGCTCATGAGAAAGAAATCGCCAATCTAACTAATTTATTTACAACAATACACATTACGTGTACACAATAAAATAAAGTATATCGAGTAAATTACTAGAATAATACGAGTCAAATAAGAAAACTTTATAAAATAATATATTACACACAAAAGGTCGCTATTTAAAAACATGTACCACCCAAGTTTATTTGCCCCTCATCCGCTTAAGCACAATTATGGAAAAAAATCTGTTTTGGAGAGATGTGTCAGCGTGTATCGAGAAGATCGTATATAGAATCATTCATGAAATAATTCAATTCTAGATTACTATAGAAAACAGGAGCATAAGACGCAATTTTTTTTTGTTTACTCACCATACCCCCATATAAAAACCATAATCATTGAAACGAAACTATTCAAAGAGATACATATATCTGCACCCACACACACACATTCACAAACATCCAAAAACACGCCTTTGATTGGCCACAAATAAAATAAACAGTTTTTTTTTTTAATAATGATTTATTCCTAACTGGCACCTCTTAACTATTGGATGTAATTAATTTGAATTTGTTAAACGTGCTGTGAAGAAACATACAATAAAGTTAAAAGAAATCCCGTATATTCGGAACATATATTCAAACATGAATTCGGAATTCTCCAAACCATAGTTGGCAACACTGTGGTTCGACTAATTACGCTTTGTGACGGACCAAACGAGCCATTACCATAGCAACGGAATTAATCTCTCACCTGCCCACATAAGTCCACTACTGTGGATTCATCATAGTATTTTTGATTTATAAAGTTGCTAACCGCTTCCGAGACTTCGTTCGTCTCGAACTAAAATCTTTTAATTATTTTCCCTTTTCGTAACTTTTTCTTTCCTCAATCATTGCTCTATCAAATACAAAAATAATTATTGAAATCCGAATATGAGTAGTTCTTGAGATAAGCGCGTTAAAAATAACAAACTTTTCTGCTTTATAATATAACTAGATTTTACGTGCGTCTTCGCTCGCATTAATATAGATTTTGTCAAATAAATCGGATAACGCAATAAAAAAATTTATACAAAATTTATTTGTCTCTTTACCCAGCTTCCAAAAAGTATTCCGCGAGATAAAGTAACCTATCACCGTCTCCAAGGTCCTATCTATCTTTATACCAAAATTTATCGTATCGATTCAGCGGTTCAGGGATGAAAGCGTAACAAACAAACAAACTCACTTTCACATTTATAGTACCAGTAAGGATAATATAGATTAATCAGCTGACCCGATTGAGGATGTCCTGATTTTTATAATAGTTAAGGTTTTAGTTGATGACCATAATCTCACCTGATCTTACGTGACGATACGGCCCAAGTTGGTAGACACACTACACTTGTGTTCAGCAGTAAAAAAAATCGTTCACAGCAAAACTTGTCACGTTCAAAGATAGCATAAAAATCTTCTACATGGTACCACAGTCACAATCAGATACAGTGACGTTACTATGTACCGTATTTAAAAAGAAAATGAAAGACTTGCTAAGAAAATATCTGAAATTCAGCACAAATCCTAAGAGCTAGGTGTTTTATTAGCGGTATCGCAGACATTGCAAAATGCAAGGTACAACGTCCGAAGAGGCAAACAAACTCGTATTCACTAAAATTGCAACTAGCACGATATTGCTACAGTTTGCTAAGCGACATTTGTCACCGCGACCCGTCGAATACAGGAATGGACTCGATGCAATAAAAAGTAATTTATATTTTCACCAAAAACCCCCAAGATGCAACATTCTATTATTTATGGAATGAACGGTAAACGAGCACGCGTGTCATCTGATGGTAAGTGATCACCGTCGCCCATAGACACCCACAACATCAGAAGAGTCGCAGGGCTGTTGCCGGGCTTTATAGGAGGGACTGCCGGAAGTGCCACAGCTGGAAAACACTATTTATTTTTGGCGGCAGATTTTCAACTTGAGGATGGGTAGCTAGCCAGGCGGGCATTAGATCAGCAGCCTTAGAAAAGACGCAATACAAGACTTTTAGCTATGTACTCTTAATATTTGCAGCGGCTAATTAAAAATCAATAAGCGTAAGTCCATCTGAACCAACTTAAGTGCGTATCTGACCGAATCTATGAACATTTTTCATTATACCACAGAGAAGTTTCCTTCAAACTATTGTGTCCGTTATTGCTAAAGTGCTACACGTGATAACTGTTCAGAATGAGTTGCGGGACAGTAGTATCGCAGTTTATGGACTATATATTCTATTATATTTTATAGATTCGCATCCACAAATAATGTGAATCATCATAAAAATGTATATGTATATGATGTTCCATATTGCCGCTACTAGGCGAGTTTCAACAGTTATTGTTTATTATCAAATAAGGCTGATTTCTGAGTGTAAAGCGACTACCATATACAAAGTGAGGACGCGGTTAGACGCATCACGGTGCGGAATGAACCCTATATATATTTAACAATCGAGCGGGCTGACAGGTAGTTCATCTGTCTGCACCACCACAATCACCATACACGTAGTATTAGATTTTAGATCATCAAAACAAGATATTTTGACCGAATATTGTTTTAAAACACAAAGAATACAATAAAATTATAATGAGTATATGGATACACAATTTTGTGAAACATATTTTGAGGGAAGAGACGCGCATACTATCGTATATAAAAAAACTTATTTTTAGTGATGAGATAAGCCGTAATCTATTTTACGAGTTTCCTCCTCCCGCTGAGCAATTTAAAGGGCATAAAAATTAAAATAACTTGAATGATACAATAAATTCCGGTATAAGAGGACAGCGGTAGATAAAAAACGAGACAAAAGGGGCGACATATATTTTTTCGTTGCAAGGAAACACGGAAATATATTGAAATAAAACTAAGTTCAACGGATTTAATTAAATTAGTTTTATTTCAATGAATAATATTCGCGTAAACATAAGAAATCATTACGAAAATATATTCTAACGAAAAGTTCAGTACAATCTAAAAGCAGTTACTGGCAGCGATATATTCGAAATTCATCACAGTTCGCCGCTGTGATGCCATAGTACAAACCACTTAGTTGCTTGATATACACTGACTGATCCTGAAATCTGCAAAAGCGAGACACTAAGACGAATTCATCATCATTCATATGGTGCAGTTGATTACCACATTTTATAAAAATTTTCCAAAAGTAATAGTGAAGTGGATGGGATAGGTTTATCATCGAGATGTTACCGCGCTCTTCTAAAGTACTTTAGTTTATTTAAAACTTCAGTAAGTACTATACTAGAGCGTGCCTTTAAGGCTACGCTAGCAGGCTTTTACTAAATTTAGTAGGACAGAGAGAGAATGAATGTGAACATGAGGAATGAAATTGAGCGTAGATCCCCTCTTAAACTAGATCCACCTCACACAAGTCCCAGGATCTGCTCAGAGTTTCCTTCTGTCACACGATGCGACAAACTAAAAGTGAATCCTTGAAATGTTAAAAGTTCATGTAAAGCGTTGCCGATTAATATTTTCTATCATTGTCATCAAGCATTTTAGCATACTGTCAGGGTTTTTTATGACGACCATCTGACTAGCTACTATCCTACGTCGAAATTCTACCGTCAAATCTACCCTACGTATTCCAAAAGGAGGTATATAAATATATTTTCCTCATGCTCAAAAAGTGTAGATTTGTTTGAACGCGCTTATCTCAAGATCTTTTTTATATATAGTTAAGGTTTAGCGTTATGGCCATAATTTCACCTGATCTGAAGTGACGATATGGCCCTAGTTGGTAGAGACGTTAAATCTATAGAGCAACTGGCTCTTAACTGCAACTGCTGGATCACACCTATTGGTATTTGGTGGCAGATTTTCAATAAAAGGGTGGTTGCTAGCCAGGCTTACATTAGATAAAACCCTACCACCTTGCTATGGTTTTCTCACGATGTTTTCCTTCACCAAAAGCTCTCAAGCTCATTATTGTAGGTGGTTGGATTCGAACTCACGTCCTTTGACGCTAAGTCGCACACACTAACACTGAGCTATCATCGCTTCATCGCACTACCAGTCGGATTTCAAAAAGTCTATTGTATTTGATGTTTATTTAACATTACGCTACTACCAATAGAAGCAATGCTGTATTGTGAAAGGTAACAAAAACGGGCAAAAATGATTTAATAGTTTGAAAAATCTAAAAGTGCCCGCCTCATATTCTCACCTTTTTTTTTGGTTTATTTAATAACAATTAAACCACATGGAATCAGACCGTGAAAAATAATAGGGTTCTATTTCTAATTATACTGAAGCGTAAGAAAAAAAAAGAATTGATTAGTGAAGTATTTTGGTCTTAGCGTGATAACATACAGGACGTCCTCCAAGACAGACTTTTTTTTAACAGTTTTTTAACTAGTTTAAATAACAAAAATAGCATCAAAAATATCATAAATGTTAAAAATAGTGTTTTTTGATGAAACGCCTCTGTATATATTATTTTATAGTCGCAATATATGATAAATAGAGGTATTTTAAGTTTGAAAAATCAGTTGTTCTGCGTGAAATGACAATAGTACCCACCTAAACGATTCGCTTATACAATTTTAGCTCCACGCGAACCAAACTACGGACACAACTAGTGACCAATATTTGTTATTCTTTGTAACCTTACATTTTATACGAATCGTATTAACAGATATATAAAAGAAGGTCATGTTTTCGAATAATCGCAACGTATGCAGATTATCTCGGTAACACATGTTGAGGGCGGAACGCTGTATCTCCACGCGCCGCCCCCTGTCAAGCCGATGCGATGCCCTATCCGCTCAGATAAATCTTGTATGTTTTTCGCACGCGTTTATAAATCGCGTATCTATCTCGTTGCTTAATTTTAAGGTCGAATGAGAGATAACCTTCGGAATCGTTTTCTTTTATTGCTAGTAAAAGGGTACTTGAGGTCAACTTAATGGTTATATGAAATTTATTTCTCATACTGCAAGTGAAATATAACTGTAATGACCAGCAAGTTGTCTGTTTGCCCCTAAGGCGTTTTAAACTGTATGGTGGTAACAGATGCACAGGGACACGACTGTCGCTTCTTTTTTTTTTTTAGTTAAGGTTTTATATTATTACTATTATCTCACCAGATCTTAAGTGGCGATACGACTCAAGTTGGTAGAAACGCTATACCTGTGGAGGAACTGGCTCATAAGAGCAACCACCGGAACACACCTATTGGTATTGTTGCATGATATATTTTTTTTATCCGAGTTAAACTATTAAAATACATATGTAATATCTGACCTGGCACACGTTGTTCTGCCTTTTCGAGTAGTCGATCACATCGACTACAGCATCATCTATCGTGTTATGATCACTTATCAAGATAAATTAGACGAAATTACATACAGTGTACAAATTTTATTAAGATCGGTACAGTAGTTTCAGAATTTATTTATTTTATTTTTTATGATTTGGCAAACGTATAGAGACATGTTTGTTAATACATACCACGAATATGATATAAGATTTCTTATATGTTTATTTATGATTAACATTAAAACAGATGAGTGGATTATAATGAAACTGACCAGATAAGTTGTCGTGAAATACAGTACTGTTTTTTTTTTTTTTAATTCATTGAATACAGAGAGCGTGCAATAAACTTCTTTTGATAAAAATATAGGAAGACAAACATTAAAACTAAAGTAAATTATATCTGCTCATTTTTTTGGCTGGTTTCGTCCAATACGTGACTGAAGGTCTGATGATTTTATTATTTAAGCAACATATACAATTTCAGCGTTAATAAAATCTTTAGAATTTACAATATGCGTATTAATCATATGAAATAACATGACTTTTCATTGTAGAAGTACACCTTATTATAATACATTTTAAGTCAATTTTCCAATATTTTTAATCTTTACTCTGCTATTCGGAATGAAGACAAATACAACAAATCAAAAACCATGAAAATCGGTCAAGCCGTTCTCAAGTTATAAGTATTGTAACAAATCCGACTTTGTTTTATATATATCTATACATTTTAACAAACAAAACAAATTTACTTCCAAGACCATTATATTCAACTAAGCCACTTATTACCGTCAACGAGAAACACCCTGGTACTATAGGTCTCAACCACGATATAGAAAATTGAAAGCGTCAGGAAATAAAAATTTCCCAACCGGAAGCCTTTTACGTGGCGGCTCCGCGGAGTTTTAGCCGGCGGAAGTGACGTCATAACTGCAATCTTCGTGCAACACTCCACGTTCGATACTTTACAGTATTATTTACTCGGGAATCCGCTTAAAATACGATATTTTACGGTACTGAGAGCATTTGATAAATGTATAAGATTTATTTATTATAAGATAACAAACAGGTAACACGTTAGCTATCAAATTAAAAATGAAGTCATAATACTATAAGGTTTTTACGTGGAAGCCAATTATACGTTAAACTTTATCGTGATTCTATAAAAAATATTTGATTATTATTATTATTATTATTATGAACATTATGACTCTAGGCTATATATAGGCTATATATGACCTGATGTTAGGTGACGATGTTGCCCAAAATGGTGAACACGCTAAGCCTAGTGGAGCGACTGGCTCTCAAACGCAACTGCCAGAACACCCCTATAGGTATGTGGGGGCAGATTTACAAATTGAGGATGGTGTCTAGCCAGGGTGTCTAGCCAGGTTGTCATTAGAAAAAGTCCTACCATGATATGGTGTCCTCGATATGTTTTCCATCATCGAAAGCTCAGGCTCATTACAGGTGGATTCGAACTCATATCCATTAACGCGGCGTTAGTCGGCGATAATCGAAGAACAAATACTGCTATAAATTGAGCTAATGCATGCAGTTTTTTGGACACTTATGCTTCTGGCAGTTTACTAAGTATAATGTTTCGTTGTAATGTAATATAATTATAACGAGTACTTGAAAGTAATAATTCAACGCATTTACATTTTCACATCATCGTGTTAGACCCAATACGATTTACCGAGTCACTAGTTTTCGTTATACCACCTAAACATTCGAAAGTGGATCATTACAATTATGTTGTAAAAGTAATTTCATTTACCATCCAAGAATCTTCAAGCTTTCTGTTTAGAATATTTAAATAGTTAACTCTACAACAACAAACTCCATTTAAAATTAAATAGAAAAGTCGGAATTCATTCTAATATTATAAAGAGCAAAGATTTGTATTTTTGTTTGTAACGAATAAACTAGATACTAGAACTAGAATAAACGAAGAACTACTGGACCGATAAAAAAAAAATCTATATTAAAATGCTACATCAGCCCTGAGTAACATATATAACATTTTATTTTAAGACAATGATGAAATAGAAATATTGGTGTGGTGGTGTGAGATTGCGATAGGTGTCGGGAACAATTTGCGGCTGCAGAATGCCTCTTAGATTAAAGAGTAGAATATATCAGTCCATTATAAGACTTGTCATAGTGTATGGATCGGAGTGCTGGGCTAGTAAGAAGACAGATGTCAATTGCATGCAGCAGAAATGCGAATGTTAAGATGGATGTGTGGTGTTGCAAGAATGGGCAAAGTCAGGAATGAGTATGTTAGAGTGAGTTTGAAAGTGGTGCCAGTGGTAGAGTAGTTGAAAGGGAATCGCTTCTCTTGGTTTGGACATGTCATGAGAAAAGAGGAAACACATGTGGTGAGAAAAGTAATTGATATGAACGTTAAAGGATAGAAAAGAAGAGGGAGAAAAAAAAAAATGGGAATTTGGAAACAGGACAAGAAAATGTAGATGTAAAATTTTAGTTCCCCGCGAACGGAGTCGCGGACACAGCTAGTGTCTAATATAGTAATTAGAATCTTAACTTCAAAAGATTATATCAGAAAAAAATCTTGTTACCCGCAAAAATCTCTGTACAAACTTTAGGGACCAGATGGAAATTTAGATAGCTGTATTTTTTTTTCTTGACTCATTGTTACTTATTTTAATTTACAAGACGCGAAGATAAAAGTACTCTTCCAGTTATTAAACCTTAACAAAGGGCTTCGGTCCATTAAAATTTCCCTTTTCGACGGTGTTAAAAAATCTAGGCGCCTACCTCGCCGCGAGTGATCCATTGTAATTACTGTTTTTAACAAAAAAAATTAAGGAGTTTATAAAAGAATGGCCAGTTATATTATCTTTAATAATTCACTCAGCTTCGAATGGATAAAGTTGTATGGTCTCTTTCGAAATTCACATTTTCAGCTCCTTATCCCTTGAGCGAAATGTATTAATTTAGATAAAAGTATGCTTTTCTCTCCAAGTATAAGTTAAAATTTAAACAATTGCTTTACATGTATAGCATATTCTATAATATTGAAAGTTTCTTTGAATATTGACAATGAAGATCTAAAGAGCTTGCGCCATTTTCATATGAACAACCGATTAAATCTGCAGTTATAGTATAACTATCAAGCACGAACAAAACTATTCGATACGGCAAAGGCATTTGCTGGTTTCTCTAAGTGATACACCAAATGAAAGTTTTCTAACCTAACCTAAGCAATTTTGTGTACATAACTCGAGAAGAACTCGAATTAACAGTGTCGAGCAGAAGATCTTTAAGACCGCTAATTATCAAACCTTCAAGAATGAGGTTGATCTGTCCTGACCTGATTCACTCCGATCGAAAACTGACAACGAAACTAAGCAAGGAAAGACCAGAGCAGGCAAAAGCCCCGTTCATATTTTTGCACTCTCAGTGTCTCTTCTCCCATTTCAGACTGTGTACATCAAATGTAAGATACGCAATCAAGGCGTTTTCTTAAAAGCATTCGAAACATTTCCAAAGAACCATCATTAATCACTGCTAGCATGACAAACCACATAAGAATTGGCCAACAACAACACGAACAACCAACATAATCGCATTATAATAACACCAACAGATCGTCAACGTATTGCTTATGGGCCAATCTTGAGTTCGTCACAATTGCATGAGATGGCAAGTTTATGCATGCAAGAATTGTGAACATTTTTTACGCTACTTTTATTTTTACCTCCAGTGCACCTAAAAATATTACAACAAAAACTCCTTATTTAAAGAAGAAAATAAAGAAGGTCTTTCATAGCTAGAAACTACTAGAAACTCGCACAGAATTTACTACATATGTATGAAAAGCTATAGGTGTATGATATACAAATATAATAACATATTAAGATAAAGAATAACAAGGAACAGATGTGTTTATAAGAAACACAAAACAGGAAATAAACATATAATGTTAGGGGGAAAAAAATAAATTAAATAATGACTCTTAACCTTTCTACAATCACTATACTAACTAACCTTTACCTATATTCTGAATGATCTTGCCTGTTACAAATACATAACTACTCCATTTTCATCTAAACAAAGTCTTTGCTCATGAAAGTTCGATTAAGCTGTCAAAGCCCTAATGTAATGACTAACAGCGTATGTCAGGTCGAAAAAAGTCTTAGCTCATAAGATTTTCAATTATATAAATACAATAAAATAGAAAAAAAAAACACATTACTTTTGAATAAAGGAGAAATTCTACTGGGATACGGTAGAGAAGAAATCACGATTTACTTACGTGCTTAACAATCGTAGCGACAACGGAGTGAATATATTGACAAGCGAAGCGGAAAATTACGATAATATACTGTATAAAATTTATATCTATATCAGTTGATAGCTAATTCAGCAACTGGACGTACCAAGAAAGCACTAAATTGGATAAGGTTTGTGCGTATTTTTTTTTCTTTTGATGTGAAACATCTATAGGCGAGGGTAAGCCTGATTGTTGGCGTGGCGATACTGGCCGTGGCGACGCATCGCCAAGCTATGTTTTATTTTATTCATTATGGCATTTTTATTACCTGTCGTCAACTATGCGTTTATGGATATTACATGTAAAGAATAATTTTTATGTTTCACATCTACAAGGCGCACACGGCCACATATTTTTTAAATAAAAACGAATATCATTCAATATCAGTCATAATAATCATGCTGCTTTTAATACACATATATTATCTTAACCTGTATCTATCGATGTAGCAGAATTTTGGAACAAGATTTTCAGCACCTTCATTTAACTAGACGATTGATATATCTTGAAATTCCTAACGTATGTGTATATGTATTTGTAATGTGTGTCTATTATTGAGATTTGTTTTCATTTTTCTAATATAGTTAAGGTAGTTTGAAACTTTTGGCCGGAGGTGTATACACGACACATAAGTTGCCGTGAATGGTAAATTACACATCAAAAAAATTTACTACAAAAAATATTTCTATTCAAGTTCAGAAAAAGATTGCGATAATAGCTCCGCTCGTCAACGAGTGAGGGGCCGATTATAACAACGAGAGTCTTAAGTTTCTCAGTTTGTTTACCGCAGTTTAATACTGTCGTCCCCGACTTGGCACAATTTCATCCCGGTAAACTTAGCCCGTATGTACGTAGCTAGGTTTTTTAAACTTTAGATCTTTAGTTAAACTCCGATTCCCGGATGATCCGATCACGATCGATATTCGAATAAACAAAGTAATCGGATGACTCAAATAAGTAGTTCCATACAAAGTTTATCCCTCTCTTTTCCCCAATTGCAATAAAGTTTTTGCGAGATTATGGTTTCTATCTATTTCTATACCAAAATTCATAATAAACGATTCAGCGGTTTAGGCGTGAAAGCGTTAATCACAAACAAAAAAACCCACTTATGGACATATGCTGTTTGCCTGTTGCCGGGGACGTGAGTATATACTGCACGCTTGACTAATTCTAACTGGATGCTATGCTAAGGAACCTATTCAGTTACAACGTGGGTTATGTGCGCGAAACTAAACTTATTATTTTGTAGGATTGTAAATTTGCATTACATAAGTAGTCGAAGATAAAGCTGGAATAGGCCGATCAGAGATGAGAGTGTTCGCATATGAAGCACACGAATGAAAGATAAATTTACAATCGCAACTGTGGTCGAACGTCCGGCGACTTCGGTTTATTGATAGCGCTTGGGTGAGCAGAACTAGATAATAAATGCCCAAGGCTGGATATAGGTTATCTAATGTGATAGTGAGAGTATATCTCTGGATAATAAAACATTTGAAATGTAGTAAAAAAAAATGAAAAAATAATCCTTGAATTCTCTAAAATTGCTCGAGTTTGGTATGTTGAGAGTAGTGCACAACCTCGAACGCTTCGCGTTATGAGGCGTACAATATAAAATAATCAAAGAAGTATCAAACGACAATAGAGAGAAAATTCGAGTCACGTAGTGTTTATTCCAACAAAATTAAAACAGAATACACAATAGTAATACAATACAACTAAACTTTAATACAATCTAGGCAATTAATTTAACGAGCCTGGCCCGCCTAGCCCAACAAGAAGTACAGTTAACCGAATAATACCTGTTTGTAGTTATGATTGAAAATAACACCGCGGTAATGAACCAGAGCCGTGACGGCGTCGCGCGTGACTGTACCGTGCGGTGTCCACGGGTTAACAAATACTTGAACGGTCCTAACAAATATAATTTAACAATTAGATTTTTTTTACAGCCAAAAAATTTTTTTTATAATCATTTACGTACATAATAAACAAAGATCAAATCTTTGATTTATAATACAGAGTGTCATTAAATATTATAAAAGTAATACACAAAAAGAAAGTACTGTATTTAAATTCATATTACAAATTAGACTAATTTAAATTTAGATTTATTAGATTTAAGATTTAGATTTAGATTAGAATTAGATTAATTTAAGACTTACCTATCACATTTCAAAAGTTATTTTTGTATTTGATAGAACAATTATTGAGAAAGGCTAGGCTATATTAATCATCACGCTAACAACAGTAAGAGTAAAACTTTATTGAAAAAAAATACTAAAACAGGCATAAAATTATTAAAGAATTTGTAAATGCGGAACTCATCTTGAAACTTGTAAGATTTCTCTTCTGGGTTTGTCGGCAATTCGTTTCGCTTAAGTCGCTTCACGCATTGTCAGTTGTCCCTATATAAAGTGGGTTTCAACATATTTATAAAATTAACTATATTATAAACGTGTTATCTACCAACGTGTCTTATTTTATATTAATATTTGTTAACTTTAATAATGGTGACAATTCTTATGTTATTACAGTTTACCTCTCAAGTTAAATATTATCCATATTTCTATAAATATGATCACATGTTATTACAATAAACTTAATAATTAAATTGCTTTACAAATAATTTGAAATATATATATTATTTTTAATACAAAGCGCATTCATAATTTTATACATTCTGTAATAATCTCAAAGAGTTCTTAGTAAAAAGTTAGGGTTAAATTTTCACACTAGCACAAAGAAAATAATCGCGTGGGTTTTATTTCTCAATAGAAATAGATTTCTTGACAAAAGAAAGTTGTAACTCTCAAATATACACATGAAAAACAAAGTCTATTGTTGAAATACGTTTCGTAGATTTGAAGATCTAGAAAACATTTAGAACTAATAAAGTGTTTATAAAGACTGGAAAATGTGAAAGTTTGGTTTGAAAAAGGTTTTTCATAAAAACTTTGAACATTAGTGCTGTGTTCTGTTTATTATAGTAACGTGGTAAGCTTACAACAGCATAGTTCAGTTCATATATTATGGAAGAGTACTTTAGTATCGAATGTATATAAACATAATATGTTTTATTTTGAATTTTTGCCCGCTTTTCTATGTACCTGTAAGAGCAGCACTCTGAAACTACTAGATAGGTTTTTTGTAGTTAAGCATTTATATTAATATATATAAAATAGGGGTTTCCCCTAAAACCTGTAGGATTTCACGGTGATAAAGCAAAAACACCGGGCGAATCGCAGGCGCGTCGCCGGCCTTTATTTTGGATTGACTAGCTCTTAAGTGCAACTGCTGAAATGCACCTATTGCTATTTGGTGGCAGATTTTCAAATTGAGGGTGGTAGCTAACCAAGCGAGCATCAGAAAAAGCCCTACCACCCTGTTATGGATTCCTCATGATGTTTTCTTTCACCCAAAGCTCAAGCTCAAAGTAAGTGTTTGGATTCCAACTCACGTCCCATGATGCGGCGATCCTACACACTAAAACTAAGCTATCATCACTTCCAACAAAAAATGATTTAACCATTTTTCTCAGTTTTTTCTAACTTTTTTCATTACAGCTTTACTCCTATTCACGGTTCGATAACAATGGATCTATCAAATACAAAAAGAATTGACTGATAGTTCCGAAGATTAGCGCCTTCAAACAAAACCATATCAATCTCTTTCGCTTAATAATATTATAATACAGGTTAGTGCCTTTTATATACAAAAGTAATAAAAAAATGTTATCTACTAAAACTGAATAACTACTGATACACAGAGAAAACTGAAATTAAATGTGAAATCGATATTCATGTATGTCCTTACTTTAACGAATTCAAAAACAAACTTTTCCGCTTTATAATATTAATATAAATAATAATATCACATATATGAAGTTACAAAAAAGATTTCAAAAATGTATTATAAAATAAATTGTTTACCCGTATTAGACAGATATATAGATACTTTATTGGTTTTCTAATTAAGCATGGTCACAATAGTAAGCCGCCGCACAAGCTCTACCCAATCGCCTCGATGCGACGCAGAGAGAAACACCTCCTCATAGTGTTGCTTGCACACACAACAGTGAACTGAAAATGGGTAAACCGTAACTAGTTTATTGTGCGACGTAGCCGCCCGGATTAGTTCGTTGCACTGAAATACAACTCATTTGTTGGTTTATACCCGACGTAATACTACCGGTTGACTATACATAAAATGGAAATAATATCTCTTAGGTGTGAAATTATATTGAAAGCTTTCATTGTACGCGGTTATGCTGATTATCTTCGTGTGGGGTTGAATAAGTTAATAAAATATTAATACATTTTATAGATTATTTGTAGGCTTTTTCAATTGCCCACACGACTAGCTATCATCCTTAAGTTGAAAATCTGCCGCCTAATAGCTATAGGTGTGTTCCGTCCGGCAGTTGCATTTGAGAGGTTTAGGTGTCCATCATCATGGGCCACATCATCACATAACATCTGGTGAGATTTTGGCCAGAACACTAATATTATAAACTATAATTAAGAAAAATATTTTGATGGGAAACTTGGTCTAACGTTTCCTCGACAAAGTGCTTATTTTATTCGCAATCTGCCTTAAGAATCTCGAAATGAACTTAAAATTAATGTGTACACCTAAAAGTGAGTAAAACATTTAATTACAAGCTTAAATCAAAAACACCTAGCGATTGATCATTACTATAATCGTCGACATTATTTGTGATTGCTATCTTGTGATCACGATGGCTAAGATCACGATTCGTTAGCCAATGGGTGCGTCCGTCAAAAGCACTATTTAATGCCCGACCTTTACAGAGTAAGAAGACGCAAAATTATTTTTGGATATGACAATTCATTTTATTTTACTATATAACGACGTAACTACATAACCGCAAACAATGACAAATATGTTAGAATCCCAAAAAAGACTATCATGGATCGATTAACTTGCTATCATGCTAACTAATCGTATTAGCGTTCTGTGGCAGATTTCAGTGCACCTAGTGTTGCACCCCCTTTGTAAAAAAAAAAAAACTCGATGTGTCGGTGTATTTGCGACGGTCTGTCGTTTTCTTTATAAAAAAAATTGATAACTTCTTAGTTAATTTTAAAGTTAAAACATTAGCTCTTCTATAAGATCTCTCCAGAACAGAGAATTATATATTTTTTTCTAAGACAGTTGTTTTTGCGTAATTATATGGACTAGTTGTCACCCAGTGGTCGAAATTCAACCATAATTAATTAATATGGTTATGTTTGACATTCAGTAAAAACATACAATATTAATCTATAATCTATTCTCAATTTGACCACAGAATTTAACAACAAACAAAAGATGTATTCTTGATGCATATATTTTTTCAATATTAGCATTCTGTGCTCCTTGTCTATATAAACTATAAGTACACAAAATTTCATACTCCTCCGTCCGCGAAATTTTCGTAAAAAGTGGTACAAAGATTTTCTTCGCGTATTAATATATAGATATTTAAATTAGTTTAAAATACGCTCAAAAATTTACGACTAAATATAGATAATCTGTCACAATTTGACATTAGTTTATAAAACATACGGTTTGTCTACATAAGCAGCTAGCCATATTATAATAAAAAGTTGTTTCTCAAATTAAACTCAATTCTGAAAAGTATCGATATAATATTACCCCTTTGTGTGCTTGATTTTGTCAGGTACAATAACTTTTTTATTACAGTATCACCTAGATGTGAATAGTAAAATATAAATTACTCACGTATTATGTACAAAAGAATGCATAAATCATTCTAAAATGACATTATGTGTAAAAAAATTCGGCACTTCGGGGTAGGGTAAGTAAAAGTACGAATAAACAATGGAAACAATTTATAATATGATTACATTAAAAACAGCAGACTTAAAGTGTTTATGTTTTAAGTTAATAAATTGACGATAGAACAACACGCAGCAAAAACTTTAAACCAACTTCATAGTGTTGTGTTATATCGCCACGAATAACTTTCGCTTCAATCGAAAAAATAAACCTCCATGGTATATTGAGACGATATCAAGACGATTAAATCATAGGCTTAGTTTTGTAAAAAAAAATGGTGGCAAATAAGTGCTACAGTACTACCTATAATATTATATTTAATTCGTAGGAGTCAATATAAGTATAACGACACGCCTCAGTGCCTTCTCCGTTTTTTAAAAACTTTTCTTAACTGCACGTTCCCATGGGTAATTCGATACGCCAGCTAATGTACGTGTTGCAATGAACTCATGCGAGATATTCTATTGACTCCGAGTCTATGATCGTAATGCATTTTTATTGTTAATGTCCTTACCAATAATCCGACCGGAACCCACGATCTTTGTATATATGATTTCAATATTGTAGAGGGGTTTAACGAACCTAGTTACTTGGTTGGCTAAATAAGCATTTAGATATAGTTTTTTAATGTTTAAGATGGACGTGAACGATAGTGATATCTTAAATTAACACCTCTCTGTGCATCCGCAAATACCTATGATAGATACGCACAATAAAACTTTCTTAAATGCACCTAAAAAGTATAAATAGGTCGAGTTTCTTGCCGCGTCTTATCGTGACTTGGTAATTTTCAAAACCGGTGGTAGTTTCGATGTTCATAAGCGCCTTCTCAAGGTCTAAGCTGAACAAATATCTTTGATTAGTTTTAAATGATGATTTCTTATATTCACGCGAATATTATTCATCGAAATAAAACTAATTTAAACGGATTTTCTACCTTTAATTTAGACACAGTAACATTAACTTTTCTGGACTACATACACCTCAGTCCGCCCCGTGACCGCGAAGGTTGAAAAGTTTTTGAAACATCGGGATCAAAATTAATAAATAACCGCGATAAAATCCGTTATCCTTATGGTAAATCAATAATTCATTCAGGCAGCCTGGCAAGCTGGTCTCTCAGATATTAATCCACTTTTATATAGTTTATGGGTGTAGCGTTATGATTACAAACGTACCTGATGCAGTGACGATGTTACCTAAAACGTTGGACAAGTTAAGCCTATTGGAGGCACTGGTGGTCAAGTGCAGCTGACGGAAAACACCTACATCCCATATCAATTATAGTTCAATTATCATAACTCCGTATAAAAAGTAAAAAGAAAAGATCCACAATGCAACAATAAATATAACATGATATTCCTCCAAAAAACATCGATAAAGTTTTCATATCTAAATTCCCGTACTAAATTCGTTAACCCGCGTGCGTCGACGCGTTCAGTTCGACTCAATAACTTCGGATACCCTCCAGTTGTGACAGTACCGCGTGCCTACGGTATTTTTCTTAAATTCGCCTTTGTCGGAAACGAGATTTTCGAATATTTCAATTTACGAATTGAAAAGAGAAGGGAAGCCGATTCACTTAAAAAGTAATCATTTATTTGTTTTTTTTTTTTCCGTAATTGTACAATTTTTTTTTCCTGTTACGCGAAGTACGTTTATTTTTATGTCTGCGATATGTACAATTGTTGTAAATACATTTTATACATTTAAAATGCTTCTTAAGCTTGCTCCATTTATCAGGAAAAATGGAACCCTTATAAGATTATTTTGTTGTTCATCGGTTTGTCTGTCCGTGTATTACAAATACTTTTTCTTGATAACTATCGATAATCAATCTGATAACTAGGTTAATTTTCGATATTATTTTCAACTGAGTCCAAAGTTTAAAGATTATTGAAGCGATGATAGCTCAGTAGTAGTATGTACGGACTCCGCGTAAAGGGACGTGAGTTCGAATCCACCTACAATGAGCCTGGGTTTTCGGTGAAGGAAAACATCGTGAGGGAACCATAGCATGGTGGTAGTACTTTTTCTATTGCCCGTATGGCTAGTAACTCTCAAGTTGAAAATCTGCCGACAAATACCAATTGTGTTTCGGCAGTTGCACTTGAGAGCCAGTTCCACCACAGGTCTATTGTGTTTACCAGCTTGGGCCGAATCATCACTTAATATCAGGTAAGATTATGGCCATAATACAAACCTTCAATATATATAAAAAAGATTAAATCTTTGGGCAAATGTTAAGGAATGACTTTCTTTTCATAAACATTTTTTAAAAGCTTAACGTTACGACCACAATCTCACCTGATGTTAGGTGACGTGGTGGCCCGATATGTTGGACATAGTAAACCTAGTAGAAACAGACGCTCAAGTGCAGCCGCCGTACCACAACTATAGGTATTTGGCGGAAGGTTATAAACTTCAGAGTGGTCATTAACCAGGCGAGCATTGGGAAATCTGTACAACCACGCTATAGTTTCATCATGATGTTATTCTTCACCGAGAGCTCAGGAACATTACACGAATTCGATTTCACATACATCCGTATACATTGAAGTACTGTTAATCTCTAGTTAATAAATATTAATTTTGAAAATTATTATGGTTTCGATCATGTAGACTGCGGTCTTTTCACCGTATTACTATAATTAAAAATCAAACGATACAATATTTTTTACAGTTGCATCTAAATGTACAGTTTTTACAGTTATATATACATATAACGAATGTCCATTCAGAGTGAACCTCATCGCGCCTCTTCGTCCGTAATCCGATCTTTTGAGAGCGGCTTTAATCCCAACCGTAGCGAACACGAACCTTTCTTTTCATGGAAACTTATTTCCCGACCTTTCACTTGAAATTCACTGTAAAATTGCGTATATAAGATATCTATGTTATGGATTACGTATGAAAACGGTTTATTGATTTTCTTGAATTTTTCTTTCTGGCTTTATCAAGCCATGTATCGCGGGAGTCTTTGTAGACAAGCAAAGCGATTTTTTATAACGATGAGAATACAGGTGTGTTGCGGCAGCTGCACTTGAGAACCAGTAACTCCAGTAGGTTTAGCGTTTTTACCATCTTGTGCCACATCGTCACTTAAGATCAAGTGAGATTGTAGCCAGAACGCCAAGCTTATAAATAATAATACAAAACAATACGACATAAGAGTAATCGACATAGAGTAACATTTAGACTCCGAACAATCGCTTGTCGATTAAACAAATAATTGTCCTTTGTGGGATTCGAACTCAGTACGGAGAGGTGACCCGTTAAGCTACTAGGTCAAACGTGCCGTCCATCAACCTCACTATAGATTAAATATTAATCCTTTGAAATTAGTTGTAGGACAATCCATATTAAGACTATATAAGACATCCAATCATCTAAGAGTAAGATTCTGGCTAAAACGCTAAACCTATAATGTATAAACAATAAATTGGAGCGATGATAGCTCAGTTGGTAGTGTGTACGGATGTAGCCTCAAGAGACGTGAATTCGAATCCACCTAAACTGTGCTTGAGCTTTCGGGTGAAGGAAAACATCGAGATGAAACCAAAGCATGGTGATAGGGCTTTTTATAATGTCCGTCTAGCTACAAAACTCAAGTTGAAAATCTGCCAGCAAATACCTAGCAGTGTGTTCCAGTAAATGCACTTTAAAGTCAGTTCCTCCGCTAGGCTTAGTTTATCCACCATCTTGTGGTGCATTGTTACTTTAACATCAGGTAAGATTGTGGGCATAACGCTAAATCAATCACTACATAGTATATAACAAAGTCGCTTCCTGATGTCTGTCTGTCTCTATGTATACTTAGATCTTTAAAACTACGCAACGGATTTAAATGCTACTTTTTAATGGATAGAGTGAGATAAAGGTTTATATGTATAATACATGTATAATATAGTAGAGAAATGACGTAAATAAGCACATTTTTTGTGCTTTCATTGCAAACGCTGACTGAACCCTACGAGATATATCAAAATAAAGTACCACAGTATTGTACAGATAAACAAGGTTTAAAAAAAACTCCAGATGGTATATGTCTATATATTATTGATAACCCACAATAACCATTTTTTATCCTTTACTTTTAACAAGGATTAATGGCTTATTTACGAAGCGATTTTAAGCAAGACAGCATTGATTATTATCCCATTAAGTACCTTAAATAGATTGTGCATTTAATATAGATAAATATGGTATTTTATAGTATGTAATTTTAATGAATATTTTCGGAGATATTACAGATTTAAAACGCAGGTACATAGCGGTTGCGGCGGTACCGGCCGCGGGGCCAGCGGCGCGTGCCTATAATTAAACGCAAGGAAATGTAAAAAAAAAACGATCATGGCATTTTTGAGTTTCAGCGAGAATCAAAAACATCAATTTTAGGTGATACGAAGTTCACGGATCATCTAGTTAACTACAAAAAAAAGCGTTTTCAAACGCAGGAAACTCCAAACTTTTTTATATTTTAAAATTCCCTTTAATTTTCACAGCAGTATATATTTTAATAAAATATTAAATGCTCTTAGTGGTTCAAAGCTTTTTGCAAGTACCAATTTTATTAAACTGTAATATTTTATTCATTAAACACTCTGTTTTTATACGTTTTTACAATTTACAAATCGGCGAATGGATAAGTTTCAAGTTTAATATATCACTATACTTAGCAGAATAAAGACGTAAGCTATGGGAATACGCTTCAAATTGATTTCAGATGTGAATTATGAATTACTTGTTCAATTGATGATTTTTTCTCTCCAAAAAGGAATTTACATTAAGCATTCAACTTGTAAGGGACGGTAGAAATGAGATTTTTTTTCTTTTGTATCTTTGTATTTGTTCAATGAACCGCTACTAAGAGTGTGCGTATTACAGTATTTCATATTGAAAGAAATTTTAGTGCATATGTATTTGAATCCGTTCAATGAACATTTCGGTGAATGAACATCTCGATTAAAAACATGCTGGTAGAATTTTTTTTAAAGCTTCTTCAGCTAGCCTCGGCTCTTAAGTTACAAATATATCGCTAAACACTTAACATTGAAGAGATGATAGATCAGTGGTAGTGTGTACGACATCATGTCAAGGAACGTAAGTTCGAATCCAACCACCTACAATGAGCTTGAGCTTTCGGTGAAGGGAAGCATCGTGAGGAAGCCATAGCATGGTATTAGGGCTTTTTCTAGCTAGCAACCACTCTCAAGGTGATAACATGCCGCCAAATACCAACAAACTTTCGCTTACAATGATCGAAAGATTATCTTTTTATATATTTAAACGTGCTAATCGCCAAAACTACCAGTCAATTGATCTTTTTATTTGTTATTTATAGCCTATTTATTGAGGAAGGTCACACGCTATCTTACATCACGATAGGACCCTTAGGAGGGGAGCAATTACTAAATAAAGTAATAGTGCGGGCGGGTCATGTGATGAATGTACGAGGCACTTATCGAGAGTCAATATAAAAATATTATTTTGTAAACTTCGCGCCGGAGTTAGTGTAACAGTTAGCTTTCTCGATACAAGAAAATGATTAAATTTCTTCCATATAGACAACCGATACGTTGAATAAAAGAAAAAACACTGAAGCGATCAACCGTAAACTTTCGTATCAACGACCAACAAAGATCAAAGTAATATCATAAGAGTACAAATAGGGATGGCGATCTGAGATCGATTACTCGAAGAATCGATTTTGTAGGGTCAAAAAAAATCGTTTTTTAATTGATTTACAACTCTGAATTGATATCTCTCCATTCTAAATCTTGGTTCGACTCTTATCTATTTATTAACAATTCTTTGAATATTATTCAAACAATTTCAAAATGGTTTTATGTAACCAATAAATTTGTGAATAAAATGTCTTCTTGTAATCTTTATACTTTGTTGTACTTGTAAACAGGACTTTAATTAGTATAAGAATGTTAAAATATCAATTACTGTGGTGTTCTTTTGTTTTCTATAATTTGTTTTATATTGTAAAAATAGACACGAAAAGCGAGTTAAAAAAAAATATTATTCATGAATCGACCTTTTGGATCTCGGTATTAAATGTGATTCGATTCGTTTGATCTCGATTAGAATCGATCCAAGAATCGATATTATAGAGAAATAATGGCCATCCCTAATTATAAACAATGTTTCAAAACAAAAAAAAACTCAAACGACAACGGACGCCTCACATAACAATATTTTACAAACACACTACTTCGAAACGAAAACAAATGCGTTTGACGGACTTGACGGTTTTGTAATTTGTAACTGTTTCAATGGCGAGTTTTATTGTTCTCTCGAGTGTCGATAGGAGGGAGAATGGCTTGCTTTATACCACATTTCTCTGAATGGTTTAATATTTAGTTTGGTTTATGGCTGAATTTGAATAACGCTGCTTGTGCTTTTACTTTACTTTGAAACTTTTAAAATTGTGAAAATACTTGTACACATAGAAAAAAATCAAACAAAAAAAATAAACAAAAGAATATATCGATTCACCAACAGAAGAGAACACAAACAAAAGTCTTGATTTATCTATGAAAAAAATGATTGAAGTGAAAACTTCTTTAGGGACGTTGTGTACTTTTTGGGTTAACAAAAATCATGGAACTCGCGTCATCGTCACCAATAGCGTCACAAATCTTGAAGCGATGATAGCTCAGTGGTAGTGTGCACGACTTCGCGTCAAGGGACGTGGGTTCGAATCCAAGCACCTACAATGAGCTTGAGCTTTCGGTGAAGGAAAACATCGTAAGGAAACCATAGCATGGTGGTAGGGCTTTTTCTAATGCCCGCCTGGGTAGCTACCACCCTCAAGTTGTAAACCTGCCGCCAAATACCAATAGGTGTGTTCCGGCAGCAGCACTTGAGAGCCAGTTCCTCCACAGGTTTAGCGTGTCTACCAACTTGGGCCGTATCGTCACTTAAGATCAGGTGAGATTATGGCCATAACGCTAAACCTTAAGTATATAAAAAAAAAAAAAATAGTTAACTAGTTGAGGATTAGAATAAGCCCTACGACCACGCCATGGTTTCCTCATGATGTGTCCGCACACCGAAAGCTCGGGCTCATTACAGGTAAATTCAAACTCACGCCCATTGATTCGGCATTATTGCACACTATCAACTCGTTATTGATATAGCAAAAGTTATTGTCATTTTAATGACGGCGCGAGAGTAAATCATTTTAGTTCAACACGAACGAAGTCGCAATCACAGCTAGGTATATAGAAAAATCCAGTCTGTTTTGCAATATTAACGAGACTAACAAAAAAGAACGCAATAAAATACGATTCGGCGGAGCGCAACTGTCGTGCGATTTATTGTCGCACGTGCCGAGATCACTATTTCTTTATTTTACTCCACGCAATAATGTGCAGTGTTATATTCCTCATGAAATATTACACGTACTTAAAATGAACTTCTACACTATTCTCTAATTGGAAATTAAAACTAAGCTATTATTAGTTTGGATTGAAAATTATTTATTATTTTTTGCCCATTTTGTGTAATTTTTATTCAAAATACACCTTTGATCCTATTGGCGGATGTTAAATAAATAGTATAAAGCCAAAAGCTTGAACGCGCTTATCTTAGGAACTACTCGACGGATCTCAAAAAAATGTTACTGTATATAATAGAACAATAATTGAGGAAGGCTTTCGACTGTTTAACATCACGCTACTACCAATAGGATCAAAGCTATATTGAATAAAGTTGCCAAAAAAAGGGACAATAATTATTAGATATTTTTTTAATCCACGCGAAAGAATTTGCTGGCGTAGTTAATATCTACATATATAGAATTGACTTGGTACTTGGCACTCACATGTCTATAATAATACAATTTACGTTAGATTACAAGAAAGAACGGATTTTTAATCATGAACCGTTGTAAAAAACATGCAACTTAGTTGCATATACCTGTTGGTATATTATGTTTCTATAATTGACTTCCAGAACTTTCCATAAACGAGTTGCAAGTGTATGATATTATTAAACAGTGTTCTCTGGTGAATTAATATAACGCTGTTTGAAACTCGATTTCACAACCCACACGTAATAAAATGGCTGTAAAAAAGACTGGACTCCGTATATTATGTATGACTGTCTATAAAAATATTATGGTATTTGAAATAATAAATCTGCCCATTTACTGCGACTATAATTGCGTAGGAATTCTAAGTACCATTTAAGATTAATAAACAGGGCAAAAAACGCAACATAATCAACACGGTAACTGGTCGTACGTGACTAAAAGAAGTGTAAATACTGTGCCTTGTCTCTGGTAATCGCGGGTCTTAAGTGTCGGTAGGTGTATTTTTGTGTGGTGTATCTATGCGACACAATGACGTCACTTTGCCGTGTCATTTAAAAAGGTGATTTCCAAAAATAACTTCCGTGATACTCAAAAACAACAAGCCTCCTTGTTAATATTATAAATGCGAAAGTGTGTTTGTTTGTTTGTCTGTTCGTTACTCTTAGCCTTAACAGCGCTATGGATTATGATGAATTTTGGTATAATATAGGGGAACCTGGAGTCGATGATAGACTACTTTTTCTCGAGAAAACCTTTTCGGAACTGGGGTTTAGAGAGGAATAAAATTTGTATGACACTTTTTATTTCTTATTTGTTTGACAAATCAATTTTAACGCGAGCAAAGCCGCGTGTAGAATCTAGTTATTTATATTTCAATCTCCGTAAAGCAAGTCTCAACTAAGTATAATTCAAAATACGTTGTCATTAAAATTAATGGGCTATATAACTCATAGTTTTATTGTGTCAACTGTGAATGGTTGCCTTGTCACTCGTAGAACGTTGGCGGGGACGACGCGAGACACGCGGCTTCCGATTAATACATTTCAACCCGACTTCTGTTTAGGCACTTAACAGACGAGCGACATTATTATTAGTGAAAAATACACTCGTTTACATAAACACGAAACTCTTATATGTATGTAATTATTTACACTAACAGTTATAGAGATAAACGACAAATACTTAATTAAACAAGGAACGGGGCTGTGTTTCCAATTGAACGGAAAAAAGTCTTTAATAGAAATGGAGGTGTTTTACTAATTTGAACCTATTAATATTTGATAGCGACAGTATTTATTCAAAGACTTATTAATCGGATTGCGTGTTACGAAGCATATACTTTATAAGTTTTAGCGTTTATGCCCTCAATCTCACCCGATAGTAAATGATGTTGCCCAAGATAGTGAACACGCTAAACCTAGAGGAGGTTTTGGCTTTAATTTCAAATATCGGTACACGCCCATATGTATTTGGCGGCAGTTTTTCGAACTGAGGGTGGTAGCTAGCTTCTAGAAGAATTGCGAAACCTGTCCATTCTCTCTGAGAACACTGGAGTTTATAGTGTCGAAGTGGTACGTTTTAGTGCATAGTGTTGGGTGATCAATTAAGTATCATCGCTTCAAAATTAATATTCAGTTAGTAGTTGATTTTTATTCAATTTTATGCTCATGTGTGTAAGTTTAATTGATTCTCAGCGACAACGCGACGAGTTGGTGCGTTCTCTCGTGTGTCGGGGTTTAAGCCTTAAATACGACAAGACCTTAACTAAGTGTAGTGGAAATTATGTGTATTAATGTAAATAATATGTTGTATTTTATTTTATATTACCAAAAATTACTAACTTAATAAAGGTAGTTAAAAATTCTTAATCTAAATTAATCAAAACTCAGCTCGAGTGATAAATTAATTCTCGAGTTGTAAGGAGTGTAAGTAGTTTAATTGAGTAAATGGAAAACTCGAGTTCAAATTAGTCGAGTCACATCTCTATGTCAAGGAGGTAATTTCAAAGGTTTTATAGACGTTCATAAGATCTTTGATATGTATCATACTCATTCATTGAATAATAGGATTTGTATGAAAATTAGATTTCACAGGCTACCCCTGGCGTATCTTTAAGTTCGCATTAGCCAGCGTTATTAATATAACATTAGGCTCTCTTCATTCATTTTAATAAAATACTAAAGGAGTAAGAATGAAGGCAGTTAATAGAAACAACTAAAATCAATATATAGCTACAGAATATATGCGCAATCCATCACAAGATATTGACTGTATCAGACTTTCAGCATGAATTTTGGCTTCAATATACCTTTTACAACATATACACTAACTGAAAATGGATTTTACGGAAAAAACGTACACTCAGTCCGACACCAGCTTATATTTGATTGGTTTTCCAGGAACTGAATTAGTGTTTACCTAGATAAATGTTTGCTGTTGGTAGGGCACCGAATAAAGCAAAATCGCTTTGATATAAATTTTAAAAATCTATACATGTACTAAATATTAAAAATAAACAATTTTGCATATTTTTTAAAATTATAATTCGGTTGTAGATACTTTGTTATAGTTGCAAAATTCAATATAAGATATAATATATACATCATATATATAATTTTATAAAATTTGACTGTCTGTACCTTTGTAAGCGTAACACTATGAAACTACTGTATAGATTTTCTTAAACTTGAACACGGTGATAAATAATATTACGGATCGACATACAGCATAGTTTTTATCCCAAAGAACGAACAACTTTTGCCGGTATATGGGATAAGACTTGAAATTTCAATACCATTTGACGGATTACTTTAAAAATTAGCACATATGTATTTCTTTATTGCGAAGGTTTTCATGCTGAATGCATAACATAGTGAAGAAACGACCCTTTTGAAAATAACAAGAAATTGTATGCCATGACACACAGTCCTATGTGAATACGTAGCCGAAGATTCATGTATTCCTAAAAATATATATCTAACTATCTGTATCTGTGACATCGTTCGCATGGAACTAAAATTATTTTACTAATTTTTTTTTTATACTTTTGGTTTAGCGTTATGGCCATAATCTCACCTGATCTTAAGTGAAGATACGGCCCAAGTTGGTAGACACGCTAAACCTGTGGAGAAACTGGCTCTCAAGTGCTGCTGCCGGAACACACCTATTGGTATTTGGCGGCAGGTTTACAACTTGAGGGTGGTAGCTACCCAGGCAGGCATTCGAGAAAGCCCTACCACCATGCTATGGTTTCCTCACGATGTTTTCCTTCACCGAAAGCTCAAGCTCATTGAAGGTGCTTGGGTTCGAACCCACATCCCTTGACGCGAAGTCGTGCACACTACCACTGAGCTATCATCGCTTCAAATTTATTTAAGTCTATATAACTCAGGGATAATATAGCATTCTAATGGTGAAAGAAATTTTTGAAATCGGTCCAGTAGTTTTTGAGTTTATTCGTTACAAACAAAAATACAAATCTTTCCTCTTTATATTATAAGTATAGATAGTAACAAAGATTTATTATAGTAAAATATAAATTAAATGTAAGACCGCAAACGGGCAGATATGTCTCACGCCTAATACCGCCGATTGATGTCCGTAACTTAGCGTTTTATTTGATCGCGGGCGCGTTTCCTTTGTCACTAACGGTCGTTAGGCGCACGCCGCCTTTTATTTGTGACTCCATTGCTTTTATTGTTCTATCAACAGTCCCTGATTTATCGGCAATGATACCTCTGTTTATAAATACTACTGTGCTAACCGATAAATTTACTACATTAATTAACATTACTATTTTAAATTCTAAAAAAAAAAAAAATTAAGTGGAGATATGTGTGGCTACATTTTTTTATCTGTGCTCACCTCTCTTGAGGGTCTTATAAAAGATTTGTATATATATAAATAATAGATCAGTGGCAACGTGTACGGAAGGCACGTCAATGAATGCGAGTTTGTATACCTGCAATGAGTTTGATCTTTCGGTAATAGAAAACCTTGTACCTAATGAGAAATAAATAGCACGGTCTTAAGGCTTTTTCTAATGCCCGCGTGGATAGCTTCTATCATCAAGTTAAAAATATGCCGCCAAACACCTATAGGTATGTTCTGGCAGTTGCATTTGACATCCAGTCCCTCCACCAGGCTTAGCATGTTTTCTAGCACTTTACATCAGGTTAGACTGCTGCCTTAACGCATACACCTGCGTGTACCTGCCATATACCTGTTAAAGTATATAAAAAATATATTGAAATGAGCTTTTGGTAAAAAGAAAACATCGAGTTAGGGTTCCTTCTAATACCCTTCTAGTTAGCTACCGTGCTCTCAAGTTGAAAACCTACCACCAAATAACTATAGATTTATAATTCAATATAAGTAAAATTGCAGTATTAAACACTAGCACTTCGAAAACAAGGCTTATTGAGTATCGTCGTGAACTCTATAGGGGCACATGTCAAGGATCAATCACACCCCGGCCGTTAGGTATCTTTATTTCCTGTAAATATTTATGCCTTTCTTTTAATTTCTCAGAGTTTTCGTTTACTTTATAGGTTTAGCGCTGTGATTACAATGTAACCGGATGTTAAACGATGATGTAGCCCAAGATGATAGATACGCCTTACCTGGTGAAGAGATTAGCTCTAAAGTCCAACCGCCGCAACGTACCCTAAAGGTATTTGAAGGAAGATTTGTAACTTGGGAGTGGTAGCTAGCCAGATGGGCATTAGAAAAAGCCCAACTATGCCATGATTTCATAACGATGTTTCCCTTCACGGAAAGTTAAATCTCATTGCTTCGATTCGATCTCATCATCGGAACATTTGAAGTAAATATTTTATAACAGGCGTATAAAGTCGCCGGCATAGCTGGCGCATAATATAATCGATTGATGTCTCCTGAAAGTTATTTATTTGTCCGCTCGCACAGTCGCTAATAGTATTTGCGAGCAGCAATGCGACGTCCTCGCTTTGTTTTCAAAATGTACTTTACTCGTTTTGCTGTTTTGTCTTCACTGTTTAATTAATTGTAAACAATACAACGAAGTAAAGATTTTAAATAAACACAGTTATACCAATGTTGCGTTTACTTCGCCTATTGTCAGAATGCTCCGGTAATACATTGAAATTAAATATTATATTAGAGGATTTAGATCTATTTGTATTACATTCTACTACTTTTATCAACAAAATTTAAAACTACTTCACTGAAGCTCTTGATAGAAATTAATTTATTGTCTGTGATATATTCCTTGATCATGTTTTTGCAGACTTATTTTTATAACTATTATTATCCAATCAGTTTACATGATCTAACAACATCTTCAATATTAAAAAAAAATATTGTTGATATATTGAATGTAGTGAGCGCCTATACTCGGTTCGCATATCATAATTAGGTATTGTAAAAGGTGTTAGTAAATATATAATATGCACACTATTTAATAGTAATAAAGAGTTTAAAGAAATAGTGAAATAAATTCTTTAAGAAAGACGGTGTACAAAGTAAATCGATACTGAATTATTATTGTTTAGAATTGAGCTTTTATATTCGGTAGCCCAATGCTGTTCACCTAACGGTTAGTATATTTTTAATAGACAAAAAAAGTCAAACCAAAAAATAGTACATCTAAAGCCAAGAAAAAACGGTATGGCGATAAAAAGCCCAAAACAGTTGATTGGAATATGTCGTATACCGTTTTTATTATCGTCATCGTAATTTACTGTTGGTTTAGCGGTTAAAGCGGTTGAAGCCTTGCTGTAACCGCCGCATCGAAGTGCTATGAGTTCGAGTCCCGGACAATACAATTATTTGTGTGATCCAAGAATAATTGTTCTGAGTTTGGGTTTTACTTTGTGTTTATCAATCCTTATTCTTAATAATATTATACATGTGAAAGTGAGTTTGTTTCTTTGTTTATAACGCTTTCACGCTTAGTCGATTGTGATAAATTTTGGTACAGAGGTAGAGTGGACCTTGAAGATGGTCTACTTTTTCTCGCGCAAAACATATTGAAAGTGGGGTAAAGAGAGGAATTAACTTCGTATGAAACTTTTGTTGCGTCATCCGATTTGACAGAATCAATATTAACGTTAAATTGAATATATGATATTATATTAAAGACACATATATATATATTTTGGAATGTAAATAAATGCACTTTTTTATAGTAATGGCAATTAATATTCTTTATTTGCTTATACAAAAGGTAAACGACAACTCCTGCCAAATATATAAAGACATAAATCAACATTTTAGAACCGTTATTTGAAGAATATAATCCGAGCAAACATCTGAAGAAGATGAACGAAATCTAAGGTTCCCAAAAGTTGTAAGAGTAACCAGTTTTTTTTTTTATTAAAACACGTCTGATTCGAATACAAAAACATTTTCAAGGAAGGCACCTTCGCCAGTCACTCTCCGAACCCTTCTCTTGAAACGCGGAGGGCCGGGAGTGCCCTCGACGAGTCTGAGAGTCGGCCGACGTGTTGGCCCTAATGTACCGAAAGGTATAGATTCCGAGATCCAAATGAACACTTGTGCGGATATTCTGTAGAGCGCGAGCTACTTGTATGTAACTTATGTGACCACTTGAAGATATTTTCCACGGTATGAATAAAACCTTCTTAAACTCTTTTTATGTACACTTATAAATACACTAACAAATCAAAATGTAAGAATTTTCCGTCACAACATTTTCTTTAGTAGGTTCTCTATTGTACTATGTTTATATAGTGCAGACGGTTATCCATAACGCGTACTCTATTGGCTGTACCCAGTCATAGGTACGCGCTTATTGGTTCAAAACAGCCAGTAAGTTCTCAACGGCTACGCATAATTTGTACACGGCATACACGTCAGTCAAGTGTTTCACAGCGTATTATATTGTATTAAAATGTATTAGATGAATTGAATGATGTACAATAAAGTGTATATTCTCACAAATAGAAAAAATATATTAATTACGAAATTTACTACAATTCCTGCAATTCATCAGTTATCTCTGCATTTCATTTAATTGCTCCCAGACGTTAGTAATTAATTTATTTGTATTGTTAATCAATAATAATATACTAGGTAAGGAAATTTGTTCCAACCGAGTGTTCCACGACATTTACCAATTAAATTTCAAGGTTTTGTGTTTGACCACAATGTCATCTGATATTAAGAAACTATATCATCCAAGCTTGTAACATGCTAAGACTAAGGTAATCACCTGATGAGAGTGGCTGACCCTTCTTACAGCGCTTAGCAACAGATTTTTGACTTCACTAAATTTATTACAAGTGTCTTGGTAGATTTGAGTCGATGGTACGCTTACTTCTGAGGTATTGTCGCTACAATCGTACCTACTTCATTTACCTTTCGCATAACTCCTATTCCTCTTTGAAAAACCACGAGACTTACCTGAAAAAAAAGAAAAATTAATCTGATTAATTAAAGATAAATGTATTTGAGTAACAAAAAGAGCCATATTTAACTACATATAGATCTTTGTAGATCGAAAAGTAGATATCGATTATTTTTCTTTAATAGGTTTAGTGGTATGGCCAGTATGTCGCCAGATGTTAAGACGATCTGGACCCATGATATGCTTATTGTAGCGGAATGATTGACTTTCAAATACAACTGCCGGAACACACGTATGGGTATTTAGTAATAGAATTTCAACTTGAAAATAATGGTTAACCAGGCTGACATCAGAAATGCCTATCATGAAATAACTGTTCAAAGGTCTATTTTGAACGCAGGGCTCGTTTAACGCTGTGCTGGGGGTTCGATCTTATCGATAAATATTATTAAAATAATATATAACAAAATAATTTTATAATTTCTTTGAGTTTGTGTTCATTACTTGTATGGATATTCTCATTTGACATTGGCAAAAACTGCCTACCATAGATACAGATACCATATTAAAAAAAACTCTATAGTTTTTACCAGCATTTTACCTTCAGTAACTTTGACATGTCGCATAATTAAATTCTTTAACATTCAGTCGTCAAACCATATTAAGTTCAGCGAAACATTCCAAATTGAGTAAACAAGTAATTTAAACTTCCACAACTCTATATGAAGCTTTATGATAAACGAAAAAAACTTTTTTCATATCTCTAACCCTCCCTCGACAATAACATTACACAATAAGTTTTCGCCACTCACTATTTAATACAAGAAAATTGCCCCAACAAAATACTATGGCCGACGAAATATATAGGTATTTACGTAAAACAAAAATTATGACATTAAAACATAAACTTTTATGGGGCCCTTCCTGGTTATAGGCTGAGAGTTACATTTTATAAAATTAACGGTATCTATATAAATATTATATAGCAGAAAACATTTTTTGTTGAACGCAATGTTAGGAATTACCAGTCGGGTTGCAACAATTATTTCTATATTTGATAGAGTTATAATCGAGGAAGGCTATTTAGCATCACGCTAGTACCAACAGGAGCAAAGCTGTATTGAAAAATGTTACAAAAACGAATAAAAAAATATACATTCTGAAGAAATTTATATAATATACGTTGTTAAAAAAAGCCATTTGTGTTTCCCACGTTTCTAAAATATCCCGAGTATTTTATTTTTTCTATCACACTTTATTTTAGTTTATTTTGTTACTACGAATAAAAAATATTACATGGTTTCAGTTTTTTTTCCTTCTATACAAGAATTGCTTAATATGTTCAATAAATATATACGGCGCAAATATATAAACAAATGTAAAGTAATACTCATACATATGTATACACAAAATGATCTTTGAATATACATATTCAAAAGCGCTCGTATACTCGTAAGGGCATATCGCATTATAAATAGACACATTTATCTAATTTACCCAGCTGCTTTAGGTACTTAAAATATGTGACGATAGATATGTTTACTTGTAGAGTATTATCAGTTATGATAACTCATGTCAATTTCAATTCTAACTAACGACATCTGTGCTAATAAATATATTTAGAATCAGCATACAATAAAAGGTATAAATGTGAGAATACTAAATATGAAATAAAATATATTGCGCTGATTTCGCTCGTCGTTGCATCAAACCAAGATGAAGATAACATAAAATAATCGACACTAACAAACATAAAACTTACAGTACTACTACCAATGATAAAAGGAATCAAGTTGAAAAAAAAGAAAATAAAACAGTGATTAGCAGTATACGTTATTATCTATAATGGTATAGAAGCTTACGTTATTACACACACATCCATACACACACACACACACACACACACACATGTTTATATCCTAAGCAAATACTAAAACTGAGGGCGTTGGCTTCCTTGAAACAGTTTAAAATAGTATTGATGTCAACATAACAAATTAACATCCTTAACTTCGAGATCGCAAATTAAATACTGTCCAAACTCACAAACACAAAGTTATTGTTAAATGCTTAGTAGAAATCATATTAAGTCAACATCATACTAACATACTAAATAACAGTCAACCAACGAAAGTCAAGTAAATTCGACATACTAACGAGATTTTGTTTCAATCGAGTGGCATCGAATGGAGTTGAAACTGGATTCCTAAAATTATAATTACCGAAATACCACGTGTTTAATTAACAAATTTGTTTGTAATGTCTGTATGAATATAAATGATAAATAAATGCATCATTACATTTAGTATATTTTTTGAGTAAATTGTTTGACGCTTCGTACAATTAACGAAAATTCTAAGTGTACAATTAAACACTATATAAAAGTTATGGGCTCTAATCAAGTCATCTCTGCCGCTTTCTGATATTGTAGTAATTATGAATTTTCCTTCTTCTTACTTCTTACTTTCTTCTTACTGTACTGTATGTAGTTGTCCTCTTCCATTTGCCTCTATCAGCTGTCATCTTAGTGTGCTATCTTCACACAAACCATCATTTATAAAGTCTATCTATATTTTCTTCGGTCTTGCTTTATGATTATCTTAACAATCTTCTAGTTATAAGATTTTCAGCTCTCCTCATGACAAGTCGTGCAACTTCTGTTATTGATGCTATTTTCATGCTTTCTAGAATAATGTATTTTTAATACTATCGCTTCTGGTTACTCCATACAGTCATATTAACATTCGTATCTCTGCCACATGCAATTATATATTACCCATCTGTTTCGTTGTGAAGCATACAAAGCCATAAGTTACAACGGGTCATGTAATAGTTTTACGAATGTACTATTGTCGTGGGTACAAATTCTTTATGCGTGAGCACTTCGCCATTTCTTTAATAACCTAATTAACGTTTTGTTTTCTGATACAAGATATTGTATCAACTTAAAAGAATATATAAATCATGTTGATGTATAGCTGCGGGTCTAAGATCCAAGATGGCATCTTACATGTAAAAACAATTCTAAAGTTTACTGTGTACATTAATTTTAAACAAATCCGGTTTCCTGCTTACGCATTTCGCTCAGCGGGGTCGTAAAAGAAATTTCCTTTGAAAATATTCTCGTGTGGGGAAAAACTTACATCGGTGGAGATAAATGTATAATAGGCTCGAAATATAAGCTCGTACTTAGAGAATAACGTTGTGCGGTAGGAAATAAATTAGGTTATCGAAGTTAAAGTGATACACTCTGATCAATTACCTGAATACTTAGTTTCTATTAAATGTTAATGACAGTTCAATGAACATTTGTAATATACCAGAATTTTTACTAATATTATAAATTTGAAAGTGAATTTGTTTGTTTGTTACGCTTTCAGGCCTAAACCGCAGAATCGATTATGATGAATTTTGGCATAGAAATAGATGTGAACCTGGAGACGGTGATATGTTATTTTGATTTTGTATGAAACGGTACATTGCGTCATCAGATTTGATTGACAAAATTAATATTAACGCGAGCAAAGCTGCACGTAAAGACTATATATATAATAAAACATGTAACGAGCGCGGAAATGGGATACAACAATTTTGTCTTAGTGTTTGGTAACATGTAAACCGCAACAATACGACGCTTAGGCGTGTCACATTCTGGGACCAACTATTGTACATTCAGCAATCAAGCGAAGTGGTAGGAATTTGTAATTGACTGAGTAGTGACCTATAGGGATAAATCTGTCACACTGCCTCTAGATTCATCGACATTATTCATTATTCTAACACTATCATAATAGCAATTATAGCTTAATTGGTATTGTGTACGCATGCCGCGTTAGCACGAATCCACCTATAATGATTTTCAGCGTTCAGTAAAGGTAAGGTTGAAATTATAGCATGGTAATAGGGTTTTCTAATGCCCGCCTGACTAGCTACCACTATCATTCGAAATAAAACTAATTTAAACGGATTTTATCGCGGTTATTTATAAATTTCCCCGCCATCGACCACGACGGCTGAAAAGCTTTCGAAACGTCGGGATCAAAGTGAATAAATAACCGCGATAAAATCCGTTTAAATTAGTTTTATTTCGATGAATAATATTCACAGAAACATAAGAAATCATTATACCACAATGAAGTTGATAATCTGCTGCCAAAGACTTATAAATGTGTCTAGGCAGTCGCACTTGAGATCCAGTCCCTCCACTAGTTTTAAAGTGTTAATCATCTTGGGCTACATCATCACTTAGCAGTCAGCAAGTAGATATATATGTATGTATTTAATCCCGAGAGACCTATCGGTCGGTAAGACAGCGACTTCTATTTTTTAAGTAGCTCGGTAAATTGACTGCAGGGCACTTGACGGTAGTAAGGTACAGTACACGAACAACGGCGGTAGTCGTTGACAAAATTTTGAAAGGCAGTCGTGGAAGTCTTGCCGGCCGTCTCCAAAAGGTTGTCTTGAAGGATCCAATGTGGTAGAAAGGAGAGAACACGTTAACTGTGTGATTATTACACATCTGCACGGTACGGTAAAGTTATGATTTCGCGAACGTATTTGTTTGCACCATGATGAGTGACACTTTGAACGGATGGTTTTGGAGAGTGGACCTCCAATATCTGTAGTGGAAGTAGATGGGATATGGTTTAACAATTTTGAGAAGCATGATGGTAGGATTTTTTCTGATGCCCACCTGGCTAACTACCACCCTTAAGTTGAAAATCTGCCGCCAAATACCATAGGCGTGTTCTGGCAGTTGCGCTTGAGAGCCAGTCCGGCAAAATAGGCCAGGAACGCACCTGCGATTCCCCTGGTGTTGTAGGTGTCCATGGGCGGCGGTGATCATTTACCATCAGGTGACACGCTTGCTTGTTTGTCCGCTAATTGGTAGAGGCTAAGAGGTAAAGCTAAGAGGTAGGTTGGCTTGAAGGTGGTAGCTAACCAATCGTGCATTTGAAAAAGCCCTACCATAATGCCATGGTTTCCTCACAATGTTTTCCATCCCTGAAAGCTCAAGCTCGGTCCGTTGACACGAAGTCGTACACACCACCACTGAGCTATCATCGCGTAAAGTGCTTAGTTTGTCATATTTTATTATACTTTGCAAACCAATTCACGTCACTTTGACGTACTGCCATACAAAAAATAAATAAAAAACAGAAATAACGTCTTGCTATACGCACTTATATATTAACATCACGAAAAAAAAATATGAGTACATTTGAGACGCAAATGAGTCCCTTCCTCTAACGTCATTTTCACATACAATATTAGCGCAAATTACAGTGACAGCTTTTTCGCTGGCGCCAGCGACTTCGCGACTGTCGGAGACATTCTCAAATTACAGGGTTATTTCTACCGACCGGCTTAACTCGAAGTTCCATTAAGACAATATACTGAATACATAATATTTTCATAAAGTTATTTCCCGGATCAAAATTTCTGAGCATTTTAACCTATTATACAGTTATTAACCTAGAATGAACGAACCAGGAACTAACATTAATTATGCGAAACATTCAAACAACACACTATTTTTTTATTATGATGATGATACGATCTATTAGTACACTTTTATTGTCTATATATGTCTTACTTTTTATTTATGTTACATATGGGTTAACTATATTAATTTAAGAAACATATAAATGTACTGAAATCGTTTTGCCAAATAATTCTAAGTATTCCTTTTTCTTATAGATATATACAGTAATGTAAAGATGTTGATTTATTTAATTTTTTTGTTGTAACAAAATTATATCGTTCTCTAGACAAACTCCAAGGTAAACTGTTCATGAGAGACCGTCACTGTTAAATTGGACAGCAAGCCGAAACACAAACGAAAGTTCCTTTTACCGACTTATCACCGTATGTATTGTGATCAACGCAGCACCTTCAATTTCGCAACTTATCAACTCATGCGGTGCTTCATGATAAATAAAACAAAATGCGGGAGTGTCGTGAAACACTCGGTGGGAACAAAATTCTTTAGGTATTATATTATTAATTAACAAATACAAATAAATGAATTACTAGCGTTTGTGAGCAATTAATTGAAACGCAGAGATAAACAATGAATTGAGTGAATGATAGGAAATGTCGTAGTTAATATATTATTTTTAGTTGTGAATATAAACATTTTATTGTACAACATTTAATTCATTGAATTCATTATAAATACATACAATAAATACCCTACGAAACAGCTAACTTGAATGATGTTTACAAAATATATCCACGAAGCCGTTAAGAACTTACTGGCTGTCTTGAACCAATAAGCGCGCTCGTATGATTGAGCACAGCCAATAGCATACGCGCTATGAATAACCGTTTATAGCATAAAAATATAGCGCAATATAGAACAGACGTAAGAAAGGGTCAAGACAGGGAAATCTTACATTTTGATTTGTCTACCTTCAATCCGTGCGTGCGATTAGAAACTATATTCTTAAACTATACATTTACTAATAGTTTCGTTAGCCTCAGGAAAAGGGTAAAAGCTTAAATTTGCTTACAAGAGGAAGAGAGAGGGGTAAAAATTACTAAAATTCTGCTCACGCAATACTTAAATAACCCCTATCACAATTTATAGATAATCTATATTAATATAATAAACCTGAAAATTTTATTTGAACGCGTTAATTTACAACAAATAAAATTGAATTAGATAGAGCAAATTTGAGAAAGGCTATCATAACATCATACTACCTTCAATAGGATCAAAACTGTATTGAAAAAAGTTACAAAAACGGCCAAAAAAATATGAAATAATGGTTAGGTTTACGGGAACGAAGTCGCGGATAGAGCTAGTAATTTATTAAAGCGCTTCAAGGCTTCTATTAATTAATAATAGAATTTATAGTTGAACGTATATAAAAAAGTATTCAACCACGTAAACTTAGTTATGAGAAAACTGAAATTTTAGATTTTAGATTTAATATTCAATATTAAATAAATTAAAGAGGCCGTAGTCGTGCTTGAAATACCTCTAACAAAATTGGGATGTCAGCATAATAAATAATAAATTTATACTGTAATAATATTTAGTTAAATTATGGTAAGAGATAATGCTCACCACTATCTCTGTCACCACTATCACCACTATGTCTATCACCACTATCACCACTGTTCAGAATAGTACTACTAGGATTAAGTTAATTAAATAGTTTAATAAACTTTTAATTACATTTAAAAACGTTTATATAAACGTTGATAATTGTAGTACTATATCATATACTCGCAAACGTCAACCGATATTTTATTCCTATATACTTACTTAACGGGCTGCCAGTGCAAAGAGTCTATTTCATTCGGGATCTGGGAGTGATGGTGGATTACAAATTGCTTTAAACGCATCACTACGACTACATACACAGTGAAATTGCAAAATTTTATTCAAAAATTATAAAAACATATTGACATAAGAAACAGTAGTATATTACACATTTTTCTAACTTTTTTTTTTGCTTAGACATTAAACATAATCATGGACATAAACCTACTCAAAGAGATACAGACATCTTTACCTACACACACTCACATACAAACACTCAAAACATGCCTTTGGTTGCGCACAGATAAAATATACACACAATTATTTATTTTTAATAATACTTTCTTTCTAATTGGCTCCTATTAACTGTAAAATATAAATAATTTGCAATTGTTAAATGGGCTATGAAGAAATATACAATAAAGAAATAAACTAGATATAGGTATTTTTCATAGCATTTTAGAATTTCGAATGATGTTGCTAACTTGTTATATGAGATGGGTGAAACATGATTGTATTAGCGAGGATGAACGGCAGAGTTTGTTTTTAGTATTATTAGGTTATGATCGGGCTGATATACTTGTTGTTAAAAGCCCCTCTTTATCGTGGGGAAAATAATTAACGCATAACCTCCCAATACGGGGGGACTGAACAGGTTATTTGGGACTCGCCGGCGCTACTCGTGCGACAATACCCACTAAAAACCCACGGACATTTGTCACCAAGACGGGGCGACGCGGGTTCGAACTAGCTACCATCGCGTCGCCACGACGATCGGCCTGACCGGATTGTCTGTTTAAAGCGCCTAAATAAAATAAATAAAAAAAATACTGAGGCCCAAGATGGTGGTTCTTAAGTGCAACCGCCCGATCACAATGGTATTTGGCGAGAGATTTTCAACTGGAGGGCGGTAGATAACCTAGGCGGGCATTAGAAAATGCCTTATAAACATGCTATGGTTACGTCAGTTACATTTAAAAAAATATGGGTGGTATCTTGTTTATTTTTATATTAATTAACATATATTATTTCAATTACTTCGCACCTGACTCTTATACCAGAAAAAATTTTTTCGTAATTTAAGTCAACTTTGTATAAAAGTAACTCATGATTTCAACTTGAGGATACCGTTATAAGGGAATCAGTTATAAATCACTTATATATATATTTATTTTATATGAATAAGAAAGAAATATATAGTCATAATGTTACGCTTGGTTACAATTCTAAGGTTTTCTAGAATATTATTTATACAATAATGCTCAACTTGCTTCAACAAGTAAACAAACTGTAAATAAAATAATTAATATCCAGTGATAAGACAAAGTGCTGGATATTCCATTCGACTTCTATTCAAAGTTTTGTATGTAGTTCTTGTTTATATTAATACTTCCCGGTATAAACACATACAGACAACAGGGACGAGAGTTTGTGTGTGTGTGTCTGTTTTGTTCTCCGAACAGACCGCAACGACCCGAACACTTAAGGATACGAATCTAAATATTAAAATAATTATATATCCATTATATTTTACATGACACAAAAATATAAGACTCTCCGTAACATATCATTATGTAATGTCACAAACGCGTTAAGAAAAACTAGAAATGACAAATGTCTAAGGCCATAATTTATGTCGCAGTCGAGACTTATCTCAGAACTTTCACACGAACTGGCAAAGCATGGTAATCAAGTTTAGTAGTATGCATTCGTTTACTAAGTTCTGAATATATTATTACTGTCTAATTTATATACCATGTAAACTTCATTTAACCTCATTCAATTTAAATGCAAACCCCTAAGACGTCGATAAAAGTTCCTTATCGTACGTATGGCACAGATGGAAGCTAGACAAATAAAAATATAAGATTTTCCGGCACGGTTCTTACTTTAGTGTGTTCTATATTGCACAACATGTCTATAGTGTAGACGGTTATCCATAGCGCTTATGCTATTGGCTGCGTCTAGTCGTCATAGATGTGCCCTTATTGGTTCAAGTCAGCCAGTAAGTTCTCAACGGTTGCTTAGATATAGTTTGTACACATCATACAGGTCAGTTGTTTCATAGGATATTATATGTGTTAAAATGAATTCGATGGATTAAATGTTGTACAGCAAAATGTTTATATTCACAACTAGAAAAAATATATTAACTACAAAATTTCCTATCATTCACTCAATTCATTGGTTATCTCTGCGTTTTATTTCCTCTCAGACGCCAATAATTCATTGGTTTTTATTTGTTAATCAATAATAGAATACATTTATCAACGTCAACCGAGTGTTCTACAACAATCCGCATTTTATTTACAGTGTAGGCTGTACAGTGTCATGGTCATATACAAAAATACACACTTGTATAGCATAGAAACTAAATTTGTACATATAGAAGTTTTAGTATACTTATATAGTATAATTATATTTAATCAACATACACATTTATAACCGTGACGAAAGAGAATGAAGGCACATTTGACAAGCAGACGTGATGTGCACCCCGACGTCCTTATTAAAGTTAAATTTCCAAAGAGCTTAAAATAAATAGGACGCGAAAAAAATATTCAAAGGTTAAACGAACCTAAGAATCGAAGACAGTCGATTTATTCTTGTCAAAAACTTTTTAATATAACATCGGGTTAGGAAGTAATCAACTGACGAATTTGTAATGTTTGCCTCGGGGTAATATTGTATATATTGCATTAAACATATAAATATTTTGCCCGGACGATGTCATCTATATCATATACAAGCATTGATTAATATTGAGCAAGCTAAATTTGATTTGATAACATTTGCCCATTTTTGTAACTTTCATCACTACATCTTTACTCCTATCAGTGGTAGCGTGATGTTAAATAGCCTAAAGCTATCCTCAATGATTATTCTATTAAATATAATAATTATTAGTGAAATTCGACGGGTAGTTCTTCAGATTAGTGCGTTCGCAGAAACAAACTTTTCTGCTTTATATTATAACTAGCAGATCCGGTGGACTTCGTATCACATTACAAATCTTTGCATTTTTCGGCTTTGTTGTACTATAATATGTAATATACATAAAAAACCTTCCTCGTGAATCCCTCTATCTATTGTTGAAATAATGATTTCTTATGTTTACGCGAATATTATTCATTGAAATAAAACTAGTTTAAACGGATTTTATCGCGGTTATTTATTAATTTTGATCCCGACGTTTCGAAAGCTTTTCAGCCTTCGTGACTTTCGAAACGTCGGGATCAAAATTAATAAATAACCGCCATAAAATCCGTTTAAACTAGTTTTATTTCAGTCCATAGAATAGTTTAAAAGATCTAAGGGAACAGACAACGACAGCGACTTCATTTTATACTATGTAAAGATATAGGATAAATATATTGGTTGGCTAACCCATTCACGCACAGCCGAGACTATTGAAACTGGAACATAATATCTGGACTGTAGTTCGCTTTTAGGCTTTTTTTTATAGGATCACTAAGACGTGATTTTTTTTTAATTTAAGGCCTAAGGAGTTAAACGAAGTTGGTACTGGGAATGGTACTAGGTGGTGGTGAAACTAACTAAAAAATTGAAATGTCCACTATACTTTATTTTCGTACTTTTTCACTACTTGTTAGTATTAGAACGGCCCGACCGTGGTGAAAATGTTGTCGATAGATGAGAGATGTCCCGAGATTTCTCCGTTTAAGAGAATAAACCTAAGCTGGTATTGGAGAGTTTACCGGGAAATTTAGACAACTTAGAAATGTATTATTTTTATTTAACTAACAAACTCCTTGTTTTTTCTCAGGTTTACTACCACGATCATTACGGGTAGTGAAGCAAGCATGTCAATCCTGAGCAAAATTTCTGTATGCCGGGAGTCAATGAAAATTAGGAAAAATTATATTTTAAAAATATAAAATCCAAATATTGGTAGTGACTGCAGAGGCCGTGAGTTCGAATCCAACTGCAATAAGCCTGAGCTTACGCTGACGGAAAATATCGTGATGAAACCATGGCATGGTAGTAGAGCGTTTTCTAATGCCCATCTGGCTAGCCAACAGCCTTAAACTGAGAATCAGCTGCCCACTACCTATAGGTGTGTTCCGGTAGCTGCACTTGAGAGTCAGGTCTCCCACTATACTTAGCGTGTTTACCATTTTAGGCCACATAATCTCTTTACATCAGGTGAGAATATCGCCATAACGCTGAACATATAAAGCATAAAATAAATGTAAATGATATCAATCAGTTCTGTCCAATATTAATTGAACTATTAGACATTATTTTATTGAAACTCTATGTTGCTTATTAACATGACAATGCTTGTATTTCTGTACTGACTGACACAAGTTCGATATTCCGATCCTTAAGTAATGTCCTCGTGATGTGAACCGTATTGTTTCCTGGCAAGATCTCGAGATTGGCTTGAAGTAGGTCACAAACCTTTATCATGGACACCTATCTATCACCTTTGACGTTTGATACTTGTAACTTAGGGTCCCTCTAATTGTTTATATTCACGCTCGTTAAAGCTTTGAAAGGTAAACGAAAGCCTTTATTGTCAAGAACATTTACGTTACTATGATCCGAACTATAATCCATACTAATATTATTGCAAAAGCAAAAGTGATTTTGTTTATCTCGCCTAAACCGCTGAATCAATTGTGATGAATTTTGGTAAAGAGATACATGGAATCTACGTGACGGTGATAGGCTTTTTCTCGCAATAACCTTATTAGAAGTGGGATAAAGAGAGGGAGAAAATTTGTATGAAACTTGTTATTGAGTAATCCGAATTGTTTGAAAAAACAGAACAATATTTACGGGAGCAAAGGCGCTGGTAAAAGCTAGCACTTTATAAGATTAGAATGTGGCTACAATCTTACCCTCTTTATGGTAGCTAGGCAAAGTAACGGCACTGTTGTTAAGTACAGTACAACCCAAAAACAGTGACGAACATCGATGGAATGACAATCCATAGCCAGAGTCACCCCTGTTACGTCGGCCCGAGTAAATGCATCTTTACGATTCGCAGGAAGAACCCAATGTTATAGGAGGAAGGGAACACACGGACTGGGAGATTGTTCCACAGCGTCACGGTTTGGCAAAAGTACGACACAGCAATCTTTTTTGTTCAGGTCGCAATGAGGGTTATCGTAAATTTATGAAGTCTATAACTCTGCAGTCCAGCTCGATTACCGTACTACCTCTATGTCTCGTGATATATACCATAAAACAGTCAGAGAGCAATATTTTTACGCAACAGAAACGGCTCGATGTTCGGACGTTACGTGACAATGTAACTTCAGTTGATGGACACGCTAAGCTTAGCCTACTTAGAGAAAGGTAAATAAAGGAATCCCTTATCAACTGAACTGTAACATGGTAAATAATGGACATAAATAAAAACAATCTCGGTCATGATACATTTTTATTAATATACCGTTGGAAATGACTGGCCGTTCCTTTCCCCGGCGTTCATTCGTTCACTTAATCTAATTACTACGCGCGCGCTTTAAACGAATGAATAGAGTGATTTGCAATTTGTATATTAGTTTTTTTTTATCCGTCGCCATTTGTTTCAATTAAAATAATTGGACAGATCACACCGAGCTGAATATGAGATACAATAAACCGAAAAATAATATGCTAACAAAACCTTACCTTAGCTAAATCCAATCAAGCTTAATCATTCTGTTTTGTTATGTTGCGAATCGACAAAAGTATTTACAACTCTAAAAGTATGTAAAGTATAGATTCAAAAATATAATTAACTAGCTTTTACCTGCGGCTTAACTCGCGTTAATATTGATTTTGTCAAACAAATCGGACGGCGCTATAGAAAGTTTTATACTAAGTTTATCACTCTCTTTACTCTACTTCCAATAAGTTTCCTGTGAGCAAAAGTAGCCTATAACCGTCTCTAAGGTGTCATCTATGTCCATATCAAAATTCATCACAAACAATAACACTCACTTTCATATTTATAATATTAGTAACAATAACGAGAAATACAAAATTGAATTAATAACAGCAAAATCCTTATTGGACAATACTCTTTTGTTGTAACGCCGTGAAAAATTAATAAGAGCATTTTTTAAGAACTCAATAGCATTAAACAAAAGGTAACTTAAAAAATATTCTAGATAAGTACAGATCTGCCTTAATTATATAAACCAAAATAGTTGGTTTGCTTCGACGCGCTGATCTTAGGAACTACCAGTCGGATTTTTTTATTTGATAGAGCAATTATTGAGCAAAACTTGAGGATATTAAACATCACACTACCACCTCTAAGAGCAAAGCTATACGAGAAAAAGGTACAAAATAGGGTTAATATTTTTAAATAAATTTTAGTTCCATGCGAACGAAGTCACGGACGTAGCTAGTATATACTTTAGTTATTGATAACTTATCTCAACATATGCTACTAATATTTAAACGCCTTCGAGGCATACTACAATACGAACCGTGATAATTAGCAGAATTTGTCTTATTTGGTTGAAGCTTGATATAATAATTAAGTTTGTAACGTGCGCCTCAAGTCAATAGCGTCGTTCTAAATGTTGCCGACAATAATCCAATTTATCTGACGAGTTGGAAAACTCGTAAATTCTCTTCAGAACTTTGTTTAAGGAAACGAACTGAATTCAGAAATTCGCTTTTACCGTATGATTATTACCAGTCACGTCATGAGGTTTTATGGGACATTAGTTATGGCTTTCAAATGAACAACTAGCCAGTTTATTTAGTCTTACTGATCATACCTTATACCTATGATTTTTACGAAATACGCAATGTGACTGGTGAAATAACTTCGCCATACAGAATATTATTAACAGAAGTAAAAGTAGGCTTTCCAGAACACTGCATATAAAAGTGGTTCCAAAACGAAAACTACTTATCATCAGGCACAAATCGTCAGTATTAACACCGCAGGACCATTTGCCAGTGTCAATGTTTTTGAATTGTATATATCAATTATATTATTGGAAATGTAAGTTTCTTCTTTTTCGTTTTTGTTCATGACAATTGAGTACTCTTTAGAGACTTTTACTGCCATTTTCAAGTGATAAGATTTGGGCACTTTGGGCAGATAAAACTAACTTCAATATGAACCTGTTAAAGATTCCGAATGATTATTCAAATTCACTACACTTATACTCTTCAGCTTCAATACATCACGTTATACGTCACCTATATTACATAATACTGGGCTAAATAACTTAGTAACGCCAAACACGTTAGTTGTTATAAAAAAATCCACATAGAATCCATACTAATATTATAAATGCGAAAATGAGTTTGTTTGTTTCCTACGCTTCCACGCCTGAACCGCTGAACCTATTATAACTAATTTTAGTATAAAGATAGATGGAAACATGAAGACGGTAATAGGCTACCTTTTCTCGCGAAAACCTTATTGGAAGTGGGGTAAAGAGAGGGATAAACTTTATATGAAACTTTTTAATGTATCACTGATTTATTTGACAAAATCAATATTAACGAGAGCGAAGTCGCACGGAAAATCTAGTACTCAACATTTTAAAACAATGATGGCTCATTATGCTGTGGACACTCAGAATTAGCTTTCGATTGTGTCTTGAAAAAACTCTTACATACTGGTAGAGCTTTTGATAATATTCATCTAGTTTAAGACTTTTTAAATCAATCTCTCCATTAGTGGAGCTCAGCGTGTTATATTTTCACTTCGTATAATGTAAGATTGAAACCAAATGCTAAACCTAACAATAATTAACAAAATATTACTTTTCTAATATTATGTGGAAATACACGATATTTTTTATGGTATATATGTTTAGCGTTATGGTCGCAATCTCACCTGATGTTATCGATGTAGCTCAGAATAGTGGACACGCTAAGCTTAGTGGAGGGACTGGCTATCAAGTGCAACTGCCGGACCTATAGGTATTTGGCGACCGATTTATTACTTGACAGTAGTAGGTAGCTATGTGGAAAAATAAATAAAAGCTCTAGCACCATATGGTTTCATCACATCGTTTTCCTTCCCCGTAAGCTCAGGCTCAATCTAAGGATTCGAACTCACGTCAATTAACGTGGCGTCCGTACACGCTACCAACTGAACCATCATCTGTTACCTAACAGCGTTAATATTGTATCCAATGTTGTACTATACCTACAAAACGTAAACAGAAAAATACCTTTTGTGTTTATAAAAATTTTTCCTAATAGCCGTAAATGACTAAAAATAATTTATTTGGTTTAATTTGTACAAACGAAGAATGACACAAGTATTAGGTAAAGTATATAGTATATACTTAGAGTATATCAGAATAGAATATATTGTAATATATTAGAATAGGCCAAAATAATATCTGGTGAGCCACCTAGTTAGTAGATATATTTGGAATTGAATAAGAAATAACTGTCAATAAATAATAAACCAACTCTCTCACGAAATAAATATTCAAGTACGTTATAAAGTCATTTTAAATGTACGTCAGTGATTTTACATTCGTGCTAACATGATAATGCATTTTTAATGACTTCATAAAATTTCGAATAGCAAAGTTAAAACACAAGAATATTTAATATTTAACGTATATTCAATGTTTAATGAAATACAATATCTCTTTGAAGGATTAATTTTTACGCTGTGTTTGTTTTTATTATTTATATTATTTCACCTGCCTGGATAGGCGATATATTATATTTTTTATATTGTTTATAGGATTAGCGTTATGTCAACAATCTCATCTGATTTTAAGCGACGATGTGGCCCAAAATGGTTGACGCCATAGGGTAGACATACCTAGTGAAGGGACTGGCTCTCGAGTGCAACTGCGGGAACACGCCTATAGATAATATGCGGCATATTTTCAACTTGAGGATGGTTGCTAACCAAGCGGGCATTAGAAAAAAGCCCTACTTACCACCATCTTACGGTTTCCTCACGATGTTGACCTTGACCGAAAGCTCAAGCTCATTGTAAGTGAATCCGAACTCACGTCCACTGAGTTATCATCGCTTCATAATCATTTTTGATGGACTAAGGGGCAAACGAGCTATCGTTGCACCTGATGGTAAGTGATCACCGCCGCCCATGGACACCCACAACACCAGGGCAATCGCGGGTACGTTATCGGCCTTTACAGCAGGGACTCGCTCTCCAGTGCAACTGTCAGAACACACCTGTTGGTATTCGGCGGCAGATTTTCACCTTGAGGGTGGTAGCTAGGCAGCCGGGCATTATAAAAAGCCCTACCACCATGCAATATCAAATGTGAAAGACTTTATAACCACAGTTAGAATCAAAGTACCAGTCAAACTTAGCGCAATTATTTGAAGATCAAACAAGTCGTTGTTCTGTGTGGGATTCGAATCCACAGCACTTCGAAGCGGCGGTTGCAGCGAGGCAACCGCTTCATACTTCTAGGCCAAATCTTAACTTTGAACTTTTAACCTCGCCGGGTCGCAACCACCATAAAATGAGGTTGAACAAATCACAATGATTACATTCCAGTTCGTTTCGGGTTCAACCAGTTTAACTAGTGACCGAGATTCTTATAGACTGTGATTACAACGGTGACCGTCAAGGAACTTCTGATCTCTCCACAGCCACTATTATTCTTGAATTGTATTATGCGTACCATCAGACACAAGGCCGTAGCTTTAAATCAAATCCCTACAGGTTAGAATAATCTTCAAATCGATTCTACGCCTATGATTCTGAATTAATACTCCCTGACGGGTTCCGATAGGGCGAACTTCGCAATTCACTTATACCATACGTCGTTACTTAAGTATAACAAGTTAGTTTGCGCTTACTCGCCGAATTAAGTTATCAAATTTTAGTAATATAATACGAAATAAGAACAAAATTAATGGATTCCCGTGCTAACTAAATTTCGTAATTTGAAATTACGGACTCTCATAGACCTGAATCTGATATTATTACTGGCCAAACATTCAAGTTTATAAAAAAAAAAAGTTAACGTAACTGAGGTAGCCACTGAGTTCTGGCGAAAAACATGGTGTCTTTAGTATCAGATGTGAAATATGTATTTACTTTGTGTTCAAATTGTGTGTAAATCTGAAAGTTTTAAGTACGCTTCGAGCATGGGTTAATGTTGAGATATGGGTTCATTTTCATAGGTTCGGGGTCCGGGAGATTTATTTTCACGCATGCCATAGAGATCGCATGCGATAACCGTTTTCTTTATTAGATAGGGACCACTTGCGGTTTGATATATATTCTTCACCGCGCATTTCTTTTGTAAGACTGCGACCGTTATTTGTATGTGATAATTAACAAAATAATACATTTATCAATCATAATATACTATGTAAATAAATTCGGTCCAATCGAGTATTCCACAACACTTATTTATGCTGCGCAGTAAAATGACTCCCTGCACCTGATAACTAGTACAGTACAATTCAAATCGGCGACAACTGATAATAAATCAATCAAATTAGCAAACAATTATGTCAGTCGCTGTGTGTAATATTAATAATTGATATGTATAATTAGTTCAAAAACTATTTAAAATTATAAAATATATTATAAAAACATGTAAATTATAAACTTGACTTTGTAAATTAGAACAAGTCGACGTGAACATCAGACGTATCATGTTTAAAATTAATACAAATAAAAAAAATACTTTCTTATTAACATTTTCTTATAACAGCTTTGTTTAGAACATACCATACATAAGAAAAAAAAGATAACTAATAAGTCAACTTCAACTATTCCGCCGCGAGGCATCGCATGGCTTAATAGAAGAATGTATTAGATAAAAAAATAATATAACTTCATAAAATCCGGTTGGTTCCGAACAAAAGTAATAAGAATTCTTATATACGGTACTACAGCTTTACAATCACGTCAAACACAGTGGTCGTCCAATTGTATTGAAGAGCCTCGAGTGACAATTGGTTATGTGAATATATGATTCCCAAACTATTACTTGAAATAAAAAAATGATTTATTAATTTATTTTTGTATAAAGTCTACCGCCGTTATTTTGATTACGCCATTATATTACACAGTATTCGAAAACAATACGTCTACTGTAAATAACTACCGATCCGCCCCGGCTTCGCACGGGTACCACTATCTATAACCGAAGTTAAAAAATTAAAACAAAATCTATTGAGTCAATCGCTACCAAACATTATAGAATCACCCACTGAACTAATCTAATCATATATGTGGACTAACGATGAAAATTCAATCGAAAAAGGTCTAACCGGTTTTTACTTCATACGGAATTTTCCTACACAAATTTATTTTTTCATTCATTCATTTTACCAACATTTAATAAATATTTTTATGTTACAATTGTAATGCAATAATATTCGTGTCTCTTCGTAAAGTATAGCGTATATCTTCGGTTGGCCTTAGCGTGTCTACCATCTTGAGCCACATCGTCACTCAACCACAGGTGGGATTGAGGCCAAAACGTGAAAACTATAAAGTATTTAAAAATATACATTGAATATCGTCCTAAATCAATATAAATCGATTGTAGAAACGTCAGCCATTTTCTGCAAGCCGAATATAAAGTATCAACAGCTCTTCTAAGAAACAAGATCGATCAGTTTTCTACAGAGTAAATTACATACATAAAATCTTTAAAATAAAAATGCATAGAAAACATAACAAAAACACTTTGAAAAATAACTTAAAAACACTAAATATGTCGAAATATTATTTGATATGGTTGTTACGAAAGGTTGAGCATCACAGCCGAAAATGTTTTAAACGACACTGATTGGCCACAACGTCGACGTCTTGACTAGTCAGTAGTCACAATTAATCGACGGGGTTCGACAACCGCACTATAGTGATCGGACGATAAAATAAAAACCCATTACTTTAACCCTCCACCGACACATCGAACCATTTATCGATCAACTTTTATACCATTGAACATATAATTCATAATATAGTAGGAACAGTAGGACGATTTAAAAAAAAATATTCTCGGAACTGGGCTCAAAAGTTTCATTTAGATGACAAATTGGGTTTCAGAAAATTTGAGCCCTTAATATTAATATTAGGGTAATCTGTATCGCACTTTTCGATTTCCCATAAGAATAACACAGTAAAAATTTTTTTTTTCTTTATGTATAAATAAAACAATAAAATAAATTTTACCTGATTACTTAAAAAAAAAAGGAACTAAAAACCTACGTGTAAACATAGTTCAGTATAAAATAAAAAAGCATTGAAACATATTAATCTTTTGATAAGTTAATGATGTGCTAAATATATCTTTTTGAATATCGATATAATAACCTTACTTGATTTATAAATGCGAAAGATAGTTGGTTTGTTACACTTTCACGCTTAAGCCGCTGCATGGACTGTGATGAATATTGGTATAGAGATAGATGGGAACTTAGAGAAGGTAATAGGCTACATATTCTCGCGAAAAACTTTATGAAAGTGGGGTAAAGAGAGGGATAAACTTTGTATGACACTGTTTTTTGCGTCATTCGATTTTTTTGATAAAATCTACATTAATGCGAGTGAAGCCGCAGGTAACATTTAACCTTTAAATTCGTCTTGCAAGGTAGTACAGGTCTATATCCGGATGGATTGCAACTACCATACACATAGTATTAAACACGTTATTTTCTTATCGAAATAAAACTATGTTAAACGCATTTTATCACGGTCATTTATTAATTTGAATCACGACGTTTTGAAAGCTTTTCAGCCTTCGTTTGCTTCGTTTCGGTATCAGTTTACATATAATTGATATATACGTATTAGATGATGAGTAATTCAGTTGAAGTGATGATGGATCAATTCTACTTCGTAGGGACCCCACTTCAATAGACGTGAGTTCGAATCCCTGCAATGAACCTGAGCTTTCGATGAAGAAAAATCATCATTACCCATAGCATGGTGGGAGGTACCACTGTCTATTTGGAAATCTGCCCTCAAATACCTATAGGTGTGTTCCGGAAGTCGCACTTGAACGCCAGTCCATCCACTAGAAGTAACATGTACCATCTTGGACTGCATCGTCACTTACCTCCAAGTATTGTTCTTACCAACATTCCGCTGTACAGTGAAACTTCAGCGAACATGACTACTAATAAACAGTTATTGCCTTATTTACACTTATATCAAATGCAAGTTAATTTTTTACCAAAAGAGCATGTACAATCGACCCTCATTTTTAATATATATCTTAATAGAAATAATAAGTAGAACAAAACGTACTATAGACTAAATATACTTTTGGAGCGCGTTACGCATACAAAAATATGCAAAACCCGGGGAACCGGTTTCAATAATTATACAGAAAATTTGACATTCAAATTGAAATGGGATGTCGCACCACACTCAAGTACTTCTCATGGCTGCATAATTATTTATCTACCTACCCACAAGAGAAACGAAGATAATCTGAGGTTTAAAGGTCAAAAAATCGCAATATATTGTTTTATAGTTCAGGTATAGCGTTATGGTCACAATCTCACCTGATGTTAAGTGATGATGTGGTCCAAGATAGAGATATTTTTCTGCTGCCAAATACCAATAAATGTGTTCCGGCAGCTGCACTTGAGAGCCAGTTCCTCCACAGGTTTAGTGTGTCTACATACTTGGGCCGTATCGTCACTTAAGATCAGGTGAGATTATGGCCATAACGCTAAAACCTTGACTATAAAAATAATAGAAAAAATAGGTATTTGACGACAGATATTCAACTTGAGGGTGGTAGCTAGCCAGGCGGGTATTGGAAATAGGCCTTCCACCATGGTATGGTTTCATCTCGATGTTTTCCTTTACCGACAGCTCAAGTTCTTTATAGGAGGATTCGAACTCGCGTTCTTTGACGCGACGTCCGTACACAGTACCAACTGAGATGTCATCGCTTCAATAATAAATGTTTGTGTAAATGCGGTGCTGTTTAAATGCATCATAAAGGAATGTTTGTAATGACTTATATTTTGAACTATATTTTTAATTTAACAAAACTCTTACACGGTCCTGTTAGTAAAGTACTATGAACAAACAGTAGAGACTATTAAGAGATAAATAATGTAAAGTTAAAATTCATAAGATATTTGAAGACTCTTTGTTATCTTCTAACTATCGGCAAATTATACTAAGTACATCGATATGTCGAACAATTACTTCCAACATCACTAGAGATCCGACCACACACCGAACCGCTATGCTAATAACCACAATTGATTTGCATGAAACAAATATCTCTCGGGTCAATTATTATTACGGTATATCAATTCAAATAAATCATACCCAATATGATGTATGAATAACTCTACAAGGCAAAAAAACTCGCCAGCTACGCCACTCGACGGGTGTTTTTATTAGCCGGAAAAAACGTCTACAAACGTAAATGGCAAAAAAATTGCCGAGAAGAGAATGGAATCCTAAAACTAAGTGGGACAGAAAGAACATGTATTTCAGTAATGATGAATATACAATGCACACAGTGAAAATACTCAAAAACAGTCTTAGAAACTAAAGCCTCATAAAACTTCAAAAAAGGGCCCCAAGTTCAGCTGCTATAGCGCTGGTTTTTACCTGGACCCTAGAACCATTTACGACAAATTTTGCATCGACTGGTCTTGGTATCAGTAGTTGTGACGTGTTCGAGCGTCAAAGAAACTGGATTTTCCGTATGTGTCCTGGACCCTAGAACCATTTACGACAAATTTTGCATCGACTGGTCTTGGTATCAGTAGTTGTGACGTGTTCGAGCGTCAAAGAAACTGGATTTTCCGTATGTGTATCTACTAGCCGTTCTCAGCCACTTAGCACTGATTAACATATTAAGAGCAAATACCTATCTTTTGTTTTGATTGGTGGGTAAAATGTTTATAAAAGTAAAATAGAAAAACAATATAAAGGATAATTAGAATTGAAATAACGAATAGCCCTAAACCATCTAGAAATAACTCCACATCGAATGGTCATGATCCCACGTTGACACGATTAGTAGATTTCAAAGTAATTGCGCCTCAAGCAAATATCATTTCCATAATATACAGATATCTAGGTATTTTAATATTTTAAGGATGTTTACATTTCCGTAGAAAATTCTACTAAGGTGCCGAGATTCATGGTAGAATTTAACTTTATAATCTTGCAAGATGCAACAGCGAAATCGATTACAGTCACGAAGTTGTGAATGCGGTTTCAACAACAGAGATTTGACACTATCCGCTTACAGGAAGGTGAGACTTGATTGATTGAAATCAGCGAATAATAATACTGAGTTTGGTAGTTACTTCATGTTCGTTAATTGTTTTTATAATGCCCTTCTTACTTGATATTGGCAAAATTGCCTACATAGGCAGATGTCGTAATAAAAAAATAAGACCTGACCGTGATGATTGATTATGTTTTCATAACGATGGTTTCTTTACCGAATTTTGAAATTCATTGTAGATATTCGAACCTACGTCGATCGACAAGGCGCGGTCTCTTTTCCTAATATTAAGCCATCGTTACAAAAAATACACCGATAAAAAATGAACAACATCTCGCTGTTTGTCTTAAACGTTTCACAAAGGTTTATTTCAGTGTTTCCGAGGATTTATTCGTTAAACTTTTTCCCTCCTTTGATCATCCGAGATAGCAGTTATATTAATTTACTCCATTCTTTCGTATTATCTCTACAATAAATTGAGATAATCGCGTTGGCACGAAACAAAGGCCGGTTATCTGATTGCTGGCCCCGTACTGACGGGAAGCGGTATCGCAGCAAACGCGTAATGAACATGGAATTCGCATTGGCTACCGCTGTCTTTTAACAACAAAATAAGAGTACTGTTTGCACGATCTATACCTATAATAAAACTGCTTCTGAGCCAAAATTTGTTTGTACTTTTCTTTTCTACGGAATAGAATAACATCATCATTATCCTCTTGACCTGTTCCCAAGTCATTTGAGATTGATGCAATACGTATTCTTCTTCTATAAATCTATATCAGCTGCCATCACTTCACTCACTCCCTTCTCTCTGATCGCATTCCTCACACACTGTATCAGCCTTTTCTTTGGCCCTTATTTACCTTTCCAACCTTCAAAACGTTCATATCTATTACTTTTCTCACCACATGTGTTTCCTCTCTCACACAAGACGTACTAATTACCATTAACAACAATCTACGAGATAGTCTTAACATTGAAAATATGTAATAAATAAAATTCCTTGTACAGGATGATTGAAATACAGTAGATTATAATTACTATATTTTACCCATACATACACAATTATATCATGACCACAATGTTGAAAATAAGTATTATATAATAGAAAAACTAATTCCTAACGTGAAAACTTTATACCGAACTTTATTAAGCATACTGTACAAAAGATACCACGTGAGGTTTGACAACATAGTAAAATTTATAAAGTATATATGGAGAAAAGAATAAACACTATGAGCTCATAAACGAACTGTATAGTCATATCCCACCAAATTTCTCTACAACAGAGCAAAATAATAACAGTGTGCTAAATGATGAGCACTGCATATTGTAAAATTTAAATCATATATCCAAAATATAAGCTACTTCAAGCGAATCTTCACTGAAGTGTTGATTGCATATCTAGATTCGACTTTTATAATAACTGCAAACTTCTTTGACGGAATGTATATTAGTACCATAGCAAAATCATATCACTATACCTTATACTAAGCAATTGACTATGAAAAAGAAATTTGTCTAACCCAGAATATAATATACATTACTTAAATGAATTCTAAATAAAGTGTTGATTGCGAATATGTAATCTACTTTTACAACAAACGCAAACGTCTTTAGCAGGGTTATTAAAGTAATTTGTAAAAATAACATCACTGTGCCCTACGATAAGCAATAGTCAATAAAATAAAAAAACATATATCCAGAATATAAGTTACATTACGCGAATTCTAAATGAAGAAGTGCCATCTAGATTTGTCTTTTATAATAATTGCAAACGTATTTGGTGAGACTTTTATATGGTAACACTGCTAAATGACGTTACCGTACAAGCAAAAAAAAAATCTATTCATACATCTAGAAAACATAAATGTGAATTATAAATGCAGTAGTGATTGCGCATCTGTCTGACCCGGCTTTTGCATCATTGTTAGCTAAATAAGTGCCACAATAGGGCGTTTTTCCATCAGGAGCGGCAGAACCCTGTCTCTTTCAAATGAAATTCCTTTCGGTCTTGGACACAATGAACGCCTTGATTTCTACGTCTCTCGCGCCTTCCGCTGGATTCCTAATAAATCTCACCGCCGCTTGTTACGCTCAATTTTATATTTCTTCGTATGTCTTTTGATACAAATGAGTAAAAGCTATTTGTATATAAATACGCGATACCAAAGTATTCACAATTACTGATATCTCAAGGAATATTACCAAATATCTTTTAAAACATAATGGTTAAAACGTTATATTGAATTTTATTTATTATGTAAACAGTTAAAAATGGAGGTAGTTATTTTTATTCACTTTTTGCAATGAGCTTGAGCTTTCGGTGAAGGATATATTTTTAATTTAACAAAACTCCTACTGGTCCTGGTAGGGTTTTTTCGAACGCCCGCCTGGCTAGTTACCACCCTCAAGTTGAAAATCTGGCGCCAAATACCTATATATTCCGGCAGTTGCACTGGAGACCCAGTCCTTCCACAAGCTTAGCGTGCCCACTATCTTGGGCCACATCGTCACTTAACACCAGGTGAGATTGTAAACCATAACAATAAACTATTAAAAAAAGTCGAGCTTCGTTTGGTGTAGTATCACAAAACCAGATTTATAAAATACCGATTGCTACCGAAATAGACCAGCCCGGCCCGTGGCTTCGTCCGCGTGGAATTAAAAATTATTTTAAAAAAATTTGCCCGTATTTGTAACTCTTTTCGATGCAGCCTTGCTCCTATTGGTAGTAACGTGATGTTAAATAGCGTAAAGCCTTTCTCAAGGATTGTCTCATCAAATACAAAAATATTGTTTTAATCTCGACTGGTAGTTCCTAACATTAGCGCGATCAAACATACGAACCTTTCCGCTTTAAAATATTAATATAGAGATGTTTTTTAAACTAACTTTTTTAAACACTTGCACATCACAGTAACGGTGTTATAGTTAATGGTAAACTCAATGAAACAAACGAACATCCGACACCAAACTGAAACCAATAATATTCCCAATGATAATTGCTAATAAGATGACCATATAATTCGAATTCCCTATAACTACTGCAAATATAAATATATATCTAAAAAATATAATATAATCATATCGAACTTCTTGCCGCTTCTTCCTAATTTAGGCTATTTTCCGAAACGGTGGTGGTTGTAACATTCACAAGCGCCTCCTTAAAGTCTAAATAGAATAAAGTATATAAAAGAAAACATTTATTTAGACTGCAACAGGCGTAATACATGTTATATGATAGTTGCAAGTCGCACAAAATCTAATTCAAACATCCGACAACTATTTCCTCTAAAAAATGTGTGTAATATTTATATCCATAGTACTCATAACCGTCACGAATGCACAACAGAGTAACTTTTAATCATGCGAGGCATTCCGGTTGAACAAAGACAGACACAACACACAACTCTCACGGCCAACAAGCATAATCTCGTACATTTGCACGTAACTTTAGACACTGTTTGATGTTATCATTCGTCACCGCGAAGTTAAGCGCGATACACACTGGCATTACGTTGGACGAATAAATAATTAGTTAGGCAAATTTTAAGGTAATGTAATCATTTTTTTTACGATATAATTTATATAGAAATACTTCTTCGTCAAATTTAGGTACGAAAACTTTAACTGCAATTTGTAATTTTTCATTTTTGCCATAAAAGTATGCACTTGGGTACATACTTGCTTGGATAATTTTTACTCTTCGTTCTGCGTTCTGCGACTTCGTTCGCGTGGTACGAAATTGATTTAATCGTGCGCCGTCATTCAAACTACCTTTGATAGAGTTAACCAATTTTAATGATACACTCAATGTTAATCTTGATGGTACTTGATATGTTGAGAATAAAAAGACTGAATTTTTAATATACTTTGCTAGACATATCTTTTTTCTCCTCGAGGATAAAATTTATAAAAAGAAATACATACATACTTAGCTCAGTAGTAGCATATGGAAATGCCCCGTCATGGAACGTGAGTTCAAATCCAACTACCTACAATGAGCTTGAGCTTTCGGTTTAGGAAAACATCGTGAGGAAATCACAGCTACCACCCTTAAGTTGAAAATCTGCCGACAAATACCAATAAGTATGTTCCGGGAGTTGCACTTGAGAGCCAGTCCCTCCACAGGTTTAGCGTATCTACCAACTTGGGCCGTATCGTTACTTAAGATCAGGTGAGATTATGGCCATAACGATAAGGCTTAGCTATAAAAAAAATCTTACCTCGTAACCGCGACAATCCGTAAAACAAACATGTAAATTATATATAAATAATGTATATAAAATTGTATCTCGGTTTGTATTAACAAAATACGAATTCAGCAAACAAATGTTGTCCAAACGTAATTGCAGTACATTCAAATCAATAGGCAGTAGAGGACAAATGGAACACTTGATAAATAGCCCAGCGTTACAGCGACACAGGGCGACAAACTGTACCTTTTGTCAACGTATTAGGGTAGGCACTTACGTCAATGGATACGAATTTTCCCACCTTTCCTCTGTATATCGGCAGTGTTGGTAAAATACACAGCCACTTTCGATTTGTTGACTCGTGATACGGTTTGAACAACATGCGTAGCGGTCTACTTTAGCGCTGAATTGTTTGCTACGAAAGGTATAATTATTTATTTTCTATCAAGCCAATTTGGTGTCAAAAGTGTGAATCAATATGTAAACGATGATGATGACTGGAACTGACACCCCTTTCTGAGCATCCGCTGAAAAACCTATTGGAAACGTATTAAAATTTCTACCTTTTAAGTATTTACCTATAAAATTTACATATAAAAAATATAACAAGATCAGTTCTCTCGCCGGTTCTTCTCGATGACTGAGATATTTTCCGAACCGGTGGTAGTTTTGACGTTCATAAGCCTTCCCAGGGCCTAAATTGAATAAAGTTTTTTTGATTTATTTTGAATTATTACTTATTCAACCGTTACATTTTACACATACCTTTTTGAAGTGAAAACTGCATTAGGTGCGCTCACCACATTATTTTGTGGGTACTGAATGAGACTGATGCGAAACGCTCGGTTATATAACGTTCGTTCGAGTAAATTCGATAGTCGTTCGCCGATTTATTGCTCTACTCGCTCGATGAGCGTAACATGAGTAAGCATACCCTATCAGCAATATTCAGTGTCGACAGAAACATCGTATATATCGTGCCGATATGTTTTAGTTGTATTTAGTACTAGCTGACCCAACAAACGTCGCGTCGTTCTGTCTTATAAATTAATAGCTTTGTTCGCGACTCCGTTCGTGTGGAACTAAAATGTAATTTTAATAATTTTCTTTAAAAAAAATTGTTTTCTTCTCCGAACTGATATACGCTGTTAGCTTTAATGGCTTTGACAGCTTCACTGAACTTTTTCGTGCGAGTGATGAGGGCACTCAACTCCGAGGCAAAGGGCGCAAGGGTGCCAAAATGGCCGAACCTTGGCTTGGGCTGCTGAAGGACATAAAAAATGTTATATAGTCTATGTTACTCAAGGCTAATATAGCATATACGACAAAAAAAAATGAAAATAGGCACCGTAGTTTTTAAGTTTATTCATGGCAAACAATAATAGAAATCATTACTCTTTATAATATAAGCACAGATTATTAACCTCACCTTGCTGAAGTATTCAATTTTGTCATCTGATCTTAAGCACACACTGTTTTTTTTTTTTCATTTTTTGCATTTAGTTTTATTTGTAAATTATAATATTATGAATATTATAATGTCAGGATCTGCTCATCTTATGAGCGTGATACTTAATGTGATTTAAAATACACTACAACATAATATAGAATCAATTTTCAAGTAAGACGCCTTTGCTTATGATACTTTGACGTTATCAAAAACGAAAGCCGTAGATTAGAGAAACTCAGTTATTTCACTTCATGTTAAGGAATGTAATCAAATGAATATTCTAGAACAATATACTAACAACTGTTTATTTGCATAGAAACAACAATTGCAGTGTTCCGTTAAGATAAACACAAACTAATAGATGCGGGCGCATGAAATTTTGAACTTGAACATGCTAGTTCTTACTACTACGTACAAACCAACAATAATTCTACATTACTTAGCATAAGTTGTTAGATAATGCTAGATGTCATTTCAGCTTTAAGGTATAAGTTATCCTTTCAAGTATTATAAATTACCGACATCTATCAATAATTCATAGTTTTTAAAGCTTGAGCTCAATTTTACACGATATCTATTTACGATACAGTCCAAGTGCTCCATGACGATATGCTAAGCTTACCAAGAAAACTGACTTCCAAGTGACATTGCCAGACAACACTCATAAGTGCTTAGCGACAGTTTTTCAAAATAAGTATAAAATATAATCTAGGAGGTTTTAAAGACGACCGGACCAAATCAAAATACTTTAATAAATTTACGCCCGGAGAAGGCGCTATGAACTTCAAAATTACTAACAGTTTGGAAAATAACCCAGGCGTAGCAAATAACCGACAAGAAGCCCGATCTGGCTATATAAATTTTAGGCATATATAAAAAAAAAATACATTCACAATAAGTTTTTAGCGGATGCACATAGAGGAATGATAATTCCATATATAAAAAAAGTTTGGAAAATCCAAAAATGCACGCATCGTAATCTCTTTTATGTTTATGTAATTATAATTAATCCACATCGAATTAAGAAAAGTAATAGGGTATAGGGTATAAAGTAGTAATAGGGTTCTACTGCTAATTACATTGAAACGTAAGAAAAAAAACAGTCTATTAGTAAAGTATTTCGTTCGTCATCGTATACAGGATGCGCACATACAGACACACGGACGTCCAAATAGTGTTTAGATCTGTGTGTGTATATATTATTTTACAAGTTCAATATATGACAAATAGAGATATATTAAGTTTGAAAAATCAGTTGTTTTGCGTGAACTGACATTAATACCCACCTCAAGGCTTCGCTCATAAGGCGTGCAATACACTATACATTTTAATAAAAATCCATAGTATCGAAGTAACTAACATAAGTACCTTGTCTCTGGTTTATTTGAAAAATTCAATCATAAAAGCTTTTTTACGTTTCTCCTTCTAGCGCTTCTTAATAAGCTGCCAGAGACACTTAACGTCAAACGTTGACATTTTAATGAACATAATATTTACGTTGAAAATAAATGAACTTTGTACATAGCTTATGAACTTAACATTAAATTCCTATATATTCAGACAGTAATTTTATTATATTCCAGTCTAGACATCAAAGTTTAGTAATTAGTCTGACGTAACGAAATGAACGTTTACGTGTTAGATGGGTCAACAAATTAGCCGTAAGCTTTTTAAGTTCACCATAATTTAGTGCATGGTGGAAGGGATTTTTCTAATACACATCTGGCTATCTACCACCCTTAAACTGAGAATCTGCCTTTAATTTCCCTGTATGAATATTCCTGCAATTGTACTTGAGACTGTGTCCCTCCACTAGGCATAGTATAAACCATCTTCGGCCACATCTTCCTTCAACATCACGTAAGGTTGTGACTATAATAAACTTTAAATAAAAGTATTTGTTTCAAACTCCCACAAACTGTGTTTCGAAACTGTTGTTAGTAAAATAAATATTACAAAAAGTATTTATCAACTAAATTTTACAGTTAGCCCAAGTAATTGAACGGTGAGGGAACACGAAAGCAATCTAAAAGACATTCTACGACAAAAAGTAATTTATAAAGAAAAAGGCAATAAATAAGCGTACTAAATTGTACACAATCGCCGTCTAATAAACGCAATAAGTTGCCGTGTTAAATACGAATTTACGCTTTGACAGACGAAACGACCAATCCATTGGATCCGTGAAATCATATCGGCATGTAGTATTTTGTTTAACATTACATTAGGGGAGGAGTGTCGATCTGAGATGGCCGTTTTTATACACAACCCATGATATACGGCGGGGATTTTTTATTTAATATAACATTATTGATTTATTACTGCGAGTGAGCGCCGTGTTCCATATTGGCCCGGTTTCCCCCTAAATTGTGTTTAGTGACATTTCTGTATGAATGTCGCCATTTTTCATCGGGCTTATTGTTATTCGCAATAATACTTTTATAAGATCTTATCGACTGAAATTGGAATAATTTAGGTACTAACTCATAATATTTATAAATATTTTTGTTATACCCAAAAAGTTCGTTTTTAACACCTGATACTGGGTATAGTCCAAAAATAATGTTATATTGCTATCCTGAAATTCTTCTCTTCCTTCAAAGAACTTGATAACGACGTAAGATTTTTGCTGGGAGATAATCATTCGCCATCCATGCAGTTCGGGCAAATACCTAAATATGTTTTTATATTGAAAATTATGCTCTGTACAATTACCCTTCTTTTAATGCTTTCCTTATATATATATATATATTATACTCTAAATTAAAACTATATTTTGTTTTCATTTGAAAATTAATCAGGGTGAACGTACTAAAGTAAACGAAGAAATGTTTAAAAAGTTATAGTATAAAATCCTTACTAATATTATAAATCCGAAAGTGAGTTTGTTACGCTTTTACGCCTAAACCGTCGAATCGATTATGATAATATTTGATACAGAGATAGATGGGAACTTGAAAACGGTGATAAACTACTTTTTCTGAACTTATTGGAAATGGGGTAAAGAGAGGAATACACTTTGTATGTTTTTTTTTATTTTGCGTCAATCGATTTATTTGTCTACAGCAATATTAACGCGAGCAAAGCCGCGGTTAAAAGATAATACATATTTATTTATTATTTAGTTATAATTTAAAATAATTACAAACAGTACGATGGAAATTTTGAATCAACTTGCAAAGAAGGGTTTAGTAGAGAATACGGTTCAAATGAAGAAGAAGATAGTTTAGAACTTATTGAAAATTTAAAAGGAATGCCGACAATTGAACCTACTACGTTATCTCATAAAATGTATGTGGATATAAAGAGATTGGTTCCGATCAGTGCGAAAGACATAATACGCAGCAATATATTATGAGATTTCTCCCCACTTATGGCAAGTCAACTCGTGAAATGTTTCAATCGTATCAGAGACCGCAGCTAAAATACATTGTGGTGTGTGTTTAGGGGTAAATAGAGATTTAATCTCTACTTGGAAAAGTCGGTCAAGTTGGGCGGAGTATAAATATTTTAAAGTGTATTCTTTTCCATAGGCTCAAACTGCTTCGTCCATGTATCGCGTGTCGCGTTACAGCCAGCCGTGGAGTACGGGCAAAATGGGCGGCGTCCATGGCTCGCAACAGCTGACCGTGTAGTTGATATGTTATCAACTATTGATAAAAAACATTCATCGTGCTTCTATAAAACTACACAATGTTTTTTTGTTTTATACCTTATAGGCTTAGGGCCACAATCTCACCTCATGTTAATCATGTTAAGTGTCGATGTTGCCAGGATGGTGGACACACCAAGCCAAGTGAAGGGAGTGGATCTCAAGTGCAAGTGCCGGAACCGTCCTATAGGTATTTGGCGATTTATTTTCCATTTCAAGGTTGTATCTAGCCCTACCACCACGCTATGGTTTCATCATAATGGTTTCCTTTATCGAAAGTTCGGTCTCATTGCAGGGATTCGCACTCACGTCCATTGAATGGCATCTGAACAGACTATGAAATTGAGCTATCAGCACTTGGAGATAAATTCAAGCAATTCTAATAAATCTAGAAAAGAACCTACTACCCAAATAAATCAGGTTTTTATTGACATTAACCGGCATGCTAGCAGTGTCTCATAGTTGAATTGTGTATTTGGTGTGGTCGCCACCGTTTACTAATAATACGTATGCTTACTATAATTTTCCGTACAGTCTATTTCACGTGCAGCAAAAAGAGTAGTCTCAATTATTAATAGGGTAAACCTAAAAATAATATACATAAATAAAGCAAAAAACCATGTAATGTAAAGCTTCCTAACCGAATGAGAGTCAGTGAACAAACATACAAACAACCGCACAAGTGGTTTTCAAGTTAAAGTTCTCGGATCTGCAACGGGCCACACAAAAAGCGATAAAATGAATGTATTAAAAGAAAGCTTCAGGGAAAATATTATCATGTAGCTAATATAGGAAAACGTCTATATAATAAACTTGATTTTACAAGCGGTTTCGCGTGCGGTAATATTTATTCTGTCAAACAAATCGGATGACATAATACAAAGTTTCGTACAAAGTATATACCTCGTTTCCAATAAGTTTTTCGCGAGATCGTTGTCTCTGAATTCCCATGTATTTTTATACCGCAATTCATTATATCTGATTTAATGTTTTAGGCGTGAAAGCCTAACAAACAAACTCACTTTCGCATTTATAATTTTAGTAAGGATTAGGGTTCTTTGTTAAACAAAAAACAAATATGTTATAACAGTAATATTTGTTTTATTTTATATTTTCCCATCTATACAAATATTATAAAGAGGAAACATTTGTATTTTTATTTGTAACAAATAAACTCAAGAACTACTCGACCGATTTCAAAAGTTATTTTACCATTAGGATGCTACTTTACCCCTGAGTAACATAGGCTATATAACATTTTTATGGACATAACATATGTACAAATAATTAGGATTTCGTTAGAGGTCATCGTTGTCATAACAGTGTACATGTTGATGTTGCTGGGTACCGATTAATTACTCACAACTCAATTCACTTGTGTGCATTAGTCAAACTACATCACATAAGTATTACGCAATATAGCGCCAAGATCCCGCTAAAATCTACCAAGGTAGAGTCACTGTGACAGGTTTATCAGCATGCTCGGGACTCCTATAGATCTCTAGCGCCCCGTAATTCTAACCCTTCTTCAGCCTTAAATGTAATGAAACAGTGGTTTTTCTTTGTAATAATGTTAGTTCTACAGACACTTGATCCGCACCTTTTTATGATTTTATTTATTACAAAGGATCAAAAAATTGTTTAAAAATATATGCATTCGCGTGCAGTTTAAACTACACGTGATCATTTTTGATATCTTAATTTAAGCATATATTTAATTATGGTTCTTAAGAACTGTTTTTGCTTTTCTTTCAAATAATAAATAATATATTATATAATTCATCCCTCAAATATTATCCTATCTATAAATATTACAAATAGTTTAAATTATATAAACTCGGGCATTTCGTGGGCCAACGTTATAGCGGCTGAGTTCATAAATATTTTACAGAGGCCTAGCGTTTCTGAAACTAAGTGAAACCGCGCGTGTTGACGGTAGAAAATTTGTTTGCTAATAATTTATAGGCCTTACGGAAACAAGTATATATTCCCTAGAAAATATTATTCATTTTACATACAGCTATGATTTACAAAGAACACTACGCATTCATGAGGCTCTATTGTAGCACATGGTTTAGCATGACAGTGAAACGTATAATCAAACATATTAGTATATACACTTGTAGATAGTTTCTGCCCCCGACTTCGTTTGCGTCATTCCCGTATTTTTTGCCTGTCCCGTAAAACATATCCATGCCAAACTTCAATTTTGTAGGTCTGGTAGCTTTTAAGGTATCGTGATGAGTGAGTAACTGGTAGATTGCTTTTTTTATAGTTAAGGTCTAGCGTTATAGCCATAATCTCACTTAATCTTAAGTGACGATACGGCCCAAGTTGGTAGACACGCTAAACCTGTGGAAGAAATGGCTCTCAAGTGCAGCTGCAGGAAGACACCTATTGAGATTTGGCGCGGCACATTATAATTTTGAGGGTGGTTACTAACCAGGCGGGCTTTAGAAAAAAAGGCCTACCACCATGCTATGGTTTCTTCACTATGTTTTCCTACACCGAAAGCTCAAGCTCATTGTACGTGGTTGGATTCGAACTCACGTCCCTTGATACGAAGTCGTACACACTACCACTGAGCTATCATTGCTGCTATACCTGCATGTATATAGATAATCATAACGGGATATAGTCTCGATTGACATAGGTTCAAAAATAATTAAAAACCAATAAGTCACTAGGAGTTGGGCACTCTTCTATACACCAGGAATATATTAGTTGCGATTCTCGTAAGCCACAATCGTCGTGTCCCAACACATCTCATTACACGAACCAATAGAATAACCCTACATAAAACCACAGATTCAACTATTTTAATAATTTATACCCATCCCGAACTACCATAAGCGGCAGCCACGCAATATCAGTAACCGAAAAAAAAAAAAAAAAAACAGAATGTAATAATATCCGTGACTCCGTGAATATCTGCCGCACTTTCGTGAAATGATCTGCCCGAGATGATACGAATTACACCTTGACCTTGATAAATTCATATAGAGACCTTACGCCGAGGTGCGCAGAGTTCATTTTTCATCGGAAACAGATAAAAAAAATGGATGCAGAGTGAATTTCAATAAGATATATCTCAGTTATTGGAGAAATGTCACGCGTCGCTCCGAGAGAATATATCTTTGTTTCATTGGCCTATAGGTAACTGGATGAGTTAGATTTAAATAAGTGTGCGTTGCGAGCTTAAGGCTTTATACAAATGTAGGAAGAGTCGCAAGTTGAAAAGAAACTATGCAGATGTTACTCAATTCATAGAGTAGCTTTTTTTTTAAATCTATGACTTTTCTGGCAGTGAGTGCAGATGTATAGGCGCTAATATTAAGAAGTACCAGTCGGATTACAAAAAAATCTACTTGTATTTGATAGAGAACAATCAGTGAGGAAAGCTTTAGGGTATTTAACATCACACTGCCATCAATAGGAGCAAAAACCTGCCGCCAAATACCAATAGGTGTGTTCCGGCAGTGACACTTGAGAGCCAGCCCCTCCACTGGTTTAGTGTGTCTACCAACTTGGGCCGTATCGTCACTTATATATACAAATAGGTATTATACTATATACAAATAGGTGAGATATGACCATAACGCTAAACTTTAGGTAAATAAAAAATAAATAAAAAAAAATCTACAATATACGTATTACGGCAAAATTTGAATAATCTGCGGGCGGGAAAAAGGTGTAAATCCCGCACTGAAACACAGTACAGTGCAAAAACAGCAGTGACTATCGAGAGAACGATCATCCATCGCCAGTAGTCACTGTCATCGGCAAGTGTACATGCTTATTATGTTTCGCTTGAAGAACGCGATGTTATATGAGGAATGGAAAACACGGGTGGAAGACGCGTCCACAACTTCACGATACAACAAAAATACGACATACCAGACTTTTTTGTTCGAGTCGTAATGAGTGTTACTGTGAAGGTATGACTCATATTGTGTTTCATAATACATAGAAAACATCTTCGATCTAGAACGAAATCTTAGCGTTAATTTTCACTATCATCTCCGAAGTGAGTAATGGTTTATTCATATTATTTATAAGGTAAACAAAAAATACCAAACAGTCACGGATAATATTGTTTCAGATATAATTTGTTCAGCAATGTTGTGCGATCAATAGGGCTGTTACTTGTTATATATAAAATAATAAATGAGATAATAATGTTGTAGAGTAAGCAAATTCATAAATAATGTATATCCATTATGGGACAGATTTTTATTGTCAAGTACCGACCTTAGTATTATATATTATTTATACATCAATACTATTATATATATTAAATACAAATACATAAAAGTATTTAGAGGATGCACGAGGTGTGTCTATCATACGCCTAAAAGAAAAGAGATGACCAAAGTCGCAAATAATCGAAATGAATTAACGAATTAAGTCCGTTAAAAGTTATGCCTTGCTATTGCGATGAAATTGAATGTTTTTATGACGGATTTGTTATCTTGAAGCAATTATTTCGCGATTTTCGTTATCGCTTTGTATTTGCGAAATATGTAATAAGAAAACGCATCAATTTGAGTAGCAAAGATCAGGTGTCCCACTGAATATCACATGTTTATTAACACGTCACAGTGTCTTCCTTTTGTTTTTTCACATTTCGGAATCAGCTAATGTATGTATCCAACAGCCGATAGGATTTCACGCTGAGATTACAGCGACAAACTTAGATTAACATACCTAAGGACTACGCTATAAAACAAATACTACGATCTACTAAATGACTTAAATATTAATGGCTACGTAGTCAATTTATAGGCGGTCTTAGTGGGAGCGAGAGGTACATCAGTTAAATCTCTCTAGAACTTTCTAAAAGACCTTGGCCTGTCTTGGAATGCAGTAAGCTCTATACTAGAACGTGCTTCTAAAACTGCGCTAACAGGCTCTTACCTTAGAAACCCAAGTGGTGAGGGTGAGTGTTGACGCGTGTCGACAAGAGGCCCTTTAAACCTACATAAGAGTCACAAGTATCGAACATTGTTCAAAGTTTCCTTCCCTACCACACAATGGACCCGACACTTGCATAGTGAATCCATGGTCTTGTTAATAAGTTCGTCTCTCTCTCTCTCTCTCTCTCTATTGATAGTCGCCATTATATTTGGGTTGAACTGTGCTTGCTATTCTTTATGTTATTATTGCATATGCCTATGTAGGCAATTTCGCTAATGTCAAGTTTGGAGACTATATAAAGGCAATTGAAGGACACATAATGAAATATAAACTCAGAACTGCGGGTCACATAAATAAATTAGCTGTCCGGGCCACGAGCTCACAGCCCTTTTCTGTGCTTCTATATTTTTCCACAGTGACATAACTGCGTAGTTTGCTACTGTTGCCTGTTTTATTTCAATTCTAAATCAGTTGGTCCCAATATACCGCCAAATGCAGACGAGTTTTCCTGCCAAAACGCTTAAAAGTTGCACAAAGCGAAACCTTGTTAATTTGTAAACCGAAACGCAGTCGCCACAAAATAGAACGTGGAGCTATCAAATAACCCAGAAAAATAATTTACACAATAGGTATAATGCGACAACCCTAACAAATATGAACGGTAGTTCTAAATTAGATCAAAACTCTAAACTTTTGTTTATAGTAAATGTTACGGACTTGTTGTACTATGACTCCTGTTTGAGTTAATAGCCTGATAACACCAAACCACTGGGGATACGTCAACTTGTCGCCTCAGTGCTTATTTGTTCAATCCATCATTTATTGTAATTTAAAGTAGAGAATAGTTTTGTTCTACTTTACTGTATCCTTGAATAAATTTTAAAAGATAGAATTTATCGAAAAAACGTAATAGATTTTTTTGTAGGGACGTTCAATTTCCTATAGAAATATACCTTGATTTTGATTATAACCATTTGTTTTACAGTGTTAAAAAAGGGCCATAAAGGAAAATTCTATGTTATTTAAATGGAAATGTATTGCCTTATATAAATATGCTTATAATAACATGGTTATGAATATTCAGCGCTTATTTGGGACTGATATTTATTTTTCGATTAATAAGTGAAAATTAAGGGCACGTAATACGCACCACTCACTAAGAACCGACCTTTTTTAATACTGCTCTGCTTCTATTGATGATAGCGTAATTTGAAATACCATAAATCCCGCGTTAATTATTGCCCTATCAAATATAAAAAGAATTTTTGAAATTGGACCACTAGTTTGTAAGATTTGTGCATTCATACGAAATAAACTTTACCACTTTATAAAATTAATGTAAATGTCATACCGCACAGCACTAGTCGACATAAACTGTGGTGTGATAAAATAATAAACAACTTGTACAGATATTTCGGAATAAATTATCTAAAATACCAGTAGTTTCTACATTATACATACTAATAGAAAACAAAACTAATCACATTAATTAAACTAAGTAGAAGTCTAGCCCACAGCTCATTGGGCAGAAATCTCTTAGGCATACCTGAGTGGTCCGGAGCCATGGACCGAGCCTTTTCGCAACTACACAAACGTTTAAGCTAAAAGCTGTATGTAAATACGGTAAAATACGTTCCGTAGACGCTACGGACGAGTGTTTGCCTAACTCTGAATTCGGTTGTCGAGCTACAAATCTGTAGACGAATTAGGAAAAAATAGTCAAAATGGAGAGTTTTTTGTAATTTTGATAAATATCTTGTCTATTAATAAAAGATTACTGCAGCATATAACTATATAATCAACCCACAACAACATGTATATAATTTTTTTTTCTAAAAGTGTTACTTCTGGGTACTGTTAGTCCGCATCCTATTTATGATTTTAATTAATTGGTTACGGAAAAAAAACATAAAAATATATGCATAATCGTGAGCATTTTGAATATGTTAGTTTAATATACATATAATTATGGTTCTTAGAACTTTTTTATTATTATTATATAATACCAGCTGTTACCTGCGGGTTCGCTCGGGTTAATATCGATTATATCAAACAAATCGGATGAAACAATAAAAGTTTCACACAAACTTTATCTTTCTCGTTACCCAAATTCCGATAAGTTTAAAAGTATAAAAAAGTAAAAAGTAGTCTATTACCGTCTCCGGGTTTCCATATATCATAGAGATCCATCATAATCGATTCAGCGGTTTAGAAGTGAAAGCGTAGCAAACACACTTTGACATTTATAAAATTAGTAAAGATAATTATTGTATATTACATCTTACACGCCAAATTATTCTTAAGACAAGTAATAGGTATGCAGTTAGTGTTTTTTTCTAGGTCTTCTTTCGTCCGGTTGGAGAATTGAATTGGAACACTATATGTACAAATGTGTTACGTAAAAACTGTAGACTACTCGCTGTAAAAGACGTACCAGAAATAAGTGTGAAATTGAAGGACCAGCCGTCGAAACCTAAACAGTGTTCATTTTAAAATTAAATGAAAACTCGGGATATATGTTAAAAACATAGCAATAGCCTTAGAATGACAAGTTTCATTAAATAATAAAACTAAATACACAACCTACACATTCATAACTCAATGATTTCAAGTATCAAATATACGAGATACAGTTGGCAAAAAAAATGTATTCATATATACATATAAAAAAACACTCCGACCCTCGCGTGTTGAAGGAGGTGATATCCATAGGGAAAATATAGAGTGTATCGGAAAAAGTTTTGTATGCATTGTTCGAAGCCTTATTTGAGTTTTGATTGGTGAGGCTTTTGATGTTTTAGGGTTACATTACATGAGACACGGCAGGTGGGACGGGCATGAGACCTTTCCATGCATGTCTGATTTGCAAGAGAATATGTGTTTAGGTTTCTCATATATATCCGTCTAAATGTTATATGAACATTATCTCATACCATTTGGCTAGCGGTGCCCGCCACTTTGTTTGCGTGGAACTAAAAGTTATTTTCTTCATCCCTTCGGAACAGTATTCCTCCTTTCATTAGATGAAAAGTACCATATACTATAAAGAAAACCAATACCACTTGCAGTTTCAGAGATTAGCGCATACGAACAAACAAAGAAAAAAGCTATTGTTAGTATATAATTTATTTAAAACTATAATCTTAATATAGATAAAAATAGAAAAAAAAAATCTACTGTTTTACGACCATCATGGTTATGGTGACACTCACCTCTTATAAATCTGGTTATACTATACTTTCTTGTGTCGAATACAATCGATAGTTCCACAGATTAGTGCGTATAAACAAACAAACAAAAGCTCTAGGTATTATATATTTTATGTTAATATATTATCTTTGTAGTAATAGTTAATTGCAGGTGAATTCGAACTAACGTGCCTTGACGCATAGTCGTACTCTCTACCACTAATATCTACGCTATCATCGCTTCAAATTTCTTTCTCATTCATTCATTCATTCTTTGTGCCTACCATAACTTTGACATTTTAAAAAATACTTATAATTAAGACAACACATTAAAAAATTCTTTATTCGAGATTACATTAAAAATAAGTAAAGAGAAAATTGATCTATCGGAGCCACAGTTAATAACCGTATTTGTAGTTTACTGTTACTTCAATCTTCTATGAGGCAATCTATTTTTTTGTTTACAATGGACTCATCGTTCTAACAAAAACCTTTAAAAGAAGTGGATAACCTATTATCATTAAATAGATACAATTTTTTTTTAATTATATTTCACGTGAATGAAATAAATGTTTTGCTCCTTTCAAAATAAATTACTTTTCCTTATTCCGATACTAAAAACACTGTAACTTCGATATTGCGTAAAAAGCGAATCTCGCTGTGGTCCGTGTAATCTAGTTTTAGTTAACAAAATAAAAAAAAGCATATTTCAAGAAATTGTAATAGTGTTTATAGAGAATGTTTTAAGTCCTGTTAAAATATACACTGAAAATAACTTCGAGGCAAATCCAAGAATATTTCGACCGTAAGCTTTCATATTAATAACGATTTATTGTCGCGAAACGTACGGTAAACCCGATCTTATTCACAAACGTTAAAGTTGAAAACATAATACGTATAATAAAGTGTAGCATAAGAGGAAATTTACAACTACCGTCATAAGTAAAACGTTTCGGAGATATTGGGTCAATCTTTATTCATGGTCCGAAACGACCGCACCGGATCGCATCGACCGTAATATTTGTCGGAACGTGTTTTATTACTACAATATTTGGATGGTTTAAAATTTATATTCAGTACCGTTAATAACTAATGATAGAACCATTCTCTTATAATTTATTGTATATTTAGTAACATACTTTTGGATAACTATTCTTAAGTAAGTATCGTATGTTTGCTTAATTATTTTTTTCCACTTATAAATAGTAGACATAAATCTCTTATACATTATTATTATAGTTTTTGTTACAACGCCATATCTCCTTTAATTATCCTCAAAATTTTAAAGGTTACGTTCTCAGTTGATAACTTAAAATAGAAATAAATATATAATTCTTATTTATACTATATATTTCTACATATGTACATTAAAAGTTGCATTTTTGTTGATAGTCAACAAAGACGCCTAACTAACCTAACCTCTCTTGAAAAATAAAATAATTATAACAGTTGTGGACCGTGTTTTTTTTTTACATTCAATACCCTTTTCTCAAGTTTTACACTTCACAATAAATTAACTATAAAAATTATTTACCTCTAAAATAACTGTCCGAAATCCGATTCAAATCGTATGCAACGAGCCAAACGGAATCGAAGCAATAATTATTAATAGCCGATCAAGGGAGCGTTAAGACCACCTCACCCCGCCTAATTGCAGCCCCCGACAACAATGGACGACGGAGTAAATGGTTCGAAAAATTACGCACTATTGTACAGGCGTGACTTTCTTGGGGCACTATCTCGGGTCAATCGAAATATGTTAACTGAGGGTTATAAAAGCTTTTACATGCGTAATTTTCCAAATTACCTCTATAAGGGGCATAAAGGTTATATAATATATATATATATATACTGATTTTAAAAACATGTTCAGCTTTATGAGTAAAGCTTATACAGTTACTTCGGATAGTAATACTTCAGTAATTCGGATAGACTTTGGAGGGATTTGCACTTTTTACAGGAGAGAGATATGTCCATGCTAATCAATAATACATTATTGCAAAAGCCGTGAAATAGGCAATTACAGGTCGAGTATGAGTTTGAAGGCCGAGCGTAGTCGAGGACTTCACTAACACGAGACATGCAATTGCTATTTCCGCTGGGGCATATATAATGCTTTTCTCAAAAGAATTCAGGGAAATAAAATATGTTTTTTTTTTAATTTTTACCATCTGGGTCTTTAATTAAAAATTGCTGTATATTTCCGCCAGTAAACATTTTCGATTTTTTTGCTTTTTAATTTAGTTTTAGCAATTTCATTAAAATACGCCAAAAAATTTTCCTCGTTTTTCTTACACATAAAATTTACATATACTTTCAGGTAATATTCTTTTATCTTTGCTCGAAGCAGGATTTCCATTGCCAATTTGGCTTCTGATCTTAAATCTGGTGAAGTAAAATCAAACTCCATTTCACTCATCGAACCTTTGGAACTGAATTTAATTAATAAATTTATAGTTATATTTGTAATTATCATCTGTGACGAAAGGCAAGGGCATTTCTGACTATACAGCGACGTGAACGCAATTTGTACTAAGCTAAGAGACTTCCTTTGGCATGCCAAGAATGATAAAAGAGATCCAATCAAAGAGTATTGAATAACCCCCAGCAAGCCGTTTCATACAATATTGCTATAGCGTTGTAATGTTCCAAATTCAAAAAACGCTCCTGCAATGGATTTGATTTTCTTTGTCCATCAATTCGATACATCGCGTGTTCTTTGTTCAAAAATAATGACAATATTTGCATGGAAGTTTGAGAAAAAAGTATTTATGATAGCTTTACAAAAATATACGATTTGTTATTTATAATAAACCATTGATCTATAAAAAAAGTGACTATTAACATACCGCTTCTAATTTCCAAAAATAAATTTTAGATCGTTACAATAAAAAACATTTTTTAAGGTTTTGGCGCTTCAATGTTTTTCCTGCCAAGGCTAGATATGTTGTTCAATAGCAACCATAATACCATTCATAATCTTAAGTTAATTTATCTTCCATACAAATGTAATCGAATATTAATAATTATTGGAAACATGCATTTCGTGTTGCCTCAAAAACCCTGTCATCAGTTCTAATAACTGTGCCGCTAACGTATTAGAGCATTGTTAGAATATTTACAAGGTTTATTAATTAAACATTGTATCGTCGCGACTCGATTGAATGCATGATAGCATAGCGAAGTTGCTAATAAATAAAAAAGGGTCGAGCCATTATTGTTAAGGAGAGTTAAAAACTGAATTCTCAACTGTTCAATATTTAATGTTACATTTTTTTTGTATTGATCTCAGTGTATTGCTATTGTGTTACCACGCATTTAGGTTTCAGTGTAATATTCACATCTTTTTATAATTCTTATTTTATTCTTTATCTTATTGTCGATGGTTGCTTTTTTCCATTTTTATAAGTAAATAACAGGTTTAACGTTAGATATCTTCATTTAGAAGTGTTTCCTTCTGCATGCAAATTATGAGACATTGGTTAATAATTTGAATTATCGTAAACGAAATATATTACGATACATAAAATTTACTGTTGCAAAATCTCGAACGTATTTTAGAATAATATACCTGCTTAACATTGTTAATTGCAGGACACAGCGGGACCTAAGCATTCATCAATGGGGTTTCGTATTCGCGAAGCAACGCGAATTAGATCTTATGTAGTTACATTACAAGCTTCTTTCATTTGACCGGTAATGGATTCAAAGGGGGTATTTCTGCACCCTTTTCTATATCTTCATTTCTTTTATGTATTAGATGTCTGTGTTTTACCGCATACACGTAATGTTTGAATTATCAAATGATACCTTATTTATATAAGTAAGAGCCGTCTTACGGTAAGTGGCAACCGTAAATTTTGTGTACTTGCGATGCTACAGGAAAGCGGCACAGTGTTTTGGTTATGGTCATTAGTGTAGAGTGGAGGTTCTACACGACTCAAATTGCTGCTTCGGATAAGTTCAATCATAGAATATATTCTTTCTTCATCAGATTAGTGAAATTCACTGCATAGAGTGATTTTATTTGATTGTTTACTAGAATGTCGGTTTTTAAATAAAATAAATAAATCTTCTACCATTAGCACTGTTAGAGGAGTGTATAGTACAGTATATTGGATAAGAATCGTACTGGTATCTCAATATTTAGGTATTTAAAGGTGCCGATCTCCTGATACGTCTTCATTTACGTCTCTAATAGATTGCCGAGCCGCTTACTATTTTTTATAGTTAAGTTTTAGCTTTATGGCCATAATCTCACCTGATCTTAATTGACGATACGGCCCAAGTTTGTAGACACGCTAAACCTGCGGAGGAACTGGCTCTCAAGTGCAACTGCCGCAACACACCTATTGGTATTTGGCGGTAAATTTTCAACTTAAGGGTGGTTACTAGCCAGGCGGGCATTAGAAAAAGCCCTACCACCATGCGCTAAATTTACAAAAAACGTATTTATTTCACCATAATGTCAAAAAAGAAAACTTTATTTAGATTTTTTAACGATAAAAAACACAAATTTTAGACAAAATTAGGGCTTAAAACTAACCATTTGTGACATTATATGTAGTCGGGATGATCTAATCGCAAAGGAGAGTATTTGACTGGAATTTCCCAACAGGATTCGCAATTTAGCATATGCGTGAGAGTTGTGAGTTGCTTGCGAAATATACGTCTACCCACGGACACTCACTAATATAGGCATTGTTGCTACATTATTAATCTCTCGCGCGCTTTGAATATTTACAACAGACATACATTTTAAATTAGGTACTAATACGTTTTGTAATTATAACTCAGTGCTAACGTGTTAGGCATAGCTATGTGGTAACATTTTTAATACCCTACTAGCTAGCTACCACACTCAAGTTGAAGATATGCTGCCAAATACTTATAGACGTCTAGACATGGGCATGCATCGCGGTTGTTATTACAGGGTTAATATTAACCGAGCGCGCAATACATTGCCTAGTTTTGAGCGAATGATTAAAACATTAACCCAAACATCTACTGAGAGCGGGATGCCATTTCAGGATTTTAAAGTTGGCCAATATTATAGTCGATGTCTTTATTACAGTTTTCAGATTTTAGCGTTATGGCCATAATCTCACCTGATGTTAAGTGACGATACGGCCCAAATTAGTAGAAAACTGTGAAGGACTGGGTGTCAGGTGCAGCTGCCGGAATACACCTATAGGTATTTGGCGGCAGATTTTCAACTTGAGGATGGTAACTAGCCAGGCGTGCATTAGAAATTGCCCTGCCACAAAGCTATGGTTTCCTCGCGATGTATTCCTTCACCGAAAGCTCAAGCTCATTGCAGGTGGATTCGAACTCACGTCCTTCGACGCAGCGTCCGTACACACTATCACTAAGCTATCATAATTTTGTAAAAAATCTATGAAAAGTAAAAAAAGGCCTATGGGTTTCAAATATACTTCAAATTGCAATACAAAATTATGTAGTCAGCAGGAACTTTAACTTATTATGTGATGTATAGAAAATTCACATATTTTAACCCCGGCAGTAAAGTGACTTATACTCGAACATGTGAAGTGAAAGGAGGAGGTCGCGGCGGGACCTCTGACCGCACTCTCGACACTTGAATGTTTCAACTCGTCCGGCTGGTTTGAAGGTGGGCCCGATACATATTCCGATCCTCCGAGTGAAAGTTAGGAGTGTCATAAACACTTCTACGATAATAACCCAATGGTACTTAATTAGAAAGGTCCGTTGAAAAACAGAATCATGGCATCTACCTACAAGACGGCAGAAGGTCATCGAACAAAATAGCACATATACACCTTTTTTTTCATAGTTAAGGTTTAGCGTTATGGCCATAATCTCACCTGATCTTAAGTAACGATACGGCCCAAGATGGTAGACACGCTAAACCTGTGAAGGAACTGGCTAACAAGTGCGACTGCCGGAACACACCTACTGGTATTTGGCGGCAGATTTACAACTTGAGGGTGGTGGCTAGCCAGTCAGGCATCAGAAAAAGCCCTACCACCATGCTATGGGTTCCTCACGATGTTTTCCTTCACGGAAAGCTCAAGCTCATTGTAGGTAGTTGGATTCGAACTCACGTCCCTTGACGCAAAATCGTACACACTACCACTGAGCTATACCTACTGTAATTTAATATATATAAACGTTAAAAAAAAATATCTTGAATTTTCCTATACAATGCGAAAATACCTTTTTCCCAACCGATTATATTAATTCTAGATGTTACGTACAGTTTCGCTTGCGTTAATATTGATTTCGTCAAACAAATCGGATGACGCAATAAAGAGTTTCATACAAAGTTTATCCCTCTCTTTATCCCACTTGCAATAAGGTTTATGCGAGAAAAATAATCCTATCACCGTCTCCAGGTCTCTATACCGACATTCATGATAATCGATTTAGCAGTTTATGCGTGAAAGCTTAACGGACTAACTCAGTTTCGCATTTACATTATTAGTAAGAATTCAAAAACTAAAAAGTTTGTTTATCTAACACCTTAATCTTGTTTCCTACCAATCTGATTTCAAAAGGTATTTTTGTATTCAATAGTGCTATTATTAATTACAGTGATTACTGAGGAAAACTTAAGATTTATTTAACATCACACAACTTTAAATGGGAGCAAAGCTGTATTGAAAAAGTTACAAAAATGGGCAAGAATGATCAAAAATTCTTAGTTCCACGCGAACGAATTCACAGACACAGCTAGTATCTATATATACATGTAAGCAGATTACACTTTCTACCTACCAATTTTGGTATAGGACTCACGTATTATATATATTTACTTATATGTACATATAACAGAACATGTATATATAACAGAATTATATGATAGCGTAGTAGTAGTGTGTATGAACTCCGCGTCAAGGGACCTGAGTACGAATCCACCTACAATGAGCTTGAGCTTTCGGTGAAGGCAAACATCGTGAGGAAACCATGGCATGGTGCTAGGGCTTTTTTTAATACCCGTTTAGCCAGCTATCACTCTCTAGTTGAAAATCAGCCGCCAAATATCAATAGGCGTGTTCCGGGAGATGCACTTCAGAGCCAATCCCTCCACAGGTTTAGCGGCTCTACCAACTTGGGCCGTATCGTCACTTAAGATCAGGTGAGATAATAGCCATAATGCTAAACCTTGACAGTAACAAAAAAATAACATTGTTTTACTTACCGCGTCTACCAAATTTTTCCTGAGCACGCCTATAGAAAGCTTTCACTTCGTAATACTTGATCCAGTAGTTTTAACAAACGAAAGCAAACACATTAAGACTCGACCTAAATGTTACCGGCAACGATTATTTTTGTTCGGACCGAAAAAAAAAGCCGTACAATCGAGATAACCTTTCCTAATGCCTCTTAATGATTCGTAATGCATCAATTCAATCGAATAATACCTCGACAACGTGCGCAATCTGTTGCGTATTGAGACTAATCTTTAATATCTGTGCCATCATAATGGTATATACAGTACGACAAGTTCATTAAATTTATATTTCAGTATAACAATTAATTTTGTACGTAATAAGCAGGCGCGGATCTTTTCCACAAAAAAGGATGTAGTCGTAATCGCCCGAAAATCGTCCATAGTGCGAGTCGGAGTATGAATTTGCTCGAGATCGATATAGCGTATTCCTACAAAGGAGACGTTTATAAAACATATGGGTGTAGGCAAAGCCGTTGGGTAAACATTAACCATGAAAGGAGTAACGTCATAAGTCTATTGTGGCACAAGGCAAGTGTGGGCATGCCCATCGTGCCGACGCATCCGCGCTTGGTGGTAACAAAACAACCGTATCCGACTGGTTTACGACTAACTTTCATCAGGAGGAATAAATTCTCCCACCAGAAACCGGAAGCAATGCAAAAGTACCGTGGAGCTGTGGAACCGTCTTCTCATTAGCGTGTTCCCTCCTGCCTACGTAAAAAAGAGGTATGAAAAAGTATCTAAGCAGGCCAGCATAACAGCGGTGACTGGCAGTGAATTATCGTTCAGTGTTAGTCGCTCCTGATTTGGATTGTACTGTATTTAGAACATGGTGCAATGCTGTGATTATGTTAACATAAAAACAACATGTCAACATAAAAAAGTTGTCCCTGGCAATAGTGGTAGAATGTAGGTTTTATTCTGAGTATTTGTTGGTACGCGATTTCCAAGCGTAACCCACATACTAGAAGTGTACAAGCAGTTTCTGGTCAGTGACAATAAGAACGGTTATTGGGGTTGACCGTCTCTGTGTTGACTTTTAGGTGAGCTTTGACAGTGCTTCTCAACCAATGTGTCTCACCGTATACTTCCCTCGTTTTGGTTTGAAAGATGAAAGCAGTATTTTTTTACACGAACATAAGAAGAAAGATCAGTTCCATATATCCCTTTCCCAGCCTGTACAAGAATTATGAGAGAGAGTAGTTTTAGCAACATTAGCAAAAAAGGTAAATACACGCCACTAGAAATAATGTGAAAGCGTTTTAAGATCTCCTGGCAACCAAAGGGGTGATATAGGGCCACCGAGAGGGTTCTAAAGAATATTTATGGTTTAGACCATTCGACTGCCTCTCGTAACCACCGAGATATGTCCAAGAGGGATATCCGTGAATGGATATACCCACGTTAAACAAAAGCTGTAATACACTCTATAGCGAGCAGCTTAGGTAGGTATATCGCGTACTGGTAGAAGTGTGGGATCTGTCCCTGGTCTCTGGCACACGAGAGTTTGAAATGTCACCGTTGTGGGTTTAAATAAGTACTGTTGGGTAATTAGCACAGGACGACTTCCAACATGCCCCTCTCGCCTTGGCCTGAGCCCAGATATTGCATTTACACGTTGCGACGAGTAAGTTTATAAATAATAAGATTTTAAACATCGTGTTAATTTACAAAAAATGTAGGTATATTCCGTTCAGGTTATATATGTAAATGTAGTAGTCAACGTCAGTATTTGTACCCGACTTACAATCATGAAGCCAGTCCCAGTGACTTCCTTTTAGTACATCATGTTTAGGGAAATCACAACCCTACAGTCCATTGGAGATCGCTGTCTTGTTTAGATTGTACCATCCGACACAATGCTGTCACTTTACCATTGAATAAACCCAAGAATGCGTTAAATGCCGTCATTAATAACAGCGTTACTAAACATTCCGTTCATGGTGCGTTGCGAAAATTAAAGTGACCCCTATGAACTTATGTCCAAGTAAGTATTTCATCACAATCTCGTGAGAAGCATGACCGGCTGAATTGACGTAATGCGAAATGTTTAACGTATTCTCATATGTGATTAAGTACATTTACATAAGTATTATAAATCGGAAGTTTGTTTTTCAATGAGCTAATTTAAGGAAATACCTGGCGTATTTCAAATATTATTTTTGTATTTGATAAACCAGTCGTTTAGGAAGGCTTTAAGCTACTTAAGATCACGCTACCACCAATAGGAACGAAACCTTATTGAAAAAATACTGACGTGAAACTATTCTACTTAATGTAAGAGATACATAGAACTAATCGCAAATACACAAACGTAGAATAAAAGAACGATACCTTAAATATTCTTATTTACATTAAATAGAATTTGATTAAAAATATTGTGAAAATAGATGAGAAAATGTTTGCATTAAAATAGTAGGAACTCGTCTCTGATTGAGAAAACAGCTTAGCTTGGAGGCATCCTGATCGATAAGTGATAAATCAAAAACGAGCCATGCAATATATATAGACAAAAGCTGCAATATGTTAAGAAATTTAATATCACCCTCGAGAGCGATGACAAAGCCTCGCTTCGGTATAGTATACGATGCATAACGCGTGCGTCTTCGAGGTGTTAACATACTGAACAGACTTGGTTCGGAGGAGGCACTATTTCACCATTTTTTTCTTCAAGTACCATCTCTTACTGAAGGTCGTATGTCTTTATACCTATCTGTACCTTGGGAACTACTGCATGAAATAAGCCACAAAAGTCTTTCTTCCGCGTGGTCGTTTCCCCCGGATTTTCCCTTGTATGATTAGTTAGAGCAGACCGTATTTACTACACGATATAAAATCCTATCTTCTTCAACCACTGTACCAAGTAATTTCAAATATTGTCAACAATATAAAATAGTTTAATTAATTATTAAATCTTAATATAGTTTTACTGTGTATTACAACAGTGTATATAAAGTACCATTTCGTTTTCGGACTTATTCCATAACAATATATATTCAAAAATCTCCTTGCGAGCAAAACTTCAACACTGTATTCTGAAAGTACCCTATCGGTTTTAAATAATTGTGTTAGTGACCGGAATTTTAACTAAGAATTGCGATATCTCATAATTTTCATAACTTACAAATTTACTTGTGGATATTAATCATTTTCTACTTTGTACCTTAAGTCGTGCTCGAGAAAAAGGGGATTAGATAGAAGAACAGACACGAAGACAGATGGATAAAAAATTACCAGGGTTCGATTGTTAATCACAATAGTTAAAAATAATAAATAAATTTAAAAACTTTCGAACGTATCTGATGGATATAATCGAAAAAGCTATAATATCCTAAAGCCTTCCTCGATGATAACTCTATCATATAAAAGAAAATAATTTTCGAAATCCGATTGGTAGTTACTAAAATTAGCCGAAACAAATAAACTTTACCACTTTGTAATATTAACTAGCAGTACCTACGACTTAGTAGTTTTGAAGCGATGATAGCTCAGTGGTAGTGTGTACGACTTTACGCTAAGGGACGTGAGATCGAATCCACTCCACCTACAATGAGCTTGTTCTTTCTATGAAGAAAAACATCGTGAAGAAACCATAACACGGTGGTAGAGCTTTTTCTAATGCCCTCCTGGCTAGCTACTACCCTCAAGTTGAAAATCTGCCGCCAAATATCGGAAGGTGTGTTCCGGCAGTTACACTTAAAAGCCAGTTCCTCCACAGGTTTAGCGTGTCTCCAACTTGGACCGTACCATCACTTAAGATCAGGTGAGATTATGGCCATACCGCTAAACCTCAATATTAAAAAAAAACTGACGGTTTCTGTAACTTTTTTCAATCCAGTTTTACGCCTATTGATGGCAGCGTACTCTTAAATAGCCCGAAAGCCTTCATCCATAATGATCTATTAAATACAAAAAGAACTTTGTCTGACTGTATTGACTGAATCTCACTAGTAGTGTCTGAGATTAGTGCAAACAAACAAACTTTTCTGCTTTATCATGAACATAAATTTATTTCATCAGCACATTTGTCAATTGACTAATACTAGCGCTGCGGTATTCTATCGTTAATCATATAACTCACGCCTTTTATTTTGACAACCGATAAGTGTATGTCAAAGTTATTCATGACACCGTGATTATGACATATGAAAGCGTATCGACAGAACGATGTCTTAAGATTATTTACTAAGATAATCGAGAAATGCAGTATACGCATATATAATACTAACTCATGAAATAAATAAATAAATATATATTAATATTATAAAGCGGAAAGTTTGTTTATTTGAACGCACTAATGATAGGAACTACAAGGAACATTTCAAAAACTATTTATGCATTTGAGAGCGCAATTATTGACGAAAGCTTTAGGCTATTCAAAATACGAGTAAAGCTGTATTGAAAAGAGTTACAAAACCGGGTAAAGGCTATTAAATAGTTTTTAGTTCCACCGGAACGAAGTTGCGGGCTCAGCAAAGAATAAAACAGTAACATTTTCTTGCAAATTTTTGATTTTATTAATTATAATTGTTGGATGGAACATGTAGTCAGGGGTCTTGAATGAAAACTTCAAATAAGTTAAAAATATAGACAAACGACGGAGTACCTATTATTAATCGAAATAAATTCAATTTATGACGGCATTGAAGATATTAAGGGACGGACGATTTCGTGCTTATGAATTTTGAAATGAGTTGATTGTCGGCTTTTATAAACAAAACTTCTATCTATAATAAAGTGCCGTGAACTTTAGGACCGAATGACCTTTGTTTTTAAGTTTCGAGATGTTTATAAACATATATTTTGACATATGTGCGAGGATATTGCCTCTTTAAACGTGTTCTAGCGTCTGTATCATGGTCAATGTTCGAAAAAGTTCTTTCAACTAATTCTCTCTTCTACATTCCACGGTTCTCACGGTTTCACGGTGACACCTATAACATCGATAACTAAGAAGATTTCCGACACTTATTTCTGTGATATCGTAAAGTTTTGGTACCATCTTCCTGAGAGCATGTTCCCACCTTTGTACGATATTGGGTGCTCGAAAAGAGATGTAAGGAGATACCTAAGCAGGCCAGCATGACCTGGTAGTGAATTTCAGTTCAATATCAGTCGCCGCAAATTTGGACTGTACTGTACTAAACATCATGTGCAGAGCAGTCACTGTGTTGCGCAATATGTATACAAAATGTTTTAAAATTCACTGTCATCCACCGCTGTCTTAATGACCTAGTTAAGTACTTCTTCACGCATCTTATAAACAAATCGATCGCAATATCGGAGGACTATATATACCGCATCCACAACTAAACACGTTTCACGCTTCCTAAAACGATAGCATATATTGTGCTAGTCGCTTGCCATCGTGAATTAATCTCGCGGTGTTGCTATTCTGTGTGTTCTGCGTAATCAAGTTCATGTTAAACATACCACTCGCTACGCTGAACAAGTTATGTCTACAAGAGTGCCGTCAAAGTCTACTGACTGGTCTCTCATATTTGCAATTTAACTATTTGCAAAGATAAGAATTTTATCATCTTTTTCAACCTTAGAGCAATATTAGTTAAGTGGTAGCGTGCATGAAATCCGCGTCAATGTATTTGAGTTCAAATCGCAGCAACGAGCTCGAATTTTCGATGAAGAAAAACATCGTGCTGAAACCATAACATGGTGGTAGCGCTTTTTCTAATACCCGCTTGGCTAGCTACCAACTTAAGTTGAGGGTGTTTTTGTAGGTATTGACCACCTTCATTACCTTCTTAACATTAGGTCAGTTAGTGGTCATAACGTTAAACCTGTAAAGTATAAAGAAAAATTCAAAAATATTATTTTAGACAAAGCAAGAACAAATCAACATCATCAGCTATTCTACACCCACGGTACGTTTTTCAAAAATCCCACTTTCAAATGTTTCGTAACGCACCACTAATGTGTTTGACCTTTTAATAACTAAATTTCGTTTTGCTTCATCTAGCGAGGTCACCGATAACATCTTATACGTTGCAACAATGCGTGTCATTCATGAGCCAATGCGTCTGTAGGTATTCTATTGTAAAATATACAGAAAAATAACAGATAAACCGGAATAAAAATATCTAGAAATTTAGCACACCTCATACCTGGAAACGGGTGTACTCTACTCTCGATACTTAATGTTCAAGCAATTTTTTGCTATTATACTGTCTCTACCATAACCAATTTACATTTAAACGATAATATGAGTAGATATATTTCAAGAAAACACTTCATATAATCTATTTAAAATTTGGTAAAATACAATTTTATTTTCTAACATTGAAAAAACAAAAAATTATGTGGACGTCCTTTTTTATACCAAGTGGTCGCGATAGCTCTCGAATAGATTGATGTATTGAGACCGGGTTTCGTTTATTATCTTTAGAATTACATCAAGCAGTTACCTATTTCATATCAATAGCCTAATATCCGTAGTTTAAAAACAAAATGGTTTTTTACAAGCCGCATTTTTTAATTCACTATTCTATATTCTACTTAGAATGTCATAAGGAGCTGGTTTAGGAACGGGAATGGAAGAGTCCGTTCGAGGCGGTTGCTATTAAAATATTGCCAATAAATTCGAGCGCACGTTTACGCGCGTCATATAAATCATTGCATACGCGGACCAGACCAGACTAGCAGTTCAAATTTCAAATTTGCGAAAAATAAAAAAAAACGTCCGCTGATGCGTTCCGAATGCCGCCAACGCCGGAGGCTCCGATTTGAGGATCGCTACGTGTTCCGAATACGATTCGTTCTGAAATCGCAATAAAAATCTGGCCGCGCGCCGCTCCGTGCACGCCTGCGATCGACTGTTGGATAACACGACGTTTCCAATTTTATGGTTCTAGGTTTGATAAATTAAAATGAAAATTGTTATACGGTAAATTCGAGAAGGAAGGATAAGTTATCGATTAATATAATCTATTACTATTAATTGACCAATCCTTGTATTTATGTATATACTCCTTCATTCCTTCATATTCCTATCGCGTATCTTCGAAATGACTTTAACGATTTGGAAGAAATTTTGTATTTAGATTCATCTCTGCTGAATCTCTGTTCAAATGTAATTTTTAGAAATAAAAATTAATTTAATAAATTACCAAGCGAAGCTCCGACGTTCAAGTACTACATCTTTAACCGAGCCAAATGTTTATATTAAACATTAAAAAAAAACTATCTCATATCACCATAATCATCTTTATATCCTGTTCCCAAGTTATTTGGGGTCGGTGCAATAACTTTTCTTCTTTCATAAATCTCTATTAGCCACCATATCTTAAATCACTCACTTTTCTCACATCTCAATTCTCATACACTCTATGCATTTTCTTTGGTCTTCCTCTTCCTTTTCATCCTTCAACGTTCATATCCAATACTTTTCTCACCACACTATCTAATAATATGTCCAAACCAAGACAAACGATTCCCATTTAACTTATTTACTACTGATGCCATTAAGAAACTCCCCATACGCAATTAACATACACAACATACATTAAACATATTTTACTTTGAAGATCAGTCATCTAGCTGCCTACTTATACGCGCACCATTTTGAACTACTTGCACTACTTTAAATGACATTGATGTAACAGTAATCAAACTTTATGGTAGGAATTTATATCCGACGAGTTCACACCAACCGATGAGTTCAACCAGCGTGTATTCAGCTGGCTATGGATATCTCTAGATGATTCCCATTATTTTTGAACTGTACTATACTTTAAAAAAATGTAACAAATACATGTATTTTTTGTTTGTAAATATATTGCTAGTTTACTGTGGTAATATAAAAAAAATGCACGAGTACACTCGGTCGGAACAAATTTCCTTACTAAGTATATTATTGATTAGCAAATACAAATAAATGAATTACTAGCGTCTAAGAGCAATTAAATGAAATTAAAAGATATCTAATGAATTGAAGGAATTGTAGGTAATTTCCTAATTCATATATTTTTTCTAGTTGTAAAAATAAATATTTTATTGTACATCATTCAATTCATCTAATTTATTATAATACGTATAAAATACGCTACGAGACAGCTGACGCGTATGACGTGTACAAACTATATCTGCGTAGCCGTTGAGAACTTACTGGCTGTCTTGAACCAATAAGCGCCCACCTACGACGGAGCATTGCCAATAGCACACGCACAAAGGACAACCGTCTACACTATAGAAATATAGTGCAATATAGAACAGACTAAAAATAGTGTCGTGGCGGAAAAATCTTACATTCTGATGTATCTAACTTCCATGTGTAACATGCGATAAGAAAATTTGTTTCAAAAATAATTAAATATCTAATAGGCTGCACTTGTTAATCCCGATGAAGTTAAACATAACGTTCCATCGTGCAAGCCATTCTTAGAAGTCTTGTTGTATTCTAACACCACAGAGCATGTAACAATGCAAATTCTTATGCATTATTTATTATGTACATACAATTTGCATTCGTTTCTCGTGTACATAGTGCATCCAATGAATAATTTATTTATTACGTTTTTACGATAAAATCTTTGATGTAGCTCCTTTCATCCTATCATTATTTTGAATAGCAACAACGAAGGCTACGTTCCATTTACCGTTCTCAAAGTTTAAAGCATGTCTTCAGCAGTTCCACGTGACATAGTTACCCTTTAATTATGTGCATATAGATTAAGGGATATATTGTATGAAAGTGATAAATAAGGGATAAGGGATAAATTGTATAAGTACGAAAAATCGAAAACTTATTATTAAGTATTTTTAGTAAACATGTATGTTTGGGACAGTTCTACCGTTGGATCTCTTACCGCCAATAGTGAAGAAAGGAGTTCCTACTCCATGTGGTTGACCTCCGTGGTGCCGCCACCAATTTGAAACAAGAAACGTTTCGAAGCGTCTCCATGGCGATCGTAAGCCTCACAACCACAAACAAAACAAAAAAAAAATCTTGGTGGTTGTTATTTTCCTGAAGACTATATTATATATATATATATATATATATATATATATATATATATATATATATATATATATATATATATATATATATATATATATATATATATATATATAATATCGTATTACATACGTTTTATATGGAAATATACGAACAAATAACGTTTACATAAAAATGAATCGCCGAATTGTATGAACGCGCATAACTTCCCAACGACTGTACCAAATCGGATAATTCCTTTTTATATTGTGTTCGTTATTTTCAGGACACGGTTTGTATAAAAGTAAAACGAAGGAACTTTTTTTTTTAATCTAATAATATGAAAAGTGTCCATGATAGCTCAGTTGCAAGCGTGTACGGACGCCGCATCAAGGTACGTTGGTTCGAATCCTTTTATATTTTTTCATGTAATGAAAATATATTTAATTCATTGGAGTTATTATTTTTTAATTTAAGTTTTATTCAATAACCAAACGGAAGGAAAACCGAAACGATATTAGTTATAGGCAGTTCTATTCATTTTAACGAATTGAAGTTAGAAGTTTGATTAGGTTGCTTTATTTTTATAGCTAAGGCTTAGCGTTAAGGCTAAAATCTCACCTGACCTTAAGTAACGATACGGCCCAAGTTGATAGACACACTAAACCTTTGGAGGAACTGGCTCTCAAGTGCAACTACCGGAACACACCTATTGGTATTTGGCAGTAGAATCTCAACTTGAGGGTGGTAGCTAGCCAGGTGGGCATCAGAAAAAGCCCTACCACCATGCTATGCTATTTCCTTCACAGAAAGCTCAAAGCTCATTGTAAGTGGTTGGATTCGAACTCAAGTCCTTTGACGCAAAGTCGTACACTCTACCGCCAAGCTATCATCACTTTATTGTAGCTAATTAGAATGTAAAAAAAAAACAAATCGGAAAAAAAATATTGTTCCACGATCGCTATATATGACTGTGGTGACATATAAGATATAACCTGCCTGATAATAAGCTGCAATCATAGTTAACACAAGAAATATCACTAGTGTTACCAATTTTAAACGCCTGTACCTTAAGTAATTCCTGAATATATCTTTACCTCAGAAACAAATTACCTTTATTTGGCTGTGATATTCACCAATCGGACTGTCTCTACTAGAAAGACATTCCTAAATAAATCTCCCATTATTTTCTCCCTATTTGAAGTAGATATTTTAAATGCATTTTATAAACGCAAAAACATAGGCATAAAACTAATTATCTCCGACCGGATTTAAAAAAGCAGCGGTAATGCGAATTTTCATTTTGAATTTAAATTATTCGCGATGTTTTTATTTTTAGCTAGTGTCCCGCCGCCTGTCTCTGTCCATCGCTAATTACTCTACTGTTGTTATTTATTCACGCGTCTGGTTTTATCCGGTTTAAACAGGTTATAACCGGACCGACAGAGTCGAGTTTATTTATGTGCATATTTTATTCCGTCACATATATTTTTTTGTTCCGGAGTTGATGATATCGCGTTCTTATTTATTTTTGGCGAAATAATTTCGCGTATCTTGCAATAAACAATTACTATGGTGGTCACGGGATCGATTCTTGCTGTGTCATGTTGAAGGTTGCCAACCGCCTATAAGTGTGTTTTTATATATGAACCATCTTACCATCTCACTCCATCCACATCGAACGTTGACATCGAGTGCAATTGTAGCCAGTAAAAAAGACGGACTAATCACAGTATCTACAAAACTATTCTATCTAACCTATTGACTTGAAATTCGATATGCCCATTACTTTTATGACATAGACACCTACGGTGAATATATTTTACAATCACCTGTGTGTTTGACCGGAAAAATGAGGATGAAGTCAACGTCACTAACTAGTTACGTATATTTTTAATTTCACATACACTTTCTTTAATACATTCACATGTTTACTTTTAAATAAGCGAACTAAAATTTACGTGAGACTTCGCTCGCGTTAATAACGATATTGTCAAATAAATCAGGTGACGCAATAAAACGTTTCATAAGAAGTTTGTCTGTCTATTTACCACACTTACAATAAAGATTTTACGAGAAAAAGTAGCCTATCTCCGTCTCCTAGGTCCCATCTGTCTCTATACCAAAATTCATCACAATCGACTCAGCGATTTAGGCATGGAAGCATAACAAACAAACTCACTTTCGCATTAATAATGTTAGTATGATGACTAGGTGATATCCTTTGTTTTTTTTTAATACGACAGTCACTTCAGAGATCAACCATTCGTTGTTGAGGACATTACAAAAATACGGATCCAACATTTTACACCCAGACTTGGAAGAAAAGTGTATATTATATGTGTACGAGAAAAACCGAGACCGGTAAGCCAGTATAAACAAGCAAATATATACATACTATCTGCGCCTTACGTTACTACAAGCTGTTTCATCACAAGCAATCAAGCCGTTTGAGTTTGAAAAAGTTTCGGGATAAAAATTAGCGAATGGGTTAATCCAGAGTAACACCAACCTCCATATAAAATTTAACTAAATAAAATTATTTAATCTTGCGCCGTCAATTAAATTACAGTAACTTTTGACAGAGTTAACCGATTTTAATGTAACAAAGACTAAATTTTACTCGAGGATAGGCTTTATGATTTCCTTGGTGACGTTATATCATAAACGTTGTACTTTAGCAATGATGCGTCCACAATCAGACAGACATTCCTAAAAATGACGTGAATATATTTTATTGCTTACTAGCTGACCCGACAGACGTCCTGTCTTAACTATGTATATTTAATTAGAATTGGTATAACTAATAAAAAAATATTATTAAAACACATAGTATAATTATTATTCTTATGCTCTATGACAACAGATAGTTATGTAAAATAATATTGGCGTTAAGTTTTTATACATTTTCGTAAATTTTCTAATGTTCCTCTCAACTTAATTATGTCGCTTAATTTTTTCTTTCATAAAAACCTTCTCCTGACAATAATTAATGCGACAAAAAAGAATTGGCGACATTGTTCCATCCGTTCACGCGTGATGCGATGACCAAGCGAAATAGAGATCAATTTTGATATATAGAAATACTCTTAGTCACTTGCATTATTTTACATAAATCTAATAGGTACAGACACGTTAAATTTACATTCTTATTATATGTATAGATAGAAGATATTGCATATTGCATTGTAGTCAGAGCAGATCATTGCCACGTACTATTTCTCGCACATACACGGCCAGACTGCAGCATATGAATACGAATTATCCCTCAAGTTGCAAACTGTTGTTTGAATTCGCGACAACGTGAATTATTGAACATCATACGAAAAGCAATAGTATCGCAACTGTTACAAAATTGTAAAAATTAGCAGTTACATTATTATTTTTATTTTAACATACCTTACATACACATCTTTGTAATGAAATTGTTTAAGATTGTATATATATATTAGTTGGTTTATATTTTTTAATTAAGTTAATTAAATGACTATTCGATTACGAAATTATATCAAGTTTTTGTTCAAAAATATTATTAAAATAGATTCGATAGATTCAAATTTAAAGCTAGGTCCTATTTGTAATGTCAAATGAGGTCCGGGACCTTTCCATTAGAATATAGAGCTAGACGACCATGGTTTCAGCGTGACGTATCTTGGAACTGTGGAACCGTCTTCCCGTTAGCACGTTCGCTCTTTCCTACAATACGGTGTACTTCAAAAAGTCCATACGCAGGCCAATATAACAACGCGCACCAATGGCTGGGCACAGCCAATAGCGTACGTGCTATGGATAACCGTCTACACCTTAGAAATGTAATGAAATATAGAACACACTAAAGAAAGGGCTGTGGCGGGAAAATCGTACATTTTGATCTGTCTAGCCTCCATTCGTAACGTGCGATAAGAAACTTCGTTAAAATTAAAATATATATATGGTCAGAACTAAAGATGACTAATGTATATATTATGCGAACATGCTGTTCACTAATACTACAGCATAGAACACATTCGCAAAGTTCGTCCAACTATGGCAGGTGTGAGCTAGTACACAGGACGCAGTTGCTGACAATTTGACAAACATCGTTCCAAAGGTTAGGCTTGCAGCTAGACATTTGATCAGTAACTTTATGTAACATTTAAAATTTAATTGATTATTACAACAGCGGTTACAAATTAACTTTCCTTGATTTATTTAACGTACAAATACAAAATTGATAGATTTATTGAATTAATTAATCAAGATTTCATTATACGTATAACATAAAATCCTTAGGATTACTTAACATTACTTAATATAATTAATTATAATTATTAGGATTTTCATATCAGTCAATATTCTAAACGAGAATTATATTGAAGCGATGATAGCTCAGTGGTAGTGTGTACGACTTCGCGTCAAGGAACGTGAGTTCAAATCCGAGCACCTACAATGAGCTTGAGCTTCCGGTGAAGAAAAAGATCGTGAGGAAGCCAAAGCATGGTGGTAGGGCTTTCTCTAATGCCCGCCTGGCTAGCTACCGCCCTCAAGTTGTAAACCTGCCGCCAAATACCAATAGGTGTGTTCCGGCAGCTGACTTGCAAGCCGATTCCTCCACAGGTTTAGCGTGTCTACCAATTTAGGCCGTATCGTCACTTAAGATCAGGTGAGATTATGGCCATAACGCTAAACCTTAAGTATAAAAAAAATATAAATTTCATATAGCTAATCAATAAATTAGAACATAGAATGTACTGATTATGGCCAGTAGAACTATGCAAAATAATGAATATACATTTATAGGATTTGAACATAGTGCTTTTATTTATATGAACTTTAATACACCTATTTTACAACATTGTTTTCTTTCTTTTTATCAGGTGATGCAGTCATATCGATTACGTCACCTTAATTACCAGTCCAAAAATCAGTAAACACGCGTGAAAATGGTTTCACTTTAAAGCTATAGTAAATCCGTTCCTACTCCTACATACTGAAAAATGCTATCTCTAAAATATGTAATTTGAGTAAATTAAAGAATTAAAGAAATAACCAATAAGTTATACCTTTCTACAGTATTATTGCATATTAATGCGATCATAGATTTTGTAAAAAATAAAATCCAAGCTCCTGGACTATAAAATGTATGTAACACGTTCGCACCGCTCTCCCGTTCGTGCTTGGAAAACTATCTAAACGTGTTTAGATACACGTCAAACTAACTTACCCTTTGAAAATCATATAAACTTTGAATTATAAATGTTAGTTTGTTTCTGTTAACGAACGAATTAGCTGTGACGAGTTGCTTCTTAGGTTCATTCAGTACCTGTAATAGTTGATAACATACTGGTTGATGTGATCTCAATGATCATCATGGTACTACCAGAGACGTCTCCATTTATCTCGGGTAGTGATTTTCGAAATGTGTTGATCGAGAAGACCTAACATTGAAAGCAATAGTAAATCAATATTAGCCGTGTCAATGGACGTGACATCAAATCCCTATTATGAGACTAAACTTTCGGTGAAGGACAACATCGTGATAGAACCATAACATGGAGTTGGAGCATTTTTTAATTCCTGCCTGTTTTTTTTTAAATGTAATAACGTGCAAACGACTAAGCGTGTCACCTGATGGTAAGTGATCACCACCAGTCATGGACACCCACAACACCGGGGGAATCGTAGGTGCGTTGCCACGTTTATTTTTTGGAGGTATTGACTCTCAAGTGCAACTGCCAGAAGACACCTATTGGTATTTGACTGCAGATTTTCAACTTGATGGTGATAGCTATCCAGACGGGCATCAGAAAAGCCCTACCACCATGTAATGGTTGGTGGTTCGATTCGAACTCACGTCCCTTGACGCGGCGTTGCTACACACTACCACTGAGCTATCATCGCTTCACAAATTATTAACTACACCTTTTATTAACGTGGTGTATAAAATTCTATTCTTTGCGTACTTCCTCATCGAAACGCACAAACGCATTACCCGAACTCAGGGCCAAGGCGTGAGGGGCATATGGCATGATTCGCCGCGTGATAAGCATCTAATAATACCTACTGAAATGCAATACGGCGACACTGCAAACTCCCGTATCGCCAGACATCTGGGACATCACCCATACTTCAAGTCTGGTTAGTTACACTGTCACGGTGAAAATCTACCGCCAAGTATCTATTGGTGTGCACGATAGTTGAATTTGAAAGCCAGGCCATCTCTACGTTCAGGATGTCCACCATCTTGGGCTATATCGTCACTTAACATAAGGAGAGATTGTGACAAAAATGATAGAGTATAAACAAATTTTAACACTAAAGACTATAATAGTGGAAAAAAATTATAAAAAGAATAACTAAACAGACTGTCATTGAATTACACCGAATCAACTTTTAACCTGATCTACAGTTACTTAACCTGTTTTAAGTGGTACTTAGAAGTAATTTAGGAACAGATGATTGACGGTACATCTAATACTTCTGTCACATACGGTCATATTCCAAGAACTACGGCGAATACCAATTCCGATGTTAAACAACCCAATTACCATGGATACTCGTAAATTTGTTTGTGCGAACAAGATTTCGAACGGCGTCGGCAAACACAATATGCTATAAACCATACGAGGTTTGTTTGGCCCAGTCACGTACAGAGCGGGCTTTTTACCTTGCATATATGTGTTCAATTAATTAAAGTTTGAACGGGGTTCGTGCCTTATCACCAATGTGACTGCGTACAGTGCCCTCACTGCGCTCAAATAGTTGGGATGAGATGGAATACCGGATAGAAGCCACTGGAAATGCTGAGTTGTAGAACAGTCTAGTGTTTTTAAAAGCCAGAAATCCAATTTCATTATTTTTTTACTATTAATACGTTTTACTTAATTTTAACTTGTTGCAAACATTTTCATAGCACGCGCTACAGAATCTTTACTTAATAAAAATCATTTTTTGATTAATAGGAAAATAACTTTTAGTTCCACGCGAATCAAGTCTCGGACATAGTATTACTTTTTTTTTTTTACTAGTGACTACACTGTGTCGTATGGTAAGCATGGTATGATTCTAAAGAAAACGGCTACCAGCGCGGTACTAGCAACCCAGCAAGCAAGCAGATAATGAAAGCGATGATAGCTCAGTGATAGTGTGTAAGAACGCCGCGTCATAGGACGTGAGTTCGAATCCAACCACCTACAATGAGCTTGAGCTTTCGATGAAGGAAAACATCGTGAGGAAACCATAGCATGATGGTAGGGCTTTTTCTAATGCCCGCCTGGCTAGCAACCGCCCTCAAGTTGAAAATCTGTCGCCAGATACAAATAGGTGGGTTCTGGCAGTTGCACTTGAGAGCCAGTCCCTCCAATAAAAGCCGGCAACACAACTGCAAGTCCCGTGGTGTTGTAGGTGTCCATGGGCGGCGGCGATCACTTACCATCAGGTGACATGCTTGCTCGTTTTCTTCTATTACATAAAAAAAAATACAAAGAGTATCAATGTGACAACATTCTGAACACTATCACCTTATTCAATATGTCTACTATGTAGTAAGTAAAACTACTTTTTTATATATAGTTAGCGGCTAAGTATACAGTACTATATCCTTTAAACCCAGTACAATCTCAAACAGAGGACCCTAGAGAGATAGGAAACTCATATGCGGTCATCTTCAACGGCATGTGTAAGATAATGTAAAAGCGAAGTAAATGTTAAGTAATAAGTTATTTCGTTTGTATAAAAAGGATGCTAAAAACTATAATTGCTTATATCTATTAAAATTATGTAACGCTATAACAAAAATTCTGACCTCGAATTAGAAGATTGATCCGCTCAGTAAAAAAACTTTTCACGTTACTGTATACTATATACATTACAGGAAACTGTCGAATTTCTGTTTCAAGTTTCAAACATACCAAATTTCATAAAGATACCTATGCTTCCCTTAAATCTTTTTTTTCCTCCCCCGGTCATCGACCTCCTAAAGCGGGAGAACAGTAAAGCGTCGGGAAAAGTATGAAAAACAAAATCAAATAACATCCCGTGGTAAAATACGAAAAGTTCTTTCATTTATAAGTTAACGTTTTTAACTTCTCCGCCATCAGTTTTCCTGAATGGAAACATAAATTTTATAATAAACTTTAGAATTTTCTTCTTCAACTACTTTATTTTTTAATTCTTTGCAGGTTTAGCTTTATGACTACAATGTCACCTGATGATAAGTTACAATATGACCTATGGTAGTGGAGGGACTGACTCTGATGTGCAACACACCTGTAACTATTTGGTAGCAGATATTTTAACTTTAGTGTGGTTGCTAGTCAGTTGCGCATTAGAAAAAACCCTACCACTATGCTATGGTAGGCACACCATGCTATGGTTTCCTTACGATATTTTCCCTCACCGAAAAATCAGACTCTTTGCAGGTGGATCCGAACTAGTTTCGAAATATACGTTCAAATTATATAAACATGTATTTACGTGATGTAACACCTGATAATGATGTTGATTTAATAAGGGGGAAGTAAGCAACCCAAGGTAGTAAGTCACTTTTTATTCAGAAAAGAAGTACTTAAACAATTTTAGGTGCCACGCGAACGAAGTCGCGGGCACAGCTATATATTTATAAAGGGACTGCTCAGTAGTATTAGATTTATTGTAACGTCAAATACCTTATCTACGCAACACAAACGGATAATACTGACAGTAGGACTTTGTCCAGATATATCTCGTATCTGCCCACAGAAACTCACCGGTCGTTAATCAGACATGTTTGCTGTCGTGTCTGTCTGTCCGTCTGTCTGTCTCTCTCGACGTCTGACGCACGTACCTAACTTTAAGTAGCTAATGTATTGAAAAATCTTTTCACCTTCAGGTTGATCTCATTTTTAAAAGTTTTTAATCTCATATGTTACTGAAGCGATGATAGCTGAGTTCGAATCCCTGCAATGAACTCGAGCTTTCGATGAAAGAAACATTGTGATGAAACCATACCATGATGCTAGGACTTTTTATTGCCGGCTTGGCTAGCTACCACCTTCAAGTTTAAAAATAGCGATAGATGTGTTACGGCAGTTGCACTTGAAAGCCAGTCTCTCCACCAGGCTTAGCGTGTCCAATAGCTTGGGCCACATAATCACTTAACATCAAGCGAGATTGTGGCCATAACGTTTAAACCTTAATCATAAAAAAAAACTTATACGTCCGCTTCGAATGAAGCAGATTTTCTTTCACAGCCCACAAATATTTATTCCCAGGTTTAAAAGCAATATTGTCAATTTAAAAATTGATCAATAGAGAAAATTGATGTTAGCTTTTTGTGAACAGGATATAAAAATAATGGTCAAATCGATTTGAGATAAATCTGGACTTACAAACTAACAAAATTGTACATTATACTCTTAACAAATATTTATTACAAAATAAATATATAAAAAGAAAAATAATCAAAAATAAATCTATATGAATATTATAGCGGAATCCGGAATCGAAAAAGTTTTTTTGCTCTTCCAGTCGAGTTTTCTTCTTTTTGAATTTGAAAGAGCAATAATTGAGGAAGCCTTTAGGCCAGGGGTTCCCAAAGCGTGCGCCGTAGAAAGTGAAGAAGAGCGCCGTAAAGCGATTCTCTTTACCATTCTCTAAAACCTCAACTTAATTGTTAGCGGGTAGAAAATAAACAATTTAATTTACTTTTAACTTTACTTTTAATTTTAACTTACCTACGTGCTCGGAAATGGTTAATTTTATATTAACATAAATACACAGTTTGGATTCATAGTGTGGATGTTTTAAATGTTGTGCCTATCTACATAAGTAGCATCATTGTACCAATTTATTTCGACCACCTACATAGGTTAGGGCGCCGCGACAAAATAGTAAACATATATGAGCGCCGCGAACTGAAAAAGATTGGGAGCCCCTGTTTTATAGGCTATTTAATATTACTCTACCACCAAAAGAAGCAACGCTGTATCGAACAAAGTTACAAAAACCGGCGAAGGTAGTTAAATAATTATTACGTCCATACGAATGAAGTCGCGGGCAACATATATACTAAGAACTATAGATTTGTTAACATAGGATTAGACACAGGGTTTTAATTAGTACAATGGACGAATTATATTTGATCAAAGCAACCGCAATCCTTGTGGTCCCGTTGGGATTTGAGGCAAGCATTATCCCGCTAAAACTGTAACAATCGTGGAAACCTTTTTTCTCAATTCAAAGAAAGCTTAGTAACCCATTAAATTGGCTTAAATCCTATACTTAATTTTTTTAGTTTTAAAGTTTGATCACAAGCTGATCTAATGTTAAGTGGCGATGTAGCGCGAAGTGATGCACACGCTACAGCACGCTAATGAATGAGGGACTGGCTCTTAAGTGCAACTGCAGGAACACACCTACAAGTTGCTAATATTTAGCGAAAATTTCCAATTTGAAGATGGTAACTTGTTAGGCGTGCAGTAGAAGATGCTCTACCATCACAATAGGGTTTGATGACACGTGCTCAAACTCTTATTCATCGACGCAACTAATACGTGATAATAGAGTTATCTTTGCCTAAGCCCTAGAAACGGAGAACTGTTAGTTCACATTAAAACCTCTAGTCTACACTTCTATACTAATATTATAAAGAGGAATGATTTATATTTTTGTTTGTAACGAATAAACTCAAGAACGACTGGATCGATTTCAAAAATTCTTTCACCATCAGAATGCTACTATAGCCCTGAGTAACATAGGCTATATAACTATTTTTTTATGAAAATGATTACATCTAATCTTAGTTTCACACGAACGGAGATGGGGACAAAGCTAGTAATATTGTAAAGTGAAAAAAATTGTGTCTTAGGAAATACCAATCAGATTTCAAAAATTCTTAGCCTATTTGATAGGACAATTATTAAGGAAGGTTTGAGGCTATTTATCATTACACTATCACAAATAGGAGCAAAGCAATATTGAAACATGGTACAAAAACGGGCAATTTTTATTTAAATAAATTTTAGTTCCACGCGAACGAATTCGCAGGCGCAGCTAGTACCAATATAAAACAGTAGAACTGCGTAGATTAGTGTGGGTTAAATAAACTGGGAGTTGAATTCAAAACCAGTCTCGAACAACAGTATTAGACGGTCACTATATCTTATCTCCAATCGCTGCCTATCGAATGATTGTAACCGGTCGCGGCCGCTCGTTTATCACACGTGTTTACTGTCGCGCCCGTTCGTCTGACTGTCTGTCACTACACTCGTATAGAATCGACGATTAGTTGTTTTTATTTCTAACTTAATCAATTAACGCAACAGTTTACGTGTAGCTGTCGTGCGACAAAATATATCCGTGTTTTGTTCGTCAAACTAAACATTATAGAACTAATAATTTATAGGTAATTGAATTATTAAAAAATACAATATTTATTGCTTGTAAGATACAGGTGATTAACGTTTTTATATACTTGTATTAGTAATTAAAATTAATTAGCTGTACGCGCGGTGGCATGGCGGAATAAATATTTGTAGAAAATAAACAAACAACGTATGTATTGAATTGTTGTAATAAACTAATTACATATAAATTTTATTGTGCTATAAGATTAAGAATTAGATTTCATAATCTTGTTTTTGATTTAAAAAATTAGAGTTCAGAGTTTAAAATATAAATAAAAATCAAATGTATCAATACTCCGAGCAACGATTATGCACATTTTTATAGCCCGTTTTTTACTAAACAAAACACGGAATAGGGTCACGCAAGTCCAGTTCAAAATATGTATAAACAAATTTATTTGGTAAACACTTGTTTATTATACATATCTTCGGTATTATTTTCTTTGCTCCTCGGTACACTTGAAGTTTTCACCTTTTCAAACGCCCAACGTGCCTGAAGATATTTTATCTTTCATTAAAAAAAATACCATTGGTATAGCCGAACTACAGTCGACCACTGCTATTGAAGAGCAAATTGAAACGAACTGGTAAATCACTGTGTGACCTGTTGGTTTCGGTTTAGGTGGTCTCATTGAATAATGAATAATCATATACTAACATTTTCAAACGCTTTTAGCGTCTAAAATCAGCTCTAAAATCAGCAATAAATCAAATCTAAAATCAGTTACAAACATTATACTATTCATAAATTCCTAACTTATAAATACCAGTTAAAACTGAATCATTGGAAAGTTACCTTTATCGCCCAATGGCACGGTAAAGAAATACTTTTTAAGATGAAGTCTAAATGGCTATTATAAATATATAGAGGCATTGTCTTATTAACAAGATAACCGCATTAGGTGAGTTAGTGAGAGGCGGTGTCTGCCTCATTAATCTCCATCTATTGCCGGACTCAAGGTGAGGTCCAAGTAATAAACAATAATTCTACTACTTCGAAAAGTAGTAATTACATATAATATATACATGAATCTACTTATGTTAGTACTTTGACGATAAAGAATAATGTACTACTTTCACAATATTTTCACAATTATTGTACTGTATTATGTTGGAAAAATTGATCTTATTTCTTTTCTGATGCATAGCATAGTGACTACACTGCAACTGGTATTAAGTACAGTATAATCTGAATCAGCGGCGACCGACACTAAACCCTAATTCACTGTCAGTCATCGCTGTCATACTGACCTGCTGACTATTTCACGCCTCTTTTGAAGGAGACCATATTGTAGGAAGGTGGGAACAGGCTACGGGAAGATGTTTCCACAGCTGTACGGTATAACGAAAATATATTAGCTAGAATGAAAAAAATATAGACATGTAAAAAAAAATATTTAGGACTCATGTTTTAACAAATTTTCTGTTAAATATAAGCTTAAATATATAAAAATAGAATAGATTTTTATCAAGCGATGCCAATATATATATCGCAAGAGTCCAACAATGCTTCACTGATTACCATACAAACTGACATACATTTAGATTTATTTCTCTATTGACAAAAGTTTATACTACGTTTAAGTTAATAACAAATATAAAAAGAAGAACAACGACTGTGGTGAAAGTGAAAGTCACGGGTACAACTAGTGCTTATTATATAACCCAAACATCTTAGATAATAAAAATATGTGTGAGTATCGTGGAACACTGTGTTTGAACAAAGTTCTTTACGTATTATTTACTAACAAATACAAATAAATGAATGCCTAGCGATACAGAGCAATCAAATTGAAACGCAGAGATAACTAATGAATTGAAGAAATGGTAGGAAAACTCGTAATTAATATATATTTTCTAGTTGTGTAAACAATCATTTTATTGTACATAATTCAATATAATACATATAGTACGCCACGAAACAGCTGGAGCGTATAACGTGTGCCAACTACATCTGTATAGCCGTTGAGAACTTACTGGCTGTCTTAGACCAATAAACGCAGATGGTGACACATAGCTGACATGCTAGGCACAGGCAATAGCAAACGTGCTATGGATAACCGTCAACACTATAGAAATATAGTGCAATAAAGAACAGACTAAAGAAAGGGTCTTGACGAAAATATCTTACATATTGAATTGTCTAGCTTCCTTACGTACTGTGCGATAAGGAACTTTATTCTAAAAATCAACATATTAAGTTTATTAACACACTGTCATATAGATATTTCATAGTAATCAGTCAATTTTTTCTTTCATGGTGAATAACAGACTAATGAATACACGTTCAAAATTTATTAGTACGAATAGAAATGTACCGTGAATGAAATAACATATTATAAATCAAATTACCATTGCCTCATATCTCGTATATTGAATTATAACTACATTAATAACTGTTGAATATGTAATGTAAATAATAAGGCGATAAATTAAAAATACAAATAATTTTCTCTTTGTTAATGTCACGGTACAAGTCCCAATTTTACTTTATAGTTCGAATAATTTTGAATTAATAGATTTTGACACAAATTGTTTTTTCAATTTACTTATGTGAGGTGAGTGTTAAGGCACAAACTCACTTGATCTCAAGTGACAATGGAAACCAAGATGGTGGACACGCTAAGCATAGCAGACGTACCGACTCTCAAGAAGAATTGTGGGAACACATCTCTACGTTTTTGGCAAAAGATTTTCAACATGGATCGAGCAAGTCTTCTAAGATTCCTTACCAACTGGAAGCTAGGGCTTATTGCAGGGTTATGAAGTCACATCCAACGCTGTAATATTCGTACACGATACCACTGAGCCATCAATACAGCTACTAAGATTTACGTAATTTAACATACAATTTTTATGTTGGCTAAATTCTCGCTATATCTACTAAAATATCTTGGCCTGTCTAGGACTGCAGTAAGTTCTATATTGGAACGTGTCTCTAAAGCTGCGTTAGCAAGCTTCTAACAAATTTGGCCGAGCAGAGTGAAAAACACGAGTAGTGAATTTGAGTGTTGCTCGGAGTTTTCCTCTCTAATACACGATGAACCTTGCACCCGGACGATGAATCCATAGATAGCTAACAAGTTCGTCTTATGATTAGGTACTTAATACTGGTCACAATATACGCTGTTTCGCTGTTTTAAAACTTATAGAAAATCGTTCGTACTCATTATTAAAATTGGAAGGAATTGTTTGTAATTTCTTTTTACAAAGCAAAAGGTCGCTAATAGCTAGTAGTAAAATTGATAAGCAAATAAAGGAGATAAAGATAAACGTAGAAAAAGGGATGAGAAGGGATATGTACCTTGTACAATGTACATATTATATATATATATATATATATATAACATAAATGATAATCCCAAAATTATCTGTCGTTATAATCGACTTATGGACTACTGGACGTACATATCAAAATCTGCTAAAATAATGGCACATAACAAGCCATATTAAACATAACGCAATATAGTATTTAAAAAAAATCGCTATTAGCGTGTGCCTTAATGCTAACATAAAAAAAATTCCGTATCCCCGGACAAATGACGACACGCAGTACAGCCAGAAACGACTCCAGTGCCACTCGGAATTGTGGACCCTAACCACTTTCACTGCGTTCGCACAAAAATTCAAATTCTCCCAAGTCGAATAACATTATGGATATTTCTTATGAAAGTTCTTGTTTTTATATCTCATATACGGTGTAAAATATCATATTGGGTTGAACGAATGTTTTTTATTTCAGAGACAAACTCATCACCGAGAACTAAAAACCGGTTACTGAACATACTAGCTTTTCAGCCACGGTTTCGCTCGCTTACATTCAACCACCGCTACCTTTTTGAGGGGATGATAGGTCAGTTGGTATCGTGTCTGGACGCAGCGTCAAAGGACGTGAGTTCGTTCAGTTTTTGGGGATGGAAAATGTCGTAATGAAACCCATACTTTGGTGGTTGCACCTTTTCTAATGCTCGACTGGCCACCCCCAAGTTTTAAAATTCCGCCAGATAGTTAAAGCTGTGTTCTAGCAGTTGCACTTGATAGCCTTATTGGACTTAGAATATTGATCATCTTGGGCCACAGCTTCACTTACATCAGGTGAGATTTTAACCATAACGCTAAACCTTAACGATAAAAAACCTATTGTATTCAAAGAATATGAGTTATTAAGCCCTCCTCAAGGTATCCGCAAGTTGGATCGATAATACATATTTACAAAATTTCCTTGAAATAAGTTAAGCTGTAGCCGAGATAAGAGTGGAGGAACATCATGAAACGAGATTTTCATATACACATACCTCTATTTACAACAGGCCTATCCTTGTATCACCAAACTTATTTAATTTAGTACAGTACTTATTTAAGGTAGTACAAATAACCGCGATAAAATCCGTTTAAATTAGTTTTATTTCAATGAATAATATTCGCGTAAACCTAAGAAATCATAATTTAGTACAATTATGTTTTCTTTTAGACAACCATGGGGCGGATTTTTTGTACTTAATTGTCGTGGATCACATTGTGGTTGATTCTTTTTTATATCATCATTTTTTCATTTATATTTGTGAAAATATATAATTGGTTTAATATATTTAATGTTACTCCTATATCCTTTTGTATTTTTCAATCATTCTATACAAATATTATAAAGAGGTAAAGTTTGTGAGTTTCAATGGTCGGGATAATCTCTGGTAATACTAATCTGATTTTGAATTTATTTTACATTTAGAAAGGTATATTATTCCTGAGTACTATAGACTACTTTTTATTTTGGTGAATATATATTTTAGGGAAATTATATAAAAGAAACAGCTGATTTTTAATTCAGAAACGAAGTATTTAAATCATTTTAGTTCCACGCGAACGAAGTCGCGGCCACAGCTAGTGTAAAATAAAATTACCTATTGGCTTGGAATTTACCATGGATATTCCTTTCACAACATAGACACCCACTATGAAACGAATTTTACGATCGCGTGCCGTTGATGGGAGAAACGGGAATGATGTCGAGGACACCAGCTGGTATTGATATATTTAGATAAATAAATTCATATGACGTAATCAGATCGAGCTCACACAATCCATGTATTCCGTTTCCCAGGAAGAGAACAAATCCTGTCTCACTCTCACCTAAGAAGCCACCAATTTAATCTGGCCCAGTAGCAAATACGAACTTGCAAGATAATAGCAACTCTGACGGATCAGACAAATTTGACATAATAATGTACTACATTATAATACACTGTAGTCACTTATAATCTCCAAAATTATAAAGAGTTTTTTATTACGCAAATTCCTTCTTCAACGTCCAATACTAAAGGCGATAGAACGAATTTGGACGAGAGCATTAGCTAGCTAAATACATCATGTTTATATTACAAAGAAAACGAAAGCTTACAATAGAACCTTAATATTATTTCAAATTCCGTACAGATTACAAAGTAATTGTATGAGGCAGGTACCTAAAGAAAATCTCGAGCGTTGAAGGTATTTTGAAACAAACGACCTTTACAAACACTTATGTATTAGATTTGCTTAGATAAAGAAATTTCTATCAATATATAATTATTCAACCTATTTATTGACATTTTTTTTGTCAACATTATAACAAATACATTAACGTATGCGCGTAAATCCTCAATAACAGTGGTGGGGAACCTTTATTACGTGCATTTTTTTATAAAGAAACTTTTAAGAATAATGTGTCTACAAATAATTCTGATTTCGTGAGTAATGGGATAATGATAATACTAAATACTATCAATTTAAAACTCTTTATTTAATACAAACAATACACTTTGCAATATCTCAGTTATACACGTAAAAACATATTGTACATGTCAACTTTTTCAAACAGTTAAATGTGTCCAGTAACGAATGCAATGTTTTAATAATTTTGTTAATAACGTTTATCAATCGAAAATTATTATTCTTGTTATTGTTAATTATTTTTTCAAAAATTTAATTACATTTTTCAGAATATATTCTAAATAGAAGTATCTTTTTCTCAGTTCACAAGATACTTGGCCCAAATTGGTGTAACCAAAACATTGCGTCGCGTGCTATTGGTTCGCCCTCTCTGCTCTATAACATATAATAAGAACGGGCTATAGAAGGAGCGTGTGGGACTCATCAGTTGAGAAACATAGTCAAAGACAGACAAAAAGACATCAAAACGACTGCAATACCATTTACTACCAGGGATCGGGGATTTCGTATTACCTCGAGTCTCGTCGCTGTCGCTACGCTAAATGCTCCGGGTTCGAATCCTATTGGTTTGATCCACAAGTGCTTATTCCGAGTCTTGGTGTTACTTTGAATTCACTAATTACATGGTTACAAACTACGCTGTGATATATACTTCAATTCATAGTACGAGCGCTGTATTATCAAAATATTAAAAACAATATTTTAAGGTAAGTTTGATATATTTGCTATTGTATGCGATAATAACCCTAAGTTAAATAATAAAGATTAAGCCGACTTACATATTTTATTTTTCTTTGCAATCCTTATCGATAATGAACTTACCTGAAACGAAAAATAATATTTAGTAAAGCATTAAAATAATACATCCATTCTTTCAATAACATTATTATAAACCAGACACGCATTTGAAAATTGCTTTTTCTGTTATCTAAATTTGAAGCTGTGGTCTGAAATTTCTTACATAATTTTTGCTAAGACGTTGTTAAAAATATAAAGTCAGGAAATATAGTGAAAAAAAAAATACATTATATTAAGTTGAACAAAAGAAAGGTAGTAATTTACAGTAACAAAGGGGTAACATGTATGTAAAACCATTGAAGCGATGACGCGCGACGCAGAAATACGGCCGAATTGGGACTGTGTCATCGAAGTTTATAGGTAAAATAATTTACTACCCGAATATAGGTTAACTATGATTATTACGCAAATCAGGAGAACGATTTTGTTATTTTAACTTTACCCTACCAATATATTCTTAATAATTTATTGTTTATCCGCAAAAACTTGAAATGCTAGATTTCGTGAAGGACCGGATGGTTTAAATACTAGAAATCGCGGCAAACTGGTTCCCCCATTTTAGACTCAGTAAAACCAGTAACAGTTTTTTGGGTAATAGTGTTAGGTTTTACAATAAAGCCACAAATAATGTTGTGGAATTATCGGACAGTGTGTTCAAGAACCATGTCAAGCTTGGTTTAATGTCTATTATAGGGTGAATCAATATGTGAGCGATCGTGATGTCTGAGACTTACACCCCTCTCTGTACGTTCGCTAATACCTAGCGTAAATACAATCATTAAACTACCAGGAAAAAAATGGACATAACAATAAGACAGAAGATATTAAAATAAGCTCTAAAAAAGGTGCAGATCGAGTTTCTTACCCGTTTTTCTCGATGAATTACCTTCCCAAACGGTGTTAGTTTTGACGTTCATAAGCCTCTTCTTAGGGCCTAAACTGAATAAAGATTTTTTAATTTAATTTGAATGTACTAGAAGAAGTGTGAATGTGATCCCTTGTCTCTAGCAACACGGGATATCAAAGTCTAGCCGTGGTGTTTTTTTGGAACGAAGTTTCTTATCTAATGGTGCAGATGAAAGCAAGACAAATTAAAATGTAAGAATTTTCCGTTCCACCCTTTCTTTACTCTGTTCTATATTGCTTTATATTTTTATATTTATCCACAGTGCGTATGCCATTGGCATTGTCTAGTATGTCACTTAAGTGTAGTAAACAGATGCGTGCTTACTGGTTGAAGACAGCCAGTAAGTTCTCAACGGCTGCGCAGATATAGTATGTACACGTCATACGCGTCAGCTGTTTCGTAGCATATTATAGACAATACAATTATTTAGATGAATTGAATTATGTACTATAAAATGTTTATTATTACAACTAGGAAAAATATTATATTTACAAATTCCTACCACTTCTTCAATTCATTAGTTATCTCCCCGTTTCATTTACTTGCTTTCAGGGAGTAGTAATTTATTTATTTGTACTTGTTAACAATACGTTTATCAATAATAATATACTACGTAAGGAACTTCGTTTCAACCGAGTGTTTCACGACACTCACGCATTTTTTAGTTAGTGGAGGGTGCTTCTAACCCAATGAGTCGCCATATGTACCTCCCGCTTTGACCTACTCTCGGGTAATGCGTTTTTCGCTTTGCGCAAGGGAATCAGAAAATCGATATTCACCAGGAAAAAGAAGAGGTCAGAACAATCTACATATATTTTTCCACACTGAAAAATAAATCAAATAACGCCCGAAGCGATAAAAACAGAATACCAATACATTCGAAAGGGTTGTTGTATTGTACCGCACTGATCAATGTTTTTTCTAAAACAGTTTACATTATGTTTTACCAAAAGCATAAATATAAAAAAAAAAACTATTGGGTATGGTGCCCTCATGACAGCTTCAAGGCTGCAAGTCTCGACATTGGCTAGCTGCTCATCCGCATACTTTAAGACCTGGCCAGGCTGTGGAAACAGTTAGGTTTTCTAGAACATTCCTGCCGCGCACATTAGATCTATGGAATGGCACAGTTTTCCCAAGGTTATGATATGGGGTTCTTCAGAAAGGGATTAAAATATTGTCTCCATAGTCGGCAACACGGCTTTAATACCGCTGGTGTTGCAGTTGTTCAGAGGCGAAGGTAACCATTTAACATCAGAGGGGCCGTCTGCCTGTTTGCTGCCCATTAGCATAAAATATACATCATATATAAATGTTTATATATCTAATAGGAGAAATAATGGGTTTTCCATACAAAATTTCATTGCTTAATTCATTCTTTCAAGTTTTATATTTGCGACATTAGGTAATCTAGTCCCATTCCAGTGTTCAGTCTATCGCTATACCGAAATTCACATAAAATTCGTTGACCGGTTAAAGTTTGAAAACGAAACCAATGCTTTCGCAAAATAATAATAAAGTATTTATATGTAGACAGAGATACTATTACATTGCTATTTTAAAACAATAGCTTTTCGTAACATAGAGTTCTATTGATATAATCGGAATATTGCGTTGTTGAATCGCTTTAATATATTTACAAGCGCAGCGAGAGTACATAATGTCATCTAGGTTATGTAATATTTTTATTACTCGAATACCTGTACCACTTGTTTTGTAGTTAAGGTTTAGCGTTATGGCCATAATCTCAACTGATCTTATGTGACGATATGACCCAAGTTGGTAGACAGGCTAAACCTGTGGAAGAAATGGGCCTCAAGTGCAGCTACCGGAACACACCTATTGGTGCTTGGCGGCAGATTTTCAACTTGAGGTTGGTAGCTAGCCAGGCAGGCTTTAAAAAAGCTCTACCACCACTACTACCACCATGCAACAATTCACACATCACTCTTCGTTATTTATCATTTCTCTTCAGATATGCCCATAACTATCACCTACCCGCTGTGCTGTGGATACATAAATAAATCAAAAAACTATATATATACAAAGAGATAATTAAATCTAAAAACGAAGTAATCTAGTAACATTTACGATCGTTTCCGCTGGGCATGGTTGTAGTCGAGTCCCAATATAATCTTTACTGAAATATTAAATGCGAAAGTGAGTTTATTTGTTTGTTTGTTACGCTTCCACGCCTAAAACGCTAAATCGAATTTAATGAATTTTATTATAGAGATAGATGGGAACCTGTAGAACGCGATAGGCCACCTTTTCTCACGAAAAACTTATTCGGAAGGGGTTAAGAGAAGGATAAAGTTTATATAAAACTTTCAATTACGGCATATTCTTTGTTTGACACAATCAATAATAAAGCGAGCGAAGCCGCACGTAAAATGTAGTAGATGATAAACGGATAACACTTTAAACGTACGGAATGAGTCGATTAAGAATTTTTTGAAGAATTATGATCGAATTTTCCTTTTTATCGATTCATATATAATTTTCTCTTTATTTGCAGATCAAAATATAGTCAAATCTCAAAAAATATTTTATGTATAAATTTGGCTCAGTTTATTTTTGTGGGAGTAAAACTTAGTTCTTTTGTTTTTGATAAAAAGTTTTCAATATTATCCCTTACAAATCTGACTATCATATTATTGTGCTTGAATAAACAAACAAAAATCTCTCCCTCTGTATTATATCAGTATACATACGTACGAAAGTTCATTTCAAAATGAAAAACAAGTTGGAAGGTAACTGTAGCATCCGTATCCACTGTATTCTGATTCCCATTCATATGGACCTAAAACCTGACATAATTGATATAAGTATATATTATTACCCATCTATAAAAATTGAAAATAAAGCGGAGGCGAAATATATGGTAACCCTAACTTATTCCGCTCGATTTAACCACACTATTGACGAGATTAAAAACGTCCGCAGACTGATTAAAGTGTTGGGTGTGAATTTAGTCGCGTAAAAATTGTTTGCAGTGCTTATTTGGGATGACTGTCTACACCATTGAACTTGACCTTTACAAGCATAAAATAAAAAAATAAGAACAGGAAACGTAATTATTTAATTACAGGCTTTGGTTGCCGCAAAAGTCAAGTTAAACATTGTTATCTAGACATCTAGTAATTCTAATACACAGAGAAATCTGTACATGAACATGAATGTTGTTAAATAAGTTCTATCTTAAATAAATAAAGAATAAACATGATCCTTACTAATATTATAAATTTGAAAGTGAGTTCATTTGTTTGTTACACGTTCAGGCCTAAACAGCTAAATAGGTAACGATGAATTTTTCTATAGATATAGATGTGATCTTGGACACGGTGAGACTACTTTTTTTAGGAGACAACTTAGTGGAAGTGGGTTAAGAAGAGCGATAAACTTTGTATGAAACTTTTTATTGAGTCACCCGATTTGTTTAACAATATCAATATTAATGCGAACGAAGCCGCGGGTAAAAGCTAGCAAACAAATATTTGCAGAAAAATATTAACAACAGCTGTTTGATGACGTCATTATATTTTTTTATTACTAAAAGCGAACTGAAAATTTAAAAATAACATTCATTTAAATTTACTTCGAAAATTACATATTAACATCAAACACAGGCCGTCGTAAAGTACGTATAAGTGCCTAGTTAGAAGAGTTATATTTTAAAATGCAAGTCAACTGCGTTCATAAACCTGATTTTAAAATGCATAGCACTCGAAATACTGCGATAACGATCATATCGACTGTATGTCACACCGTCGCGCAATTCTTCAACAAGAATTTCCATTCCTAATTAATTTACTGTTTGGGTACATTTTCACTTGATATTAAAGGAATATTGCCTTATGGTACATTATAATAAAATCGTCGATCACAAAACGATCAGTAATCCATTAGAGGTATTTTCATATTTGGTAGGCTATTTTATATTTTATAAACCAAAATCTTACTATATGTTAAGTGATAATGTGACCCAAGATGGTGGATGGTGGTAGGGGCTGGATCTCAAGTGTAACCATCTATACATTTATGTATAGGGTAGGTATATGACGGGAGATTTTCAAATTGAAGGTGGTAGCTACTTGCCAGGCGAGTATTAGGAAAAACCCTACAATTATGCTTTGGTTTCATCACGATGATTTTTTTCACTGAGAACGCAGGTTCATTGCAGGGATTCGAACTCACGTTCATTGACGCGCGCCCCGTATGCACTATCAACTAAGCCATCATCGACTCTTTTATAGTGCTCGGCAGCGAAATAGTTACTGGTTGTTTCCGAAATGTTTTATACTAAAGGACAGACACATTGGTGAGTTATTCACGCGCAGGACTCGCGGTGACAGTATAGTTGCCGGAACAAACCTATAAGTGCTTGGCGACTAACTTTCTACTTGAAGGTGATAAGTGCCCAAATCAATTAAATACTCTAACACCATATTTACGTTTCATAATGATATTTTTAATCACCGAAATGTCAGGCTTATTGATTATACATACTAAAATAAATAACGTTGATTCTGTAGACGCGACCACCACCACTGAACTCATTATTTAATAGGTATTCGGGTGTTATTTAACTGTATAATTGAAAACTAAATAAACTTATTTTTGTCTGTACAAGAAATAAACAATATTTTACCTACAATAATTTACCCTGAAAATAATGTTTCTGCAATGTGATATTATATATTTTAAATATATCTGTTACACATCGGTGTAACACAAACCTCGCTAATACGAAATAATACTGGTTTTTACGACCGGGCCGACACACACACCGCACTCGTAAAACTAACGTATACAAATGTACTTTCCTCTACTTTATTTTTAAATCACAACTAATCTAAATAGCTTTGATTTCGTAAGTTTATTCCCGATTTTTTTTTAAATGCCAAAAGTCGGTGAGTCCCATAGAAAATAATCGTCAACAATTTTTAGAACTGAATTTCAAGTCTTCATATATCCTGAAATTAAGACCTAAATCTACTTTAAGTATTGTCTAGGAAATAAAGGAGAGATTAAGGTAAGGAACTCTAAATGTTATATACTTAAAAAAAAATCACATTTTTAATAAAACAGGACAATAAGTTCTTTTAAGGTTTCATTTTTGGAATAATATTTTTCGTGGCAAAGGCATGCAATCATGATTTTCAAATACATACTGGAATTTTTAAAATTGTTTGCGTTTTGTTTTTTTTTTGTAGCGCTTAGTCGTAAAGTCTTAAGTTATATGCATACCAAATTTTACGCCTATAGATTTGAAAATCTGGTGATGAATATATAAGTTACTTATATGTATAAAGATATATAGATATAGTTTTATATATGAATTTCTGATAAGGACAGGTAAACTAATAGCTATTAATACAGACTGAATAATTAGAGATAAAATAATACTAGATATTATATTTGTAACAGTATTCCTCCTTAAAATATTAAATGTAGCTGTACTTGATAAAGTAGATACAAGCATGTACAGCTTTTAATGTTTGATTAATATGCAAAATAAATCATTTCCGCATAAAGAAGTCATCATAAAAAGTATATTACAATACCCGCTTCAAAACCACACGGTTTCATTAAATGGCACCAATTTTAATGAAATAATTCGACTGTGAACCGCAGAAATCGACTTTCCACAACTGAATTAAGGATTTACAAAGCTCAGTGAACATTTCGCTGGTTAATGAAACTTTTATAAAATTGTCAGAACTGCCGAAGTCCGGAGGCGACGTAAGCAGGTAGCGAATTATACGATGGATTTTTTTGTTTGCATCTGAAATCTATTCAACATGAATAAATTTAAACCAATCATATAATATGAATATGGTATCCAGACCTCATAATGATCTGTGGTTTATTCTCGGTAAATAATAAAAGCATATACTGTATACATTATAAATGTTCGTATAGTTATTATTCCTAACGACGTGAACAATAAAACATATCTTGTGGACAAAAATTGTGCAGCTTTATTACATTAATAACTTTAATATATTTAAAACAACATTTCAACTATTTACCTTGCCGAACTGGCAACATATAACCTACTTGTATATATCTATAGTATCTGTACCAATATTATAAAGAGGAAAGAATTGTATTTTTGTTTGTAACGAATAAACTCAAGAACTACTGGAACGATTTCAAAAATTCTTTCACCATTAGATTGCTACATTGGCCCTGAGTTACATAGACTGTATAACATTTAATGAAAATGATTAAACTTAATATGAAAATTATTAAATTAATAAAAATATTAGTTCCACGCGAACGGAGTCGCCGACAAAGCTAGTATTGAATAAGTTTAGATAAATTTCAGTGGATGTATCGAATATTTTTAATTATATCAAAGGGATGGTGTTTTCAATTATGTTAATCATTAAAAAGACTTGGGCTGTCTTTATTCTATATATGTATACATTAAAAATATGTAGCTCTAAGTAAATGAGATACTTGACTACAGCTATTCATTCTTTATACTGTAATCTTTGTCGACAATCCCATTTAATGTTATGTGACATTATATATAAAAATATGGTGATAGAGATGCCAGATCAAAATGATATGGTGTTAATTTTCCAACTAAAAAAATTATCAAACACTAGAGGAATGCCCTGTTAAAATTCTTAAACTAGAACCTGGTGAAGATCACATGAAACCAATTCCACAATATTTATAGTGCCATTATACACATTACGGCCATTTTGTAGCGCCTTCGACCATAGACCAAAATATATATTGCATGAACAAATACTAAACATGTAATGTCTATATACTTAAATGTATTACATTGCGGGCTGTAATGTAAAACGGTTGCTAGAAACGAATCGTAGCCGGCAATGTAGAACGTTCTGTTACCATTCCATCACACGATCGTATTACGTGCAAACGCGTGTAAAATTGAAGAGAGATTGCTTCGAACGACGTGTGTATATGTTACGCGGTAGATGGTATCACTTACACCGTTGCGCAATTTAGAAGTAAAAATTATAGTTGTTAGAAATGTTAGAGATATATATACCATCGCTATATGATAAGTTTTATTTAATCATGATTTAAAACCTGGTGGTCGGTTATCTGCTTTAACTAAGCTTGTTAAAGTATTTTTTAAATGTTTAATAGGTATATTTAAAAGTAAGTAAGTTATTTAAAATATTTTACATAGATAGGCAAAATATTAGTAGTTTATTTTATGTGTATTTTTCCTTTTATTTTGTTTAGAGGTTTTCGCCCCAGCAAGGCGAAAGAAGGCCGTAGAGGTTTAGTAGGTATTTTTGGTGATTAGCGACGGGCAAGTGCTACATAACCTTCCCAGGCACCCCTGGCTGGGAGGTAAAAACATTTTCCAATGATAACAAAAACGGCATATCAACAGCAATTATATCAGCGCCATCATAAAAATCACTTCAATCGTCGAGAGAAAGATAACGCATTATTAGCCGTCACTATCATCTCAGCCTGCATAAATGCATTTAAACCTTTTACTTGAATGTACAGATTTCACACCAGACAGGAAATAGGTTGTTTGGAAAGTTGGCCTTTGGCTTTTATTACGCCACTGTAAACTTTTTCGAGTTGCAATAGAATTAACTGAAAAGCTCTTACTTCGAAGCACAGAGATTGTGTTTTTAATAAGGAATTGAGAAGAGGGAGAGAGCGATTAAATAACTACTGTGAACATTCACTATGATATGAATATAAAAAATGGTTAGCTAAGCAATTGATATTGTTTAAATTGCCTGTATATTACCAAAGAGAGGATTACATAATTAATTAGATATCCCTGATTTTACGTTCATCTGTCATCAACAATGTTTCAAAACTTGAACACTTTAACAGCGAAAATTACTTAACCGACAAGAAAATTGAATCAATTAAGAAACAATGTAAGAAATTTAAAATTTATAACTGTTATTGTCCATAGTCGTTGTAAAGAAAAACATTTAAAATTTTATAACACTGAGGTATGTTTATTAGTGTAATTTATAAGTTTTATTTATGTTAAGCGAACAAACACGAGTAGCGTGATAACATGCGACGCACGCGACGTTTGCTGCCACACTAGCGAACATAAAGTAAATGTTATTTACGTATATTGTGTATTTAATTGTCGACTTGTTACAATACGAGTATTAAAGGCAAATTAGGTTACAGTCTTATTTGAAAACTTAATTATTTAACTACTACCTTTTACCCGCGACTCCGCACGCGTTAGTATTGATTTTGTCAACCATTTCTGGTTGTTCATTAATACAAAAATATTTTTTCTAATGCTAATAATTTATGTATTTGAAGATGTTACTCAATAAAGGTATTTTCCTATAAGTTTTTCGCGAGAAACAGTAGCCTATCACCGTCTCTAGGGTCTCATTTATATCTACATCCAAATTCATCATAATCCATTCAGCCGATAAGGCATGAAAGCGTAACAAACACACTCAATTTCGAACTTATAGTATAATTAACTAAAATCAACTAATTAAGTATAGTATATAGTGTGACGCAGTTTAAGAATTCCTAACTGTTTTTGGGCCACACACTCTGATTCATCTGCGATGTTCGTGGAATATAGTACAGTAAGGATCGCGAAAGAGAATTAAATTAACCGACGTTCCCCAAAATCACGTTCGCAACGGTGTGAGCGGCGTGAAACTTAATGCGTTTTATTATGTGTGAACGAAAATTTGATACTACTCTCGCGTGATACGCTTGCCTTAAGCGCGTGCGGTAAAGTGGATTCTGATGAAACCTCTGATTTAAAGCGGTAATAGCCAATTTCGTTTTCAATTGCTTTCTTATATCAAAACCTCGTCGTTTATGTAAATATAATATATTCCGTCCAAAATACTATTTAGAAAATAAAGATATTAGCGAAAATAGCAAATGTGAGACATCAACATCGGAGAATTGGTAAAATTTATATATTTGTTTATCGTTTAAAGGATAAGTTAGTGTTATGGACACACTGTCTGTCATCTGATGTTGTGTGACGATGTTAGAATAGTAGATGTGAAGACGGTACTTGGATGGACTGGCTCTCATATGCAACTGCCTTAACGCACCTATATAGTATATAGTGTTAGCTAACCAATTGGGCATTAATAAAAGCTCTGCCGTCTTGCTATGGTTTCATCGCTGATGATGATTTCTTTACTAAAAGCTGTAGTTAATTACAGAGATTTAAAATCAACTCTATTGAGGCGGCGTCCGTATATACTACCGACTGACTCATCATCATAATATTTATCGCAGAGTCATCTAAAATATATGAAATTGAATGTCATAAATTATATTTTATGAGTGCAGTAATCCTTGATGCTTTTCGGTTGTTTAGGCGAATCTAATTTCCCGGCTCAGGTCACACGGAATGATTTAGTGACCGCTTGGTCCACGCACCACTGGCGACGAACGCGCAGCGATACTGGGTATATATGGATGAAAGTGTACCATATACCTTATGGGTGATCAAATAATGCATTCAACTCGAGTATTAAGATCTCTGTTGCATTTATTTATTAATTTTTCAACAGTTACTTCTAATCTAAGAGATTTATAGAATCTAAAAGGTCTATTATTAAAAACACGTTTAAAAACATTATTAAAAACTTGACCATAGTTATTCGTTCTTTATACTCTAATCTTTGTCAGCAATCGCATGTAATTGTATGTGACGTTGTATATAAAGATGGTGATAGAGTTGCCGGATCACACCAATATGGTTTTAAGTTTGCAAAAAAAAAACTCAAACACTAGAAAAACGCTCCAAAAAAATTCCTAAACAAAAAACCGGCGAAGAACACATGAGACCTATTCCAAAATATTGTGATACCTAATAATATATCAGTCTAATTATATATTCAAAAATATTTTCTTAGACTTATCCGAAATTCTGGAGCAACAATATCTAACGTAAATTTGCGGCTAATGAGAGTATCCTGCTGTTAGGAGCTGAGCTGGAAACTAAATTTCCAAAACATAATTTAGACTCTTTTAGTTCGAGAAACAGCGCTACCATTTGTCTTAGTGTGAAGATTCTACTCGATGGCAAGAATGACTTTTGATTGCACTCAAATTCACCGTGTCACACCAATGCTTACTTACAAAGTAAAGGATGTAACTTACTCAATAGTTAATAACACATTTTACCGGGAAATTATTTTACTTAATATGTACCTATATGTAAAATGTGTAAAGCTACCACGAAATTGCGACGATAAATGCAGTTTAATGGCTGTCTAACAGATGTTATCGATGTTAATAACTTTATTGTTATACATAATACTTCATTGTAAACCTCAATATTGTTTTTCTTAAAGAAGCATGGTAAGCTGAGGATATAAGCTAAGATCTCTTTTACGTTTCGAACGCTGACGCTACCGCATTTTTCCTTGTTCTAATGAATAGCGAGCATTATAAACATTAACTGTAGTGCATTGGAGTATGTTTCAACCCAATCAAATATTAATAACGTCCTTAGTGACCTTTTTATTACGACCATGACATCCACGCTCGTCATGAGTAACGGCTGGAGACATGTTTTCAGGGTTGTGAAAGCTAATTGGAATATAGCCATTGTGGTTACCCAATGGTAACAGTAGTATTATCCAATATCAATTACGACCATCGATAATTTGGTTACATTCAACGGAATTATTCGCTTAAATGCCAGCCTGCCAGACTCAGGGCTACAGTATATCCACTGAATACACGACTTCAATATTCAACAGTAATGACTTCAAAAAAGTGATATTATTAACCTATTTTTGAAAAATGAATGATTTGATCTGATTTGATTTGAATAGTCTCAGAATAGTGGTGTTCCTATGCACGGCCACAACCCAACTGCATATAGGCTTCTTCTTTCCGCTTGGTAAGACACTGTATAGTTTGATTAAACGTATAGATATAACGAATTATAACTCTGGTGTATGAAGTTCACAATCCAGTCCGACCGACCATAACCATAGTCATTCGAGAACCAATAGTTAGAATTATCCATAATATTGAAGCATCAAATGCTTTAATGAATTTACTGGCCAACTCACCGCGGCTGTTCTATAATGAAATGCAATTTCCCACAGCCATTGTTAGAAAATTTTCTCATTTTGCTGTCTAATAGGATTTATAGAAGCTTTGTTGTCCCCTAGACATTATTGTTTTCTTTAACATTTCAATAAAAAGAAACAAACTAGAATCTAATTTTCTTCTCATATTTGCTTATTTAAGATTTATGTTGTCAGTAAACTAAATGTTAACGACTTCTGAAAAGCTACAAAAGGGATATACTTTGTTTCTCAGTATTAATGTTAAATATGATCTTTTATTCTACTGACCTTTTATGTAAGTCCAATCCTAACTTATAGCTATTTATAAATTAACAATCAGTTAAAATAAAAACACAAATAAGTGACAAAAATAAATGTAAGTGTGGTAGGCATTCAACTGTTCACTATTTTTTGGTTGATTGCAGTTCTAATTATAATACTAAATCACTGTGTAACGTCGCTGACAATTTAACTGAATGTTTAAGTGAAAAAAGGTTGTGAAAATACCTTGTTGTTCTTAAAAATGATAGATTACTACAAAATGAATGTAATGTAATATCCTTGTGGTCGCTGACGACTTTAGATGTTTTATAGCAACCTTAAATAAATAAAGTAAATATACAAATATGATAAATATTTGATAAGTATGTTGAAGGATTCTCTGCATCAGAGATTGACCTGATTATGGTCTTCACAGAACCGTTTCTATGTTAGCTAGTGTCTCCGCTCGGAGCTACTTTATCTTTAGCTTTATAAATTCAGTTGCTCGCAGACGATTTATGCAAATTGTTGCTGCATCCGACTGAGAATCTCACACTAATCTTGAAATTAACTTGATAAAATTAGTTTTGGCAGAGTTTTCGATTCAAACGTAAATATAAATTCTTGTTGTTATCACTTCCATGTTCAAATTTATATATGGCCTTATGTGTCTTGTGAATTTTGTTTGGTTTCACTTAACACTTGAAGAACTTGTAACAGCTGTTAAAGAACCCAACGATAGTATATGACTGGGTCGCAATAACCATAAATCCAGTATGAATAGATATGCTGGTTATATCCTGCAATCTAGTGGAGTGGTAGAACCTTCAGTATCTAAAACAGACTGTTCATGTTTTCTTTGTTTAAATATGAACCCAAAAAGATAATGTAACCCTATCAAGTTATTGCAGGTTCTTCTGGGTTATCTTCTGAACTGGTGGTATTATTGTATATACCATAAATGCCTTCTTGAGCTCTAAATTGTATAAAGTATATTGATTTGTATTTCATTAGACTATGTAAAATTGTCTCTTTTTGTGACACAATGAGTCACGTTTCGTAATGAGTCAGTTACTGAGAGTTTTATTAGTATCAAAGCCATACTAGAATAATAGAAACTAAATTTTAGTCCTTCGGAAGCGAATCTGCGATCAAGCAGATTATAAAGGGCAATAAATTAACTATACTATATGACAAATAGCTCGGACACGTCCGGCGATAATTACAAGAGCAAGCACGAAGTGGAAACGGAAGCGGTTATGACTGAAACGAAGCGACGTCGAATATTTACGACACCAGACAGTATATGAAAAGGACTGTGAAACTGATACAGTTTTCTTGTCTTCATAAAAGGATATCACTGGACGGAAATGACTTAACCCGTCGTCTATTTTGATGGTTATAATCTCATCTTTACAATTTGATAACCCTTTTATGTTGGTGGAATTTCTGCTTTGTATATTTTCACTAACTTAGACGCACTCTTAACACCTTCTTGATAGACCGATATTGTTTTCTATATAGATTTCTAACACCCGCTACCATAACTACTTAACTTCTTTACAAGTCTCACTCTCTGGGGTGGTAAGATACGATCATTTTGGCCATTTGAGTCTTCATCACCATATTATCAAATGTAAAATTCACCCATAACCTTAGGTTAAACTGTATCGTGTTCCGTATTCAACCAGTCGTCTATACCAAACAACCAATTGAGGGGCAGTAACTTTGCGTTCACAACGCTAAAAAATGCCATTATTCTTCTCGCATCTTCCAAGTTAATTCTGGTCGCAGCGAAAAAGGTACCGATGACGTCACTATTTTCACTTCGAAAAATTTACAACGACCGATCTGCAAGGGTGGACACACTCCATTTCATTCGAGTGTAACGGTCGCAAGTGGTATGAGAAAAACTGCGGTCATTACCGTGATCTTTACTCCCGAAATAGTATACCCGTTGGCTTTCTTTTGGTTAGTCACATTTTGCAAGCTTGCACTTTCTCTCAGTGGCTCGAGGTTTTATATTGTATTTTTGATATACTGAGTGTCATTATTCTGTGCTGCCGTAAGAAAAAAATCTCGTTAAACTTAATCCGAATAACATGAAGTGGATCTGAATGATATCCGACGTGACATCCCCCCTAGTCGGCGACATCTCTGATCTATCCACAATGGAGTGCGACGCACAATAGCCTCTCGGAAGGACCCTAGCGTAGTCACTTCCACGTGGGAGACGGCTGAATACTTGAACAAGTCTCGCACTGAATTAGAGCGCGGTGCAAGTCATAACATTGTTGAAACGAATTCACTTTAACGACAACATTTCTTAATCGGTAATGATTCTAACGCATGAAAGCTGTTGTAAATGTTATTTTTTTTCGTTACACTGTAAAGTGACTGCACTTTACCTATGTTAAGAACAGTACAATGAAAATCAGCGACGACTGACAATGAACAGCATTCACTGCCAGTCACCCGCGTTGTTATGTTGCTCTGTTATGGAATGGAGAGGAGGGCATTAGTTCAAAAATCTCTTAAGAACACTGGCCATGATACAGACAAATGCAGTATAGTCCAGCTCGAGTCTAGGAATAGAAGGCTTAATTTATCAATTATTTAGTATTGCAATTTTGTTCAGTGTATTGTTAAAATTAGATATATTAATAACAATGTAGTATTTGTTTAAGGTACTGATTAGCGAGAAATCATGACACTAAAAATTAGGAGGATTACGAAAGTGTATAACAGTAACTAAAACTATCGGATATCCGAAAGAAAAAGCTATGGCCTTATTCTGTATACAAACAGTTAAATAAAACATTATTGAATAATGATTTCTTATGTTTACGCGAATATTATTCATCGAAATAAAACTAATTTAAACGGACTTTATCAATTTTGATCCCGATGTTTCGAAAACTTTTCAGCCTTCGTGGTCACGGGGCGAACAGCGGGACATGGTTAGATAGGGACGGGACGGCAGTAAATAAAAAAATTATATCTATAGAAAATTTTATTTGATTTCATATACGTATCTATACCCAGGTATGTATGTATAACCGATTATATACTATTTAAGGGATATGTGCACATGTAAAATTTAAATGTCGCAACATCCTTTACAAAACGTTACAGTAAGAATAAGGATCAACTGACATATACAATCGTTGATAGAACAACGAGTACTTCTAAAAAGGTCAACGATTAAATTTTGTACCGTTCAAATGACTCAATGTTGATAAAAATAGAAGCGCTTATAACTTGTAACAGGAACGGAAAATACCACGTACGATGCATAAGAGAGGGTGGAAAAGCGTCGTAGACGTCGTCTGAAAGATTAATCTTACATGGAAATTGTTTTCTGTACTTTTTTAGACGCTTCTGTAAATGACAGGTAATGTGTACTTTAAAAGCTTCACTTAAAGAAGAAATGATTACTTCGGCTTTCCATTTAAGCTTTTTGTTTGTATCGACGATTATCATAATGTTCTCTAAGAAAAAAAAATTAGTAAACTGGGATGTAAATTTTATTTTATAAAATTGGCGTTGTGACCACGATCTCACCTGACTTTAAGTAACGATGATGGACACACTAATCTTAGTGCAGCAACTGGTTCTCAGGTGAAACTGCTGTAATACATCTGTAGGTATTTGGAGGCAGATTAGGTGTTGCAAGTACTCAGAGCAATCATTAACGGACCTATACATAAGGGTTAGCGTTATGGCCACAAACTCACCTGATGTTAAGTATCGAAGTGGCCTAAGATGGTAAACACGCTAAGCCTAATGGAACAACTGGCTCTTAAGTGCAAATACCGGATGGCACCTACAGGTACTTGGCGGCAGATTTTCTACTAGAAGTTGGTACTTAGCCGGGTTTGCATTAGAAAAAGCTCTGACACTATGGTTTTATCTAGATGTTTACCTTCACCGAAAGCTCGGAAGTGATTCGAATTCTCGCAACACCAAATGAGCCATCATAACTACGAACTAAAGGCGAATATAAATAGAACAGTATACCGCACATGTTAACATCAGATGAACCGACCTTATGTCTACGAATTCTATCAAATTAACAAGATACGTATGTAACCGACAAAAATATGTATGCCAAATTTCGATTCAAATGCGATAAGAAGTTATATCCCGGCCTCAACCCACGCTTCTGAGAAAACATGATAACATACAAGCGACAAACCTACCGAAACGATCGGTATCTGTCTTGTTTACATGTATAATTCTGACAATTTATTCAATTCTTTGAAATACCAGTAACACTTGAATATGTTTTATAGTATTTTATCAATTTATTACTTAATATTTTAGTATTAATTTGGAATTCAACGTAATTTTTTATAGTTTATAGCTTTAGCGTTATGGTCATAATCTCAGCTGATGTGAAGTGACGATGTGGTCCAAGATGGAGAAAACGTTAAGTGTAGTTAGTTAGAGGACAAGTTCTCAAGTACGATTGCCTGAACACATGTATTAGATATTTGGCAACAGAGTTTTTTTTTATATACACAATCTGGTTCCGCACCTTTTTTTAACTATGTGATGTGGTTGGTGTTAAGAAATTGCTTTATAATAGCTAGTAGCTATGCATTTCAACAACTAAAAACTAAAAAGTAAGTTTTTTTTTTAAATAATATTATTACACTTTTTATGACATATTACACTTATTTTACTTCTTTCTATAATTACCTTGTGCCTTGACTTTTTGGCTACCGTGTAGTATGGCCCTCTTCAGGTTTATCAATGTGAGAACAGATTTTCAACTTGAATGTCATAGTTCCCTGACGTACTACTGTTATGCTATAATTTCATCATTATGTTTTTCTTCACCGAAAGCTAAAGTTAGTAACAGAGAACATGAAACACAAACTACATAGAAAAAAGTGTATTACCTATGGTCATATATATTGTACGTTATAATTATATATATATATAAGTATATAATAACGCTAATGAAAAAAATTAGTAAACTCCAAGTGGAGTCGAAAGTACAGCTAATTTATCTCTTTAGATGTTTCAATAAACCATGCAATTAATTTCGTTCCCCGTAAGTTCTGAACCCTTTTAAAAGGTACCTCCCCGTATCGCTTTCCCTCGCTGACAGGTTTTATCGACCTCCGATACGTTATCGCGTCCCGACCGCGTTCCCCTCACCAAAAGATCTCTTATTTCAGCCAAAGTAACTTTAAGCTTTAATAAAGTAGAACTGCTGACGATATTCGAAATGGCTCGTGGCCGTGTTTCACTTCAAAGTGGGTATTTCATTTATACAATTTAGTAATGTCGGCACAACATATTTTCCTCTTTCAAACACCCTATCAGCTGTTATCTCAGTGTTTATATGTTTCTTCGAGGCGATGATAACTTAGTTGATAGTGTGTAAGAACGCCGCGTTAGTGAACTGAGTTCCAATCCCTGCAATGAACCTGAGCTTCCGGTGAAGGAAAACATCATGGCAAAGCCATAGCACGGTGGCTTTTTCTATTGCTTACCTAGCTAGCTACCACCCTGATGGTGGAAATATGCCGTCAGATAACTATAGGTATGTTCCGGCAGTTGCACTTTACAGCTAGTCCTACTACCAGGTTTAACGTATCCACAATCTTGGAACAAACTGTAGGTTAACGTCAAATAAGATTATGGCCATAACGGTAATTTATATACAGTATTTAAAAGGTTTATACATGTGTATTCCTTATACAGATCATATTTATACACAGTCTATCAGAAACACCTTTGCTTTTTTTTATGGAAAATGGAGTAAACAGGCAAACGTGTCCCCTGATGGTAAGTGATCACCGCCGCCCATGGACACCCACAACACCAGAGGAATAGTAGGTGCGTTGCCGGCGTGTATGGGGACTGGATCTTAACTTTACATCCATCCACCGTAAGTATGACTTAACATTGTTCTAACTATATAACAGTCACATCATGGCGGTAGGGCTTTTTCTAATGCCCGTCTCATTAGCTACCACCCTCAAGTTGAAAATCTGCTATCAAGTACCGATAGGTGTGTCCTGGTATCTGCGATTCTTTCGATGTTAAGGGTATCCACGGGAGGCTGTGGTCACTTACAATCAGGTGAGACGCTCGCCACTTTACTCCTTATTACATAAAAAAACCTCTCGTCCGTTAATGCTCATACCACTCTAATCTATGATTCCTTAACTTGTCACAGGCGTTATTTTCTAACACTTTCGAATGTATTCATTGCTAAATTTATCCATTCCAGTTTCTCCACATTGACAAATTCCTGACATAGAGAAACATATGCTTTTGAATTTTTAAGCACTCGGTATGTCTCCTTTTTGTTTAGTCGTGTTGTTATAAATATCTATTTTATTTAAAAAATATTTGTTCAACAAATACTTTTTTTTCTGTTGTAATAGGGACATGCGCTAAGTGCCCAATGTCGCCAGTGTTTGGTCATAGGGAGATAAAACAAAGAAGACTGGCCGGTAGAATACATAAGTATTTCTATTGAAACTAACCAAGGTGATTTTACCTCTAAGCCAGATAACCTAAAACAAAAGGGACGTCACAAAACAAAAGATCATCCATAATACAATAATGTCTATATAACAGTATTCCGTATTAACAGCTTTGACAAATTTGAAGCACCAGAAACGAAGCGAAGAACACAAGAGACAACTTTAAACTAACTACAAAAGGATAATTTGAAGAGAGTCACTGAATTCGAATTACAAAGTGACGAAAAACAGTGCGAAATTCCCGCCATCATTTCACCCACTGGTGCTAGCTAGTGAGTATACAGTGTGTTCCGAAAAAGCTCGACTCAAAGCTCTTGTGTCGTTAAAAGTAAAGGCAAACAATGGCACAAGGCACCTGCATTCGCTAATGAAGGTGGGAGTACAGGGTTGTATTCAGAAATACGCTTATAAATCATAATTATTTTATAGTTTTCGATGTATGATAAAGACTAGTTCCCTTCCTCATACAACATCGGGTCCTTCAAGAGAAACATAAAAAAGTATTTACGCAGGACGGCATGACAGTAGCGATTGGCGATGGATTATCGTTCTTCCGATGGTCGCTGCTGTTTTTGGACTGTGCTGTACTTAACATCAGGTATAGTGCAGTCACTTTGCCGAGCTACCATAAAAAAAGACCACAAATGTTTTTTATTTCAAAACATACAAATACATTTTTTTTTGTAGGTTTTTAGAACAGACAGCAAGCTAAAATAATTCCTCAACCCAATACCGATGTTAACAAAATCGTATATTAAATCGGCTTCTTTCGATTTTGGGCGAGTCAGTATTTTATTAATCACTTTTTAAACACTACCTTCATTTATTTATGTCGGTTAAATTTATCTATACTAATATTATTAACAGGAAAGATTTGTAATATTGTTTGTAACGCATAACATCAAAAATTACTGGACCGATTTCAATAATTCTTTCACCATTAGAATACTATATTATCTCTAACCAACATAGGCTATAATTTAGTTAAATAAATTTCAGTTCCATGCGAACGAAGTCGCAGGCGCAGCTACTAAGTTACTAGTTGTAGGGACAAAATGTATTTACGTAATGTATCTAACCGTGGAAAGTAAATACCGTATATGGCTGATATGTATATAAGTATAATTAATTTGTCAGTTCGAATGGATTATGTTAATTATTTTCTATTCGGCATGCGGGAAAATCCTAAACTCCCAACCAACATAATAAATTTGAAATTAAAAAAAAATTATGCTATAACATGGCTTTCGAAACACTAGTTTTCAATTACTATGCCCAATTAGATATAAAATATAGGGCTACAGTATAAAAATATTATATCTCTCTCTCTCTCTCTCTCTCTCTAAACATCTGTAAATATAAAAATTTTCAAACGAAGATTGATGATTACGACAATATAGCCCCCCTCCAGAAACTTCAAATTCAAACCTGCTTCTTATACTGACTGATCAATAGACACGGAGTATTTTCAGACTCCAGACTAGGCTATGAGTGCGGAAGATAGAAGTTACAACTACGTTATTGCCGCTGGGTAATAAATTATAAATTAAACTATCAATCCCCAAGACTTCGTCCAAATAGTTATAGTTTTATATATCACGAAATTAGGTATTGGAAAATAAAGACAAAAGAACATTTAAAGGAAACGAAGATACTCGATGGGATAGGATTACAGCTATCATAATTATGTAGCATTACCTATGTTAAATAAATGTCGTGTTTGAAACATAATGTTGTTTGCACTTTTTTGCCTTGGACAGATAAAAATTACTTAAATTATTTGCTAATTCATATGATACTGAACATGAAATTACTTTGAAATCCCTCTACAAGTTCATTTACTACAATGTTTTAGCTTTAGTTATTCCCTTTTACCGAAAGAACCATTTACTTTATGTGATATTTAGTATTATATACGTAAATACGTAGTATTAGTTATCATCGTATCAAATCTCAATAATATTCATTGAGTATTTTCGAAGTAATGGCCGAATAAGGGACATAAAAAATTTAAAATTACTTTTTACTCTTTTTTGTACTTTATAAATCATTAAGTCTTGATCACAATCGAGCCCGTTGTTAAAATGAATAGTATGCATGCGATGGTGTACACGCTAAGCCTAGTGGAGGGACCAGTTCTAAAGTGCAACTGCCGGAATGCACCTATTGATTTTGGTAACACATTTTCAACTTGTAAGTGGTAGCTAGCCAGATAGGCTCAGACCAACTACCATGTTATGGCTTAAAAATCATATGATTTTTTCTTTCAATAATAGCTTCAGCTTCTTGCATAAATTCGAACTCACGTCCATAGACATACCACTAAGTTATCATAGTTCTATATCAATAACAAACATCTGCATTATCATTTCAAAACAAAAAGTAAATGTACCGTGCAGTAATTGGCACTGTAACAGTTTTGTTATATATATAACTAGGTATAAATTTACAATCACCCTCATAATACATTTCAACATGCTTCTATATTGTATGGCAAACGACAAAGTTAATTATGCACACAATGGGCCTGTCCGGTACCACACTATTTTAGGGATAAATAGGCGTACCCGAGGGAACGAAAGTAAAGGGTTCTGTCATACGAAAGGGTGCAATCTAATTTCACAAAAAAAGGATATTCGAAACCCTTTGGTGACATACGTCCGTTGCTTTTGTCGAACAGGCAAACGAAAATAAATTGTTAGTAAGCTTTTAATATTGATAGTGTAATAGGTATGAATGCAATATAGGTATTTTAGTGAAGTAAAAATACAAAAATCTTTCATGTACTAAGTGTTTTGTGTTTTCAATGGTCACGTCATAATCGGCAAGATAAATTATTAACAAGATGAAGTCTATTTGTTTGTGAAATCGTTTAAAGTATATTTTATGCTATGGGTTATATTATAGCTATTTGAATGTGTTTGGGTTCGAACTCACGTCCTATGACCCGGCGTTCCTACACACTACCACTGAGCTATCATCGCTTAAGTTAGAAGAAGAAACAAAATTGTGTGTTCGATTGGTAATAGAAAATTGCGCCACATTTAAGTCTAAAGGTGACGACCGGCCATCCGTGTCTCGTCTCGCTGAATTCCGCCCGTTTGAGTTGCTTTTTCAGAAAAACCACTGGCTATGAATCCCTTAGCGCTTTCTCGCATTCAACGTGAGAAAATTCTATTGAGGAAATAATTTCGTTTTTTTTTTTGCTTTCATTCCGTTAGCAGATGAATTGGAAAGGGACCCTTTAGTTGAGACGTGAACTTATTTGAACGATGATTCAGCTTGGTTAGGTATTCTTTTACATGCCTCTTGTGTTTTTCAACAAGAGTTAGTTACTTTAAACAGCTTAAGCACTTATTTTATATTAACTTCAATATTTACTTTGGATATTTAAGAAGCTTCATTTTTACGACTAAAATTGAATACTGAACGACAGACTCTGATTAAATCCCTTCCATAGAATGTTGACAATGAACCTGAGGTTTCGGTGAAGGAAAACGACGCTATAAAACCTTAGCATAGTGCGTCTATTGGCTAATACTTTCTGTAATTGAAAATCTATAGGCAAGCGCAGACAAGTCTGTTACCTACATTTTCAAACTTAAATACTTACGAGTCCCACATTATCACATAACATCGGATCCGGTCGTGGACAAGAATTATAATCTATATTATTTCTATAACGCGGAAACGTTTGTTTATTTGAACGCGCTAGTCGTAGGAACTGCCCGTCTGATTTTTATAAAATAGAGCATTCAATGAATAAGGCTTTAGGCTACTTAACTTTACGCTACCACCAATAGGAACAAAGCTGTATTGAAAAAATTTCCAGAAATGGGCAAAAATCACTGAATAATTTGTATCTTCCACGCGAACGATAAAAGCAGATACGCTCAAAGTATAATTCTCAGTTATTTCCTAAATTTTCTATTCTCTTTATCACAACGCGTACTTAATTCTCTAATATAAATAATACGTTAACTCCACGAAAGCCCTTAAGGTTCGAATAATTCGCTCTTGTATGTATTCAGGGTCGTGCAAGAGATTCCGGAATGTTTTTGACGTTGCCTTTTGTTACGGAATAACCGGTCGTTCTAGAGATTAGTAGAAATATCACAAAATTCATAATTCTACGTATTAATATCTAGTACCTACTTTGTCGCTATTAAGTAATATATTTTCATTTTTTGAAATATAACCCTACTACCCTACTGTTTGTGTCAGTAATGTTTATATAAGAGCTAATTTTTAAAAGAAATAAATTGAGTCCCATCGACAGTTAATATTAACTAAGTTGGACGATTGGTAAGTTCTATAAAGCACAAAAAAGCTTTGCCTTAACTTTAGTCAAGACCTTTAATACGCTATACAGCAATTTATCTACTTTCTAGAGATTTTCAAATTTATTAACTTGTTAACAAAAAAACAAAAGTCATTTGAGGTAATAAAGTAACTATTTTTACCCGTCTATGAAATAACTAGTGGAAGTTAAAGCTATTTTCTTAAATTTTCGAGAACATTTCTTTTTACCGAATGAAAAATGTATGCACTTTGCTCTGCTCATGACATTATGTATACAAAATTCACGATCATTCAGTAAATAAAACACGAAAAGTGTAACGAACAAACTCTTCTAGACGTTACCTTCAGTTTTCTTTTCCAATCATTTTATTGACATATTTTCTTACTAGCCGAGCCCGCGACTTCGTTCGTGTGAAACTAAAAATTAATTGATAACTTTGGCCCGCTTTTGTTAGTTTTTCAATACAACTATACTCCTATTAATAGTAGCATGCTGTTGAATAGCGAAATTTCTCAATAATTCCTCTATCAAATATAAATAGAATTGGTAGTTCCTAAAATTTCCTTTTTATACTATTACTATAGATTAACGTATTTTTTTATTTGCCTGTTAAAAAAATATAAGAAAAACTCTAGAACATAATTGTAACATTAAATGTTTATCAGATACTAAGTTACTTGAAATGACCAAATTACAAGTTGACAATTCGAAACATCGTAAAATTCTTAACAAGCTAACGGAGTTTTTCATCTGTACGGAAACTTGTTGCAAGGAGCGGGGGCAGGGTCGGGTCGCATCTGCTCGTGAAAATGCCTTCAAATTGAAACTCGACAAACTGAAACTTCACAGTTCGACTCGCTACCGGGTATTAGCTATCACGTTGACATGTTTTGTAACAAGTTGCAAACAATCTCGGCCTATTTGAACTTCCATATGTTGCTATACAAAAATCTATTTCTAAGCGATGATGAGACAGTTAGTAGTTCGTAATAGACGTGAGTTCGAATCCCCACAGAGACTGAGGTTTCGCTACCGGAAAATATCGTGATAAAACAAACAAGGTGGTAGGGTTTTTCCTAATGCTCGCCTGGCTAGCTACCATCCTTAATGAAATCTGCCGCCATATATGTACATTCATATACAATAAAAATTACTAATCTTTGTGTACACAAGTGAAGTTTGTGGCAACTAGGTAAAGTTTTATTCCAATAGTTCAATTCAGAATATATAGTCTAAATTAACAAATTAGAATTCCTGTATATTTACCATAATTATGTCAATGATAATATTATTAAACTAGAAAATTACATTATGTACCTACGCTCAGTCCAGACTTTTAATAATAAAAATAAAATGTAAATTATGTCAAATTGTCGTCTAAGACAATAACAAAACAATTAAAAATAGTTAATCGTTCTAATTTCGTTTATCCAGAAATTCTTTCACTCAGAATTAGGACAAAACAATTCTTCTTTAAGACAAGACTGGATCGCTGGAGTTTAGGTATCAGTCATAGTATAACAAAGTATTATGGACTAGCGACTCGCCTCGTGCTGGCACGTGTATAATGCGATGATAGCTCAGTGGTAGTGTGTAGGAACTCCGCGTCATAGGAGGTGAGTTCGAAACCACCTACAATCAGTTTGAGATTTCGATAAATAAAAACATCACGGGTAAATCATAGCATAGTTGTACTGCTTTTTCTAATGCCCGCCTGGCTAGCTACCACCCTCAAGTTGAAAATCTGCCGCCAAATTCTAATACGTGTGTTCCGGCATTTCCACTTGAGTCCCAGTCCCTCCACAGGTTTAACGTGTCTACCAACTAAGGCCGTATCGTCACTTAAGATCATGTAAGATTATTGTCATAACGCTAAAATTTAACTATTAAAAAAAAATAGCTGTCGCAAATCATTTGGCAGATGTTAATCATCGAATTTTTTTCGTTCACATTGTGAACTTACAGAAACAGCTTACGACAGGAATTAATATAGTACAATTTTTTTTTAACTTCTCAGATATTTCAAAGATGAAGATGATTATTTTTAATTTCAATGGAGACAACTTAATTTTTCCTATTATTTGGTCCTTTCCTATCCCATAGCGAGGGGATGCATAGCGTAGCGCCATGGACTCACCGCATTACACGTTTTACATAAAAAATTGCGTGCATGTGCGGCACAATGCCCTTGATAAAAGTATTTTTTCAAACCAATGTATCCCTTTATTTTTTTTTTATGAAATAAGGGGTCAATCGGGCAGGAGGCTCATCTGATGTAAAGTGATCACCGCCGCCCATAAACATCTGCAACACCGGAGGGCTTGCAAGTGCGTTGCCGGTCTATTTCCTCCTTAGTCACATCTTTCTTACTTACACTTTATAGGTGTACCGTCATCTCACTTGATGTTCAGTAATAATGTGGATGGTGTGCACGCTACAACTAATAGAAGAACTAGCTTTCAAGTGCAACTGCCGGAACACGCCTACATATATTCCATCCGGCCTCATCTACGGCAGAGTTTAAACTTGAGTGTCGTAGTTAGAAAGGTGTACATTATAAAAACTCCTGCCACGATGCTAGGATTTCATCACGATGTTTTCCTTTACCGAAGGTTCAATCTCATTGCAGGGATTCGTACTCACTTCTATTACACTAACTCTAACAAAGAAATCATTGCGTTTTTGAGTAACTTCTATATTCGTCCAATTATCGAACCATCGTCTAAAAGTTTCACTTCAATAAAATAATCATAATTGGAAATATTTATACCAGTGGTATTTCAAAACTTACATGTGCCGAAATATTGAACGAGCATTCTGTATAGTGTCTAGACAGCGTATTATGACAATTGTATTGTTTGCCTACACAATAATATTAATTTTCATAGAATTGTACACGAAAGTTGGTTATTGTGAAAGATTTAACTGAAAACTTGTAATTGGATGATTAATTAGTACCGAACTCGGAGCGGGTTAAGTCGTCGTTTAAGGGATTTGTTCCGTTCAAAATCTCTTAATTTGTTGCAAGAATATTCCGTGACATATTGTCACAGAGATTGTGCAACTGTAAGTTTTAACACCGACCCTTTTTATGTAATGTTTCACAAATTATTCACATCAAACACGAAAGCACCCATACATATAGAATTGATTTTCATAATAAATTACATATAAATTGGTTACAGTTATAACCTTAATATAACGATTCTCAATATACCGATTACCTCCATTTAATTTTTTTAATCCAGGAATTTTATAATCATTTCACAACTTTAGATAGAAAGTATCATTTATCTCTATTCAAAGTTTTATTTTTCAATTTATAACTTTTACACAAAGAATACTATCAATTATTTCCGCGTATTTCACAATCATTCATGCCTCGACAAGTTCAGGCACGTTACATTCTTAGTAAGACAGAAAATTGTGGTAACTCTTTTCAAATAAAACATACTGTATTTTCTCTAAAGTCCGTTCCTATTATTTGGTGGAAATGGTTTGTATTAACAGTCTATATAATTTTAATAAACAAGTTTTCTTACCTTGTTATAACGACGATTATTCGTTTTGGGGAATAACTTGGTAAAACGAATATTTTCTATTTTCTAATTCCGTCCAGTTTTATTATATCGAGGTTGCACTGTAAATATCCTAATAACTATCGAGCTGCAATAGATAGCGCTTGCTGCACCCTGATGGTATTCTAAATGATAGGTAGTACATAAAACATAAATAAAAAAATAATTAAAAAAAAACACACACACACACACGAATTTTCAACTCTTTGCTCAAACAATTGACTTTGTCAAACAATTATGGGATACATGAAATTGTCACAACAAATTCGTTTGAATAATTTTGTTTGTTACTAGCTGGTCTGTCACACTTTATTGTACCCTTTTATTATTTTAATTATTTATTTTAAACGATATATATTATTTTAAACGAATTAAATAATCCTATTGGTGCTATATTGACGAACGCATAATGGAAATAATAATTCTCAATAATTAAATCATTGCTTTAATTAATTTGGCATTAATAATTTCAACAGTGAAAATGTTACGGACAATAATTATAGTGTTCGACGAAATTAATTAGCCATGCATAAGTCATTTACGCTGGTCATACATAATAATGAATTACCAATGTTTTGTTTGGAACGAGCATCGCGTTTAACCTAAAAGACTTAATAGTGTAAGGCAAAAGTATCCTAACAGATCGCAAACTCCATAGACTAGGTGAAACACGCGACCATTCTTGCAAACTTGTCACGTAGGTTTCATGTTTCTATAAATGCCTAGCTGTTCCTGCTGTGAACGTGAAAATGAAAATGTAGAACTTATTTTTTAAATAAAAAGGGAGCAGTATCATTCTCTGTATCCCTTACATCGTGTATGCAAAATTCCATAATGATCAGTGGAATAGTTAACAAATACACAGTCGGGTGCAATCGACGATTTTTTCCGACTTTAATTACATTTATTGTAATTAATTATTGCATATCTATACATTTACCAAACTAAAAAAAAAACAGTTCACAACATTCAGAGATAATACACTTATCTAACAGTGAAATAAATTTCAAACTCCGATCGGTAGTACCGGAGATTACCCCAAATATGCAAACTCACAAACTTTACCTCTTTATATTCTAGTAAAAATATATATTTATAGACCTTACCTTATTCTATTTTACAAATACGTCCAGATAAAATACATCCACCCGCCCACAAAGTATTACCCATTCTTAGAACAGTTATTTTTGCATGAAAGTAATAATATTGGCCATTTAGAATTTCGAACCGATAATGAGGCGAGTGCTTAAAACGTCTAAACAACTCAATAGCCCAAATGAGTATTACTTAAAACAAGGCGCAAGCGGTTTCCAGCCTTTAGCAAGGACGGAAAGAAGGTAGTGTCACTGTAAGGGTTCCTTGTGGTTACTTCTGGTACTTCGCAGCAGACAAGTCCCGTATACTTCACTAGTAGCCTGCTCAGTTGATCGCTAAAGAATGATTATTGAATAGATTCTACCCACGTTCAAAAAGAAGCCAAACTTGCATTGTATATTGGTTCGAAGAAGCTATCTAAAGACAATAACGGTATATCACAAAGTTTAAGAATGTTAGTATAACTCACGCTAACTGGATTTCGCATCGCGTCAATGTTGACGAAACTCCTTATGGAACAAAGTTACGCTCCTTTGTTGCGACAAAACATTTTCAATTCTTCATCATTTCATCTAATTGTTTGTTTTTAATTCCAACTGTTTGGTCGTGACCACTACACTGTAGCTATAGTAGCGGATTTAATGATATACTTACTAATATCATGTTTCCTGAGCAACAATGAGGAACGGAAAACTTTATTTTGTATACTTATGTAGATACAGTGATGGCATCATGGAATTAACAAACAACATCAATCACCATGTTACAAACAATATAATTGAAGCGATGATGGCACAGTTACCTGTGTCTACGAACGGCGGGTCAATGGACGTGAGTTCAAATTCCTGTAATGAGCTTAAACTTTCGGTGACGGAAAACATCGTGACGAAATCATAATATGATCATATGGTGGTAGGTCTTTTTTAATGCCCATCTGGCTAGCTACCATTGTTGACTTGTAAATCTTCCACCATAACATACCTATAGGTGTGTTTCGGTAGTTGCACTCAAAAGCCAGTTCCTCCTGAATCACATCGTCATGTAACTTCAGGTAAGACTGTGACCACAACATTAAGCCTACAGACTATAAACAACTATTTAATAGCGAGAACCTCGTCCATAGACACGGCAGATGAAATTCAAACCAGAAAGAAATAACACTTACGTATTTAACAACGTGTGTATGGTGATTTCGACCAACTAGTATACAGATTCCTTCCAGCCCTTAATGTGTTTTTAATTCATATACAACGACTGATATCACACAAAGCAACACGCCTAAACCTGTCGCCATAGCGAGCATTACTAACGCAATTCTTAAAATTATCTTAAAGTGACATGCACGAGTTAAATCAGTAAGCCTTGAAGCCTGAAAATTCTGACATGACCTCTTTAAATAAAGTGGCTGACTACTAAAAAGGATATATGAAAATTCGTCTCCTAAGAGGGTTAAAGTAGGGCGTCAAAAGGGCGATTATTTCTGAGATATTGCCGATGGGAAATTCCATCGGATGTACGCTTCGTGATTAACGATATTTCATTTTATGTGTTTACTAGCTGTGCCCGCGGGTTTCTTCGCATGATATTTAAGGCTATTTCTTTATTCTTCGAAAGAAGTATTCTCTATATACAGAGATCTATGTATACACAGATCTGTTAAAGACAAACACATTCCAATGTATAATATTAATTAGAACTCGATGACCTCCCATACTTCTACATTTCATCTTTGGTACAAAGTTATTATGCTTAATTATTTATTAATTAAAACAACCTTTCGCTGTCCCTGTAAATATTTAAAAGTTTATGAACAAAGGCACGTTAATTGCTCCCTGTTATTAAAGGGTAGGGCAAGAAAGTGAATTTACTGGGATCAGCCCTTTAGCGAGGTTGGCTTTATAACTAAGTGAATATATCTTTGTGCCAGTTCAATTAGATGCGAGGTTAGTGAATACTTTCAAGGTTTATTTACTATGGGCTAGTGCTAACATAATGTAAAGAGTTGATTCTAATCTGTGAGAAATAATTTCGTTGTATTCTCTCTTTTTGTCTAATAATAATGGACTTTAATAACTTTCGTCTATGGACTTTTAATATTTCACGCCTCTTTACACATAACTGATATTACAGTGGTGACAGTCGATGGGTTTTCACTATCATGATGATTGCTACTGTTTTAGGATTAAGCTGTGGTTTATTAACCACGAAACAACGAGAGCTCTAGAATCTGCTAGACCCAGTAGATTATTGAATAGACATCAGCAATTCCTGAAACTCATCATGCATTAGTGTGTCGCGTGGCAGGTGTTACAGCTGGTATACGGTCATTATGATCCATTCGTATTGCAATGTCGTCTATATAAAAAAATGACTTATTTCGTATTTTACCTTTGCAAGGCTGTGAAGAATAACTAATGAAAGTTTCATCGAAATATGATGCTTTATTCTGAAATGCAATGAAACATTTCTGTTTATTTATATACATAAAAAATAGTAGGAGACTAAATTATTTCGATATTAGCTCTGCCCGTGACTTTATTCACTTATATTGCGTTAATTAAGGTGACATTTTACGTAATGTAGTGTAACTGAAGAGCATAGGTGAAGTGAAGTGAATAATCATTCGGTACATGATATATTAGATGCCACAAAAACTCCCGAGAGAGCTTCAACAAGAGAATCGCCATCTTGTTCAATATAGTAGCATCTGCCGGAAATGCCCAAATCCTATTAAACTAAACCATCAATAATAAAAACTAAATTGAAGGTGGACACAGTAACATGAACTTTTCTGGACAACCTACACCTCAGTCCGCCCCGTGACCGCGAAGGCTGAAAAGCTTTCGAAACGTCGGGATCAAAATCAATAAATAACCGCGATAAAGTCCGTTTAAATTAGTTTTATTTCAACAAATCTTATTACTTAAAAATAGCAGTAAGAGTCATGCTAAGTTGCCAAGAATAAAAAAGAAGAATTTCATTTATTTGTACAAATCATTTGCGTAAGGCGGTGAATATTCACCGGTGAATTCGAAGCCGACTAAAATATGTTAAGATAAGTAACTTCAAATCATCTGTTCAAGTCACGAGCTCGTATGTACAAACTAACCGTGTTCGCTGGAGCCTGTAACGCATTCGATTCCGTGTCGCACACATCGCTATTTCACAGTCCGCCGCGCTCACGGCGTCGTTTGTTGTTATATTTACGACTTCGGAAGAGGAAACGAAAATTTAGTATTTCGATATTGACATCCTATTGGAATATACAAATAAATACATAAAGTAATAATAACAGGTAAGGAGATCTAAAAAACTGAAAGTTAATACCGAGCGAGACGTTATGGAGAATTTAAGGGTTATATCCTAAACTTTCAAGGTCAGCAACATGGCTGTAATACATTTGGTGTTGTGGCTGTTCATAAACGTCAGTAACCATTTAATATCAGATGGGTTGTCTGCCTCTGTAATGACCAAAGAAATGTAAAAAAAAAAACCTTTCATTACGAACGCAAAGTAACTGCACTAAACTAGAGGTTCGAAGCGATGATAGTTCAGTTGGTGCAATTAGCTAGAGCTTTCTGTGAAGGAAAACATCATGATGAAACCATAGCATAGTGGTAGGTGTTTTTTCTAATGCCAAATCATTGCACTTGAGAGCCAGTCTCTGCACTAGGCTTAGCGTGTCCACCCTCTTGGACCACATTGTCAATTAATTTAAGGCGAGATTTAAGGCCACAACCTGTACCTATAAAGTGAAAAAAAGAGTCAGAACATAACGGTATATAATAATGGTGACCACTGTGATTCATTAAAGATCGTTACTGTCATAAAGATTCATAATGTACACAGTACGTATACAAACACCCCTGAGCAAATAGATTCAGTGACGTTTACGAAAAACTACATCCCTGTATGTGCACTAAATAATAGACTTTGTATATATTTTTTATACATATACAAAAAACAAACATCCAACCGAGTTTCCAAGTTTCGAAGCCTGGGATATCTTCGAAACTGGTGATGAGTAGCGTTTTGATGTAACAGATTTTCTTCCAAAACAGTACGTATCAATACCGAATACGAATAAATTAAAAGCTCGAGTGCATTCGTTCCTCTGGAATAGCGTCTGTCGGTGCAACGGCGCGCCCGCTATTTCCAAAGGTACTTCGAGTTCGATTTATGGACGCACGATAATTGTACAGCAATAAACACTTGCAACACGAGCTTAATTACATTTCAGTGCTCCCTTCGACTACTAGTAGTACAAAGTTTACATTTCTTACGAATTAAAAACGATATTTCATTTGTAATGGCCCTATCGAGCAATATTCCCTGGTTTCGTATTTACTTTCTTTTTAATTTTATTTTTTATAAATCGAACGCAATAGTATTAAACCGCAGTCATAAGCTGCAAACATCACCTTATGCCTGTACTGATTTGTGCGGCTTATACAGTGGTACTGAAGTGCTGCGCATTGGCTTAATCAAATCTATTTTTTTTTTTTTTTCGACCTGACATACGCTGTTAGCCGTAAGGGCTTTGACAGCTTCACCGAACTTTAAATCAAATCTATACTAATATTATAAAGAGGAAAGGTTTTAGTTTGTAACGAATAAACTCATGAACAAATGGACCGACTTCGAAAATTCTTACACCATTAAAATGCTACATTAGCCCTGAGTAAAATAGGCTTTCATTTTGTTTTTTTTTTTTTTAATGAAAATGATTAAATAAAATTTCTAGTTCCACGCGGACGGAGTCGCAGACACAGCTCATAATTTTTTTTATTAATTGGTATCTGTATAATTTTACATGTTATTTTTCATTAACTACAGTGTTTAAAAGATACCTTTTTTGAACAAATAGACATCAAAATTGAAAAGAGACATGAACGTGCGGATCCTGTATATTATCACGACAACAACCGAATTACTTTACTAATCGACTCTTTTTTTTCTTACGCTTCAGTATAATTAGAAATATAATCCTATTACTTTTCACGGTTTGATTCAACGTGGTTTAATTGTTATTAAATAACAAAAAAAACAAATGAGATTAAGAGGCGTGCACTTTGGGGTTTTCCAAACTTTTTTCATTTTACCGTTATCTTATTACATAAGTAGAACTACTTGTGCTGTATTATACTTTTTGTTAATTGCATACAGCCAATGAGTAAAGATATTATTAAGAAAAATTAGATCCCCCGAACAGGCTTCGCTACTTAGACCGTGAGCAGAATTAATCGCAGACATATGTCCACGTCCCGTAAGAACAAAGGCGAAGGTTCAGAGGTCTTATTAAGTGTTACAAGTACTTATAGCATTTTGCTATTTATTGTTTTGAAAAGTTTTCATTAATTCAACAGTCGTAGTAAAGTCGTATTCGATAATTAACAACTTTACAAATAAAAGCAAAATTTTAACATTGTCAGAATGAAGTCTCTCACATTCTTATTCAACATCTGATATTCAATTTCTCGTAATCGTATTCTGTACATCGTCCTATTCAATCCATCATATAAGTCCATATATCTTTACAGTGTCTGTCTGTCACAGTTTATCGACACTTAATAAGTCCTAAAAACATGTGTGTCGTATTGTATATGAAAAGAAATTCCGCAGGCCCCTTCATAAATCGAGCGATTGGCCGTGCGACGTGAATTTACGGCCGGACACTTTATTCGGGCCTTTTGTTTGACACGTCAGATCCTTTTTCCAATCGTTGACAAATTAGCTCTCGTAATTAATATGTTTTAGGGTGGATTTATAGCAATTAATTGTCAGTTTCAAGTAGTGATGGCGCTAAAAATTAACCTTCAATGAGGTTAAGATTTTGAAGCCGGAGCATATCACAATCAAACCATAGTTTGATGGTAAGGTACGTTTTGATTTCCGGCCAATAAACTATCAACATAGATATGTTTTTTTATAGTTAAGGCTTAGCGTAATGGCCATAATCTTACCTGATCTTAACTGACGATACGGCCCAAGTTGGTAGACACGCTAAACCTGTGGAGGAACTGGCTCTCAAGTGCAGCTGCCGGAACACACCTATTGGTATTTGGCGGCAGATTTACAACTTGAGGGTGGTAACTACCCAGGCGGGCATTAAAATAAGCCCTACAGTCATGCTATGGTTTTCTCACGATGTTTTCCTTCACCGAAAGCTCAAGCTCATTGTAGGTGGTGGATTCGAACTTACGTCCCTTGACGCAAAGTAGTACACACTACCACTGCGCTATCATCGCTTCAAACTTATGTTGAAATTTTGAAGTTATCTATACGTGTCTTGTAATAGTTTTACTATCTTGTCAACGTCGTCAATTAACATCAAGTGATGATATGACCAAATGCAAAGCTTAAACAAAATCTTCTAAGAGATAAACATTCAATATCCTTATTTTTCTACTTTCTACAACTAGTATTGGGAATTTAAATATAACACATGACTTATAACTTAATTACATTTTGTTTAGATCTTAAAAAGTATGAACTTAATGCACAAAAATGCCATTTTTTGTTATTGTACATAGGTTGTTAAATGTATGACAAAGGTTGTGCTCTTACAAATTCCTCAAGCATTTTTAAATGATTCGTGCACTAAAAGGGACACGATATTCATCGCAATTAAAATATAGATAAATATATAAAATCGTCAGATTTAAATTATTCTGGCACTAACATGGGTGTTTATTCGGATATACTATTTTTCACATTAAGGCATTTCAAATGTAGTCTAAATTATCTATGTACTGAGTAATGTACTCAAGCGTATGTGGCACTTAAACCCTACTGGCGTGAAGGGGTATCAAATTGAGTGCATGAAATATTTCTTGATTAATATTTATACATAAAGAATGTTAAGAATATTTTTTTTTTTAAACATCGACCAACTCTGTTTCAGATGTTGAAACTATCGTGCGATTGAGGCTTATAAATAATACTACAAATAAAAAAGACGCTTACCCTGGTTATAATCCTAATAAAAACTACTCATAAAATATAACTCCTGTAGAGGAAACTCAATGTTTCTCCGCCTAATAACATAGTTCCAGCGAGTCGAGTCAGTAATAATTCAAACACATCAAATTCGGTAGTCTTGAAAAATGTTCGCCGGGATGATGTAGTGTCGCATTAGGTCCCAAACACGAATTTAAATGAGACAAATGACGGCTGGCGAACGTGTAGATTTAAGATGACGTCATGGTGTCATAGCGGAAGCGATTTCATTAACACGATACAAATTACTTTAACAGTTTATTTAAATTGAATCAAAGACGAAAAACAAGTTAAACAATTTGATATTTAGAAATAAAAATAATCTTCTAATATTTTCAAGCAAAATAGGAACTGAAAAAGCTGTTCATTTCAACATACTTGATTATTTTGCCTATTAACTTTAAACAACTATATTCTAACATTACCGGTAATTTAATTAATTATCTATATATTTATTTTCGTATAATTTGATTTAACATTAATTAATATTTAAAACGATGTCACAAACAATATATTTATCATCATTTAAAATGTATTCATTATTATGTAATAATAAACCAAGAAGTGCATTTGTTTTAGGTACACATTATTTCTTTTAGTGAATTATTGTTTAAAACAGTAAAAATAAACATGTAATATTTCAAAAAAAAGTATCCAAGGCCGTAAGCGGTAAAGTTTGTTAGAACGCGCTTGTCTAGAAACTACGAGTCGGAATAACAAAAATATTTTTTGTATTTGATAGAGTAATTACTAAGGATAGGTTTCGATTACTTAACATCATGCTACCAGCAATAGGAGCATAGTTGCATTGAAATTACTTACAAAAATGGGCAGAACTGATTATATAAAGTTTTAGTTCCATGCCAACGAAGTTATTTCAATGTAAAACGCTATTCTACATACAACAAGCACACAGCGTAGGCAGCCAGAAGCCGACATGGAAATCGTGTTTGTTTCAACTTCACGCCGAGATTGTTTGTATTTTTGTCGTCAGCACACATCGGGAACGATGTTTGTAAGTTTGTTCGTAACAAGAGTTCTTCTTGACTTGTGTGTCAACGATGAACTGACAGACGCTTGTACCTTTTATTTAGTCAAAATAATTATCATAAGCTGCTAGATGTGAGATCTAGTTAGTAAAATATAATATTACTTATGAACGAGAGGTTGTATTGATACTAAATGTCTACTGAGGCAACAGAAGTTATCTTTGAAACAAGACCTATAGTCGGGGATCCACCGTCTTTTTTTTCTTTTTTCCGCAAGTAGCTTCATTTTAACGAAAGGTTCAACTTTCTTTTTAATAAAAATTTTCGATTCTAGTAACAGGGGTAGTAAATATATTGCAAAATATGTCAATTGAATGATTCTCAAAAATTTATTACTAACTGTTATTTTTTTTTTTTTGTTAAATCTGAAGATAATTACCTGAATTATTCGAAAAAATATTTGTCCTACAAAATGTATGGTTGGATCAAAGAGTCCCACATCCAGTCTTCCAAAATGAATCGATAACGTGGTCATGAAAAATGATAAATAACCATCTGATTTTTTTCTGTTGCTTAGTTCATATTTATATAATATAATAGCCACATTGTCTTACAAATTGCGTGGTACGCATGGACTACTAATATTTGCGTGTAATAAATCGCATCCATTGCTATGCAATATACAGTCGTATCAATGTATCGGATGAAACTAGCGTCTCGTTCAGGTTAGGCAAAATCTAGATATTACCAAAACATAAGACGATATAATAACAAGTATATACATTGTTCAGTTCGTATATTTATCACAGTGGTGGTATAGACAATATACGATGAGGCCTTTTAAATAAAGTAACAGAATTAAAAGCAAAAATATTCAGGAAAACCTTTTTATTATATTACGGAATAGGGGGCAAACGAGCAGACGTGTCACCTGATGGTAAGTAAACACCGCCGCCCATGGACACCCTCAATACTAGGGGAGAATCGCAGGTGCGTTGTCTTCCTTTATAGTAGTGAGGGGTTGGCTCTCCAGTGCAGTTATGGCCTCAATCTCACCTGATGTTAAGTGGCCAATATCTGGCTCAATATGGTAGACTCGCTAAGTTTAGTGGAGGGACTGTATCTCAACTGCAACTGCCGGAGCACACCTATAAATTTTCAGCGGCAGATTTTCCACATGAGGGTGGTAGGTAGGCAGTTGGGCATTAGAAAAAGCCTCACCACTACGCTATGGTTTCTTAACAGAGTTTTCTTTCACCGAAAGCTCAGGCTCTTTGCAGTTGGATACAAACGTATATCCATTGACGTAACGTCCGTAGACACTACCAACTGAGAAATCATCACTAGAAAAATTATGCATATACATATAGTGTACTATGTATATACGTGTATAAAAAGCATATTTGTATCTAGAAAATAGTCGTTTTCCGTAGCCCGTGAAGAGTTATTTAAATATTCTACAAGTGTATTGTGCCACCTATTGATTCGGCTCTAAAAGCAAATTACATTTTAGGACAGTCGCCGCCAAGGAAACTAAATCGTTGAATTGTATTCAATTTTGAAGCCATTCCTTCTCTTTTTATAGTTGTCGTAAATTTTAGGGCCATCGTATAACACGGGAAACGGGTCCTTTAGCGCTCTTCCATTCGATGACTACCGGACCGATGGAATACTGTCAAAAAATTGGGTGATAAATCACACATATGTGGGATGGTAGCATGAAACACTATGTATGTATGTAATATTATATATATGTGAAAGTGCGTTTGTTTGTTACGCTTTTACGCATACACCGATGTATCGATTATGATGAATTTCGAGATGATTTTGGAAACGGTGTTAGGGTACATTTTTTCTCTAAAAACTTATAAGAAGAGGGACAAAGAGATGGGTAACTATTGTATGAACTTTTTTTTGCGGCATCCGATTTGATTGAAACTTTAGAGAATAATAATTGCTCATAATTTCGAATTTTCAGTTGGTATTGATGAAATAAATAATGATAGTATCATCTAGTAACATTTGATAGAAAAATGATATCTGTATTGATCGACGATCAGAATTTGGTTATCAATATCAATATTAACGCGAGTGGTGCCGCGCGTGAAAACTAGTATTAAAGTGTTGCGTATCTGCATCCGCCTACACATATTCAGCTGCAGAGACATTTGCAAGACCAATTTTATTTTATTATGGCATTTACTTATGTGATCACTTCACCGAACACAAAGAACCTACCAAACTCAGAACTCACGATCGCGACTACCCCGTTCCACTTGCTTGCGAGCGTTATTTAAATCAAGTTTTTTGTATAGTTTATAGGTTTATTATCATAGCCATAATCTCACCTGATGTTAAAGACGACGTGGCTCAAAATGGTGGACACACTAATCCTAGTGGAGGAACTGGCTTTCAAATGCAACTAACCGAACACACCTATAGGTATTTTGCGAAATATTTCTAACTTAAGGTTGGTAGTTAGCCAGCGATCTTGGGCCGTATCAGCATTTAACATCAGTTGATATTGTGATCATAACACTAAATCTTTAAATAAAAAAAAAATCGTATCAATGAATACTCGATGTGTTGATAAATATATCGTGGGTGAAATTGTGGGCGAGAACGCCTGACGGATGTCTGGACTGACTCAATCGTTTCTCGGTCAATGTCGAACCAGACTGTAACAGATTCATGTCATTAACACGTACAAACGTGTGATAAGAATTATGTTTTTAGAAAACCATTAAACATAAAGTTGAGGTAAATAAGATAACAAACAGTAAGCAAAAAACTATTAACACGTTTTTTTTATAGTTCAGGTTTAGCGTTATGCCCATAATCTCACCAGACATGCTAAGCCTGTGAAGGAACTGGCCCTCAAGTGTAACTGCCGGAGCACACCTATAAGTATTTGGCGGCACATTTTCAACTTGAGGGTGGTAGCTTACCAGGCGGACATCACAAAAAGCCACCATGCTATGGTTTCCTCGCGATGTTTTCCTGCCCCGAAAGCTCAAGTTCATAGCAGGTGGTTGGATTCCAATTCACATCTCAGGACGCGACGTTCCTACACACTATCACTGAGCTATCATCGCTTCAAAAGTTGACTGCCAACTACGAAATAACTCGTAAGTTGCGTTCTTTTCTAGGACGCCAGCTACGAGTTATCTCGTAACTGTGTTTACTTGCCTTTTTGTGGAACTACGATTAAGTTCGAAATATATCAGTGCGAATATCATTTGGTGGTTTCTGGGAAAGAACAATAAATCAATGCTGGGTTGCATGATAAGAAAATTTATTAAAGAACGAACAGAAAATAATGCATTAGGATTAGATTTTTTTAAATAATGTCATTAAATAAAATTGTTCAGATCAGCTTTCTGAAAATCGCCGTAGCATTCAACGTGTTAATTGCAGAACTTATACGGAAAGACAGTGAGTTTCTGTACACAGTACATGGTATATCAGAATTAAGAGATATGTTGATAACATCGCAAACTAAGAGCATCGTTATCAAGACTTAAATCGAAGAAATGATGACCCAGTTGGTATGGATGAGAGTTCGAATTCCTGCAATGAGCCTGAGTTTTTGATGAAAGAAAATATCGTGATCAAACCATAGTATGATGGTAATACTTTTTCTAATGCCCGTCTGGCTTGCTACCACTCTCATGTCGAAAATCTGCTGCCAAATACTTATAGGTGTGTTCCGACAGCTGCACTTGAGAGCCAGCCTTAGGCTTAGCGTATCCACCAATTTGGGCCACACCGTCAATTAACAACAAATAAAAATGTGCCGATAACGCGAAACCTATAAAAATAAAAACATAGAGACTATAGACGAGATTTACACAAAAAAATTTTTTTGAAAATGTTTACAAAACTTAAAAAAAGAAATAAACGTTTAGTCCAGCGTTTTTTTAATTTCGAGATACGTGGGGATAAATTAGGAGATTAAATTTTGTATGTGGATTGTTTGTAAAAGAAGTAATCTAATAAATTTAAAACTCTGCCCAATGTGGCTATTCAAAGCAGACAAAGTCGCTGGCAAATGCTAGTTTTTAATAAATACACGTACTGTTGAAATATATCCAATATTCATCATCGACACATGAGTTTACTTGATAAACTAACAAACCACGGCTGTTAGACTAACCAAAGTAGGTGATTTATTATTTAAATAGTCAATTTATTTATAAACATACTGAGTGAAGATTGAGGGCGTGAACACATTGACTGCGGATGTCTGCTTTACATCACTACTTGTCGGTCAATGTCGGTAGTAATCAGGTAAATGGATTCATATGAACTATAGATCAGTTATCCAAGAGATGGTAGAGTATAAAAACTAGATATATGTGTTTAAACATTCAGTAAAGGCAAATGTCAGTTCTTTTTAAATGAAAACTGCTTTAAAATCGTTGTGAAATTCGATGAAACGAAAAAGCGACAATAAAAAGAGAACCACATATATAAATAGGGTATAACGTGCGAGATAATGAGATAGAAAGCATTATATAGTACTTGTTAAAATTTTAGTATGTGTTTGTGCGTGTCTGCGAATTGCGAAAAGTGTTTTTAAAGGATTCACTATTATCGCGTGTGAACTGCTTACAATTTTTATTTATTCTGTTTTTGTTTTCTTTTTTTTAAATACAACTTTCGCACAAGTTATCTATCTTTATGTCGTGGAGGATTATACAAACGTACAATACCCGAAAATAAGTAACATTTAGACTTGGACCAAACATTTGTGGACGATAAAGATAATTTATAATAAAAAATTATTGATAATACATACATGTAAAAAAGTGAAATTTTATTTATATGCTTCTCCTGTTTAACTAAATAATTAACAGAATAACTAATTGAACAACATACATATCTAAACAGACGTTTCATTAAAAGCTAGTACCGAAACTTTAAAATATCCTAACAATATAAAAGTGTTTAGGTAGCTCATCTCAAGAACCATATTCCCGCTAGACTTAATAAGTTACAAAGTTAATAATAGCTGTGTTCGCGACTTCGTTCGCGTGAAACTAAAACTTATTCAATAATTTTTACCAGTTTTTGTAACTTTTTTCAATACAGCTTTACTCCTATCGATGTTAGCGTTATGTTGAATAGCCTTAAACCTTCTTCAATGATTACTGTATCAGATAAAAAAATATCTTTTAAAAACTAACCGGTAGTTAAAAAGATTAGCGCGTTGAAACAAACACATTTTTTTCACTTTATAATATTGAATAAAGATAACTTCAATTAAAAAAATAAATTCATCGACAATAAACAAAAAAAAGCGGCAAAATACAAGTGCGATTTCAAAACTTCCAAATAAACAACAAAACGATGATATTGCCCAAGTTCGAAACTAATTTCGCCCGGCGTTTTCCCACGGTAGATTGAAAGAAAACACTCATTACAGTGGCCGGCGCACGACTGCCGCGGATTCGAACCCGTTATTATAACAACTGTATTTTCCATTGGATAATTGCTTTGATACAATAAAAAAATGCAGCATATGGCGTGATATTTCAAATGATGAATAGCTAGATGATAATAGTATGGCCAAAAGTAAAATTTTGTTGAAAAGCTAGTTTAGACGAGTGTACAACCGATTTCCTTTTTTTTTTGTTTAGTAGCAATATATGAGTTATACACAATAAAAAAGTATGTAAAAAAAATTAATGGTTTCTCAGCTCATACAACAATTTCGAAAATTTTACAAGTTATTATAGTATTTATTTCTACGAGCTATTAAATGACCTGAACAGGAACGGCTACATGGTAAATTTATACGTGGTTGAAATAGGAGAGAGAGGTATACCAGCAAAATCTCTCATTAATCTTCTAAAAAATCATGGCCTGTCTAGTATTGCAGTAAGATTTATGCGCTAGCAGGTTCCTACTTAATTCAGTTGGAGAGAAAGAGAAACACGAGTAGTAAAGGTGAGTGTTGGCATGTGTCGAAAAGTGGTCCCTTAAAACTGTGTACATCCGTATCACAAGTCACTACTCGGAGTTTCTTTATCTGCCAAACGATGGACCCGGCACCCGCACAGTAAATCCATGTATAGTTAAGAAGTTCGTCACAATATTTTAAAACATTGAAATATGTGTACTGCTATCAATTACCATGTATCATGTACAGAGGGGTTTATTATTTGTGATGTAATATTGATAGAGGGGTCGAAGAAAATGTGGCATAGCATAACGAAGGGAGAGGGGTCTAAAAAGGTAAAATGCTTTGTGACGTATTTTATAGGCAGCCACTCACATTTCATCGCATTACGAAGCGAATATTTTGTGGAAGAGATGATAACTCAGTGGTTGTTTGTACGACTTCGCGTCAAAGGACGTGAGTTCGAATCCAACCAGCTACAATGAGCTTAAGCTTTCGGTAAAGGAACACATCGTGAGGAAACTATAGTATGGTGGTTGGCCTTTTTCTATCGCCCGCCTAATGTTGAAAACCTGCTGCACAAATATCAATAGGTGTGTTCTGGCAGCTGCACTTGAGAGCCAGTTCCTCCACAGAAAACATCCAAAAAAAAACATCAGAATCAACAAAGATATAATAAAATTTTACCAAGTTCACAGCAATAAGTGAACAATGACCAATCTGAAAGGGCCAAGCAGTTTCAGAATAACGCGCATAGCAGATCCAATGCGGCGTAGTGGCGGTACGGTGCGGAGAGGCCGAGTGGCATAATTTGAGCGTTATTCAAATCCGCGGGACGCTAACTATTCCAGTACTACGTCCTCACTGCAGTGATTTACGTGCGTACACACAGTCGGTATGGTCGGCTAGTGCGCCGTCAAACATGAAGCATGTTTGAACGTATACGTAAGCTCGAACCCACCTACAATGAGCTTGAGGATTCGCTGAAGGAAAACATGGTGCTAAAACAGTAGCATAATGGTAGGGTTTTCTCTCATGGCAACCTGGCTAGCTACCACCCTCAAGTTGAAAATCTTCCGCCAAAATATCAATAGGTGTGCCGGCAGTTTCATAATATGCATAACAATTAATTATAATACACTAGGAAACAGTTGACGCTTATAACGTGTACAATCTATATCTGTGCAGCCGTTAAGAACTTACTGGCACTCTTGAACCAATAAGCGCGCACCTATGAATGAGCACAGCCAATAGCATACCAATATTGGCGTGGATAGCCTCTACACTATATAAATATAGTGCAACATACAACACACTAATTAACATCTTACATTTTCATTGGTCTAGCCTTGATCTGTACCGTGTGATAAGGATATTCGTTCCAACAAATACAGCCAAACGAATAATCTTCTAAAATTTAAGACAATCTAAAAGATTTTCTATATGTTTGTACCCTCTTGGTGTTGACTGTCAAACGTCTCGACTGTGTATCAGGTAACCAAAGAACCACCTGGATTACCAGGAATAACTTTTAATACACCATTATACATATCCGGTGTTCTTGGCACTACATTAACAAGACGATTCACTGAACCGGCAATGTAAGCCGTGCAAATGGATATTACGACTAAGATTTACATGTAAAACGGTAGTTCCAGGCCCGTCGTATCGCTTGGCTGAAAGTTATGCAGATGTAGGAAATACTATGGTAATGAAATCGTCTAACTTACGTTAGCATTTGCTTAAGTTGGTAATGAGCACTAAATTTAGTTTTAAACTCAAAGATATAAATATAACTTAGCCACCTGAATATAGAGGACATATTACTGATTAGATCTTGGATATTCACAAATAGAGATCACAAATTGATTTTAAATTGAGTTGTGTGTTTTCGTTTACTAAGTAAGTAAATGTAGAAAAGGATCATTTTAAAAATGAGCAGTTAACCTAATTTATAAAACCCTATGCGAATATAATTTTCGGAATTGACCTGATATTTCCATTTTCCCGTAATCGCATCACGATACGAAAGTCGACTTTATCAAATTCGCTCGAAGCACTTTTTATCATTGAAGACTGATTGCCGCGAATTAGTCAGCGAATTCCCTTTTTGCTCTCTTCCGTCTGGCAGTTTTACTAACATTTACGTTTAATGTTCTACGTAGATAATAAGATTGATGGACTCTAGAATATTGATCTTTAGTTGTCTTAAAAGAAGATTAAAATAGGAAAGCATCGAATTATTGTAAGCGCTTTTGTAGATTTGGATATCAAAACGAAGGTGAAAGATTTATATCTAAAAATGATGCCTAAAGTCGATATAGAAAACTGACCTCTTTGCTTCTCTTTTCATCATCTGATGTGACGATGTGGCCCAAGATAAGGTCACGCTAAGCCCAGTGGAAAGACTGCTGGAACCCACCGTTAGGTACGTGGCAGTAAATTTCCAACTTGAGGGTGCTAGTTAGCCAGATTAGCATAAATAAAAATCTACGAATATACTATGGTTTCATTACGATGTTCACCTTCATCGGATAGGTTTAATATAGGTTTCGAACTCACGTCCATTGACGCAGGGTTTAAAAATCGCCTGTCTTATTAAAGGTTGCAAATCAAACATAACCCAGACAGCGTAAGCCCGGCGCGAGTATTTCAAAAATAAAGCCATGTTTAGCTAAGTTAGTAATAATCTTCGATCAATGCGACTAACAAAGTCAAAGAAAATCGCTGAAAATAGCTAGTTTCAATACCACAAAGGTAAGATAATAAAACGAAACGTTTCAAAAGTCAGACTGATCCTAGATAGATATCAAAAAAGAAGCTTTTACCCAACAGAATAATTTGAAAACACTAAAATAATTTCCATTTCATTTGGCTATTTTATAAAAATGTTTCAAATAAAAAGAAATCCCTAAAGGGCACCTTTGCGTATTACTGGAAAAAATCTTATTTCACTAGAGGCAGGCAGGTTACTGAGCCAACGCAGTGAGATCTTAAGTTTTAAATTACCGAACGCGCCTGAAGGTGGTAATCGCAAGAGTTTCTTAATTAATAAGGACCTTCAAAGTTTTTAACTTTGGAGATTTGGAGGCAACCGTCCATCGGACAGCTCCTTTTGCCATAGTCCACGGCAAAAGCAGTAAGTTAAACATTTATATATATTTTTGTATATTTGGATACTTCACTAATTCAATTAACATAGGATCAATAAAAGTCATACAAATTATTGGAAGGTAGTAATATATGTATGTATATCTATTTAAGAAACTCATCCTTTACAATAACCTGACCTCATACAAGAAGACCATTTCATTTAGCGTAATTAATGTGAATTTATAATTTTTAACCAAAGTATATAAATAGGTGCCACATCAAATTAGGGAATTTTATTCGGAGCGTTTTTTTTTTTCAATTTTTTATTTTTTAAAAACCTTATTTATAAACTTTTATATTTTCTATTAGATTAATTTTATACTTCTTTGTAGTTTAACCGAAATAAAATATAAGTTCATTATTCAAATTTCCTCGAGCCAATTAGTAATAGTATAAAATTTAACCTACTGAAACCTGAAACTGTGCTCAAAATTCAGGACATTTCGACAACTCTTTGAAACGAAATAAGTCAAAACTTTTCGTGTAATTAAGCGTTGTCCCTGTTCTTGTTCCGTGTCTCAAAGACAAGGATCCGGTCTCATTATGCATTTTTTACAGCATTAACTCAAATAATATTTTCCATCTTGACACATTTTTTTTATTCGAAATAATAAACAATTATATTTACTCCTCTCCACTGCTGGACCAAATTTATTTTAAAGTTCCACGATTAAACACACGACTAAAGTGTTTATGTTTCACACTCCTTTATGTCGGACAAATTATTTCAAGAACTCCATTTTTCAACGATATTGTTATCATTATAACAAATTTCTTATCGACGTAGACATATTTTGTAATACTCTGTCATTTTATTAAAAAAAATTGGTGATGTGTTGTTTGAAGACTCATCTTCAAAAATTGTTTAATTTTATTGCCTTTTTTTAAATTATACATCTAGATTGTATTGCTACGATTTTTCTTATTAAGTTGTAGAATTGAAATATATGGTACTATATGCCTATTAGTTTATAGTGTTGTGATACATAATTATGTAATAGCTGTTTATTACCTAAATAAATAAATAAATAAAAAAAATAGTACTATTTTTGTATAAAGCTATGCCAATAAGTGTACGTTCGATGTCATATTAATAGGTTACCATAGCCTACATGCTTCACATACCACTGCAGAGTTGGGAGGGGATGCCTAAAAGCATTTCACCACGTAAAAACACCTATAGATGCTTCTAACTGAAGAGGTTCTGCACGTCGATGCTCTATTTCAAAGAACCTTTGATAATATTCAAGCCCCTTAACTTCCTAAAAGGTTTACATCCACTTTATATTACATCATAGTACTACTATACTAATAGTATCTAACATCTTAGATCATACGCAGTTCAGTAACGAAGGCGATCACCGAGAGATCGACTAACCATTAGTAATAGCCATCATACCGGTCAAGCAAATACCTCTGCATTGACTATAGACTGGCCGATCCAGAAATGTTACAAACCGAAATATAGTCAAAGATCTTGCAAACCTATTGAACTAAAGCGTCTAATCATTATTGCATTCATTCCCCTAACATCATAGAAAACATATAGTGTGTATAGACAATAAAACTAACCTCCATCCTCAGGTATGTTGAGCAATTTCTTCGCTCCTGGACTGGGACCACGCACCGCAGAGAGCGCACGCTGCAAGGTCTCGCTCATTGGTTTCCCGGCGACGCACTGTCCGAACACTGACACCAACACTATACACCTCACTACACTGACACCAGACGGGACCAAATCCAGCTTGCCCATCTCGACTGTTGATGATTTTCCGTTAAGATCAGCTACATTGTGACGCACGGATGACACATCTGGAACAGAAGATAAATTTTTAAGACTTTATTTGACCATATTTTAGATTAAAGTAGAATCTATTAAGTTATTTACACATTAACTCTTATGTTTGCGAAGCCAACGCATTTCATATAAACTTAACTAGTATAGGTTAAGAGAATGAGAAGCTTTACTGGAAACAATGAAAAAGCGGTTTCCGGTTCTTTTACAGGGAGTTAACGTAGCATCGTTGTTCGAATATTTAGTAGATTTCCTAGTGGTCCAAAACGCCCCTTTTAGTTGCCCATGTCTAACTAACCAAAGAAATACGGACACAAATAGATTTTATTACTATTAAAAACGGAGCTTTCATTTTTGTTCTCTTCCAAAGAGGGCAACGGTCAGAAGTTTCAGAATCTATTATCTAAAGCCGCAACCGTCAGCACGTTAAGTACTTTAGGCGTCCGCATTAAAGGAAGTCGTTTCACCGAACCGTGCATTTTCCAATGCATGCTCCCGCGTGTGCGAGGATAATCCACTGAGAACATTAACAGTATTAAGTATCCATAGAGAACTTTGCAAATCTATGTAAACATCTGAGAAATCTTATCTTCGGGTATAAAATATAACTTTTTAAAACAGGGCACAGTAATGGCACTATATCTAATGTTAAATACAATACAACAGATGCAACTAGTGCTACAATCAAACGCATTAAAACAACTGAATACGCCGTGGTTGGTATCGCGTAGTGATCATTTGTATGTCATCAAATTAGACATGACCGCCTTACACGTCCTGCGCTCTTAATACGTATTTCGAAGAGCGGAGTGATTTCTAAAGTAGCAAATATTCGGCAATAAAATAGCAAATTCGCTCTAAGAAATATCTTCCCGAAATTCGGCAAAAAATATAATACATCCTTGCAATTTCGAAGCAAATATTAACGTAAGTTTTGTGCTATCGTTTGCTTTTCAAAAATACGTAATAAAAAAGCCGATGAAACTGTAATAATCCCTGAAGTCAAAAGAGATAGTCAATTACAAAAAAAAACTTGTTTCTTTTAGAAATTTCTAGAAACTACTTGAAATAACCTAATATAGAAAAGTATAGTATTATTTAAATATAGTAAAAATTCTATTTAGCATATATCTATTTAACAAAATACCCCCTAAACTGTAAAAATTACTGAACTTCGGTTGCTTACATTGCTCTCTCGATGTGCCGATTTCGATATCCGATAATTATTCTCAATAACACCATAAATTTTTAAATTGATGATAACTCAGTCGGTTAGTGTGTACGGACACCGCATCAATGGACGTCAGTTCGTATCCCTGCAATGAGCCTGAGCTTTCGGTGAAAGAAATGATCGTAATGAAACCTTACTATGGTAGTACGGCTTTTTCTAATGCCCAATTGGCTAACCCAAAAATTGAAAATCTGCTACCAAATAGCTATAGGTGTGTTCCGGCAGTTACACTTTGGACCCAGTCCCTCCAATGGGCTTAACGTGTCCATCATCTTCGGCAGTGAGACGGTCATAACAATAAAGCCAGAGATCACAGTCTCAGCTATCCATGGATTCCCCATACTTGTGCTGGGCCCATCGTGCGGCAGAAAGGGAAACTCCAAGCAGTTCCCGAGACTTGTGACACAGATATAGGTTTTAGAAGCCCCTTTCCGACGCGCGTCAACTCTCACCTTCACTACTCGGGTTTCTCTCCCTCCCCAGCCATGGTTTGTAGAAGCTTACTAGCGCAGCTTTAAAAAGACGTTCCGATATAAAACTTACTGCAGTCCTAGGCAGGCCAAGATGTTTTAGATGATTATAGAGAAATTTTGCTGGTATACACGTCTCGCTCCCACTTCAACCGCGTATATAATAACCATGTAGTCATTCCAGTTCAGGTAATTTAGTAGCTCGTGTTATTTATTTGTTTTCATAGCGTGATCATCTGTTATATTATAGTATAAAAAAGTTAAGACGTCTAAGTAAATATAGTTTTAAAGTAAAGTTTTATGTAAATACAGTACACGAGGTGCGACGCGATACATCATGCGGTGGTCCCGGCGACCGTAAAATAGCTCGTTAACATCTACTCTCTTTAATTAAAAAGCAGTCCAATTAATTCTAATGCCAGAATCAACGGACAGACAGACCTTTTTAATATTACAATATTTTCACTTTGATGTTACTTTATTTTTTATCTCAGCTTAATTACGCATTCCGGGTATGAGAGATAATAATATTTTTGTTTTGAAATTGAGCTGTATTTAGATTTTTATCTTTCTTTATAATAATAATTGCTTGTACGCATAGGGTGTAGTAATGATTGAGATTAGAACACGTTTAGTGAATTTGAATACCGTCGGATACAAAACTAATTCAGTTTTCTATTTAATTTATCCGTATACAAAATAACACTTCTGAAGTAATATCTGGTAGAATATCATAGTTTTATTCGATTGGAATTTCGACAAATTTACAGCAATGACCATTTTTTACTAACGTAGTGTTTAAAACTCAATTGCGAAAACGCATTACCCGAGTTCAGACCAAGGCAACAGGGACATGTGATGGCTCATCAGGTGATAATCACCTAACACTACCCTCTAAAACGCACTACGACGACACTTCAAACTCCCGCGCAGTCAGAGACCAGAGACTGCGCTAACACTTCTTTTAGACTTTGACGAGAATATCGGTGCTCCTAGCCAAGTTGTCTTTCGACGATCAACCTGCCGTAGCCTATACGAATAAAGCGAGAAGGGGATTTAAACGTATTTTAAAAATAATTCGTGTAAGGGTAGTATTTAAAGTTCTATGTAAATAAGTACCAGGTTCATCGCCAGCATAAAATCATGAAGTTTAATTTACGAGGTTATTAAAAGTGAAGGGAATTTTAAATAATTACTCTGAACATTATTTTACTTATTTACCGCAAGTTCCCTGGACAGTGTCAACGAGAGTCATTGTTTTGTTCACGCTTTCTATGAACCCTGTCAATTCCCAAAATATTCTACCATTCTGAGAACGAAATCGCAGGCACCACTAATTAATATTATAAAGTGGATAATTATGATTATCTCAAAGCGTTAATATTAGAAACTATTACTTAAAAAAAAAAAAAAAAAATATTTGCTAGAGCATTCATCGAGGAAGCCTTTAGGCTATTTAACATCACGCTTGTACCAACAGAAGCAAGACTGTATTGAAAAAAGTTACAAATACCGGTAAAAATGATTTAATATAATTTTAGTTCCATGCGAACAAAGTTGCAGGCACAGCCAGTGTCTGTAAAAAATACTACCAAGTAAATGTAAATGCTTGACTTTGTTATGACCTAGCAAGTTTTTTAAGCAAATTGATTCCCACGCTCAGTTTAATAATTATTTTTGTCCAAACCACTTGTTATGCATTTCAAATTAAAACAATTATTCTAAATCAAATTAATAAGTGCTTATATAAACTTTAATTTAAGTATAAATAAGGGTATGCTTATTATTATTAGAGAAACAATTTCTATTAGAAGTTTACATCTTAATCAGCTCTCGATGACCTTAATTAAAACAGAACTGTTTCTAAGAGGCTATAGTTTCGAGATGTTAATTGAAATACGAATTCCGTGGAAGTTAACGGATTGTTTACAGTTAGTAAGTGCTTTAGATAAACAAATACTAACATGTAGAATATATATTAATGTAAAATAAATACCTTGAAGTGCAAAGGTAAGGAAACAATCCAAAATCAAGACAACACATTAAACATTTTCGAAAATAGAATAGAACACAATATACAAATAACTGTATTTGAAAATGGAAACATTCAACTTTCGTACGAACAAAACACGTCACTTGCAGCACAGATTTAACATTTCACAAATACTTTTAGAACGTTTTATAAATTCAAAACACGCGTTCGAAAACAGAAAAATCGGTAAAACGAACGCAAATCGACGGAACCATCGTCACGCGCCGGGCTAAACTAACCTAAAAACTTCTGAACGTTCGAAACATAAAAATTTGACCGCCAATAAACGCTCATTTCAAAGAGACTCGGAATAACTATTTAGTCTATTAAATCAATATCAAGCGATTTTAAACTTTATATACGTTTCGTTAAAGTGTATAATCATTTTAGTAATGGTAAAAGATAATATTGCGAGATACTATAGAACGGAACGCACTCCTCCTTTGTTGGTTTTCTACCTGCACTCGATCCCTTTTTTCTGTAGACATATGTGGGAAGTGCAAAGATAATCCATTAAATATTATAATGTAACTTAGCTCAAGGTAATAGAGATTAATTTTCAAGGCGAGTAATAACTTTTACGTTAATAATTATTTTTGTACTCGATTATTGCAAGCGCCCCGTTTTCTATAATGCAGTTTTAAGAAATCCGTGAATGCATTAGACCAAGGTGAGTTTAGTACGAAATACGGTAAATAATTTCGACATGTTAAGAATCGATCGATAATAAAATATTTTTTGTCCTGTCACTAGATGATATGAACCACATTTTCTAACAAACACGAACTTAGCCAGGTAAGAACGTTTGAGATACTTGGAGAAGCTGGGTGCTGACAGAGTCAATTCTTCGCAAATACTATAACTCTATCTGCACCAGCAGACATTATCCTGCCCTTCCAAGTAAGTATTTCAAAATTTAACCACAGTGCCATCTGCCATGTTCAGGAACATTGTACATATCTATACGCAACTAGATTTTATCTTCGGATTCGCTCGCGTGGATATCGATTTTGTGTAAATAATCGGAGGACGCAATAAATAGTTTCAAAGTTTATTTATTATTAAGTTAACCCCATTTCTAGTCAGTTATTGGCGACAAAAAATAGTGTATCGCCGTTTTTAGGTTCCAAATCTATCTTTAAACCAAAATTTATCACAATCGATTCAGCGATTTAGGCGTAAATGCGTAACAAACGAACAAACTTACTTTCATAAGTATAATACTATCAAATATGTATTTGGAAAAAGGTTTTTTTTTTACCTCTGGTATTCATTATTTTAGGCAAAACTTCAACCATTTGATGGTTTGACGAACACTAATAAAGGTTTCTTATGTTAATTCTGTTCAATCCAATTTCATATTAAATGCAAAGTACTATATTCTACTAAGTGTACAGTAAACCTGAACTGAGTTCAGAGGTGAGGATCACCCGGACAACTTTAATAGACTCCATCTAACACCACTTTAGGAAACTTTCCACCTGACGCTGCAATTCCGGCGGGTTTTGTTCGGACGCTGTGTTTGCGAATTTTGGAATACATTAACCGTAGTGTTTTAAATTTTATGATCACTTCAATATTAAACGTAACGTTTATTCATAAAATTAAATGTGTTCACAATACCGCGTCGATAGATGTAGTATGTAGTTATGGCTATTATTTCTGAAAAAGATCGCTTCGGATAGAGATCAAATGAATCAACTCATAAAACAATCGGAATGCAAAAGATCGATTCATCAAGTTTGATTTTTTTATTCGCTTTTGTGGTTCTTTTTTTAGTATATGACCAATTATAGAAACCAAAAAGAACACCTAAATAATCGACATTTTATCATTCTTATACTTATTGAAATTATGTTTCCAAGTACACCAAAGTATCAGGATTACAAGAAGACATTTATTTTTATTGGTTACATAAAACTATTTCGAAATTGTTTGAAAACATTTAATTAATTGTAGATAATGTGTTATGAAAATAGATAAGAATCGAACCTAAAGGGAAAAATGTCGATTAACTGTATCGATTAAAAAATTGGTTGTTCGATTACTCGATCTAAGATCGCACTCTCTCGTAGCATGTTCGTATCCAGTAGAATTCTAAATTTACCATACAAGAACACTTAGTTTTATTAGTAGACGTACATGTGTATGTATCATAATCAAACTGGGTGATAGAGATCTGGCCTTGTTTGGGGTGGCAAATTTATAGACATGGTAATTAACCAGTCATAATGACTCAATCAATATGACAGTTGCAAGTTGGTTAGCGATAGCCCATGAAATACTAAACTTCTTAATGTATATCTATACTTCTACACAATATTATTATAAAGAGAAATGATTTTGAACTTGACGTGAGTTCGAATCCAAGCACCTACAATGAGCTTGAGCTTCCGGTGAAGGAAAAAATCGTGGGGAAACCATAGTATGGTGGTAGGGCTGTTTCTAATGCTCGCCTGGCTAGCTACCACCCTCAAGTTGTAAACCTGCCGCCAAATACCAATAGGTGTGTTCCGGCAGATGCACTTGAGAGCCAGTTCCTCCACAGGTTTAGCGTGTCTACCAACTTAGGCCGTATCGTCACTTAAGATCAGGTGAGATTATAGTCGTAACACTAATCCTTAAGTATAAAAAAAATTTAATGTTTGTATTTTTGTAACGAATAAACTCAAATACTACAGAACCGAATCCAAAAATTCTTTCACCATTAGAATGCTTCATTACCCCTGAGTAATATAGGTTATATTTATTACTAGAAAAAAATAAGGAGCCCTACTCGGGATACTTTGTTTGTTTGAAATAAAACTATGCTACCATTAATAGGACCAAAGCTGTATTGATAAAGGCTTTCAAAACGGGCAAATATTACATAATTATTCATTACATACAAAATTAAGTCGCAGGCACAACTTGTGTTGTGATAAAAAAAAACAAGATCTCTCCCTAATAATACAAAATATACAAAGGCCTTATTGTAAACACTTAAAATGTATTTATTCCAGAGTATTATTCACCTCTCCCTCTAATCAGACTCTTACCATGAACAAACAAAATACATTTCATTGCGATTTAGGTCCACTCGGTCGACGATTTGACAGTCAAATTCGGGCCAATTCATTCGAGGCATTAGCATTTCAGTTGTTTGCCAGGCACTCGAAGAGACAACTTCTCAACCTGAAATACATTTTTGTATCGGAAATGCCGTCTGTTACACAGTACCGTAACATGTTTAACTACGCAATCACGCTTTACTCGTACATCTATATCTTCTATATATATATATATATATATATACACCTTAAAGAAAGACCCTCTATTACCACACCATACTAATGTCAGATATGAACTTCTATATAATTATGTTTTTTTTTTTTATACTTAAGGTTTAGCATTATGGCCATAATCTCACCTGATCTTAAGTGTCGATACGGCCCAAGATGGTAGACACGCTAAACTTGTCGAGGAACTGGTTCTCAAGTGCAGCTACTGGAACACACCTCATTTGGCGGCAGGTTTACAACTTGAGGGTGGTAGCTAACCAGGCGGGCATTAAAAAAAGCCCTACACCACCATGCTATGGTTTCCTCACGATGTTTTCCTTCACCGAAAGCTCAAGCTCATTGTAGGTGCTTGGATTCGAACTCACGCCCCTTGACGCGCAGTCGTACGCACTACCACTGAGCTATCATCGCTTCGCTTGTAATCAATTTACACTAAGTTCGTAATTACATTGGTAGGAGTGCTGAAAATCAATAGTCCAATTACTTAAATTAACTGCAAATTATACCTTTTTAGGACCTGTTGTTGAAGTTCTTTTCTTATTATTATTGTGAGCACAGTTAAATCAGGTAGCTAGGTGAAAATAGTTAGGTACTCTAGAACATTCCTGCCGCGCACATTAGATTAGATTAGATTTATGGACTGCGCGAGACGGTTTTCCCCCAAGGTTATGATATGGGCCTCTTTAAAAAGGGATTCGAATACGGTCTCTATGGGCGGCAAAACGGCTGTAATGCTCCTGGTCTTGCGGCTGTTCATAGGAGATAGTAACCATTTAACATCAGATGGCTCGTCAGCCTGTTTGCTGCTTATTAGCATTAAAACCTCAAAAATATTGTCTATGAGTCAAGGGACGTGAATTCGAATCCACCTACAATGGGCTTGAGCTATCGGTGAACGAAAACATTGTAAGGAAACAATAGCATGGGATATAGAGCCCTTTTTTCTAATGCCCGCCTGCCTAGCTCCCACTATCAAGTTGCAAATCTGCCATCAAATACCTATAGGTGTGCTCTGACAGCTGAACTTAAGAGCCAGTCCCTCTACTGGGCATAGCGTGTACGCTTAACTGCGTTGTGATTATAACGCTAAACTTTATTTAGAAAAAAAGGTAAACATTCATATTGAATTGAATTACAAACTTATCCGTTGCTAAATTTCAAAATTAACTGTACGGAACTCCAGTACGCTTCGGTATAAGCAACGTACGTTTGAATAAAATATAGCCTGAATTAAGGTAAATTTACTTACACATCTATGGGATATAACTAGAATATACACCAGCTTCGAACCTGAACAATGTTATGTAGTGTAAATGTTCTCTTAGTAAAGCATTTGTATTCAAACTACGCTGCATAATCAGGCAATTGTAAGCGGTTCCACTAAATTATTTCATGTTTACTGTGAAGATTCCTTTTTAATGTTTTAACGAACATATTTGTGGTCCAATATCATCAGATATAAAGGTTTTAAATTGAGAACAGTCACAGTATAATAACCGCCACTTTTGTTTATATATATATTTAATGAAATAGTAGGCAAACGAATCGCGTAAGCTGATAGCAAGTGATCACCGCCGCCCATGGACACCCACAACACCAGGGGAATTGCAGGTGCGTTGCCAGCCTTTACTTGTATGTATGCTTATCAGGAAACATGGGGGTAATGGCTCCCTTTTATTAGAATACATTATAATTTACCTATACACACATGGTAAACACCTGTTCAATAAAATGTCCAAATGAATAAGGAGCCATATTTAGATATACCAATAATAAATATATGGCCACAAATTTACGTATTATTGTCTTCGACCCGTAATAAACATTGTACCATGTATGTAAATCTTTGCTTTGGTTCAGATCCAGCTTTCGCAACAATTAACTTTTGGAAATGCATTTCCGCATCCCTTTTCAGCCCGGAGGAACAGGGAGTAAGTGGGGGAGCCTCGCAAGTGTCTCATAAACGGCTAGACTGGTAAAAAAATTTGCTTTTCTCATCCTTTCGCAAGCCTTCTTTTTCTCTAATTTGCAGACACTGAATTTAAAAGTAAACAATTTTTTATTATAATAAACTGAAAACTGATATCTTTATATATAAAAATGTCATGTCACCATGTTTGTCTGAGATGAACTTCTAAACTACTAAATCTTATTTAATCTAATTTTTCACACTGTATGCAGTTTTATCCAACTTGAGAGATAGGATAATTTTAAATGGATAAGTGATTGTAACCCGATAGATGACGCTGTAGTCGATAAGATTGACAAGTCGAGAAGGCAGAAAGGTCTGCCAGGTAAACTAGTACTATATGAATTCATATATTAAATGCACAAAATCATCGAAAAATGTATTTAATTGATTACAAATACTCGTATTTTTTTTTGAACGATGCTTTTTCTTCATCCAAAAGAAAGGCTCGTGAAAAAAAAAGATAAATAATTCGAATACGTATAAACAAATTACCATCAAAGTTATTAGCTTTAGTTGTTTCATAGGACGTATTGATCTGGTATAAATTTAATATTCTAATAAGTTAGTAAAGTTGACGTGCTATAAGAGAATAGGTTTCTATTGAGTACAGATTAGTTAGTGCATATAAGGCAAACATTAATTTGTCGCTTAAATTGCAGTGCCGCCACCTCCATCTACGCTACACGCATTATATAACATAAGTCGCTAATCTACCAACGAAACTGGATGTGATAATTATTGCACTTCCTTTGAACATTCGTACCGTTTCTCTAATACGTTAAAATATCTTGACTTTGGTTAATTTACCTTGTTGCCCAAACAATGTTCTCTTTACTTTCAACAACCATCTAACAGTAAAAACTCGCAGTACGTGATAATAATATAAAGAAATTGGGCAGCCTACACCTCAGTCCGCCCCTTGACCACGAAGGCTGAAACGCTTTCGAAACGTCGCGATTAAAATGAATAAAGAACCGCGATAAAATCCGTTTAAATTAGTATTATTTCGATGAGTAAAATTCGCGTAAACATAATTAATCATTATAGAAAGAATGTTTTATTTATCCATTTCTTTAATTGGAATTGCTTCGAACTAGTTAAAATCGTGCCACACCTTCAATAAAACCATTAAATGAAAGCTGAACGTTCTAGAAGAAAGCTAATGAGTTTACATTGTTAGTTGTAGTAACTTGATTATCTAAGAGTATACTGAATACTATACAGTCGACTCTTCGTTGGCGCTGTACTATGTATTGTAAGTTCGATTCCTACACATGACAAATATTTAAATGATCAACCAAAAAAATTGGAATATAGTCGCAATTGTTGATCATTTGAAACTAGCCTACTCAAGTTAGCATCGTCAACAGTAGATCTACAGTAGATAAGGGACGCGGTTGGTGAAACATATCATGTATATAATACAAGACGTTTAAGCCCTTTGTTTATAATTTGCGAAAAGATTCCTGTGTTGCCATTTCTAGTGTTTGTATTTCTGTAAATAGTATCCGTGTGTAGGTTAACTTGCGGCGCCAGTATTAATGAGCTTGCGCTTGGTTAAGTAAACAAATTTCTCCAATACTGACATTATTGCATCTTCCGACACTGATCCCATTTATTCAGCAACATCACAGAAACTTGTTTATACAATCAGTCCATTGTTATATGATTAAGAGGCACTAATTTTTACAAGAACTTATCAATATACCTATATATGCTAAACTGTATGCACTTGAATACCAGCAGCGTGCATATATGGCATAGTAACTGTGGTATTTGGCAACAGGGATTATTCCAAACCCAATTCTGTCGACACCGAGGCATAATCTTTTTTTCATAAAGTTCTTACTTCAAATACCCACCTTCCCTAATTTTTTGAAAGAGTTCTGGACCATCAATCTTGTATACGTCTTTATTTATTAAAGTTATATCAAACAGCTAGCACCATGACTATAAACAGTCTCTCGCCCCTCAATGTTAAAGAACCATTATTTATTCCATTAGCCGTACACACCATTTGCATATAACACCTAAATGCAATTACGTTGAACTATTAACGGAGGCCAAATATTTAATCTACTCCCTTTAGATAATTCGAATCCTCACTTAGTGCCTAAGCTTTTACCTTACTTAAAGCAAACGTCTAGGTGGTTTACGAATTGTTAAATATAAATGCATTCATTGCCATAGCGTCTTGTAGAAACTCTAAAATCATTCTCTTGTTCGTCTGAGTGCTCCGAGATACGAATTTATTTGGTCTGTCACGTTTATAGATCATAGAATCTGTACAAGTGCGTAGCCAGGTATGGACACTGGGAGTTGCCACCTCCCATCTTGCAGAATATAGGTATGTAAACTAAATGGTGATTGATTTGATTATATATAACTGCAGCTTTACCTGTAACTTCGTTCGCGTGTAATTAAAAAATATTTAAAATGGTTGCCCGATTTTGTAACACTTTTCAATACATCTTTGCTCCTATTGATGGTGACGTTAAGTTAAATAGCCTTATACCTTCATTAATTATTGCTCTATAAAATGCAAATGAAATTTAGAAATCCGGCAATTTGTTCTTAAGTTTAGTACGATTAAACTAATTTTATATATATAGATGTGATTAGAAAAATATAAAAGCCGCAATTTCTAATATAAGACATTCCTAGCTTGTCAGAACCCATGAACACAATCATGACTACATTCTTGAGCCTGTATAGTATTTGGAAACACGCACTGATAGTGACTGAACGTGCCGATCCAACGTATTCCCTATCAAAACTAACATATTTGTTACTGACCTCTGTCACAAAATTAGTACCCGTATCATGTTTTTTATCGACCTGGCGATTGACAAAAGTCTTAGCTTACCTACTTCAAAGGAATAAGAATAATATTAGTTTCTGTACACACTTATATAGTTCATTTCTTTCTGATACTTAGTTCGGCGATATACAAATGGTTTTTTGAACTAACTAAAATGGAGACTTTTCATGATTTTATTAACGTGAAATCAGACAAATATGATTGATATAGATATATCTTTTTAACTGCTTTATAGTAGTCACCCACTAAAAACACAATTATGTATTAATAATGTAAAAAACGTGAAGGAAGTCGAAGGCGCCAACTGGTTTTTATATATCAACTAGCTGACCTGACAGGCCTTGTTCTGCCTTTTCGAGCAGTCAATCAAATCGACTACAGCGTCATCTATGGTGTCGTGATCACTTATCGAGATAAAATATCTCTCAATTTGATTAAAATCGGTTCAGTAGTTTAGGAGTTCTCGCGGACAAAGGACGTGCCACGAAAATTGTATATATAAAGATTACAATACTAATTAATTATTCGTTAGTATTATTTTCATGGTCTAATTTTAATTATACTTTAAAGTTTTATTAACGTCTTTTGTATTTCAATGGGATATGGGATGTGATAGCTTATTAAGTAATGTCATTACAAATTTAATGTGGCGAAAAAATAAGTGTCTGCCAGTTTCATTCAAAGTTTCATTAGGCACATATAAGCGAAATATTTTTGTCGACAGAAAGATATCGATTTTCAAGCGATGATAGCTCAGTGGTAGCGTGTATTGACGACGCGTCAAAGAACGTAAGTTCGAATCCTTGCAGTGAGCCTGAGTTTTCAGTGATGGAGAACATCAAATTGAAACCATAGCATTGCGGTTGGGCTTTTTGTAATACCAGCCTGCCTATTTACCACCCTGAAATTGAAAATATGCCGTTAAATACCTACAAGTGTGTTCCGGCAGTTCCACTTGAGAGACAGTCACTCCACAGGTATAACGTGTCCACCATCTTGGGCCTCATCATCATTTAATATCAGGTAAGATTGTAGCCATAACGTTAAACCTATATACGATATGAAAAAAAAATCAAAGCAGTCATGAAAACTACCGACAGAAGTGAAATCTTAAAACTTACATGAATTGTAGTGTCCACTTCAATAATCGAACACCTTAAAAAAACATAGTTTGGTGACGTATAAAGAGCTAGTCAAAACGCTACAGAATTAAAATTACGGGAATTGGTCACATTTCAATTGTCCGGGAACAGCTGTGTCCGTCCGTCCGTCCGTCCTTTGATAAATATTCAAGGGACACGTCCAGGGACAGGAAACAGAGCCCGGGACGAATTTTGATTCGGTGACAGTGTGAAACGGGATAAATTTTTCGTTCAATATGTATAAACCGTAAATACGGTATGCCGTTTTTTACCGCGTTCATATAGGAATATCCATCCGCAGATTGAGTCACACGTGAATCGATCTTCGAATGGAATAAATTATACAGTGATTCGGATATATTATGAGATGATGTCATTTTAATGATTTTTTAATTATCTCGCATTATATACGTTATAATTAAATATAAGAAAAGGTCTTTAAATATGTTCAAGGTAGGTGCGTTTTGACAGTTACACTTGAGAGCCAGTTCCTACACTAGCCTTAGTGTGTTCACCATCTCGGACCACATGGTCACTTAACACCAGATGACGCTAACTTATAAACGTTAAATAATTTTAATGCGAAAATAACTTTATCTATTAACGTTTAACTCGTTCACCCCCAAGCTGCTGAATCAATTTCGATGACCTATGATATATAGATATATTCATATCTAATATACCAATAGATCGATGTATGGGCCACCATTCATATGTCGCACGAAGCTCACAACGCCAACGAGTGGCACTTACTATCAACCTATGTTTTTCCGGATTCCTACAAAGTTAGGGTCTTCAAAGATGCAGTGATTCATTAAATGTGACCACGAGGTCTGAAAAGCTTTTTTTTTATATACTTAAGGTTTAGCGTTATGGCCATAATCTCACCTGATCTTAAGTGACGATACGGCCCAAGTTGGTAGACACGCTAAACCTGTGGAGGAACTGGCTCTCAAGTGCTGCTGCCGGAACACACCTATTGGTATTTGGCGGCAGGTTTACAACTTGAGGGTGGTAGCTACCCAGGCGGGCATTAGAAAAAGCCCTACCACCATGCTATGGTTTCCTCACGATGTGTTTCTTCACCGAAAGCTCAAGGTCATTGTAGGTGTTTGGATTCGAACCCACGTCCCTTGACGCGAAGTCGTGGACACTACCACTGAGCTATCATCGCTTCAAAACTTTTGAAACGTCGGGATCAAAATTCATAAATAACCGCGATAAAATCCGTTTAAATTAGTTTTATTTCAATGAATAATATTCGCGTAAACATAAGAAATCATTAAGCAGTGAATCAGTTTTTACCGAACGAACGCGCTACAACTTCAGCCTGGTCTTCACTTTCCATCGGGTGTGACTGAGGCCAAGGGCCGTACAGTCAATTGAACAATATTCTAGACCGCATGGAAAAACTTGGTTTAGTTATTGTCGAAAAGGAAAACTTGAAGGAGAAGATAGAAGATGTAAAAAATTAAGAAGAAACTATTATATCGCAAATCAGTGGTATATAAATTTAGTTTTGGTGAGAAATAAAAAGTGGTATATGCTTTTCAAGAGCCATCTCTCAAAGTAAATAAGGTGATCATTTCAATTATTCAAAATCACGCGAACGCAACAAATAAAGTACTTTAGTTTCGTGTACTAATTTTTAAAAATCCAAACAGTCTAGCTTAATTTAATATGTGAATCTGAACTTGAAATTAAATTCAGTATTCGATATTATTTTACATATCTTTATTAAGTTTAAATTTCATCAAATGAAATTGCAACCTTTAAGTGTTATAGTTTCCCTATCAGCGAAAACAAAGTCTAAAACATGTTTCTGTTGTAAACTTTGCCTAGTAACATCAGGTTAACATGAAATTAAGTTTTCTAACGATTAACATGCAGCGTAACTTTCCCCAACTTTACTTTAACTTGTAAACTATGACTCCGTATACACTTGTTTTCTACTTTTAATTTTAATTTGAGTTGAAGTTCTGTTTTGCAATGTAGAGTCTCACTAAGAAGCGATTTTTTTTTAATTTAACCTGTATAGGGATAAACCAACGTGGCAAAGTTTGAATGAAGAAAATAATATCTTCACTTATTGACTTAAAATCCTTTGTTTGTTTTTTTTTTTACAATTTTTGTTACAGAGATAGAGACGACCTTGGAGACGGTACTATGTTACCTTACATCGCGAAATTGGAAGTGGGGTAAAGTGAGGAATAAACTCTGTATGATTTTTTTTATGGCATCATCCGATTCCACAAAATCAAAATTAACGTGTGGGAAACCGCGGGGTAACGCTAGCTTAGCATAATTGCATATTAATAATAAAATAATAAACATTAATTTCAGTGTATTTTATTTTATTTCGTTCCCTATGTGTGTTAAATAAAATAGAAGATAAGATTCTTCATTGATACTTTTACAAGGATATCGCCAAAACTACCCGACTTATCAACCCCATATTGCCATAGATATTCCTTTTATGACATAGACACCCACTAAGGAACATTACGATCAGGCGTGACTGAGGAGAATAACCTGAACGAAGTCGCGGGACACCAGTTAGTTATTAATATGTAATACATATAAACATCAAAGATCTCGCAAAGCTAAATTTCACATTATACTCGAAGCGGACGGAATCGTATCCCGTATATCAGTCCCCTCCTATCACAATACACACAGTAAATTAATTTCACCACACCCAATTTAATATGATTTATAGACGACCAACATGGGCGAGCGAGCGGCTTTTAGTTGGCCCCGGATGATACATAAAGGCATCTTTAGTTTATATTGCAACATGCCCGGACATTAGGATGCTGAGTACATTACCTACATATCAGGCTTATGACCCGCCTGATGATAGACGGTCATAGTAGTCTATATGCTAGAGTCACTGTACCTCCAAGGGATCCTTAGTACGAGTACTAAGCGTCTATTCAACTCAAGAAAATAATAAATCAATATTGTGTATAAACGATACAAATATATTGGTCCTATCGATTGACATGGATACATCACAATAGTAGTTAATTAATATTTTAATGCCTAAAAATGGTTTCAAACCTTTCTACAGATAATTGTTATCAACATTGAACCCCTTCTCCCTATCTAAGACATCTGTACTCATTTCAGGAAAAGAACACAAGGTTGTTTTGTTGCGTTCTTCGCGTATATCTTCATTCATTAGTCATAACACTATAAGGATGTTGAAAAGAATAGGGATTTTACTGAGCGAAGATAAACCATCTTTGTCTTCATTTTCCATCAGGTGGGACAGAATATTTAGGTTAGGCCAAGTAGAGAAAATCTTATGTTGGGTTATCTCTTGCATTTCAATCCCATAGTAGCAGTCAGTAGTACCATTACACTGAGTATTTAAACGTTTATTACACGGATTCCCCGGAATTCCGTCGGTAAGTTCGAGATATGGTTTTCCTATTCAAAGTTATTAGAGGAAACGTGGACAGCCGCCAGTTGCTTGAACAATTTTCTCTAAGAGTACCGTATAGATATTCCAGATACCCTAGCTCTTTGCTACACGCACCTTTTGCGAAGACCAAACTTTTACATCATGCTGCCATTGGAAGAATATGTAAATGTTGTAACACCTTTAAAGATTCCCTTTCTAATTTTAGGGCTAATGTTGCGGGGCACTTGAGAGACTATAAGTTACAAATTACTGTAATAATTTTACACCTATTGACAATTTATCGTTTTTGTGTTAATTTGTAAAATTATATTTGTGTTTATTTATTGTTTGTTTTGACATATTATTTGTATTTTGTTTTTATTTTTGTCCTGTCTACCATTTTGCATGTTGTGGTTGCCCTGACATGCCCGATGTATTTTTTCAGAATTGGCTCAGTTATAATTTGTAACTGTTGTAATGTATATTGACCACCGGCGATCCTAAATAAATAACTAAAAAATAATTAAGTCGTAAGTTCGATCTCCACCCATGACTGTTTCGTGTTGAGCATAATAGTTAAGTATTAAAATATCTAAAGTTTCTAAACAGTTTAGTAACCATATGTTTAGTTTGAAATTAAATGTTAAATGTATCAATTTATCCATAATCTGTTTGTGTCTTATATATTTGTTTATTGTTATGGATTCAGAATATCTGGTAATTTGCCGTGTTTAGATATTTCAACACATTCGAACATTTCTTCGGCAACCATACACCGTATTAATATAATTTAACTTTAAAGAAACAATTTAGAATACAATTAACGCTTTCTATAAATCCAATGTTATTTCAAACTTACGTAAAGAATACGTACACTTACATATATTTTAACAGTATTTCTAATTTATTATGAACATTATTTGGGAGACAGAGGTTTCCTTTGGTATTTAAATCATAATCATATCTATGTAAACAGTAAAATTAAAATATAATATTAATAGATCCAATTCGTAAGTGGTTTCCGTGAAAACAGTTATCTAGGAATTACTCAAAATATCCATACTAATATTAAAATTTCAAAAGTCAATTTATTTGTTTGTTTGTTACGCTTGCACGCCTAAACCGCTGAACTCATTGTAATTAATTTTGATACAGAAATAGATCGGACCTTGGAGACGAAGATAGGCTACTTTTTCTTGCTAAAAACTTGTAGGAAGTTCGGTAAAATGAGGGTCAAACTTTGTATGAAACTTATTTATTGCGTCATCCAATTTGTTTACCAAAATCAATATTAACGCGAACGAAGACTAAAATCTAGTTTAACTGTAAATTTAACTCGACTTTATGTCAATCTAATAGAAATTCAAAGTTCCTCTCAGGTCAAAGTAGGTATACTTAACAATAACCAATTAAATTATGAAATTAAATCTTGAATATATAACTATCTTATTTCCGAACAATAATCATTATCCGCAAGTTTCACCAACACGGTAACCCACGCCGACAACATTGTTGGGATCAACTCGTGCGGTTCTTTCCCTTCGCGTATAAAGTTCATATTATCCTAAACCACTCGAACGTAGTGCTCATACACTCGGGCGGAGGTAAGTTACGTGAAGCCATGGATGAGCTATCGATCAACGTCCCACCAGCTCGGGCTTTCATTCGATCACATTGTTACTTTGTTTTAATATTAAATGAGTTGCACTTTTTGAGAAGCAATTAGTTCTATCGTACACCTGGTCTCTGGTAACGCGTGAATTTGAAGTGTTACCGCGGTGCATTACAATGGGTAGTGTTGGATGATTAGCACCTTTTGAAGCGATGATAGCTCAGTGGTAGTGTGCACGACTTCGCGTCAAGGGACGTGGGTTCGAACCCAAGCACCTACAATGAGCTTTGAGCTTTCGGTGAAGGAAAACATCGTGAGGAAACCATAGCATGGTGGTAGGGCTTTTTCTAATGCCCGCCTGGGTAGCTACCACCCTCTAGTTGTGAACCTGCCGCCAAATACCAATAGGTGTGTTCCGGCAGCAGCACTTGAGAGCCAGTTCCTCCACAGGTTTAGCGTGTCTACCAACTTGGGCCGTATCGTCACTTAAGATCAGGTGAGATTACGGCCATAACGGTAAACCTTAAGTATAAAAAAAAAAAAAAAACCTGAAGAGTCACCACATGCCTCTCTCACTTTGGCCTGAGCCCGGGTAATGCGCCTGCACGTTGTCATGAGAATGTCCGTAAAGAATAATATTTTGAATACCAAATTGATATAAAAGGTGTAAAACCCTTTTCTTGGTGCTACACGTTTGCGTCACTATATCATGTATACTTTGTATAAGAAGTGAGAAAGCAGTCCCTTATTTCTAGATTATTATAAATTCCGAGTCGCAGCTGTATATTTATGGTGGATATTTGTCGATGCTTCTCCCAGTATGAGTTCCATATGTCATTCTCGTGACCTGCCTATACATTGCGAGAGCAGGAACGTTAACGTATTTTATCACAGCGAACACAAAATAAAAAACAATGAACGTTCTGGTCACATCATACTAATATTATAAATGCGATAGTGAGTTTGATTGTTTGCTTCGTTACGCTTTAACGCCTAAATAGCCGCATCGATTCTGATGAATTTTGGTACAGAGATAGATGCGACCCAGGAGATGGGGATAGACTACTTTTTCTTGCAAAAATTTACTGATTTCCCCGGTATATATGTTTGTTTGTTGTACTTCTGATGAGGTTTGCAGGTGGGCATTGGATGTTGTGGTAGATGGCTGAATGATAAAAAAAGATCCAATCAAAGCCAGCATCCAATCAAACACCAGCACGCAGTTTCGATTTGTCCGTAAGTTCGATACGTGCTCTTTTTTCCAAAATAATAACAATATTTCCATGAATATTTGAGAAAAATACTTTTTAAAGATTTTAACTTAAATTTAAAGAGGAATTAATTCATTTTGACCTAGTATAACTATTGTAGTTTTGTGATCATTACCAAATAACATAGAACTATATCGTTCTTTCTTTGCCGGTTTCGGTAAGAATTTCTATAGTTTAATATAAAAAAAACAGGAAATATTTTTAAAATCATAATAAAACGCAGGATGCTGTTATTACATTACGTTTCCTTTCAAAATCGACACGGAACTATGTTCTATGTTTACCACCAAATACCTATAGGTGTATTCCACGACAGTTATTTCTTTTGGAATAGAGGGCAAACGAGCAACTGTGTCACGTGATGGTAAGTGATCACCGCCGCCCATGGACAGCCACAACACCAGGAGAATCGTTGCCAACCTCTATTGAAGGTATTTACCTATAGGTATTTGGCGGCAGATTTTCAACTTGAGGGTGGTAGCTACCCAGGCGGGCATTAGAAAAAGCACTACCACCATGCTATGGTTTCGTCGCGATGCTTTCTTTTACCAAAAGCTCAAGCCCATTGAAGGTGGCTTGATTCGAACTCACGTCCCATGACGCGGCGTTCCTACACACAACCACTGAGCTATAACCGCTTCAGTCACACTTGCGCTTACACTTGAGAGCCAGTCTCTTTAGTATTATTGTGTTCACCATCTTGGGCCACGTCGTCATTTAACATCAAGCATATTGTGGCCATAACGCGAAATCTATTATAAAGTATAGAAATTATTTGGGATATTATTATAATTACTGAGAAGGATTAGCGTTTTAATATCCACAGTCAATGGTACGGTTAGCTGCGAACGGGTCCCGTGGCCGGCGCGTTCTATTTGGCACCTCACCAACTACATTTGGCACTGGACGTAAGCAAATTACTGTTTACATTGTTCATACGTACACACATGTAGTGTGTCGCAGGAATATGTGAAATTCGATTTTATTACTACTAATCAATACTTTTATTTTCCAGTCATTAGCAAGAACGAAGCGATGATAGCTTAGTGGTAGTGTGTAAGACTTTGCGTCAATGGATGTGAGTTCTCGAATACCTACAATGAGCTTGAGCTTTCGGTCAAGGAAAACATCGTGAGGAAACCATAGCATGGTGGCAGGGCTTTTTCTGATGCCCGCCTTGTCAGCTACCACCCTCAAGTTAAAAAGCTGCCGCCATACCGATATGTATGTTCCGGCAGTTGCACTTGAGAGCCAGTTCTTCCAAAGGTTTAGCGTGTCTACCAACTTGGGCCGTATCGTCACTCAAGATCAGATGAGATTATGGCCATAACGCTAAGCCTTAACTATAAAAAGAAAAAAAAAGAATATAGAACCGCTTCAACTGCGTAGGGATATAGCTTCGCATAGCGTGTTGTATCGATTGTATCGTGTCGAATGGTCTGAGGAGTTATTTCTCTTAATTCCCTGCTCTCCTTTCCACAGCAGATCCACCCGAGCTGGACTACGGAACTACAGCTTAAACATTACCTCCATCCCGACATGAACCAAAACGCATCAACATTAGTCAAGAAGTTCATTTAGTATTTTTATTGTATTCCCTATCCCGCAGGAAGCCTTTCGATTTATGAGATATAAAGTATTTTTTACGGCTATGTTTTTTATCATCGTCTCAAATTACATAAAAAAATTTTATATAGTTAAGGCTTAGCGTTATGGCTCCAATCTCACCTGATCTTAAGTGACGATACGGCCCAAGTTGGTAGGCACGCTGATCCTTAGGAGGAACTGGCTCTCAAATGCAACTGCCGGAACACACCTATTGGTATTTGGCGTCAGATTTTCAACTTGCGTGTGGTAGATAGCCAGGCTGTCATCAGAAATAGCCCTACCGCCATGCATTTCAGTTGTTTCAAAGTGAGGCAGGAGCAAAGAGGATTTAAAACAAATATTATAAAAAAGGTTTAACGTGCAAATCTATAACAAAGTAACTCCGTTTATTAATTGAAGTAACATATTCAATAGGCACTAGATGACCCGGCCAACTTCGTACCGTCTGTAAAAGCGTTGTTCTTTATTCCCGCTAATACTCAAAAACGGTTTAACCGATCTGTATATTATTTTTACTTTTTGATTAGTGAAAATAAGACCTAATCAACCTTCCAACTTCAATTCGTTAAGATAGAATAATTAATAATAAATATTATAAATAAATAAGTCAATGAAACAGGCTGTAACTAATATCGTATCCGTTTTCATTTTGTTTTATTATTAAATGAAACTTGTTTAGAACTTCAATTAATTAAATGTCTTTTAATTATGTGAAATTTAAATATAGTTATATACATTTCGGTGATATACATATAGAGCGAAGTTGTTCCATCCGTTCACGCGTGATACGATGACCAAAGGAAACAGAGACTCATTTTTATATTTATAGTTTTTTAGTAAAATTTAGATAAACCACACCGATTAGATAGTTTAAATTGTATAATTATTCCTAACAATACGGGAACAGAGATAATGCTTAGAATATTAAAAATATATTATTTCATAATGTACTAAGAAGTTTTCCGCTTCTTTTACCTTATTCTTCGAAATCGTGTCGTGCATAACGGATACGTTAAAATTGAATAATTTACTACATATTGTATTCAGAAACAACTTTGTGTAGAAAAGGTAAAATATTCAAGTTAAATTTCTTTATTGAAGTGGAAACTTCTTTGAACACGTTAAGCTTTTTATTTTATAATGCGCATTCGAGAAAAGTCGGCTTGAGTTGACTAAGAGAGCGAGAGAAATATAGTCAAGACGTGAACAGTTGCTATTATTGGATATCTAAATTATTTTTTTGTTCTTTAATGAAAACTCGTAAATTAAAACTGTTTACATCGCAATAAGTTATACTAATAGGAACAGATATAGTGTGTACGTTAATACGTCACGTGACCATGGCAATGAGGGCTTAATTGAATTTATTCCCTATCCGAACCGCGCTATAGAAGTATTCACTTAAAAAAAAATTGTATCTCGTAGTCATAATTTCGCCTTGCGAAAGTTTACATTTTTTTCGTATGAACTTAAGCACAAAACAAGTTATACTACAATCACGTGAATTTTAATACTTAAAATCATACCCTATTACTTTGAATTGAGGAATAATATTTCAACGAAAATGACACCAATCTTTATTTTTTTATAAATAGCAAACCTACCTAAATAAAAAAAATACAGCTTCTTCACAAAATCTTAGATTCCCTATTAGAGCTTTTCAATTTATTTGCAGTGTGTATGCCATTCTTTAACGTTTAGTCTGTTTCTGTATCGAAATCGATAAAAATGTACACACATTTACATGTATATTTGTTTGGATAAAATGTATTTCAGATGTTTTACATAAAACCCAATTACAAGTGATTGCAACATGCACATTGTTATCCGCAGAGCCGACCGATATTGGGAAGGCCTAATGAATTCTCCTGACCACTAATTGTTCGTGTGTTTGTTGATATTAACTACCGGTATTAGAGACCAAATTGCTTTTTTATACTACAATAAACTGGATTTCTCGACGTTTTACTATCAATTCATATTAATAGTAGAGGATACAGAGAATTAAAAAATATATAAAATTGTTGTACTTGGTATGTATATCCATGTACACTGGGTTCATAGTGACCTCTATCCAAGGAGTTAAGATGCATACCACCTTTGTTACTGAATATACAAATACAGGCTGATTCCGAATGCGACACGACTAAGTAATATGCTACTAAAGCGGGTTTTCTGGTCTATGGCAGTCGAAATTTAGTCGGATATAATTGTCGTGATCTACCACCATATCGAGACATCCAATCAGGTTGATCTTCTACTAGCTATGAAATTAACAGTTATTTAATAACTAGCTTTTACCCGCAGCTTCACTTCCATTAATATTGATTTTATCAAACAAATTGTATGACGCGATAAAAGTTTCATAAAAAGTTTATCCCTCTCTTTACTCGACTTCCAATAAGTTTTTCGCTATCTACCTCTATATCAAAGTTCATCATAATCGATTCAGCGGTTTCAGTATGAAAGCGTAACCAACTAACTTTCGCATTTATAATATTAGTAAGGATTTTTGCCCCTATTTTGTAACATTTTTCAATACAACTTTGCTCCTATTATTAGTGGTAGCGTGATGTTTTTTTATCTACGATTTAAAATTATCTACAATTATTGCTATATCAGTTACAAAAAAATTTTTTGGTAGCCGACTGGTAGTTCCGAAGATTAAGCGCGTGCAAACAAACAAACTTTTACCCTTTATAATAATAATGTAGGACCGCACTAAGCTCAATACTAAGACGTACTTCTAAAGCTGTGCTAACTGGGTCCTACGAAATTTGGCTGAACAGGGTGAGAAACATGAGAAGTGAAGGCTCATGTTGACTGGCGTCGGAAATGCGTCCCCTTAAACCTATGCCCGTGTCACAAGTCACGGGAACTGCTCGAAGTTTCCTTCTCTGTCACACGATGGACCCACAACCTGCACGGTGAATTCATGGTTTACTAAGAAGTTCGTCACTGTAATTATATTTTACTTCTTTTATTATTAATGTGGTGAAAAAAAAACCCCTTTTACGAACTTACTCCCGCAATACTTGAACGAACTACCCGCGCTCAGGCCAAGAGAGGAGAGTATGTTGACTCATCGCGTGACATTCACTGCCAAATACAAACTGCTACAATACCACGCCGATATTTAAGCCCACGCATTACCAGAGGCTAGGAACAGCTTTCAGACTTATCTAGTCAGATATATACTTACAGCACAGTATACAGTTACTTTATATAGGTAGAATATACGTTATGATTACAATCTTACCTGCTGTTAAGTGACAATGAGGTCCAAGATGGTGAAGACGCTACGCCTAATGCAGGGACTGACTCTCAAGTGCATCTGCCGGAACACACATATAAGTATTTGGCGGCAGATTTTCATCTTGAGCGTTGTAGCTAGTCGGGTGGACATTAGAAAAAGCCTGCAATAAGCTTGCAGGTGAATTCACGCGGCGTCCGTACACTTTACGAACTGAGCCATTATCGTTTTAAAATTTCATTAAGATCTGTTTAATATTATCAGATATCTGACGGAATTATACATTTAATATTATATCCACTTTTGAATTGTACGTACAGAATATTTCCAGCAGTTTTGTATTTGAAACCGTGCCGCAGATCCGTTCGGGGCCGATAAAATCTTAATAGGTTCCCTGAGGAACGCTTGTCAACGTCTGGCGGAGTGCCAACCGCTCTGGCAATTACGGGCATTGTAAACGGAGCCCTATTGTTTCAGTTTTCCGCAATATGTGAGTGCGTATACGATATACTTCCAATAATGGTATCGAATGCTATTGACTTATGAATTTTAATAAATTATGTTTTATATCTTTTCATCGAATGAAGCACGATAATGCGACGATATTTTGCCTCGAACAATACAGTTCAAAAACAACAATATCTGCAGTCCATAGACGGTTTTTGAAATATTGAAACTAAAACTGATAAAAAAAACTAAATCTAAAGCAATTTTACGTAGTACGATGCAAAAAGTAAACAGTATGCTAACCTACAGCAATATACATGATAGCTCAGTGGTAGTGTGTACGACTTCGCAAGGGACGTGAGTTCGAATCCAAGCACCTACAATGAGCTTGAGCTTTCGGTGAAGGAAAACATCGTGAGGAAATAATAGCATGGTGATAGGGCTTTTTCTAATGCCCGCCTCTATAGCTACCACCCTCAAGTTGTAAACCTGCCGCGAAATACCAATAGGTGTGTTCCGGCAGCTGCATTTGAGAGCCAGTTCCTTCACAGGTTTAGCGTGTCCACCAACTTGGGCCGTATCGTCACTTAAAATCAGGTAAGATTATGGGCATAATGCTAAACCTTAAGTATAAAAAAATAAATGAAAACAGGTTAAAATTCCAATATTCAAACGATAATATTTCACCTAAGAACATGACATGTTACATGACAGCAAAACGTTGAACATCGAGTCGAAACACTTCATCACTCAATTCGCGTTACTTAGGTGAGATAAATATGTTTTGCCAGTTTTTAAAATACACGTGCACGTTTCAAAAACGGTTAATGATTTTCGAAGAGCAGTGGGGCAAATAAAATACACTTTCAAGAATTCTCTTTACTTGAGATAGATCCAGTAGTGAAATTTGGACATCCTGTAACGCAGCAAAGAGTTTATAGAATTTTAATAATCGTGATAAAACCATGGTATGATGATGGTGGAGCACATAAATAGCTGTCCAGAAGATCGCAATGAAATAATTTTGTGCATTTTTTACTCGTGTTAAATTAATTTTAGGATCACCGTTTCTTATTTTCCAAGAAGAATATATGAAGATAACTTACTAAAAACCCTAGCAGAGGCTGTACATTCCCACTTTCTTGTCAAGAAACCGGGAACCTTTCTCGCATTGCTTCTGGGCATGTTTTGATCCAACAGTAAGTATGAGCCTCACAGTTACGAGTTAGTAAGAGGTAGACTTTAACGTCTACAACATACTTTAGATATGTCTAGTGTTACAGGTCTCTACAGGCTTCAATAATCCCTTAACTTTAGGCACATCCGTACGTTTGTTTGCCACTTTATTGTATTATAATAAAATGTGAACATTTATGAAATTACGAAAGACTCAGAAATTAGATAAAAGAAAATGAAACAAAAACGAAATATTAAATAGGTACATGGGCATTCTATCCCCAAATTTGAGGCAAAGATTTCGTAACACGACACTTAATAACTTTGCAAATTACTGCTTTAATTAATGACGGAAAGATAATAATTAGTGACCTTCGGAACATGCGAATTTAATTAACAGCCCCTGAATATTGTTCTCGAGTCCTTTGATTTTGTGTTAATTTTGAGCGACATCTATTCATAACGCAATATGGAATTTTGCTATTAGGTTGGTCAGAAAGAATTGATTTACATTTTTCCGTATTCGAGTCGCCTTTTTTTACCTTCGTCATTAATCTGTTATGCTTGCTTTAAGTGAAATTTAGCTTCAACAAATAACTCTTATTATCTACAAGTTCAAGTGTATTATTATTACTCTTGCTAATTATGATACAACACAATAGCCTACATTAACCCAAAAATTGCAGCAACATGCACATACATGTAATTACAACCAATAACATAGGATAAACTAAATCCCATTACGACATTGTTCAACTCAAGGAAATTATAATATAATATCTTATTCTAGAGTAACCTGAAAATTGTTTCTCTCAAGTAATATGTAAAAACATATAGAATCGTAATGAGCTATAAGTGAATAAATCTTAAACTTATTTTGTTTTAAACCGAGAATTGAATTCGGACTTGCGTGCATTGAAATAATAATTCAACCGTCAGTTTGTTTAATTGACAGGTCCTGTGGGGGCAGCAATAAACGAAATGTGCAGTAGTACAATTTAGATCAATAACAATGTATTGTTGAGATAGACTTAAAATATTATTTACTAAGAAAAGTGTCGTACTAAACCGATCGCATATACTGATAAATTATTTTAAAGAAAACGAAAGAGATTTTTAAGAAATATGAGAAGTGTCGCCTCAATTATTTTTATCTAATCTAGCAGGGTATAGGGTGGAATATATAAATAAATAAAAATATAGTTTATAGATTATAAAAAACGGGCATTGACTACATTCAATCCAGCTCATACTTCTGGTCTTGTAAACTCTTCTTTCTATGTCCAATCTATTCTTCTATGGAAAGCACTCCTACTAGATACCAGGATGGTGATCAATCGCTTTGGTATCAATACCAAGGTAATTCAGTTTTACAAGAATTTTATTGAAGAATCAGTGAAAGAAACTCGTAAATTATGTTATATGAGTATGACATAACTATTTATTTGTATATAATGATTTGTTATTTATATGTATAATTAACTAGTGTATTAATGTATGTTCTTATATATACATAGTATATATCTTTATATATTTTTATAGTTGGTCTTAGTATTTTAGTAGTTTTATGTCGTTTATTCATTTTTGCTTTACATCTACCATAATATATCTCGGTATCATCTTAAGGTAGACTATTAGAGAACGCCTATAACATTAGTTCTCGATTGCATGCATATAGTGTAAATAAATAAATAAACGTTTATCAATTTAAAAAAAAATGTTTAAATTACATGAATACCTTCTTTTATTATGCAACATTATCTGTTGGATTTAACAAGTCGATATGCGAAACATACATCTGACTCTCATATAGATAACGTAGTTTGTAATCTGTTTAATGTCATATGAGTTCTTTAGTTCCAATTATATTGCACCTCTAAGTATCTGGACATCGAAATTCAGTATTTTAACGACATAACAAATAAAGAAAAATCGTCTTGTAATTCAAATATATTGTTCTTATATATGTAAAATAATAATTTTTATAATTGCAAATGTATAAGTCATAAGATTTAAAAATTGTTAGATTAAATGTTGCCTACTGAATTATTGGTATACTGTGATGTCAACGTCGGGCTGCGTGCGCGCATTCTGACAAGCCGCTGACGGGGCCTTCTTTTGTTTTACGGTAACATTTTACATCCTTAAATGGGAGACGTATAAGTCATGTCGTAAGCCTGATTTTACATATGTTAATTTATGATGATTAACAATCTTTTTACAACACTTCAATCATTCTGATCGTAAAAAGGTGATATTTTAAAAACTTCTTTGTTAAACTTAGTTTAAATTACATGTAAAGTTTCGAATTAATGGCTATCGCTGAGGTATTTGTTTTATATTGTTGTTGCACTTTCATCTATATTAATATTATAAAGCGGAAAAGTTTGTTTGAACAAGTTAATCTTGGGAAGTACATGACGGAGTTCAAAAAATATTGTTGTAATTCATAAAGCAATTATTTAAGAACTCCTTGCTACTACCAATATAAGCAAAGCTGTATGTAAGAGGTACAAAAATTGGTAAACACGATTCAACAATTATAAGTCTATGATGATATAATTTATTCTATTACTCATTCTTAATCTCTTATAATTTTATTCACATAAATCTGAAAAGTACAGACACAATAAAATATTACTATTGTATGTATAGATTAAGTTAAATAAAAATTCCTTCTACATTTATGATTATAATGAAAGTATATTTTTATAACTTCACAAACTTTGTTTTTTTATTAATATTTGTAATAAATAGGAGTCAATCACCCGTAAATATAAAGTAACGCCGACAGCGAGTTTAGTTTACGTCATAAAACGAGACTCGAGGGGCGGCCACACGCGACGTTAATACAAACCGGCGACACAGGGAGGAATTAAGGGTAGCGCAGGGGTGGTTCGTATAGTAGGCGTAAGTCAGATTAGCGAAAATCGTATGCCGAGAACCGAGGAAGGATCCATAAGATTTTTGCCTTTTGCAATCGACCCAATGGCGTAACTATACTATATGGTGTCCCAGTAAAAATCGACACGATTTAATTTAATTTTAATAAACCACTGTAGTAGTTACCTAATAGAATTACTAAAATTGTGTGTATTTTAGTTAAATATTTACTAAATTTACTTTTTAAAAGCATAGGCATCAAGAATTTACTATAAAAAAGCAATTTAATGCTAACGAGATATAAATGAAATTATGTTCTCTGAGTTTCCTATTCCGTAAACGTACAACATCAACCAAGTTACAAAAAAAAAAAAATCATAGAATGAAGCCTAATCAATGCTTTTTAAAATTGATGCAATTCTTCTCCCAATCATTCAAATTTAAATCAAATTTAATTTTCGACTCCTTTTCAATTGCACCACTCTCATATGATTAGAAGGAGATTGGCCGGTAGGATACTTAATATTTCTATTGAAATTAACAGGTGTAATTTTGTCTCTAACAAAAAAGGCATAATATAGTCAACTGTCTATTTAACCAGACAAGTGACAAAATAAAACTAGCTGTTATTACAATAATTATTTAATAATTAAAACCAACTACATATATCACAGAATATCTTTAAAAACTTATAACTTACACCTTTTTTCTTTTTTTTTTCTGTGGTAAGACCTTACATAAGATAAGCACCTTCCGTCGGGCACCAAAAGTATGGGTTATATCAGATTATTACTGACTGAAATCCTACGGACTCTGTAACTTCCACCAAGATTGCTGGAGCGCTTTCTAATACCGATAAGGTCCAAACCTAATCAAGGCCTCCCTCTACTGGGGTTGGGGATCGGCACACCCAGACAAAATCTTTGAAGAGGTGCACGCACAGTTGCGTCAGGCTCCTTCTCGGGCCTGCACTACAATCGCGACAGATGCACCGACATAACTTGCACCTGATGTATCATAAAAAAAAAACTTTAATAGAAAAAATCTGTTACGTAGTCAGCAGTAAGACGCAAATTTATTATAAACTAATACCCATATTAAAACATTGTAACTATAACAAAAATAACATAAAATAAAAAACGCTATAGAATAAATTGAAAGTATACATTAAAATATTTTTACCCCAACAAAAAAAAAGCAAAATTCGTATCTGTCTTTACTGCCTTATTGAGCCTCCTGTCGACTTTACGACAAACTTAAAAGTCCACATCCGTTGTTTAATTTCCATTTTGTTTTAATGTGCTTGTATAAACCAAAAAAAAAGTTTAAGTATTAATGAGCAACTTTATTAACATCACCGAGCCTATCTTGAATTATTGTTATAAATCGTATTTTATACGAATCGCATAGGTATATAAATCGAAATCATGCGGTAATTTCTAAAAACAAAAAAGTTTCAAGGATGGCTTTTTTTGCAGTGATGATAGCTCAGTTGGTATTGTGTACAGACGTGTGTTCGAATCCACTCCAACTACAATGCGCTTGAGCTTTCGGTGAAGGAAAACAGTGTAATGAAACCATGGCATGGTGGTGGGGCCCTTTCCAATGCCCGCCTGGCTAGCTACCACCCTCAAGTTGAAAATCTGCCGTCATTTACCCATAGGTATTATCCGGTAGTTGCACTTGAGAACCAGTCAATCCACAGACTTAGCGTGTTCACCAGCTTGAGCAAACACGTCACTTAATATCAGGTGAGATTGTGGCCATAACGCTAAACCTTAACTATAAAAAATAGTACTTTAAAGGTTTAGAGTAGTACCCAATTTCACTTGATGTTAAGTGACAATGTGGCCAACGATGGTGGACACGTTAGCCTAGTGGAGGGACTGGCTTTCAAGTGCAGCTGCTGGAACACACCTATAGGTATTTGGCGACAGATTTACAACTAGTAGCTGTACTCAAAAAGTACTCTGTGTATTTTTTGGGCTTTTGATTAAATAGTGAAAGAGCAACAAAAAAACCATCATCAACTAATATTAGTATTATTTGTCTCTTACTAATGACATCCTGGTGAATAAAACAAAACATTCTAATATACCTAAGGAAATATGAGTAAATTATATGACATACAAACTATCTTACAGCTCACTTTACACATAATTGACACGGTAAAACAAACCATCCAACTAAATTACTCTAACGCCATTATTTCACAGCCGTAACTCTTGTATTACCATAAATCTGTCACCGTGCTTAATAAGGCGGTACTATTGGCTCCGTAGTTCTAAAATACCTCATACGAGTGTGACTCTAGTGCTGTAAAATAATTAATCCTGGACAACATTCTCAGTGCCGATGAAAAGGGAATTTATTAGTTATAAAAAATACTAACCGATCATATACACTTATCTTAGTCACGGACTGAATATAGCCAAACAACTTATAATTCATACTTTTTTTTTTAAACGAAGTTCCTTATTGCACGGTATGGATGGAAGCTAGACAAATCAGAATGTAAGATTTTCCCGTCACGACCCTTTCTTTAGTCTGTTCTATAGTGTAGCAATCGTGGTCCACAGCACGTACTCTTTTTTTTATGGAATAGAAGGCAAACAAGTCAGCGGATTATGTGATAGTGGTCATTGAGGTCTATGGACACCCACAACAGCAGAGGAATCGCAGATACGTTGCCGCTATTGACTATGCCCAGTCATATATGAGCGCTTATTGGGTCAAGACTGCCAGTGAGTGCCTCAGCTGTTTCGTAGCGTATTATATGTACTATAATGAATTATACGAATTGAAAAATGTACAATAAAATATTTATTATCACAAATAAAAAATATATTAATTACGAAATTTCCTACCATTCCTTCAATTCATTAGTTATCTCTGTGCGTTCCATTTAATTGCTTTCAGACGCTAGTAATTCATTTCATCATCATCATCTTGTCCTATTCCCAAGTTATTTGCGGTCGGCGCAATAGGTTTTGCTCTTTCATACATCTCTGTCATCTGCCATCTCTTCATACAGTAACTTTTTTTTATCTCATTTCTCACACACTCTATCCACCTCTTCTTTGGTCTTCCTCTTCTTTTCCATCCTTCAAAATTAATTTCCTTTACTTTTCTCACCACATTCGTTTCCAATAGTATATAGTAGTAATTCATTTATCAATAATAATATACTACACAAGGAAATTCGTTCCAAGTGTTCTACGACACTCAGGCATTTCTTTTTTCATTAAACACCTATTGATGCACCTTGGTGTTAAAGTCGACCAGCTTGCCGTGACGGAAAACGTCATGACTTTTGCTTGTACCGTCATATCGCCACTGCGCCACCTTTCTCGACTCCCCTATTGTATGTGCACACGTATACTATTCACTTTGCGACTTGTTTGTGATTGTGGATATAATTAATATTATAATATTAACTCCATATTTTATTTATAGTATTTAATCATAGTTCATATTAATATTATAAATGCGAAAGTGAGTTTGTTTTTTTGTTATACTTTCACATCTAAACCGCTGAATCGATTATAATAAATTTTGATAAAGAGATTGATGCGAACTTGGAGATGGTGATAGGCTACTTTTTCTCGCGAAATCGCGGAAGTGGAGTAAAGAGCGGGATACATTTTTTATAAAACTTTATATTACGTTATCCAATTTTTTTGACAAAATCAATATTATCACGTGTGAAGCCGCTAGTAAAACCTAGTCATGTATAAATTAACTTAAATATTTACTGGACTTTCCGGTACTGTCAATGTTTTTTTTATGAGACTACTTTGGTATCTAAGTTAATAATTCCATATAAATAATAACAAACCCTTTTCTTTTACGATATATAAAATTGACCTGATATGAATCCAACATATACACCAATTATCCATGGCGATCTTTCGCGTTGATATATTTAAACATTCACATTTCTGTATACATGATTTCAATTCGATCACAGTATATATATTTAATTATGATGTCAGCTTTTGAACATATTTCTATATAACTATATATTCTATCGAGAAATGAATTTATTACAGATTTTTTTTTCAGTTTCATCAGTTACCACCGTGTTAAATTGGCCTCTAGCATGACGGGTGTACAAGGGAACAGACAGACATAAAAAATAAATAATATTTGAAAAAATATTTAATGTACAAATTTGATTTCGATATAATTTTATTATAATGATTTCTTATGTTTACGCGAATATTATTCACCACGAAGGCTGAAAAGCTTTCAAAACGTCAGGATTAAAATTAATAAATAACCGCGATAAAATCCGTTTAAATTAGTTTTATTTCGATAATTATATTGTGATTAAGAAATGCAATTTTAAAAAATGTACAATTATTTTTTTCATACTGACGTTTAATATGAATATTATAAATGTATCTATCCTAAGAAATATATTAAAATATTAATGTGTAACGCTTAAGAAAATCTATATTTGTTCCGAGTGAGATCTCATAGTTAGGCGTTACCCATTCCCCATGACGCATTGCTTCCCGCGCGCCATCAAAGTGGCGACGCGATGCTCCTTCAACAACTCATTGAGTGTATAATCATGATTTATAGGTCACAAATATTTGTTATTATCATTTAGTTAATCTACTGTAATATCCTAAATTTATCGAACAATATATTCTTTTATTTCTTCTATAATTTGGGTAAATGAATATCAACTGTGGATAGATATATATGTACGATATTTATTACGTTAATTGTAGTTGAATGATATTGAACATGTTTGTGTTACAAGTCAACCGTTTTGACGCGTTTTAATGGATATTGAGGAACACACGAACTTTGTTACCGCATAGGTTATCGAAATATTTATATGTTGCAACCTTTCAAGGTTACAAATATGAAAATCTTCGCCAAGCACATATATGTGCAGGTGCAAATTGAATGTAAATCTTTACACTGAAATTAATATTTAATATTGAGGCACATCGTTACTTAATATCAGATGAAAACGAAAAATCTATTAGTAACTTGTTAGTGTCTTTGACTATTTTTCAATCAATTCATTCTTAGTGTGAATCTAAGTCATGTATATCCATGACAATTCAAGTCAATAGGTCTGGTAATTTTGGACATATCGTGATAATGGAATGATGGAGTTAGTCAGTGGTATTTCGCTTACATATGTACATATATATGTGTTATGAAGCGATGATAGTTCAGTGGTATTGTCTACGAACTTCGGGTCAAAGGGCGTGAGCTCGAATACTCTACAATAAGCTTGAGCTTTCGATGAAGCACAGTATCGTGAGGAATCCATAGCATGGTGGTAGGGCTTTTCCTAATGCCCGCTTGGATGGTAACCAATCGCTAGTTGAAAATCTGCCGCCAAATACCAATAGGTGTGTTCCCGACGTTGCATTTGAAAGCCAGTCCTTCCACTGGTTTAACGTGTATACCAACATTGGCCGTATTGTCACTTAAGATCAGGTGAGATTATGGCCATAACGCTATACCTTAACTATAAAACAAAGATGATTTGCTTTGTTCTGGAATTAAGAATTACAAGAGATTTCATCTTCATTTCATGCAAAAAAGGTGGTTCTAGAAACTGTACCTATGCCAATCCGCTTACTTCTTCTAAACCACGATACACAATCGATACGTTTTTATTAATAGAAAGAGCGCTACATGAGAAATGTTTATGTAAATAATGCGTTCATATTTATGAAAAAAAGAAAAATTGACTATGGCATTATTACTGTAAACCTGACTAAATCAGTTCAATAAGAAAACAATACAAACAGCATACAAATTTAAAATATAATGTAAATTTTCTTTGCCAAGATCACTACTATTTTTTTAATGAACAAATCGCAAATCCAGAACCAGTGGCTACTTATTAAATGTATAGCAAAGACTAGGAAGACGAATCGGAGATTTGAAAACTGAAATAATATACTTATTTTCACTAGAGAAGTAAAACACGTTTTACATCACCTGCGGGATAACATACGAGCTGTTGGTGCATATATTACTTTTATGTCAAAACAATCTCACCTCAAGCCAAACATCGATTAACCCAAATTATCGCTTCCCATGTAGACGAACGCGTTCCAACTCGTTAGAACATCGGTTTTGTTGGAACGGCCCGGATTTATTTTCGAATGTGGGCCATCACGACGAGGCGGTTAATCTGTCGCTTGTATAATAAAAAACATGTTAAATAGTATTATCGAGAAATATTAATTCATTTATTCATATGTAAAGTGAAACCCTTATTACATCGCTTCAAATTTTTTCGTCGCATTACAGCTGGCACCGGTTTAGGATTAAACTGAAAGCCATTACTTGCATTAGGTTACCCTGTACCATTGATTACCTACTATCATTCGCATTTTCCAATTATTAAGTTAAGATTAAAAACGCGATTTTAATAACCTGAACAGAATAATAACCTGAATATTTTTAGTTAAATGCCTACGCTCCGAAAAAAAAGATTCATTTGCATCGTGATTTATTAAAACCTCATATTCTTTGTGACAATGTTCATTATAATTTAGAGTATATTACTTGGTTAGTATGTCTAAAGAGTTGTAATATTGTTTGCAAGTTCCTTTAGGCAACTCTTGGAGAGCAAAGTTGCAAAAAGGAAAAATAGCAAGTTAAACCTATTTTTTTTTTTTTATACTTACGGGTTAGCGTTTTGGCTATAATCTCACCTGATCTTAAGTGACGATACGGCCCAAGTAGGTAGACACGCTAAACCTGTGGAGGAACTGGCTCTCGTGTGCAGCTGCCGGAACACACATATTGTAAGTAGACTTCAGTCTACTGTAATTGCAGTGCGACTGAGGATACCTGCAGCATGTTTTGGGCTTCTGCAACGCCTGGTAGATTATGGCCTCCTTCTACGAACATGTGATATCAAAGAAGAAATAGTGGTAGAGTTTTTTCTAATGCCCACCTGGCTAGCCACCACTATCGAGTTAAAAATCTGCCGTCAAATACCATTAGGTGTGTTCCGGCAGTGGCACTTGAGAGCCAGACCCTCATATAAAGTCCGGCAACGCACCTGCGATTCCTCTGGTGTTGTAAGGTGTCCATGGGTGGCGGTGATCATTTACCATCAGATGACACGCTTGGTCGTTTGCCCCCTATTCCATAAAAAAAGAAAAGTGCGGAGATGAGGGCGAATCTCATGGGGACCTTCCCCACCACAGGCTGACAAGCGGTAGGATGGGGCGATATAATCGTACTCTTCCGGCATCTTAACTAAGCCTAGGAAGGTTGTTCGAAGTTTTATTTAGAGGCATCTCTTAGTTGTCGTCATTGTTTTTGAATTAAACTTTGCTTAAAGTCAGGTTAAACCAATTTAACGTGCACCGACAAAAAAAAAATTACAAGGCAATATGATGACACTTTGGCTGATGATTTTGAATTATTGAATGAAAATTTTGAAAATTTTTGAAAATTGAAAATTTGATTGACTTTGAATTTTTTTTTAATTACAATTGTATTTTATAATTTGTTCTCAATTAAAGATACTATTGCATAAGGATAAAGATAAAAATATTATAAGTTATCGGGAAAATATATATAATATATATATATAATAGAGATTACTTTATCTTAACGATAAATCAAACAGAAAATACTTCACAAGTATAAAATATACCGAACATGATTCATAACAAACATTTTCACCTGTTAAACATCAAATTAAATCAAGTAATTTCAAACAAAACTAACACTAACAAACATCAAACCGTCCTATTATTTTGAAATTTCACATAACACTCAACTCTTGTACTGTATCTAAAATTAGGGCTGAGCTGTATCGATATTAAAAACTTTATGACAACATAGGGGTGGGCGCGACTAGTCGCGTCGCTGAGACGCGCTTAGAACGCAGACTGCTTTTTCTAGTGAAGTGAATAATTTCAATTATCGATTATCTAAAAGTAGGCAATATGAGCAACTATTAAAGAATCCCATTTAAATAAAAACTTGTGTTATGGGAATTCTAAACGAAAGTGAACCGTCACGCTCGGGTCCGTGATGCTGAATCGGATTTACTCGATATCACTTCACACCAAGCGTGCACGAGTTCCTATACCACTGAATCGTGTATACTGGGTTCCAGTACTTATCAGTATTATGCTTATTGTAATCTTGAGCGAATCGTCATACAAATAACGTTCCTGGAACGTAACCTGGAAATTCTTAACTGTAGGCGGACCTGATAAGTGACATTATTAGCGATGATCATATTTTTTTTTTGTTGCAGTGCTTTCGAATTACGCGAAAAAACATACTATACTGCTTAAATTGTAACCTCGCAGCACTTTTAAATAGTTTAAAATACAACAAACTATCTTAGGAGGCGTTTCAATAATCGCACAAGAATTTAGAGAGAATGTACTTACCGGGTCGGATATTACTATTCAATATCTCATAAAACTTAAACATATCCAATATGAAATATGAATACTTATAGACAAGACTTGAGACGAATACGAACTACAATTTCTTTGTTTCGATTGTCATGCTTTTATCGACAAGTGCGCTGTACAAGGTACACCACTAAAATAAGAGCAACACCACGGCTGCAGGCGGGGAACGCTTTTTGCTTTATTTTCGATTCGGTCGGGTTAAACACAACCACGCATTAAAACGAAACCCACTATTGAGTTAAAATAATGGTGCTTCATTTTGTGCTTAGTATTAAAAGTAATATTACAATGAATTCTCTGTTTATTATTCTTGTTTCTCAACATTTACAATTGTTATTAGACTTTATCTGGTTACTGATATAATGTAAACCTTCCGCTGAACGAATACCATAGTAAAAGAGTTTGTTTTTATTCTTAACTAGTTGCGAGCTTAACTTTCTTCGAATAGGTACTTGATTTATGTTTTGTACAATTTTATCATACACTTTCATACACACGTCAGAACGTACAAGAAGTTTATCTAATATAAAAAAAAAAATCTTATTCCGTAGAAATCTTTTCGTTTTATGGCGTAAAATTATCATATATATTAAACCAAAAGATTAAAATTTCCAAAATCTATCTAGTAGTGTCAAAGTTATACGCAAAAAAAAGGAAGTAAGAAAAAAATGTTTATTGGATAATATGCGCTATTAAACTTTTGAGGAACAGCCTCATACTGGTACATTTTTTTCGGTTGGATATATGCTGTTGGCCTTAAGGGCTTTCACAGTTTTACCGAGCTTTGGGGGAGAGTACTAGGGCACTCAGCCCGAGGAAACGAGCACAAGAAAGCCGTGAAGTGGCCAATCATCGGTTTGGGCTGTTGCCGGGGACGTATACCGTACAATATAACCTTGCGGTATATATATATCCCAGTACTGGTTTCCAGTATGAGACCGTAACAGATGTTCAGCCGCCAGATAGATATGGTATAATCAATAAAAACAGTATATCGTATGTACAAAAGAACAGGCAGACAAAAATTCGAGATATAATATTTTTGACATTTAAACAAAGTATATCCTATTTACAGATATGTAAATTTATTTCTAAACTAGCGTTCGCCCGCGGCATTGCTCGCGTTAATATTGATATAATATTAAATTATATTAAAAATTAAAAATTAATAAATTATATTAAAGGTAACATTATTTGTGCTCGCAGTCATTTATACGTGGGTCGCTCTCTATTTTGGCGATAATGGCTTTTACATAAAAGATAGATATATGCTGTCACGGGCTTTTTTGTACGACTATTTAAGATAAATATTTCCATTATACATTATACAGATGTAACTCTAACGGTTTTTGCAGCGCACACCAGAAATGCCAGCAAATGGCATAATTTTTTCCCACTTACTTGACACTTTGCGTCGTAATTTGGCCAATTCACAGAATATCTAAATTATAGCTCATGTATTATTTTGATGCATAACCTATATTATTGTAAAGTTTCATTAAAATCCATTGAGTACTTTTTGCGCAAAAGAATAACCAACTTCCATACATCTATATACATCCATACTTACAAAATTTCGCGTTTATAATATTAGTAAGGTTTTTACACTTTCTACAAATATAAATTGATCTGAAACAATACTTTTATTTTATCAGTAATATTATATTTAAATATAAACATTGCGGGAAACTTTTATATCCGTTTCCTTAACACATAAATTAACTTTACTGTCTCGAAACAGTTTTTGTAATTAAATTAAAAATATGCTATGAATTGTCTACAGCGGGCAAGTATTTTTTTTTTGTTTAGAGATTTTATCAGTTTTAACAAAAAATATTGCAATTGCATTTATTGTCTTATATGGCATTTATATATCTTGAAATTCCGTTGGGTAAATAGCATTTGTGAAAGCACATACTCGTTCCGTCTCGCTCTTACCGGTTTAAAAAAGCTGCTAATACCTACAGCCATTAACAATTAAAAAGGAACGTAATTATAAAACTATTATTATACAGGGATCTATTTTTTATTGTGAATGGTTCAAGTGGTCAGAAGTGTGTAAGCTGCCCCCAAAACATTATTTATATATATACAGCTTGATTTAGGGTATTTTCGACTGCTAAAAATTGTTTATAAGAGGGAATGAGAGTTATGTAATGCCTTATAGTAAAACAGATAAATCCGCCTAGTCTAAGACGTTAGTTCTACGAGAAAGCCGCGTGTCGAACATTTCGACAGCTAAAGGTAGAGGTACAATAATTAGGAATGAAAGAATATGCGACTCATAGTGAAAAATAAAAAATTGTGCGAATCTAAAACATTGTTAGCTCTACGAACAAGCCGCGAGAGCTAAACATTTCGAAAGTAGCGTAGTGAAGGAATGTTTCTCTAATTATTCGACTGGGCGTTAATTTCACGGATGGCTTCAATCAATTAAGACAAAGTTTAATTAGCAATTGTTTAAATATATACATGCACAGGGTATTCGCGTTTCCTTGTTTACTATGTTTTAATGTGTAAAAGAGATTTCTTGGTAATTATCTCGATACCTCTATATACATGTTAGTGATTTCATTAGAAGCAAACTATATTAAATAATTATAAACAGCTAAAAATTTATGAAGTTTAAAAGTTTGTGGAGCACTATCATTAAATTAAGATCAAAAATACTTAATTTAATTTAAGCCTAAGAAAGGCACTAGGTATGTGAACCTTTAAGTTAAAATGACAAGGAATTGAATTGGGTTTTTTTTTTTATATAGACAATATTTGCATGATGGTTGAGCTTATACATGTATGTTTATTTTTTAGTGCATTTAAAATATTAACCAATATCCAGATATCACTATTATTCACGTATTATCATTACATATCACATATTCTTCAAACACTGAAACTTACTCGACATAGTACTAGGATTTATTAAGAAACATTTTAGTAATATGCTTAGAAATCTTAATAAAGAACCAATACCTGATAAACTTTTACTAATCTTCATAAATCTGTAACATCAGATAATTCTGTCTACTATGAAACTAATTTGGTTAAAAAATACTATATGCTTCGACCGAAGTATATTAGGGCAATATTTATTCATGTTTTTTGTTTATTTAGATTTTCTTGAAACGTCTAACAATGGTTCATAAGCCCCCATACATTTACCAAATAAACATGCAACAAAGCGCTTCCTTCAAACAGTGGAGTGCGAACATGCAAAGCCGTGTTCTGTCTCTGAGGCAAGTTCGCGTTTCATACAGCTGTATATCACACCGACGCGTATCGCTTTTGATATATGGTACAATTCTTCATACCCGCAGTGTTTGTTTTAGGGTTTACCATAATTGTTAAGTTCGAAACGTGTGTAAGGTTGATATGTGTGTATGAATGATTATAGTTCGGTTGCAAATAAATATTGAAAGACTAGCTAATCTTTAAAGTTTTTTTCTTACTAATGATATACAATTCGAAAGGGAGTTTATTTGTTACGCTTTCACGCCTAAACCACTGTATCAATTATGATAAATTATGGTAAAGGGATAAATGAGAACCTGGAGAAGGTGAAAGACTACTTATCCTCGCGAAAAACTTATTTAAAGTGAGGTAAGATAAAGGATAAACTTTGCATGAAACTTTTTATTGAGTCATCCGATTTGTTTGTCAAAATCGATATAAATGAAGACGCTGATAAAAGTTAATAGGGAATACAAGGAAGTGGCGCTGTTTTAGGTAATTATTAGGATACACTTGTATTCACAAAAATATTCTTAAAAAAATGTAAATAAAAATTGAATACGAGTCAAGACTCCATTTGCAAATGTATCAGCCGTAAATCTTGCAAATTAAAAATAATAATTCATTTAAAAACACCGCCACTGCCGGCAAGTGTTTCAGCAAGTCAATTAATCATATCGAAATCGTGCTGTGTCTCGGGTAGTAGGAATTAATTCGCACATTATATGCAGCACGTCATCCGTTTTGGCAAAACGCGTTACTCAAACCGCGGGTTGTACGAGCATTGTTTCACATTTGATTCGAGCTTGAACAGTTTTATTATAAATGTCCCTCAACCGATACGAAACCATATACGAATAAACACGATACGCATAATTAGGAAATTGTATTGGTGTGGTGTGATTTAGAATCAACTAATGTGTGACATTTATCGACGTGGCTTAAATTCACTTACGGCTATCACACTTGCATGTATCTGGGCAATCTACGAGAAAAATATGTGGGAGTCTTAAACTGCATTTTTATCGTTTTCCTAAATACCTATACATAAAAAGTTAATAAGAAACGAATTAACTGAATGAAATGTATTGAATAAAACAATAAAGTCAGATAGGAACAATTCAGTGCTGCTTCTTAGCCAAAATATATTGTAACTAGCTTTTACCCACAGCTCCGCTCGCGTTTATATTGATTTTATCAACCAATTCTGATTGTCGATCCATACAGAAACAATTTTTGTATCAAATACTATTAAATTATTTATTTCAGAATGTTGGTCAATACAGGTAAATACGTCTTATCAAAAATTTGAAGTTATAACCAATTATTCTCTATAGTTTGAAGCAAATCGGATGAGCAATAAAAAGTTTCATACAAAAGTATATCCCTGGTTTTACTCCACTTCCTATAAGAGAAATGTGGTCTATCACCTTTTCCAGGGTTCCATCTATCTCTATGCCAAAATTCATCATAATCGATACAACGGTTTAGGCGTGAAAGCGTAACAAACAAACAAACTCACTTTCGCATTTATAATATTGGTTAGGACTAGGATATATCCCACGCTACTACACATGTAAGTCTTGTATCTATAGTTCTATGACCCCGCTATGTTGTCAGATTATCAATTTATTAAACCAGCTATACTATTAAATATAATCATAAACAATGTGAAATTAAGATTTCACGAATGCTAGCCATACGTGACACGAAAATATATTACGACACGGTGTAAATTTTCAAACAATAACGTTTCTCTGCAATATTCATGCCGGCGCTAAGCCTTCCCGCAAACCGAACACGCTGCGTATGATCTGGCTTGCAGATGACTGTTAGCTGCAACACTGCACTTTATACATACATCCACAAACATAAATTTAATTAATTTTAATTCATCTAATACTATAACATACTATCGGCATAAGAGTCATTTCCAATTATCACTCACTATCTCTATCATAACGATCTACCCTGTAATAATGATATTTAGGTATTAGGCCTTACCTAACGTGGTCTTTGAATTCAAATCAGTATATTACTTTTATATACTTTAAAGGTTAAGCGTTGTTGTCACAATCTAACGTGATGTCAGATAACGATGTGACCCCAGATTGTGAAAACGCTGCGTCGAGTGGAGGGACTGGCTCTCAGGTGCAACTGCCGGAACACAACTATAGATATACTTAACATGAGGGTGGTAATTAGCCAGGCTGGTAAAAAAAACTTCTATAACCATGCTATGGTTTTATCGCGATGTTTACCTTCGCCTAAAACTCATTACAAAGATTCCAACTCACGTCCATTGGTGCGGCATCCGTGCAAACTACCATCTGAGCCATCAAAGCTTAAAGTCCGGTGAAGCTGTCAAAGCCCTTGGGGCTAACAGCGTAAGTCAGGTCGAAAAAAAAAGCCATCAAAGCTTATTAGGAATTTTATTACGGAATTCTAATCAATTAAATTATCAATTAGATTTTGAACTTGAGGGTGGTTGCTAGCCAGACCGGCATTCGAAAAAGCTCTACCATTATGCTATGTTTTCCTTCAACGAATGCTCAAGCTGGATTCGAACTCACGTCTCTTGACCTGAAGTCTTACACACTACCACTGAGCTATCATCGCTTATTTTTAGTATTAATTATATGTGTGAATGTATTTATGATATGTGTATATAAATTATGGTATTGTTATTACGTGCATATTGTATTATTCTTCTCTTAAAAAATATATTTTTGCCTATATATATATATTTAATATTTTGACCTCAATTATATAATTGTATAGGTAATATATTTTCTATTTTCTATTGCACCTATTATGCATCATCTCTGCACCACCAAAAATAGTCATCACAAAATTTATGTATCACGAATTATATATAATATAATACACTGTTTATTAATATGTTTACAACTGGAAAATTATATGTATGATTTTTTAAATTATAGATGCATTCTCAATAGTTTTGGTATAGTTTGTTAATTTTTTGAAAACATTGAACAAGTATAAGGAATAAAAAAAAGACATCAAAAAATATTACTAAAAAACCTATTACGTTTTTAGAATATTGTAATTTAAACAACCAAAAAATAATAGCCTATATGAAGATTCTTAAAATCTTAGATAAGTTTTCTTAACTTATATTTTCAAGTTCATGCGAATTTAGTTGCGAGTATAATTAACTATACAAATATGCCAAAGGATCCTCTCATATATGCAACTCTTTCCGCATTTTCAGAATTCGCAATGTTGCGTCTTAAACTTCGCGCATTGACTCATCTCATGAGCCAACATATCTAAGAATTCATTCCGTCACAATGACATAAATACCAATAACTATCAAAAGAGAATGCATGAGTCACTAAGTGTTTACCATAACTTAAGATTCCGCTATCATTAAAATGCAATTTCTAGACGCGGGAGTGCTTTTTATTTACAAAGTTTTTAATTTTTATTTTGCAGTAAACTTGTTAGTCATCGGAAGAAGCTGTATTCATTCATTTTGTCGAGACATTCTTAACAGTGCAAGTACTTGTAGAAACTTGACAGAGTTTATGTCTAATTATTTTAGAAACCGCAATTACTAGCCTTATAATGGATGAAGTTTCATTAACATCTCATGAAGCATTTAATCTTAATAGAGGTATCACAAGCGCATTACTGAACTATATCCCATGTTCTCCAAGGAGTTCTAAAATCACTACTTTTCTTAAACTAATTTACTTACTATAGCTATAAAATATCTAAGGCCTTCAACGGTCACAAGGGTGTTACATATTAATAATCATTTCAATTTATAGTAAGCTATTAGTTTAAAAATAAAGTATTTGCTGAATCTTTTGCACTTAAAGATTCAATTCAGTTGTCAGAGCATTACACAGAGAAATAACATGTTCTCTATAAACTACAATTAAACACATTTATTCTAGATTTTATTACAGAAATGCGAAAACAAGATTATTCTACTGAAACCATTGAATAGTTGAAATTATTTTACCAATAAATCTGTCCTAAGTTCATGGGAATCTAGAAGGTTCAAGACTCTAAGAAGGTTTTATTTTTGCACTCAAATTCTCACAGGTTGTTCTTATTATACAAATAATCAAATAAACTTTTTAAAAGTAATCAGGTCATGCAAAAACCTTATGTGCGAAATTTGATGCTTTTTTAACGACCTACATTCAGTTAATAGTTATCAGTTACTTATATTTAGAAAATACAGTTTCATATAAAAGTTGCGATGAAGTAGATTTAGTGCAGCATTTACTAAAAATATAAATCTAATACGAAAGCATCAAGGCTGAGCGTTTCTAAAAACATTTCCATAAATAAAATGCACATATTAGTTTATTGCCATGAAGCGGTAACCTTTGAAAGTGCACTATAAAACACGAGATTGCCAATAAAACTCTTGCATAGGTTCGCTATCCACTGAAGCGAAGTCTTATAGTTACTGCGGATCAATATATTATTGCATAGACTAGTGATATCATATATTACTTTCCATATCTCCACTTCAACAGGCTTAGCGTGTCCACCATCTTGGGCCACATTGTTACTTAATATCTGATGAAATTGTGGCCATAACACGTATAAAGTATTGAAAAAAAAAGTTAAGACCACAGTAGTTGAAGCAGATACCATATTTACATTACAAAAACGTGTAATTTTGTATACAACATCGGGCCTCGAAATCACAAGTTTCAATCATTTCACAAATTTTCTTTACATACTGTACTACTACATTCTTGATAATTTATGTTCGCCGATACTTAGATAATGTAGATTTCATAGAAGTACGGTTTTATACTAACAATAGACAATAAAAACAAACTGATCATTCCTTGTTTTATACTTTATAAGATCAATATTACGATTCTACAATGATATCTCTGAGTATGTCACCGAATTGCTGGACAATCATTTCAAGAACCATATCAGCTGGCTTTATTATCTAAATAATATGTATCTAGAAATGACTCTCTTTCACTGTATCTTTACTAAAAGAGGGTAAGTATTTATTAAACATTACCCGAAGTTAAGAAAATACCCACTCAAGTTACTTCGCTGTATAGTAGGTTTTTGATAACTGACAACAACGCGTCCACCATACACCAACTATAACACGTTTTCTTTCGACCTGACATACTCTGTTAACCTTAAGGGGTTTGACAGCTTCACCCAACTTTTATGGGCGTGTTTTGAGCGTGCTCAGCGGGTGCAAGGGTGTCAGAATGGCCGAACTTCGGCTTGGGCTGCTGCCGAAAAACCTACAAAGACTCGCTAGCCTAACTAACCAACAGATCCTAAATTACTAATTTAGTGATCCCGCCAGCTATAATACCCATATTATTGGATCGTTTGGGTATATCGCATTCCGAGATATCTATGAACTGAATAGAGTATTAGAGATTTATAGGCTTGAGAGGAAATACCTATAGTGACTTGCTTATTAAGGTGATCGTCATTGAGTGTAATTGAGTTTAAAAAATCTTTCAAGTAATTCTTTATGGCCGGAATGTATTCCAACTAAGGGAAAGTGTTTAAAATGCCTAATTGCCTTTTTAGGCAAAAAATATTCTTAATTTCAGTTCGGCTTCCATCCACATAACATTATAAAAATGAAGGCTGACCTTATTTTTAACTACTCAGTCATGTGGAAAATAAATGTAAAAATAATGTTATAAAACCAAGTATATATGATAAAATGTTCCATGCAAATTTCTGGCTTGTGAACCGGAACTTTGTTATAAAACTCGGTCACACGATGGGCAGTGAAGTTATTATTATATGCATAATCATAGAAGTTTGGGGTGACTCGCATGGACCTGTAATTTGATATCGGGCTATGATAAATGTACCACTCACTTCCCACCAGTACGTTGTTAACAGACAAGGTCGCAAGCTATGTTGATAGGTGGTGTTTTATTGTACGTAAAACAGAGTTTTTACAACCCATAGAATTATAGCAAAAGATAAACACTAAAATCAAATCGAATAACTTTTTTTCATTCAATTTAGGCCCCAAAAAGGCGCTTATGAATGTCAAAATTATCACCGATTCGGAGAATGATCCAGTCATCGAGAAGAATCGGGTCAAGAAACTTGTTCGTTTTATATATTATTGTTTTTTAATAATTAATTAATGTGTGTTCTGTATAATAGTTATTAGCTGATACACAGAGAGCATAGCTAATTCCAGACATCACCAATGCTCATTATCGACCACCCTAAAATAGCTTTTTCACATCAAAACCCGTTTGACATGGCGCTTAAACGTACTATCCGGCAAATGGGTACTGTGCTTTGGGACTTAGCTGTAAAAATTATTTAAAAAATAAATCCTTCCGGTCAACGCAAAAATTTATTTATATATAAAATTTGTACCATTTTCCCCTTTATTTCCCCAAAGCACAATATTTTTATAAGTTAATAAAAAAAAAAATGTTGAAAAAAGGAGACAACTTGAGCGCTGATCCCTGATGGATTCATTATCTCTCGATGGTTCAAATTATTGCTCCTAATCTGAAAATTTACGGATACAGACATCCGTTACTCGAATATTTGTTAAATCCTCCGCGACACAGAACTCGATAACCAGTGCGTATATTGCCTTTTATATAAAAAAAATTAAGCACATACTATTGCTTAACCAAGCTTTAGTTTAACTATCGGGCCACAATTTGCAGTGCGAATATTATTGACAAATCCATCAAACGGTCCGCGATACGAATAGGACCAAAACGAATAGCTCGGTCGGTTTTAATTGCCACATCGGCATCGTAGTGTCGGGCCGCGGTTCTAAAATTGATTTATAATTGCACTGTGAATCACGTATCTACGTACAATACGCCAATACGTGTTTTATATGTCTACTGTTTTTATTCTTTATAGGTTTTGACTATTTCACTTTAATATCACCGAATGCATCTTTACTGATATTATAAATGCGAAAGTGAGTTTGTTTGTTTGTTACGCTTTCATACCTAAACCGCTGATCAAATTATGATGAATTTTAGTATAGAGATAGTTGGAATCTCGCAGACGGTGATGGGATATTTTGGAAACGGCAAAAAGAAAGGTTTAAACTTAGTATGAAACTTTTTATTGCGTTATCTGATTCGTTGACAAAGTAAATTTATTTATTACACTTTTATATACAACTTGTATACAAGGCGGACTGAATGCTAGAAGCATTCTCTACCAGTCAACCTTGGATCAATCAAATCTTGTATCAAAATTAATATTAACGCGAGCGAACCCGCGGGTAACAGCTAGTAGAGATATGGTTGAAAAGTTTTCAGCTTTAACCGAATGTTACATGGGTCTATGTAACAATTATGTAATTAACTGTAAATAATAATTTCACTGGTGTGTTATTTGATATTCAATATCTTGACTACACTTCTTTCACGTTACAAGTAGATTAATATATAACCAAGTTAAAAATAGTAACTCAAATATACAAATTTGTATAAAAGAGAATTTAAAGAAAGCACATATATCATCACTACATATTATACAACAAAGTTCACCTTCGCATTTGTCTGTCTTTTTGCGATAAACCCAAAACTACTGAATAGATTTTCATGTGATTTTCACCAATAGACAGAGCGATTTATGAGAAAGGTTATTACAAAAATTGCTAAGGTTTTTTTGTAAATTAATTTAAATCCATCGTTTGCTAAAGAGGGAAACTAGGAAAAGATCCCCGGACTTGTGACGTATAACTTTTGGTGTTAAATTTTAACATAATTGTGTATCTGTACTAGCTTTTACGCGTGGCTTCGTTCGCGTTAATATTGTTTACGTCAGATAAATCGAGTTAAGGGAAGATAAATAAAGAGTTTCATACAAAGTTCATCCCACACTTAACACCACTCCCAATAAATTTTTCTCTTGAAAGAGTAACCTATCACCGTCTACAGATTCCCATCTATATCTGTACCAAAACTCATCATAATCTATTCAGCGGTTTATTCGTGAAAGCGAAAGAAACAAACAAACTCACTTTCGCATTTATAATATTAGTAACGATCTGCAAAAAACATACATTCTTTCTTTTAATTCGACGTAAAATAATACCATACTAAAATCGGAGGGAGTTTAATAACAATGGACGTAATAGGTAAGAGTAAAATACACTCACGAGTTAATTTTTCATTTCTAAGCGATATCAAAAGCGTTTGAAGCGAACGAACGACCCGAGTAATAACTGAAGGAACAAAACGACACAAAACACGGATCGTTCATAATTGCCAACATCCCGGTGTTAGGTTTCAGGCACAAGTTATGAAAGCTCCTAGACACAATTTGAAACAATTTCTCTACTAGAAATTTTTCTGTTATTATTTCTTTCTAGTTTTTATTTACATTCTATATCCATACAAAATTTTTAAATGTGAATGTAAGTTTGTTTGTTACGCTTTCACGAGAAAACTACTTAACTGATCATCGCAAAACTTGGTACACATATTCTTGGAGGAATTAGAAGTAACATTGGAAACTTTTTATTGAAAAAATGTTTTTTACTAATGATAAATAAAAATGGCTTCAAAAAGATAGAAGCCGAGGGTAAGAGCTAGTTATATAGTAAATGTAAAGTGTGTTTGTTTGTTACTCTTTCACGCCCAAACCACTGAATCTACTATGATGAATTTTGGTATAGAGATAGATGGGAACCTGGAGACGGTGATAGGCTAATTTTATTGCGAAAACCTTATTGGACGTGGGGTAGAGTGAGAGAGAAAAGCTTTGTATGAAACTTTTTAGCGTAATCCTGTTTTTTTTTGAAAATCAATATTAATACGAGCGAAGCTGAAGGTAAAAGCTAGTAATAGATAATTGAAAACCAAATACACTCGAAAAGAATGAAAAACCACCCTAACCGCTTCCTATACGTAATTACTAATATTTCTATAGACACAGAACAATAGTATAGATCCCTTATATTTTTCGGAGATCATATTTTTATGACATGCCTTACGGGGTCCGATTAATCATTGTGTACCGATATAAAGTTTCCCCGATAACTTATTTTTATATGAAGCAAACTATTTTCGACCCTATTTTGCAGTGCCATAAATTGATAATTGAATGAGTCTTTTGGCTTTGTTTTTCGGGGTGAAATGTGAGAACATTGTATTCGTACGAACGATTATTTTACGGCTTAATAAAGGGTCTATTAGTTTAAGCCATACATTTTTTATTGACACAGATGTTAAAATTAAATAACGATTAGTATAGCCACTATGCATTGTATATGTACGGTGTTGGGGGGGTGGTAAGTACCCGCTTGGCTAGTCTATGTAGTATCTAGATATCACTCTAAAGGTGAAAATCTGTCGCCAAATACCTATAGGTGTATTCCGGCAGTAGCACCTGAGAGCCAGTCTTTTCACTAGACCGTGTCTACCATTTTGTGCCACATCGTCACTTAACATCAGGCGAGATTGTAACAATAACGCTAAACCTATAAAGTATAAAAACTTGAAAGGGTTCCTTGGGACAGAGGTCAATTTTTTTTAATACTTTACGTGTCTAGATTACGGGAATGTGATTGAATTTTATTAAGCACATATATAGTCTTTGATAGAAATAGACAATTTAAAAATTATAATATCATGTTAATTAATAATATTAATAAAAACAGGTAACAAAATTATAATTCAATAATTAAAGTTAACGCTAGCGTAGTCGAGAGATTATATACATTTAAAATAGTAATATCTTAGAACACATTAATACTGTTATTTGATTCATCCTAATTATTATTCGAAATGTGTGTATGTTTGTCATTACGTCACACCTTAACTACCTAACAGCAAACACATTATCAGGAGTAGAGAAAAATACACACGATACGTAAAGGCTGTATTTTCTTACACCACATTATAACCTTAGCTTGGTGAGATTAAGCAATTTAAATAATCCTGATAATTTTAAAATTACTTATAACAACACAACACACATTAAAAAATAGCTGTAATGCCACAGTAGATGTTAAATGACGATGTGACCTAATATAGTGGACACGTTTAGCTTATTGTAGAGACTAGCTCTTAGTACCTAAACTCTAAAACGACATAGTAATATAAAACAATAAAGGAAAATTTAATTGAAACAAAACATCGGGGGACCTATAAAACACGTTGAAATAAACGTTGTAGGCACTCGGTCGACTTAGTTTTATACCGAAGTGTCCCAGAGAGCAGTTTCCAATTAATTTTTCTCTGTACGTACTGTTGAATTATTATTGGTACAAATTTTCAGACTCTGGGGGTGGTTATTAATGAATCTTTTTTATATAAAAGGAACATTTAAAATGAAGATATATGTATAATAAAACATTTGTACACAATTTTTTTTTTTATTATGAACTGCCAACAGTATTTGTTATTTGAAAATTTTTCTTTTGTTATTTTGGCCTTTTGTATAGGCGTAACTCCAAATCTACTACGAAGATTTAACTGGACTAACTAATACAATGGTTTAATATATAGGGTTCCTTTTTATCTAATAAAACAGAAGGGTTCCACTAGGATAAAGGAAAATAAGGAAAAAAATATAGTAACTTAAATAGTCCCTGATTTTGATGCAATTTACTTAAATTATAAATATAAATTTACCTCTATATGATACAATTTAATTTTCTCTCCTTTATATGGCTTCAGATCTCGGTGCATCTGCTAGATTCGAGTCTTTCTTTCTCTTTAGTAGGCAATAGTCGTTGACACCATCAGCTAGGGTCGATCACTTAAAATCCTTCGCGCCATTACGGCACAGTATAACCATTCTCTCAATTTAGTTAGCACCGTGTTCGACTCCCCTTCGCGTCCGGGTACCAGCCCAAGCCGAGTTTCGGTCACTAGTCACACCCTTGCGCAAGTTGCCCCCTTTTTTCGGCTGCAGCCCATGCCAATGGCCGGCCACTATGGCATGTTTACGCCCGCTGCCTCGGGGCAGAGTGCCCTCAGCATTCGCCCCAAAAAGTCCTGAAAGGTGTGAAAGCCCTTCCGGCTAACAGCGTATGTCCTTTCGACAAAAAAAAAATCAAATGCCCCTCGGGCTGAGCGCCCTCTGCGCTCTCCCACAATCCGGTCAAACAGTGAAAGTTCTTTAGGCTAACCGTGTAAAAAAATAAACTCTATATGCGTATTTGTATAGCTCGAAGGACACTGTAATGGAAAAAGAAATTAACTTTCTTATCTTGAAATATTTGTTAATTAGTTTTATATTTTTGAAAGCCTTATGATAATATTTAACAAGGGAACGAAATCGTCGGCACCACTAGCACATAATAATTTTAATTTAGTTTAATTTCAGTACATAACTATTTCATTTAAATATAATCAAATTCGAAATTGCCGTATGCAAGTCTCGTATATTTAAAATTAATATTATTTTTAAAAGTAAGTCATGTAGTGGAAACACGCCTTTATAGAGACATAATATTATAAAGTTGAAAAGTTTGTTTCTTTTACTATCCGATCGCGCTAATCTTAGAAACTACCAGTCGGATTCCAATAATTATTTTTCCTATTTTCCTCCTTCTCCTTTTTATTCCTTGTTCTCGTTAAACTCAAAAACGATTTTACTGAATGATTTCTTAGGTTTGCGCGAATATTATTCATTGAAATAAAACTAATTTAAACGGATTTTATCGCGGTTATTTATTAAATTTTGATCCCGACGTTTCCAAAGCTTTTCAGCCTTCGTGGTCACGGGGCGGACTGAGGTGTAGGTTGTCCAGAAAAGTTTATGTTTAGAAATGTAAGAAAATTAAATTGAAGGTAGACACAGTAACATAAACTTTTCTGGACAACCTACACCTCTGTCCGCCCCGTGACCACGAAGGCTGAAAAGCTTTGGAAACGTCGGGATCAAAATTTAATAAATAACCGCGATAATATCCGTTTAAATTAGTTTTATTTCAACGATTTTACTGATTTGTATTTGTCTTTACATTTTGATCGGCTACAGTCAATCCTAATCAACCTATCATCTTCAATTTGTTAAGATCAATAGAACTACATCTAATATTGTTTTCGTTTTTCATTTCTTTTAGTTATTGAGTTGAACTTTCTTATAACTCCAACGAAATAAATATCCTTTAATTATTGAAATTTAAATATAGACGGATTCGAACCTTCTTCGCTTTACGCGGCGTCCGTATATACTACCAACTCAGCAATCACGGTTTCATTACTTTTAATAACATGAGATTAAAAAAAAAGAACGGTACGTATTTTTTATATTTTTAATTACCTTGTCCTGATAATAACTAACACAATAAAAAATAATTATTCAATTTGGTACAGTCGTTCGAAAGGTACGCACATACATACATTTAGGCCATTCATTTTTATATATATATAGATTTGATAGGACGATAATTAAAGAAGGATTTAGTCTATTTAACTTCACGCTACCACCAATAGGAGTAAAGCTGTATTGAAAAAATATACAAAATCTGTCAAAAAATACTCAATATTTTTTACTTCCATACGAACGATGACGCAAGCACAACTAGAAGAGATATAATTCTGAACGTATATATAAAACATCGAAACTCCATGGCTTCATAAAAAAGATTCAGAGCGAAACAACGAATCAAATATCAAGGAGAGATATATAAAGTGTGCTCAAATAAAGGGATACGAACATAACGAATAGTAGGTTAGGGCTGTCACAAACTTTACTTGTAAATCGCATGTGAAGTAATAAGGTTCCCGCTTAGTAACGCACGTGTTCTGCCTTGGAATGAGCGCAATCTGAGCTCCAGTTATGGTTAGGTTATGGTCATAGGAGCAAGCGTACTGCATGCATCAGCGATAGAAGAAAAATTTGACAACCAATATTTAACAAATCATAATTGTCTTTCGGTAATCGATTTTGTTTGAAATTTCCACTATAGTCATCGTCAAGTAGGTGACAGTGAAACGTTATTCTATATTATTCGTTCATTTGTTTCTACGCGCTAAGCTTTGAAACTGTAAGATGGATTCTCTCTTGTTGTTGTTGTTGTTGTTGTTGTTGTTGAGAAACTCTTGTTGTATTTAATAGCACAATCATAGAAGAATGCTTTCGGCTATTTAAAAACATGCTAACACCGTTAGGAGCAAAGCTGTATTGAAAAAGGTTATAAGAACCGGACAAAAATATCGATTCAACTGTATTTTTAGTGATTATAAACATTTGTACGAGCGCGCCTGCGTATTACGAAGCGAATTTTTGACGGTTTATTGATATAGTTAATGTTCTAGCGTTATGGGCACAATCTAACCTAATGTTAAGTGACGATATGGCCCAAGATGCTGGACACGCTAAGCCTGTTGAAGAAGTGACTCTCAAGTGCATCTACCAGAACACACTTATTGGTATTTGGCGTCAGATTTTCAACTTGTTTTCTTTCACCGAAAGCTCAAGCTGATCGTAAGTGTATTCGAAATCACGTCCCTTGTTGTGGCATAGGTACACACTACCAACTGAGCTGTCATCGCTTCAAGGTTTCATTTCTATCGTGTCTAAACTGTACATTCAAATCCTTTAAATCAAAGAACTTTTATTGCATTGACATTAGAATTAAAAACGCTATTCGCTGAACACTAAGACCGCATCAGAAAATAAGCGAATTTGTTTCACGCAGCGGACGTATGTCATCATATCCAGAATACATGCTTTAAGTATTTTCTACTAATGCTATCGCAAAATATAACATATGCGTTTATCACTTTTAGTCGCAGCGATATTTTTTACTTACATTTTCGAAGGCTGTAGCGATGATAGCTCAGTTGGTAGTGTGTACGGACGACGCGTCAATGGACGTGAGCTCGAATCCACCTGCAATGAGTTTGAGCTTTCGGTGATGGAAAACATCGTGATGAAATCATAGTAGGTAACCCTAAAATTGAAAATCTTTGCCAAATTCTGTGTGGTGTACTCTGGCAGTTTCATTTGGGAGGTAGTTCAGCTAGCCTTAGAGTGTCCACCATCTTGAGCCCCATCGTCACTTAACATCAGGTGGGAATGTGGCCGTAACGCTAAACCTTAACAATTTCAAAAGGATAACGAAAGATTCGTAGCAGAAGCAGCTGAATATACAAAACACCTTGTATTATTTTGTATTATTGTATTGTATTACCTTATTTTACTACCGATATTTTTTGGATTACACATTCCATATAATAAACAGAACAAGCCTTATAAAATCGATGACTGTATGTTTCAACTGCAACGGAAAAAAAACATAAACAAATGATGCGTCATTAAAAACAAGAATCAATTAAATACCACAGTGAGAAATAAAACCACGTACGAAACATCTTTTTAAATGTTTACTGTTACTGGTTAGTGACGAGTAAGACATTTCGGTATACCGAGACTTCACAATAAAGAAGTTTATATCATTTGAATGAATAAATCTAACTAGTCAAGTTTATAATAAAAAAATAAAGTTATTCCTATACTTTTTTAAATCAAATTGATTATTCTTCATCAATATTAATGAACACATATATTCGTGTATATAAAATATTGTATATCAGGGTTTCCCAAAGTGTGCGCCGCGACGCCCTGGTGCGCTGCAGAGAGTGAAGAAGGGCGCCGTGAAAGGATTCTCTTTACCACTCTCCGAAATCTCCACTTATGTGTTCGCGGGTACAAAAAAACAATTTGATTTATATAGTTACCTGCTCAGAAACTATTCATTTTATGTGGGTGAATAATGTGGATGTTTGAAATTTAATGCCTATCTACATAACTTGTATCATTGTACCTATTTATTTCGACCAGCTAGATACGTTAGGGCGCCGCGAAAAAATAGTAAACATGAATGTTCGTCGCGATCTGAAAAAAATTGGGAACCCTTGCTCTATACTGTATTTGTATATGTACACTGTGTGAACTGTGTATTCATCATCATCGAAGTAAATGTTCTTTCTAAAAGGTAGTAGTCTACACATATGATGCACGTAAAGAAATCACATATATATTGAAAGTATTTTCTTACGTATGTACAACTTCACCGAAACTGTATACAAGATCGGTTTAAAATGTAATTACTAATCCTATTAATATTATAAAGTAGAAAAATATTTTTGGTCTCGAATTTTAAAAGGTCTCTATATTTGATACAGCAATCCTCAAGGAAGGCATTATTAGGCTATTAAACATAACGTTATCATAAATATCTATCACCGCGTTTAGGAAAAAAGAAAATATACAAGGAGTTTGCGTAATTATATGAGAAAATATATTTTTTGGTATATTTAGAGATTAAATTTCGATAAACGCACCATAGGAAACATAATTTCGAAATAACTTCATTAGGTATACCATAGGTGCACGAAACTTTCGTATTCGAATTCTTAACTTCAAAAATATAATACTTTGGTAAAAGTAAATTTCGACTTAAAAAGGTAAGGTTCGTCTTACCCGAGTTCTGAGCGACGACACTGGTTGTTACGTGTGCACTTCTACTGAGACACGTCGGTGCAGTTACCTTCGCCGTAAGGTATAGAGTTACACGTACAATTAAATAAATAAAGAAAGGAATTTAAGACGGCCCGTCGTAAAATGTAAAAGTGTATAATTTATTGCGCGCTTCGGTGTCCGTTTGCCTCAGGACAAGACTAATTGACGCTTCTTCTGAATAAATACGTAAATCGTTTATTGATTTCTCACATAAACTTTTTTATCTACACAGCGGAGTAGTTTGTTTGTTAAAACGTGCGAATCTTAGAAGATACGGACAGATTTCAAAACTTATTTTTGTATTTGATAGCCCAATAGTCGAGAGAGGCTTTAGGCTATTTAACACCACAAAAAAGATACAAAACCGGTGTAAAATTATTGAATAATTTTTAATTCCACGCAAACGGTATCGCGGGCATAGTAAAGTATTAAAAAAACAGTTATAATATCATATAATAATAGTTATAATTAGTATTTTTTACTCGATTGAATAAGATTTATCGATATTTATTAATGTATAATAAAATATAATATGTGATTCGTTAATCATTTAATAGGCGCAGGTACAGGGAATAAAATGTAAACAACAACATCGATACATGATACTATATCAACTTCGATCCTCACTTCCTTACATTGTTATCTAATACAGGGGAACGGGTTTACACAATAAGCCTCCTGATCGGCGATGGTATTCCGGTAAAAATATCGAATAACCCGAAACCCCATATGAACGGAAACTATACGATTATTCGGTCGATACTACCGTAACTCGATCAGTTCTCGAACGAACATCTGAACGAACTGTATGAACTATATAAACGAATTCGTACTGTGTAATCTTCATGACTTTACATCGTTAAAAATCAACACATAAATGTATTATATAGATAGAAAGAATACACAAAAAAAAACGTCAGTAAATGGGTGCTGCCAATAAAGTGTGAATAAGGCTATGTATCAACAGTTTTCTTTTCGATGTTTCTAAGTTACAGTAGAAACTAGTTAATTTATACGCGGTCGAAATGGGAGAGAGCAGGATACCAGCAAAATCTCTCTATAATCTTCTAAAATATCTTAGTCTAGAACTACAGTAGGTTTAATAGTAGAACGTGTCTCTAAAGCTGCTCTAGCAGGTTCCTACTTAATTTGGAAGGGTAGGGAGAGAAATACGAGTAGTGAAGGTGAGTGATGACGCAAGTTCGAAAGGGGCCCAATAAACCTACATTCGTCCCACAAGTTCGGGAACTGTTTAGAGTTTCCCTCTCTGACACACCATGGACCCTACACCCGTACGGTGAGACCATGAATAGGTAAGAAGTTCATCTCACTAAAATCTTAGAATTTCTAAATTAACATCATTAACATTTCTCTGTATTAGTATGAGTCGGCTCTTTAGACAATAATTATAAACATTTTTATGCGTTCAATTTATTGATCAGAACACAAGATGGTTAATTATATTGTTTAGACAAAGTATTGACATGAATTTTAACTCACTTAATTTTCAATATTATGTCCATTACATCACAATAAAAATTCAAAGTCACACCCATAAATAAATTTCCTAAACGCAGTTAAAGGAGTTTTTATTTCAATTATGGCAGATTGTCAATGATATTGATGGAATTTGAGTTTAACTACGTGTCCTATGGGTCCCGAATGTATGCCGTGAAAGTTACTGATTTTCATAGAAGCCCAGAGAATATATAGCGACGAGTTTTTAATTTTTTTCTCAATTATTTAGTGATTGTAAAATATTTGTTGAGAAGGAACAATCAATGAGCAACTGAACTATTGATTTAATATTAAATAAATAATTTTGGACATAAAGTTTTTTAAAGTTTACAGGTTTATGTACGTTGTGATCTTAATCTCATCTTATCTGAAGTGATAAAATGACCTAAATTGGAGGACACGCCAAACCTGTGGACGGACTGGCTCACAAGTCAACTCCCGGAACACACCTATTAGTATTTGACGGCAGATTTTTAACTTGACGGTTGGTAACTAGCCAGGCGGGCATTAGAAAAAGCCCTACAACCAGTCTATGGTTTCCACATGATATTTATGTATATATATTATAGTAAATTGTCAAATAGATTACCAACGTAGTAGTTCACATAAAAATATTAACTAAATACATTTCCGGACCTCGATAAATCGCTTCCGCAATACATTCAAATAATAACTATATTATACAGCTAGCATAAATAGTAGGGGTAAAATGGAAATGTTAGTATTATCTATACATTGGTATTATGCGAGCCCTGCCGGGTACCCCGTATAAAGTATTATCAAGTTATGAGCAATTGAATCGGATAGGATTATTGTTTAGGCCTTTTAGGGATCCTCGAACATATCGCGTTGAAAAATCTGAAAATATTCTGATCGTCATTATAATATATCGTTTGTGTATACAATTATTATCGATATAAAAAAAATATCTTAAGAATTGTTGCCAACCTCTATTCTATTCTTCTATCTCTTTATAATGTCTGCCGGGCTAACTTCCACCTTCTAGTTGCAAATCTACCGCCAAATACATATATGTGTGTTCCGGAAGTTGCACTTGAGAACTAGTCCCTACACTATAGGCTTAGCATGCCCCCCATCTTGAGCCACATTGTCACTTAATATCAAATGAGATTGTGGCCTTAGCGCTAAACCTATAAAAAAACTCCTAAACATTGGATATATTAATAGTTCCATTTCAAATTTACGTATATATGCAATATCTGATTTTCTTGTACTACTTCCGGCCTAACCAGAGATAAGCTCTACGTATTAGAACATTAAATAGTAATTAAATTGTGAAATTAAAAACATTTTATTTGTCTGAAGCGTAATAATTTTTACAACATTTTGGAAATAGGTTGATTACTAACAAGTGAATTCATAGTCCATTGTGACTTTAAAAAAATCGAATGAATTTGTAATGCTATAGTTTTTAGCGCACTATGAGACATCGCTGAGGGTATTTTTTTAGTTTGAAACAGAAGCTAATGACGATACACCATGAGTTGAAAGTTATCCATATTTAGGGTGTTACCTGTGGTTCTACTTTAAAATAAAAATACCATAAACATTGTATATCTGATGTTTCCGCTGTCACCATATTTTTATAATTTATCAATGTTTATATCCATTTTGAAACTTTTGCCTCGATTAAATAGTTTTTTTTTATATATAGAGGCTGAAGAAGGACTATTTCTTCTACACGCATTTTTTTTATAGGTAAACTTTCTTTCGACATGCTGAGCACTTTAGTTCGTTAGTCTTGAATGAGACTGAGATGAAACGCTCGGCTGTGTAACGCTCGTTCGGGTAAAGTCGGCTCGAGTCGATTAACGGCACTAACCGATCGAGAGAGAAGTAGTCAAAGCGTTACTGCTATACTCGCTCGGCGAGCGTTACAAGAGCAAGCACGCCGCATTAGGAGCATTCAGTATCCACATAAACACGGAATGTGGTACAACGTTTTATTTAATACGTTATAGTTGTATTTCCTATAATTTATGAAGATTTCACCCCTGCCGTATTAAGAATTTATATTATTTTAAATACTATACTAATAAATATAGTAAATAGTAAGCAAAATTATAAAAAAAAAAAAAAACGAAAATTAGGTAAACATAATAGAATTACATAATAATAATGAAATAAAACCCAGGAACTACACCATATTATTCCACCAACTCCATTCTATCTCAGGACGACCAGACAACCCGATATTCTCCCGATCCGTAAGAAACGTTTTGCAGCTTCTTTTATAATGCAAGGGAGTGGAATTCACTACCGGCCTCTGTCTTTCCTATATCGTACAATCTCGAAATCTTTAAATATAGATTGAATAGTTACTTGCAGAGTAAGTACGTTCCATCATAGGCCACATCGTCACTTACCATTAGGTGAGATTGAGGTCAAGAGCTCACATGAACGATATAAAAATATATATCCTACGGAACTCTAAACATCAACTTGCCGATTTTAACGTTGTATTGTTTTCGACATTTCCCTTTCGGACAGATGGTAATCGAGTCTGTACGGGGATTTTGTGATCGTACGTTTGTTCTGTATTCTTGTTACTTTTAATAGACGTAAGTAATTAAAAAAGATCGTTTCAAAATCCTTACTATATGTATCTATCGAGAGCATTGTCGTATTGTACCCACAAAATATTCAAATATAAGGTTAAAGGTATGCGATAAGAAGTAAACAGTATTATTACGGATCATAATAAAACATTAGCGGAATATTTTGAAGCGATGATGTATCAGTTGGTAGTGTATACGGACGACGCGCCAATGGACGTGAGTTCGAATCCCTGCAATGAGGAATAAAGGAAATTCTTTTGATGGAGGAAAAGTATTATGATGAAACCATAGCATGGTGGATTTTCTAATGCCCACCTGGCTAGCTACCTCCCTTAAGTTAAAAAGTCTGCCACCAAATAATTATAGTGAGTTCAGGCAGTTACATTCGAGAGCCAGTCCCTCCACTAGGCGTAGCGTATCTGCCATCCATATTAAAAGGTGTACTATACACCATAAGAACCATATAACATATTAATATATCAGAATATGATATTAGCTGGAATGTATTCAATGATGATGATGATATGACCCGACCGATATCGGTCACGGCGAGAACTTCCATTCCTCTATATCCTGCGACTTCGTTCGTGCGTTCGCTTATGGCTTATGTAGCGAATATTCCCTGGAAAGTTCTCGCACACCGTTAACATGATTGTTATTAAATATTATATTTTCAAGGTATGATAGCTCAGTAGTATTGTGTACGACTTCGCATCTAGGGACGTGAATTCGAATCCAACCACCTACAATGAGCTTGAGCTTTCGGTGAAGGAAAACACCGTGAGGAAACCATAGCCTTGTGGTAGCGCTTTTCCTAATGCCCGCCTGGCTAGCAACCAACCAACCCTTAAGTTGAAAATCTGCCAACAAATACCAATAGGTGTGTTCCGGCAGCTGTACTTGAGAGTCAATTCCTCCACAGGTTTAACGTGTCTACCAACTTGGGCCGTATCGTCACTTAACATCAGGTGAGATAATGCCTATAACGTTAAAGCTTGACTACAAAAAAAAACCGCAGGTGCTCGGGCTTTGAGATTATTTCGCTTTGTATCCAACTCAAATATACAATCACCAAGCCATTTGTGGTGCCAAAATAACCAAGCGTGGTGATATAAATCCAATTTGTGACACTATATACATATATGCACACAAGCTGTTTATACCTCGACACTCTCATAACATTACTTAACAGTAATAACACTTCGCGTGAAATATCAACTATAAAATTTAAAACAATTTTTTACGTTTATCCTCGTTATAATTCAGCGGCGAGACTCATATATCCGGCTAAACTGTCCCCGGTGCTGTATTATCCACTGGTGTACTTCGCGGTTATTTAGAATTATAACCGGGCGTAAAATGTATATGGACTTTAAACATGTTATTTACAATCTGTTTAATGTAACATTTGTTTGTTAAAAGTTATTAATGTACGCAAAATCTATCTCGTATTTCAAAATGCACTTTTTTATAGTTAAAGTTTAACGTCATGGCCGCAATTTCACCTGACGGTAAGTGACGATGTAGCCCAAGATGGTGTACATGCTAAGCCCGGTGGAAGTACTGGCCCGAATAAAAAATGGTAGTATAGAAATTAAGAATGAGAATTAGTAGGGAGATTATTTTCGAACGTAAATCTGTGATGCAATAACGACAGATCACGATACTAAATGTTATTGCATAATACAGCTCTGTACATATTTTTGTTTGTTGAAATTACCGACATGAAAATATCTAGTTATGAAAATCGTCCGTAGAGTAATAAACTCCACCAGAGCTTGAACACGTATCTCGTTTTATACAATAAAATAATTCTTAATACTTTCCACCTGTGGCTTCCACGCGAGTTTCTTCTAAAGATAATGCAGATTTATGATATACTAGCTATGCCCTTGACTTCTATCGCACGGAATTGAATTATATTTCGTATAATTATAGAACCTATTATTCAATGTTCTAAACATTGTGTTATTATATATACATTTAGACTGGTAATTGTTATATTTATTTTTTATTGACGTGTATAAAGTCGTCTCGCATGTATGCAGGACAGGATTTGAGAGGTATGCGGGATCCAGTTGGCACACTCGAAATAGCTACACCCACTAAAAGTCCACACGGTTACCAAGAGACTAGAGAGTGCCTTTGCATTCCTTTTAATATCTGACGGGCACTAGTCATATATCTTTATTCACAATGATTTACAATATTTCATTGATGAAAGGGTTACTTTGCAGAAATCCATAATTAAATGTTGAAGTGTTCATCACTTAATGATTTCTTAGGTTTACGCGAATATTATTCATTGAAATAAAACTAATTTAAACGGATTTTATCGCGATTATTTATTAAATTTTGATCCCGACGTTTCAAAAGCTTTTCAGCCTTCGTGGTCACGGGGCGGACTGAGGTGTAGGTTGTCCAGAAAAGTTTATGTCACTGTGTCTACCTTCAATTTAATTTTTATTATTGATATTGTTCCGATCTACGCAGAAAGAGCTCACAGTGTCTTGAGGTCTGGCAATTGGTCTTTTGGGTTCCGATTTAATTAAATGTATAATTGGATCCCAGGCTTGTGCTAGCTTCCAACCATCTTCTCTATTGAAATTTGGATGTTTTTTAATTTCAATAGCCTCACGAATCATCCTAGGTAGGAATCGGTGTTCTTTTGCAAGGATTTGTGGCTTGTCGAATCGAAGATAATGTTTGGAGCCTTCTTCTGAATGTTCAGCAACTGCAGACTTCGTAGAGCGTTCATCACTTGGCAATTCCAGCTCGTATAGGAAGAATCAACAGCAATCTGAGGATGCTCCGTGATGGTGCGAAACGTGTGTAATCGATTTTGATTTGATTTGATTTTGATTTTGTTTTATTTGACATTAGGTTTATTTTATAATTGCGGTTTAGCCATACAGCCATAATCTCACCTGATCTTAAATGATGATACGGTTCAAGTTGGTAGACACGTTAAACTTGTGAAGGAACTGGCTCTCAAGAACCACTGCCGGAAGACAACTATCGGAATTTGGCGGCAGATTTTCAACTTGAATACTACAGCTACTACAGCTAGCCAAGCGGGAATTAGAAAAAATCCTAGCACCTTACTACGGTTTCCTCACGATGTTTTCCTACATTGAAAGATCAAGCTCATGGTAGTTGCAGTGGATTCGAACTCACGTCCCTTATGATCAACCATCCAATTCCAATTTCAACCATCCACCAACGACGGGTCAATCGTCAGCGGCCAATTAATTCTAAGCGGAATTACAAAGTAATATATACATTTCAACATTTAATGATTTACAATGTTTACTTGTATTGGGTTACTTGTGGTTTGCGAACCAACCACTGTGGCTGTTACCTAATGAATGTTTTTTTATAGGTTAACCGATTGGCTAGAATCTCGCTAGATGTTAAATTATGAGGAGACCATGGGCGGTTTAAAGGCTAAGCCATGTTAGTAGAGGGACTGGTCCTCAATTGCAGTTTCTGGAAGACACCTATAGCTATTTGACGACAGATTCCCAGCACGAGGAGGATAGCTAGCTAAGCGTGCATAAGAAAATACCCTGCCACCATTTTCTTTAATCATAAGATTAGGCTTACTACACGGATTCGAATTCACATCCATCTACGGTATGCCTGTACTCGCTATTATTGAAGCATCACTGCTTGCCTTACTTGCCTCGTCCACGAATAATACAACCAAGCCTTATTTATCTCAAAACAGATATCAATAAATAAAAACAAACTACCGATAATTTAAAGGTAAGGCATCTGAAACATCCATGCAATGTGCCATCACGAGTTCAAGACGCAATACAAAAAATCTCGTTTTCGACATAACATTTTACAGCACTATAATACCATAGTGGACTTAAACTGTCACCTGTCGAACGGATTGCATAAAAAGTAATGCAAAAATTAATTTATGTATATATATTATCCCATTAAATGAAAGAGCTCCTCCGGGATATGCCAAAAAAGATAAACTTTCGTAGCAGAAGATTTCTCGACGGATTTTGACGTAGTTTTCTTATTTCGATATCGAATATAACTCAACTTGAAATCGAAGCTATTTTTCATCTTTCTATGACGTTGCAGATCGGCTGAACGGGATAGCCATTGGTCCTAACCAAGTCGCCCCCTTTAAATCCCCTGTACTTCTGCCATTGAGGTTGTCTCAAGGTCTATTCAAAGCCCATTGGAACGGGAGAGGATCTTAGTTAAAAAATAATTCAAGCTGTGGATCACATGTATAGAAAAAGATATGCATCTAGAATAAATTTGAAAACCAGTCCCTCTGATCGGCGTAGCGTATCCACCATCTTAAACTATATCGTCACTTAAAATGGGGTAAGGTTCTGGGTAACGCTATACCTATACCTTATTAAACAAAATAACATTTTTCATAGTACCGAAAACACACAACGTCATTTAAACGAAAAAATCGCAGGCGACGTACCATACACTACGCCACTTGATAATAATGACAATATTTTTTTACAGCTCGTATGTTTATCATATCGGGTACGCTCGCCGTAAAAGTCTTACCACATTCACCTAAAAGGGTGCCGAATCAACAGCGGCGGAGTTTCATATAAAATTTATATAAATAGACAAATACTCTAACACAATGTCATGAAACTGAACACAAATCTTAAAATACATATTGATAATGCATATATGTATCCATGTGCTATAAAATAATATTACGTATCTCTTACATTATTAAATAGCCATTTGAATTTTTTATGGAAACATATCGCGCTGTTACACACACGTTAAACTCACATTTCGTCAATATTATTTTTACAACTTGCATTTACATAGATCTGTATTTTTGAATCATATGTATTTTTATTTACCTCTGCATTTCTATTACTTTCTTTATTTTTATGTTTATAAAACCCATGTATATAGAACGAAAAATGAACGTATTTTTTTTTCCTCCATTCAATTATATTTGATTAATTTATTTACTAGCCCGACTAATAAATAGGCACTTGAAATTAATAATAAATATAGAGAACACAGTCACATGTTTAGTATTTTACTTATTTCAATAGAATTTCAAGTATATTCAAAAACATCAATAATATTATTACCTTTATGGATGCAAAAGTGGATAAAAACATAACTATAGAACGCTATATTAAAAATAACCTTCACTCAAGCAGAAAATCAAATTACCCCACTGAAGAACTTAAATACCTAACACACTCTAGTAATGATTTCATAAATAAAAACTTCGAGTTCATCTGCTCCACAAAGTTATCATACATTTCACTACAAGTTTCTCCAAAATTTCTATGAAAACGGCACCCGAATCTCGTAACACACGTAACCCATAAAATTTTACTTAAGGCACCGACACGAAACAGTAAACATAAAATATAACTCGGCATTACATACAAATGACGTCTCGTTATAACGCCGTTGTGTGAACACAAGGTCACACTTCCCGCACACCACGTAACGTAACGCTACTTCATATGTAATTGTTTTCTTATAATTAAACCTGAGAAAACCATTAGCTAATTTCATCACTAGTCTATAATTTCAATGTAATTTTATTAAAATCAGTTATTTTGTAGTGTAATAGGCAACATTTTCATGTAAGTACTAGAAAGCTATCTATGTTAATATTATAAATCGGAAAGGTTGTTTCTTTGAACGCTTTAATCTTAAGAACTACCAGTCGGAATAAGAAAAATCCCTTTATATTTGATAGAGCTTATTGCTCTGAGGAACGTTTTAGGCAATTTAACATCAGGTTCGTAAAATAATACCAAATTATTAAATAATTTTTAATTCCACTCGAACGAAGCAGCGGGTACAACGATTAGTTTATAAAATTCTACTTATACTTATATATTTAGTATAATATAGGACTATACTTATGGTTCACGGTTGCAACGCGTCAAAATGGTACTAAATTTTAGATTTTTGTTGTATATATTCAGATATGTATATCATCATTGCTGATAACAATTGTTTTTTTTAAACAGATATTAATGATGAATTAATGCGTTTGAAACTATATCTAGTACCGAAGTACATAGTAACTGCACGAAGTTTATACAAAACAATTTGCGTATAGATTCATAGAACACGTGGTTGATTTATTGCATAATTTTTCCTAATACATTGTTTTCAAAGATACGTATTTTTCATTAAATCATAGATAAGCGGACTTCGGTAAGTATATTTTTATGATAATGTTGGATTAGGTGATGTAAGTGTAATTTGTCCTTACTAATAATAAAGGTAAAACAAAAATATAGTACGAAGTTTGAGACAGCCGACTTGTTGTAGGATAGATTTCTTCGTGTATTTATTATTAATTCAATGGTACCGTTTATTTACAGATGAAACTCGAGATAATCTCTATAATAAATTATTATTCTGGCTTCAACTTTCATTAGTATCTACTGACAGCTCATAAGAAGTTAAGATAATAGAGAGGAGTTTTCTATTTCGAATGAAACGTTATATTAACTATATGGCTTTCTTGTCGATAATTGTTGAGATAAATTGTACCGATTTCTGATTTAATTGGACATTATTGATCGTTATATTATTAGCCTCTGAGCCTAATTAATATGTAATTTTTACAATTTTAATAATGACATCGTGTTACGTAAAAGTAATTTAAATCACAAAGAGGCCAAAATTAAGGTGCCAGTGTATTGAAATGTAGCCTTCCGGATAGAATGAATTTAATTATATATATTATATACATAGAATACATATAATTTTCATAGTTCGGCATATAGAATTGGGTCGTAATTTTTGTAAGATACCCAGTCAAAGTTTTTTTGATACTCACTAGAACATACAAACTTGATTCCCTTACATTTTTCTTACTTGAATAGTAGCTTCTAAATATTATTATAAACTAGCTGTGCCTGCGATTTCGTTCGCGTCGAACTAAAAAAATAGTTAGTCCTCAATGATTGCTCTATAAAATACTGATAGTTCCTAAGATTAGTGCGTTCAAACAAACAAACTAACTTTTCCCGCATCACTTAGATTATCTGTATTACATGATAACATCATATGCACAGCGCCATCTATCGAATACGGAGCTCAACTGTCAACATTTCGGCGTTGCAAGTAACTGAATTACGTGCGAGAGAACACGTTCAATTCATATTGTATAATATGTCTTGATAGAGTGAACCGATTGCCATGAAACAAAAACTAAGTAATACCTCAAACTGTGTGCAATTTTTACGAGTAAAAATTATCTAAATTGGTTTTGTAAATTTTACGTGATGCGTGCACAGACAACCAGATAAACAGACAAAAATTCCAAAGGTGATGGAAATGGGTCCTGTTAGTTATCCTTTAACACCCTGGCTATTTCCTGGGAAATATTTTCAGTGTACAAAAACGACTTTCCTACAGATTTATTATACGTAAATATTAATGTAAGTTTGTTTGTTACTATATCACGTCTTAACGTACTCAGTCGACAAACATGAAATTTTGCATGACCGTTGTCAGACAAATAAAAAATACAAAGGGATCCTTTTATTCGCGAAGAAACTATAATTCCTATGAAACAAAACTAGGTTCTAATAAAACGCGCTTAAAAAAAAAAAAACTTACAATTATAACCCGTTTACAGCCTTTTCATTATTAATACCTGAAACAAAACAAAAATGGGTTAATATTTATACATTTAATTCCAATGCGTCCGGTAATTCATTACCTAAATCGCTTGACCGATTTTGATGTCATTGTTTTGTGTACTTATTGTTTAATATGTATGAATCTTAGCCATGGTTGATTGAGTAGGGAATGCTCTTATTGACATACAGATTTGTTTAATGCGTCAAATAATTCTCACTTTATTTCTTACAAAAACACATAGTTAAGGACTAAACTAGACTAGTGTTCATGTCCAAATCCCATGACGTTAGCTCAAATGGGCAAGGTGCCGCGCGCCCATAATCTGCACTTAAGTTTTTTGCAAGTGCAGCGCTGACATGGATATCTTGAACAAAATTCAATCCTTGCTCAATATTATAAATACGATAGTGAGTTTGTTTGTTTGTTACGCGTCCCAAATCGCTGAATCGATTATGATGAATTTTGGTTTAGAGATATATGGGAATCTGGAAACAGTGATAGGCTACTTTATCTCGCGAAAAACTTATTGGAAGTGAGTTGAAGTAAGGGATAAACTTTGTATGAAACTTTTTATTGCGTCATTCAATTTGTTTGAGAAAACAAAGTACGTGGTACGTCTTTTCTCATATATACAAACCTTGGTTGTATGTTGTATGTAATTTTTTTTATAAAAACTGCATTTAGCAGATATTTGTCCTACAAAAACGATATAAATATATTAATTTTCTATTATACACTGGTCTCTGTTCGTCAAAACGTATCCATTGAGTAAAAAAAAAGTAATTAAATAAAAACCTGACTAGGTTATTATTCTAAATATTATTTAATACAAAAAATATATTCCGAAACATCTCATCAATTACGAGTGAACGAATGCTTTAGGCGATAATAATATATAAAGTATTCGCGAAAATTCGTATATCGCTGGCAATATCGGTAACAAGAGAGAAATTCACGTGAAATAAGCCGTTCCCGAGAACACGATCTGATATGAAGCAGCCAGAACTTGATCCCTTGTCTTAGGCTGTGGGCGTTTAATTACACCGTGGAGAATGCAAACGATCTTTATTATACTTGCCGAAAAAAAAAAAAGTAATTATAGTTAATACGCTGCCTGCACCTGCGACTTTCTTCGCATTAACTTGAATAAGTTATTATTATTAAGTTAGAAAAAAAAGGTGATTTTAATTCTGTCATGAAGCATTTTTACTACAAATGTATACCCTCTAATGGTGAAACTTGTTCGCTCTATGATACAAATGTTTTTTTTTTTTGGCCATAATCTCACCTGATCTTATGTAACAATACGGCCCAAGTTGGTAGACATGCTAAACCTGTGGAGGAACTGACTCTCAAGTGTAACTGCCGGAACACACCTATTGGTATTTGGTAGCAGGTTTACAACTTGACTGTGGTAGCTACCCAGGCGGGCAGAATGTTTTATGTAATAAGGGCAAACGAGCCAATGTAATAACTTATGGTATGTGATCACCACCGCTCATGGACACCCACAAGACCAGGGAAATCGCAGGTGCGTTGCCAACCTATATTGCAAGGACTGGCTCTCAAGGTCAACTACCGAAACACACCTATTGGTATTTGGCGGCAGATTTTCAACTTGACGGTGGTAGCTAGCAAGGCGGCATTAGAAAAAGCCCTACCACCGTGCAAGATGTTTTCCTTCACTGAAAGCTCAAGCTCATTGTAGGTTGTTGGATTCGAACTCATGTCCCATGACGCGGCGTTTCTACACACTACCACTGAGCTACGCATTACCGTGTTAAATTTCATCAAAATCTATGAAGATAAGAATATGCAAGAAGCATCTGACAGTCACCAGCACCAGTGTAGTGTTAATTATAATGTTGCTACGGACTGCTTTTATGTAAAGGTTTCCTAACTCATTACTAATTTGCCAGATAGTAAAGGTTGTCGAAAAGTATTTTAGTTACAAAGAATTGTTTATTACAAATAGGATTAATAAGTTATAATGATAGCGACGTCTGGAGATAACACCTACTCTGTACATTCAGTAATAATTATATATCAACATATTCTAAAGATTATATACAGAGAAAAAAAAAAGAACTATCGATTGAGTTCAGTTCCTTTAGCCAATGGCAAAGATGTATTCTAAATATCTAATATTAATATTAAAATTGGCATTAGCGCCTGGCCAGAATCTATATAAAAAAAAATATCGAGCTATTAACGGTGGCCAGTTTATTTTTCATCAAACAATAAACCAGTTATAAGAAAAAACAACGATACGTTCTCGTTTAGTCTGTTATCATTCTCGAAACCACGTCAAATAACTTATCGTAAAATTTTCATTCATTGTCTTTAAAAATAAATTGTTTTATAGCCATCTACTCTTTCTTATTTTATTACAAATGCTCATTCCGAAAAACCTGTTCAAATGCCTCATGTGTATCTATACCTACATACGATTCCATCCGGCGGCATTACTAAGCCTTTTGCGACCAAAATTTTGAGACCAAATTTGGCTTCGTAAATAAGATTCGTGAGCGTTCGAGAAATGCGAACGCTCGTAATTATCTGAGGGCCACCGTCGACAGACACGTCTGAAGGGACATCATCATCAACATTTTCAAAATACCACAAAACAAGACGGTAGATTTTATGATTCCAAAGTAAAAAGAAAAGTTCAATGACGCAGATCTACAGTAAAAACTTATTTACCCGTAAAATTATTCTTGCAATCTTAAAAAACGTGATTCACTGAATCGTCAGATGCTAATCTCGTTTGGGGCATCAAGTCCAAAATCGAATAACTAAAAAAAAAATGCATAATTATCGACATTTTCCTTGGAAAAAATCAACGACCTGCCGTAATAAATAATAACAAGAGAACGATGATAGAATCTTTAAAATTAACCCAGCGAAATTTTATCATCGTAATTATCAAAAAAGTCAATTCGGCACGGTGTAACCGAGGATACGTGACGTCATTCATTCGTATCGATCAAGTTAAAGAATTTAGAGAGTGATTTTTGTGAGTTGTCACTTATTAATTTGGTTTATTAACAAAACATTTATAAGTACAAATACTTGTAAGAGAGTCCAAAAATTCAACAGCTTGTACTTTGAATTTGAAATATACTAACATATTTATTAAGTTAACTGGCGTTACCCGTGGCTCCACAAAGTAGATTTTATCAACCAATTCTGGCTGTCGATCGATACAGAAATTATTCATCCATCAAACGCTAATAATTTATTGGATAATATCGGTTAATAAAGGTAAATTTGAATTTTCAGAAACCCTTTTCAACTAACGTTTACTGTCTATCAATTAGCTACCAGTCAAATTTTAATTACGTAAATACCATTTCTCTATATTATACTTACAACTCCATTCCACTCCTTTTGAAAGAAGTTTGATACATCAAAATATTGATATTTTCATTATTAATTAATGACATTTAGTTAGGATGCAAACAGAGTGAAAGAATTGAAAGGTTTATGTAAGTTTACCACTCTGCTCATCTCATCCCCTATAAGTAATTCGCGAAAACAAGTAGCCTACAACCGTCTCCATAGTACTATTTATCACTGTACCAAAATTTATCATAATCGATTCAGAATTTAATAAAGAAGTAAGGATTAGATCAGTTAATATTGAATTCAGTCAGGTAAAGATTGGTAACCAGGAATAAGATATAGATTATTGATTACATTTATACACGTAGTTTCCGAGATATTAAAAAAAATCGCGGTAAATAGCAAGTATATTGAAAAAGTCTCAATTATTATCCGTCGAATAAAATGGTAATGGAAAATATCGCATTGACATTTCTAGTATATAAACTTCCACCTTATTGTTGTTGTTAATTAGTTCAATAAAACATTAATCATTTACTAAGTGAAATAGCAATAAATAATAAAGCAATGATTTTATAGACAACAAGTTAAAATAGTCCGCATCAATGGTAAATAACTTAAAACAAAATGCGACCACAATAGAATAAATTCCAAAGTCGCCGATAAACCGTACCGCAGAAATACTATTTCCTTATATCGGAAATTTCTTTATAAATAAGCAGTGTATTGTATTTAAACGTCGGCCGAGACTCGAACCGGGGACATTAATCCGATCAAGAGCCGCTTTTGTTTTGTCTTAACTTTATTTATATCAGACCGAATGGCCGCGATCTCGATTGTTCCTCTTACGTATCCAACAGATATGTACTTTGGGTTGAAGTGTTTTCCACATAAATGTTAAGAAAATATCTCAATCTTTCTTATATATAATTCTCATGTGACTATGTTAGTTGCCATAGTCCTCTGAAACGGTTTGTCCGATTTTCATGTAATTTTATATGTATATTCGGTTGATCTGAGAATCGGTCGTAATGTATTTTTCATACCCCTAAGTGATAATGATCAACCCCAAACATTTATTTCTATTTTTTTGTCAATTTTTTAAATTGATTTGTTTTATGATGTGGCATTAAAACATTGCCAAAAATTTCACTCTGCTACCCTCATTCTTAAATTTTTTAATAGAACCGAAGTATTCACTAGAAACAATTTATAAGACAGAACAATGTTTGTCGGGTCAGCTAAGTATATATATTAGTATACATTTTCTTAATGCCATACAAAATCCTATGCACATAATTCTTATCCTTATTAATATTATAAATGCGAAAGTGAGTTTGTTTGTTTGTTATGCTTTCACACCTATACCGCTGAATCGATTATAATGAATTTTACAACAGAGATAAATGGGAACCTGGAGACGATGGTAAGCTATTTTATCTCGAAACACTTATTAGAAGTGGGGTAAAGAGAGGGATAAACTTTGTATGAAATTTGTTATTCCATCATCCGACTTGTTTGACAAAATCAATATTAACGCGAGCGAAGCCACGGGTAAAAGCTAGTTATATTATAGATCAACCCACATGATATTTGTTCCAATATATGAAAGGGTTCATCCAAAATAGACGATAAAACTGTTCGACTGGTCATCATGAATATTGACCCTCTAAAGGGCTTGACAATGTCTGCCAGGTCAGCTTATCTTCAAAATGAGAAAGCGACTAACACCTAAAAATATCTTATCAACAGTATATTTTAATAAAACACAAATAAGTTTAACCATATTAATAAATGGCAAAGACTTGTAAAGATAATTCTATGTAAAGCATTATAATATAAATGAAATTCTAGTATCAAAGATTTTAACACACGCGTAATTAAAGCAAACCCTCTCTGTCTACGAAACATATGAGATTTTGTTCGTTGCTCGCTGTAATCTTGAAATAAATCCACTTAATTTCTTTGTACTCCATCACTAATTAACAGCTAGCTCTAGACGGTCTTAGTAAGGCAGAGGTCTTATAAAATTTCACCCCCTGAGCATATTTGTTACATGCAGTAATTATACGTCGACACGTGAATTACTGCTAGCAAGTTTGAAATAAAGGAGTGTATATACTGTATGAGGCGAATTTTTTTAAGATACATTTTATTGGTTTAACGTTATGATCACAATTTCACTTGATGTCAGGATTGTGGACTAAGCCTGACGGTAGGAATGGTTCTCAAGTGCAACTGCTTAAACGCACTCAAAGGTACTTGGCGGCAGATTTTCATCTTGAAGGTGGTAGTTACACAACTAGAATTGTGGGCGCTGTACCTGGTCTCTAGAAACACGGTAGTCTGAAGTGTTGTAATGCGTTTTAGTGGGTAATGTTGGGTAATTAGCAGCTGATGAGTCACCACATGACCCTCTCGCATCGGTCTGAGTTCGGGTAATGCGCTTGCGCATTGCGATGAGGAAGACTGTTTCTTAAATTATGAAGAAACATGAACATAGAAAAATAAATATTCACCGAAAGCTTAATCTCATATAGGTAGTTAAGTGTATATATGTCTATATAAACGTCTATTTGTCTCAGCCATACACAAGGAACTTTAGAAGTTATTGTCTACCGCACAGGGTAAAATAACACGATTTTGGTCGCCGCACAAAACAAAAGTCCTGCAAGAGACCTTTTAGATCTAGTAACGCAGTGAACGTGTTAAGGAGTAAACTTAGAAACATTCCCAAAGTACATGTTTCTTGAGGTTAAATTAATTCTTGGAAAGTCTGCACACTCACTAATATTTCAACTTAGTCTTTATTGTAAGGGCGTGACGTGCGGCAGACTCATGAGCTCGTGACATTCGGGACACATATCACAGAATTTCTTATAAGATGAAACGGATCAGACGTCAACAATAATGTAACATCGTCTGCAAATTTTATTTTTACAGGAAAATGACGGGATTCTAACGCTATTATAGCTATACTAGTTGTACCCGCGACTCCGTTCATGTAAGCTTGAATAATTGTCATCAATCATCAGCGTACTGTATCATGGCAAGTGCTCTGAAGAGTTATTTCACCTAAACACCACCTCTCCTTTCCACAAAAACTCCAAAAGCGCTGAACTGCAGAACCACAGCTTTACTATAACCTACATCCTGATACGAACCAAAAACTTCGAAAAGTCTTTTCTTTGTCGCACTCTGGAGCTGTGGAACCGTCTTCCAATCTGGGTGTGCCCCTTATTTCGGCATGGCAACTGCGACTGACGGAGGCCATTTGCTTTTACGGCAATCACTACTGTTATTGGACTGTACTGACACCATCAACTCAACTACAGTCATTGTGCCGAGCTAGGATAAAATAAAACACATTCTTTATTTGTTTACCATATCATATATAGGAATAAACGTCTCTAATTTGTAAAAACGGTGGGTTCTGTAAATAAACTTCAATTCCTTTATACACCCGTTCGAGTTTTTTTTTGGTGAACATCAACATCAAGTCGAAGAGATGATGATTTAAAAGTTGTTTGTTCGGGTTCCACGTGTATCGTTGTAAGAGGCAACGGAATTGTCACAACCATACATCAATAGATATGACGTTATTATAGTTTACAGATTTTAATGTTTAGCCACACTCTCATCTGAGATTAAGTGACGACGTGGACTAGATGGTGGACACACTAAGCCTAGAAGAATGACTGGCTCTCAAGTGCTACTATCGAAACACACATATAGATTTTTGATGTTTGATATTTGAAGCGATGATAGCTCAGTGGTAGTGTGTACGACTTCACGTCAAGGGACGTGAGTTCGAATCCAAGCACCTATAATGAGCTTGAGCTTTCGGTGAAGGAAAAACATCGTGAGGAAACCATAGCATGGTGGTAGGGCTCTTTCTAATGCCCGCCTGGCCAGCTACCACCCTCAAGTTGTAAACCTGCCGCCAAATACCAAATAAGTGTGTTCCGGCAGCTGCACTTGAGAGTCAGTTCCTCCACAGGTTTAGCGTGTCTACCAACTTGGGCCGTATCGTCACTTAAGATCAGGTGAGATTATAGCCATAACGCTAAACCTTAAGTATATAAAAAAAAATGTTTGGCGGAAGTCTATTTGAGAGTGTCGGCTAGTCAGCCGGGCACACTATCCTACCACCACACTACGGTTTCATTACGGTGTTTTCCTTTATCGAAAGCCCAGGCTTATTACAGGGATTCGAACTCATTTCCATTAAAGTGCAAGCTACCATTAAGCCATAATTTTTTATATCACTATATATAAATGTTATAAGAGATAAATGAAGATTCAGAAAACCCTTTTTGTGTTTTCTAAGACATATTTCAGGTAAAAGAACTACTTTAAATAAACCATCGTATATTTATATCGTTGGTGTACGAACGTATAGCATGATAGTAATGTGTTTTCCAAACCACCTAGCCACCATCCATTAGGTTGAAAATCTGGTGTCAAATGGTAAATAGGTGTGTTTCGATCCAGTCCGAGCCAGTTCCTCCGCTAGATTTAGCGTGTTTATCATTAGGCCACATTATATCTTAAGTGTAATAATTTATCGATTTCATTATCATATTTATTAATTTATACCATAAAGAATACCTGAAGGTTTTCTATTAGTTTATTATTTTTATATCATTATATCATCGTATATAACACGAGAGTTTGCTGACTTCACGGTGAAGGCTATATATACGTTCTAGCTCGAAGGAGGATTTAAATTTGATTTTTGGAATGAAGATTCTGGTGAAGATCATTTTTTTTTTAATTCAAAATCAGGAGGTATGAGATAAAAGACATGGTGACGAAAAAGCTTTAGTCTTACAATACAATGAAGGCTTTCTCATGATTGAGCTTACGATTCTACCTCTTCTGTAACATTTAAATACGATGGTGATGCTCATGGAGCAGCAGTGATAACTAATTATTCAGTTTCTTCTACATGACTGTGCGGGGTTGTTCAGTAGAAGAACATACTCTGTACTGGACGAGCGCATTGCCGGATCTCACAATAACGAACTTAGCAGATTTCTATACGTTGTAATTTATATAGTTTATTGCCATAATCTCACCTGGCCTTAAGTGACGAAATGGCCTAAGTTGGTTGAGATGCCAAATATGTGGAGGAACTGGCTCTCAAGTGCAACTGCCGGAACACACCTATTGGTATTAGACGGTAGATTTTCAACTTGAGGGTGGTAGCTAGCCAGATGGGCATTAGAAAAAAGCCCTTCCACCATGCTAATCTGGAGTGATTGTCGCTATAACATAACACCTGTATAGCATAAAAAAGTCACTAAGCCACATTAATTTTCGACGGTACATTGCAAAACAATATAAAAGGGAATTCAATACGTATAAACCTATAACTGAAGTATAAAGTTCGTGTGACACGCGATTACGAATGAACGAGGAGACAATTCCATATTGGTTTTTATTGAAAACTGAAGCCGCCTCTGCCGGACCCTACTTATATATTTTCACGTTTTTGCCCGCTGTTCGTGTAGCGATGTGCTCGTGTATGTGGTTTTTTATTTTGACAGTTCAATTTAACCGGCAACGGACGTCGAAAACATTGTGCTGTTTTGAAATAATTCATACAATTGTGCAGTTCGTTACGAAACTGAAAAGACTCTATAGATCATGCAATTTACATAACTGCAGTGTACCAGAACTGTCTGTGAATCACAGGGATGTTTATGAAATAAGTTAGATTATGACTAAAAGCAGTACTTGTAAAAATTTACAAAGATAAAGTTTAAAAAAAATACGAATGAGCAGTGTTGATATATCTGGACACGAATGTTTAAGTACGTCCGGAAAATTGCTTTACCTCTGGTCACAGAATTTAAATTGCAAATTAAGTAGGTGAAAATTATTAATCAAACCAACATCGTGTTTCTACGTGTTTTTTTTAAACTTCTTACTTTACCATCTTGGAATATATCGTCATCTGAGAACAGGTGAAACTGTACTGTGATAGAAAAAGATAAGAATAAGACATAAAGAAGAAGATGCAGATCGAGTTTCTTGTCGGTTCTTCTCGATGACTGCGTTAATTTCCGAACCGGTAGTAGTTTTGACGTTTATAAGCGCCTTTTAGGGCTTAAATTGAATAAAGATATTTGCTTTGATTTGACTGTGGTTAAACACTAAGTTTACAAGATATATACTTTATTATTTTATTTTATTTAGGGTCTTCGGCCTAAAAGAATATGTCAGTCCCATAGTATCCCCAACCTTAGAATATGTACAAAAATTACTCAGAACGAATGATAAAATTACATAAAATCTTGATACCGCCACTTGAAGATGCACTCAAATTTTATGAAACAACAAAAATACTTATAAAACATTTCAAGTTACTGTAATAAACACAATTTATATAATCATAGACAGCTTAATATGTGGTTAATTTCTGTTACATGTAATAAGTAATCCAACTTAATACCACTTTTAGAATTATTATTTATGACTCGCTTTTATATTCTTACACTATTAATAATACAAATCTTTATAGATCCCACTACTAGGAGAGAAAGACCCTTCCTTAGAGAAAGCTAGGGCTTAATCGCCAAATAAATGTATTGGCGACTTAAAAGGCCAAGTAAATCTGGCAATGTACAATATTCCCCCCATACAGTGGATTATAACTACATAATTTTTCAACGAAGCGATGAAAGCTCAGTTGGTAGTGTTTATGAACGTCGCGTCAAGGGACGTGAGTTCTAATCCACTTACAATGACCTTGTGTTTACGGTAAAGAAAAACATCGTGATGAAACCATAGCATAGTAGCAGAGCTTTTTCTGCTTGGCTAGCTATCACCCTAGAATTGAATAATGTGTTGAGAAATTTGAAACAATATTTCAATTAATGTATCCAATAAAGTTAAATAAAGACATGTATAGTGCCAATAAGGTTGGCGTATTCCGGCAGCTGCACATGGGATGTTGTTCCTAACATATCGTAACTTAACATCAAACTTTATTGCGATCTGAGGATAGATCTCAAGACAAAGGAAAAACGTATATGAGAATCATAACCCTACAAATAGTATATTGAGAATGAACGTAGAACTAATTTTATTAAAGAAAAACTAGCCGCATTTGCGATTTATGTACTGAAAAAGGGCAGAATAACTTCAAGTAAATTAGATACTAAATCAATTTATCCTTACTAATATTATAAATTCCAGCCTGTTTGTTTGTTACGCTTATACGCCTAAACTGCGGAATAAATTATGTTAAATTTTGATATAGAGACAGGTGTGAACCTGGAGATATGATAGAATTCTTTTTTCTCAAAAACCTTCTAGTCATTGGGGTAATGAGAGGGATAAACTTTGTATGAAACTTTTTATTGCGTCATCCGATTTGTTTGACAAAATCAATATTAACACGAACGAAGACGCACGTAAAATCTAGTACATAATATTCCTTAAATAAATTTATCATCAGTCAGAGGGTTTGACAGAATCGAATTATAAATACATATATGTATATATATATATATATATATATATATATATATATATACTTTCACATATCTAGAAATGTTGAGTAATATTGACAAGTAACTAATTGTATTTATTAACCAACCTAACAACTGCGTATGTTTACCGTATAATATATCTATTATATATACAAAATCATTAGTACATCCCGAAATGATATCTCTGTCCCTCTAATCGGACATCAAGTCGACAAGTTAACTTCCATAATAACTCTGGAATACACGCAATCGCTTTCAGATAAGTCCTCGCTGAGACACTTCACTTATTTATACAGGAGATATAAAATAGATATAGTTACGCCGGTCGCAGCCAATCCCATTAGTCGGAGTTCACGGCGCGGACCAAGATCATAATTATTTCAATTTTTCACCCCTACTACGTGTTATCGATACTGAGTCACTTACACACATATTCAATTATTATTAAATCGAGTCTCATTTATTACTGGTATTATTACTTATTAATCATCTGACAACTATCCATTACATAAAAACAAAACAAAAATAATAAATAAAATATATCAAAATTAGTTATAATAATTGATGATAACTCAGCGGCGATAAAGTGATGATAGCTCAGTGGTAGCATGTAGGAACGCCGCGTCATGGGACGTGAGCTCGTATCCGACCACCTATAATGAGCTTAAACTTTCGGTGAAAGAAAACATGGTGACGAAACCATAGCATGGTGGTAGGGTTTTTCTAGTCTTAATGTATAAATACCTAACTTTTGCCTCTCCGCTTAACATGCCTATACCACGCTAATCTATTATTCCTCAGCGTCTCGCACATTGTAGCTATTTTTATACTAATTCTAATATCTATTCAATACACTACTTCTAAAGTATTACATAGAAAAATAAGGATACAAGCTTGAAACTACGAAATAAGAATTTAAAAAGCCAATTCGAGTTTGACATCTATCGCAAGACTGAGAATGAACATGTATTTACCGTGGCACATTATGTTGTTAGAAATGTAATTCAACGTGAATTTACATAAACAATACAGGCGTATGTTTTATTTATAACCCTAGTAAACACTTGTAACAGTTTGTGAGAATCATAGCAATAATTATCACACAAAAAATATTTGTCACACAGAAGGTGTTTACACACATACATGTGTTTATAGAAACTATTTATTTATAGTAATAACTATGTTATTTACAGTATTTATAAACTTTCAACTTTGACAATAATATATGTACCTTGTTCTCAATTAATGTGTTTGTATCTCTCCAGATGTATTAGACGTAGTAATAACCAATACTTGTGTGAAAGATAAACGTTCTTTTTACAGCAAAGTGACTGCACTACGCCTAATGTTAATGTTAAGTACAGTACAATTCAAATCAGCGGCGATTGACAATGAGTTAAAATTCACTGCCCGTCACCACTTATCAATACTAGTAATTGTATGTCTATTAAATATGAAACAAGTAATACAGCAAAAATTTTAGCGTATTTTTAATCAATTCGTATGTTGTAAGTCAAGTGGCTATACCATTAAAAAAAAAAAAAAATTACATAGAAATTATAATGAATTAAAACTCGATCGAAAAAATTATTATCGCAATCCGTGGTAGTGTCGTATCGTCTCGAGCCCTAATAGCTCTTACTTGATTCTCTTTATCTCTGACTCACAAAGCGGGAGTTGTGGAGGCAGTGCGAATGTAAACAACAGGCAACGTTATAATTTTCTAACTTCAAGAGTTGTTGCAGTTAAGCGAAGTTGTTCTAAGCATCGCTAAGTGCGGTAGTTACGGGTAAACCGTGCGGTCGGGGTTTTAAGACTCTTCTTGTCTTGAATTACTTAAATAACTTGCATTCATACGTCGACATTCAATTTTAATGATGAGACATTAATTTACTTTTAGCGTTCTGTGTTATTATGGTACTCCGAGTGAAATCTCATAAAAAAAATTTTCTTCTTCGAATGGCACGACATGACATCTCGTGGTATGCACAGTTTAATTCAAATACACCGACGAGCACCGAAATGTGTACAATAGATCAGATAAGCTTGGATTCCGACGTAAGCTACCAGATTACGAAGCAAGACTTAAGGAATTAAACCTTAAATGCCTCGAACACAGAAGAATTGTCGCTGACCTGTGTATACTTCATAAAATATCCAATGGAATACTCGGTGGCAAGTTACTGAGTAAGGTCAATATAAAGGTGCCTACACGTTCCGTAAGACATCAACAATTGTTTAGTGTACCAGCTTGTAATAATAACGTGTCAAAGAATAATCCAATTTATAGAATGTGTAGGCGCTACAATGAAAGTCATGTTCAACACGACATATTCTTCAATAGCTTAATACAATTCAAAAGTTTAATTACATAACTGGTTGATGCTACATCTCCAGTGTTTACTAGGGTTTTTGTTTTGATTTACGTTCCAAATTCTTTAAAATATTATAATTTCTGTAAAAAATATTATAACTTATGTAATCTGTATTCTGTTCATCTTCACTCATAATAAAAGTTCCTAACTGTGTAACGTTGTGCACTAATGAATAGGGTATGGGATTTAAAATGATATCTAGAATTAGGTTGTTTTGTATTTAATCTCATATCTGTACCAGTGCCTTATAAAAAAAAATAAAAAAAATCCATCGCTATCAACCACCAGAGACTAGAAGAAGTGTGGAAGCTGTCCCTGATCTCTTGCAACATGGGAGTGTCAAGGTTCAGCGTTATGGCTACAATCGCACCTGATCTTAAGAGATGATGTGGCCCAAGATGTTGGACACTCTAAGCCTAGTGGAAGGACTGGCTTTCTAATGCAACTGTCGGAACCTTTTCAACCTGAGGGTGGTAGTTACCCAGGCGTTTATTAGAAAAACCCTACCAACAAGTGTTATAGTTTCATCACGATGTTTTCCTTCACATAAAACTCAAACTCATTGTTGGTGGATTCGAACTCAAGTCCCTTGACTCGACGCCGTACACACTACTAACTGAACTATCATCGCATAATGAACAGGAAGTTTGCAGTCAATCTGTTGTATGTATTAAGGAATCGTCGAAGAGATTTCTCAGTACTCTAGCTTTTCTACTAAACTAAAAGGTGGAAGATAAACTGCACTAATTTAATCTGAACCGTAAGCAAATGGAGTATAGGTGACTATAATAAAGCCAATAAATAATATATTTTCTAAATATATTTTCCGAAGCTGAAACGACGTTTAGACGAAACGTAGACTGTCTGGGTTCACTAGAAAATACACGACAGAGTGCGCTGGCCATTTTGACTAAGCCACTTTACTCGAACCCTGACCTTTGGCGCGAGTTATAAGAAAACGCGATTTAACTTTTTAATTTATAATAATGTTTATTTTCTTTAAAGAAACGAATATGATAGAGAAAATTTTAAAGGTGTTCGTCTTAAATCTTGAAAAGAAAACAAAAAGGTCAGAAAAAATGATTTCTGTAAAAATGTATGTTTTAGCAATGTTATAATTTCTATATTTTATTATTTATTATTCTTAGGAGGAGCTATGCAGGCTTTCCAGACCTGTATCACTGCGACCATAAATGATCTATTGTGATCGCCCCACGCTACTAGATCTCACTACCTAGTCCTATAGCATAAATGAACTGTAGGACTTTTTTGGCGGGGAGAAGTTGAACCTCTTCTGGGTGCAGTACATGCTTTCCTAGAATCCGGTTACGCTTGTGTTGTAGTGGCTCACATTCACATAAGAGGTGTTTTGGCGTTTCATCCACACTGTTGCAAAATCTGCAATCTCTTATGCTCTGGACACCAATGTTAAACATATGCTTGTTCAAACAGCAGTGTCCAGTAAGTGTTCTCACCAGAACACGCAGTTGATTCCTGCTGAACCTCATAGCCTCTCCAGCTCGGCGCTGGTTAAAGGGGACGATAAGGTCTTTGGAATGATTTTGTCCCGGCAAATTATGCCAGAATTCTTTCGCTTCTTGGTTGAAATGGTTCCTTAGTGTCAACCGAACTGTGCTTTTTGGTATACCACAGAATGGTTCTGGTCCAATCTGTGTTATTAAAGCACCTGTTCTGGCAAGTTCATCGGCAATCTCATTGCCTGGAATCCCCGTGTGCCCTGGGACCCATCGCAAAATTAGTCTGTTATTCTTCCCCAGACTGTTCAACACTTCTACACAATTGGCCACGAGTTTAGATGCAATTGTGTTTGAAGCCAGTGCCAGAAGAGCAGCCTGGCTATCCGATTGGATGTAAATCGTATGATTAACATAGGCCTTTTGCAGATTTATATCGGCACACTCAAGTATACCGTATATCTCTGCCTGGAAAATGGAAGCGAAGCGTCCAAGATTAATATGTTTCTTAAAGTTGGGTCGCTCTCCATATATTCCACAGCCTACGTTTTGTCCACTTTTAGATCCATCTGTATACCATAGTAGACTGCCTTTTTTCCACGTTATCTTATTGCTGGTCCAGCAGTCCCGTGAAGGAATCTCTACAGTATAAAATTTTTTAAAGTTTGTTTCAGGAATCAGAGTGTCTGTTATCATTCCTAAAACAGGTGTTTCTATCATTGAGTCCAGTAGGGATCTCATGGACGAGGATAGCCATTTCAACCTTCCCTGTACATACATTCTGTGCATTGTTAACATCGCCATCTTTCCTACGTGTAAATGTAGGGGCGTAAGATTTAACAAAGCATCCAGAGCTGCACCAGGTGAAGTCGACATGGCTCCTGTCGCTAGGATAGACGCCGTTCTCTGTACTGTAGCTAAATGGGTTTTTACGGTTGACTGGTTTGCTTTCCTACACCAGAGCACACAGGCGTATGTTATTACTGGTCTAACCACAGCGGTGTAGAGCCATATGATCAGCTTAGGATTTAAACCCCAGCGCTTACCTGCCAGTCGTCCGCAAATTCCCATTGCTATTTTTGCTTTTTGTATTGCAGTATTAATTTGTTTATTCCAAGTCAATTTTTGGTCAATTATAACTCCCAAGTATTTGACTTCTGTTGAAAAGGCGATTGCTTGATTGTTTAACCTTGGTTGAGCTAATTTGTCAAGACGTCTCTTCCTAGTGAATGGTACAACGACGGTTTTTTCCGTATTAACCCTCAATTGATTTTTTCCGCACCATTCGTGAATGACATTTAAAGCTTTCTGCATAAGGTACGAAATTGTACTTTGACAGAAACCTCGAACGACTATCACCAGGTCATCGGCATAACCTTGGCTGTCTATTCTCAGTTCCTCCATCTTACACAGTAATTGGTCAACCGTCAAGGTCCATAAAAGGGGCGATAAGACACCACCTTGTGGGCAACCTCTTGTGGTTAACACTTCATAGCTAGTGCCATGTAGTGATAGTTTCACTATGCGATTTGAAAGCATTGCTTCAATCCATCTAGTGGTGGTCACGTCCACATTCTTGGTTTCCAAACCATGAATGAGCGTTTTTGTTGGTGTGTTGTCAAAGGCCCCTTCGATGTCCAAAAATGCACACAGTGCAATTTCTTTATCTTCTAACGCCCTCTCCACTCTGTCCACAAGACTGAGTAAGGCAGTCTCAGTGGATTTACCTTTACTATAGGCATGCTGGTATATATTAAGGCGGATAATAAATATAACAAAACCCATTTTATATAACAACGTCAAGTGTGCCACATTGGCAATGCCTGATTATGCTATTTGTTAACATACAGTTTAACATAATCAAAGCGCAGTATTTCTAACAGAATACTTACAATTCCGTCGACTAATAATCACTCATTTAAAGAAACTGTATCTCTATAAGTATTTTAATTAATCTTAAATCAATTTTAAAGTCTCGTAGTTGTAACCAGCGGAATATCGAATTGAAAACGTGCCATTGTTTCAAGGAATTGTTCAAATTGACACAGGATATTTTTTCTTCACTAAAATTGAAACAAATTTCTCTTAGGATTGAGGCTAATAGTTAAAAATTTTAGTTAACGAATTTTGTTTTACCTTTTGACAACATGACTGAACATCAATAGGTTGGTACTTAACAAATATGTTCAGCAGTCCAAACCGAGATTCGGCCATTCTGGTACCCTTGCGATCGTTACCTTGTGGCTGAGTGCCCTCAGCATTCGTACCAAAAAAGTTCAATGAAGCTGACAAAGCCCTTTATTATTAATGTAATGAATTTTTTATTTGTGTTTAATAATCGCAATTATTTATTATTCATTAATTTATTTATTTTCTATGTATCTACTAATTATTACTATACAAAAAGTATATTGAAGTGTAAGGTCTCACTTGGCTAGTTCGAATACACTAAACATATTATATTCTTCGCAAGTTCTAAAGCTGTAAGTTTTTACTTCATTTTCCGAAAATTTGGCTTTCTGTTAGAAACTAGCCGTCGAACATAGGTCGCTTCTATGATTGTTTTAGTAGGTACTTAATAATAATTCGTATACTAAAACTAGCCAAGCCAGACCTTGGGTTTCAATACTGTATCCAAAGTAATAAGAAGAAATTATATTTTAAGTTGTTATTAAATATTCAATGTTGTTATTAACAAATTTCAGAACGGACCATTAAACTTAGCATCTATTTAGACCTCACGTCTTTTGTCGTTGAAGTCAACAACTAAGGCATATCATAATATTGAACTTGTCTCTAATTTCACATTTATGTTTTTGATGGGATATAAAATAATTCAAATTCACACAGACGAATTTAACGACGAAAACGTAATTATATATAAAACTAAAATTATCTAACAGCCAATATTAATATAAGGGCACAATATAGTAATTTTATTAATTACATAGGTAAGTGATCACGACAATAGTGAACTAAAATGATCCCTTGTAACTTAGGCCAAACAGGATCGATTCGCTCTATACAAATATTATACGAGAGAACCAGTAATGCATACTAGAGAAATTGCAAGATAAACTTATATTAAGATACAGTTTTCGTAAGAATACTTTAAAAAAAATTAACGATAATGCTTTTCTAGTTCTTTTACACCATATTATATTATAATTGTATGCGAATGGATTGCGACTACCATACACAAGGAGTCGTAATAACCGCAATAATGACATAATTAAACGTGTTAGTGTGGTGGCGTGTACGGACTTTATGTCGATGGATGTGACATTCGAATCTCTGCAAATGGTAATACTGGGGCTATTTCTAATGCCCGCTTGGCTAGCTATCAACGTCAAGTTAAAAATCTGCCACCAAACACCTATAGATGTGTTCCAGTAGTTGCACTTGAAAGCCAGTCTGTATTCTAGGCTTAGCGTGTCCACCATCTTGGGTAATAATAGCACTTAACATCAGATGAGATTGTGGACATAACGCTAAACGTAAGGAGCATACAAATTTCTCTGCACTGCTCTGATCTGAATGCAAATGCTAATGACCCGTCCGAGTAGTTCTCTTTTGGGTTGTCACGTTTGAGGTCAGCTGCCGATCTTTCTGGAGTTTTCTATAATAGCGATCAGGAACACTATATTTTTTACCGTGATTCTATAAAATACGAGAGAAAAAAGATCAAGAACATGAAACTTTTATATAACGAAAATGTGACATTAAAAATTTATGTTAGCGCTTGCTTATAACATTACACATTATAACATCGACTCGGTGTTTTCGTGAAAGTTTACTGTAACATATGCTTATATCATAGAAACATAAAAATACTTATAAATAAAAAACGTAGTCCTTCTTATGGTTTTCATGAGAAATGTTAAAACCAAAATTTGTACATCATGAAAGAGGCTAAATAATTATGTGATATTGTTAGGCAAAACCAGCATAGGCAGATTATCAAGTATTGGTGTAATTGAACTGGAACTCAAGAGGTCGAGAAGATTTCAGCTCGGACATGGGCAAGCCCGTCTGTCTGGCGCGCAATTCCTGTTTAGTATTCAACAGCGCTGAGCTGATTAATCTGTATTCCAAAAGCCTTTAGATTTCCTACGGGAACGGTAGCGGTTTATCTTTTAGTATTTGATTTTAAGACGATACTACGGTATATTAAGTGTTTCATCTCACAGACTCGGTTGTTTCTGCACGAGTTGTTAAAGTGCTTAACATTTTAAATGATGTTATTTCGTAATCATTCTCGTTTACATTATATTGAAATCCGAACAACTGCGGTTTATCTTTTCTAAATAACTCTTTCCGCTGCAGAACTTTGCGTGGTGGTGCTGATAGACTGACAGTCTAATGGACCATAATTACTGTATTCTATAACATAAAACGATTTATTTTTTGAAAGCAAATTCTTCCTTATAAAATGTTATAATGTATATAAAAACGTAGTAACTATAAAGTAACAGCATCTGTGACCGCGACTTTATTCGCGTGGAACTAAAATTTATTTAATAATTAGGTTTTACCTGCAACTTCGCTAGCGTTAGTATTCATTTTATCAAACAAATCGAACAACGCAATAGTTTCACACAAAGGTTATGTCTCGTTTTACGCCGCTTCCAATTAGCTTTTCCCGAGAAAACTACCCTATCGCCGCCTCCAGGTTTCTATCTATCTCTACACCAAAATTCATCCTAATCGATTCAACGGCATTTATAATATTCGTATGATTTTAGCTCGCATTGGTAAGCTTTTCAATATTACTTTGTTCTTATTGGTAGTTCCTAAGATTAGTGCGTTCAAACAAACCAACAAACTTTTTTACTAATAATATTAATATAGATGAAAAAGAAAATACCGTGTCTCATGAAGTCGATAAATTGACATTTCAATCTTGGACATCTACTATGACATTCCACGCAAAAAGCCCCCAGCCTTGAAAGTAATTCTTCTTTGAAATTGATTAAACATCTTAGACTGTTTTAACTTTATATACATTTGGATTATAAACTACTTTGGGATGTCATTGCGCATTGATTGGTAGGCAACTGTACAGGTTCAACATATTAAATTCATCATTATCTTATCCCGTTCCCAGTTATTTAGGGTTAGTGAATTACGGTTTCTTCTTCCATAAATCCCTAACAGTCGCCAATCCTTCATTCACTCCCTATACTCTCATCTCATTCCTTACCCACTCTATTCATCTTTTCTTTGGTCTTCTTCAATATTCATATCCATTACTTTTCTCACCACACGTTTCCTCCTTTCTTATGAAATATCCAAACCAAGACAAATGATTTCCTTTCAAATTCTCTACGACTGGTGTCACTTTCAACTCCCCCCTCACTTACTCAACCCTGACCACGCCCATTCTTGTAATATCACACATCTATCTCAACTTTCCCATTTCTGCTGCATACAATCAACATTCCAAGAAATAAAAATATAAGCAAAATAAAAAGAAAATAAAGTCAACAATAACAATTTCATTTCACACTGAAGGTACAGGCCCCTCGGGACGCAATCAGTTGGGTCCGGAAGAACCCTAATGCGAAGGGGGTTTGGAAATTCATCGAGACTGTCCGAAAACAGAATACGCCCACTTTGATTGTGACGCAATTTCTGAGTGATCAGCGAAGTCATACTATGAGGTGAACAGTTTTATAGAACGTGGTTGACTTCATAATGACCTGATGGTGAGTAAAGATAAAGCCGATGATGGATCGCGCGTAACCATCGGACGCCTATTTACTCTTCGTTTAAAAACTTATGGGTTATAAGAGGACAGATAAAACGCCTATAATGAATTCTATTTCGCAGCCGTTGAAAACGTTATTAATACAAATGCGAATGTAAGTTTTTTGTTACGCTTCAGACTTTATCTTCTTAACTGATCGTAATTAAATTTGGATAAACGTTGCACAGAAATGGACATAATTTATTTATTTTTAGATAACAACGACGTTTTAAGTAAAACTAAACGCAATAATCAAATGATGTCTTTAGTTTACGTGACTATTATTCATCGAAATAAAACGGATTTTATCGCGGTTATTTATTAATCTGTACTTTTCTGGACAACCTATACCTCAGTCAGCCCCGCGACCACGAAGGCTGAAAAGCTTTCCAAACGTCGGAATCAAAACCAATAAATAACCGCGATAAAATCCGTTTAAATTAGTTTTATTTCGACAAGAATGAAACGCATAAGATAATGATTTAAAAATTATATATGATACATTACATACAATATATTACAGTTTTCACTGCAGAGGCAAATTCAAAAATAAAGCGACCTGATATTATCACATGACGAGTGATTGCCAATATTAACGGTTACATAAAGTTACCTAAAATATACTAAGTACTATTCTCGAAGGTCTTTAGGATGGGCAAAATCTAAGTTAAGGATTGCGAATCCACTAGCAAAACCTGTTTCTGTTATAATTAATCGAGTGGCTTTGTTAAATTAGTATTTAAATTCATCTTGCAAATTAATTATTATTAATCTGATCACTGGAGTTTTTAATAATGGACACCTGTGTTTTTTTTTTTTTATCTTCCTATGTCGGAAATTTTGCCAATGTCAAGTGAGAATAGCCATACAAGCAACGAACAAGAACACCCACACTAATAACAATTATTTTCACACAAACAATAGTCTTGTAAGGAAATCAAATCCACAGCAAGCTTCAACGAGTTGACTCCCTAAACTGCTAGACCAAGACCAGTTTAGATCAAGTCAATGTGTATCTTAAACAAGTGACACTTGAACTTCCGAACTTATCATTAGATTATACATTCATCAACAGCATTTTTACTAGTTTGAAATATAGATATATTTATTAAAATTTTAACTGCACTGAATCTACATATTTTATTACATTATGCACGGGATAATTTTTCATGTCGACATCGATATCAAAAATATGAAAAGAAATAATTGCACTAAATTATTTCTTTTGTATATTAAAACAATATTACTGTGGTTTAATATACATTGTTGACAATGAAAGTTTGTGACTGTGTTTGTTATGTTTATTACTTTTTAAAGGTCGAACGGCTGGACCAATTTTATTAAAATTTGGTACTGAAGTAGCTAACTCCTTGAATAGGCAACGTTTTATTACGAAAGTCTTTCAAACTCAAGCTCGACTGATTTGATAAAACAGGGGGTAGCACGACACGGTGTAACTAGTTTAGAGGATAACAACACTACAAACGGAAAGATGAAAAATACCCCCTAAAATTACACGAAAGTGAAGTCCACTCAAAGATATTCGCGGAAATAGAAAAAAAAATTAGGCGCATAAGTATATAACTCGTCCCAAACATTAAACAATGAGTGAATGTAAACAAAGCTTGAGTCGAGAATGCCATTGCTGATTTCTATTAGACTTTTTGATTAGCCTTTGATCCTGCATTGATAAAGTCAGGCCTAGCTGACATTATTGGATTCAATGGTCTATCGTAGGGCTACTAGTTTTGTTATTAACATTGATAATAGAATTTTCCAGACAGACGTCTATTTCCGACTTCTGAATTTGAATCATGGCCAAATCCTTTTTCCATTCGATTCGATAAACGTTCTAAGTTTCCAAAGCGCACGCGTTAAAGTATTCTATAAAATTCAATGTCAATTGACATCGAAATACTAAGTTGGTAGAAAGCCTTCGGGTTCTTCTTACAAAATAAATTGAATAATGAAACAATAATAAAAAGCCAATTATTACAAGTCGTATTGCCAAAATGTTTTTGTATTGAAACTTATTATGGGAGGGCTTGGATATTCTGATCCGGAACCTATATATGTGACGATCGATTGGCTAAAGTCGGCTCGAAACGACTAAGAGAGTGAGAAAGATATAGCGATGTTTCATTGATGTTGTGAACCGTTTTTGTTTTTTTTTTCAAGTAATAGTAATACTGAAAACAAGGTTGTCAGCTACATAAGACAAGATCGACACAGCATCAAATGCAAATAAAATCAAACTGCGAATGTTGTATTTCCATGCCCCAAGAGGCCTTAAGTAGCGATAGTAAAGTTTAATAATTAAATGCGAAAGTCGCGAGTTTCTTGTATTACTTATATTGAGTTCGATTCTCTGCAATAAATCTAAGCATTGGATAAAGGAAAATCCCGTGAAAAAAACGTTAGCGCGGTTGTATACGTTTGAATGGCTGACTAGTTAACTACAATCTTGAAGTTAAAAAACTGCCGTCTAGTATTCTATAGTTGTGTTCCGGCAGTGCACTAGAAAACCAATCCCTCCATAAGACTTAGCGTGTCCATCTATTTGGGAAACACAACGTATGTAAGGAAAATCATTCTAAAGAAGACCTCAGTAACTTAATCGGGCATACTAATCTTAGAAAGTCAAACACGCATGCACAATGAGGCCAGGCGTTGTTTGGAGAGTCCCTAATGACTAACCCTTTTACTACGACTCGTGACCCGCGGGTTCGATCCGTCGACACATTAGCAGATAAGCATATGTACCTCAAACGAAATAATAGGGTAATTTTCTATTTCTGAGTACTCGAAACTATAAATTAAAAGTGTGATACGTAATATTTATGAATAATGAATATACACGACTTACACAATCTTCACTGAGCGGACAAGTTTATAATGGATCTGATTGTACTAAGATGTGATGTTTGGACATATTTTTATTTGACGTGGCAGGCGTTATCCTTTTATTTTGTTGACGCGGCGTCATAAATGTATTTTGTGTTGGTAGTGGTACACAGTTGGTAGTGTGTATGCACTGCGCGTCAATGGACGTGAGTTCGAATCCCTGCAATGAGCCTGAGCTTTCAGGGAAGAAAAACATTATGATGTGTAGCAGTGGTACTTAATAGCCAGTCCCTACAACTAGGCAACAACTAACAACATTATATGAGTTTGTTACAAAATGGCACGCCTGTTCGCACATTATTACTATTTAGTAAAACACACTAGCAGCTAGTTAGCTGATGCATGTGTATCAAATAGCTTAGACACAAGGAAATCTTGCTTGTGCAATCGCTTTTTAAAGCAGTTTAAGGTTGGAGCCATAACAACTGTTTGTTGGAGTTTGTTCCATGCTGTGACCACTCTGTTAGGCAAAAAATGCTTCCTTGGTTTTCTATTTGCTGTAGTTTCACAAAGTTTCAAGGGATGACCTCGTAAGTGTTTATTTTCATTTGGCTTATAAATACGTTTAAGGCCAGGCACATCGTAATAATCAGTGAGGATTTTGTATGTTTCGATTAACACTGTGTGCATGTAGAGTATACGAATAAATGTTCTCAAGTTTCTGGTTTCAGCCAGGGTTTCTGGTAGGATATTAATAATAAATGATATTGTTGCCTGAAGTCTAACTAGATAGATAATAGAACAGCCACATAAATTATGAATACTATCTATAAATAGGATTGTCTGTTGCCATAATTGTTTTTTTAATGTTAATGTTGAACTTTATGGCCATAATCTCACCTGATCTTCAGTGAAGATACGGCCCAAGTTGGTAGACACACTAGACCTGTGGAGTAACTTGTTCTCAAGTGCAACTGCAGGAACACACCTATCGGTACTTGGCGGCAGATTTTCAACTAGAGGGTGGTAGCTAGCCAGGCAGGCATTAGAAAAAGCCTTACCACCAAGCTACGATTCAGCAAGCAACAATACTGTTTTAGCAACAGAGTAGCTGTCTTGTTAAAACCCTTGTATAAACCCCGAAGAATCGCATATTATTATGTTGTTGTACGTCACATTGGCATAACCTGTCACAACGAGTTGCTACAAAATAAGAGAAAAAAGAATATTTGAGATATTAGTCCAATATGACGGGCACCAAATCATGTGAATTCAATATCATTGAGGTTGCGCAAGCGCGAGCTTATTCACCGAACTAATTCTGTCGACCGGTTATAAATTTAGATTCGTCCGTGCGAATACAACTGAAAAGCTTTTAGCTGATTTAAAATAATTTATGAGACAGTTTAATACACAATACAGAGTATATAAATTATCGAAATATAATAGTATATTTAATGTTTTTGTTTTCTTCTTCGGGAGTGATAAATCTAAATTATGTAATAACAGATATTTGTAAATTTTAAAAGTTTTTTTTTCTGCTTATAATACCACTGTGTTTATTTCCGGATTAGTGTTAAGTTTACAAGTTCCAACTCAGAACTTGAACTAATAATTGAGTGATGAGCATCAGCGTTCATTATGCGTCTAAGTGTTAGATCTGTCCATAAATATAATAAACAAATAGTTCTTTAATGGTCAATGACGTCAAAACTATTCTACTTATTGGCATGGGACTATAACCATTCAATGCGCAGTTTTTCGTAAATGGTCCTACGGTAATTAGTTTTTGGATTGTTCTTTTATTAATTACAGGATACTAAGTTTTTGGATTTTAATAAACTGTTGTATACATTGAACATAATATCCTCCCTTTTACGCAGCTTATCTGGTACAGTGCATTATTAATTATTTAAATATTATATTACACTTTGTTTACTTTGATATAAAATAAATGTTACTGATTTTGTTTATCTTTATCTATAAGTGATTTACAATTCATTCATGAGTCACGAATCATAGTTACTTCAAAACAACTAGGTCTATTGACTTGAAATTTGCCATAGACATTTCTTACACAACGTGATTACTCAGTTGGTAGTGTGTACAGATGCCGCGTCAATTGACGTAGTACGAATCCACCTGCAAAGTGCTTGAGCTTTTGGTAGCGAAATACATGGCAAGGAATCCATCATAAGATGGTAGGGCTTTTTTAAAAACCCACCTGACTAGATACCACCTTCAAGTAGAAAATTTGTAATCAAATACCTGTAGGTGTTTCCGGCACTTGCACATGAGAGCCAGTCCTTCCACTAGGCTTAGTGTTTTCACCATCTTCGGCCACATCGTCACTTAATAGCAGATGAGATTGTAACCATAACGCTATGCCTATAAAGTATAAAATATCTCGAATCAAAATAAATGGATTTATAATAATTTAATGACTTCTTATTAAATGTTTGCAATCACTATTTAATTTCTTAAAGTAATAAAAAGATATTATTAGACGTCCTTCCATTTACAAAGCAATTTAATTTCAAGGGAAATTAATTTAAAGTGGAAACATTTCCAAGTTTCATTGTCATTGGATAAGATATTATGGTACTTCATACACTATAGACGTTACTTTCAAAGCTGTTTGCATAAGTTCGTAATAAAGCAGCTTTGCTAAATTTTCCTTACAATTTTCTCTTTGTAATACAGTTTTCCAAGATCCTTTAGCAATATCAAATAGATAAGTATTACCATTGTTATTTCCATGCTAATCAGCTTCCGTTGTCTGAACTCAAAGAGGTGGTAATTACTTTTATTTTCTGCCTTATCTATTATAAATAAGCCAAGACAAAATATTTTTTTTCAATCTTATTCTATGTCCAGGCCAGGCTAGATTTATTGTTATGAAAAGATTGTTTCAATTTTTTAATATACGTATAATGTTAAAGACAAAACATTTCTTCTTCGTGCTTTGCCTCAGCTGAATCCTAGAAGGATATGCAGGACTCACCTGGCGTGACCCACAATAACCACGTAAAACCCTCGCAGCGATCCTAGGTTGCCTCTTTACTTGACCGGGTACATTTAATTTGCAATGATATGCCCCTTTTCCAAAACGCTTTTGCATCGCTTTCAGTCTTTGCTAACCTATGCCATTGGCCAAGTTGCCTTATTCTATAATCGTTAGCATAGCGAGAAAACAATAAGTGATTGGGAAGACATTCTTAATACAAAACGGATGATGATATTACAATATAATTATTCTATACTTATACGAAATCTGTAGAAAAATCGTTTTTGTACATCGAATATATTTCCAAAAAAGTTGCCAGGATGTTAAAGGCTAACCAACAAAACCTATTTCCAGCATTTTTGTCTATGAATGAGTCACGTCAAATGTTCGAAACCGATGTAGGTAACTATTATACACAAAAATTGTACGTAACTTGAAGTATTACTTAGTATTTGTTTGATCGCAATTGGTTCACTCTATCAAGAGATATTAGATAATACGAATTGAAAGTGTTCTTACGCACGCAATCTTGCAACGCCAAAATAGAACTAATGTTGACAGTTAAACTCTATATTCGATAGATGGCGTCGTGCATATGACGTCATCATGTAACAAGGATATTGACTGTACTCTTATCTAAGCGACGCGTTTTAGTTTTCGACAACCACTTAAACGAAGTCCAGGGCACAACTAGTCGATAATATAATATATTGTTGAATGCCATCCGATAATTTTTTGATTTCCTCTTAAAAAAAATAGGCGACTTAGCTAGAGGCATTACTGTCACTTATAAGTGGAGTAATAATTTTAGACATATAGGCATTATAAGCTAGTCATAAGACATGTCCTTTTTACTATTTTTGTAAAATCTATGCCCTATAATAAAGATTTTGGTCCCGCTACTGAACCCAATTACCAAAACTTGGAGAACAATATGACAAAGTTGCAGTCTCTAATAGAAATGTGCAATTATTATAAAGTGTAGTAGTTTCAAGGGACAATTTTACGAGCAGTTGTCATTGTTTTCCACTATACCTCTATCTCGTTATTAGCTGTAGCAAGTTTATTACTTTCAAAGCTGTTTGCATAAGTTCCGTAGACGATAGCATAATAAAGCCGTTCGCTAGAATTTTAGTTACGGTTTCTTTGTCGAGTTGAATAATTCCATCCAATCCGTTTTTAATGTTTTAATAGGTACTTTGTAAGGAGACTATCTTTGTTTTCATTCCAATAAGATTCTTAGTAATTATACCGTCTCAGGTCTTTGTTATATTAAGATGTATATGATGTAACGATGGCTAAGTGACAGTGTCTACACGTATACTGCGTCCACTGACAGAGTTCGAATGCCTGCTATGTGTTTGAGTTTTCGATGAAAGAAAACAACATGATAAAATCAAAGTATTTTGGTACAGCATTTTCTAATATCCCTCTAGTTAGCTATCAGCCTAAACTTAAAGAAAAATCATAAAATATTCATACGTGTGTGGCATTCTAACAGATGCACTTCAGAACAGTTTCTTCACTAGACTTAGCGTGGTTACATCTAAGGAAGCATCTTTTGAAGCGATGATAACTCAGTTGGTAATGTGTGCGGACACCACAGCAGGATACGTGAAGTAAAAAATCGTGAAGAAGCCATAGCATGGTGGAAGGTAGGCCTTTATCTATTGTCCGCTGGCCAGCAACCACCATCAAGTTGAAAATCTGCCGCAAATACTTACAGAAGTGTTTCAACACTAACACTTGACAGCCAGTTTCTCCACCATGTTGGAGTCCACCATCTTGGTCTACCGCGTTACTTAACATAAGGTAATATTGCGGTACCAAACACTATAACCTTTAAAAAAAAAGACATACGGACCTCCTAAGGTAGATGCGATTATTATGTCCAACTGTACTGCGACCACGTTACATCAGGCGTATTGCGTTTCGGAATCGACCAACGCATGTATAATCTACTAGAACAGAGACTTGCAAATCGGATAACATCGACGAGCACCAAAGTATTTACCGATCTCTCGGAAGTTACCGTAACTACGAGTTATACAGTGGGTATTATCAGATATAGTAAGGTGAGGTAAAATTGAGTAAGTCCGACACTTTAAATTAGATTAAATTAAGTATCGAGTGGAAAAGATACCTACCTACATATACTACTGTGATGATAGGATCTATAACACATTAAAGAACTGCACAAGAAAGAATAAGCAGGAAACGAACCAAGTTGTTAATTAACCTGTATAAGGATAGTAATACAATAAGACAAAATAATTGAACACTGAATCCACTATTTAATACCGACCAATGGCATTTCAGAATTAAAATAGTCAAATTGTTATCATACATTTAGAACGCTTCGTATTGCATTAAAGCAAATTGGGTAAGATCAACAATACTTACATCACGCTTAGAGGAATTCTTTGCATAAGAGTTTCTAAGACTTTATGTTATAGCATAGTCCTTATGACTCCTAAATAAATAGATGTCTGTATACAATTACCATCATTCAGCTTAAGTTCACATGAAGTCTATATACATGCACTAAAACGTCACATATCAGCGTCTGAACTGATAATCCCTTGCTGTTTGTGCGGCCGAGGATTATCCAGATAATACTGACGGATGGCCTCACGCGAAGTTGACCGGTGAATAATTCGCCACCGAGAGAAACGGGCTTTCGTCACAGAGGCACAGTTCGAAATTAGCTGAAGACTTAAATATCGTATAGTTGTATAACCTTAAGTTATCGACTACAGAGTAGTGTAATGAAAATCGACAATTAGTTTACAATTAAATTATGGACTACTCCTAAGCAGGACCACTAGAAAGACGCTCCGATGATATACAATCTTGAGTAAACTTTGGTATAGACAAGCGCAAAACTATGACTCGACTCGACCATGATCAGGGTTGACTCGAGAGAGACAACGAGAGTAATGGTCGTATATGAACTGAATGGATTAAAGAAACATGTGAAACTTTTAAAGACAGGACGCGGGGTAATATCTATAGAGATTTATACCTACTTGGGTCAGGACGGTTAATGAAAATGCTCTACGGATTGAAGCACGCATCAAAGATTATCCTGCATCCACTCTTGTTTTTTGATTTCACTATGTATTGATATATGGTATTATTAAAATATCGATGCTGCTAAAAACCTCAGTACAGTTTCTAAGAAGAAATAAACATTTTACAGTTCATCACATTTACATTACAGGCAATCTGATAAAACTAATAACGGTAAAAATATATAAAAAATAAATCACCAAGTATCAGGTAACGTTAGTCGGCCACAATCCAGAATTCGTAATAGACCCTGGAAACAAGTTTTGCCTATAATTCGACCTCTAAGCTTCGTACATGCTCGGCTTACTAAACAGTTGCTTAACGTTTTTCCTCAATACAAAACTCATACCAAACCATGATATGAATAACTCATATAGTATCTTATATGCAGGTTTCGAAATATCTCATAATTTCGTACTATTTCATTTCAATGCATAAATAATGAGTACTGCAATGCCCTTAACTGTAGAGAAAACTGCTTCTGTTAAGTTATTAAAATAAAAATACGAACTCTTCCTTTCAGTTTTCTAAAGCTACTAACATTTCAACAAATGAACATTTTAATTTAAAAGCTACACGAAGTGAAAATAAAATTATAATAAAATTATGTTTAATATATATTTTCTTTGAACTGTGTAATTGTTTGTATAAAAAGAAGTTTCTACAATGTCAGAAATAATATATTTTCCCATGAACTGAGAGCTAGGGTCGAACACCGATAGGGTGAATTCGAACGTTTTGCTTTTATATGCTTAGAAGAAGCGTCCCGCGATAATCTCATATGAATAAAGCCGTGTTGGGTAAGATTACCTTAAAAACTTGTAATAGATCGAATCAAAACTAACGTTTATTTGCTCCTCAGCCGGTTAAACACAGTTATGACAAAAATTCTGTTTTACAGTGATGTTTTAGCGAGTATGATACAATATTTAGTCATATAGAGTTATTCCACTAAAATCGAGAATAATTCATGAAACAATTAAGTTGTAAAAACATACTGACATATGTAATAGGAGAATAATACACATTATTTTTACTTATACACAATACTCCTATACATTAAACATAATCATTTTCATCAGGTTCGATTCCAACCGCGGTCGCGAACGGACGTATCCGTGAGCTCTCGCTGATTGTTTTCGAAATCGATTGCTGCGCCTTGCCGCGCCGCCTATTGTTCCTTTGTAGTACGTCTCGTCGGCAATAATCCGTCTATTGTTGCCAGTTCGTGCTACAGATAATTAGTTCTTGTTAATCTTAATCTATTGTTTGGTTATCGTGTCAAGTTTACATTGTGAAAATTCTCTTAGTTTTTATTGTGAATTCCAAGTATTGCTTTTTGTTATTGTGAATTAGTGCAGTGATTAAAGTACCGCCACTGTAAGTACGCCGGTCACCGGCTGCCAACAAAGGTAAAACTTATTTTACCTTAAGCCTTTTATTACAGGCCAGACTTCAGATATTGTTTTATATTTCTTTTCTCTTTCCAAATTTGCACGTGCAGTAGATAGTATTTAAATGTTATTTCCCCGAACTCGGAATAGTTTTTAGTTTTTGCTAGCCGCACCCCCCTGCCCTTCCGGCAGGGAGGTTTTATTTTTACATCGGCTACTTCCTTATAACCTTACCCACCCCAAGCACCCCACCCGATATGGCGCATCGTAGCGAGCTACTGCTCGACAGGTTACGCGCTTTCATCGAAAAGGAACAGCCGGACCTGTTCCAAAAATTCCTTTCCACCCAAACCCACCAACACCCACACGCACAACATGTTCGCGCTCCACCCGCCGGAGCAAACGCGCCGGCGCACCGCCCACCAACCCCAGCCGCAACCACTTCCCTACCCATCCGCACTCCCGCAGCCGCGGTGACCGCACCGGCACGCCGCCTAGCATCTCCACCGTCACCTCCGCGTACGCGCTCCCGTTCCCGCTCGCCTGTCACTCGCCAGGCACAAGTATCCGACGCTCCCGCGAACTGTTCCTCGCGCACCCAGTCGCCTTCAGCGATTCCTACCCCTTCACCTGCATCTCAACCGTTTGCAGAAATGATTTCCTATATGCCACGTCCAATTCCCACGGCGAATTCCTTCTCGCCGCTCTTGTCTGAGTCAACCCCTGAAACAGAGACCGAAATGGAAGCCATAGATTCAGAGACTAATCCCGAAACTGGCTTCACAGTCGTTACCAGGACGAAACCTAAAAACAAGCGGGTGCTATCACCCGAGACAGTTGAAACTGCTGCCTCTAAAGCCAGACGCGCTAATAACTCTCGTGTCCCTCAGCTATCTGCAACTCCCTCAAGCTCCGCGATTCCTGCAATACCAGCTGTACACGCGCAACCCAAAATTCGTGCACCTCCCCCGGTTACGATCAAGGATAAAACCAAGTGGCTGAATATCTCTACTCAGCTAAACACACAAAAAATACGCTATACTAGCGCTCTGAGCACCCCTTCAGGGATTCAAGTTAAAGTCCCAACAATAGAGGACTACAAAAATCTTACTGCCTTCCTCAGAGGAGGCAAACACGAATTCTACACCTACACTCTAGAGGAGGAACGCCTTCTGCGCGTAGTTCTGAGACGCGTCCCAAAGGAAATACCCGTCGAAGAGGTATTCGCGTCCATCAAAGAACAGAACTTCCCTGTCCGTGAAGTACATCGTATGTACCATACCTTCACTAAACAAAATTACGATATGGTTCTTGTTGTCCTTGATCGCACCCGGGAAGGTAAAGAAATCTTCGCGCTCACCTCAGTCTGCGGTCTCTCCGGTGTCACAGTCGAGATCCCACATAAAAAACACGCCCCGACTCAGTGCCACAACTGCCAGGCATACGGTCATTCGGCTAGGAATTGCCACATAAGGCCCCGATGCGTCAAATGTCTAGGTGATCACTCCACTAGGGAGTGCCCACGCATGCCCGAAGCAGTCGAACCTCCCAGTTGCGTCTTATGCGGCAAGGCCGGGCACCCTGCGAATTATCGCGGCTGTGAACGTGCCCCACGCACGAGACACGCTCGTGGCCCTCATCGAGCGCCCTCAACGTACACCGCGGCAGCACGTCCCGCTCCACCACCGCTTATTTCTAACCAGGCCTTCCCGAGCCTCCCTGGTCCTGCGCGGGTTACTCCTGCACACACATCCGCACATGCCCCAACCACTGCGTGGGCCGTCAAACCGCAACCTGCGAAACCAATACCTGCAAATTCCACCACGTCCGCGTCGTCATCCGCCTTCCATGGCCTCGATTGGCTCGCAGGCCTTCTCAAAGAACACCTTGTCGACGACCTCATCGCGTTTGACGATATGATTAGCTCGAGTCGCGACTTCGACCGCCTCAAGGCCATTAAGGCCTTCCCTGACATTGCGCGCTCTATGCAACGCCTCATTCGCGCTTCCCCGTAATTAGTTTGCAATGGAGGATAGAATTAGACCCTGTGGCATTTCTTTATCCTTTTTTAACGCGCGTAATTTAAAACCTAAACGTGACTTAGTAGCTAGCTTCCTTAAGGAGCGGCAAATAGACGTGTTTCTCATACAAGAGACACTTCTTAAACCGAACGTTCGAAATCCCGCGATTGCTAACTACAAAATAGTAAGAAATGATCGTACCGGCGTAAGAGGCGGCGGCACGCTCATATACTATAGAAACTCACTATATTGCATGCCAATAGATCCTCCCGAACTCACCAACTTAGAAGTGTCGGTGTGCAGAGTGGGCATGACCGGTCATGCTACTATTCTTATTGTTTCCGCGTACCTCTCGCCCAATAAAACTCTCCTTCAGTCGGATCTGGAGGCACTTTTCGCGCTCGGCGACTCGGTTATAGTGGCCGGTGATCTAAATAGCGGGCATATTCAATATAACAACCCGCGAACCACCGCTAATGGTAGGATACTTTATTTATTAGAAAATGCGCTTAACTTCGACGTGATTGCTCCCTCAGAGCCAACTCATTACCAAGCTAACTGCCGCCCCTCAGTATTAGACGTAGCCATATTAAAAGGGGTCGCGCTTCAGGTACGGCAAATCGAAGTCGTACATGAACTAGACTCCGACCACCGGCCAGTAGTTCTGCAACTCGGTCACCCGGGTGACCACACTCCCGGTTCAGTAAAAGTAGCTGACTATCCAAAGCTCAGACAGTATCTCTTTAATAACCTCGCCTCATCTCACTTAGATAGGATCCCCAACGAAATAAAGTCTGAGGCCGATGCTGATCTGGCAGTTGAATCTCTAGTCGGTCACCTCCAGAATGCCATCAGGGTAACCTCGAAAGAGGTAAGGGCGGTAAACGATCGCCGTTTCATACTCCCTGATGACATTCGAAGATTGATCACGCAGAAAAACGCGGCAACACGCGCGCACGATTCCTATCCGACGGAGGAAAATCGCATAAGGCTACGTAACCTACAAAGATCAGTTAAATCTCGTATCTCTGAACTCCGTGGTCAAAGATGGGACAGCCTCTTAGCGGAAATCAAACCGTCTCATCTCGCCTTCTGGGATCTCGTTCGTAAACAGAAGAGCAGCTATTCGTCCGCGATGCCCCCGTTAGATAGAGGCCCCGGCAATTCACCCGCCTTCGAAAGTATAGATAAGGCAGAGTATCTCGCTGCTACTCTCGAACAACAGTGTTCTCCCAATCCCTATGAATATCATACTAGAGATCCCGAACACGTCGGCAGGGTCGATCAAACAATACAAGCAATAAGAGAGACCCCCCCGATCGAAAACTTAGACCCGGTTACAACTGACGAAGTCCTCGTGATCATAAAAGCCCTTAAGCCAAGGAAAGCCCCCGGTCCTGACGGGATTAGGAACGAAGTCCTCAAACTTCTCCCTGATAAACTCATAGCCCTTCTAGTCTGCATCTTCAATGCGGCCATAAATCACTGCCATTTTCCAACTGCTTGGAAAAAGGCAACGGTAGTAGGTATCCGTAAACCCGGAAAAAAGGCATCTCTTCCGGAAAGCTACCGCCCGATAAGCCTCCTCAACACGATAGGTAAAATATACGAGCGGATTCTGTTAAACCGACTACAAGCCTTTGCCGCAGATAAATGTCTTTTACCACACGAGCAATTTGGCTTTCGACCGAAGCACTCGTGCACTCACCAAGTGCTCCGCCTCACGGAGCATATTCTCTCCAATTTCACGGAGCTACGCCGTCCAAGGCGCACGCTTGCTGTATTTTTCGACATAGCCAAAGCCTTCGATAAGGTCTGGCACGAAGGCCTCATATATAAACTCAATCACTTTCAAGTTCCGGACAGACTAGTCCGCATAATCCTTGCTTACTTATCGGACCGCTCCTTCTGCTATAAAGCGGACGGAGCCCTATCTTCACCTCATCCAATACGTTCAGGAGTCCCACAAGGCTCCATACTAGCGCCTTGCCTGTTCAATTTGTTCGTTAGCGATATACCCGAATTCCCCGACGTCGCAGTAGGGTCCTACGCAGACGACACAGTTATCTTCAGCTCGGGCAGGAATAGGATTCACGTATACTACCGCGTCCAAAGAGCTGTCTCTAATTTCGGGTCCTGGTGTCTTAAGTGGCGCATAGGAATTAATCCAGACAAAAGTGCGGCTATCATGTTCGATCCTCACGCGAGAAAGAACATAAAAAAAACATTACACCTTTTCGGCGTCAATATCCCTTGGACTAACCAAACTAAATACCTTGGTGTAGTATTAGACAGGCACCTTACCTTTAACAAACATATAGATTACGTACAGAAAAAAGCCTCCCGGGCTATGGTTCTACTTCGCAATCTAACTTCCTCCAAGAGCAAAATGTCACTCAGGCATAAGCTCATAATATACAAAGTATGTATCCGTCCCATACTTACATATAGCTGTCCCGTATTCGCTCACGCTTCGCGAACCACCCTTCGCAAACTACAAGTGTTGCAAAATAGATTCATGCGTATAGCCGTCCAAGCCCCGTTCTATGTCCGTAATGTAGATCTCCATAAAGATATGGAACTTCCGTCCATGTATGCATATATTAAACACCTTACAAAGTTTTTTTTTGAAAATGCTGAACTTCATCCTAACCCCAAAATAGTACACGCAGTTAGCTACACTTCCAATCCGCACGCTAAAGGCTTTGCGCGCCGGCCACGCAATTGCTTCTCCGACCCCGTCGACAAAATAACGAGATTAAACGCGCTTCTCCCTGCTGTCTCCAGCAATCGCTCGTGTCCACGCACACGCCCGCGCAACCGCCGTCCTCGCCGCCGAGGCCGAGCGGATAATTTCGCTCCCGCACACCCGCCGCGGCCTCCCTCCGCAGACGCCTGAGCCTAGGTTCGATCCTCCGGATAGGAGCCCTCGAGTGACTCTGCTCGCGCGATACAGTGACACTCTACATCACTGAGAGTACACCATGACACCGCATACCATTCGTGCACACTCACACGTTAAGTACACGGTTCTGTAAGGGACTACCCTCGCGGCCCTGAGCTGCTTACCTAATAAGGTCGTTGTTAGGATCACTAAATTTGTAAGACAAGACCTGTTGGTTAGTCAGGATCGTGAATCTTTTTCACTTACCAGCAGCAACCCAAGCCGAGGTTCGGCCGTTTTGGCACCCTCATGCCCGCTGCTTCGAGGCTGAGTGCCTTCAGCACTTGCCCCAAAAAGTTCGGTGAAGCTGTCAAAGCCCTTGGGGCTAACAGCGTATGTCAGTTCGAAAAAAAAAAAAAAAAAATTGACACAAAACCACTCAAAAAGACACACACATCTTTACCTACACACACACAAAAAATCAAAACATACTTTTGATTATCCACAAATAGAACATTCAAAATTAAAATGAAAAGAAAAATGTGATACAGCCCTTTGATACTGTCTACAGTCTACTTAACACCCGCGTCAATACTTTTTAATAATGATTTCTTCCTAATTGACAGCTCTTACCTTAAAAATGTAACCTTTTTTTTTTATTGCCTTGATAGGCAGACGAGCAAGCGGCTCGCCTGATGGTACCGCCACCGCCGCTCATGGACTTCGGCAATGCCAGGGGCACAGCCAAGCCGCTGCCTACCTCTGAAGCCTCGTTTGAAGAAGGACATGTCATAGCGCTCGGGAAACACCGAGGCAGGGAGTTTATTAATGTAAATTGTTAAATGTGCTGTGATGAAATACGTAATAAATAAATAAATATTGAACCCTTGTAACTAAAATAATGTATAGCTATCTGTTATCATACATAATCTAATAACTTAAGAAATTCACCAAAAATATTTCATTTTTCGGCTTATCTTAACTTTTCTGAGTTCCCATTCGAATCAGTTTTATGAACTGGATTTTTAGTAACGGGGTTTGTTTTTCTTGTCTTAAGATTTATTTAATACTGATATTAGGTTACATAGTATGTTACAAGACAAAAGTCAAACTTCAGGAGTATTAGTGATGATCACAATTGTGTGGTACAAAGTCCTTGCTCAGAAAAAGTCAAATGAAATCGTCCAGACATTTTGTACGCATCGATGCTTCGAGGTTGTTAAAAGCAGTGGTCCACTCACAACTGATGAATGGGAAAACGCATACTTGAAGACTAGATCTTACATTTTATGGATAACTTATACCTCGCGAAACAAATATGAGGTAGCGCAACCCTTCTAAGCCTGTAAGTAATCTCAAAGAAACGCATTTACAAGAACTAGACGTTTTATAATTTTAACTCGTTTAAAGTATTTCTATAACTGTAAAAATTACCTATTTATAACATAAAGCGCAACAGAACTTTCAAAAAATGTGTTCGACCATAATGACATGAGATAATATCCTACCATTGTTTATATAATAACATTTAAACCACATTGAATTAGACCGTGAAAGTAATAGGGTTATGTTCCTACAGAAGCGTAAGAAAATAAAAGACTCGACCATTAAAGTATTTCAGTCGTTATCGTGATAACATACAGGATCCGCACATACAGACACACGGACGTCCAAGACAGCACTTTTTTAAACAGTTTTTAAACTAGTTTAAATAACAAAAATAGCATCAAAAAATTAAATTTGTGTTAAAAATAGTGTTATTTCGTGATACGTGTGTGTATATATTATTTTACAAGTGCAATATATGATAAATAGAGGCATTATAAGTTTGAAAAATCAGTTATTATGCGTGAAGTGGTAGTAGTACCCACCTCGACGCTTCTCTTATGAGGCGTGCAAAATAACATACTTTACAAATAATAACCGTTGAACTAAAAATACATTTAAGCTTTAAATCATGTCTTGAATGACATATTGTGGTCTCAAAATTAGTTCATAATTCTAACACAGTAGTAGATATTGATGTACGATAAAACTGTAGATAAACATAGGCCTGAAGAGGCACGAAAGCAAACAAACAGAGCGTCGTCAAATAAAGTAAATAAAAAGTCACTAAACACTTCCATTCGCAGCATATTTTAGGGATGTCAGCATACATCTCGGGGTCGAATCCCCTGGGACAGTATTATCGGGCGGACTCCACATCCCGAGATTAGAGGGTAACGTACTTGACTCAAATGGATATATTTATCGCGCAAAGAGTTGGAATTGAATTTGTAAACGTGTTCTATGTGAATGGGGGGATACGTTCCGATGCTTTATTGATCCATTTTGCCTGCTTCAACGCCGGTTGAATGCTAATTTTATCTTGTACTTTTCTCGGTAGCGGCTGTTATCAATATGTTATTTGAAAATATTTTCATATTTTATAGTCTAATCTAAATTTGCATTACCAAAAATAGTTTCTCGCCAGTTATCGTTATGGAAATACATTACAAAAAGACGGAATGGATCTTAGTATACAATTACTCATCATATCAATAGAAGCATAAGTGTTGCCATATTATATCTATCTAATCTAATAAAATCATTGACCATATATAAACTTTGCGTATCTGGGAAATAGCACTAACGATTTGGATGTAATTTTGTATTTAGATAGATTCTTTCTTCACCTATACAGTTGAATTTCGAGTAAAAACTCAGTATTTCAGTAAATTGGTTTTAATTAAATGAATAAAAACATTCGTGTTTTTCTTATATATTAAAATATATAAAATTATAAAAAGTGATTGTTTAATCGAATGATGTCCTTCGTATTTAAATATATTTTTGAAACAAACACTATTAAAAACGAGTTAATATATTTGAGTGTCAAATGTTATAATTTAATAAAAAGGATTCCGTAAATTAAGACTCGGTTGTGAAAACCAACGTTGTTTGTTTATTTCGGTCACTAAGAGAAAATAATGTCAAATCTTTTCATAACAAGTTGTTTTATTTAAAAAAATTACTTTTGTTGCTGATGTTTTTATTATTTATTCTTGTCGTTCTTCTTTATTGTGAAAACAACCTGTTTTACTTTATTAAAACTATAATTCAAAGGGTACCTTAATAAGATGTACTTGTAAAAGGAAGGGTTATAGCTACGAACAATAGAACATAGATAGTAATTCTGTCAGTCAAGAAAACAATTAAATAAATAAAAATGAAATAAATAACCTTTATTGTTGTTTTTAGTTTTACAAGTTGGTGTGTGCCTAAAACTTATCTATAATACTATTAACTGCCACACATTATATCGGCAAACAGTAGTTATTCTCGTACACCTTGTCTTACGACAAAAGCCTCCTCTAAACATGTCCATCCTATCCTGTTTTTTGCTGTACGAGTCCATGTTGGACCCACTATGTTCTTGAGATCAACCTTATCTTAGTCTTTATACTTCTGTTTCTTATACCATCTATTGGATACCATTCTGGTATTAGTCTTGTCCATTTTTGTCTCGTCTCTCTTATTATTATAACCTGCCCATCTCTACTTTAGCTATTTATATGTTGTGTATGGTCTACGGCAACATCACAATATACAAAAATACTAGCTTGATAGTCATTACGCTTGAAATCTATAAAGTGCGTTCAAACTTAACTAACCCCGAACTCCGTTAAAGATTTACTCAATGCAATCTTAGGTTTAAAATTGATAGATCAGTTACACTGATAAGTTTTTCTTAAGTTGGACCAAAGATTCTCTCACAAAGTTAAACGTATTGACAGGCACAGTTCAATCACTATTATACTATTTGTACGAGGTAGGACATTGTAATTATGTCAGACTGCATTCTGATCTAAAGTCGTCAAAGTGTTTTCATTTGTCATATTACAACGAGTATATACCCGAATGCCTAAAAGCTGTCCTGCAGCGATGACCATAGATCGATTGCTGATCTCTTAGTGATTGTCTTTGTTTTTATACGGTGCAAAAAAAAATGCTTTAAACCATAACTTAGTTTTATCATGTTGTTTTCCTACTCCGGAAGTGCAGGCTCATTGCAGCAATTTGACCTAACATCCATAGACACTGCTACTAAGCAATAATTGCTTCTAACGTGATATCATAATCATCAATAATCACTCTTTATATAATAAATAATTGGATACATGCAAACAATACGCAATTTACTTTCACCGTTACCGTATTTCCATACAAATTATTAAGTTGTAAGCCATCCAAGGGGAATAATTTCTAATAAAGTGTGATAGCTATCGAAGAGACACGCCACCGGTTTGGAAAATATGTTAAGAAAATAATAAAACGAGTATAGAAAACTGTTCCCTGGTGAGTTAATCTATTTTCTATTAAATATACCGGTGTATCGGATGAATACATCATTATGTAAGGATATCAATAGTGACTGGAAGAAAGAAAAAAGTGGCTGCAAATCTATAGAAAGTATCGTAGGAGAATTTTTAGTGTATAATTCTGGTACTTCGCATCACATGCTCCTCATACTTCTTACCACGTACTTTAATACAAAAGGAAGATCCGGAAATTAGTAGGGCTGCCATCTAAAGACATTTAGAGTAGAATATATATTTCATAACATTGTCTATATAGGTACGCTTACGCATGTCCTGTTTCAGGTTATATCTAGTAATTCAGTAGAACAGTAGAGATCTCCATCAGCAGCAACAGCTTGTTAATTTTTCACCATTTAACCTGGATTGTAGTGTCACCTTTACACATTTACTAAAACTATAAATCGATTATTTCCCCAAAAACTACGTAACAAAAGTGAAAGCTTTATTGAGGGCGGAAAAGTCAATTATGGAAATGGGAATTTCAATTAAATTAAGACGTTTGTCACAACGAGGAGGCGAAGGGAGCATTCCCCTATGTCCCGAAGACGAGTTTGATGGAAAACTTTGGGGTAGTTCAAAGTGGCCGGAGTTTCAATTATCAAATAGACTCACGATGATATCTAGTATTATATATATAAGGTTTAGCGAATTGGTGCTCTAGATAAACCCTCAAATTATTGGAAACATTGTTACCAGTCTCTACAAATATCCAGAAGCGATGATAGCTCAGCATTTTCTATCGGCGAAGGAAAACATCGTAACGAAACCATAGCATAAGTGTATTTTCTAATGCCCACCTGGCTTGCCACTACTGTCAAGTTAAAACTTTGCTGCCAAATACCTCTAGGTATTTTCCGGCAGTTGCACTTGAGACAGTCCCTCCACTAGACTTAGTGTGTGTAAAATCTTGGGCTGCATCGCCCCTTAACATCAGTTAAAATTGTATCCATAACGCTAAATTTATAAACTATGAAAAGTGTGTACAGATTGGAAGTGATAGAGTAATGAGTTATTGTGTTATGAACAAATTATAAGCAGATATAAAAGTTTTTCCACTACAAGTATGAGGGTAGGTAGATAATATTTTTTTTGTTCTTGCAGCACAATAAAGTGACATCACTACCTTTCATAGTAAGCGCAGGACAATCAGAAAACGGCCTAGATGGAAAACAGTTTTAAATTACATTTGAGGAGAGGAGAAAAGAAGAGTTTGAGAGTAACGTAACAAGCTTAAGGCTAGACTCTCACAACTGCTACTCTCTGCAACTAGACGGCGGAGTAATTACAGGAGATTACCGCTGATCTATTATCTCGCGTCCGACATGCTAGATGACGGAGCGGTACTCAGACCTCTTTAGACAAGATCTGCAGTGAGGGATCTAGGCAGCCCATCAATTTGCAGCAATATAACAGGTTCTTGGACAGTATTTTGGCCTACCGCAAATGTTATCACATGTTTATTGTGAATATAGGAAATGTTATTCTATGTCTATATATTATATTCAGATATTGCTAGAACATAGACTTTGATGAGAACGGCATAGACCCAGTTGTAGTAGCGATTTCTAACAGCTATGTTAAGCAAATCCTTATGGCTGCGTAGACGAATATTATAGCATTATATATTATAGCATTACTCTTCTCTGAATAATCATCAAATAACAAACGTTTTGAGGTGTGTGAGAAATAAACTAGTATCAGGAAGACCCTAAAGAATATTAATTAATTATTACCACACTTAAAAATTAAATGTGTCATCAAAAGTTTAACCACGCTCATGCTGCATCTGATTTTCGTATAAACACGTTCAACAATTACTATCACTGAATTTTTATGAGTTGAAACTAATCTCCGCGGTATTATTATGTTGATTATGAATCCCCCTCTCATATTATATGTTAATTTAAAATAATTTAAAAATTCCTATGACAAGATTATCACTCCCACACTATATTAAAATAATCAACAATCACACTTTACCATAAATCATAACACATGCGCATACATACATACGCACACACATAGAAATATGTTAAATATTATAATAAAATACAATATTATCTTAGTGTTTGTCCGAAGAACCGGTCCAGTTTGAAAACTGGCTCGAAGACGTCTGCCGTGCTTTGAGAGGGCGGGAAACATTAACTAAGCGATAGCGGGAAATAAAATTATTTTTAGTTATGGTTTCCCAATATGGAACTAATTATATTATTATTTTAAAATAGAAATAGTCTATAATAACTTCATAGAAACTCGATTGAAATTCTTACGAATGAAAAAGCAAATACTCGATATTGTAGTTCAGACGGGCGGTCATTAATTGGCAAAATATATGTAAAACTTCTTTACTGTAAATATCTATATGAAAAAATGGGGGAATAGTAGAACGATAGCTAAGTGGTAACGGATACTTACACCGAGCCGATCGACATCGATGCAAATACCAACAACAACTCTTAGTTTACACAGAAGTAAAATATTGTGAACAATCTATGTCAGTAGTAAATCATTTCAAATTGCTCGTCTGGCTCATAACCATCTGTTGTTTGTTCCAACAGCTGCACTTGAGAGTCATTATCTGCATTAAGATTAGCGTGAGATAGGTCAAATAGTGGGCAAAGCTAAAAGCTATTGTAAATATAAGTAGTAGCGTGTACGTATGCCGCATCAAAGGCCGTGAGTTGGAATTCTTGCAATGAGCTTGAACTTTCTATGAAGGAAAACATCGTGAACAAACTATGGTTTCGCAAGTGGCTTTATCTACCTTTACCACCCACAAGTTGAAAACCAGCTGCCAAACACGTATAGGTGTGTTCCGACAAATTGCACTCGAGAGCCAGTCCCTCAATTATACTTAGCGTATTCAACATCTTGGGCCACATTACCACTTAATAATAAATTCTATAAACGTTAAAAAATATGCATATTTTAATTCACTTCATTCCGCTATATTATCACTACTCAAACCGCATCCAAATGAAGACGGTGTCACTGACTTCGGCGCTCGCGCAGCCTTCGCTCCACCGCTTAGACATGCTCCTACTTACGTTCGATCACAAAGCTATTCCGAAAGCTTTTTACTTATAAATATTTTTGTTATGATAACATTAAGTTGTACGACCTTTTTAAGCTATTCATATAGAACCAGACATTAAGGAGCACACCTCTGACGAACAGTAAACATTTAAAATTGAATGTCACAGTATATCCTTAACTAAAAGTTAAAGAATCCATCAGAATGTGTAAATATCTATAAAAATAGTACAGCATTTAATGGACTTACTCTTAGCCTTGTAACTTAATGGAATGTAGTAGAATATATTACTTTAAAAGGTTAATACTAGATGCGTGTTTAAAACAACATAGATAGGTGCTTCGAAACGTATTACTGTATAAATAAACATATGGGAAATTGGGCAACATTACGGGTTATTGTTAGAGAGTTTGATAAAAAATAATGTATATTCGTCTAAAACAGTGGTTGTAAACCAGATAACAGCTGCAATATAGTTAGAGACCTTTTAAAATTCCTAATATTTACCCGTCTTCCTTATAAGTGTGGTTGTAAGTTTATCTTTAAGTTAAATTTATTTTTTAGTAATACTCTATGTTCTCGAATATTATAGCTCTTCTATAATAAAACAGAAATCTAGACATCTCGTTTAGAAAAGATCGGGTACCTATGGTATCGAAAAATAACCAATCTGAAATTTTTATTAATTAGATATACTACATATATCTAAACCATTATGGCAACATTTTCTAAATAAGTAATTATTTCGCGGAAAATATTTAAAATTTTAGTAAAATATATTAATATTAAATGTAAAATTATAAATAGCAGACTTTATATCGCAGTATTGGATTAAGAAGCCGCGTATACGACCCACCCAATCGACTTGATGGATTGAAGATATCTGTCGCTTATATATCTGGGTGTTTATTTATATAACCACTATTCAGTTAATATTACAAGCTTCAAATACTTACTAATTAAATAGTATGTATGTACGAAATTGTGTAATATAAAAACATATACACATCAGACCGTAAATAGCTGGCCCATGTTTTTTATGCTATTGCACAGCAAACAGGCAGATGGCCCACCTGATGTTAAATGGTTACTGTCGCCCATAAACAGCCGCAACACCGGAGGCATTACAGCCATATTGCTGACGTTTCCCAAAAAGAGCTGGTTCTAGTTCACTGCCGGAATACAAAGACTCATACTGAACTTTTATTTTGCGGCAGTTTATGCCCGAGGGTGGTCGCCAACCAGTCGGCCGATAACCCTACCACAAATTGGAAATCTTGCCAATCTACCTACTTTTCTAACCAAGCCGCTCTCTGAGATAAACGCATCGCCTGCGGCTTGAAACCTACAGACTACACTTGTGCCGCCTTATCTCGAACGATCACCCAGGTTGGAATACATATCGTATTACGCCAGTTCTGTCTACATAATATTCTATTGCACCTATGAGTTTAATACCCATGGATACAATGTTTATGGATATTCGTACCATTGGCTTAAACAGTGATTTGTAATTAAGAACAAAGGAAATAACATTGTTTTTATAGAGTTTATAGGTGTTTTTTTTTATTATATTATACATAATCTGCGGACTCTGGGTAAGAATAGCTTTAAAACAGTAGCTAGGCTTATATTTTATATATTTGGTATTATGGCTACAATCTCATCTGATGTTAAGTGACGATGTGACTCAAGATAATGAACACGCTAAGTCTAGTGGAAGGACTGACTCTCATGTGCAAAACTTGAAGGTGGTAGCTAGCCAGGCGGACATTAGAAAACGACCTACCAATACGTTATGGTTTCGTCGCGATGTTTTTCTTCACCGAAAGCTCAAGCTCTTTGTGGGTGGATTCGAACTCACGTCCTTTGACGCGGAGTCCGTACACACTAGTGAGCTTTCACCGCTTCGTATAGTTTAATAACAAAATACCGTCGTAAAAATCGGTTTCTTTTGCAGAGCTTCGGGAGGTCTATAATGGATTATCTCCAGTAGGATTCAAATAACACTCCAATACTTTTAATTTTGGCCTTTACATATATATTAACTTATTTTATCAGAAGCGATGATAGCTCATTGGTTGTGTGTACAATGAGCTTGAGCTTTCGGTGAAGGAAAGCAAAGTGAGGAAACTATAGCATGGTGGTAGGGTTTTTTCTAATGCCCGCCTGGGTATCAACCTCCCTCAAGTTGAAAATTTGTCGTCGAATACCACTAGGTGTGTTTCGGCAGTTACTCCACAGGTTTAGCGAGTCTACCAACTTGGGCCGTATCGTCACTTAAGATCAGGTAAGATTATGGTCAAAACGCTAAACCTTAACTATAAAAAAACGCGAATAAAACCGTAGACACAATCAATGAATATTGATTTAAATCGCTGACCTTATAAAAGGAATATCCTATTTATAACTGTCATGTCTATCCAGTGAGGTTCCGTGGGGAATGTAACTGGCTATGGGCTGAGCTATTTGAATTCGAAATCAACGTCGGTCCCGCGGGGACGTCTAATGCCGCGTTAAATATACGTGGGTGTGATCTACGTACATTTCTCGATTGTATAATTATATATAGCTATACTAATGAAATAATAAATTTGTATAATCCGAGAACTTTGTTGGTACTTACAAATGGAAATTATGGTATGAAATAATGCCTCTTATTTATACCCTTATCCTCCTCACTAATATAATAAATTCGAAAATGAGTTTGTTTGTTGGTTACGCTTTCACGTCTAAACCGCTGAATCGAATAAGATTAAATTTGGTATACAGATAGATGAGAACCTGGAGACGATGATAGGTTACTTTATCTTGCGAAGAACTTATTGGAAGGGGGGTAAACATAGGGAAAAACTTTGTATGAAACTTTTTATTGCGTCATCCGATTTGTTTCACAAAATCAATATTAACGCGAGTGAAACCGCATGTGAAAGCTAGGTAACATTATAAAGAGGAAAAGTTTGTTTGAACTCGCTAATTTTAGGAACTACCAATCGGATTTCAAAAACTATTTTTGTATTTCATAGAGCAATTATTTAGGAAGGCTTTAAGTTATTTAACGTCACGCTATCACCAATAGGAGCAAGCTGAATTGAAAAAAGTGTCAAAAATGGGTATAAATTATTAAATATATTTTAATTCCACGTAAAGGAAGGTTGGAAGTACAGATAGTTCTGTATGCTCATCTATTACTTTTCCCCTTTTTTTACCATGGTTTAGTAATTATACTGTCGCTGATAACAGTAAGGTCAGTTCAATAAAAATGTAATTGGATTACTAGCGAAAATACTGTGCATGAAAACCAAAATTTCTGTCTACACTTTCATTTTATACAATTCTTTTCTTTCAAAAGCAATATTCCCTAGTGGATCCGTCTATCTATCGGTTTAGGTATTTGACTTTAAAATGATACCTTGTCTCGAGGAAAACGATTTTAGAATGCTTTCTGAGAAGAGGTGAACCTGAAATATACATATAAATATTTTCTGTACATTTTACTCTTTTTAAATTTAAAGCTTTTTATGAGCAATGGTAAAAGCTCAATCAAATTGAAAGAAAAACAAAATATGATGTTTGAATGTGCTAATATTCACCTACCAGTCGGATTTTTTTACTTTAAAGTTTAGCGTTATGGCCATAACCTCACCTGAGCTTAAGTGACGATACGGGCCAAGTTGATGGACACGCTAAACTTGTGGAGGGCCTACTAGCTCTCAAGTGCAACTGCCGGAACACACCTATTGGTGTCTGGCGGCTGATCTTTAACTTGAGGGTGGTAGCTAGCCAGGCGGGCATTAAAAAGCCCTACTACCATGCTATGGTTTCCTCACGATATTTTCCTTCACCGAAAGCTCAAGCTCATTGTAGGAGATCAGATTCGAACTCACGTCCCATGACGCGGCGTTCCTACACACTACCACTGGGCTATCATCGCTTCGCTATCAGGGCTTATCGAGGGTATTTCAAATACATCCTCACTCATAAAACATGCTACAATTAATTTTTCAAACCAGTACCGATGTCAACCGAATCCTAAAGTAATACGGGAACTTTAGTATTAATAGAAATAGATAATTTGGAAACAGCATTCTTTATTTCATATCCTTTCAAGAATTTTCTTGAAATTTTCAGTAACAATTGTGCTTTTGGAATCACGCAATCATAGTAAGTTGTATGGTCCACAAACAAATATTCCAAGCTTAGTGCTTAGTTCATTATTTTATTAATGTGTTTATAAAGCCCTTCCATTTGACATTAGCGAAAGTACTTACATAGACCGATGCCATACAGAACTTTTAGTCTCATGAAATCACCGAACTTTTTCTAAACATAATTAGGACTTTACTTTCTGCAACTAATGTAGACATAAATGTAGAGAGATATTTTAGTATATCCATTTCATTTATTATTTAGTAGAGTTATGTCTGCACGAGTAGTACGTCCAATTATATATTGTTTTATGATGACCGCGCCCTTTGCGACCCTATAAACCAAGGCTTTAAAACTTATGACATCGCTTTTATTACAAAATCCTACCCTAATAAAAAGATAAGTGATTGTGTAAAAATACACTTAATAGATTAAACGAGTCTGTTTAATAAAAATATAAATAATATATTTCTTCATAATTCTGGTGCAGAATCATTTTTATAATTTATTTATATTTATCTATTCTACCTACATGGTCTAACGACATCTTTAATATTTACTTGTTTTTTTCTTTTTATATTACCAATATGATGCTTGATTCTGATTATTTGCATTTATGAATGTATATATAGTTTATAATTGCTTCGCATATTACAGTTAGACTTAGTAAAGAAAGATAGTGAAGAAATATTATGCGCCCTGTTGGCACTGCTGCCTTTGTAAATCTATATTTGATATTATAAAGCGGAAAAGTTTGTTTGTTTGAACGCGCTAATTTTAGTAAGTAACAGTTCGATTTCATAAAATATCTTGAATCTGATAGAGCAATTATTGAGTAAAGCTTGAGAGGCTATTTAACATCACGCTACCGCCGTATAGAGCAAACCTGTATTAAAAGAAATACAAAAAAAAAAAAAAATTGCACGCGAACGAAGTCGCGGACACAACTAGTAGATAAATAAATATATAGAATAAATGACACAAGTGAAAATTGAAACATGAAATGTGTTGTTCTGGTTGATTTTAAATATATCTTAGTATTTATAATGCTTATTATAATTATATACGTTCAGTACGTCTATGACTACAACCATACCAGAATTAAGTGCCGAGGTGGTCCAAGATATTAACAGGCTAATCTAAGTGGGAGGACTAGCTCTAAAGTGAAGCTACCGGAATACATCGATAGACACTTAGCGACAGGTTTTCAACTTGAGAGTGGTAGCTTGGTAGGTGGGCATTTAAGAATACTTATCCAATAAATAGGCTTTGGTTTTATCACGATATCTATCTTCACCTAAAACTCTGCATTATTGTAGTAATTTGAACTCATTTCAATCAACGCGGTGTTTTAAACTCTGTCGCTTCAAATCGATTAAAAAATATTTTCCGTGTAGGTACTGAGTTCGGAAAATAAGGCAAGTCAAGGCAAGAAACTCGATCTGTCTGTGTATTTTTAGACACGATATACATGCTTATATCATTACGTTGGTATCTGCTGACGTCAGCCAGGATTGTGTGTAACATGATAATAAAATCAACCCTTGAAAACTACAAACTAGGTATTTGAATTTGAATGAACGCGACCACAGCAAAAATGCTTCAAAAGAAGACATGTTTCTGAACGACTAACACAGTCTGCTGGAATTCGCATTAAGGCGAAGTTTTAACGTCAGCCAAACAATGGCAACCCTAATTTGCCTAATGTCCTTGTTGACTTTTTGCTAAGTCACATGTTTTAAGTGACGTCCCCTTATATCTTGTGATATGAGTTAGAACAAATACTTTTACCAGACTAACTTAGTGAACAGCGAATCTAAGATTTACTATTTACATTTAAATGGAAACTGTTGAACAGTTTTAGGGTATTATTTTATAAAATCTAAATATAGTTATTACCTGTAGTTATTATATATAGTTTAAATAAATAAATATATTGTTTTTTATAGTTAAAGTCTAGCCTGATGGCTAAAATCTCACCTGATCTTAAGTGACAATATGCCCCAAGTTGGTAGACACGCTAAACCTGTAAACCTTTTTAGTGATCTTTTGTATTTTACGCACTAATGCGGTAATTTTTTGTTTCTTATTCATATTTAGTATCCTTCATCCAGTGGTTGAAATCCGAATGAATTCATTACGTAAAATTAGAGGACATTTTTAAAATGGTTAGAACAAAGACTAAAGGCAATATTTTCAATTGACAGTATTAAAGTTTGGCAATAGCTTTTAAACAATAATAACGAAATTTGGCTGAGAAACAAGAGAGGTGCTTGATTGTTTTGACTTTGCCTATATATATACGGTAGAACGTCGATAAGTTGTAAGCCTCCAAATTACAAAAACAAAATGTTTTGTTCCCTTCCCTTTAAACACCAAAACCTCCGTTTTCTTTAAGTCGAAAACTCTACAACTCGATTATTTTTTTGCGTCTCCCTTGATATTCGACTTATAGAGGTTCTACTGTGTATGTATATATACTACCTGTGCTTGCAAATTCATTTAGATGGATCTAAATATTTTTTAATAATTTTTTTCGCTGTTTTAGAACATTTTTCAGTACAGCTTTGTTTGTATTAGTGGTAACTAACACAATGTTGAAATGCCTAAAGCGTTCTTCAATAATTGCACCAAATCAAATATAAATCAAAAATCAAATACACAAAGACTTCTTTTTAATCCGAGAAGTAGTTTCTAATATTAGCGCATTCAATAAAATAGTATTTCCGCATTATATTATTAATAAAGATTACTCGTTTATTACGATTTGTAACTGTGTTCATTATTGATATTTATTACATAAAATTAATGTAGTCGTCACTTTTGGATGTCATATATTTGCCAGTCGAAATCTCCGAATACAATAGAACTAAAGGGAATGCTGGCATCGTATTTTTTTTTTTTTTTTTTTTCGAACTGACATACGCTGTTAGCCCCAGGGGCTTTGACAGCTTCACCGAACTTTTTGGGGCAAGTGCTGAAGGCACTCAGCCTCGAGGCAGCGGGCACGAGGGTCGGCAAAACGGCCTCCTCGGCTTGGGTTGCTGCCGGTAAGTGAAAAATATTCACGATCCTGACTAACCAACAGGTCTTGTCTTACAAATTTAGTGATCCTAACAACGACCTTATTAGGTAAGCAGCTCAGGGCCGCGAAGGTAGTCCCTTACAGAACCGTGTACTTAACGTGTGAGTGTGCAAGAATGTAATGCGGTGTCATGGTGTACTCTCAGTGATGTAGAGTGTCACTGTATCGCGCGAGCAGAGTCACTCGAGGGCTCCTACCCGGAGGATCGAACCAAGGCTCAGGCGTCTGCGGAGGGAGGCCGCGGCGGGTGTGCGGGAGCGAAATTATCCGCTCGGCCTCGACGGCGAGGACGGCGGTTGCGCGGGCGTGTGCGCGGACACGAGCGATTGCTGGAGACAGCAGGGAGAAGCGCGTTTAATCTCGTTATTTTATCGACGGGGTCGGAGAAGCAATTGCGTGGCCGGCGCGCAAAACCTTTAGCGTGCGGATTGGAAGTATAGCTAACTGCGTGTACTATTTTGGGGTTAGGATGAAGTTCAGCATTTTCAAAAAATTTCTTTGTAAGGTGTTTAATATATGCATACATGGACGGAAGTTCCATATCTTTATGGAGATCTACATTACGGACATAGAACGGGGCTTGGACGGCTATGCGCATGAATCTGTTTTGCAACACTTGTAGTTTGCGAAGGGTGGTTCGCGAAGCGTGAGCGAATACGGGACAGCTATATGTAAGTATGGGACGGATACATACTTTGTATATTATGAGCTTATGCCTGAGTGACATTTTGCTCTTGGAGGAAGTTAGATTGCGTAGTAGAACCATAGCCCGGGAGGCTTTTTTCTGTACGTAATCTATATGTTTGTTAAAGGTAAGGTGCCTGTCTAATACTACACCAAGGTATTTAGTTTGGTTAGTCCAAGGGATATTGACGCCGAAAAGGTGTAATGTTTTTTTTATGTTCTTTCTCGCGTGAGGATCGAACATGATAGCCGCACTTTTTTCTGGGTTAATTCCTATGCGCCACTTAAGACACCAGGACCCGAAATTAGAGACGGCTCTTTGGACGCGGTAGTATACGTGAATCCTATTCCTGCCCGAGCTGAAGATAACTGTGTCGTCTGCGTAGGACCCTACTGCGACGTCGGGGAATTCGGGTATATCGCTAACGAACAAATTGAACAGGCAAGGCGCTAATATGGAGCCTTGTGGAACTCCTGAACGTATTGGATGAGGTGAGGATAGAGCTCCGTCCGCTTTGTAGCAGAAGGAGCGGTCCGATAAGTAAGCAAGGATTATGCGGACTAGTCTGTCCGGAACTTGAAAGTGATTGAGTTTATATATGAGGCCTTCGTGCCAGACCTTATCGAATGCTTTGGCTATGTCGAAAAATACAGCAAGCGTGCGCCTTGGACGGCGTAGCTCCGTGAAATTGGAGAGAATATGCTCGTATTTAGTCGTAAGATCGTATATAACTGCCAAAGATACAAGACACAAAAAAATCCTCACAACATACCGTATAATATACACGAGCTTATAATTGCAACAAGCTTATCATTAAGGTAAACCTTATATTCAATGAAGTGAACACAATTTTAAAGTACCCGTTCCTAGGTTTTTATTAATGTTTTAATAGTTTCTGCATTACGGCCACAATCTCACCTGATGTTAAGTGATATTGTGAACCAAGATGGTGGGCACGCTAAGTGTTATAGTATTTAGCGTCAAATTTTCAACTTGAGGGCGGTAGCTACCATTTGGGCATTAAAAAAGCTCAACCACCATGCTATGGTGTCATCACGAAGTTTTCCTTCATTGAAAGCTCAGGCTCATTGCAGGCATCGAACTCACGTCCATAGACGCGAGGTCCGTTGAGACTACCAACTGAACTATCATCGCTTCGAAATATCCTATACCATACAAGGGCTTATAACTGTAAAAGGCTTATCATGTATACGTTATATTCAATTAAGTGAATGCAGTTTTCAAAGTAACAGTTCCTTAAGGTTCGTTAGAAGCACCGTATTAAGGTAAATAGCTTATAGACATCGTATAAATTATAGGCACATTGTACGGCAGTGTGTAATGGGCGTTCGGCAGATTATTTATCGCCTACACGTGGGGTTCGACACGGGCCGGTGTAGGGTAACGAGCGACGCGGGTAGCGAGGAAAGTTAATACACTAAAATTTTAATATAATCTTACTAAAATTATAAATGCGAAAGTAAGTTTGTTACGCTTTCTCGTCTAAACCACTGAATCTATTATCATGAAATTCGGTATGGAAATAGAAGGGATCTTGGAGACGGTGATAGGTTACTTTTTCTCGTGAAGAAGTTATTGATAGTGACATAACGAGAGGGATAAACTTTGTATGGAACTTTCTATTGCGTTTTATCTTATTTGTTTGACAAGATAAATACTAACGCGAGCTAAGCCGCAGGTAGATGCTAGTGTAAAATAAACATAATTTTAATAAATATATTGATCAACTTCATAATAATCAATCAAATACTTATATATGACATTGTTTATACAACATTGAAATTTTGCCCTCCACTTAGCACTATATTTGATATCCACTATACTATATTTGATATCTGCAAAACGTATAGCTACTAATATGCGGTTTTAATTACGTCAAGAATTTCACATATCTAACCATTTTCTTACAATATAAGCTTCCAATTCGCTGGGAATACGAACGTTTCATAAATGAATTACGAATACAGAAACTTGATGGTAAAATGACAATATGTGTTGGACTAATTATGGCGACTTATTTTCTAAAATAACGAGGAGAAAATATAAAATGATAAGAATGACATAGTATATTATAACGACTTTTGTATACCTCGGATGTGGTAACGCTGAATTTTGTGAAAATGCTTTAGGCTTAACATTAATAATTTAAGTCTTTCTACAGGTATTTACTGCCTACTTTCCTAAATGAATTAAACAAAGTGAATATTAACAAACGAATGTCATTTTTTTCTCAGAAATACCGACATATATTTCCACCCGCAGTAAAACAAAGAATTCGTATTTTTTCATCCACAAATAATGACTGTAGTTATATAAATATATAACATTATATCGGGTTATATTTAAAGAAAAACGCATGTCGCGTTATGAGTAGGCCTCCAAACCCAGTTCATCTGGGGCACACACATTTGCCGTAAGAACGACTGAGGAATCCACTCTCGAATCAGTCCGCTCAGAACGCAAGTGTTGCCATGATTCTGCCTAAACCATCTCCTGAAGATATAACACCATTATATAAAGCTAAGATATGTTCCAGTGCAGCAGAACCGAACCAATCGAAGTTACAAAACTACATCGCGGACTCTAAACTATAAAACACAGATTTCACATGCAAACTAACACATTCGCACACACACACAAACACATCACGCGCTAAAAATCTTAAATAATTCCTATTTACTGTACAGACATATTTTTTATTATAGAATAGTGGGCACTCGAGCAAGCGTGTCACGTGATGATAAGTATCAGCGCCGCCCAAGGACACTCAGAACTCCAAGGGAATCGCTAGTGCGTTGCCGGCCCATATTGAGACTGGCTCTCAAGTGCAACTGCCGGAACACACCTATTGGTATTTAGCGACATATTTTCAACTTAATTGTGGTAGCTAGCCGAGCGGGCATTAGAAAAGTACTACCATCATGCTATGGTCTCTTCGTGACGTTTTTCTTCACCGGAAGCTCAAACCCAATGTAGGTGGTTGGATTCGAACTCAAGTCCCATGACGCAGCGTGCCTACACAGTACCACCGAGCTATCATCGCTTCAAAAATATTTATTTTCCACTTTTTATTTTATAGTGTACTAACTGTGTCCGCGACTTCCTTCGCGTGGAACTAATATTATATAATAATTTTTACCCTTTTTGTTACATTTTTCAATACTACTTTGCTCCTAAGTATGGTAGCGTGATGATAAACAAACTTTTCGGTATATTCATTGTAATTGTAAAACCCTAGTTACATAAGTACGGTGTTGGTTTTCAAATAAATAAATAATAACAATTATTATAAATCCGTATAATATTGAGCCAAAGTGAGTGAAAAGCATAGAATATCGCTAAAGCGCCTCCACTAAGGTATCTTACTATAAAGCTTTTACTACGTTAAGCTAAAGAGCGCTACTCATAATGACCGTATTGATGTACATTAATTATGTATAGTGCGCATGCACGAAACGTGCATGGATTCGAAAAGTGACATTGTCGGCTTTTACCTTGAAATTATTACTTACAACAAATTTATGGGGGCACAAAAACCCTCGACTAGGGAAATGACTTGTAATACAGCACGTACTTTTTAGGTTATTATAGGTATTAGGCTTATTTGGGCCGAGATATTAGACACAACCTGGTATGTCTTTATGACTATGTTTTTGCTTCACCGATTGCAGGGATTCGAACTCACTTCTATTGACGCGGTGTCCGTGCACACATCCAACTATGCGAGTATGTTTTATAATCTTTCTTAATATGGGTAAACTTTGCCGTTTTGCTTTTTATTTCCCAGTTTTAGCCCATGGGTTCCCCTATGGGTTTCCTTAGACAAACTACGAGAGGTCTTAATGAAACTCTACTAATGCAAGCTAATAACACCCATTAGACCGATGCAACACTTACGGAGGCCTACAATCAAATTTTCTAGAGACAGGGAACTGCTTTCGCATACAAGTCGTACTTGTCTAATGTGACATGAAAAAAAAAATTCAATGAACTCTTCCTCAGTGTCTACAAAAGCACAAAAATCTTCTAAAGTAAGCTCATATATATATACAAAATAAACTTTATTATCGTGAATAATTTATTAATACGATAACAGTATTTACATAATAATATTTTGCATACGGGAAGAGAACATATAAAGTCACAACCAGAAAAATTTATCGTTTAAAAACTTTTGGACAGATTTTAGGAATAGATGTGCAAATTATGACTTTGGATGGTTAGCCGACTAGCCGATTAGTCGGTTGGAAAGAAGGGACAAAGTCAAGGCTCATGAACTGTAGTCACTGTGCGTTACCGGTGGTAAAGCACAATGATGATCCATTTCAGTAGTAGTGGAGCCACAATAGATCTAGGTACCCTGAAATGTCCCGCTTCGCGAAAGTGTACCTTTGTTCTCTTGCAAGTTCCAATTACAGTGAGCAGTTTTTCCCAGAGGCCGGGGATATATATAAAATAAAAATAAATCGATTGCTGCCAGACAGAGCAGAAGCTTTAGTATTTTTGCATTATAATTTACCTTTAATAAAAAAATATAAGTTAATAAACATATAAGGAAATAATGATATTTTGTTTATCACAATTTTATTGTTACTTTGATTTGACTAGGTTATATAAGGTTATAAAACATATAAGAACGTTACTGTTTTCTCTTTTGTTTTTATGAAGCAGTTAATGTTTAGTATACTTTGAAATTATTTTTTCACTGTACATCACGTACATGCAATTTAACTTAATTTTTTTTTTATTTTGTTAATAAAAAAATCCTACTCTTCTATTTAAATAAGAATAAATAATTACAAATGTTTATTGAAGATATTATGCTGTTTTGTTTATTAATTAAAACACTAACTTTAATAAATGACATAAATATGTTTGCTTATTAACTAGTTGCTAGTAATTTTTGAAACTATCGAAAGAAAGATTGCTTTGCTTTACATTTCAAAATGTGTAAGACTGATTATAAGATCAAATTCCCCCTATATACATTTATTAAGTAATCCATACAAAGTAAGAAGCTGTATAGTCGAAGCTCTTTGCCGAATAGTCGCCTACAACCATAGTGGCCGGTTAGTCGGCTTTACCGATTAGTCAGAATATCTCTAATTTCTAGATTATGTATAAACATTGACTGCTGTTTGTAGCTCACAACATTAACTAAATTTTACAAATCTTGGCAGGACGGATATAAATTATAGTATTTGGTTTTGTTCCTTATGGTCCTGTAAGTTTTCAGGTAATAAATCGAGATAAATGAAGCTGTAACGCGGTTATTAACAACTGGACAGGACAGAAGAACATTTACCAAGGTAATAAAATAGACAATACTAATTTGTTTAACAAGTAACAACCCTTAACCACAATAGCCGCTCGCAGCGACCCAACTATTTCATAAACAATAAACTCACAGAGGGATTTTAAACGAGTTGTGGTGGTTAATTACGGCGACCGCGCAAAAACTGCAATTAAACCGGTCCCACGTTGGGCGCCACTTATGCGGATAATATGGAAATGTTATGCACCACTTTTGGCGCAAAAATGAAACATTTTCCTACTTAAATGTGCACTTAATAGATATTACAAAAAACTGTGGTGTTATAGATATGTTGATATAGTATTGTGTTCCATGTACAAGATAATCTAACTCCCACCATAGTAACAGGTTTAGACATTTTGCGTCCTAAAATCAAATCCATATAAATAATACTAGCTTTTATCCGCGCTTTTGCTAGCGTTATTATTGATTTTGTCAACCCATTTTGGTTGTCGTTCGATAGAACAATATTTTTTCTATCAAATACTATTAAATTGTAATGGTTATACAAACTGGTTAATAAAGATGACTATGAGCTTACCCTTCATTCGAAAAGCTAAGGAATTATTCTCTAAAGTTTGAAACAAATCGAATAATGCAATAAAAAGTTTCATACGAAGTTTATTCCTCTCTTTACCTCCCTTCATATAAGCTTTTCGAGAGAAAAGTAGCCTATCATTGCCCCTATGGTCCCATCTATCTCTACATCAAAATTCAACATAATCGATTCAGCAGTTTATGTGTGAAAGTGCAACAAATGAACTCACTTTAGTATTTATAATATTAGGTAAAGTTAAGGATAACGATGCCCTACATTTAGTCATTACTGTAGGTGTTAAAGATCGCATCTGAATCCTGATGATTACACGATGATAAACCTGTCACAGTACTTTGCTCTTATTTCGTTACATTTCTGCATCAGCTCAAGCCTAGTATAGTTCATTACCATCCCGGCCGATTGCTTATACAATGGTCGAGCTCAGATCACGACATATAACTATACGCGTCTGGCATTGGCAGGTGTTGGATTTGGTGTGTGGTGATAAGCTAAAGAATAAATATCCAAACACAACAATTTATTTTCAGTCATTTTCGTCGAACAAAATTTACCTACAATACGCAAATCAGTTTTATTATTCTTGATTGGAATATTCTAATCAAATAAATCTTCTTTTCGACGCAGGAAATAAGTGACAATGGCTAAGTTGTAACGACTAATCTGTTTACACCTGTAACGATTAACGTTATGGTCGAGAAAAGAAACCGCGATATTATGAGAAAAGGTGTTATATTTTAATATACACCAGCTGAGAAAATTAAGCGGCTGGAGTCATTTATCGTCGTCAGAAACCACTATGAAATGAGCTACAAAATATATAACACGTTACCGAGTGAACGGGTCGATGAGGCTTCAACGCGGTGCGAACCTACAGCTTTTAGTCTTAATATTATAATTGGTAAACCTCAAATACAAATTGAAACTGACAGGTAATATACACGCTTTCCCGGACTAGGTATTCGTTCTAAATAAAACATTACTTTCAATTCATTCATAGATAACCATGATTTATTTATCGTTTAGCGTGATGGTAGCTCTCAAGTGCAACTAACGAAACATACTTATAGGTATTTGGCGGCAGATTTTCAACCGGAGGGTGGTAGCTAGCCAGGCGGGTATTAGAAAAAGCCCTACCACCATGAATATCTGCAACTGAATCATTATTAAATACCAACGTATCGACGCTGCTGTTGCGTCGAGTACTGTTAGGTATTTATGTGTTGCACAAATAATTGTCGAATGTAAGTGTACGTTATTTGTATATTTCTAAAATCCCTCCTTAAGACAGGGGTTTTCATAAATATATATTTTTTATTAATATCGAACTTTTTAATAAACCTACCATACCTTTGTCCTGGTAAATGTATATTTCTCATAATGATCCACATTATAATAATCACGGTAATATTAATAAACTCAATTAAAATACATTAACCACACAATGGCAAATTAATCAATCATCTCATTCCGGCTTTATAATATATCATCGTCGGCGTGCTAGGGTTAATTATCTGTGAAACGTGCGTCACCGCAGCCGATTGTATTTCGCTTAATGAAAATTTGTACGTCGATATGTCTATTATATGAGAAAAATTGTAAGCGAAAATAGATTCGCACCCTATGAACTATCAGATTTTACATGTTCAATTTATTTACAGTTTTTTTTTTAAATAGTATAGGTTTAGCATTATGGCCATAACCTCATTTCAGCACACTTACCGGAAGACACCGGATGCCTATTGGTATTTGGCAGCCGATTTTAAACTTGAGAGTGATAGCTAGCCAGGCGGGCATTAGAAAAAGCCCTAACACTATGCTATGGTTCCCTCACGATGGTTTCTTTCACCGAAAGCTCAAGCTTATTGCAGGTGGATTAGAACCCAAGTCCCTTGACACGGCGTCCGTACACTACCACTGAACTAACATCGCTTATTTTTCTATTAGGCTAAATAAGGCCCGCTGTGACTAACTTTTACAAATCTGAGCACAGTTGTGTTAATTACTATGTAATGCGAGATTTACTCAACTTTACATAGTCTATAAATTATTTATTTTTAACGGAATAGCCATGCCCGTAACCACAATATCATGAATTTGTATAATTAAACTCCCTGTATACCACCTTAAGGAGATTTATTAAAAACATTGCAGTTGTTTTATTTCTTGCTAAATACATAATTAATAAAACGTCTCATTTGAATAGACAATTTTAAATATGTCAATTTTTATTTTTCTAATCTACGTATACGCCACAATTAATTTTATTTGGTTCAGCATTTTAAGCAAGATAATGTAGTAGATCGATTGAAGAGTTACTTTCCTATTATAATTACATAAAATTATAAAAAAATATAAGATAAAGAGACTTATCCGTATTAAAAAAAGGCTGCAACAATATTTCTTGATCTCCAAGAATCGTATCAGTGGAAATAATCTCGAACGAATGTATTTGTATTACAGAACCGAGCGATAGAACCGCAACAATCATTAATCTCCTCGTATACTTAGTTTGTGAATAAACATCGTAAACAAAGCACAATATACGAACGGGCATCTTTTCCCGCGGCATTGTTTGTCGGCGTCTTACACGCAAATGTTGCTAATTAGTACAATTCGCGACGACTGCCACCCTTGTTAGTACACGACTTGTGGTGCAAACAATAGGCATACGATACTAAACGAAATCATGATAACGTGATTTTTGTTTAAACTGCGATCACGACTTGGCTATTCTTGTATGCTCGCGGTTAGAACCCGGAATATAATCAACGACCATCTCATGTACATTATAAAGCGGAAAATGTTTGTTTATTTGTTTAAGCGCGCTTAATATTAGGAACTATGTGTTGGATTTAAAAAAATGTATTTGTATGTGATACAACAGTTATTGAGGAATACTTAAGACCATTTAGGAGCGAACCTATATCAAACAAAGTTACAAAAACCGGCAATAATTATTATTTAATTTTCAGTTCCACGCAAACGAAGCAGCAGAAATAGTTAGTTAATGTTATAAAGCGTAAAGGATGGTTTGAACGTGCTAATCTTAGGAACTACGATTCGGTGTTCAAAAAATATTTTTGTGTGTGATAGAGCAATTCTTAGGAAAGACTTTAGGCTCTTTAACATCATGCTACCACTAAAAGGAGAAAAGCTGTATTGAAAAAATTACAGACACACGCAAAAAAAAAATGTTCCAAACGAACGCAGTCGCCGGCATAGCTAGTACGTATATAAAACTGTAACGCAGCTAAATCTGTGCATGAAATGTTTTTTGAAAATTATCATCGGGATTTACGTTGCTTTTGATAGTTTTTATAGTGATTAAAATTTTCGTTTGTCTATCTGTCTATCCCCTTATAAGCGCTTCACATATGAAACTATTACTGGTAAAATTTTGGTAAAACTTGACGTCACGAAAGTAGGTCCAAGAAAGTGTTTCTACTTTTGGGTTCAATGTTACGGCTACTCTCTCACCTCAGTTTAAATGCCGATGTGTCCCAAAGTGGCGGACACGCTGAACCTAGTGAAAAGAAAGGCTTTCAAGTGCAGCTGTCGGTATACGCCTATAATTTTCGATCTGAGGTCCTGTCCTCGTTCAGACACAATGCAACCATTTTTTCATACTGTTACATGAACCAAAAAATAAATTCGCTTATATAGTAGAATAGCTTACATACTTTCAACTGAATGTAACAGGTAGAGCGTTTTGTAATGCTCGCCTGGCTAGCTACCACCCTCAAGTTAAAAATCTGCCACCAAATACCAATACGAGAGTTCCGGCAGTTGCACTTTCGGGCCAGTTTAGCATGTCCATCACCTTGGGCCGTATCCTCACTTAAGATCATGTAAGATTATGGCCATAACGCTAAATCTTATAGTCTATTTAAAAATAATACTATTCGCCCGTGAATTGAACCGTGCTTCTTGGGAACACCTGCTGAGGCGGTACAGCAAGACAATAACAATTGCAGCACCGCTCAGCTGCCGGGACGTGCGATATGAATTAGTACATTGCTAACTGTCATCCTTGTGTTCAAATTATATACATTTACATAAACTCGAGACGTTTTATACTAATTATAAAATATATCTTGTTTCTCACAGGGCACATCATATTATATTCTAACACTGTGAAATTAGTATTATCATCATCTTGTTCTATCGTGTGTAATTAGGACTATAATAACAGTTTTCCGATTTCTGTTTGTTCTATGTTAAAATTGCCCGTTATGTAGCCAGAATTTATACATAAATCAATTTTTTCATTTACCATAATGAACAGACCTTACTTAGCCCCGTTATATATCTAATATTAATATTATAAAGCGGAAGAGTTTGTTTGTTAGAACGCACTAATCTTAGAAACTAGCAACCGAATTTTAAAATATTTTTTGTATTAACTAAAGCAATTATTAAGGAAAGCTTTAAGCTGTTTAGAATCATGTTACCACTAACATGAACAAAGTTGTATTGAAACGAAGTCGCGGGCTCAGATTGTATTATAATTGCGCGTAAGCGATGTGTATAATACATAATAACTTTGGGCATGACGTTAAGTTACCACAAAAACTACATCAGAATTACCATGTTGTAAGAGCGTTATATGAACCATAAAGATTTACGAGATATTCCGCCATTCTACGTGATATTGGCATGATCATGTATAAGCACGTTGTCGCCAAATGAGAGGAAAAATCACTGTAAAATGTATGCATATTAAATCTACTAACAAACATCGGCGTAAAGTTCATAAATGCAACTTCACGTTTCGTTGTACCCTGCTATATAACTTGGGGCATTTAACACGTTTATAGAAATAAAAATACATTACTGTATGGGGCATTCGGTTGAAACGAATTTATTTACATAGTATATTATTATCGCTAAACGTTTTGTGTTATTGATTAACAATACAAATAAATGAAATACTGGCGTCTGAGAGCAATTAAGTAAAACGCAGAGAAGCTTTTGAAGCGATGATAGCTCAGTGGTAGTGTGTACGACTTCGCGTCAAGGGACGTGAGTTCGAATACAACCACCTATAATGAGCTTGAGCTTTCGGTGAATGAAAACATCATTACGAAACCATAACATAGTTGTAAAGCTTTTTATAATACCCGCCTGGCTAGCTACCACCCTCAAGTTGAAAATCTTCCGCCAAATACTAATAGGTGTGTTCCGGCAGTAGCATTTAAGAGCCAGTCCCACCACAAGTTTAGCTTGCCTACCAACTTGGGCCGTATCGTTTCTTAAGATCAGGTGAGATTACGGCCATAACGCTAAACTTAAGTATAAAAAAAGAGATGACTAATGAATTGAAGGCATGGTAGGAAATTTCGTAATTAATATATATTTACCAGTTCGTGTCGCGGATGAAACAAGTCCTACCACTGAGCTGAAAGATCGCCGGCATGATTTGTCATATTACGTAAAATTATATTACGTATAGTATATATTCCTTCAACATTATTAGAATATTATTCACAATTGAAAATACCATAAATAAAATAAAAGACGTTATAAGAGCGTTGTAAAATGCACATAAGCAGAATTATATAGATGTGTAAAACAAAATAAAAATTCAGCATGTTTTTATAAAAGTACTAATGATGAAGTTATACCGTTTCTTATAACCATCGCAAGTGTAATGTTTACGATAATTGATTGCGATCGTATCTTAATCCACAACAACCTGAAATCGCATATGGAATCACAACACTGGGTATATTAATTCTGTTCGGTTGGTTTCCTTATCTAACCTGATTGCTTGGTTTATCGTCTGCGCTTTATAACACGACTACTTCAGATAATATATTTTATAAATGACCTACTCTTTTCTTGTCGGCACGAGTTGTATACACATAAAGATGTTTGCTTTTAAACTTCTTCAGAAGCGCCGAGTACTTTATTTTGTGGGTATCGAATGAGACTCAAGTGTAACGCTCGGATATGTGACGCTCGCTAGGGTAAAGTCTCGAGTGGATTGAGAGAGCAAGAGAGAGATATAGACGAATCTCCAAATAAGGTTATGTTAAGTTAAAAGTGCCCACTTCCAAGTAGTCATATTACAGCCAATGTTGATAGATCAATATTAATTTTACCCAAAGTTACAATACGATAATTAGCGTTGCCTGTATTTATGATACATACGAGAGAACACGTATAATTAATATCCTACGGAATATGTAATATTGTATTGTGTTCGTTATAATTACCTGTCATGTGTTTGTCTTGTTTATTCCAAACAATAACAATTGTTAAATTTTATAATTACATAATTTATCTTTGCGCAATAATTCAAAATAAACTTATTTCTGATATTTGCAACTTTATGATTTTTAATTCACGAAATTCAATCTATTTTAATACTAGCTTTTAAGTGCGGCTTCGTTTGCGATAATATCGATTTTGTCAAATATATCGGATGAAGGACGAAAAAGTTTCATACAAAGTTTATCCCTCTATTTACCCAAGTACCAATAGATATTTCGCGAAAAAAGGTAGGCTATCTCCGTCTCCTGGTCCCATCTATCTCTGTACCAAAATTCATCACAATCGATTCAGCGCTTTAGGCGTAAAAGTGTAACAAACAAACTCATTTTCAACTCAAACAATATTAGTATGAGTATAAAGCGAAAAAGTTTGTTTGTTCTTTTAGACACACTTATCTAAGTAAGTATGTCGGCTTTTAAAATTATTTTTGTATTTGATAGAGCAATCACTGACGAAGGCCGTAGGCTAATTAACATCACGGGATCACTAATAGGAGAAAATCTGAATCTGAGAAAAAAGTTACAAAAACAAGTAAAGATTATTAAACAAAATTTTAGTTTCACATAACCTAACTCGCAGACACATTTAGTATCAAACAAAGAGTAAAAAGAAGTATCGTTAGCAGTTAACTTAAAAAAAAATGCAAAAATAAATCTTGAATCGGTTGAAAAAAAATACAAGAATTAAAACCCACACTTTCCCCGCATTCACCCGAGTTTCAAGTTTCTTTTTACTTCCCTAACAAGCATGCGAAACTTCCAAACAAACAATAAAGTATGTATAGAAAATTCTCGAACACTTTATTCGTAATTTCGGTATCGCGTACCTTGATGCGAAAGTCGATTAAAAAAGTTGTCAAAACAACGTCGCCTGGTCGTCACCCCACTTCCTTGTACTTAAGTCGAAGTCGTAAAAATGAAATTTACTTGTAAAACATGCTTAAATTGTAACCATAAATTTCTCGAGTCTTAGCGGAATATATAAGCTGGATTTATGTAAAAGTTACATTATGTATTTATTTATATCGCGATAATTACCCTACGTGAAACTAGAATTAGATTGAAGGTTTTTATTACCATAGAGCTTATATTAATCTTAATATTAAATTGAAAAAGAATTCCCGATGGTTCAATATAATATTATTTTTAAATTACATAAAATACAGTCAACGGAACACACCCTGAAAATCTGAGATATATAAATGCTAAATTAACTATTGTTAAAAAAGAAATGAATAAGTAACCTCTGTTCCGCGTCGGCCTCTTGCAAAAAGGAAACATTTCATTAAGTTGTACAGCTTACGTGACAAGTTAGGGGGAGTGCTGGGACATTATTACAGCAGGCGACGTTTCTACTGTCATATAATAATTAAATTATGTGTTTAATATTGTCATATCTTCGCGGAACACTTAGTTTTTTTTACATTTCAATTTTGTAAAACAAACGAATTTCAGTTCGATACGAATAGAAAATTTACATATGTTGTTTAAATTTTTTATCTATATATTTGTATATCTTTTTCCAGTAACCATGCGGAATCATAACACTTATTTTTAATAAATATAAGGAATATCCATGTCACATATCAAGGCAATATAAATCATTTGTTATGGTATCTCCAAAACAATATCACGTGCTGGTCTAAAATATGGCATACTCTAACATGTTCGAATCATTGGCTTGGTTCTCGTAGAACTAAAAGTATTTTTCTCGGAAATAGTAAGTACTTCTTTTCGGATAAAATTTACCGAATACTATTCCTCGTGAATTTGACTATGATGTAGAAAAATATTTTTTCCCTATCTGACAAGTATTTCCAGAGCTTAGCGCTTTCAAGGAAACCTAAAAAATCGACAGAATTTTTATATGAATATTCTACTACTAGATTTTATGTAAGCCACGAAGGGTGAAAAACTTTCAAAATATCAGGATCAAAATTAATAAATAACCGCGATAATATCCGTTTAAATTACTCTTATTTCGTCGAGTAATATTCACGTAAACATAAGAAATCATTAAAAAACTATATTTGATTAAACATAAATAAAACTTCATGACTTAATCGTAACTTATTAGGCACGATGGCAAAATAAACAATAGTATTCGTGCCCTTGAGCCACTTGGTCACTCGATCACGAAAACTAAAAACGAAAATTTATGAAGGCATTAGAAAAAACCAGGGAACGCTCGAAACTCCCCTCATAGCGCAACGAATAACAACATGGCGTCGCGAACTTTTCCCGTTATAATTGTTAATTAAATCCCCCCGAAGTGGATCCCCCGTGAATTATTGCTATGAAACCCCCTTTTGACGTTTGAATAATGGGATCCGATCTGAATAACTGGTTTCGCACTTCAAAATCTGCGTAAAACTTAACCGTATAGTTTGAACTGAACTGCACAGAACGAAAATGCTCTGTCTTTGCAGTATGTTCATTAGAAACCACCTCTTAACCCATCTCTTTAAATGCAGTATCCACGCTAGCACCTATTGTTACATTATCATCTTCCCACATTTTATGCGGTGTGATAGGATAAAATTAAATATCCTTTTGAGCTGAATTAGGATCACTAAACACTAAGTTCAACATTTGCCAGAACCATCCAGTGTATAGTAATAAATCAAACGGATTGTTATAACTCTGTACCTCGATAAACTACAAATTAGTCCATTGACTCTCTTCAGATGTGCCACTTTCTACCACCGACTAATCTATGTCTTGGCACAGAGAAGCTTCTAAGCCAGAATGATAGCCTTACTGTCTAATGTTGCTGAGTTCGTAATAGAAGTCTCTGGTATTTAATTGTACTGTGCTTACAATTAGATAGTGATCGCTTGCTCTACCGAGGTCCAATTAAAAAAGACTTATTATGTATGATCAGACCATAAAGAATTCACAGAAAAATTATATAACATTATCGCAGTTTCCGTTAACATTTTCTGCACGAAAAGTGTACGTTATTCCAAAACAGACAGGTTATAATATAGACAGGTAATAAACCATAGCATGGTGGTAGGGCTTTTACTAATGCCCGTCTAGCTAGCTACCACCCTCAAGTTGAAAATTTGCCGCCAAATAGCCTATTGGTGTGTTTTGACAGTAGCACTTGAGAGCCAGTTCCTCCTATAAAGGTTGGCAACGCATGTGAGTTCCCCCAGTGTTGTGGGTGTCAATAGGCGGCGGCGATCACTTACCATCAGGTGACACGCTAGCTCGTTGCCCGCTATTACATAAAAAAAGAAAATAATTCTAACCTGCGAAACTCGTAAATAATAAACTTAACTTCTAAATAGAAGTAAAAAAATGACAGAAATAGTACAACGAATTTTTCTTCGAGAGCCACCAAATATGTAGGTATGTACATACCGAGCAGAGCGCTATGTAAGTCAGTAAGAAATCCGACTCGACATGATTCATTCGATTCCCTCACCGAACACTTGATCATCTCATTAGTGTCCGGGTCAAATTATCCCGCCGTCCCTAATCCCGCGAGCTCATTAAAAACTCCGGGTTCATCCATCGGCTCCCATCCGCCGCCATATTTTTCACCGCTTTTCCAGCGATATATTTACCTGTAAAAAAAAATTGATGTTAATAAAATTATTTTATACCTAGACATATTACATAATAGCTAGAAATAATAACATTATAACTGACCTAAATACAAACATTACACATTTTTTAATTATAATTGAGGTTTACTTTCTGTATATTCAAAGGGTATCAAAGCGTAGATCAATATTTGAAAGAAGGTAATGATGCCTGGAATTGATTTAAAGTTCGGTGAAACTGTCAAAGCCTTTACGGCTAACAGAGTATGTTAGGTCGAAAAAAAAAAAAAAAAACGATCGGTGTCGTGGGATACCAGAGAAGAACGAAGTTCCTTATTATAAAAATATTAATTTAAAGTTCGATTCGAGGTATAAAGAAAATAATTATTCGGGTATACATTTTTTTTTAATCAATAAAGACCATAAGATTATCTTAACACCTTTATTTTTTTTTACGGTAATTTATAAAAATATATAATAATAAAAGTCATCACGTGGACTATACATTAAACACTGTATAGCCGTCATACATACATAAAAATGCATGGTGGTAGGGCTTTTTCAAATGCCCGCCTGGCTAGCTACCACCCTCTAGTTGTGAACCTGCCGCCAAATACCAATAGGTGTGTTCCGGCAGCAGCACTTGAGAGCCAGTTCCTCCACAGGTTTAGCGTGGCTACCAACTTGGGCTGTATCGTCACTTAAGATCAGGTGAGATTATGGCCATAACGCTAAACCTTAAGTATAAAAAAAAAAAAAAAATCTTACGCTATCGTTACGCACGGTTTTTGCCGGCTAGGGTTACCCTCCGCGACGTCCCATAAGGAACTTCAGCCCAAAAAAAGTATAGAATAGACCCCTCTGTGCATTCGTTAAAGACTATTGTAAATATATTTTAGTTTTTCTTTGTTTAATTATGTACCTACTTAAACAAGATAATATGAACAGATCAAGTTTCTTATCGGTTTTTCTCGATAACTGGGTTATTTTCTGAACCCGTTGTAGTTTTGATGTTTATGACCGTATTCTCAGGACCTAAAATGAATTATGTTTTTTTGATTTGAATGGGTTATATTAATATTTAAAAAGCGGAAAACTTTGTTTGTTTGGATGCGCTAATCTTCAGAACTACAAGTCGGATTTATTTATTTTTACATACAATATTTTTGTATTCAACATCACAATACAAGCTATAGAAGCAAAGCTATATTGAAATGGGCTACGAGTTCTGAGTGAAATGATGGTAAAAATACCTAAATAATTTTTAGTTCCACAAGAAAGAAGTCACAGTGACAGCTATGTTATAGAGTCCAAAAATGTATACATTTAAATTTTTATCTGCCCCTGTGTCCACTTGTACGCGCATATAACAGAAAGTACTCGATAAACTGGAACGGTGATAACTAATATTATTGATTAATGTAAAGAACACTTTAATCTATCAAAAAGGGTTTCTTCGGTATTTTTTAAAATTTAATAGGTTTAATCTTATGGCCACAATCACACTCGATGTTAAGTGGCGATGTGGTCCAAGATGGTGGACACGCTTAGCCTAGCAGATGGGCTGGCTCTCAAGTACATTCCCGGAACACACCTATTAGTATTTGGCGGCAGATTTTGAACTTGAGGGTGGTAGCTAGCCAGGCGGGCATTAGAAAAGCTCTATCACAATGCTATGCTATCATCACGACGTTTTCCTTCACCGACAGCTCAGGTATTGTTTCGTTTATTACAATTTTTATATCGCTAGGGTTGTGTACCTTTATGAGTTACCCTTTCATGCCCCTTTTTTTAATTCTATTTTATAGAAACGTTTGTTTAATCCTGATTATACTAATAAAAAGTCGATAGAATATTTTTTTTGTATAATGTTAAATAATGCTCTAAGCGTTCTAACAAGATGGCCGATCTCCACTAAACATCCATGTTCAAACTAATCATTTATTTATCGCAAAGATGTACTAAAAATATTAAAAAAATATATCAATTCCTATAAAATCCTAATCTTTTAAATTAATTCATTCATCAATGGTTTCTCTTTATATATTATATTATATATTTATAAATTACTACATATAAATCCTGTGACAATTCCGAATACATAGTTCCAGTTACTAGAGCTGGGCCACTTCGTAAAGTTTTTTTATTATTCCACAAATGACTTGTAAATATTACCTTATTTTTATATAGGATAGATACACTAGTTAACCATCACGGTAAAGTCAGAATACAGTTTAAACTCAATTTAATCTCACTTTATTAAGCGACAAACTCCGTAACGCCAATTTACTTGATTTGCTATTTCGAATTCTAGAAATAGGGGGCCGCTAAAATGCCAACATATGAAAACATTATAATCGATTCAAAAGCTCAATATTTATCTCATCAATGTACAGGTTTCAATAAAAAAGTCTAGATGACAGATTTACTTTGAGTCCTACTACGAAAACAATTAAATACCATGCCTTTTCCTATATTATATACATTAATTCCACGCTTAGTTTCTTCTCATTTTAAAAGGAATGCAAAGTGTAGTGGATACATTAAATTTGAAACAATTTTCATTTCGCCGAATGGCGTTTCGTAGCTCGATGTCCCGGCAGTAAATTAGCCCGGGACGGGATCATTTTGCCCCGGGGGAGGCTGGCAGTGTCGGATTCATTGCTGAGATGACTCCGTTTTATGCTCTGGCTTAATTTGTACCTAAATCCTTATTAGACGTTAGCTAAAACGTTGCTTTATTGTTAGGGATGACGCTGAAAGTACAATAAAATTTCACTAAGATATGGCAGCTTCTATTTATTTTTACATACATTCGTAATTTAATTAATAGTATTTTTTTGTATTTACATCGAATTTATAAATTTAATCTTCTTATCCAAATCCTACCCAAGTACGATCGTTGCACAATATTTACCGGTTCCGTTCTTCTTTAACAGAACATTTCAAAATTCACAATTGTATAAATATTTTTTTCGATTTCACATATGCTGTTAGCCTTAAGGTTTTTCACAGCTTCACCAAGCTTGCATTATTAATTTCTGTCTTGACTCTTATTTCTCTCGTAGCGTGAAGTTGTGGAACCCACTTCCTGTCAGCTTTGACGGGCAGTGAATTTTGGTTCAAAGTCAGGCGCCGCTGATTGTACTGTACTGTAACCTCAGGTGCCGTGCAGTCACTTCGTTGCGCAACATAATATTTTATAGTCAATCTGTAGTTCTCCAACTCATTTCATCATCATTTCATTCGTCATCACATCATTCGTCCTCCTCATGGACAACTATTTTCAACCCACTGCAGGTCATAAGCCCCTTCCTCTTTTCTCTGTATATCCTCCCTTTTACGCCATTCTTTCCTGTTCTGTATCAGTCTTACCCAGGTTTTCTCTCAAGATTAGTTATATCGTCGACCCATCTACCCATCGGTCTATTAAATATGAAACTATCCTATTACTCTTTAATTTATGTGTCACTGGTGACACTTTCATACACTCTTCATTGTATTTATTCGTAAATAACATTACCTATTCAAATTACTCCATACATTCATTCATATATGCCAATTGATTGAGCTAAATATAAATTCGCCTATCCTGGAACATTTTGAATTTGTTTCATAAAATAATTTTACACACTCGGTAGTTATTCCAATGTGACAGTCATTTCCGACCGAGCCCAAAGCATACATCCATCTACTGTAGCGATGTTAAAAGCCCGTAGATCACGCTAGATGGCAACAGTTTCAAAACAAACAAACAAACAAATGTCATTCAGACGCCAACCTACGACGGGAGCGGACGTTATTTATGTCGCAGTGTTGTATTCGTTAATGGGACCGACATGCGAAGGGTTTATATTAATTTATGTCTGTGGAATTTACGCGTTGATTTTTTATGGAAATAACTATATCGAAAACTCTATATTCGGTGAATTAAAGGGAATGCGCATTGTATGGTGTTAAATTAAGAATATGGTTCTATGGACAAAAATTGAAGTAATTCGACGTCTTAAAAAGTAATTCGTTAAATAGAATATATACTGAATTTTAAAAGGTAATAAAGTATAAAAGCCGCAGTGCAATTATTTGAGGTCATTAATTCCCTGAAAACTACAAAAGTACTATTATTGTATTACCATATAATACTTTGACATTTTCAGAATATATTATAAAACAAAGTCTCCCTTCACGTCTGTCAATGTGCTCGCGTCAACTTCAAAAACTACTGTACGGATTTTGATGCGGTTTTCACTAATACACAGAGTGACTTATAAGTAAGGTTTAAGTGTATAATTTATCAAGATTTTGTGTGAACTAGTTTAAATATGACGGTGATTGTTAAAAATGTCGGAAGCATTCAAGATGTCCGGGAAGTTTTGAAGCATAGCGTAGCGGGTGGCGTACTTTGAACGCCCTAATCTCAGGAACAACAGGTCGGATTTAAAAAATCTCTTTGTATTTGAAAGAACCGCCATTGAGGAAAACTTTAGGCTATTTAACATCACTTTACCACCAATAGTAAAGCTGTAGTGACAACAGTAAGATAAACGGACAAAATTAATTCAATAATTTTTAGTAACACGCGAATGAAGTCGCCAGGACTAAGCTTTACAGTATAAAAATTCCGCGTCGCGTTCTTTGTTCTCAATGAAGTCTAATGAATCGATTTTAATCAAATTTAGCACGTAAAGTGCAATTTTTCAAACTTGGATAGCCTTAGTGATCACATTGCGACAGGTGACGCCGAGGTTCTGTAATTGACCAATGGAAAGAGCAGAGAACAAGCTATGCTAGGTCAGCTGGTGATAAATAAATTATAATTTGACATGAATAGAGAATGATACATTTTTTGCATGATTTAATGCCCGCCTGGCTAGCTATCACCCTCAAGTTGAAACTCTGCCGCCCAATACCAAAAGGTGTGCTCCGGCAGCTGCACTTGAGAGCCAGTCCCTCCACAGGTTTAGCCTGTCTACCAACTTGGTCCACATTGTCACTTAAGATTAGTTGAGATTATACCCATAATTATATGAATAACTAACTGTAAATTAACTATAAAAATGCATTGCACTTATTTAGTTCATATTTCATCAAATTAACTACAGTAAACGTATCACTGTAATAATCATAGACATTTTTAGAAACAAATTATTAGTTCTATACCAAAGGATGTACCTAATAAAAGATATAAATAGATCAAGTTTCTTGCCGCTTCTTCATAAGCATTTTTTAGGGCCTAAATTAAGTAAAGATGTTTGATATGATTATAACAATATTAAAAAAGCGGAAAGGTTTATTTGAAAGTGCAAATGTTAGGAACTGTAAGTCGGGTTTGATTAAATTCTTTATGCATTTGATAGAAAAATAATTAAGGAAGGCTTTTCGCTAATTAACATCATGCTACCGCTCATAAATATGAGGAAAGCTGTATTGAAAAAAGCTATAAAATCGGGAAAAAGTAGTTAAATAATTTTTAGTTCCACACAATGGAATTGACAGCTAGTTTTGATACGCTCTCCTCATGTAGACATTTACTACAATCGTTTGCGTAAAAATGAAAAGATCACTAAATACCGTGATCAGGATTTTTAAAACGTGGCATCTTTACTAGTAGTTGTAAAATGATAATTATTGTTATGTTTCTTTTTTTATTATAGTTAAGAATGAAAGAAAGAACATCTATATAGATGCTGATATAATGCACACAGCGTAATTACACAAATACAGTATTACAAATTAAAATCATCATATATCATCAAAAAAAGACCCAAGCTCAGCATATGCTATGGCAACACTGCTATAGCGCTGGTTTCCAGCTGGACCTAGAACTAGTTTATAGTTTAGTGGCCTTGAATCAAAAGGAGTGGATAAGCTAGCGTACTACTGCAACATTGATTTATAACTAAAGCTGTTAGACAACGAACTAAAGCTGTTAGTTAATGAGCTAAAGCTGTTAGATAATGAGCAGCTACAATAAGTGACGATGTGACACTTGATGTAAATGGTAAGCCTGTGGTGGGGCTTGCTCTCAAGAGCAACTGTCACAACAGACCTATAAAGTATTTGGCGGTAAATTTTCAACCCAAGGATAGTAGTTAACCAGGCATGCATAGGGAAAAGCCTATCATCGTACCATGATTTCATTAGGATGTTTTCCTTCACCGAAAGCTCAAGTTCATTGCAGAGAATCGAACTCACGTCCTTCGAAGTGGCTTCCGTAAATATGCATGCTCTCAAATGTATGTGCACTAAAAACGAACTCTTTATGCTAAACGTTATACACGAAGACAACTTGGCTTCAGGACCATAAGGGAAACGGAAGATTGTTAAGTGCAGGCTTCATAATATTTATATTAAATAAACAAAAGATATTACCTTCATTATGTTTTCCCATTTTCATCACATGAACATTAAACATTGATGGAATCCACCTCTTATCCAATTTAAAATGTAAATTATATCTTGCCGAGACGCTTGTGTAAATGTTAGCTTTTGAATGTGACCTCGCAGGAGGAATATCTTAAATGGCAACCTATATTCATCGGTTCTATATTTGTACGGAGGCATAATATTACAGGGTGGCAGATACAAATATGAATCAAGCAATGGTAGCTCAGTGGTAGCGTGTGCGAATGTTAATGGACGTGACTTTGAACCCATGCAATGAGCTTGAACTTACGCGAAGGAAAACATCGTGAATAGGAAAAAAAAGGAATTAATACTGTGGGGACACACGCACACAAACGTATTATATTAGCTTATAAAAATGAACTATCATAATTAAGATCAATTGGCTTTGGACTCTCGTGTCATTTCACATCCCAGTAGCGAACCCCTACATAACCGTAGCATTGTGGTAGGATGTTTTAAAGCCTGCCTGGCTATTTACCATAATCAAGTTCAAAATCTACCGTCAAATACGAATAGGTGTATTCCAACAGTTGCATTTGCGAACCAGTCCCTAGACCTTAGTGTGTAGACCTTCGACAAGACTTAGTGTGTCTACCGTCTAGGGCCACATTGTTACTTAAGATAAGGTGTAACACTCCGTAGTATAGTGGCACACTATAGGTGACACATTCTAGCATCAGCCTGTATATACATATATCAAGTAATGAAAGTATTAGGGATCAGTACTTGATGGGATGGTTTCTGCAGTGGATATGGTAATAAATTCATTATATTAACTATCCTTTGTTTGTTGCCTATCAGGATCAATCATCTCATATCAAATTACCGAGAGGCATATCGATAAAAAAGTGGCGACTGTCAATAGAGAGCTGATCATTCGACAAACATGGTGTTTTTAGATTGTATTGGGTTCATCATCAGGTACTATGAAAACTAATATAAAGTAGTTGACAAGTTGAGTATAAAAGAAAGCTATGGTTTCATCACGATGTTTACCTTCACCGAAAGCTTAGGCTAATTGCAGAGATTCGAACTCATCCTGATACATTGCTATCATTACTACAAAATATATTACTTTGTAACGTAATAAATAACATTTATTGATGAAAAGGTTATTTACATAAAGTAAAAAAGTTCGTTCGGTACGTTGGCAAAACCGAAATATTATCCCGAATTTTGTTTGGCAGGGGAAAAAACAAGTAATAATATATTCAGAGTCCAAAACCCTCGGCCGTGCCCGCGGAACCCTACTTTAACGTAGTCTTCGTCGCATTAAAATATCACCGAAGCGCTTGCGGTTATATTGCGAGCGACATACTGATATATAAAATTATTCTTTTAAGATCTCACAAAATTACAGTTTTCTGGTAAAATGTTAAACTACTTTACGAGAACCTAACTCCTGTGGATCTAAAGAAGACTTGCAACACTTGTTGATGGAGTGTGAAAGGAACCAAGCTCAATGGACAGCTATCATTGGCCACTTGGGATTTAACGGACCAAGACATGTTCCATAAAATCTTAGCTGCAAATACAAATAATGAAGCCAGTATGGAATTTTGTCATTAGTTCTACGTAATTTTTGTACATATTGTAAAGTCAGGGTACGGTGGGACTGACATGTCCTTTTTGGATCGAAGTCCTTAATTTAAATAAAGGTATAAAAAGAACGTAACTTAAAAACCGATCATGATCAATATTTAAAGTGTAACTGAAGTCAATTATGTTACAGTTAATTAAAGAAAAAACTCCGGTGTTTTTATTTTATCGCGTGGTTTTGTACGTGTTTTTTCATGTAATTTATAAGTATAAAGGTATTATGATAACCAAAATTCAAACAGTATGTTTTCCTGTGATAATACCAATCAGCAACCAACACCAACCACCACATATTTGGGTAAAATTAAGATGATATTTTTTTTTTTTTAATAATTTATAGTAGTAAAATGTAATTCAGTCTTTTAACTTAGACAAAGCCACTTATAAATATAGGTGAACAAATTTGATGTAATAAACAATTCTATCTTTTACGTTTTTGTAACGCTAACCGTTATCAAGGCGACCCCGTCTGAAAAACAACTTTATTACGAAACAAAGCCACACCCGCGGTACTCTGGCGCTCATTAACGGAACGCGCCCTTGTAGAAATTATATATTTTATTTTGTTGAATTAATGCCACCACTGACGCCCAATGACCCATGAACATTATTCATGTACACGAAAACGTATTAAATATATTTTTTAATTTATTTATAACACCTTTATATACGTTGTGCATATATAATGTCTGTGACATTCTCTATCAGACAACCTTGGAGAGGTGAAGAGATTTCGCAAACCAGGTGCAATATTGTAAAAAATACCTAACTATTACTTATAACACCGTTAAAAAATTTAAATACATTCATATATACATAAATATATTTCGTAATTATAGAAGAATAATTAAAAATAATAAATAATAATATGTAGACATAACAAAAAATATATATGTACAAACACAAATAATAAATACAGCTTTGTTACTCTATGGATGGGTCAATAATAGCATGTACAGATGCTGTGGCAATCGACGTAAGTTCGAATCCCTGCAATGATTTGAGTTTTCGTTGAAGGAAAACGCCGTTATGAAATCATAACATGCTCGTAGAACGTTTGCTAATGCCCACCTGGCTGGTTACCAACTCCAAGTTGAAAATCTACCGCCAAATACCTTAAGGCGTGTTCCGATAGTTCCACTTAAGAGTCAGTCCCTACACTGGGCTTAGATTGTCCATAAACTTCGGCCACATCTTCATTTAAAATCATGTGAAATTGTGACCATAATACGAAATCCGTAGAGTATAAAAAGAAGTGATAATGGAGATATTTCTACATTTCCTTTATCTACTTTAATATCAAATCGTAACCACTATCTAGATAAATCCTTATTCGTTTCACAACCCATCCTAACATATTTATATAAATACAAGCTGTTACCCGTGACTTCGCTCATGTTAATATTGATTTTGTCATACAGATCTAATGACGACAAACAAAGTTGCATACAAAGAGTATATCTCTCTTTAGAGCACTTCCAGTAAGTATTACGTGAGAAAAAGTAGTTTACCACCCTCTCCAAGGTTCCATCTATCTCTATATCAAAATTTATAATAATCGGTTAAGCGGTTTAGCCGTGAAAGCGTAACAGAAAAACAAACTCATTTTCGCATTTATAATATTAGTAAAGATTATAAAGTGGAAAACTTAGTTTTAATATGCTAATCTTAGGAACTACGATTCGAATTAAAAAAATATTTCTGTATTTGATAAAACAATCATTGAGGAAGGCATTAGGTTATTAATATCGCGCTACCATCAATAGGAGCAAAGCAGTATTGGAAAAAGTTACAAAAACAGGCAAACATATTTAAAACATTTTCTATTTCCACGCGAAGTCACGGGCACTGTTAGTTATAATTTAGTTCTTTAGTGAGTTAGTAAGTTTAGTTATAATTTAAAGTCCCAATTAGTTAAACAAAGCTTTCCGGTTCGATAACTTCGAATAACCTTTGATCTAAAACTGGGTATACGATTTATCAATGGATATTGACTTCATGTTTGAAAACTTTTATACTATAACAAGTCTATAGCATATATGTGTTCGGCGTATAATTACTGCTTATGTTGCCCAATACGTTGCTTTCACTCAAACATTCATAAATAAAGATTAATAGCTTCATTCGTATTAGGTTTTGAATAGTATAATTGGAGCTATTTACATATACATATAATTAAACTGTATCGACTCAAAAAAGTACCAAAAATATTTTTTTTGAACAACATATGCAGATGTATACTATTAATATTATTGACTGGAAAAGTTTGTTTGGCTGCAACAATCTCAGGAAATACAAGTCGGATTTTGAAAATTCTTTTTGTAGCTGTTTGATCAATCATTGTGGAATGTTGTAGGCTATTTAACATCACGCTACCGCCAATAGGAGCAGAGCTATACTAAAACAAGAAATAAAACGGGCTACAAGCATTAAAAAAAAATCAGTTACACGAGTCGCCGGCAGTAGTTCAATACATTTTTCTGTGATAGTACACTATTAAACGCTATTTAATAAATAACCAAGATAATAGACCACTAAACAATATCCAACATGATAATAAAACAATAGAGAGGCAGTAAAACTATAACAATTAAAAATAAAGCAATAAATCACGAGCTAAATAACCGGAGGTGGTAGTTATCGTTTGTAGTGTGTGGGCGTGGGTGAAGCAATAGAATGCACTTTATTCTCGCTTGGGATACGCTTTCCCGCTACTACACATTACGTATAAGTACATATATATTTGAAATATGAATCGATCCAATAATTTATTCCAAAGTCTTTATCTTCTTATAATATACGACTTAAAAACAATATCTCTTATTTCCAAGCACACGTCTCTGTATTCCGTCTCGTATTCTGGAGCGTCTGCCCAAACCATCTCTTATTTTTTTGTTTAGCCTGGGCATCCAAGTCTTTTGAGCTTCATCACACACACACACACACACACACACACACACACACACCCACACACACACACACAAACACACACACACACACCCACACACACACACACAAACACACACACACACACACACACACACACACACACACATATATATTTATATATATATATACATCAACAAGAACAAAACAACTATTCAACTCAACGATCGACACCAATCAATACTGCTCATCCGCCATTACCCATTGCAAGTAGGTAGTCACCATCTTAATCATTATCTATGAAGCGATGATAGCTCAGTGGTAGTCTGTACACTCTTTTCTGATGCCTGCCTGGCTAGCAACAACCCTCAATTGAAACTCTGCCACCAAATACCAACAGGTATGTTCCGGAAGTTGCAGTTGAGAGACAGTTCCTCCACAGGTTTAGCGTGACTAGCAACTTAGGTCGTATCGTCGCTTAAGACCAGGTGAGATTATGGCCATTGACCTTAACCTTAAATAAAACCTTAAGTAAGAAAAATAACATGATTCTTGGTATTTTAAGCACTACAGTGTCTGTCATTAATCGCTACCTACAATACAACCCTTCTTCTTAATTGTACCCCCTCCGTCCCAATTCTTTGTTTCTATTGACAACAAATAAAACATTTAGTCATTGGATTATGGGGATTTTTTTAAACTTTAGCCTGATACAAAAACATTTTTATTTATTATACCGAACTTAGGTAAAACCCATATAATTGTTAACTTTCAACACTTCCAACAAGTCTAAATATTGTATTTTGTTTGATAGCTTTGTGGCAGTGTGTCTATTGTTTGCTAGTTCTTTTTTCCATAAATAAAAATTTCACATCACATCATTCATTCGTTTTATTTCATTTTTCACAGTATTTCAAACGTAAACCAAATAGTTTTTATACAAAATATTTGAAAAAAACTATTCCGGTTTACACTTAAACCCCTGCCGGATGGTGTAAATTCGGGGAAAAAAATAATTGACTAGAACCCAAATCCGCTTGTCCAATTGCCTGCATATGGTAGGATTTATTAATTGAAAAAGTTATTACGTTATATTTATTTGTACCGTAACTTCAAATATGTTTTTTTTAAGACAACATCCGCACTAGAATTATTACTCAAGTAATGAGCACATTATCACCCAGACGGAAGACAATTATTTGGGCGTCGAATTAGCAAAATTCAACCCTGTGGTAGATACGTGGTAATTGCATAAACTATTAGGCAAAGCGTGCAGTATTAGAAGCATTGTGATAATTGTTCCTAGCCTCTGGCAAGTATGCGGGTATATACATGGTCTCCAAGGGAATCTTTTAGGATGTCACTGGTTCAAGAGTTCCAGGCAACGTGTGTTAGCCACGCAAAATAACAAATTTTGTATCACTTCGTAGAAGCTACGAATAATTTAGGATTTTTATTCCAATGTGTAAAAGCTGTAAAAAGTAGTACCACTAAGCACAAATATCATGTAAATATACGAACAGTCAACCATCAAAGCGAAGAGATAATATTGTATGTTTGATTCATAATAAAAAGAAAATAAGTTCTGCTCAATTTGTTCTTTCGAAAGAAGTGTAGGTGGAATTGTATGAGCCCTAGCCCGTTTGGGCGGAAAAACGAAAAAGTGGATAATTTGCAGGTTGCAGTCCATAAACATACTGCAAAAAATGTAGGGTTACTTTTTGTTATAATAAGCAAAATCATTGTTTTCATACTACTTAATTTACTTTGATATTTTTGTAGACATATTAATGTTATTTCTTTCTGTCATAGACAGTATTTTAAAATAATAAAAACTTATTTAACACAGGTTTTTTTTCTAACCTATAACCAAATTTCAGTAAAATACCTAAACTTAAAACATAGGTTAAAATACCTTCATTTATTCAATTTAAGAAACATGTGTACGAGTCTTACTGTGACCTAACGGAATTCTCGGAAATATATTATAGCTTCCAAGTTTCTGAGAAGTCGGCAAAGGCATAATCAAATCTTAACGGCGAATTTCCACGTACGTTAACGACACACCCGAAACTCAACGAATGCAGCGAGATAAAACTCGGAATAATGCCAAAGAAAAGTATTGTAACGGAGCGATAAAAGGTATAGTTAAAATATATAAACCGGGTCATTGGCGGTGATGTTTGGCGAGTCGTTAAACCCCGACGCCGTGTAACGTTTGCCGCACGTGAAAACGTGTTATCGTGTCTCTGTTTGAATATTTTACAACCCCCGCCGTGTCGTCGAAGAGGGAGCGAGATTATGTAGTTTGTTGTTAATCTTATTTATACCCAGCTCTTCGGTTTGAGAATCCCACATGCTACGACCTATCATTCATTGTAAAAACATTTAATATATTGTATACTAGCTGCGCTTGTGACTTTATTCGAGAGGAGCTACAAATTGTTTGATAACTACCTTTTAACTGCTGGTTCGCTCGCTATTCTCAAATAAATCGGATGACGCAATAAAAAGTTTCATACAAAGTTTATCCCTCTCTTTAGCTCACTTCCAATAAGGTTTTCGCAAGAGAAAGTAACCTATCACCATCACCAGGTTCCTACCTATCTCTACACTAGAATTCATTATAATTGATTTAGCGGTCTAGGCGTGAAAGCGTAACAAACAAACACACAAAATCACTTTAGTATGATTATATCAAATAGAAAAAGTCCTACCACCATGCTATAGTTTTTTTTATGGTATAGGCGGTAAACGAGCAATCGTGTTACCTGATTGTAAGTGGTCACCACCGCCCATGGACACCTACAAGACTAGAGGAATCGCAGGTGCGTTGCCGGCATTTATAGGAAGGACTGACTCTCAAGTACCACCGCCGGAGCACACCTAATAGTATTTGGCGGCAGATTTTGAACTTGAGTGTAGTAGCTAGCCAGGTGAGTATTAGAAAAAAGACCTACCACCATGCTATGGTTTCATCACGATGTTTATATTCACCGAAAGCTCAAGCTCATTGCAAGTGGATTCGAACATACGTACATTGACGAGGCGTCCGTAAACATTACTGACTGAGCTATCACTGAGGATACAGATATCACAATGTAGAAGTGTGAAAGCTGACCTCGGTTTCTGGCGATACGGAGATTTCAGTCTCGCCGTGGTTTTACTGCCACATTATTTTTCATAAATACGTAATAAGGTGCCGCTTTATAGTGAAAATCCCTTAAAACTAAATTTTGGCGCGCAAACTCATCAACAATGATTAATAATGAAAGTGATAGATAAGGGGCTATTGATTCCAGATTTCTAGAACTTTCAACTATTGATTCAGTTCGGTAGATAAATATAACACGAAATTAAAGTTTATCGAGCAATAAAATTCGTATAATTGTGGATATTCGTTTGCATTAAAGCAATAATAACTTTTGCAATTGTCTCGTTTGGCGCAGTCGCAGCGCCCGGGCCCTCGGGGTGCGTGCCGGGTTAAACAGTTGGCAGTGTTGCAAAGACCCGCGGGTTAATGGGCCATAAATGTTACATCTATATTTTCGAGAGCCGTTTTAAAAATTTCCATCGTGGGTACATCCGTTCATTAACTCGTTTGTTTGAACATACGGCGGCGTTTAGTCAACGCTACAGGCTTTGTGTTGAATATTCAAAACGATATTACATTGTAACATTTATATATTTTTGTTGCATTTCCTCAAAGCGACATGGTTCTGTGACGGACTACATCCGCGGCCTTTGTGCGGCTTACCCGATGTCATTGTTAGGACCACCAAACTCAGTAAGGTAGGACCTGTTGGTTAGTTAGAATCCGGAATCATTGTCCGTTTTCCGGCAGTAGCCCAAGCCGAGGTTCGGCCATTCTGGCACCCCTGCGCCCGCTGCCTCAGAGCAGAGTGCTCTTAAAAAAGTTCGGTGAAGGTGTCAAAGCCCTTAAGGCTAATAGCGTATGACAGGTCGAAACAAAAAAAAATCAAAGCGCTATACATCTTAATTGAGACTTGATGTTATTATTGAGTAAGTATAAAGCTCAGAGAAAAATAGTGTATGTTGTATCACCAAATTGTCCCCGTAAGTCCTGGGTAATACAAGGTCAGGCGTAACTTCAATCATTTGTAATTAAAAAGCATGAACGTCGTGGTTTTTTTTTAATTATTTTATAGGTTATAGGTTTATAGGCCAAACTGATCTGCGATTATGACGATGTGGTCCAAGATAGTGGACACGCTAACTCTAGTGGAACAGCAGGAACACTTTTATAGGTAATTGACAGCAGCTTTTTAAATTGAGAGTGTTACTTAGCCAAGCGGGCATTAGAAACAACTCTACCATCATATTACAATTTCAATACGATATATTCCTTCAACAAAAGCTCAGGCTCATTGCAAGACTAAAGCCACGTTCATTGGTGCGGAGTCCGTACTTACTACCAATTAAATCATAACTATAATCTTTAGCGAAAATAGTTACAGATGAACATTTGTAGATCTATATATACATATATATATATATATATATATATATATATATATATATATTAATTAACATTATTATATTAACAATGTAAATTTAACGTGTCTGTACTTTTTAGTTTTATGTGAAAAAAATTAATTAAATATAAGTAATAAAAAACAATTACATGATGTATATTATGTATTTCGTATTTTGGAGATGTCTGTCTGTTTGTTTGTGCATGCATCACTGCTAAAGTACAACGTTCATGATAAAACGTCACCAAGGAAATCATAAAGTGTATTGTAGAGTAAAATTTAGTCTTTAGTTTCTTTAAAATCGGTTAACTCTATCCAGAATTATTGTAATTTAAAATAATTTTAATTCCATGCGATCGCTCCAATGATTCGTTCCACGAGAATGAAATCACAGGCACTGCTAGTATATAAATAAACTATATTTTACATGCGGCTTCGCTCGCGTGACTATAGATTTTGTCCAACAAATCGGATAACGTAAAAAGAGTTTCATACCAAGTGTATCCCTTTCTTTACCCCACTTCCAATAAGGTTTCCAGGTGCCTATCTATCCCTATGTCAAAATTCATCATAATTGATTCCGCGACTTAGGCATGGAAGCGTAACAAACAGACAGACTCACTTCTCATTTATAATATTAGTAAGGATATAATAATACAGAGTACACGTGTAATAATTGTCCGTTCGTTGCCCTCAATATCCAATAAAATGTATTTACCTTGTTTCCAGTATAAAGAGCATTAGAGAAAGAATCTTACCAGAACATAGAGGAAGATGTTCAGTACTGCCACTCTGAACGTTATTGCTGTCGATATACTGGCTCTAAACCGCTAAGTGCTTCGGTTATAAAACGTACACGCCGTTTTATGATATCTTAGTACCTCCCAGTATTGGTGTTGTTGCATTTTACAATACCCACTTCGGATGCATTGCAGGTTTATTTTATTTTATAGTTTTATTACATGTAGTAGTATTCTTGTCCGCTTTCCCTACTGCGTAATGTTTATGCTTATGCTGTCAGTTTTGCCCATCGCCGGGCATGAATATCCTTTTTATAGTTAAGGTTTGCCATAATCTCACCTGATGTTAAGTGACGATACGGCGCGAGTAAGTAAACATGCTAAGCCTGTGGGGCAACTACCTCTCAACTGCAACTGCCAGAACACACCACCTATTGGTATTTGACGGTAGATGTTCAACTTGAGAGGGGTTGCTAGCCAAGCGGGTATTAGAAAAGCCCTATCTCCATGCTATGGTCTACTCACGATGTTTTCTTTCACAGAAAGCTGCCTTGACACGGAATCCGTACACACTACCATTGAATTATCATCGCTTCCATTCTAAGGGTAGTTCAAGGTATACGTTGTAAGCATAAGGTATGTTAGTGGAGACCAGAGGTGTATAAGTTGTCTGTGGTCTCTGGCAACACAGGAGATGAAAGTGTCGTCGTGGTGTGGTGTGTTTTAGCTGGTATTTTTGCCAACGCTTCGCAACCGATGAGTCGCTGCATTTACCGCTCACCTTGACCTGTGCCCGAATATCGTGTTTCACACGTTACGCAAGGGAATTTAACTTTACAACTTAATATTGCGACAACAGTTAGGTATTGTAGAACCTTTTTGCCGCGTACGTTGAATCTATGAAATCGACTACCCAGCACAGTCTTCTGCCATAACTATGATATGGACTCCTTCAATAAGGAATTGAAATGCCTTCTCCATGACCAGCAACATGGCTGTAATAGCTGGTGCTGCGGCTGTTCATAGCCGACGGTAACTATTTAGCATGAGATGGGACGTTTGCTTATTTGCTTCCCACTACCATAAAAAAAAATCTTTGAATTAATTCTCACCACAAAAAAGAGTTAATCGAAGATCTATTATTTACATTAACAATAGGCAAGACATTAATTTGTATCTGTTAATAGTTGTTCTATGTTTGGTAGTTAGTTTGTACCTGTTAATTGGGGTTATAAAGCTCTTTACATTTTAAATTGCCTACATTTGCAGATGTCATACATATATTAATAGACAGAGTATAAATCATTACTTACGATCAAATGTAGCTGTCGGAATGCTTGCTAAGTGATACCTTTCAATTTAATGGGTTATAATTAGGCGACTGAAAGTTTATAAGAATACACGTACAATTTTCTCGACGTGCCTAGCGATGATAATTATATTCATTTGAATATATTTTTTAACAGTCTCATATTAACAATTACTATTTCACAGGTGTCATGTGAAAACCTGCTATTTATTAAGATGAAAGTGCACAGTAGTGATCTGTTTTGTGACAGCAACAAGTAGAATATACCAGTAATAACATTATGTTAAACACAGTATCGGACATTGTAGCAATACAACCATATTCAAAATTATCATATGGTAAATAAGTTATTGTGTGTTGATTCTTTATGAAATATTTGATAATAATAACGTTGTGATATCATTCGAATTATTATTTGTGCACATTTCGTGCAGTCGTTCGGAAGTTATGCGCGTACATATATTTCGGATATTCATATTTTATATATACAGAATTTTTAATGTTCCGCTCAACTTCCTTAATTTTTTCCTTCATATGAACCTTCTCTTGGCAATAATTAACACAACAAAAAAAGAATTAGCGAAATTGTTCCATCCGTTCACGCGTGATGCGATGACTAAGGGAAATAGATAATCATCTATATACATATATATAGAAGATAGTCAATTATCATTTAAAATTAGTTTTGTAATAATTCAGAAGTTTTCATAAGTCAGCTCTTCTTAAAGAAGATTCAGAGTTGAAGGAAACTTTCAAGAAAGATCTTGCCAAAGTTAGAACTTATGAAATTGAAATTTAGATTCAAAAGACAATATTGTATCACAAAGGGGGTCGTGACAAAACCGTCAGTACTTCTCGAACTGGAATCCGTGTGTTTGTAATTGGACACGTTCTGCGACTTTGATGTTTGAATGGTGCGCTCAACTGCCAACCTTCAAAGGATAAGTTGAGAAATATCTTCACTCAGGTTTCTCATTAAGCTCGTCATGTAGCGATGAGTGGTATTGCTACTCAAGGATTCATGTAAAAAGGGATACCCTTCATGAAGACGTCTCACATCCTAATTAGTTTTGATAATAAACCAAGGAATAAAAATAACAGAATCGACCTAGATTTCAAAAAATTCTTTGAAAACTCTAACAAAAGAACCATCACTTTGTAGGGATATTGAAGCCCTCATAAGTCTGTCTACATACTGGATAATGGAGTAATGGTGAATGAACGCCAGAATTTGTTTACAAAAATATTTTTTTAGAAATGCTTTAAAATTAATATTTCAAGATGTTGGTCAATCAGGTAGATATTAACCTACCCAAACTCAAAACTATAAAAAAAAACATTTTCTCATGTTTATATCAAATAGGATAACGCAATAAAAAGTTTCATACAAATGTTTATACCTCTCTTTACCCCACTTCCCATACGTTTTTCAGGAGAAAAAAATAGCCTACTGCAGTAGCCTTTGCATCGCAGTCTCTGCAGTCTCCTCTGTAGTGTACAGTCTATACCAAATTGCATCATAATAAGATACAGCGGTTAAGCGTAACAAAAATACAAATAAACACACTTTCACATTTATAATAAATTATTATAAATTTATAATAAAATATTAAAATTATTAAATTATTAAATAAATTAATAAAAGTATTAGTAACGATTAAAATTCGAATACAAACATGATTTTCGGATTCTTTACATAACAATTGATCTTATCATAAAGCATCAACGAATGCTAAAAATTATTTCAAAAAAATACATACGACAATTCTAAAAAGCCAAAATTCCAGCGAACACGTATTTCTATGAGCAATAAAGATTTATCTAATCTCGAATCAGCCTAACGCTTCCTGTCTTGAGAAATTCACTTGTCTCTAAATTCACTCTGTTAACCGTTTCCATAATAAAGATAAAAGTTTAAACTCTATAATTTAACTCTCCGTTAAAGGCGTGGTTACTTGCTCGGTGTGCGTTATGACTAAACGGATAGCTTAAAGTGTAAATATTTATACTTAAGTGAGACTGCAGCGGGCTTGATAATAAAGACAGTCCAATCGGGAAACAAAGATTACCGTCGAGTGATAAGTCCAACGGACAATCGATACTGTCATGCAAATCTGCAAATTTCTGGTTAACAGAAAAATGAACAGTATTTGCTGATCGCGACTTGTGACAAACGAAAATGATGATGCAATTTAACTGGGTACAGAATTCAGTACTCCTTGTAACTGAACGCAAACCGGTTGGTCCCTGACCATAAGAGAACATCATCAAAACTAAATAATAAATTAAATATTTTAATTACTAAATTATAACACTAAACGTCGAAGTGGCTCGGCGTCACTTCTACCGCAGCTTTGTGTTTGACGTTAGAAAATGAAAACAATACGGCTCTAAGTGCTTACCCGGTAATTATAAGTCCCCCGAGTTTGTGATACACTGTCCGCTAGAACAGTGAACATTCTTACTTAATCATATTACTAGTTTGTTTGTTAGGCTTTCACGCCTAAGCCGCTGAATGTATTATGATGAATTTTGGTATAGAGATAGATGGGATCTTGGACACAGCTATATTTTCACGAGAAAACCTTTTTGGAGGTGGGGTAAAGAGACAAATAAACTTTGTATGAAACTTTTTATTGCGTCATCCGATTTAACGAATTCAATATGAACGCGAGCAAGGCCGCGGTAAAAGCTAGTATATAAAAAATATACTTACTCCTGTAACTTATAAACCTTATAAACGTTACCGACTTTTCTGCAATGTCGATCATATGCAATTTATATTTTAATTCTATGAACATTTAAACAATTCGATTACCGCATAAAAGAAATTAATCAAAACGAATTCAAAACTGATTGGATTAAAAATTAATGACATAAGTAATAAGTGTTTACATGGTTTTGTACCAGTAATTGATTGGTAAATAATTCGCATAACAGCTTATATTTTAAGTTTATTCTGAATTTCATACTTAAGTTATTAAGTTTTTGTGTAATTAAAGAATACGTTTCAAATTATATGTTTTTATGATATATGTGGAAACTTTATTAGAATGTGATGAATTATTATGTACATTTTATAAGAACAAAGAACTGTCCCTTTGATTGAATAAATTAACAAAAAAGTACCATGCTTCCTTAAACCTGGATATAATCCATTTACGAGGTTTTATATAGTCAACTACTTCGAAAGTTTATATAAAAGTATTGATACTTAAAATTATTGTTTTACTACCTGCACTGATGAATTTTTATTCACTAAAATTACAACAGAACATAGTGAATTCAAGAAGAACTATAAGAAAACAGTAGTAAAATTCTATATTAGCATTTTAAATAATAACACATTTATAATTTAATATTATCGCTTCAATATTAATATTAATTATAATGCAAACTATTATCTGTATACTTTATTCAATTAATTTTAAGACTAAACATGTTAAAGCATGATACATTACTTTTTAAAGTGTGTTTATATATTCCCTATTTAACAATACTGATATTACTAATGTATAGATAATGACAAATTTAAAACAAAAAAGGTATTAAATTAATATCGATTATCGATACGCAAAACTATATAAACCAACATGTTATAAATCGTGATCGCTGAACAGCATGTCCGTGTGTATAATCTCACAACATCACGAACACAAACTCGCCCGTTGAATTATGTATCAAAAGCGTGATCAGAACTGCTTTTATCCGAAATAACGGCAAATTGTTTGTACTTTACAGTAGTTGAGGAATCCATACTGTAATCAAGATTATAATTGAGTTAGAAAAGTTTAGACATTATTGGTACACGAAAGTCCACTTTGAAGCATCATTAGGCTGTTTTTACCTTCCCCTAAATTCCCTTTGGAAATTTTCCACGCTAAAAATACTGATAATTATGTAAACTAGTGGTTTGCCTAGTGGTCGAAATTCGAGAATATATATTGTACTAAATGAATTTATTATGGTTATGTTTGACATTCAGTAAAGACAAACAATATTAATCTATAATTTATTCACAATTTGACAATAAAAAAAAGAGTATATATGTGTGTGCGCGTCAAATACATGATAGTGTGTGTAATGTTGTTTTTTAATGATTTAATCAATATTTGATGCATAATTAAAAAAAAAATACTAATCTTTACTCCTTCTCTATATAAAATATAAGTGTGCGAAATTTCATACCCCTCCATCAGGGCAATTTTCATAAAAATTGGTACTAAGTTTTTGTTCATGTATTAATATATAGATAATAGAACTTCTCTGAAGTACCCTTTTTAGGGATATTTGTGATTTACTTTTTAGCATTTTACTACTAATATATTAAAACGCAGAACATCATGTACTTCTAAAAAAGTTGATAAAATTCAGAAGGATGAAATGGAACATTGCAGATTTATAATCAAAGTCCTTACTAGTTTCAGATAAGTTTAAAAGAACTTGACTCTTGAAATCGTACGCAAGTAGCTTCAAAATATTTTCAAGTAATAGTCAATAATTTAACAAATATTTGTACATTTGACTAAAGCGTCTTATAACATTTATTAAAAAACAATTTATTACCAGCGTCGTCAATTCAAAATGACTATCGTTGAATATGACTTACTCAAAGATCGTCACAACGATCGGTCCTGCATTACTTGGATCCAGCAGATTTCAGGGACTATCAAAAAGATCCATGGATCCACCTTGTGGTAGATCTGCCTACGTTGTCTGTCAGTATGCAATTACCATAACTTTTAGGGTCCTTTGCTCTCTCTTCATAAAGCTATCTATTCCATTCTATGAGACCCAAGTTTAGCAAGGCTTAGTATTGTATAGCAAGTCTTAGGACTGCATGGCCTTTTCGAATACTCTCCCGTCTAGCTACGACCCTGAAGTTGCAAATCTATCACCAAGCATCTATTAGTCCAGTAGTTCCATTTGAGAGCCAATTTTCCCCACCTAGGTTTAGCATGTTTTCATCCAACCTAATATCAGGCGACTTATAAACAATGCTACTTATAAATAAAAAAGAAAAATTCCACGAGTTAAGCAAATAAAGTATAAAAACAGTAATGTATTTTTTATCTGAGTATTACCAAAGTCTTAAATTCTCATGTAATTATATTCCAATCAGATAGACATGCTAGAAAAAAATCAGGGACAAAATATACTTAATGTAATCGGTCTTCACTAACTACTAAATACATCCATTGAAATACACAAAGGTGTAAAATGACATCATAATTAAAAACAAATTTATAAACAGAAAAAGAAAGTCCGTCCAACCGCATGATAAAAACACCTAAAACTGATATACTCCTATTACAACTCGTGAATTAGATATTGTATTGTATGTTAATTTTATTGATTCATTTAAAACACCGCTGTGGGTGTTGATTAAACGAAATTAGATTAATTATCTTTCCATGTCACCCAATTACGATTCTAATCATAAAAATGTTTCGGTGATTTGTGAGAAATTACTCGGATTGAGTGATAACGTAGTAAAATAGTGTGCTATCAAAATTAATGTTTAACGAGAGTTTCGGATTTCAGGTTTAATATAGGACATATTTGATTATCACTAGTAAGTTTACTATAGTCAATTATTCAAATACTTTTATGTGAAAACGAAAATAATTATTATGTAGCCAGATAGTATTAGAGTATTTTATAATTTCGTGTGTTATGAACGATGCATTATAGCATACACTATTTCTAGATTATAAATTGTCTAATTAGATATTGACAGAGTGACAAAATAATCAAAAAATAATAAAATAATCTATATGAACATTATAAAGCGGAAAAGTTTGTTTGTTTGAACGCGCTAAGCTTAGAAACTACCAGTCGTATTTAAAAAAATATTTTTGTATTTAATAGGGCAACTATTGACGAAGATTTTAGGCTATTTTACATCATCTACCACTAATAAGAGCAAAGCTGTATTAAAAAAAAGTACCGAAACGGGAAAAAATTAAAGACCGGCAACGCACCTTTGTGTTGTGGGTGCTTCTGGGCGACGCTGACCTCTTATCATCCGATAATGCGCTTATTCGTTTACCCCTTTTCCATATAAATAATAAAATAAAATAACTTTTAGTTTCACACGTACAAAGTCGCGAGCACAGATACCAATTATAACAGATAATAATTATAAATAAAGCTCAAAATCAAATACTGTACTGTATTCGGACCACACGTGGATCATCAAGTTTCAAATACTACAAAGAGCTTGAGGTTTAGGGAAAGATTGTGATAAAATCACAGCATCTTAGTGGGCCATATTAAATTGAAGCACCACAATACATAAAAAAAATCGTATAGTAAGTGAATCATTAAAAACTAATAATGCGATCTATAAATACAACATAAATGTAATAAAACTAACAAAAGGCAAAATCAAGCGCCCCTTACATTTTTATCAGCCAATCGGCAACAATTGTCCAAGAATGAGTGAAATAATTTAATTTAGGATCAAACGCTACGGCTGCAACGATAACATCGGCTGGAGTGCGTGTACGAGCAAGTCATTAATGGAACATAATAATATGATATCAGATGTGTGGGGTCGGAAACAAGATCGTCTCTGCGATAAGGGATAGAACGGTGAAGTGGCATTTCATCCCCTCTGAAACAATAACAACAACACACCCCGCCTTCTAGGTTTAAAGTTTGGGGTAATTTAGGGGAAAACTAAATACATTCTACTTAACTCTGTGTTATTTTACATTATTTAAAATTATCCGTCAAGTCTGTTATACCGAAAAGTTACTTTCGCCTAAACTCAATAACAGTAGTTTTTTTTTATTTTTTGAATAACATAACTAAAAAATTACAGACAATTTATTTTTAATTGAGGTTTTATCATTATGGCCAAAAAGTTCACCTGATCTTAAGTGACGATACGTCCCAAGTTGGTAGACATGCTAAACCTGTGGAGGAACTGGCTCTCAAGTGTAACTGCCAGAACACACCTATTGGTATTTGGCGGCAGATTTTCAACTTGAGGGTGGCAGCTAGCCAGGCGGGCATTAAAAATGCCCTACCACCATGCAAAATAGGTCTAAGAAAGACTGAAGACATGTTGCAGACAGAAATTAAACATGATCACTGTGTTAATTTAATTATTGCCTCTAACTTATGTATTGACTTAACAAATACACTTCTAAAGAAATTAGTGGCCAAATCTTCGATACACTGTATTATAACATAAAACATGACACTCAACAACACGTTTTTTTTTATTAAACCGATATACCTTTATTCCTTTTTTGTAATAAAAATATGAAATATTGTACGATACATGCGCTCGCGATTTAGTTCACGTGGAATTATTAAATTATAATTATTATTGCTCGTTTTGTGTACCTTTTTATAAACAGCTTTACTCCTATGGGCGGTAGCGTGATGTTAAATAGGCTAAAGGGTTCCAAAGTGATTGCTCTACCAAGTACAAAGCGAAATGTTCCGTGTTCCTAAGATTGGCGCGTTCAAACAAACAAACTTTTCCGCTCTATACTATTAATATAGATAGTACAAAACAGACCTATACAACTGTATATAATACGTTGTCTTGCTATTTCCGATGTGTATAATGATTCCATTGCTTTCAAAAGTAGCATAAAGATAACCTCGATAAAAAAGCATATATGTGCCAATTTACATAATAATCGTTCGAAGCGTGTTGAAATTGTAAATTTTATTCCTTATATCATGAAGACTCCCTCATTTTATGAAATAAAAACAAATATACAAACTGTAATAATATTTACCTCCGTATCGAATTGCATCACATATATTTAGTATTTTTATAGTTATGCACGTACAAGGGGATAAACAAACTAAGATACACATTTTCAAAAAAACATTTATTGTATACATTTAGATGATCAGGTTCAATTTTAATTTACGTATGGATGATAGCATTTACGTTGCAACACACGATAACACCGTTTTAAACAACACATATCAATCCCGAATTCCCGACGGAACAAAATCTAAAACGTCCAATTAGCTTCTATTAACACCGCCTCAGCAGCTGATTGATTGATTGGTTTAACCAAATTGAACAGAGCCACCACATCAACCGATATTAGGTGTAGCGTATGCCGGATAATGTCTGCTCAGAGACGAAGTTATTTTGGACAATAATACTCGTTTGACTGTATGATTAGTTGAGTTGTCAACCGTTGTGTAATGTGACAGAATATCGATTATTGATTTCAAATATAAAATTGATCTTGTAAACAAAACTCTTATCTAGCTACTTCAAATAACTACTTTGAAACAATTAAGATAAACTACATGTGTATTCTAGAAACAATCGTAATATTACTATCAGAAATAGATTCATGTGGCATAAATCTCTTGAACTCAATTCCTTAAATCACCTTAGAGCATTACTACAACTTCTAAAGTTAGTATACTTGGTAATAATATTATAGGACCCAGATTCAATTAACTCTTACACTTTGAATTTGAATATTCTGAACTTTTAGAAACAATAAAATATTTTTTAAAACAAGCCTCTTTTCTATTTTCCAATTATCAAGTCCAAAAAACACTTCTCTTTTACTTACTAATGTCACTAATAAGCGCTATCTATAAAGCATTGGTTAAAATAAGTGCAAAAAGTGGACTGAATTTAAGTGAAATGCACCCTTAAATACTTAAGTTCTAAGCAAACCTGATCTTCATTAAGTATACCAGCGGTTGCATGACCTCATTGACCTTTTCCTCACTCAGGATTCCGAGTTAATAGTAGACATAACTCTTAGCATTGAGGCCGAGTAGGTAAATTGTAAAAAAAAAAAATATTCAATTTAAAGTCTACAATCCTAAAATGTATAAAAAGTTATTAGAAATAACATTCGAACATATAATCGTGAAAGACCACCGAGCGCAGCCGGGGCGAAGTTAAATGAAACTTGTCATAGTTCGGGGTCAATTTGTGCTTAAAGTGTTGCAATCGGTTGCTAGCAAATTGTTCGGTAGATTTGATTCCTACTTAAACTACACAACATAGTGAAGATTTATTAGGTTCCTGACAAAGTCACTCCTGTTGCTAAATTTATGTGACATTATTCTTTGATTAAAGATTTACAAAGTTTAGAACTTACTCCACCGGCATGCGAATTTGTTACTAATCTGACTAGTAAAAGGTGTTTTAAATAATTATTTCGTATTAGCAATAATTAATCCAATGTGCTACGAATTTTACTACCTTAGAGCGCATTCAATATTAATCCTACAGTTGTCTATAGATAATTATAACCAATCATTTAAGTCCAAAAGCTTCAATATATAAGGAAAGTCTCCTCTGCTTCTCGGACTTCAGATTACCTTCCATTTTATGTATGAAAGGAAAGATGTTTACGTTAAAACATTATTGTAGTTTATGCATTAGTATAAACTTAGTCCAAAATTATACTTTGTTATAAACACTTACGCTTCTGGTAGATTCACCCACCAAAATAAGGTTTTTACAAAAAGACGTATTAAACTGAGGATTATTTTACAATAAGTCACTTTATATTCAAGTATGATGTTATACATGGTTTCAACTTTACCGGACCTTAATATTTTACGGAGCCGGAAATTTTCCAAGAATATTCGCAATTCACCACAGTCCTGCGATGCATACGAAATCAGGGGATGTCCGGGCAATTCCTTTTTTCCTCTTTTCCCCCGACCTCCTAAATGGAGCTTTAATTGCATAACCCAAATTGACTTTTACTTCAATCATCAACGCTTTCCGTTTTACATATTAATGTGGAACTATTAAAAACCACATTATGCTTGGTGGTAGGGTTATTGCCCCATCGGTTAGCGATCACCCTGGGGTTTAGCCTGCTGCAACTTAAAGGTTCAGTAGCATGATGAACGAGATCCAGCTCTTTTTGGACAAGTTCAGCAACATGGCTGTAATACCCTTGGTGTTGCAGCTGTCTATTGGCGAAGGTAACCATTTACCATTGCTGTCCAATAGCATAAAAAAACAACTACGACAAGACGGCAAAATTAGTATCAACCCACACCAAGGATTTTTGTGGTGACTGGATAAAATGAACTGTGAACATCCCAAGAAATAGCAATGTTGAAAAATAAGACCCGATTTCTCATTACATTAAACCTAATAGAAACGGAACGTTAACTGTATTGAAACTCTTTACTCACTAATCATGAATGCATTAAAAGGTATATTTAGGAAAATTATTTCAAAACTATATAGAAAGATTTTCCTACAAGTATTACGTTTGAAAGCACAGAACTCGGTGTTACAGGAAGCTGAAAGAAAGTTAAGAGCGTTAACACATAACTCCTATCTTTTGTGCCAACTGAGGTGTAGCTCAGTTTCTACTACGCAATTGATAAAAAATCTGCGATATATCGTGAATATAAAAATGGATGTTTTAACAGGTTTGGCTTATCTTATAAAAAACATCCTCTCTTCATTCTTATTAGTTAATTTGGACGTGTTTCCCATTTGCATGAAACTTGAGTGTGAGAACTATTTGACAAAATATTATTTATTGTTGATTGTTTTTTTTATGTAAGGAAATTAAGAAGTCGACAATAAATTTTACAAAATTGATGGGACGCTCTCTGTTAAGAATTTGATATAAAATTAATATATTTTGCATGTATTGTATATTTTAGGATAATTCAAGCTCTTTTAACTTGCACCATAAGTAAGAGGAGGTAAAGTTTCATCCAAATCGAATTTACAGCTTTGCATTGTTCTTTTACAAGCTATCGGGGATACGTAGCTTGCGTCTATTGAGCCTTTGCAATTGATATAGTTTGTACAGAATAATAGTTCCTCTATAGCTTCATTGAATTTAATTTGTCTTACAATTTTGCTACACAATATTATGAAATTATTTATTTACAAGCTTTCAACTTTACTCATAAGAATAGCTAATCAGTCTCTAAGAACAATCACTTATCAGTGAAAAATTTGGTACAGTAATAAAAGTGCTTATAAAGATGGTTATGTTTTCATTCAACACAGTACTTGATTTGTTTGTTTATAATTTTTTTCTTACAGAAAGTGTTTATGGCCTTTGTAATCCTTTTGAATGGTGGTTTGAAGCTTAAAAATGGCTTAGATTAACCGAGGATACACTGTCAAATTCAGTTAACGGAACATATCTATAAATACTTAGCGACAGACTTTCAATTAGATGTGGTAGTTAGCTAGGCGAGCATTTGAAAATGCCGTATCGCAATGCTACAGTTCCAGCACAAGGTTTTTGTTCACTATAGGACTTAGACACTATAGGGAATTATAGAATTATTACACAGGATCCATATTTCGATATAATTTCGATAGTATCTATTATTACATAAATTTTGGCAAAGTGTGAATTAACTTCGATGGCATAGACTTGAATTATGTTTAGCATACTATTTTAAACATTTGGAACACAGCATTAAGAGAACTATTGCTATCAAGATATATCTTATAATGTACAAAGAAGTACAGAAATTCCAAAACTTTCACTTTTATTCCTTTTACTGTAAAAACCTATAGTTTTGTGTGATATATAATTTAATAATATCAGTTTTATTAATTTCCTTCAAATTTGTCATGTACTTTCATAATAATCGTACAAATAGATAACATACACAAAAAAAAATTGACCTCTATACCAATAACAGAATATGATATTCTGAAGACATATAATGGGCATTATATTATAGAAAGTAAACAGATATCGTTTTTATGTTTTTTTTAATATATTTAATTTATTTAGAGACTTAGGTCCTCAAAGGTCATGTCAGTCCCATGGTATCATAACCTTATAATATTTACTAAAATTATAATATAGCGAAATACACCAAAAAATATTAAAATGCATATTTTTCTAAAAATATGACCCGTAGAAACTAGTTCCCGAAGAGGGCATCCGTAGATGCGGGTAAGCCAACCAACAGTTTAATATCCTCAGAAACTTGTGACGACACTTTGATTTTGTTCCCGAGAACAATATACGATGGTCCTTCGAGACGTATACATCGGAAAAACTAGGTCAAAAGTATAGTTTACAGTGATTGATATAAAATGGATGAGCTTGCTATTATCACATTTGTGATCTAGTTTCTGTATGTGACGTAAACTTCATGGATTATTCAGACCAAAAATTTTACCGAGTGATATGGCTTGGAGTTTTCTTGGTTTGGCTTGGCTCTATGGTTTGGTTATGAGAGTTTTTGCGTTGCCCGCCTAACTAGCTACTACCCTCAACTTTAAAATCTGCGGCAAAATACCTATAAGTGTGTTCCGGTAGTGGCACTTGAAAGCCAGTCCCTCACCTAGGCTTATAGTGTATCCACCATCATATGCCACATATTCATTTAACATCAGGTGAGATTATGGCTATAACGCTAAACCTATTAAGTATAAAAAAACTATCAAATATAGCTTTGCTACCTAGTCTATTAAACTTAGAAGTTAGATTCAATACAGTAAGATAACTTTAGTATATTCATGATTGTATTGTATTGCACTACATTTTTAATATACGATATCAAAATACTTTACTAAATTTAGTAATTTGTAACATTTCCGTACACAGAAAAATATTGTAAGTGCTATTCAAAAAATCTACTGAAAAAGCCAATTTTTTCCGCTTAAAACAGTCTCTTAACCGACTAAGCGCTGTTAATTTATTTACAAAACTCTCCACCGGCGGTCACTTTAGCCACATTTTTCGCTGGAAGCTTAACAGTAAACTAGTTACGGATCTTTGCGACCCGAACTAAGTTGGCTACTACAGTCTTTGTAACGTCTATCCAAATCGAATTACACGCGGCCACGGTCGCCTGCCCCAGACCGGGGTTCCTTACCTTCGGTACAGCGCATAAACTTTAAGACTTCGTATTAATTTCGCAAACATTTATTTTATACTAGCACGTTAGTAAGTAATCTGAAAATCAACGAGAACCACCGAGAGACAAGCAGTAGGTGTCACTGACATATCTTCAAGCCTCTTTGCAGCCGGATATGTATAAGTCGATTCAGAAATGTGACAAAACCAGAATAATAAAGCATGGAGTATTTGGAAAACATTGATTCGTCTTCGAACTCATATGGTCTGCTGCAATTTCAACACAGTTAAATGGGGCTTTAGAGAGCATAACCAAGTCCTATGTGACTGCAGTGAGCCGCAAACAATGAGGCATTACTGTCGTGCCCTCTCTGTCCAAACTCCTATACAGTCGTTGACCTATAGACATCTACTGCAAATGCCTAGTGAATGGCCGAATATAAGGCTCATTTAATTTGATGCAATCATTGACACGGTAGAAGGACTTGAAAAGGATTCCTATGGAGGATTTCTCACCATGCGTATACACATGTGTAACATCTCTCTTAATTGTGAAATATGCGGCTATGCGTGTCACTATAGGCAAATTAATTTCCAATGTTGTATCTACGAATTAGCAATAAAGACACATCAATATTAGGTTAATCTTATTATCACGGAAATGAAGAAAAAGGAAGTTTGAGGAAACTAATTACATAAATTAACATCATTAAGACAAACCCTATGATAACATAATGTTAAAATTAATATTATCGATACCTTATCAAACATTTAATAATTAGTTATTAAACTACGTTAATCAAAACTACATATAAAATGGTTTCACATAGTTTTAATTTTAAAAGCTATTCTGTTGTTTCGAATAAGAGAAATACGTAAAAATACATACATGTAAGTTATCTCTTGTAACTTAAACCATTGTTTGTAGTAACACTTGTAAAGCTATTTCCATTATATCTTCAGCGAGTGGTTACACAATGTCCACATGTTAGTGGAACTTATATACTACTAATGTGCCTTTAAAGTTATTTTAATTAACTCTAACTTGTTGGAAGTTTGCGAACTACTCGCTATTCAAATTTTGCAGGCATTTTCATTTGTACTTAATACGAAAATGAAATCTACAAAGCTGAACACTGCGTGTCTGTTAAGACGTAACGCATTGCTGGATCAGCTGGTGTACATTCTGTAATCAAGCGAGGACTAGGTTTTATACCCGACAGTCTAGCGACTACTATGCATAATAAACTCGACGTGAATAATTTTTGCATGTCTTTGGTTCGTTGTTTCTAGATTAGCCAATAGATATAATTGTGAAGAGTATTGCACGCCATCATAGTCGGTTATGGAACGACTATTTCTTTATTTTCTTCTAGTTTCCTTAGCCGTGTTCCAATAAACAATATCAAAATCAAAAAGCGATGAAGAATAATTTATTGCGAAATTAGATTTTGTTTCCAAAACACTCAAATTACCGAATCATGAGAATGTCATTTATTTACAGCAAAAACCTAACAATCTACACAATGGTAATTTTAGAATAACCTTATGTATTCTACCAATAACAGAAGATTTGTTATTTATATATCAAAAAATGTACAGGATACTCGTGTAAAAGGTCGTCTAAATTATCCTTTAGGCAGAAAAATAACATGTTTATTAGAAACAAGGAGAGATTCTATTTTTTTTCCGAAACAAACAAACCAGCTAAACTCGGCTACAGTGTGTAAATAACCTATACAAAAACATTCGTTGCCAATTAACATATTTAAAAATAAACTGTTTCGGTTCATGAAAAGAACCACGTATTGTAATCATCCACATATATTTAGTTCAATATGAATTCCAAAATGTGCAAGATTAACGTAGAAAGTACTATTCATCAAGTGCATAATCTTAAATTATTTATTTACACTTTAAAAAGCATCTTGTAAAATAAACTGTGAAATATAAATATAAACCTGATTTTGTTGGCTCTTTTTAACGTGGACGTTTTTGATGGCCATGTTTTGATGGACGTTAGTCTGTTGCCATTCATGAATACCTTGTTAGAGCTTATACTGAATAAAGCATTTTAATTTACATTATGACTATACAATCTGTCTGTCTTCGCCCGTTAAAGGAGAAACAACTGAAAGTTATATACAAATACCCGCTTACAAAAACTAGTTACGTTAAATTTTGTTGGAACTCGACGATCTAATTTAAACGTCAAATTTATTTTAATGGAGCTAATTTAATACTAAATGAATTTAAATATTATTGTTTATAAACACGTTTATTTTAGGTACTTCTACGATATTAAATTTATGTATGATTTAAGTGTCTAAAACATGAGCTTCAGTATCCACCTGAGTACGGCAAGCAGATCTAGTTTTTCTCTTCTACCAACTATCACTACTGTTAGCTTTATCATTGGTCTCCTCTTTATTTTTAGCCTTATCGTTGATCTTCTCTATACATTAAATGTCATATTGCAGGGGTTTCAATATTCACACGTTAGTTCAAAATAACTTCATGGATTGAAATTAATATTTACATTTGGTTACATTTAACTTTATAAATTTAAATTGTAATGAAGAGGTTTTATATAAATGGTTTTAATAATATATTTCAAGTGTTAGGCTTTTTCATTGGTCGCCTCTTTATTTTAGCTATATCATTGATCGTCTCTTTACTTTAAATATCATATTACAAGGGTTTCAATATTTACACGTTAGTTTAAAATAACGTTATAGATTCAAATTGATATTTATGTTTGGTTAAAAATAACTTTATAAATTCAAATTGTAATGATGAGATTTTATAAAAATAGTTTTAATAATCATATTCACACTAGTTCGCTTTTAGCGCTTTTAGTTTCCGGTTGTGGCAATATAAATACGTCTTATAATACTGAGGCAGACACAGTGGAGCTCCAGAACGAATCAGTGGACTGAAGTATTGGTGATATGAAGAACCGAATAGTACGTGCAGCCTATTAAACCAGACGGTTAAGATATAAGGATTTTTACACTACCAACAATCACCTCAGTACTGTCATGTTTCATACACATTAGGGCTCATTTTGGATGGTTAAGGTTTAGCGTTATGGCCATAATCTCACCTGATCTTAAGTGACAATACGGCCAAAGTTTGTACACACGCTAAACCTGTGGAGGAACTGGCTCTCAAGTGCAGCTGCTGGAACACACCTATTGATATTTGGCGGCAGGTTTTTAACTTGAGGGTGGTTGCTAGCCAGGCGGACATTAAAAAAAGCCCTACCACCATGCTATGGTTTTCCTTCACCGAAAGCTGAAACTCACTGTAGGTGGTTGTATTCGAAATCACGTCCCTTGACGCGAAGTCGTACACACTACCACTGATCCACCATCACATTAACTCAAATTGTATACCGTCTATCGACTAATGACAGTAATGTATCTACATTTGGCATGCGCGCATTCCCCACATACTACCTAACATTCAGTGAAATTCATTGGTTGGTGTAAAGCATACGTGGTGCGGATACTCGGTAAATTACTCGTCTATAAAGTCTACTCAGTCCCACCCTTTAAAAGAAATGCGCGGTGAGGAATATATCAAACCGCAAGCGAGCACTATCGACTAATGAAAATGAGCCCTTATTTTGCATCAATCTTAAATTATTCCATGTACATGAACAAGCTACAATCTTTCTAATTTTACATTGCTAACGTCTCGTCTCTTTTTTATTTATACGCCACTTGCATAATTTCTCGTAAAAAATGAACTTACCATCGTTTGTATTATTATCAAAATATATTGTCTTCAAAGTGTATATTTTGTTTCCCTTAAAAATCCTAAATGTATTCGTATTTTCCCGTCAGGGATACAAATCTATGTTATATGACTGTATGTATGGGGAATAATTTAATATCACTGCCCAGGACTGTGTAATTTAATATACAGTTTAATTTCTTATAAAAATGATATTGCACCACTTAATGAAGGTTCATATCATGCGCGTGTATATGATAAGATACATGAAACTTATTTATTTTGTAATCGCCTATAATTTATATTAGGTACTGTTGGTCTAAATAAAAAAATACAATTTCTCATACAAACCATTTGTAATTTCTTCGGTTATGAATAGTTTTTGAAGGAGTAAGGATCACGTTCGGGGTCCTTTCAAGTGTTTCGTGGTTCGTTTGCGGGAAATACAGTTTTAAGTAAGGTAGATAAAAATATTTTATTAATAATGTTATATTTTTTTTTTTTTTATGTAATAGCGGGTAAACAAGCATCACCTGCTGGTATGTGATGACCGCCGCCCATGGATACCCACAATACCCAGTGAATTGCAGGTGCATTGCCAGCCCTTATTGGGGAACAGGCTCTCAAGCGCTACTGCCGGAACACACCTATTGGTATTTAGCAGTAGATTTTAATCTTGAGGGTGGTAGCAATCCAGGCGGGCATCAGGAAAAGCCCTACCACCATGCAATGTTGTGTTAGCTGAGTGTTATATTGTAACTAATCTAGATTATTTTACAATTACACGATTCCATATTACTGATTCGCAGATATTAAGTAACTTAGATCTACTCTAAGTGTAATAATCACCCGTGATATCATGGATGACTTTCTTATGTAGTGTCCGTCCGCGTGATTATGTTATAAAGTAATGTACTTTACCGTACAGTCTTTGAGTCGAAAATATTGAACCGCTAAATATACCTACATCTCACAAATATATCTGACGCTATTATACAGTTCGCTATACATTAACATTTCAATTTATTCCAAGAATACATATAAATTAATTAATTTGAACAACGCGAACATGAAATAAACTCACGTGGAAATCTGTGAAATGTAGTTGCGCTTACAAACTCAATTAGCGGAATGTAATAGATTAATTAATTAATTCCCGGTTAGCTTTTACCTGAGTAGAAACTACTAAAGTTTAATTATGCCCTAAGCATCTTCGTTTATTTGAACCGCTCTTATATTCAAAGACAAACGCGATTGTCATTCCTCTCGGCGCACTTACTTACTGTTCGCTAGCCACGCGCTTTCCTCTATAAACACTGGCCGACAGTTTCCGTTGTGGTACAATTTATAACATAAAGAGATAAAATCTATACAAATTAATAAAATTGTAGCGTCTGCTTGTAATATCAACGTAACAGCTTATTATTTAATTCATATGAAAGTATATGCAGTACTTATAATAAAAAAATCAAAATTTTTTTTTTTGCCTGTCTGTTTCTTCTGACTAATCCCTGAAACAGCTGGACCGACTTTCGCTGGCAGATATTTGATGTTATGAGTAATTGAAACTACTTTTATTTAAAAAAAAATCGTAATTAACAATCTGCATACACTCTCTACATAAATGGAAAGCGTTCGGTGACGATGGCGCGAATTTCATGAGTTTTGTTCACTCAAAATGTGTTCAACGCGCCTAAAGAAGTTTTCACTTCAAACATGTAGTTTGACGTTCAATTTTACTAGTATCTTAAGTAAAATTTATTGAAATCGGCGAAGTTACATGAATATATATATATATATAAAATATATAAAACTACCAGACCTGGAAAAACCTTGTTCCATATTTCCTCGATACACCTATAACGTTTAGTAATGTTACTGTTAGTAATAACAATTAGTGTAACAAATTATTTTCAATTTTTTATACTACACAAATAATACCTTATATATTAATGTTTCTCGTTTTTGACTCTTTTTTTTTAGTTTTAAAAGAATACTATACCGTATCTGTGTCTCTAATTTTAAAGAATATTACACCGCATCTGTGTCTCTAATGGCTTACACCACAATATTGACTCCGCAAAAAAGGAAAGCAAAAACGAATAAAGCCCCCAGCGGTAAAGAGAATACAAACTAAGTATCGTATTCCGTTATTTTATATAGACAATGCTAGGAGGGTTCTGTGAAAAATACATATGAAAATCGATATTGTATTTTCTATGTGCGCATTGTGAAATCATAGAACATACATAAGGTTAGACTGAAGGAGTAACACCTACATACATTTCTGTTAAATTTAGAATACAAATAACCAACTATGTTAATATAATTCTACTGTACTAAAATTCATCATAACTCCTTTGATTTCACATATGATAATATAAAACATGAAATGAAAAAATGTTTAATTTAGTATTTCACCGTAGCAGGGAATGGTCGAGTGATTTCGTATGAAATATAGACTCGAGAAACACGAGATATAATAATAGATACGCGTTTATAAAATTGTGGTTATTATGCTTAACAAAAAAATTATTTTATATCTATACTAGCTTTCAGCCGGGGCTTCGCTCGCGTAAAAGGTTAAAATAACATTAAACTTGAATTGTTATCCTAATGAAATGGTCTATTTATGTGTCAATTTTTTTATTCAACGGTTAAAGCGTGGTAGTTGAACTGAGAAACAAACATCCATATTTTCGAATTCATAATATCATTATTATGGCGTTTTATTCGCGGCTTCATTCGCGTGATAATTTGGAATGAAAAACTTTGAGGAATAAGACACTGACCATATATATAGAACAGAGCATTATTTAAGGACGCTAGTGTAAACAATGATGGGTGCCTTTCCTGTAAATATTTCCTGGGCATTCGATGTTTTACCAGGACAAAAAGTATCCTATGTTACTCTCCAACCTTTCATCTATCTCTATGCCAAAAATCAAGTCGTTTGGTTGCTTAGTTAGGGCGTGAAGGAGGAACAATTTTACCGACATTTCTGTAAAACTCCCCTGAGCATTCGATGTTTTTCCAAGAAAAAAAGTAACAGATTACTCTCCATCTTTTTATTTATCTCTATGCCAGAAATTAATTCGATTGGATGCTTAGTTAAGGGGTGAAAGAAAGACAAACAAACACACTTTCGCATTTATAATATTACTATGCATAACAAAGTGGAAAAACCTGTTTTTTGGTTTAACGCACTAATTTTAGGAACTGCCAGTCAGATTTCAATATATATATATATATATATATATATATATATATATATATATATATATATATATATATATATATATATATATATATTTTTTTTTTTTTGCCTTTGTCAGAGCAATCATTGAGGAAGACTTCAGGCTATTTATGTTTAATATCATGCTACCACCAATAGGGGTACGGTTGCATTGATAAATGTTACAAAAACTGACGAAATGGGTAAGTAAAATTTTAGTTCTAAGCGAACAAAGTTGTAAGCAATAGTTAGTCTACTTATATATAAGAAACTTCCACTCTCTCATCAACAGGTGAGTAACTTATATGCCAGTTTGACTTTAAATTCGCCATGAATATTCCTTTCAAAACATGGGCATCCACTAAGAAAGAATTTTACGATCAAAAATAGCGGCAGACGGGAACAAAGTTACGGGTACTAAGCCAGGAGAGATGTACGACATACTAATACGTTAGTTCCTAATATATTTCTAATATTGAAATGTCAGTTACAGTCCACATTTATAGGAGAAACATTTTATTTCATGTTACGAAGGATAGATAATTTCTGTGTAGAAGGAAATACAAAGACATCCATCATTTATATACTCAAGCAATTTAAATCCGATAGCAATTTTAATATAAAAAATGTTGAACTATATTTATTATGAACTTAAATTCACAAATTAAGACAAATGAATATAGTAGAAGGTAAAAAGCTAAACATATTAATAGATAGAGGAATGATCACTGTATAATAAGTTTGAATACCAAGCGAAAAACTTACAAAGAAGGTGTGAATTTGTTGTGGAAATATTGTGTAAATGGGATAAGGCGAAGAATAATTAATCCAATCTGTTACCCTTACAGAAGAATTAATTTAAGTAAATAAATAAAGTTAAAGTGCCAGTATAGTAACGTCAAAATAACAGCTTTTTACTAAATGTATATGAATGTATATACGAAACTTATTGAAAAAAAAAAAAAACAATTTTAATTATTTTTTCTTTTTTTTCCGGCTAATCCCTGAAACGGCTTGACAGATTTGGCCGCGGTTTTCGCTGGCAGATAGTTGATGTAATAAGAAGTAACTTGGGCTACTGTTATTTTAGAAAACAATTAGGGATACGCGAAAAAAAAATCAATAAATAATTTTTAATTCCACGTAAACGAAGTCGCGAGCAAAGCTAGTACAACGAATATTTACAAGTAATTATCGCAGGCAATACTTGAAATTTTCCCGCCATGTGAATGTTTATACCTATCTAATAAATATGATTACATTCTGACATTATATGAATAAGGATTAACAAAATTTGCTTAGGAGCGCTAAGATTAAGCCGGCGACACCAAACCTAAGACAGGATTATGAACGCGGTTTGTTAACATAGGAACACTTTAATCCGTTTGACATCGGGTGATATCAGGAACATCACAAGGGTTGACGACACGTTGTTTGGATAACTCTACTTGACTTATGGATTGTGAAACTAAAAAATATTAAATATCTACAACATTTTGCTGCTTTACAATCCATGAAGCAATGATAGCTCAGTTGGTCGTGTGTACGAACGCCGCGTCAATAGACGTGAGTTCGAATCTACATACAATGAGCTTGAGCTTTCAGCGAAGGAAACCATCGTGATGAAACTTTAGCGTGGTGGTAGGGCCTTTTCTAATAGCTGCCTGGCTAGTTACTACCCTCGAGTTGAAAATCTGCCGCCAAATACCTATAGGTGTGTTCCGGCAGTTGTATTTGAAAGCCAATCCCTTCATCAAAGTTAGCGTAGGCACCATCAGGTAATATTACGGCTATAACGATAAACCTATGAACTATAAATAAAAAAAACATATCCTTTATAGAAGAGGAATACAAGAATACATTCAGACTTTTGAAGGTAACTGATGAACATACATTCAAGCAAACATTATTTCTGATAGAATAATTCAAATTCTTACTACCCTTTCATAAGTGCTAACTAAAGAGTTTCAAATTACAAAGGGAAATCAAATTTCAAAACACCGAACAACAGTCAGGAAATTACTGTGACTGAGATATAATGCGATAGAAATATCTTGAATCAACAGGTCGGTGAATCAATGGCGGTGAACGAAGCAGCAATACCATTTCGTCCAATGTTGGGCCTACGTCCCAGAACCCCAATAAACCGAGCTCCGTTGACCACAAACCAACCACGCCTTCGCAATTGAGACAAGGGTGTTAGATTGGCGCAAGTTAAAAGAAGTTTACCTTTAATTTATTCTTAAAGTAAATGCCATATTTTTCTCCATTTCACGATACAATTTTTAAGTTATAATAAATTTGCAACTACATACAACAAGTTCTACCACATTACAGCATATTTTCTAGAAAGTTGCTTGACTTTATTCAATCATCTTTATTCCACTTAGAAACTACGTAAACTGGCGCAGTCATGACAACTATATTGACACTTCCATATCACTAAGTACTAAAAGTAAGCAAATATGTGTGTATCTATATGTATAATATCATGCTATGAAGATATAACATCATCTAGCAACTGTGTTGCATGGTATTGCAATATTCTGTTCGCCATATTAATGAATATTAGACTATGTAATCTATAGAAACAATTATTTGTGTACTGCTCAGTACTTCTTCAAATATTGTATTGTCAGTTTCACAAGCTTCTATAAACATATTATCAAGTAGCTGTGCCAGTGACTTCGTTTTTGTGGAACTATAATTTATTTACCAAACTTTTTCGTCAGACCCAGATTTGCCCTAAAATAATAGTAGGCTAAGTTACTGCTTAAAACATCAGCTATTTGTCAACGAACATCACGTCAAAATCGGTTAAGAAACTTAAAAAAAAATACTGTTTTTTATACAAGTGCCGTATGTTTTATATGCATTTAGTAAAAACCGGTGATTTTGACATTTCAATTTTACAACAGAAACTTCAATTTTATTTAATTTTACAGATTTATATGATTTTCAAATACTCATCGCATGTATGATTTAGAAAGAAAAAAAACTTTTTTAAACTAATTTTAAATATTTAAACAATTCTAATTCATGACCTGAATAAAAAAATATTAGTAATAAAAAGATTCAATCTGTTTATTTGAGTATCAATTAGGTATAGATATTTTCTGAAACAGTATGGGAACGCGTAATCCTGTCGCTTGTTCCACACAACAATAAACTGGAACTTTCTTCATAATATAGCCGAACATTCGAAAGCAATCAATGTATGGAGAGCTAGGGATTGTCGCCGGACCCTTATTACCTTAATGTATTGCTCGTAACGCAACCCTGCCCATAAAGGCCCCCCACTTCGAGCCCTCGAAGCGGTTTGAAACTTTTATGCCGCCACTTAGCGGGCACAATGTTAGTTTTCTTTCGCACTTAATCTCCAATTACCTGAAACAAAAGAATAAATAATGTCATTACCAAAGCAAATAAGTGGTACAGGAATTTTAATATGATAAAAATGGAACTGCATGTTATAGAAGAGCAAGATTCTACTTTAAAGTACATGTCTGATGATTTTAATTGCAAAGCAACACTAATTACAATTAAAAGTATAATACAATACTGCTGTTAGAGATTGAGAATTAGTGCTGACACTAGGTTTAGCGTGACCAACTTTTTGGACCACACCGTCACTTAGCACCAAGCGAGATGGATGACATAACGCTAAACCTAATAGGGGTTGTTCATAATGTACAACCCGCAAAATTTTACCTGTTTAGACGTCCCTCCCACCATTCGTCACGTTTCTGCGACCGTTTTATCAATATTGCGTCACAAATGATGGATCCCCATACATGTTATATGGCAATGAATAGCAGGTCACAAATTTGCATAGTTTTAATAATAAACGTTTGCTCTTATTTGCTATAATATTATTTAAAAAAATTAATAAACATATGTGTATTAAATTGTAAAATTTACCAAATTGTTTTACGAGCTGCGAACATCACGTTTTCTTAGATCTCCCCAGCCTTCCACGTCATATTTTGTCACAGTAAGTGACACCATTTCCCATCAAATGCGCGAATGTATGTACGGCCCCGAGAGTATATAAAAAAAATCTTATAGGTTTTATATGAGGCTGATAATCGCCAACAAAAATAAAACTTAGATTTATAAAATGCATGTAATATATTTTATCACGTTATAAATTCGAGACGTCACTTTAAACCACTGTAGTATATTACAAGAAATTATGATATAATCAAGAGTTCCTTACAAAAGATTTGTATAATTAAACTTGTAAATGAATCCAAAAGATAACTATCAAAAATACAAGAAAAGAAACCTTTCAAGACACTTAATACATGAGTTGGTAAAATTAATTAGAAACAACTCGTAATAATTTCAAAGAATTTTTATGCCACTAACATTACACATGAAAAACTTTAAAAAATACAATTAAAATAAAATAATTTGTAGAAATCTAATCAAAATCAGCATCACTACACACGCCCTCAAGTGTTTTGTGCTCCGCCCACGCGAAACATTCAATTTACAAACGCGAGCGGAGTGAATTTTTAGTATTTATTACAAAATCTATAGCCACATACCTATAAATATGTCCAGGCAGTGCACTTGAAAGCCAGTTCCTGCACTAGGCTTAGCATGTTCACAATCTTGAGTTACATTGTCACTTATTATCAGGTGATATTCTAGCCATAACGCTATACCTACAAAGTATAAAAAAGATAGGCGCTGGAACAATTAACTAATAACAAAAATTGAATTCATATATTTGTTTAATGCATATTCCTAAAGACAATATCAATACATAGCAATTATATGGTAATAATAACTAGTATCGGCAATCAAAATTATCAGCTATGAACTATCACTTTATCATAATTAAGAAGTGTAAAAGCAGAGCCGCGTCAGTTCAAATCGGTATTTTTTAAATAAGTACACCAAATTGTTGCATAACAAATCTGCTTCAGTCCAAGATTGATACTTTTTAAGTAAGTACACCAAATTGTTGAATAGCAAATCTGCTTCAGTCCAAGATTAGTATTTTTTAAGTAAGTACACCAAATTGTTGAATAGCAAATCTGCTTCAGTTCAAGATTAGTATTTTTTAAGTAAGTACACCAAATTGTTGAATAGCAAATCTGCTTCAGTCCAAGATTAGTATTTTTTAAGTAAGTACACCAAATTGTTGCATAGTAAACCTACTTTAGTCCAAGACTGGTATTTTTAAGTACACCAAATCGTTGCTGCTTTTGTACACTATAATTTGGTGTACTTATTGAAAAATACCAATTTAGTAGTGAAGCGGGTTCGCTTTTACACACCTCAATTTTAAAATTAACGGGACTTCCTGGATGACTAAATATATATAAACAAAAGACAGATAACAAAATTAGTTAAAAGTTCACAGTTACCAATCATCATGCATATTAGTATATAAATTTGAGATGAGCGTCACATTAAAATAAATAGTAGTGATACCATATGAACAATATTTTTAAACTCGTTTTTTTTTTTAATATATATTAGCAAAGCAAAGTGACTTATAGTAAGAATAGTTTCCTCGGAAAATAATAGAAAACCTTGTGAAATTGGTAAACCATCGGCAAAACGCATAACCAGTATCGCGCTTTCTAGATTTTTCTCAGTAAAAACTTGTATTATGAAGAAACTGCGTTTGTCTATTACACACCTAAGAAATAAAGTAATTTCTCAAAATCTAAATGTTTTTTTTTTATTCCAACCGGATAAGTAGTTATAAAAACGCTGAAAACTCAAAACACAGACCACACAGTTCAGTCTACCATAAAATATGACCGAAAACTATATCCCGTAGTAATTACAAGTTAGACATGTGAACCCATTATATATAGATTATGGTATACCGAAAAGTTATTAACAAAAAGATAATTCCGTAAGATAGCAGCAGCATTCAATGCCGTTGTGTAGAACAGATAAAAAATTCTATACAACACAAAAAGCATCGATAAATTGTATGATAGATTTCAAACTGTGCAGAAGTGGTACCTACAATGTATTTTCCTCAATCACGCCTCGCAGTAGTAGATAATTAATTTACTGATTTTATCTCTTGCGAGTTTAAAGACTCAGCCGTTAATGATCTAATTCGGTTTGGAATGTTCGGGGTCAATACGTCGCCTTGGTTTCAGGTATTTTTTTAATACCAATAATGTTAAAATATAAGAAATTCATTATAATTAAGGATACTTACTGGGTTTGTAAATTTTATAATTATAATCGCATGTATTGTTTTTTTCGTTTTTTATAGTTAAGCTTAAACGTTATTGACACAATCTCACCTGATATTAATTGAACATGTGACCTAAGATATTGGACACGCTAAATCTGTGGAGGGGCTGGCTTTCAAGCGCAACTGTCAGAACACTTCTATAAGTAGGTATTTGGCGGCAGATTTTAAACGTGAGAGTGGTAGCTAGTCAGGAGTGCATTAGAAAAGGCTCTACCAAAAAAGCATGGTTTTATATCTCGATGTTTTCCGTCACAGAAAACTCAAGTTCATTGCAGGGATTCGAACTCACGTCCGTAACTTCAATATACGGAACGGACTACGAGATGAGTATGTGGAATTTTCCGAGTGCGAATCACCAAGCATTTCCTCGTGTTGGCAGAGTCCAGGGTCTAGTTTTACTCCTTGATAGGTACATTGTACTATATACTAGCGCTGATCACATATTAAGAAACAATGCGTCCTCACGCACAAAGGTGACATTGACGGTTCCATAATAACTCCGTTCATAATCTATCCGAAGATTTATATATTTACGGTGTTCGGTCCAAACGAAATTACAAACACAAAAACCCATTCAAAATAAGAAATGATTACACGCATCCGGTACACCGAACGTATCTACATAGATACGAAACATAAAAACTTAGAAATCCAAAGCTGTGGAAAAAACGTGCCGAGCTCCCGGACTAATGGCATCATCAGGCTTTTGAATTAGTCGCGGTGACCAGCTCCGCGTTATTAACGTCATACACCGTCTGGATTCGTTGTAATACATTAGTAAAGTGATGGCTTTATGCAATATGTATAAAGAAAAAAAATACATTAATTAAGCCCACTTTTGAGTTTAAAACAATATTGATATTTCAATTTCCTTGAATATTACAATATGTACACTTCGTGTCTCCGTGAGTTTCCTTATTCAAGAAGACATTGTGCAGTACAACAAATTATCTTATTTTTAATAATTATTTCATAGTACAGGTAAATTTAACTGTCATAGTAATGAGTGCGGCGGTTTCCAATTCTACACAGGATAATAATTCAAGAGATTAAAAGTCCACAAACGATCATTCAGTTTATTTACAGAATTTATAATGGTATTTGTTAAAGGACACATATTTTATGAACCGAAATCAAGCATTAGTGAAATGACGTATATTGACTTTCATTGTAAGTATATCTGTAAAGTCCTTAGCAATACAGAGCGTGAACCCTGGACATTTAAAAAATAAAAATGTAATAGCTTATAATACAATCCAAAATCTTTACAAGGTAAAATAAGCGATTACATATAATTCTAGGACTCTCAAAATTAATGAACCTGTAGTTTCAAGGTAAAATCAAAGCATGTCTTATTACACACTTCAAAAATATTCTTTAGTTTATATATAATATTTATTTTCGTTTTCAATAAAAACAATATCATCATCTCATATGATGTATTATCATCATCTTTACTAATACATTTGTCTGTACTCTGTAGCCATGACGGTAGATAGTGATGGTAAAATGTGACATACAAACGTGACGTTTCGTTCTTAATATCGTACTAGATTTTTCTACAACATGCCTAGGAATAATTCACTTCAATACTAATTATAATGACAGAATTATTTATACAAAGTTCGTATCGTATTAACCCGTCCCAGTCGTTCTTATGCATTTTTCACGGTAGCCCGGCCCACGAAATAAGTAATTTGTTAAAGCACACAACACCACGTAATTATTCCGACACTTTAATACTTTGTTTCCCACAATTTGCCCCTGTTTCCATATCAAAACATAGTTTTAAAATCTTGCAGATCGATAAACAGCGACATTATATCTTAAGCCGTAAGGTGTGGTTTCCTTTGCCCGTATCAATTATACGAACAAAAAACAGTTGCATATTGAGTGACAATGATAGATTCGCTTCACTTCTAGATTCATAACATAAAGTGGATTTTATGTTTTTTTATATATAAATGGAATACCTAATTAAATTAATAGGATGTTTTTGCATTAGTTCCAAACCTCGCCTTCAAATTATGTATCACGGAACTTTATAAAATTAATTAAAAAACAAAAACGTTGACTAATCTATAATTTTTTTGTATCATTAGGTTTTTTGTCATGGGAATTAAAAGTATTGCTTATTTAACCATAAATCTTTGTTAGACGGATAGATTAGCGGTTTGAACGGTCACTTTGCCGATACCAATTTTTTAGTTCGAATCCCACACAAAAAAAATAATTTGTGTGATCCACTAACATAGAATGCTCTACTTTGAGAGTTTCTTTCACTGTTTCTTCTCTTCCAGAACGCCATTTTGTTTCCGATATGGTAGCCGTTATTTTCACTTGAAAGAAGTGATATTTTATCCTATTTTTGAGAAATAGACCATTTGTCTTGATCTGAGAATACTTTTTATCCGTGAAATGAATGTTTACAAAGTATCCTGTGATGCAAGGTCGATCCCTAGTGGGACAGTTATGTCTATATCTAGAATAGATCAAAATTTCTAAACAGAATAACGCAACAGAGCCTTAAGAACAGTAAACTCTTGCAATCCTTAAAGCTATTAATGGTTTTAAAACAGTGATTGTCAAAGAAAAACTGCAAGCCACAATAATTGCTTCCGACCGGTCTTATGCGATATCTCGCAGATGGGACATCAATAGCAAAAGTAGCAAATAATCAGCAATAAACTAACACATTTAGTGCACTAAAACGGTACTTAATACATATTTGCTATTTAGCAGCAAATATTTACCGATTTTTGATATCGCTTTGTCATTGCGAAATCTATATTATTATATGGCGGGAAGTTATGTTTATTTATTTGTTTGAACGCGCTAAGCTTAGAAACTATAAGTTAGAATTCAAAAAGTGTTTTGTATTCGATACAAAACATATTAAATAAATGTTAATTATACACAAACGAAGTCACGAGCACACCTAGCATGTAACGAGGGGTCTCTACAATCTTAAAATTAAGAAGCCTAGATGCATCTATGAAAAACTCTACATCGAATATTCATAGTCGCAAACCAATAAAATCAGTAGTTTTCACGTGATTAAAGCATCAAAGAAACTGCGTTTTCCCAATTTATACATATATAGATTGGGATATACACGAATAAACCGGTGATCCCAATGCAAGGAGAAGTATTTCATGGCGGTAGGACTTTTTCTCATTCCCGCCTGGCTAGCTACCACCCTCAAGTTGAAAATCTGCCGCCAAACACCTATAGGTGTTATCCGGCAGTTGCACGTGAGAGCCAGTCCCTCCACTAGGATTAGCGTATCCACCATTTAGGGTCACATCGTCACATCACAAAAAAGGTCGTACAATACTTTTCACATTTGCATCATGTGACGCAAAGTCAACTGTTCCATCCACATAAAAATACCTAACGTGTCTAACACACTTGAAAAACACACAAACTTGAAAAACCTTGTAGAGATAAGCGAGCGAAATAACTTTCATCTGTGTATTAACACTATAGATTAAAAAAAACTCTCATAAAAGTTTGAAATACATAACCATAACCGTATGTGCCGGGCTATAAAGCGACATTATCTATAAAACTATAGCCATGAAATCCCTCTATCTTTGGAACGTAAAATTATATCGAACTCTCGGAAACTAAATTTTGACATTGTGCCAGAAACGATTACACTTAAAATAGTGTCTCGTATGCATAAATAATCCAAGTGAATTTAAATAATTCTTGTTGATACATAATTATACATTCAAATGGTTGTGTGTACGGACGCCTCGTCAAGGAAAGTGAATTCGAAACCATCTATAATTAGCTTGAGCTTTTGGTGAAAGAAAACATTGTGATGAAACCATAGCATGGTGGTAAGGCTTTTTCTAATGTCCACCTGGCTTCCTACTACCCTCAAGTTGAAAATTAGCCGCCAAATACCTATAGCTGTGTTCCGGTAACTGCCCTTAATAGCCAGTCCTTCCGTCAGGCTTAGCGTGTCCAAGAAATTGGGGCAGAACGTAACTTACGATAAGATGATATTGTGGTCATAACGCTAAACCAATAAAGTATACATGGTGGAGCATATACCGCAGAGCAACGCCTTCATCAATGAAACCCTACTAATATTATATAATAAATGCGTAAGTGAGTTTGTTTGATACGTTTTCACGCCTACACAGCTGAATCGATTTTGTTCAATTTTGGTACAGTGATAGATGGAACACAAGAGACGGAGAAATGCTATTTTTTCTTGCGAAATCTTTATTGGAAGTAGGATAAATAGAAGGATAAACTTTGTATGAAACTTTTTATTGCATCATCCGCTTTGTTTGACAAAATCGATATTAACTAAAGCAGCATGTATAATTTAGTAATGAATAAAAATAATTTGCAAATTAGTGTTTTTCTTAGGTATCCGCCATAACTATCAGAGAAAAGATAACTCAGTACTGCGGATGCGGCCGTCCCGTACGTGATCGATGCTATCTTATCAAACCGCACCAATTAACCTAAGCTACCTCTGTGTATCTTAAAAATGTCTCCTCAGCGCGTCACACTTTATTAAACATAAGCCCATTAGCTATAACATACAACATAAGCGGCGATCAAAACTGTTTCAATCACCTGACAGCGAAACAGTCTCTCCGTGTCACCTCTCTAGTCATGCGTATCACGGAACCACCTTTAACAGCCGACGAAAGTATTATAAGCGATTTTACTATCGAGCGAAGTATTAAGTAAACTTACAGGTTGGGACGGGAGGTTCTTGAATGAACTGACTGACGACGTATGTGATATATTAATACATATTACTAAACAAATGTACATACATCGTTATTAATAACTAGATTTGAAGCGATAATAGCTCAGTGGGAGTGTGTACGACTTCGCATCAAGGCACGTGAGTTCGAATCCAAGCACCTACCATGAGCTTGAGCTTTCAGTGAAGGAAAACATCGTGAGGAAACCATAGCATGGTGGTAGGGTTTTTTCTAATGCCCGCCTGGGTAGCTACGACCCTCAAGTTGTAAAGCTGCCGCCAAATACCAATAAGTGTGTTCCGGCAGCTGCACTTGAGAGCCAGTTCCTCCACAGGTTTAGCGTATCTACCAACTTGGGCCATATCGTCACTTAAGATCAGTTGAGATTATGGCCATATTGCTAAACCTTAAGTATAAAAAAAAATGTCCACGACCTCGTGCGTGTGGATATTAAATTTATTTATTAAGTTACTTCAATACAGCTTTGCTCCTATTGGTGGTAGCGTGATGTTAAATATTCTAAAGCTTTCCTCGATGTTTGCTCAATCAAATATTGAAATTTGACTGGTAGATCCTAAGATTAGCGCTTTCAAACAAACATACTTTAAGACGTTTTTATATTAATAATAATATAACTGCTTTTGATTAATTTCTATAACGTTTTCATTTACTTATTAACTTATTATTATAGCAGATTGCAAGGATTCATTACATAAAACTAAACAAAACAATGAAGTTGATAATTAATAACTTATAAAATATTATCTATACTTACAATAATGTTATTACTGTTCCACTAAGATATTTATACATGTTTAGTAAAATATAATGACATACAGTATTTAATCCAATACTAATATTTAACATACATTCTTATTAATTTTCTTTTTATCCTGTATAGATTTTTTGCACTAATATTTGTCTTTAGGTTACTTATAAAATCCTTTCTAACGCATCTCTAAGAACTCGAAACTCTAAGAAGTTCCTAATTCAATCAACAGATTGAATTCTTCGCAGACTGTTTCAATCAAAGTCGTTGAAATTACTTATACAATCATAACTTAAAACACTTTAATAATGTAAGAAAATAATTACCTCAAATTGCAAATGGAAAGTTTTTGGTATTACATCTAAAGCCCAAGAATGTAATTTTAATTATTAAAGAAATAATAGAAAGAAAAATGGGTTATTTCGATGATGATGATGAATACACAATAAACACAATGGAAATACACAAATTTATAGGTTTAGCAAATACAATATGGCCATAAAATGTATTTTTAAAAAAGGATTGATCCTAACAGACAGCTGGAACCAAAAATTAAAATAAAATATAATGCTATACGAATATACTGCATAGACATAAACCAATATTGAAAACTATACAAATACAATTTTGAATCGACAATGACTCAGTTGGTAGTGCGTACAGAAGCCGCGTCAATGATCGAGAGTTCTAATCTCTAGAATGAACCTGAGCTTTCGGTAAAGGAAAACATCGTGATGAAACCATAGCATGATCGTAGGTAGGCCTCAACTTGAAAAGTTCTTCCATTAAGCTTAGAGTGTCCATTGGATCACATCGTCACTTAAAATCAGGTGAGATTGTAGCCATAATGCTTAATGATTAAAACGAAATATTATAGAAAAAATAACAATAGTATTTTAGCGATTTGATAAGAGCTGTGACAGTACTTTTCACAAAAAATGTTCGATAGCGTTTATCACTAGAAAAGTAGATACTATATTCGTCGCAAGTCAATCGGCGTGATAGATATTTACGAGCGAATTCATCGTACAATCGCAAAGGTTTATTTGGTTAATACGTTTTTTTTATGTGAAACGTCGAATTTCGTTTTCTCATCGAGCGCAAATGATTCAGCGAAGTAGTTCTGTTTATATTACATTAATCCGTGACATTCTTTACATAGAAACGTAATTTTATATATCTACGTCGCTTCGTTCTTAATTATTTAGGTACCTACCAACTTTACAGCTTCTTTAACTTCATGAATATTAGAATGCGGAGAAGTTTGTTTACTTGAATGTACTATTAATCTCAGGAGTCAAAAGTTGGTATTTAAAAAAATATATTTTTGTTCTAAATTTTACTTTTAAACTGGCTCTCAAGTGCAGCTGCCGGAACACACCTATTGGTATTTGGCGGCAAGTTTACAACTTGAGGGTGGTAGCTAGCCAGGCGGGCATTAAAAAAATACCTACCACCATGCTATGGTTTCCTCACGATGTTTTCCTTCACCGAAAGCTCAAGTTCATTGCAGGTGGTTGGATTCGAACTGACGATCTGTGCCACGGCATTCCCACACACTACCACTGAGCTATCATCGCTTCTAATCGATTTCCCATGTGAGGGTTCGGTATGGAAATTTTATGAGTGCAATTTATATAAGCGTCATCTCAAAAGTGTTACGGTTTTCTGCGCATAGTACCTTGCGCAACTTTTACTTTGAAAGTCGCGAAATGTCGAAACACAATCGTACTAAAAGAGTAAACTGTAATCGTGTATCGGTACTGAAAAACATTTTTTTTTTAATGAAAGCATTAATTAACCTTGTCAATAGCGACTAAGCCAAAAAAATTTATATCAGTTGACAAATAGGAGAATACAGTACTAAACTGGTACCTTATGAAATAGGTACTTTTACCTGTTTAAGTAATAATATTGGCTGCTGTTGACTTACTAACCTTTTCCTATATACTTTACAAACATAATCGCATTACGCTCATAATAGAAGAGATTAAAAGAACCTTATTGATGGAATTTTCAATAATTGAAATCGATCTTCCGAATACGTACAACGAGGGTTAAAACTGGGAATTTAATTTGCCGGGAGGGTTAGCATTCCATTAGATACAAGATTTAATCAGAGGTTTAATGAGTGAGTATACCCGTCGCTGGTACCCGTTACTTTCGATGTTTCTCTACCCTTAACACTCGTAAAAGGTGTCGGTCGTATTCTCATTCAAACGACATACGATCTTACGACATTTATATCGACACGGACAACGTTTAAAACACATTCATCAAATTCCTATGTATGTAAAACATACGTCTGATTTTCGAAAATTATTTAATGTTTAAAGATTAGTTGAAATAACGTTCAGTAAAATTATAGTCAATTTTGCTACAATTTCTTCCATATAATGTAATATTAGTATACTTATGTCTAACACTGCCTATATCACTCTGAACCTATATTATCTGCACGAATGACCCAGCAGTTACAAGCAGTTGCCAGTTAAATCTACCGCCGTAGCTTCGATTCTCATACAGGGGCATTTTTTGTTATCATTCCACAAATAATTGTACTGAGTTTAGTAGTTGTTACATTGGGTTCGTTAATAGTGGTTACAAAGTTCCTCCCATTTAACATTGGCGAATTTTCCTACATAAGCAAATGCCAAATTCCAAAATAATACTGACTGTCGTACGACACTTGAACACACTGTTTTTTGTACTCAGCGACAGACGTGCATTAACATTAGTACCATTATGAACTACATAACGTTTTTTTTTATCAACCAGTCCATCTGGAAAACATTTATCTTAATCTGTTCTACAGATTTCTCGAAATAGTATTTAATATAGGAATTCTGAATGTAACACTAATACTAACAAATATTTAATTGAGTATTATAATACTATTATAATAAAATAAAATTATGATTTAAAATAAAATGTGCATATGAAACTGAAAATCACATGTCATCACCATTTGCGTTCGAAGAAAAAACATTAATTTTTAGATCATAACATAGTAATGACTACTTTAAACTTTATTATGTTCTGTAGTAACTATCTGATCAAAAAAACTATAAAAAATCCAACATTAATTCATCAACCATATTTCTTTTATAAATGAATAAAATGTTATGAAAATACCAGAATCGGAGCATTGGCATCGTTTACGACGTACTGTTTGTAAGAGAGGTCTGGAATAAAAATTGATCGTAAATTGGAAACGTTTTTGGAGTTCAACTGATGATATATATAATGTGAACGTGTGTACATTCGAACATTTCGTTTTTTTTTATCTTTACTGGTAACACGATTCAATATTTGTCATATAACAATAGGACATTTGCATGGTGGAAAGGCTTTTTCTATATCCCACCTGGCTCGCTAGCATCTTTGTTTTTATTAACGCGGTGTTTAAAATCCCATTCTTTATTATCGCGCAACGCGCAAACTCAAACGTATTACAGAGACTCTTGAAAGAGAGAGAGAGAGAGAGAGAGAGAGAGAGAGAGAAAGAGAGAGGGAGAGATAGGGAGAGAGAGAGGGAGATGGAAGGAGAGGGAGATATAGGGGAGAGAGAGACAGAGAGTATTAAGGCGAGAGGGGTATGTGGTGGCTCATCGGGTGCTAATCACCCAACACTACACACTAAAACGCACCGCGATGACACTGCAAACTCCCGTGTTTCCAGAGACCAGGGACAGCGCCCAGCGCCCACGCTTCTTCTAGTCTCTGGTGGGGAGCTAGCAACTAACCTCAAACCGAAAATCTGCCTCCAAATTATTATTGGTGTGTACCGGCAGTTGTACTTACGAACCATTCCCTCCTTTTTTTTACATTTAACATTGAGCGTTATATTCACTTGGGTTGTAGCTACCCACGTGAGCATTAGCAAAAGTCCTAACGCCGTGCCATGGTTTTCTCGCCATGTTTTCGTCATGAAAATCTCAGGCTACTAAGCCACCATCATTTCAATAACTTCAATATTGTTCAAAACTTTACGATTTAATTAATTACGGTCGAATTTCGAACATTAGACGACCATTAGTATTATCGAATTTAGAAATCTTATAATTATATAAAACTACAAATAAAACTCACCCTTCAGACCCTCGCAGACCGCCTCAGCCAGTAATTTAACATACTAGTTAAAATATTTAAATCAACCTCACATAATCTCATCCAGAAATCCGACCTAGAAATAATATTATAAAGCTGTCTACATATTACCTTTGCGAACCAGGTAGAAAATTCACGAAATTTAAACAAAATATTTATTATTTGATGTGTAACGTCCGTGTATTATACGTATTATACGTGTATATAACGTGTATTATAAACAAAAAACCTAGATAATATGTTTTTCTTATGGCCGAGAACTTATGTGCATAAAAAAGTTTTCCGACTCTAACTTTTGTCGCACTGTGAAGTTGTGGAACCGTCTTCCTGCCAGCGTGTGCCCTCCTTCCTATCATATTGGGTACTTCGAAAGAGACATGAAGATGTACCTAAGCAGGCCAGCATGACAGCGGTGATTAGCAGTGGAATTCTGTCCTTTGTCAGTCGTCACTGATTATACTGTACTGACTTACATCTGGTCCAGCGGTCCCTATGCTGCGTAACGTAAAAACATAAGAAACATTAAAGAAACAAATTATTGTTAAAGGTTATTTCATATAGTGACTAATTCATTGACAAAGTAACCTTCGTTTATATATTACTAGCAGTGTCTGTGGTAATTCGTTCGTCTGGAACTAAAAAAACGTTTTATCATTTTTGCCGGTTTTTGTAACTTTTTTTAATACAGTTTTGCTTCTGTTGGAGGTAGCTTGATATTAATTAGCCTAAAACCTTCCTCAGTGGTTCCTCTATCAAATACAATAACAATTCCCTAGGTCTGATTGATAGTTGCTAAGATTAGCGCGTTCAAACAAACAAATAATTCCGCTTTACTATATTGATGCTTACTAATATTATAATCGCGAAAGTTTGTAAGTATGAAGTACTCTTTCAGGCAAAAACTACTGAATGTATTTTATTGAAACTTTACAATAATATAGCTTATGGATCAGAATAACACATAGGTTGTAATTTATTAATATATCGTGTAAATTATCAGAAATATAACGAAAAGTTTCAGGTAGGAAAAAATTCTGCCACCTGCGAGCTATTCTGACGTGCACTGCAAAAGCCGTTAGAGTTACACGTATATAATGTACAACGGAAATGTTTATCTTAAATAGACCTGCGAAAAACTCCGGCACAGCATATATCTATGTTTTATATGTAAGTTGTTATCGTCAAAATACTGAGCGGCCCATGTATAAATTACTACCAGCACAAATGTCCTTATATCAATCTCCTTTAATATAATTTATTTCAAATAATGGGTACCGGAATCAGAAATGTTTAACAAAAGCAACATTAACTTTACAACAAGATTAACATTAAAAAGTTAAAAGCTAGTATAATTATATATTTACGTAACAAAGACATTTCTAAACAATGTAAAGTAAAGATTGAAAATCTCAGTCTCAAGTTGAAAATCGTCGCCAAAATACTTACAGTTGTGACGGCAGTTGCTTTTGAGAGCCAGTCCCTTCACTAAGCTTAGCCCTTCCACCATCATGAGGCAGATCGTCATATAACATAAGGTGAAATTATGATCATAACGCCTACACCTTAACTATAAAAAAGTGCGTGTGTGTCAACCCCGGCGAACGACTGGAGTTCACAAGTTAATTGTACACACAAACACGATTTTAAAGTGAAAGTTCCGCAAGGCACGCTGCGAAAAAAACGTAAAGTTTTTAAACTTATCGCTTGCGTTGATATCATTCTCGTGAAATTTACATACCGGGGCTCTTTTATGAAAATGTAAATTGATTAAACTTCTAAAACAGCGTATATTCGTTTATCTAGTACTAAAGGACTCAGAAAATAAAACCCTTAAGGAAACCAAATTCATTAAAGAACTGCTTAAAAATCTTAGTACTCGAGTGACTCAAGTCTCGTATTACGTCCATTAAATGAAGCAATATTAGTAAAATAATAGCATATACACTTTTAATGATAGGGTGCATTTGAAGATTAATCTATATGTACCATTGCACACGCAGTCATTTGATTCCAAACCCAACACAGCCGTTTTTAATTCTAATAATTTAGGGGCCTTTACGCAAGTCAGCACTATTGTGGAATAACCCCAGATCATACATAATTTATTTCATTTTATAATTAATTTAATAATAGGATACAATTACTTTTAAGATACTAGGCGCCTTAACGATAAGCTTATTTGTATAAATTTACACTAATACTAAGTTTTGTCTGCGACTTTGTCCGCGTTGAATAGTTACTATGGGCAGCATTTAAAATTATGTACGATACTTTGTACAAAAGTAGTGTTTATTTATTATGAGCCTAGATACAAAGTATCATCAAGGTTTTATTATCGTATCATACGCTATTGTAACCGCTTCAAGCCTTTACTCGCGATAAAAGGTAGCCTGTGTCCTTTCCCAAGATCTAAGTTATGTCTGTAGCAAATTTCATCAAAATCGGCTAAGTGGTTTAGGCTTGAAAGTGTAATAGACAGACAGAGGTACTTTAGCATTTATAATATTAAATAGGGAAGTGGGGATTACAAAGAGGTAAAGTTTGTGAGTTTGGATATACGGAGTAGCCTCCGGTAATACTGATCTGACTTTAAACATGGTTTCACTGTCAAACGAGCACATTATGCTTGAGTATTACATACTACTTTTTATTTTGGTAAATATACATTTTCGATAATTTATCACAATAGATGTAATTGAACCCGGCAAAAAGTCTATAATATGTCGTGCGCTGCCTGAACCGTTTGAAATAAAGGAATACGATCTAGAGCAAAAAATATTCATTACCTTTAGCTTTACAAATAAATCGGCAACCATATATCTTTAAGCCGGACTGAGGAGGGGGGGAGGGGGGTTGGGCGACCCGCCTCCCATTGCATCAGTCCGGCTTACCACCAGGCCGGGCCACGCTGGGGTGCCGCGGGGATTGCATGCACGGACCCGCATCGCCCCAGGAAGGCGACAGATGGCCGTAGGGTTTTAGTGGGAATTCCCGGCGCTGAGCGCAGGGTGAGTCCCACATACCCCTCCCAATCCCCCCGGGCTGGGAGAGGATGCATAAATACATTTCCCCGCATAAAAAATCATATATCCTAATTTAATATTTTTTATATTAAACGGAAAAAGTAACGTGTCGATAAAAGACAGGAAGAAGTAAGCTATTCATCATAGTAATACTATGCAGATGAAGACGTGGGCACCAGACTGTATATTTGTTAACTGTTCCACTGATCATGTACTGTTGTCAGGGGTACAAAAAACGATACAACTGCTGACTTTTTACTCAGAAAATAAGTATTTAATAATGTTTAGTTCTACGCGAACGAAGTCGCGGGCAGAGGTAGAAGTTTATATAAAGAAAAAAAAAATATGTTTGATCAAGCGATGATAGCTCAGTATAAGAACGGCGCGTAATAGGACGTGAGTTCGAATTCAACGACCTACAATGATAATAAGCTTTCGGTGAAGGAAAACATCGGGAGGAAACCATAGCATGGTGGAAGGGCTTTTATCTGATGCCACCCTGGCTAGTTACCACACTCAAGTTGAACACCATCAGTTGCATTTGAGATCCAATCACTCTCGTACCAACTTCTCGTATTCACTTTCTCGCAACGTTTGTCTGAAGATACCGTAACAAACTGAAATAAACATACAACGCTCACGTACTAATTACTCTCCGGTATCTTCTCAAACAGTAATACATATCTCATATACGTATGCGATACATAATAAATCAAACCCTCGATCCGTTAGTTCATCAAAAATGTATCTATCATACGAGCTCCTATTTTAACCTCGTCTCGGAGTGAAATATATTCTCAGAAAACAGTTTAGAAAACGGATTTCAAATCACGAATTTGACCTATGAATAAAGATGGCTTGTCTGGATCGGACGTATGTTCATCGATAAATTACGTCTTGCATATAGTATATAGCTTTGCTCGCGACTTCGTTCGCATCGAACTAAAAATTATTTAACATTTTTTGCCCGTTATTGTAAGATTTTCAATACAGATGTGTTCGTATTAGTTGTAGCGTGTTGTTAAATTGCTTAAAGCCTTCCTCAATGATTACTCGATCAAATACAGACATAATTATTGAAACCCGACCGGTAGTTCCTGTGATTACCGGATTCAAACAAACAAACTTTTTCGCTTTAAATATTGATGTACATAGATGTTGCATACATAGTTATACTATTTGTAAAGATCTCTTGGAAGAAGATAGTAAGGCATACAACAGCGAGGTCGTGGTTTCAGTCCGAGTGCTTGATTATATCTACATAGCACTGTGTAGTGTCTGATGGTAAAGATAGTGCATTCAAAAACCTATAAGAGACATGTAATGAAGGTGGTCTTCATGTCTAGGTATTATGGTAATGAGCAGCAAACAGGCAGATGGCCCATCTGATGGTAAATGGTATTACAGCACACCCTCATACTGAACCATTAATTTTCGCCGTCTAAACCCTAGCGTGGTCGCTAACCAGTCAGGCAAAAACCTTTCCACCAAGCTAGGCCATATCAAGGATTATATGGTTCATTCCCAAAGCTAAAGTGGTTTGGGACCTCAAGAGCCTCGTCGTTTACTCCGCAGGGTGCACCGCGTGTAGTGAAGCTGGCTCGAGTAGCTCAGATGGTATTCGAGACCCCTTACACAGTAGATCTGCATATATCCTGGCTAATCCCGAAGAGTAACAAACCAGAGTGAGTCACTATGGCATTATGATAAAAAGCTCTTGTTTAAAATTAAATCAAAGTGACTAATATTCAGTTCATTTATATTATTGTGACGTCTGAAGGGCGTCAGAGACGATTGCGGTGAATAAATCAACTGCGACGTATGTACATCTGCCTGTCGCGAACACCGATTTTAAGATTGGGTTAATCCTTAGGTTAATCTATATAAAATTTTAAAATTATTCTACATATTTTGTGATTTTAGGACCTGTTTGGATCAGTCTATACCCCTAACAAGATTATAACGGAATTAAATCTGCATTATTCTTTTGTTTTTTATAGTTAAGGTATTAGCGTTATAGCCATAATTTCATCTGATCTTCAGTGACGATACGGCTCAAGTTGGTAGACACGCTCAACTTGTGAAGGGACTGGCTCTCAAGTGCAGCTGCCGGAATACACCTATTGGTATTTGGCGCCAGATTTTCTACTTGAGGGTGGTAGCTAGCCAGGCTGGTATAAGAAAAAGCCCTACCACTATGCCATGGTTTCCGCACGATGTTTTCCTTCACCAAAAGCCCAAGCTCATTGTAGGTGGATTCGAACTCACGTCCCTTGACACGAAGTCGTACATACTACCACCGAGCTATCATTTTTCAGCTACATTATATTTTGGAGTCACCTCATGGCTCCCTTGAGTTCGTTGCCTCGGGCTGAGTGCCTTAGTATACGCCCCCAAAGCTCGATGAAGCTGTCAAAGCCCTTAAGGCTAACAGCAAATGTTCAATGAAAAAAAAAAGTATTCGATATAGAAGCATAACATACCTACCTACATTTCTCGTTATCCCTTCGTAACGGCATTGCTCTGAAATCACTGAATGAAAGGAAGCCCATTACGAGATTTTTCACAAAGTCTATAAAATCAAAATAGTCAATAGGTTAATTAACATTAACCGTGAAAATTTCTTAACACACCACCATTCTGATGGAGCTAGGAATCAAGATTACATTTCACGTGATATTGGAAAATTACTCACACAGGTAGAAGCCATAGTATAAAAACCTTGTCTATAGTCCTGATAGTTAATAAAAGATTAATTGAAAACTTGTAAGTTTTCCATCGTATATCAAGTAAACAGATATAAATTTTACAGGGCTTGCGTGTTCACGTCCCGCGTGTTAATGTCAGTAAAAAGTGGACTACTTAATACAATTTCAGCTGTATAGGGCTGTCAAAGCTAATTTTTAACTAACTTCTTTCAAGTACTTTAAGAACCTATTTGTTATGTTGCTATTAATTTCTCCAATTGTGCCCTATTAGACACTGCTAAGCGACACGCTGAGATAATTATTTAACAGAATGTTAAAGATATAGTTCGTATATGTCTAATTAGGTCAAGACCTTTCAGAAAGTTAAGCCTGAATCACTGTGTCACATATTAAATGTGACTTCGACTGTAAACAAATTGGATCACGTCAAAGCAAACGGTGTATTGTGATTTAGTTATGTAGACCTAAGCACGTGCGGTTTAAGCTAAATAAATATATAAATGGAAAAAGTAGTCAGAATTTTTAATTATAATACTCTTATTATAAGTGTAAAAGTATTAAAAAAAACCGTAAAGTGATAAAACAATTGCCCAGTCAGTAAATTTGTAATCGAGAATTACTTCCCAGAGTGCGCCGGAGGTTTCCGGTATCGTCACTCGTGAAGGTCCTTACCTTGCGCTTTACTGTATTATATTAATGCTATATACTTTACACTGTAGCTCAGTTGCATCATATATGGGCTAAAAATAGATAGACATCACGACAGACATGAAACATCACTGCATATATCTCAGCTTTAGTCGCCTTAAGCCGACTCTACCCAAACCAAGCATGTCACCAAAAAGTTACTAATCGAAATTTCAAAGCCCTCTCATAGAAAATCTCACTTCCAAAATACTTCTTACTGAATATTATAAAGGCGCGAGGTAGTTTGTTTGTTTATTACGCTTTCACGCCTCAGCCGCTAGACCGATTCGTATGAATTTTGATATAAAGATATATGAGACCCTGGAGAAAGTAATAGGCTACTTTTTCTCACTAAAACTTATAGCAAATGGGTAGATAAACTTTGTATGATACGTTGACAAAATCAATATTAAAGAGCGCAGAGCCTCGGGTAAAAGCTAGTATTTTATAGTAGTTTAATCGTAGATAAGCCAGAAAAGTTATTAACACAAAACAAAAAGCCAGTCACAACCCTACGAGTACACGCTACTGCGCGTGACTCGCACGCGTTCAGGCACGCTGTATTCTATTAGGCGCGTGCCAACCCTGCCTGTACGATGACATATCTCCGGTACGACAAGCGTAAGATTTTAATTAGAGTTTAATGTGACAACTCAAAATAATTCACCAGCTGCATACGGTTATAATATTACAGCGTCTATTTTGGATCCTCTCGATTTACAAGCGAATGTTTTGATTGATTCATGAATGGGAAATAAAACGAGCTCTTAATCATTTTTTTTATACTTTATATATTTAAGTATAGGTATTTGGCGGAAGATGTTCAACTTTTTACCACCTTGGTAATGATTTAATTAGGGTTGGAAATGATTGATTCGGTCAAACTGAATTTGGGTCTGCCGGTATACTATCGCTATGGCAAAGGTCAATAGGTTTCTGTAATTCCTAAGAACTACAGCCGTCGGACGAATAGAATTAGGCGAAAGCGATTGCTAGTAGTCACAAGATCAGTCTTACATAACCTGCTCCAGTTGAAAATCATTTTTGATTGGGTTCTATGTCAGGAATCTAGCATCAACTCTTTTGACTGGTCGCTCATATCTTAGTAAAGACGTTTACTAAACGACTTCTATAAAAAGTGACAAAATATGAAGCAAAAAGAGGCCGCTTCGATTTGCAAGCGTACGCTTGGCGGAAGATAAACTAAATTTTGCGTAAGAAGATAAAATGTAAAAAACGTTTTAGTTTGCACATTTACAAAGAAAATTAATTAGGCTATGTGTTAGTTAAGTAACACGTAGTTAAGCTAATTTCGAACTACAGCATGTATAAACAACCGAAAGTTATTATTTAATTTATTTTTGTAGACAATCACATTGACCTGGTTAAAATGGAGATATTATAATTTACAGACGAGTCACATAATCCGATTTCATAACGCTCGTCCTTAAGATATATCTCTAAATGGAACGGCACTTAATATTCCAGACAAGAGGTTTGCGTGTCACAATTAAGTGACAAGTTATAACTTGACGGGAGACGTTATCTCGCGTCTAAAGTTGACAGTACAAATGTACGTATGACGAGTAAATTAACGCATATGTGGTTGTTAACGTCATTAGGTAAAATGCTTCGCTCATTACTATGTACACATGTATCTTAATATCAGATATAGATTATATGATACTACATATTTATGTTTATATAAATTATAATCACTACTTACTAGAGATAATTAGAATAAGGCAAATGAATAATTTCATACAAAACTATGCCATACTAGCGATGCCCTCGACTTCAAACCGAATTAAATGAAAATAATTTAATCAATTTAGGGTCTCAGAAGGCTTATGAACATCAAAACTACGACTGAATCAAAAACAACCAAGTTATTAAGACGAGCTGGCAAGAAACTCAAACTGGTTATATAAACATCAATATTAATATCATAAGGCCGAATAGTTTGTGTGTCTGTTTCTTTATTTGAACGCGCTAGTCTTAGGAACTACCCATCGAATTAGAAAAAAATAGTATTTGATAAAGAAATAATTGAAAAAAAACTACAAGCTATTTAACATTATGCTACCACCAATATGAGCAAAGCTGTATTCAAAAACATTACCAAAAACGGGCAACAATTATTAAATAAATTTAAGTCTCACGCGAACAAAACCGTGGACACTGCTAGAATTTTTATAAAAATATATTACCGTTATAAATCGTTTTTAGCGGGTGCACTGAAAGCGGTTTGATTCTGTAGACTTGAAAAAACTATCATTTAATTTTAGAATACATCCCTACTACTGTTTTAATCGACACTAAGAATCGTCTAAATAGATTTGACAATATATTTCACTTAACTTAAATGTACAGCAAGAAACTTGTTCTTAGAGTTTTGAGCGAAGACTGACAACACACTGTCACTTTATTTTCAATCTAACATTTTAATTTTTTATTTTATTTTATTTGATTGTACTGTACTTAACATGAGATACAGCAACTTAATTTAATCGTATGACTGTTAAAAAGAGAAGCCGCGTATCTTGTTTCTTTAAAAAACGATACATAACTATGTGTAGTCAGAGATTTAAAATATCAATGAACGTGAGTTCGAATCCCTGCAATGAGTCTAAATTTTCTGTATTAGAAATCATCGGATTGAAACTAACATTAAGTTGCTAATCTGCCTGTAGGTCTGTTCCGACAGTTGCACTTGAGAACCAATCGCTCCACTAGGGTCAGTCTGTTCACCATGTTGGGCTATACCATCACTTAATATCTTGTGAGGTTGTCACCATAACGCTATAAGCTATAAGTACTAAAAAAACTAGTACATTCCGTGTCAGGTTATAAGAACCATTGTTTTAGAAGTTTTAATCGAGGCAACAAACGATTTCAATTCACACAGTTCAAATATTTTCAAATCCGTCTCCGTATCAACGAATCCTGAGCGTATTCCGAGCGAAGATGACGTGTACAAGTGAACGCTAACAGAAATATAATTTTAGCGAGAGCTTGAAATTACTGTGTGAAATTAGTGAAACCGAGTGGTTTACAAGCCGGGACCGGCGACAAGACAGCGGGGAATGACCTAATTAAACGCATTTAACTTCATTCGGCCGTGTAGAATCGTAACAGAGACGTAGCTGTTATAACAATAGGCCTTACTAATTACAAGTGGCGTTGGTCACGCTATCCGAGCGGAGCTTTATTACTGCACTTTGACTAATCATTATCAGGGCACGTGTCTTCGAATAAATGAAAGTGTCTTTTGCAGCCGTTTGGTAGAATAATAATCTTTACGATGTGTTATTTGGCACACGGGTAAGCCTTGATCAATGATAGTACATATGCATATAGGTTAATGAAGCGAAAACTTGATGAAGTGCGTTGAGGACTTTATTTTCCGGGTATTGAATGATACTGAACCGTTACCATCGGCTATGTAACGCGCCTACCGGGTAATATCGGCTACAGTCGATGAATGGAGTAAGAAAAATATACTGCTGAAGATTCTACTTCAGGGGTCCCAATGTTGTTCCATTCGCGGCGCACATACATATTAACTATTTTGTCACGACGCATTATCTGGCTGGTAGAAATAGATAAGTACAAAGATTCTAGCTATGTAGATAGTTACAAGATTCAGACCATCATTATGAATTTAAACTGTCGATTTATATGAACATAAAATTAAGTTTCCGAACTCGCAGGTAATTATATAAATTAAATTGTTTAAGTGGCAGTGTATACGAGTTCGCGTCAAGGGACGTCAGTTCGAATCCAACCATCCAACCACCTACAAAGAGCTTGAGCTTTCTGTGAAGGAAAACATCGCGAGGAAACCATAGCACGATGGAAAGACCTTTTTTAATACCCGCCTGGCTAGCAACCACCCTCAAGTTGAAAATCTGCTGTCAAATACCAATAAGTATGTTCCGGCAGTTGCACTTGAGAGCCAGTTTCTCCACAGGTTTAGCGTGTCTACCAACTTGGGCCGTATCGTCCCTTAAGATCAGGTGAGATTAAAGTCATAACGCTAAACCTTAAGTATATAAAAAAACATAGCATAATTACAAAAACGAGTATAACGCCATATGTAAGATAACCGTAGCTAAGTCACGAATACATCCATGTTATTTTGTTCAATTACTGAATATACGCGAATTCCAGAACACAACACGTTTAAGTATACAATTTTACCAGTTAAACAATTTATATGGTGGTTACGATCTAGATTAAAACTATTTCCATGTCCTAACACACTACAATACTCAATACACTATAGCTTCAAGACATTTATCCCGAGTTTGAGAAACAGGCTACACTCAAGTCAAGGGCGGGCACACTCGTATGTAACCAAATCAGTGCACGTCTTACGGTAAACGACCCTCGACCGTCGCTGTGGGGCTCCGGACATGTCTAGAGCAGCGAGTAATTGGAGCACAGGCCACTCCACTCTGAAGACTATAAACATATGTACGTCCCACCTATACCACTGGAGAACTGAGACCGAATGAGTTTATAATCTTCAGTTTTATATGAATAGTTTACTGTTCCATAGAAACGGTCGTATCATACGTAATAACACTGTAGGTGGTAATTTTGACGTTCATAAGCGCTTTCTTAGGGACTAAATTGAATATAGATTTTTCATTTGATTAAAAAAAAAATTACAATGTTACGGATTAACGAAAGATTAATGACCATAAAGACACGTGCCTTTGATGGCAATTTCGCCAATGTCAAGTGAAAATTGCAATATAAACAATGGGTACAAAGTAACACCCAAACGTGGAATAAGCATTTGCTCATTACACATATAGTTGTCCGAAGTGTGATCTAAAGCACTTCGGCGAGGTGACGGCAGCGTGGCGACCTCTTAAGCCGATAGACCAACCATACATTTTGTCTTTAAATATAATTAAAAAAACAATAGTTACCAGCGATAGATCTTGTATGCTTGGAAACCGCACATACACCGGTAGAACCCATAACGTGTGATACTCAAAGAGAGTCACTTCAACAACTAAATCACTTTGTATTTTAGGTGCGCGAAACAGTCGTGTATCATCGGATTTCTGAAATTCTGCTAAATCTATACATTTGTAGTATAGCGATGCAGCAAGGAAACAGATAAAAAAGTTACAATAAATCTTAATTATATACACCGAACATAAAAAAGTGAACAATTTAGCTCAGTTATTGTTTTAGTAGACGATTATTTTTTTCAACATCATATATAATCAAAATTCTACAACAAAGTTACTCAAAATAATTTATATAAGCCATTGAGGGCGGATTTTGACGAACAAGTTAATCTTATCGATGTTGTGAATCAAAAACGATAATGTGATATATACGTTTAAATAAATGTAGTCAGTACTGTCGAAATCTGTAATTATATATACGATACATATCCGATAGTAGTGATCGAGTGGTTTAGCGTGAAAGCGAGTCAAGCTCAAAGCGACTCGGTGAGACGCCATTAGCATAATACCCTCCGAAGTACTCGCTCACGAGTATATCACATTAATGTTAGTTCTAAGATGTTAGACAAGATATAACTTAAGACGTTTCCATGCTTAGCATCGCTACGTTTACAATTAACAACAATAGTAATAAGCTTTATTTCACAATTTTAAACTGAAGCGATGGTAGCTCAGCGGTAGCGTGTAGGAACGTCGCGTCATGGGACGTGAGTTCGAATGCAACCACTTACTGATCGAGCTTTCAGTGAAGAAAAACATCGTGTGGAAACTATAGCATGGTGGTAGGGCTTTTACTGATGCCCGCCTGGCTGGCAACCACCCTCAAATTGAAAATCTGCTGCCAAATACCAATAGGTGTGTTCCAGCAGTTGCACTTGAGAGCCAGTCAGCCACTTACCGTCAGATGACACAAAAAAAAAGATATATATGATATATCTGAAGTGTATATTATTGGCTGCTAACATCGTTGGTTACCTGTTGACCCGACGTCGGCGAATGGTTAAACCAAATGTGGTTATGTGCCACAATCGATTATATACGTGTTTCGCTCCGTCACGAAGCATCCTCCTATCAAAGTAAGTGCAAAGTAATATCTACTTCAATATTTGATGATGGATTTCCGCAAACTAGAGACCGACTACCTAGAGTCTTGTGAAGCAGCAAGGATGGTCAACCCTGGTGAATTACTTATCTCTCGAAGATCGTTATTATTTTAGGATCGTACAAAACTTACTATTAGATTAAAAGAAACCTGATAACTGAAGCTACAACATATACATATTTTTACATAATTATTTGACACAGATCATGAAAATTACCTTTCAGCATGAACTACCCCTGATGGTGAACACAGTAAGCGGTCCCCTGATTAGGTATTTAACAAAATCAAAGTGATAGCAGAAGCCGCAAACAAGTGGCAGTAAATTAACAAATGTACTAAATTTTGGCTACACTAAAGCTGATATGAATTTGCCATTTCGAGGCAAACGATTTTAAACATTTTTGCTATCGATTTACTATTACGACATACGTAATTTGTGGGCGCGTTCTGCGTTGTCTTCTATAAGTAGGTACAACGCAATAATACTAAGTTCCGAAGGACTCGACTCTTAAGTGCATAAAGTAAGTCAATTAACATACGAAAGTGGAAACAATATTTCAAGTGCCCTGGTGTAATAAATACCTATATTTTTAAGTGTGTTTAAGTTAAATATGCTTGTGCACGCAATTCACCTGTCAACTGAATCCGTCTTAATTAAACAGATTTTTCTTTTTGAAGCAGAAACTTTTAATAATATACCTATATGTGTTAAATTACTTGGAATTATACGCTGTATTTCTGATTTCTCTAAATTTTAAAGCAACATAATTGGATAGTGAAGCGGGTAGGTCTGTCAGTGTATAGCTGTAGCATCTGGCATACTAATAAGCGAAATAAAAGAAATGGTTCATTACAGCTTATTTTACACTGTGAGGTTTCCTTACCAATGTCGGGTCAAGATTTTAATTAAACTTGGCATTATCTATGCACACTATGTTATTTATTAATTAGTTCAGAGGCAAACAAACAATTTATATCAGCACACGTTTTACATTATATACGAAGTTTTATTTCAATCACAGCAGAAAAAAAAAGTGAAGAGATGATAACAGATTTCTTTTTACGATGACATTCTATTTATAGTTGCACACCATTTCTGTAAACCAAATGAACTAATCAACCAAACAAATAAACTAGGAGATTTTTATGAAACTTTATTCTTTGATGTTGACAGGTTATAAGACTTGGCAATAATTAATTATTCCCTAAACTGATAGATTATAGAAGCAATCATTATACTTTTTGAAATAGGTGCTAAAATGAAAAATAGGGCGAAATCTTTGAAGACATGAGTCGATGAACAGGTTATATGACATATTGAATATTTTTACTTTTATTACTTTAAATGAAGCAAACGATTTAAATAGATTTAATGTATACTATAGCTCATTTTAAATAAAAAAAAAATATATAAATTTAATGTTACATAGACCCATGCCTTCATTTACGCCTAACAAATGCATACAACACCGTGGGTCAACCTCAGTACAAGATATACCCAAACATAGCCATCTATATCACTGGTAAAACCCCGAGCGTCGACTAACTCAATTATTAAGCGCAGTACGATAATTCAATTGCCAACCAGCGCCAATGAACTGGCGTGAGACAGATAAGCATATAAACATATATACAAGGGATGGCGATCTAAGATCGATAAATCGATATTTTTGACGTAAAATAATCCATTTTTTTTAAATTGAATCCCGTTCTGAATCGATCCAGTGAATCAATATTTTAGTTTTAGAAATCAATGTTCAATTCTTATCTATTTTCATTAAACATTATTTATAATTATCTGAATGTTTAACCGAAACAATATAGAAATTATATTCATTTTCAGACAACTATACATATACAATAATAAATCAATTATTGTGTTGTACTTTTTATTTTCTATGATTGGTATTATACCAAAAATATAACCACGAAAGAGAATAGAAAAAAAATTGATGTATCGATCTTTTGGCTCTCGATTTTAAGTCAATCGATCCATTTGATTTCGATAAGAATTGATTCAAAAATCGATATTTTACAGCAAAAATGGCCATCCCTAAAATATACATCGTTCCGTAAGGAAGTTATAGGTAAAAAACCGACGTACCCGCGGGCCCGTTAATCGAATAACTGTCAAAACGCTGAGCGTCGAGTAACTCAATTGTTAAACGCAGTAAAATAATTTAATTAACAGTCAAACACATTAAGCGACGCCTGGAACTCGCTGCTGTGTATTACGCTTTGCATAATCCCCGGGAATGTGCCGCGTTAACGTGCCTACAGTTTCAACTTTGCTATTTACAGTCTAAATCATACTAACACTAATATCATAAAAGCGAAAGTGAGTTTGTTTGTTCGTTACGCTTTCACGCCTAGACCGCTGAATATGATGAATTTTGGTACAGAGATAGATGGAACCGAGGATACGGAGATAGGCTACATTTTTGTGAAATCTTTATTGGACAAAGAGTAAATAAAGGGGTAACCTTTGCATGTACATTTTTATTGCGTCATCCGGTTTGCCAAGATCAATATTAAAGCGCGAGCTTAGCCGCGCTTAAAATCTAGTTTGAAATATTTGTAAACCCTATGCAAAATTATCCATGTTACAGGCAGCTTTGAACAATTTTGAGGCGATGATAGCTCAGTTGGTAGTATGTACGGGTGCCGGGTCAATGGACACAAATTCAAATCCTTGCAATGAGCTTAAGTTTTCGGTAAAGGAAAACATTGTGATGAAACTATAACATGCTGGTAGGGCTTTTTGGAGCTAGCTGCCACGTATAGATGTGTTCTGGCAGTTGCAGTTGGGAGCCAGTCATTCTACCCCCCCCCCCCCCGAACTTGGGCCAAATCGTCACTTAACAAGAGGTGGCATGGTGGCCATAACGATAAGCCTATTAGGAATACAAAAAATAATATCGTTGATAATAAATTGGAAAAAATATTTGTATGAAATATGATCTTTAATATGTACACGATAATATTGTATTTCATTAATGTTCTTAGAACAAAAAATATTACTAAAAGTATCACTAATAATACTTGAAAGGTTTCGTTTGATAAAGCCTCTGTATTTGTTTCATTACGGGGATTTTTTTTCACAAAACGTTTTTATATAGTAATGTTGGGAGAGACGAAAATAATTTTATGTTGGAATTTAATTTACCAACGCAAGCGTTAATTTATAAAACAAAAATCATCATTTAATATATTAATACAAAAAAATCTAGAAGTAAAATATTAGGGAATGGTATCTCAGTGGTAACGTATGTAATAAGCCTAAACTATCAGGGCTCATTTTAACTGGTCGTTAACTCCGTTGTTATACCGAATGCGGGCAGATCCCGCATACGTACTATAGACTAATGAAAGTAATGTGTTTATATAATAGATACTGAGTTTTAGAATAGATGGCCATAGATAACCTAATTAGTTGTTTAAAATATTAAAAATAATGTCAGGTTGAAATGCAAACTTCTTAGCAAATTCCGAATACACCGTGCGGGTGCCGGGTCTAAAGGTAATCCGATTAATAATAATGACACGATGAGAGACATCGTGTGGCACAGATAGAGTTTAACACCGAGCAGTGTCTGAGACTTGCAACACGGATGTGGCATTAAGGGGCCCCTTTGACAACGCGTGTCAACATTCACCTTCACTGCTCTGCTGTTTTTCTCTCCGCCCAGTATAAATCATTCCCCATAATAATTTACAGCATAAATACCATATCAGTCAAGTCAATAATAGAAAATATAAATCTTACGTTCCTTTGGTAAGGTTCCAGCTACGTACGATTAATAACTGGCCTTGAGTGCCTCGGGCAAGCGTAATCGAACGAATGAACCCATAATCGCGCTCGCACCGCACTTTATACTAATCGGTGTTCTAAACTACCCTTCTATAGTTACATCCCTGTATGTATATATGGCATGCGGGTATTTCCCGCATACGAGCTACCATTCACTAAAATTCATTGGTTGGTGTAGAGCAAGCGTGGTGCGGTTTCTCGGTTTACTCTATTACTAGTCAGTAACGTCTACTCAGTCCTATTCTTTCAACGGAAATGCTTGGAGAAAAAATTTAAACAAACCGCAAGCTAATCGCAAAACCCTGTCGACTAATGAAAACGGTTATCGCATGCGGTCCCTATGGCATGCGTGAGCTGAAATCTCGCATATCCCGAATCCGGGCTGTAGCGACCAATGAAAATGAGCTCTCAGTGAAAGACAACATCGAAATTAGGTGGAAATGTCTAATATTACTAAAAAAATGTGGTAGGACTTTTACTAATACCTATCTGGCTTGCTATCACCTTTTTTTATTAACGTGGTATTTAAAATCCTACTCTTTACAGACTTCCGCATTGCAACGCGCAAACATATTACCCGGGTTCAGGCCAAGGCGAGATGGGCATATGGTGACTTATCAGGTGAGAATCACGCAACACTAGCTACTAAAAAGCATCACGGTGAAACTTCACCCTCCTGTGTTACATCAGGGACAGCGCCCACACTTCTTCTAGACCCTGGCGGGAGCTAGACACCACCTTCAAGTTGAAAATCTGTCGTCAAATGCCGATAGGTGTTTTCCATCCGTTCCTCATGAAAGTCAGTCCCTCCACTAGGCTTAGAATGTCCACCACCTTTCGGTACATCGTTAATTAATATCGGGCGAGATTGTAGCCATAATGCTAACTTATAAGGTATAAAAAATATCACTACCACCTGACTACAACATGCCGCAGTTTAACTATAATAGTTAGGTATAAAAACCGAACCGAATCCTTTCCGAAGAGCCTGTATTTTACTACATTTCTCCCTATCATTAGGGGTCCATATGTTGCAGCCTTGTAATTTTACGCCCGACGCGTTCATTATCTCATTCATTTTACGCCATCCAACAACCGATACGGTATTGGTGTGGTTTGTGGTCAGATTTCTGGTTCCCATAAATTGTTCAATTATTCTTTAACTTTGAAAACAACAAAAAGTTCTATTTTGTAAGAATGTAATCTCGATTTTTATTTAAATGTTGCATTTTTTTTTAATTTCAATTGGACAGAGTTAGATGATAAAAAGTAACACAGAATATCATTAGATAAGATGCTTCCTCCCTTCCACTTTCAATCCAGTTTCCCACAATAACCAGACCACACTATGCCAAAATTCATCATAATCGATTCAACGGTTTAGGCGTGAAAGCGTAACAAAGGACCAAACTCTTTTGTATATCACCCAGTGGAGCTGTGGAACCGTCTTCCGATCTGGGTGTTCCCTCCTTCCTATAATATTGGGTCTTTTAAACGAGGCGTGAAGGGACATTTAGTGCGCCGGCAAAACAATTGCGGCTGACAGAGGACATTTGCCCCTACGGCAGTCGTTACTGTTACTGGACCGTACTGAAACTTACCATCAGGCGAAGGACAGTCATTTTACCGAACTAGGCTGAAAAAAATCAGTTTCGTATTTATAATATTAGTAAGAGCAAGGATATACATGGTGTGATCAATTGTATATATTTACAGTACGAACATATCATAAACAGGTCGAATAATAAAACTGGAACAACATAATTTCATTACAATTTATCGATAAGAAAAATTTTGTTACACATAAATCTTTAAATAAAAATTGTTAGAGAGAAAACGGCTGCCAAAAGGAAGCTTAAAAGGCCTTCAATTTGAGTTTATGAAAATAAGCTTGTATTTTATAACAACATTCCCTGTCTTGGGACCGGCGCAACGCTGTACAAAGATTATCTAATTATGATGCAGATGGGACACATTGTTCCCATTTGGTTATAGTCAATATGGCTATACTCTACTAAGTTATATATTACGTAATATTTTCGGATTAGGGCAAGAAACTTCTTGCCTCTCTTTTTGAAAGGGCATCCGTAACATAAGTACATAATATTGCTTAAATTTTACTTAAAAACAACAGACAGAAACCTGCAATTCGAGAACATTACAAGTTAAATATTAATTTTTCCCAGCTCGATGAGAAAATAAAGTTGGAAAAGAATAGACGACATAACAGACTCCATTAAAGTTGTATTTTTTAATGTAAAATATAGGAGAACATCATGTACATGTTAATGGCAGCCAAGTTAACTTAACAAAATGACCTTATTGTAGAGCGTTTAAATCTTATCAGAAATTTGGTACAAACATTAATGAGCCTGGCAGATTTGCAAAAATATAAAAAAAAAACGTATACTGAACTTTGTTTCTGAATTACTTTTGAAGGATCCGATTTATCTAAAAGTCCACCATTTAATTCTTTACAAACATATGTCAAAAACAACCTACAACCTATTGTTCGTTAGTCAATACTACCTACAATAATCAGAAAGCACAAAAATATCTTTTCTTATGTAATTATTATGGAATATCGACAATTGTGTTGCGGAGCATTTTAATATTGACATAAGATCTTTTCTCTTCACAGGCTCAGTTTAATACCTAAACAAACTTTTAGGCGTGGTTTAAAAAAAAAAATTCATTAAACAACCTCATATATGTACATATACCTACTAGTTGTTACCCGCCAGCTACGTTAGGCATCAAATTTCCCAAGTGACTTACCTTTTCTGACATTTTCAATAAGTATTCTCCTATAATATGACCAATTCACAAAAACCTTAACAAATTATATACTTTCCTCACGAATCACTCTGTCTATTAGTGAAAACCGCATAAATATCCATTCAATAGTTTTTGAGTTTATCGCTAACAGACAAACAGACGATGCATTTATAATAATGTAGTATATAATGCAAGTGTGTATGTATAATCCTCATGGACACAAAAGTAAACCAATTAAACTCAAGCATTTTTTTAGTGTTATGGCCATAATCTCACCTGATGTAGAATGATGATATAGCCCACGGTGGTTGACACGCTAAGCTTAGTGGATAGACTGACTGTCAAGTGCGACTGCCGGAACACACGTACTGGTATTTAGGGGCATATTTTCAACTTCAGGGTGGCAACTTCAAACAGGCATTAGAAAAAGCCCTACCACGATGGTATTGCTTCAAAACGATGTTTTCCTTCACCGAAAGCTCAGACACCACCAACTGAGCAATCAACGCTCCAAAATTTCTAATTTTACGTTTCTCTAAACATTATAGCGTAATACAAAGATTAAATATTGGGAAGAAATATAAGCTTTTATTCTGAAGCTTATTAATGATCCAATGTTGCGTACATAAAAATCGAGAATTAATAACATAATACCACGGTATCAGGGCATATCACTCGTCACAGTAATAACAAGGCGTGGGAGTTCCTTACTAAATCGTGGCGTGTATTTGAAACGCGCTCGCGGCTAAAGAAATATCACTTACAGCTATAAACATTTATAAAAACTAATCAGAAATAAATAATTAATCGGAATACCGTATATTACGTAAATCGAAAGTTTGTTACGGGCTCGATAGTATCATTTTTTAATTAATAATAAGTTGATGCTCTCGATTTCTTTTTTTTTTTTAAATAGCTCGTGGTAGTAAAATGTATGTCCGTATAGCGTATTTTTTATGGTTTATAGGTGTTTAGTGTTATGGCTACAGTCTCACCTGACATTAATGAGTGAATACGCTAAACCTGTGGAGGGACTGGTTGTCAAGTGCAACTGCCGAAACACGCCTATAGGTATTTGGTGGCAGATTTTGAACTTGAGCGTGGTATCTAGCTAGGCGGGTATTAGGACAATCCCAACCACCATACAAATCCATGTATATCACAAAAGTAAAGTTATAAGAAGGTATCATTTTTTAATTAAAATACTAACTGATGTCCTCTACATTGTTCGCATTTTCTCCTCAACCGCTCGTGATGGTACATCAACTCTGTTATTATGAATTTCGTAAAAACATAAATATAGCAGAGACCGCTCAATATTTGCTTCGAAATAACTAATTCGTATTTATGTTTCATCTATATCTTCAAATTGTCAATTTACTACTAATAATTAAATTACTAACATTAGTTATCGCGTCGCTAAACTTTGAAATCATAGTATATCTAAATGTAAAGTATAGTATATCTAAATGTAAAATCATAGCCTCCTAAATCATTTTTAAAGATGAAGTTTGCAATGTTTAGGCAATTCTTACCAAGGGCATAAATATTAGTTTTAGACATATTCCATACATAATTTCACCATTATTACACCTTAGTAACTAACCAAGTCGTTTTCCATGGTCTAATTTATCACTACACCAAAATTCATATGAATTCCTTCAATGGCTTAGGCATAAAACGTAACAAACAAACAGAATTATTTCAGCATTTATATTTTCGTTTGGATGTTACAAAACACCCGTATGTTCGGTTGATTAATAAGGTCTCTTATGTGTAAATGCGTGAGCTGGATATTAACCAGTTTGGTGTATTATCAAGTAGACCTAACTGTGGTAATTTAAACGAACAGCTATTTATTTATAAACGGGTCTATGCAGAAGAGGGTGTAAAGTATATCCTTTAAGGTCAAAACAACTACAAGATATTAGGGTCACCTTTTTCTTTATGTTTTATTACATTTGTAAGTTTTAGTATGGGAAAATGCAATCACACATCCCGTCCCAATTCAGTGGGACAGAGAGGGAGAACGTGGGTCTCAGCCGACCCTAGTCTCCAGGAATACCCACAAAACGTCACTACCTACTGTCGTCATCCTGAGACAACGCGTTTTCGGTCTAACAGTCACAACGTCGCCTCAGCGACTGGCCTGTACTGATGGCAAGCCAGACTTTACCTGAGCTGCCTAACAAGATGCTCTCTTTAAGTTCTGTTGGATAAAAAAAATGCACTCTGAAATCGGCCGATTTTAAGACATACAAGTTTTTGTAGTAATATACAAAAACTTTATAGGCTTTTTCTTTAAAATGTAAGCATGTAACGTAAATCCTTAATCTTACTAATATTATAAACGCGGAAGTGAGTTTGTTTGTGTATTTCTTACGCTTCCGCTGAATATGGATATAGATTATGGTGGAGGCAGTGATAGTATACATTTTCTGGCGAAATCTTATCAGAAGTGAGGTAAAGAGAGATTAACTTTTTATGAAACTTTTATTGTGTTATCCGATTCGTAAAATCTAGTAATAAAAAAAAAGTAAATAATAAAAACAAGCACCAATTTAATCTAAAATTTTGCAAGTGAAAATGTCGATATCTTATGGGAATGTACATTATTCAGCGCAAGAAATTACACAATTTTACAAAAAGTAAATAAACAATCGAAATAAAGTATTTCGAACGCTTACATTAAGGAACGCGTAAAGCTAACAGCGTCCTCTTAACACGTTTAAGATCTTGAATACATCGTATAAAACAACGAAATAACTACGCCAGAACAAAGACATAGTTTAACCGAAAAACTTCCTAAGATATCATCTCGAAATGTCCGCAGCGACATTCCACGTCCGTTCAACGAGCCCGGCAACGGATCCGTCACGGACGACCGTCGTCCGCCCGGTGGCTACCGGAGCCCGGATTATGTCAGTTCGGGAGTTATTAACTGTATCTAATCTCCTGACTTTCGGGCATATGATGGATGCTGTATCAGTCGTTGACAGATCTTAAGTGAGGCCGTTGACACCTCGAGATGTATTTGTCTGGAATAAATAATATACCGTTATCGCGGAGTGACTTTTCATGCAATGAACGTAAACATTCGTGAGACTGCATCTGAAATTCGTATACCATGTTTTTTTAACTAAAAGCAAATTTGAAAGCGTTGAAAAAGGATCTTTATTTATTACAACAACTGCTTATTAATGCCCTGGTAAAAATTATAGCCATGAATAGGAATAGAATTCTCAACAGCTTTGCATACAAGTAATTGTGAAATTTAACTGGCTGAACATTATAAACCAACAACAGTACACTAAAATACCTTTTATAATGGTTCGCATCGATGAGATTACACGGGTTTTATAATCGTACAATATTAGAATAAAGTCACTTAAACGCACTAAAAGCTTCTAACACAGTTTGTTTATTGCAGTTCGGTACAGCGACTGTACTGGCAAGCATAACTACAATGTTAATGGGGAAACTTTGTCGTCAATCACATATCAAGTACGTCTTCCAGTACTTTTATTTGATCATAATACACAAATAAGGAGTAAGAGAAAACGAATAGTACAGAATAAAAAGTAGTTTGGGTCTACATTGAGTTTTAACCTTCATGGGCATGAACTATAAATCTGGATGTGTTATGATTTAGCTTTTTGAAATCAGCCAGTATGTATTTGGGTGCCGAGAGCTTTTAAAGCTCTCACGGTAGTGACGACCCTTGATAGATGGCTAATCCTTAAATAATTATATTTTTTTCAGGACTATGTAGTACTTACCATCATGCTACTTTATTTTATAGAAAAAAAAAGGCAACGAACAACGGTTCAATAGTAAACACTTATTGCTGTTATCAAAAATCAATTCCATAAGTTGGAGTCCATTCGAAACGCATCATGCATTTTCGATATCAGTCATTCAATTCCCCTGTTGACATAAGAACAGTTTACCGACAAACGAGTGAGAAAATAAATAAAAGATAAGCAATTCAAACCGAAGCGGGCTTCGAGAATCGATGATAGTGAGTAACGAACACAAATATTGAGTCACAGGGGAGTACTTTGAGTCATTACTATTTGTTTAGGTATCCAGTGTCACGTAGTTACTGTCTAGATTTTTTTTTTTTTTATACTTCAAGTTTAGCGTTATGACCATAATCTCACCTGATCTTAAGTGAAGATACGGCCCAAGTTGGTAGACACACTAAACCTGTGGAGGAACTGGCTCTCAAGTGCTGCTGCCGGAACACACCTATTGGTATTTGGCGGCAGGTTCACAACTAGAGGGTGGTAGCTAGCCAGGCGGGCATTAGAAAAAGCCCTACCACCATGCTATGGTTTCCTCACGATGTTTTCCTTCACCGAAAGCTCAAGCTCATTGTAGGTGCTTGGGTTCGAACCCACGTCCCTTGACGCAAAGTCGTGCACACTACCACTGAGCTATCATCGATCCAATATACACATATAACAACACAATTGTCGGTATATTAAAGACATTTGCAACTGGCTCGTGACAGAGGTAACACTCGGGACCATAGGATCATCATAATTCTTACATTCACCAAATCTAAAATTAAATGAGACATAATTTCCACAATTTTACTGTTTCCTTATTTTTTTCTCACACTTTTATATTAATGATTTTGAACAATAAATTTATTCTTAAAGCAGGTTATTGTATATAATAAGGTAAAATATAGAAAAATATCGCGACCGTTGTATTTTATTTATTTTCCTTGTAAATTATAATCCGTGTAGCTAGTTTCGAAAATATAAAGTGTAAAGTATAATTTTGAAACTTAGTTCCGCTAATGAATATGGCGGTTAACTTGTTAAAACTGTCTAGACATTTTTGCGGTAATATGAACGTTTCTAGTTATAATATCTAATATTATAAATGCGAATGAGAGTTCGTTTATTTCATTTTACTCAACCGATACATATTTTATCCATGCAAACACTATTATTCTCAGGGATATAAAAGTAACTTATAGAACGAAAAATCACTGACGCCGCCAGTGAATCTCGTCTATGTATCATTCACTTCCCTCGTCAACGAATAACTTTACTTAAATAATTTTTTGATACACGTCAGCTGGCGTTAATGAAAGTAAAAAACCCGGCTACGTACAGCAAAAACGTAATTCGAAAACAAAACATAAAAACGGAACATCACTCACGGTAAATATCCAGAAAAAAAATTCTGAACCCACAAAATTACCACAAATAAACATTCAAATGTCGGGGGAACACATTTTTGTGTACATATATTTAGAAACTAGGGGCGTCCTACAGATATTTTAATGGACCAAAGCCATTATTCAACGAATCAAAACGGATGTGTCAAACGCTTAAAACGGTTAAGTGCGATAATTAATAATGATTTTGTGTTCCGTATACGTATAAGATTTTTTAATATTTAAACTGGCGATTATCATAAGACGCTTTTAAACTTCATTAAATCACTGTATTCCCCAAAGGCCTCTAGTATACCCACTGACCATAGCAACACAACATAAGCTTGTTTGACTACGATGCTCCGTAGAGTGCTAGTATTCCACCAAACAAAACAATTTTCAATTTCCAATCTCTTTGCCCTATCACAATGAAAACGCGACAAAGCGCCGATATTTAAAGGTATACTAAGAAATCTTTGTTCATCCTAAGAGTCTAGAGCCTGTGCAAAGTTAGACTACGTAAGCACCACAGCTCACCTATTTCTGCAACAATACAAGAATGGTTCATTAGTATGTTCCAATTCAAAGGGTGTACTTGGCAAAACTCCCAAGCACACAAGGCGATCAACCCAGTCTTTGGAAATAGCAATCTATTATGAATAACCGCCAGACTGCGCTCCTTTTGTGATTAGTTATACAAAGCTACAGATTGCATACTTAATATATTATAACTTGCCTTCCTGTCCGCTAACAATTCTTCGAATTGCAGAATGACCTTGCTTTTCCGTGAAATATAACTTCGAAACGAAGCATGGTGTTGAACTTGTGTTTAGTTTTTTTTTATAGTTAAGGTTCTTGCGTTAACGCCACAATTTCACCTGTTATTAGGTGACGATGTAGACCAAAATGGTGAACACGCTAAACTTAGTGGAGGAACTGGCTCTCAAGTGCAATCGCCGGAACACACCTATAGGGTATTTGGTGGTAGATTTTCAACTTGACGGTGGTAGCTAGACAGGCGGGTTTTAGAAAAAGCCCTACTACCATGCATACTACAGTTCAAAGCATAATGTGTAGGGCATATTACTCATTCCATTTCGACAAGAAGTTCGAATAAAATGCAATGGAACCCTAAAATGACTTGTATCAGTAAACGTCGCATTATTTTATATCCTTCACGTTAATGGTTTGTAAAATGAAGTCTAAAGTTTTCTACTTTCATCTTTCGTATTGTATTTTATCCGTGTTCCGGTGAAATTATTTTTTTCAATTTTACATCCTCGAAGAGCTCATTTAACTTTTTAGCAAGGATTTTAAGTTTTTCAGTATCATTATTTCACGTTATAACGTATTATTATTTTATTATCAAAGAATGGTTTAACTATTTTTTTTAACTATTTTTGAGTCATATTCTTCCTTTTTTTATAGTTAAGATTCAGCACTATGGCCACAATCGATGTGTCCCAAGATGGTGGTCACACTAAACCTAGTGTAGCTACTCACTGACTGGCTCTCAAGTGCAGCTGCCGGAGCACACTCTTTGGTATTTGGCGGCAGATTTTCAATTTGAGGGTGGTAGCTAGCCAAGCGGGCAATAGTTAAAAAGCCCTACCACCATGTAGCCATACATTCTTTTTTGACTTAGATTATAGTAAAAACAACCTTATATTTTTCACCTGCGTAACTATTCAATAGCAAATTTCTAAGCCAAAATACATCTTTTATCAAACGAATATACTGTTAATTCTATATGCAGTAAAGTTCAAAGTAATAATAAAATTACACACAAATAAACATGAATCAGATACTTTTACAAAGAACATAAAAATACTATAGAAACTAAAATACTAAAGGATCGACGGCTCATTTCGATGTTTATTTTCCTTAAAAACACATAGCGACTTTAATTTTGACTTGAGAAGAACAATATTTGTACTGGAAAGAAATTAAGCCTTCGCTGTAAGGAACCGACAGACATAGCTCTATTTAACTAAATTTAAAAAAAAACAACAGAAGTAGTTCATTGAAAAATAAATAAATGTGTGTATTTAAAATGTAGTTAAAGCAATTATAAGCTATGTGCCGCTATCTCGGTAACTGATCGCTATTCAATGTCATACGAAGACCTATAGATAATTTTGAAAAGTAAAGAATATGTACATACAAAAATTACATCCAAATCGTTATGGTGTAGTCCGTGCTTCTCTTTAATAACAAAAAAAAACTTTAGACCGGTTAGAGAAAGGATAAGAAATATATATTGAAAACACTTATTTCCTCGGGTCCACGTGGTCTGTTTGAATTTTTAAAACGGCCCAGTAATTTTAAAACTAATCATTAATCGCAAATTAGATGATATAAATTAGTACTTTTTTTTTTTAATTTTTCCATATATTTTGATATAATAAATGTAGCAACATATAGATCCCATTTAAAATATTCATTTAGTCATAATTTAAAATTGCATTTTGCTAAAGTCTTATAAATGATATAGGTATAAACTACGCAATTTTACTTATAGATATTTCCAAGAATTTCTTAATAGATATAGTTTGAAATAACAATGTCTTAAAATCATTAGGTACATGGTCTTCGCGTGTTTTGCACCGTGAACAGAATAATCGATGAACACTGCCTGTATCTGGTAATAGACTATTTACCATCAGATAGATCGTATACCTGTTTGTTTCCCTGTTGTAAAAAGAAACTTATATTATGACGGTAAGGAATGAACGGAATGTTATACAAATATTTATCAAAAAACTTACACGAACCATGACGCATTATTGTAATCTATGGACGCAGATGCACCAGTCCGTTGATACATTTTTATCAAGTTACGAATAAAACTAGACCTTGTAGGCGAGCCTTCGAGTTTTTAATCCCGTATCCCTAAAAACTAGGGGTGCGATCATCCATCACGTGTCCAATCGGGTCGAGTTGTAGGGACTTCTTTAAATTGAACCGTTCGATAACTAGGTAGCCCTTCAATTCAAGACAATTTAAACTCTTCCGGAACTGCGTTAAGGTACAAATTACGTCAAAACGAAGGTTCTTTGTACAGAGCTTGCGGTATCTCTGGCCTATGACCCGAGATAGCTAGGCAAGAGATTAGGTGAGCACTTTGAATGGCATATGTATTATCCGGTACACAGATGTTGTAGATAAAGGGACATAATTATGAAGATAACATCGGTAGTTATGTTTTAAAATGTATGCTGTACTCAGTGAAGTGGACATCAGCGGCCGATTAGGTCGCGGGGAACATACAAAGACTCTCTTTTGTTTTGTTGCGTTTCGGAATAATCCAGTGTATATTCAGTTTAAAAAAGATAGGCCTGCCGACATTGAAACGATGATCAGATAGACTGTTGGTCTCTCGATTGCCACCTTGCTTTTGTACTGTACTGTCTTTGAAAAGGGGCAAGACGAGATACCTAAGCAGGCCAGCATGACAGCGGTGACTGATAGAAATTTTTTTAGTTCCCTGTCAGTCGCCGCTGATTGTGGTTGTACTGTACTTAACATCAGGCTTTGGTGCTACAAAGTGAGCGTTTATGGAAGCAGCTTATATAGACCACAATGTTATATCAATATCTTCATTCTTAAAATTACATTATTTAAAGCGACGACTGCTCAATCGGTAGTGTGTTCGGACGCCGCGTCAATAGTCGCGGGTTCGAATCCCTGGAATGAGCATGTGCTTTCGGTGCATGAAAACCTCGTGATGATGCCATAGCAGAGGGGTAGGGTTTCTTCTAATGCCCGTCTGGCTAGCTACCACCCTCAAGTTAAAAATCTGCCGTCAAATACCTATAGGTGTGTTCTGACAGTTGCACTCGAGTGCCAATTCCTACGCTCGGCTTAGCGTGTCTGCCATTTTGGACAACATCGTCACGTAACATCAGGTGTGAATGGGGCCATAACGCTAACCCTTGATCTTGTATCTACTACATTTGGTATACTATATTACCATATATATTCAAGAAGCATATATCTAAATGTCACCAACTAATTTGAAGAGCACACGTGACATTTTTCCTCCATCAGGCATATGAAAATATCACTGCATAAGAACTTACATCATCTAGTGTTTAAGGTTTGCCTTGTGGATTTCTAATGTAATGTGAAAGAGAAAGTGGAAAAATATTCGCATCCTTTTATAATGGGATTAAACTTTCGATGGTCTATGGTTCAGGGTTTAATTCATTATATGTTGTTTGGTCCTATGTTAGTTCAATATACCTCCTAGCCGAGATATTATAAATATTTTCATTTTGATATAGTATACATTTAGCCTTTTTATTAATCGCGTTTCGTGTGTACTAGCACATTTTACTTATCATCAGTCTGTATGGTTTGTTCTCATCTGTCTAAATAGACAAACAAAGAAATATTGCTGACAATTGGTGTCATTTAGTTTAGTTACTCTGCGTAAGTAAACTGTATTAAAAATATAGTGAACAATAAAAAAGTGTACATTGCGGCGGCGCCGGTGTATTATATTTATTGATTATATTTTCACAGAATCCGGGTTATCGTTGAACTTGTAGAGTCACTCTGTCATAAGTTCTATACAAAACTACATATTATGTGTTAACTGCGCGGGCGCGTTCACGCCATAACATTCTGGCATGATCGAACCATATAATTTAACAGCAGAATTGCACTGTAAATTCACAATTTAGACGCACTTAAAAAAACGGTTACCACAATTTAAGCTCACAATAAATCATAATAGCAAACTGCATCCCTCATAATCCGGCCCCCAAAACGGTGAGTGCAATAAATATCACACGCAATAGCTAGTGTTATTTGCTTTTGCAATCCCCTTTGCTCGTCGAGGGCTGTTTCTATTCATAATACGGTACGGATTCTGAACTACCTAAACAAAGAAAATCCTTCTCTAGGCTTATTACTTTTAAGTTCAATTCATCGTGTATCATAAAAGATCTTGCACCCTAGATTTATGCTGCTTATTACATTCATACTCGTGAAATGAACACGTGTTTCAAAAAAATGCAATATCGTGCCTCTACCTAAACTAATAGAGAAATCGGTGTGTCCGTTTGTGGATTGTATATCTTTTTAGTTACCGTATTTTTAAAGTCATTTATACCAAAACTATATCTAACCAATGATTTTGCATTTACATAGCGATAGACCGTATTTTAATGCACATCTAGGTAGTTACAATACTCAATTAGAAAATAGAGCACTAAAATCTTTCAGTGTACTCCAACAATTAAGAGCGGTCCATCAACTAGACTTAGCATTAGCTTACGCTAGAATAACAATGTGATCATATGTTAATCATTAAAAGCTACGATTATAAAGACTCACAGAGAAAATAGTAATCCAGTACACACATCGCTTACGCCACACCGCTTTACAAAGACAGTGTCGGTACTTTACAAAATCATCAATCTCTAAATCAAGACATTGTTGCGTATATTCTATCTCTCTACGTAAGTATATACATCCTATGCCATCTATTAAATATTGATTTAAATAGTTTCTACGCGTGCCTTACTTAAACTTGTTACACATAGTATGCTTATTGGCGCAGCAATTTTTAGTAACTACCCTCAAGATATTCCATTGCATTACAGTCAGAATAAAGTACGTTCGCGATTAGGAAAACATTGTGATATAACCACAGCATGGTGTTAGGGCTTTTTCTAATGCCCACCTAGCAGGCTCCCACCCTCTAGTTGAACATCTGTCAGTAAAAACTTATAGGTGAGTGCTCTTGGGAGCCAATCCTTCCACTAATCATAGCGTAACCAGTATCTTGGGCTACATCGTCTATTAACCTATTAACTATACAGAAAGAAAACGAAATGTTACGCACGAGAGAGCCCAGCTGTGAAGTTATAGTCGTCAAGCCAAACCTGATTGCCTTGTTAAAATAATTTAGAACACAAAAAATACCCTTGTCGTCTAGGTCGTAAATTGTACAATTTCGGGGATAAATTACTGTGTACTCCTTCAACCGTAAATTCGTTTAATATTTATGTTGATACACAATGATATACGACATTTTATTATGTACGGAAAATTGCTGCTTAACAATGAAAGTTTTTGAATAAATGAGTGTATTCATATTTTAAAACTTGGCGACAGCTTTGTCGCTTGTCGCCTATTGAAAAACAGCATTTTTACGATTCCAGTCAAATATTTATTATATTTAAGATGTGTTTTGTTGATATATTATTTAGATGCTTAATACGTGTTTTAATACTAGACTTATGGTTATTAAACAGTGGGAATTACGACCGTAATTCATCAAATTTTATTACTTTAAATATTAAAGAGGTTATTTTGTCGAAAAGTATTTATATCTCTATAAATTTAACAAACTCATAGGTACTGCAGCAGAAAAGTAATGGATATGAATGTTGAACGATGGAAAAGAAGAGAACGACTAAAGAAAAGCTGGATAGAGTGTATGAGGAACGAGATGAAGAAAAGGGTGTGAATGATGAGATAGCAGCAGCTAGAGATTTATGAAAGAAGAAAACGTAGTGTGCCAGCTCCAAAGAACTTGGGACCAGGATAAGAAAAAGAAGAAGATTTTAACATACAGTGTTTTGGTATTTTGGTTATTGACCACAATTAAAAATATTACTTAATGCCATGCGTCATTTCCGTTCGCTAACCGGAATTATTGTAGGCAGAAAAACTTAAGAGATACCATTGTAGGTAGCGCAAATATAATAATTAGTGAAATAAGTAAATAATAATATACTAATATAGGTCATTTATTAGGAATATCTTTTTAAATGAGCAAAATGTTAATATTGATTTTTTCAAATGGGATGACGCAATAAAAAGTTTCAACAAAGTTTATCCCTCTCTTTACCCCACTTACAATCAATTTTTCGCAAGATAAAGTAGCCTATCAACATCTTCAAGGACCTATCTATCTCCGTAACAAAATGCATTATAATTGGTTCTGCGTTTTAGACTTGAAAGCGTAACAAACAAACAAACTCACTTTCGCATCCTTATGCTTATTATTATTATAAACTAGATTTTAACTGCGGCTTCGCTCACATTAAATTGATTTTGACAAATCGGTGACGCATTAAAAAGTTTCATACAACGTTTATCCCTCTCTTTACTCCACTTCCAATTTTTTTTCGCGAGATAAAGTAGCCTATCAGCGTCAAGCAGCAATGCCTCATCGATCTCTATACCAAAATTAAATATAATTGGATCTGAGGTTTAGACTTGAAAGCGTAACAAACAAACAAACTCACTTTCACATTTAGAATATTAGTATGATATATTAAGTTTTTATTGTCTACTTTAATGTTTAGACGTCAATTATTAAATCTTTCACGTATCAGATGGAGACTCATTTTGTTACTAAAAATTATATATGTATATTATATACATACATATATGTATATACATAGAATATATTACAAACATATCAAACCTTTTCAGGAAATATCGTAGTCGCCAAATATCTTTATATTTTATCCCCTACAATTTATCTCGGTAAATTAGAAGCAGTATGTTAATAGGCACTATTTTAATATTTTAGTGGTTAATTATAAGGATTAAGTTATACAGATATTACTTTTTAATTAGGAAGAAAAACTTCTCTCCTATAAAACTGTTTTGAAGCGATGATAGCCCAGTGGTAGTGTGTACGACTTCGCGTCAAGGAACATGAGTTCGAATCCAAGCACCTACAATGAGCTTGAGCTTTCGGTGAAGGAAAACATCGTGAGGAAACCATAGCATGGTGGTAGGGTTTTTCTAATGCCCGCCTGGGTAGCTACCACCCTCAAGTTGTAAACCTGCCGCTAAATACTAATAGGTGTGTTCCGGCAGCTCCACTGGAAAGGCAGTTCCTCCACAGGTTTAGCATGTCTACCAACTTGAGCCATATCGTCACTTAAGATCAGGTGAGATTATCGCCATAACGCTAAACCTTAAGGATTAAAAAAAAAGTGTAATTATCGCTTACGATGTTTTTCCTGAAAATGCTGGATATATACATATTTACCAACTTTATAATTCCGAATTGTGTTATCGACATCACTCTGAATCTTGTTTATTTGATTATTGATTGATGCTTCTAATACTATTAATATCACACGCTCCTCTCGTAGCCTATACGTCGAAGTAAATTATATCAAAAGAGACTGATATAAGAACATTTGTGCTCGTACTCATTTACCCATGGGCCACTCTCTATTTTGGTGATAATGGCTTAGAAAATAAAAGATAGATATATTCTTGCTTTGTTGTAGAACTATTTAAGATAAACATTTCCATTATACATTATATACGTGTAACTCTAACGGTTTTTGTAGGGCACATTAGAATAGCTCGCAGATGGCAGATTTTTTTCCCACTTACTTGACACTTATCCTTATATTTTGTACAATTCATACAATATCTTTATACATTATAGCCTACGTATTATTTCGATGCATAAGTTATATTATTCTAGTTTCATTAAAATTAATTCAGTAGTTTTTACGTAAAAGAGGAAAAAACATCCATACATCCTTACAATAACTTTCGCGTTTTTAATATTAGTAAGTATGTTTTAATCGTTAAGTTACAACTTAGTAAAGTGCCTTTTTATTATCTTGTCGAGGTTTTAGAGTAGTTACAAGTAGTGACATCTGCTTAGCCTCGACACTCCGGTCGTCCCGACTTCCTTTGCATACACGATTATTCAAATATTTCACTCGTCTACTTATACATTTTTGTCTATATATTTTTTAAATCTTATAACTTTAGTAATACACCATTATATTATGAACTTACGATGTGGTTTTTGAGTCTCTAGCCAAGTGGACTTTTTCTGCATTCACATATGTATAAAATAATTAAAAAAGTATGAGATGACATTTTAAGCACTGAATCCTGTCATTAAAGCGAGTTAAAACAAGTTCATAGAAATACACATCAATGTAGTGCTTAGTATGTATGTGAATTTTAAAATTTTATAACACTCTTTATAAATGAAATTTATTGTTAAAATATGACGTCGATTTAATTTCTAGAATGCCATTCCATACATTTTTGAATATTATAACGCAATTTGGTACGTAGTAAATACCAAGGTTTTGTAGATAGATAAATATGTATAAGGAAAAGATAACAACTACCTTGCAATTTGCTGTTCGTCACTGAGCGTTGATGAAAGATGTTTGAGCTGGATCGTAATATCTCATCCTTCATTTTAGTTTCCACTTTACTACATTGCCCCCGCAAACATTGAACCGGTGCCGGTTTATTATATTTATTGTTTGTATTCACAACATCCGTGTTAGTTTTGAACTAGCACAGTTGTTCTGTAATAGGTTATAGACAATTGTCAAAGCGCACTCACATCCCGATTTCTAGCGTGATCACAAGTGAATGTGGAAAACGACAGCTTGTCTAGTGGTTCTGATGGAGTCATGCTGAGCCTAGTGCTAAATTTAACTGCCGTAACACACCTATAGATTTATTTTTTGGATTGAACTAAACTTAGCCGAGGCCATGCTATGATGATATGTCCAGAACTGGGATATCACAAATTTTCTTTGCATTTAAGCCGCTGTTTCTCTACGTCATCCCTCACAGAATGACTTATGTTAAGTAAAAAGTTTATAATACGTCTGCGAAGTTCACGATAAGATTCCTAAGAGTTCTTTTATAAAGTAATAAATTGCTGAATCGCTCATGGAAAGTTTGAAGTATAATAGAAAAAAAATGCCTGTCATATTATCTTAATCTCAAATGGGGATTAAGTTTATGCTCTGCGGGAACTTTTAATTACAAGATTATTAACCAGGTGTCTAGAGCTTGGAACTTTGACCTTCAGTTTATATGTTCATTAATGGACTAATGAAGGGACGGAGCCATATTATAAAATCATTATTAAATGAAGATTATTATGGGTCATTCAATATGTTTTAATTACTGTGAAGTTGAAGTTTAGAAGAGATTCTCAGTAATCTTAATAGGTATTACGAAGGTCTGTAATAACCATTCTTATGAATGTTTTGTGCTTTTTATCAAGAAAGTATTCCAAAGAGACTACTTAATTGTTTCAACGAAACTTTTAAATGTATCCAGTCGAATATTTTTGCAATTATTTGTGTATTTATATATACGTTGCAGCTATTATGCTAATTCAAAAGAAAACTTGGTATTACATTTTAAGTATATTTAGCGCACGGAGGAGTGAGATTTGGCATAGTTAAAGTTTATACGGGAAAGGAGTTCTGAAAGCTAAAATTTATACATAATATTATTATTTTAATACTAGCAATGCCCGTGACTTCGTTAGGTGGAACTAAAAAATATGTAATAACTTTTTCCGTTTTTGTATATTTTTTTCAATACAGCATTGTATCTAATTTTTTTCAATAGTTATGTTTCAGCATTATGGCCATAAACTCACCTGATCTTAAGTGACGATACGGCCCAAGTTGGTATACAAGCTAAAACTGTGGAAGAACTGGCTCTCAAGTGCAGCTGCCGGAACACACCTATTGGTATTTGGCGGCAGATTTTCAACTTGAGGGTGGTTGCTAGACAGGCGGGCATTAGAATAAACCCTACTACGATGCTATAGTATGGTTGATCTATCAAATATAAAAATAATGCTTGAAATGCGAATGATAGTTTATAAGATAAGCGCGTTCAAATAAACCGTTAAACTTTTCCGCTTTATAATAATAATAATTTTTGCTTTACTTGTTGGTAAATTTTCACCACAGTTTATGATTGCTTGCAACATTAGATAATACGCGTGTTGCCGATCCTTACATAATTGTAAACTCTTTTGCAAGAACCTCATACTTCTCCGTCTACTTAATGAATATAAGGACAGAGTTTATTTCACAGCTAAAAATTCGTGGAATGATTCACCTTTGAAATTGCTCTATCCAAATGTGTAGTTTTCAAAGTATGTACATTTTTTCTCTCGATGGCAAGCGACGGAAATTAATCACAGTTTAAATATAGCTTTAATTGTTCCTCAGAACATAATCAATATTATAAAACAATCAACGAATGTAAAACACGCAATTTGTAGACACAGTCGCGAGGGGTAAAAACGTTGCACATATTTAAAGTGCAATAAAGAACACATTCATTCAATACCCACTGACACAACACCACCGCGACTTTCGATTCCCCATACGATCAGTGACCAGAAACAGTCTTCACACTTTTTACGAAAGTTATCATTGACTCTACTTTCATTATAAGATTGAAAAGCAGTAATTTTATCAAACTCGTTGGACACAAGAAAAACACTTTTATGTCGCAATCGATGAGGACCCTATTAATGACATACAAGCAAGATTATGGACAGAGCCATGACATAGACAGTTTTGTGAATGTACGAACCGACCAATTAACCCAGATACTACTGAAGTCGACATATTTATATGAGACATATGTCCATAACAATGCCATGATGACACGATTGAATGTTGTGGTAAGATATTTTTTTCTACGTATTCAGAGTTTAAAGTTACATCGAATTCGTTTTTTTCATAGAATGTACATTACATAAAACGTCGCATTTGTTTAGTTTATTGTCCATACCATATCTTTGCCCCATTTAATAACAACTCTCAATAGAATTTATTACTGTATTTTATTTCAAAATAATGGTACCGTCAGTATTTAACGGTAAATTAACGTTACATCGATATCACGGCAGAACTAGAAAGTATTGACCTACAGCATACAAATTGAAGATATGTCGTTAGGTTCTTACACATATAATCAAACAGATGAACATTAATTTGAATTTGGATTAAAGTATTCTCTTAAAAGGTAATTAATGGAATCAAAATCAGGAGTTGGGACGTAGAGAACGTGAAAAGAAACTTCAGTCCTGAATACCATTCAGAACTACAATATTATATATTATTATTATCGACATATACATATCCCGGATGTCGAGGACGATAGTGTACCTATTCTTAAAAAGTGGGAATTAATAATCGTAGGCTCTTATAGATTTTGCCCACCAGCCAAAGGACATACCCGATATCGGACAAGCTCATTGCCAGAGAGAACCTTACTTTGAATAACATATCAGATTGCTTACATTTTGTAATTTTATATTTATTATTGTAAAAGAAACCTTCGAGAATATACGTATTTAGTTCATTTTCGTTTTTCATTTCATTACCTTTTAGTAGAATACATTATTCTAAATTCAATTTGATTGTCCTCGTGACAATCTATTTATTTTTTCATTTTAAACCACGTTACTTTTTTCATTCTGTCTAATGATAAGTACAGAGCATAAACGCAGTGTTTAAAAGCATGAGGGACGAGTTGCCAAACTCATTGAGTGAGAAACACCCGACATTAACCACAAAAAAAACAGGTGATGACACTTTGATCTATCACGTTGTCAGAGACCAGGGGTTGCTTTCACACTGTTAGTAATTAAAAACATCGTAGAAGCACCCACAATCTATTGCCACTCGTCGCTATCATTCTTATCTGTAACCTCCCAACAATTGGACACATCATTGGCTAAGTGCGAGATAGCACCAGAGAGTCCAGTGTAATATGTTTTTTTTTATACAGTTAAGGTTTAAGCGTTATTGCCATAATCTTACCTAATCTTAAGTAACGATAGTTGCTTAAGTTGGTAGACACGCAAAACCTGTGGAGGAACTGGCTCTAAAATGCAACTGCCGTAACCTATTGGTATTTAGCGGCAGATTTTCAACTTGAGGGTGGTTAATAGCCAGGCGGGCATTAGAAAAACCCTTACTTCCATGCAGGGTTTCACATTATAAGCAACGTGGTTGCGTCCCAGCTGAATACGAATCTCTTACCATTTATATGACTAATGAACATATAGTGATTGAAATAAGTCCTAAAGTGTATAATGATCAAGTCATGCTACCCAGCGAAATTCATATGAGATTGCGTTCAAACAAACACCTAAAACAATTATAGATAAGCTACTACACTTTCTCAATCCTTTTTTATCAATTCAACGGCTTACCTAATCATGGGGCTTGTTTCAGCGACCATAGCACTACAAATGTCATAAATTACATGAACATACGTTTTCAGCAAAAAAGTAGTAACTGAAAACAAAATGGCCCGAGTAATAAAAATAAACCTCTGGTTTACATAAATCAACACAGAGACGACCGACATCGGGACTGCGAAGCGTGGTGTTTACTCTCGTAACGTCACACGGATAACATCAACCCAGGGTCGGCTGTTTGCCAACGTCTGTCATCTCGGGCTCATTTAAACACGAGCTTTTGGGATGAGCCTGGGCTTATATCCTATAATGTTATGATAAATATAAAAAAAAAAGTTACTCGATAAAAGGTAAACTACTTGTTCTATTCGAAATTCATTGTAACCTTCAGTTGACACAACTCTATTTGATTAATTTATTTCGCTTTGGTTGGGTGTTTTACAAGTACAACTGCCGGAACAGATCTATAGGGGGGCATTAGAAAAAGCTCGACCACCATACAAAAATGGTTTCGCGAGTTCTCAATTTCAATAACGCCTTAAAATGCGCAGTAACTTAAGTGCCAATACATGAACGTTACATTGTACATTTACATTTATTTTGTATACCTACATAACTAGCTGGTATCCCGCGTCTTCGCCTGCGTCATTTCTGTCAATTTCGCATAATCGTAATAGAAGGAGCATATTATTGGGCTTCTGTGTCAAAAAAAGAATATTCATGACAAATTTGAAATGAATAAGTTTGGTATACTTGGAGATATATTTATACAAGTATCAATGATTAATGTCACCTCGCACACACAAATGATTGAACATAATTTTTAACTTTTATAAAGAAAAGAAGACTTTATGCTCGATTTCAGGTCAATAAATGAAGATTTTTATCTCCCATAGAAACGTTGGCACCTGCGTTTATACCTTTGGGTGTTAATTTCAAAAAAATGCTTCTTAGTAAGCCTCTACGTAAAGATAAATATAGTACAATAGCTAGTCAACCCATGTTTTTATATGTGCAGATTAAAATTCAATCACACCTTATATTTTAAGTTGTATTATCCTACCTGTTACATTTATATTATTTATGTGTACATAAAAAGGTAATATATTGTGTTAGCCCAAAGACAGAAAATGCGTTGTCTATTTTTGTTTGATTGACAAATTATGTTGTAGTTTTGTAATATTTTATGGTTTGGAAAATAAACTACGTGTAACGCGAAATATACTTTTATTATATTAAGTAATTATAATAAAACCAGATTATAACACTTTCTATTAAACAGAGAAATTGCGCCACACTCCGTCATATAACGTCATATTCATATGCTCAAAAATTTTAACTTCACAGAAACTTATAGCATTGACTTCTAAAAAGATAAGCCACTTTTAACTCAAGAAGACTCAGTATCGCTAATTATTGTACATAATAAACATTATCTTCCTCACGAGACTGAAATTTATGCCCTTCGTTTCCTTACAGACCCGAACGTTCTTTTTTACTTCCAAGCGTAGCAATAAACGCTTCGATTTATGGGTTATTCGGTAAACAGACTTAAGGGCCACTCGGGCCCTTGTAAACAAGATTGGAGGTCGGCGTAAACACAGGATCGTCTAAGTCGAGAGTTTTGTCAACAGCGACTTGATAAAGAAACCGTTATAAAATTTTCTGTAAAAATATGCTAAGTATAATGTTTCCTTATAATGGACAGGAAGCAATCAACACCAGTGGTAAATGAACTTGAGTTCGAATTCCTGCAATGAGTCTTAAGATTTCTGTTAAAGAAAAACGTAGCGATGAAACGACAGAATGGTGGTAAGGTGGTAATGGTGGTAAAGTAAAAGTACTTGTCTATACTGAAGAGAAAGGAAATACAGCGATGGGACGTAAATTCGACATTAATTAAGTGAATATTTGACTTTGGAATAACTAATCGCAATGCCTTGTTATCTTACAATTGAGAGGTGCTAAAAAGGGACGAGATTCAGAAATATATGATGCTGTTTTAAAAGTTGTTGTTAAAGGGCGTACAAAAGGATTACCAATCACAAAGAAAAACTCAATTAAAAGTAGTTTGTCGACTCTTACTTTTGTCGCACAGTGAAGTTGTGGAACTCTCTTCTTGTCTGCGTGTTCCTTCCTTGCTATCATATTGGGTACTTCAGAAAAGATGTGAAGAGTACCAAAGATGGTTAGCATGACAGTGGTGACTGGCAGTAAATTCTGTCCCATTGATTTGAAGTGTACTGTACTTAACATCAAGTCCAGTGTAGTCACTTTACTGTGAACCGTTAAAAGAAAAATTTAACATTTAAAGTTTTAGGGATGGATAGAAATATGAAAGCAAAGAGAAATTGGTGTTAACGACTCATGCGACGTGTTGGCCTATCATTAAGGCGTCGTAGTTATCTGTCCTCACAAACACATTTAAATACCTTGTAAAAATGATTTCTTATGTTTACGCGAATATTATTCATGTTACTGTGTCTACCTTCAATTTACTTTTCTGGACAACCTACACCTCAGTCCGCCCAGTGACTACGAAGGCTGAAAAGCTTTTGAAACGTCGCTATCAAAATTAATAAATAACTGCGATAAAATCCGTTTAAATTAATTTTATTTCGATGCCTTGTAAACATTCACTGTTATCATTTTTCCCAAATGGACACTATAATGTATAACTTTTAAAACACACAAAGTAAAAAATTGAATTATCTATCTTAAGTTGTCGAGGCAACAATATATAGATAAAGAAATCGAAGCGAAACTTTACATAACAAATTTTACACCCAAAATGAATGACAAACATACCAATTAAAAATTCAACAACAATAATAACACCGGACCCGTAATAAAAGTCCTACGAGCAACTTAAACAACAAATTAGGAAGCATCATAATTCGTTTAACACGGAGGTGGTGCGTGAGAACCGGCCCTAGGTCGAGAGCCGGTTCATTAAAAACGCTAACTAATTGTTTAATTGTCGGTTAATCTTGATTTGTAATGGGCCACGTGATTGAATAAAAAGTAGCGTCAAGATTCTTGAGTTTTTTTGATGTTCACGGTTGTTTCATGCAACTGTGTCTAATTTTTTTTATATTTTTTTTATCAGCGTCGGTTTTTTGAAAGAAACAAAGAAGCTAATTAATATATTTGATTTAAGACGAAACAAATTTTCAAATGTGGTAAAAGTGTTATAGTAATTTATCTATTAATTTACAAAGGTAGCATTTTGACTTTTGTTTCGAATTACTTCTAATATAATATGCGGACTCATAATAGGTGGTATATTATACGTTTATACAAAATAATTAATTAAAACCGTTATTAAGTATTTTAGAACATAAAAGTTTTCGTGAAAGTTAATCTAAAAACAATAAAAAATACATACGGCGCAGTCTTTGGGGACAGCCGATAGAAGTGAAAACTAAGTGACTTGTGAAATGTAACGTCGAGCTATTAGATTATTATTTTATTATTATATTGTAAAGTAGTATAATTTTTGTTCACCTAAAGAGTGGTCAACGCGCCTAAAGAAGTTTTCACTTCAAAAATTGTTCATGAATGTAAATTTTACGTAAACCTGATTTGAATAGATTTTGGGTAATCTTGTCTGCTAAGGTTTTGCGATAATTCCAATCCTATTTTATATAGAATAGGGGGCAAACGAGCAAGCGGATCATCTGACAGTAATTGATCACCGCCGCCCATGGATACCCACAACACCAGAAAATCGCAGGTGTGTTGCCAGAATTCAATTTTGTTCTAATAGTAACGAATTATAAAAACCATGTAATTGGTAGATATTTTCAACTAAAACCAAGTTAATTTATATTTACTTACACAGTATATTTTATTCCTGTTGAAAGTGAAATTACTATGAAAAGTTCAACAATTTTATACAAGTAAACTTCCAAATGATATTGGGGTTTCGACTACCAGATTGAATATGTTCATTTTTTCTAAAACATCTAAACATATAGTGCTGGTTGAGCTTACTGTACTTATAAACAAATAAAAGTAAGGGCAACGCAATCAAAATAAAAAATACTACTAGCTGATAAAGGAGCTAAATAGAAATGGCTACATGGTCAATATGTACGTGGTTGCAGAGGGAGAGTGAGGTATACCAGCAAAATCTATCTTTTTAAGATCTTGGCCTCTCTAGCACTGCTGTAAGTTATATATTAGAAAGTGCATCTAAACCTGCACGAGCAAGCTCCTACCAAATTTGGCTGGGCAGAGACAGAATCGCGAATAATGAAGGTGAATGTTGACGCGCTCTGGAAAGAGGACCCTGAAACTTACACAGTTTTCCTGTCCGCCACATGATAGATCTGGCACTCACACTATGAATCCATGGGCTCAGACGTTTTACTGAGCAATAACATTAATATTCATATCCTGATACCACTGAGAGGTATAAAAATGATTCTGAAATGACGCAAGTTCCGTATTGAATCAACATCAACATTTTTTTAATACATAAAAAGGGATATTGAAAATTCACAACACAGCGTCGACGGCACGCAATTAAGCTATCCAGTATCGACATAATTCGGCCAAAATTTGCATATACATATAAACCTTTTTTCTCGGGTTTCACATTTCATAAAATACATTTTCATCGGACTGTCAACAAAAACTCGGCGTGACCGATATTCGATAATTGCATATTCAGATATATTTTTTATAATTTTGTACATAACAAACACCAGTTATGACAAAATGTTAAACGATTTTAGTCAAAAGAAAATCTTGCCATAACTGCCCTTCTTTTTGGAATCAAAGTTAAATATAAGTAATTTAGTATTTTATAATGTGCATTACTTCAAAGGTACTTAAAAAATGGAACTTTACTTTATTTTTATTTACTTTACGTACGACGAAGTGAAATCGTTTTATTCAATGGTCACCACAGTACAATCCAACAGAAAGCGTAACCAGGGAGTCAACAAATCGCTGGTCACTGTCACGTAGACCTGCAGCACTTTCGGCAGCCGAATATTTACTAGCTGATTCTGAATTGCAGTCAGCCAAAAATATTTACTGTCATGGTGAAAATTTGATCCTTACCACTCCACTGAATTCACATCGGCTGATCCTAGAATGCTGCATCCCCTCAACTTCTCCTCAATCGTCCACACTGCCGAAGATCAAGAATAGCTTCCACACCTTTTTAAGAGTATACTGCACTGCTAAACATGTTACTATACCAAGTGGTATATTTATTGTTTGGTTGTCACCATCCTGGTCGAAACATATGTGGTAGTTTACTATTCCGCAAGTAGCAAGTTTATTACCGAATTGACAAGCGTGATTGGCGTTAAAAAAGGATTATCAAGACGAGATTATTTATGTCATTGCTTCGTTCTCGTAGTACTAAACAGCATCTCGTAAATTTTGGTCGTTTTTGTAATTTTTTTCAATTCTGCTTTGCTACTATTGACTGTAGTGTGATATTAAATAAACTTAAGCCTTCCTAGTTAATTGCTCTATCAAATATATATAAAATTTTGAAATCCGACTTGTAGTACCCGAAGTTTAGCGTGTTTAAACAAACAAACAAATATTTCTGCTTTATAATATTAATTAACTAGCTGTAGCCGCGACTTCGTTCACGTGGAACTCAAAATAATTAACTTATTTTTGCCCGTTTCTGTAATTTTTTTCAATATAGCCTTGGTCATATTGGTGTAGGCTTGATGTTTAATAGCCTAAAGCCTTCGTCAATGATTGCGCTAACAAATACAAGAAGAGTTTTTGAACTCCCACTCATAGTTTGTAAGATTAGCGCGTTCAAACAAACTAGAAAACAAACTTTTCCGCTTTATTATATTATAATATCGATATAGATGTCAATATTAAAAAAAAAACTACAGTTCAATCTCTTTTACCGTGAGAAAATCGTCTATGTCAAGATACATTTACAACCACAATACACGAGAAGAAATTCTAACACGTTTTCACACTAAATAATGATAATTACTACGATATTATTATTCTATTTTCTTTTTTTACAATTTATTTTACATTTACAATCTCTTCAAAAGTTACAACGTCTCGGCGCTTATAACTCAGCTTTTTATATATTACTGAGTAGTATTATTAGTTGATTGGCCGTCGAGATCCAATAATAAAGTTGTATCACGAGCGGCGAACGTAGAAAAAATATCTTTCACGACCATAAAAAATAAATTAGTCAATTAAGAACTTTTGGTTAGAAGCTATTTGGAATCGAATCGGGATAGCCATTTTGCTACCCATAATGGTTATGTAAAAATCCATTTAATTAGTGCTTCTTGAGTTTTGTGTACCTTCTGGAACCACTATGGACATAATGATAAACCAGTCAGCTATTATATTTCGATTTGCTCTCTTTTGAGGTGAGCCAATGTATATATATATATATATATATATATATATATATATATATATTTATACTTAAGGTTTAGCGTTATGGCCATAATCTCACCTGATCTTAAGTGACGATACGGGCCAAGTTGCTAGACACACTAAACCTGTGGAGGAACTAGCTCTCAAGTGCTGCTGCCGGAACACGTCTATTGGTATTTGGCGGCAGGTTCACAACTAGAGGTTGGTAGCTACCCAGGCGGGCATTAGAAAAAGCCCTACCACCATGCTATGGTTTCCTCATAATGTTTTCCTTCACCAAAAGCTCAAGCTCATTGTAGGTGATTGGGTTCGAACCCACGTCCCTTGACGCGATTCGCGATATTTAGTTATCGAGATTATTGAAGCGTAAACCGATGACTACTTGTGATGCGCTACCGATCTCTAGATATTCATACTTTTGGACTGTACCTTGTTTACTAGCTGGTAAAGTGTTTCCTTGTCAACAAATATAGTATTTCAAATAGCAGTAGCTCAGGCCGTAATAAAAAGAATTGTCAGTCATTAAAATTGCATTCTGAAGTGACTACTCAAAGTGCGCCGAATATCTTCGGGCATGGTTACTCGCACAGGGTGATTATACTTTTTACTGGTATGAGGTTATGGGAAAATACAGTTACTAGCACCAAAAAAAATTAAGATATATGATAACCTGGTTTTAGACTGGTGTAGTTAATATAACAGAATTCGTGAGTATAGAGCAGGGCCTCTCAATTATATTCTATTCTGTGCGGTGATTACTGGTATATCAATTAATTTCGGTAAACCACTAATATCAGCGATACAACAGCAGATACAAAACGTATTTGTACATAACAGACCCAGAGGCACACGTTAGTTGATATACTTTCAATTATTACACGCTTGTATTTAATTTGCGATATTTCATGTGCGGGACAAATTTTGCAGCTAACTTTTTAATAATATTTTTAATTTCACTTAACAGCTTTTAATGATTATGGAATAGTGATATAATTGCAATGAAAACATAATAATAAAAATTATTGATGTGGTTTTATTTTGAAGCCAAAACCAGTCTTAGCAACATCCATATATATATTAAGCATTTATGTATAAGTAACTCAAAACTTAATTATAATGTTTTTATTAACATTTATCATGAGTTCAAGAAAAACATATTTACTAAATGGCTAATATGAAATAGTAATTATAGTTCAAGTTCAAAATAAATTGGGCAGCCTTAGTATAGAATAATTCTGGGAGCTAAATCGTGTTAGAAGATAAACACCATTACTAATTTGGGCGTAATGTACGCCTATTAATAATTCGTTTAATAATCAAAACGTTCGGCCCAAGATGGCACTTATAAATATGAATTAACTACTATCGGTTCTGAAAATAACCCAGTAATCGATAAGATGCGGTAAGAAACTTGATTAAGTTTATCAAATTTGTTTAAATTCACCTAATAGTTACAACATCTTGCCTTTCTAAGTTAAAAAGATAGTATTTAATAATGTATGTTAAAATAACAGGAATATTATGTTACTTCTATCCAAGAGTTTCCTGTTATAGCGCCGGAAGCACTCACCAAACCAGTCGGAGTACTTCACCAAGGTTGTAGGAAGGTCGACAACTACAATCGAGTGTTAGTTTTGTAATGATATTATCAATATGAATCTCCTTACAGCATTGTTGTCAATATTTCAGCGCCCTAATAAGCTCATGAACACATACATCGTCGTTAGCAAACTAATGACCGTTATGTGCCGACATTGTAACTTTCAGATATTGAACAATATAGCAGTTTATATTAGACTAGAATCTAGATAATGTATATGACGTTTTTTAACGATAACAATTATCCGTTTAAAACGTAAAAGTCATATAACGATTTTTACACGAAAGGGTACTTACGTATTAACGCCACCGCAGCAAAAATTCCATTTAAATCGTAATAAATACTTCGCTTTTAATAAAGTTTTTTTGGACTCCTATAGTGTTTTTATGTGAAATAAAGTGTTTTATTTTATATTTTATCGCCGCAGTAGAAATCGGTTGGCTTAGGTTTTCAATTCAATTTATGTCAAACCTAACCTAACCCTACGAATATCTACTGGGGTGGCGTTAATAAACGACTCGAACACTTTTTTTAATTGTTGATAATATTTCGTCTTTTTTATATAGTTAAGGTTATAGTCACTATCGTATCTAATGTTAAGTGACAATGTTAAGCAAAGTGCATCTGCCGAACACACCTAAAGGTATTTGGCAGCAGATATTCACCTTGAGGTTCGAAAGTTCAAGCTTATTGTACGTGAATTCAAATGAGTTACGTCCCTTGACGCGGCGTCCGTACATACTACCAACTGAGCTATCATCGCTTCAAAAGCTTCTTATCCTAAATAGAAAAATAAAGTCAAGGGCGTTTCAAGGTGTTTTGATTAAAGGTCCTATCGCAATAAGAAAAAGCCTCAGGCTGCTTTCATATGCGCGGCCCCGGACTTTTAACGTGAATGTAATCATAGTCTTCGAAATATAGCATTCGCTCGTGTCTTATGAAGGAGGTTACCTATTTTTACTTGCTTTTAAAATAATCGCGAATAATGACTTAGGCCACGTACAGACTGGAATGTTGATTATAAGCATAATTTCGAAAATAGCGTGTAATCTACATACACAAAGCTTGAGCTTTCGGATAAGAAAAACATAGTGATGAAACCAAATGGTGGTAGGGTTTTTCTAATGCCCGCCTAGCTACCTACCACTATCAAGTTGAAAATCTACCAACACATACCTGTACGTGTGTTCCGGCAGTTGCACTTGAGAGCCAGTTTCTCCACTAGGCTTAGCGTGTTCACCATCTTGGGCTACATCGTCACTTAACATCAGCTAAGACCTATAAACTATATTTAAAAAAAACTCTTACCCTGTAACGTCATATTGGATTGGACTATGTTTATTTTTATAATTTACTGGTAGACATTCGACACTTATTGACTATTACTACTCCATAAACAGGGTCTGAGCTATTTTAATTCCAAGCACACAGTGAAGTTACTAATTTTAACGAAACAAAGACAAGAGTCGCCACATGACTCGGCATGACAATCGACCAATCAGCATCCCGAACGGAACACGCAATGAATTATTGTAAATATCGCATTGAATATTGATGCCGAGGCGTGCGGCGCACTGCGCCAGCCTTTCGTGTCCACATCAATTCAATAATGTATAATCAAGCTATTGACATCGTGGATTCAATAGGAAGCATTTATTCAGTATCATATTATTTACCAGTTAAAATTTTTGGTGATTTCTTTTTTTTTTTGGTGTTAGCTGCGTAAGGGCTTTGACAGCTTAGCTGAATTTACCGAAGTTCTTGGTGATATCTGCCTAAGGCATACATGAAAACTACTTCCTTTATTCGACTTGTCTAATATACCTCCAAGGAGTGTCATCACAATCATCATCGACCGTTTTAGGTAATTCTTGAAAACTGGGAGATAGACTGTTATTTATTTATAAAGTAAAGCCTATCAATCTATATTATATCATACTAATTATTATAACTGCGAAAGTGAGTTTGTTTGTAATGATTTCACGCCTAAACCGCTGAATCGATTATTATGAATTCTGGTACAGAGATAGATGGGACCCAGGAGACGGAGATAGGCTAGTATTGAAAGTGGGGTATATAGAGAGATACACTTTATATGAAACTTTTTATTGCGTCATCCGATTGTATTTGACAAAATCGACAACTAAATAATAAAAGGCTACTTTTTCTTGCGAAAAACTAAATAAACAAACAAAGTCACTTTCGTATTTATAATATTAGTATGCTAAAGTATAGTAATCGTTTAGCAAAAATATTATGCTTCCTGATAGATCTGCAATTAACAAGATCATGTTTATCGAAAATTAATTTTAACTGTACAGGTGATGATTACAGTTAATAATTATACATTTTAAGAGTGTTTACTAAAGCGAGAATTATATCTAGGATACACTAGCATTCATATAATCATCTTAGAAGGCTGTATTTTTACAAGGAAACCGGTTTGATATAGGCTATGAACTTGTTATCCGGTAACTCAGAGTGTTGAACAATTTTATTACAGAACCTAATACACTACCTATGAATTTTCTATTTACATAAACAAAATATATAAATATACTAGCGGACTTGGCAGACCTTGTTCTGCCTTTTCAGAAGTCAATCACATCGATTACAACGACATCTATCGCGTTATGATCATTAATCGAGACAAAAAGTATCCTATCTTTCAAGTTGGATCAAACTGCACACGTTATGTAAAATTTGATCAAAATCGGTTCAGTAGTTTAAGATTTCATCGCGGATAAACAACGTGACACGACTTTTTTTTTATAAAGATATAGGTACTGCATTAGGTTCTATAATAAAATTGTAAAACACTTGTTCGAAATTCGATTATGATAATTATAGAGAATTTCCCAAAAGATTGTAAAAGTAGGAAAAAATGATTCTAAGCCTCATTCTTTTTTCTTGTGACATCTGCCTATACAGACAATTTCGCCAATGTCAAGTGTTATCCACTACACAAACACAGTTGAATAACATAACAAACCCAACATACTCAGAAAAAATATTTGTGGATTGCACAAATAATTGTCCTGTATTGGACTGGAAACTATCGCAATCAGCCCCAAAGCAGCGGCGAGCCAACCACTTTGAGCACAAAAAAACCGTGGAGCGATAAAGCTCAAACTGAAAAGAGAATTAATTATCAGAATAGAAAGGGTATACTCTTCTGTAGACTACATTACATTACATTATCCTTTTTTAACCGTAGAGAAATCCGTTTATGTGTACCTACTCGCCCCCGGGGGGAGCTGGTTATATGGGACTCATCCGGTGCGAACCAGGAATACCCACTATAACTCCACGGTGTACTTCTCCCTCATAAATTGTGACAACACGGGTTCGAACTAACAATCACCGCGTCACCCCCTACATTACATTGTACACATGCAGAGTAGTTAAGCCTTTTTTTTATTAACATGGTGTTTAAAATCCCAGATTTTTACTGACTTCCGCTTCGCACCGCAAGCGGTGTGGTGATGTGGTGGTGGTGTGAGCATGTAGTGACTCATCGGATGGTGATCACCCAACACTACCCACTGAAATGCACCATGACGATACTTCAAATTCCCGTGTTGCCAGAGGACCAGGGACAAATTTCGCAATCCTTTTTTTTTATACTTCAGGTTTAGAGTTATGGCCATAATCTCACCTGATCTTAAGTGACGATACGGCCCAAGTTGGTAGACACGCTAAGCCTGTGGAGGAACTGGCTCTGAAGTGTCACTGCCGGAACGGTATTTGGCGATTTTCCTCACGATTTTTTCCTTCACCGAAAGCTCACTCGTTGTAGGTGGTTAGATTCGCACTTGAGTCCCATAACGCGGCGTTTCTACACGCTACCACTGAGCTATTATCGCTTCAAATTAATATTATATAAGTGATAATTTTGTTTATTACTGGTACCTATTCTAAAGATGCTAGTAACATACAAGTTGTTGCCTAAGTTTTAGTGAACATACAGTAAGCTTGCAACCATCTTCTGAAACTGTAAAGTTAAGATACTCAGTTCTTAAGACTTATTCTTTGATGATACGCAAGATTCTATACAGTAAAACGCTCGAACTACCCGTTTTATGTGACATAAATATATCAAGTTGAAAACCTGCCACCAAATACATTTGGGTTTGTTCCCGTAGTTGCATTTGAGAGTCAGTACGTCCACAGGTTTGCGTATTCACCGGATTGGGTCAAATCAATACTTAACAGACTTTTGTCAATTCTTTCAAAATATTGGAACCACTAGACGAAAATCACAGATTACACGCAATAAGTGTTGTTATTTATATAAATATTAATGTTGGTGTGTCAAATATGTACTATGTTAGTGATTAGATATTATTATAGAATAGTATAAATATATCTTTTACATCTTTAACGTCGAAAAATGTTCAGTCCAATAAGTGTCGTTGTATAAAGGTTACCCCTTCAAATAAATTGCCGCTAACAGATTCGTAACATCAAATTAAATGCATAGTTACACGTATACCCACACGGACGCAATCAAATTATATATAATTACGAAAGTAGGTACTTATGCTCAGCAAAAGAAGGTTCGAGAAATTAGTCTCGTTTCCTTTTACGATAATTTTAAACTTTTGTTTTTGGTATTCGAATTTCACTTACAGAGACCGTACACAATGAGACAATAATTTTTTAGACAACTTACTAAACTATTAAAACTTTTCCACCGCCCGCTCTAGCCAAAATTATTTAAAAAGCAGGCACTGTCATATTCCTTGACTTGTGAAAAACCTTTTATAAAACAAAATGTTGTTTACAGTAAGAAATTAACAATGTTAGTTTGATATTTAAAGAAATATAATATAACCAAAGCTGTCCGCAACTTAGTTTGTGTGGAACTAAATATTATTCTCCTAGTGGTTGTAGCGTGGTCTTAAATAGTCTAAAACCTTCCACAGCGATTGTTGAATCAAATTTTTTTTTAGTCAAACCGAATGATAGTTCCTAAGATTTGTACGTTCAACCACACAAACTTTTCCACTTTATAATAATAATATAGATTCTAAATCTATTTAATTGTCCAAAGACATATCAAGATTCATATGATGTGGTTGTGATTTATTTTATCTAATATTGCCATTTTAGATCGCTTCCAAATCCCCTAATTTCTTCAAGACTTACACTGCCTTCTGAAGCCCCAGTGTTAATTAGGCGATACAACTACCTACTTTGAAAAACAGTAATTAGATGAAATAGACTGTACAAGACCAAGCATCGGACACAATAATGACTCTTGGAAAAAATGTATGCTCACAAATAATTTGATGCAAGCTGATAATGATCACGCCTTTTGCTTTACATTGGCAAGTGGTTAGAAGATCAATTCGACGTTCTGTAAGTTCACAATCGTAAAGAAATCGTAAACAGAAATTATCATAGGTTACATTTAATAGGAGAGTATCAAAATGGTTATACGAATATCTCTTTGTACTTAGATTATTTAGATTAGTTAGTATTAGAGTAATTATATGTAGTCTGTATACATCGCTACTTCCATGCTCTATGCCGACAATAACCAGAGAGGCTGATTTAAAAACATATTGCGTTCCTAGATTAGACGGTATAGGTTGTAATCAAAAGGGATGGTAGACATCTAAACCAGGTCATCAGTCCTCTCAGTCTATCCCTTAATAACTACTGCAAAAGCACATATTAAAATATTAATTAGGAAAAATGTGTAAACGGATCAAGTATCTTGGCGGTTCTTCTCGATGGCTGGGTTATTTCCCGGGCGGGTGGTAGTTTGAACGTTCATAGAATAAACATTTTCATTTGCTCACGGGTTTAACAGCGTATTTCGATAGTTACCTATTTCGCATAGGCCGGGAGATTACATCGAGATGCCATCATTTTGATATGCGCCAAACACACATTAGTAGTCTGTCACGCGTTGGATTCGGAACGCTATATTTTAAATACGGTAGTATGAACCGCTTTCTTGATAATGAAGAGCGTTAGCGGATAGAACTCAATCGTCTCTTTCTAGGAATAGATCATGCTCGTGGAAGATATATTGAAGCAATCGGAGGTGCTCAACACGGAGCACCTATCTCACACCAGATACAAGATTGCGTGAGAACGATCTCGGGCCACGGGACTTGTGGTGCAACTTTTCTACGTCATAGAAACAATGCAAAAGTCCTTGGCATTACGTATGCGACAAAGCGGAAACGGACTAAATCAGAACCAGCGGTGGTGACAATCTTCTCAGTCAATATTTTAGCATGGTGGTATGACTTTTTCTAATGCCCGCCTGGCTACCTACCACCATCAAGTTGAAGATATGCCGCCAAATACCTATAGTAGTGTTCCCGCAGTTGCATTTGAGAGCTAGTTCCTCCACTAGGCTTAGAGTTTCCAGCATCTTGATATTGTGACCATAACGCTAAACCTTAAATAATTTTAAAAAAAAGTCTGCCGACTATACCGAAGGACTCATACCTATGAATACCTACCTACGGTATAATTGCTATAACCGTCGATGCTATCGATCTACCGTTGCTCACCATTTTCTTCGCTTATACTATACTTACATTAAGTTAAAAAGCTACTATTTATCCATTAGGTACGTTATTTTACTACCAAAAATTGTATTTCTCCGACTAAAAACCATGCTCAAAAATCACATGACGATTGTAAGTGAAAAGCAATAAAAAATGTATTCATTATTCCGTTATCATTTATGAAAGCGAAGCTATAGTTCCGATATCAAAATTAAATAAAACATGAATGTTTTCCAATTAAATATGCGTTCCGTGTTAATTGGCGTAATTTCACACACAAGTGATCTACAGAGTATACAAACCGGGTTATTTAACAAGCGTACTACTATTTCATATTACACTCACGCCGTTATATTAAAAAAATAAATTAAAAAAAACTTAACTCATTTAAAACTTCAAAGTGAAATTAGTTATTTTACACCGAAACTCATATCAGTACACAAAACGCTTGCGAGACTTCTCGACGAGTTGTACCGAGGAGTTTATGGCGGAAACTTTATCTGTCATGCTGTAGTTTTTATTTGAATCCATAAACTTACGTTATTTCGGAGTATTTTAGATATAAATAGTGGCATTATTTGTAGTATACCTTTGTGTATGTGAAAAAATTAAATGGAAATTAAAAGTCACATTGTTTTTTAGCGTTGTATGAAACTTGATGATTTTCAAGATAAAAAAGTAGTAACGCCAAAAACGGATCACTCCTGAGACATCTGCGATGTATCGGAACTTTATTCTAAAGTAGATTATTATCTATATACAAGTTCGATAACCTGAAGTCGATTTACTTCCCATTCTATAACAATAGCTGTTTTTTTGGTTTACACGATAAAAAAATGCTAAGTACAAAGAGATAAAATATGGCGGCTGATATTGAAGTATGTAACAAGATTGACATACTTTATTGTAACGATCAACGCATACAATTGGAGCCAACAAATAAACAAGTTAGAAACTAATGATGTAAAATATAATCTGTAGTTGTTCGTCCAGTAAATGATAAATTCATTTTTGGCGGGATCTTGATCAGTCAAGTGATTATTTTATTAACTTATATTACTTATAACTCTTTATTATATTAATTCTATGTTTAAATGCGCCTCACATATTTTTACCCATTCATGTTTTTTGATGTTACATGCGTACAAACTAGCTTAGTTAAAATTTCAAATATATATATTTAAAACAAAAAAGCGTTTTTACGAAAAATGCAGCAAACTACATAGGTGAATTTATAAAGCAAAAATCTTTCTAAATACAAAATTCCACCGAAAACGATGATAGCTCAGCGGTAGCATCTAGGAAGTGTATTGAGTTCGAATCCAACCACCTATAATCAGCTTGAGCTTTCGGTGAAAATATACATCGTGACGAAACCATAGTGTGGTGGTAGGGCTTTTTCTAGCTACCACACCCAAGTTGAAAATCTGCCGCCAAATTCAATTAAGTATGTTCCGGCAGTGGGACTTGAAAGCCAGTCCCTCTTATAAACGCCGGCGACGCACCTGCGATTTCTCTGGTGTTGTGTGAGTTCATGGACGGCGGTAATCACTTATCATCAGGTGACACGCTTGGTTGTTTGTTCCATATTCCATTTAAAAAAAATCGTTAGAACTATAACCGAGATACCTACGTGAGATTTATATATAGGTATACATATATACAAGAATTGCTCATTAGTTATTGTGACACGTTATGTGATGTAGTTCGATTATTATACAAAAGAATAGTGAATTCTGGATCATAATAATTAAAGACGTCAATTTCGAATTTTCACAAAATAAACTTCGACGACGATTTTATATATACGTGACATAATCAGAACTTTGTTAAGTTAACAAAACATGTTAAATTTATAACAAGCAGAATGTCAATTCCAAATCGAAGTTTTTAAAACTATCTATTTTGATATATGATTAAAAGTTATAAGGGAGATATCACCCTAACGCGCCATAGACGTTGCAACTTTTTCATCAAACTTCTTTTTATAACGTTTAAGCAAACTAACTAATGTCAGTTTTCTAAGAAACTTTTAAAGAAAAATACTTATGCTCCTACAACCTCTTCACATGTGACTATTACTGTTTAAAAAAATAGTGCTTTTCTACAACACCGGGATCCAGGAATTTGTTAATCCAATCCAACTTAATACAAAATATAATCAGGAATTGTCTAGACATTGTGAAATAGATGTCGCAACTGACCTACGTAATAAAACTAACTCTTAGAACTCCCGACCGCAATAAAACATAGTAAAATAATGTAAATATAGGTCAAGCAAATACGAAAGAATAGCGAGCGTTATAAATTAGGTATTACTGCTATGACCTATATGTTAAATTTTACGATCTATTTTATTATGTCACGAAAATGTTAAAAATTCATATATATTTGAATGTTTTCATATTTTAATGACGTCATGATTTCCTTTATTTTTGCGAGTATTACTCATCAAAACAAAACTAATTTAAACGGATTTTATCACGGTCATTTATTAATTTTTATTGAAAAGCTTTCGAAACGTCGGGATCAAAATTAATAAATAACCGCGATAAAATCCGTTTAAATTCGTTTTATTTTAGTGAAGTGTTAAAAACTACTTTTAAGTAAATTGCAATTTATTATCTATATTATTTCAAATTTACGATGAATATTTTTGACTTTATCAAGAATCACGTATTTCATAAAAATTGGATCGTATGAGTCAGTTAAATAGAGATCTGTATTCTGAGACCAAGTTCTCTGTAGAGTGATTTACAAAATTGTTAGTAATAGACACCTGTAGTAAAAAATTAATAAGTAGGTGCTTATTGTTCCACAGCTTAAATCTGTCATCATATTTAAAAAAAAATCTTTCATTGGTGATATTAAATAGAAATATCACGAGTAAATTATATACAGTATAACAAATAAATAGCACAAAATTATTAACATTAGAGAATAATAACTACTAAGTTTTTTTTTTTATATATAAAAATTATGAGTTAATTAAACTTCACAAAAGTTTCATCGTATTTTCCGAACTTTTGCTGCATAATATATACTGTACATGCGCGGTAAGCTTCATAGTGTAAACAAACTAAAGAAAGTTTGTTATATGAAAACTTTTGTATAGTATAATAATATAAACACAAACCTTGAGATTCAAATGCAGCTGACTCAAGTCTCAGCTCCGGTTATAGAGACTATGTACTCGGATTCACAACATTCCTAAAAACACAGACTCAAAAACTAGTTGCTTCACTCGCACTCTCGTTGTAGCACTTTTTAAGTGATAATACACAAATACCACTATGACAACACACTCAACAACATTCTCTTTAGTCACTTGATTACTTTTTTGTTTACTATTCAGTCATTTGTTACGATATTATATATAAAAACTTAAATAATCGCCGTAAACAATCAGAGCGACATTCGACACGCGACGGCCATCTTCCGCCAGCGCGAGGTTTGAGTTTATTTTCACAAGAGGGAGCAACTCGTCACATAACAAATACGCCAAATGGACAATGAAGTGAAGTAGAATAGTATTATACTACCAAATGATAGAAATTTTACAAATTAACTTGTTTTAGTAACTTATAGACTTACATTCGATAAATTAAATTATCGAAATCTAAATTTTAAATGAACGATTTAATAAAAAAAATGATATTGTTCTACCAATCAGTTTGATTAATATCCCGAATAAAAATATTACTTAAATTGGTTACTTTTACTGTTTTCTGCTTACTCTCATTGACGTATTTTCTTAGTATTTTACAAACTTTAATACCGCTCGTTTTATTTGAAATGCTACTTATATTGCAATGATTATTGCTTAAACTTTAAATTTAAACACCTAAATACTCTACAAAAAATAGTTTTAAATATAAAAATAAGGATCAAATTAAAAGAAAAATCGGCATACATTTGATTAGAATTATTAAAATACACAAAATAAAAATCTTGATGATGGCAAATGCGTTTCTCTCGTCAATCCACCAAAGAAAATTACAACATGGTAAGTTTGACAACAAAACTTGTTTACATTTTTACAAAACTGTGAATCTTGATTGATATAGTAAATTAATTTTATGCAGTTTGTATATTACAATAAATATCCGGATTTCTTTTTTGTTTGTACGAGGATGTAAGTAATATTAAGACCTTTTTCAAAACTTTTTTACTAAAAGTAAGTATTGGTAAGTTACAGCGATCGCTTTTTAGTCAAGAATAACAATTCATATTTTCTCTGATTTCAAGAATACTGTATTATTAAAATTTAACAAATTATACCGACTGATGACTGTTCCAGAGCTGTAAAAGTCAATATTTCTTAATGTGTTGACATATTCAATTGTTTATTAATGACAAATGAAAATATAAATGAATGTGTATGAAAATTGTGAAGCAGTATTCATTCATATGGAAATAGTATTTTTTTTTTACCACTGAACTGTTTTTTTTGTGACCAGCATGGAGTAGCATTATCAAAAACTTTTAAATATTCACTGTTTGTGCTGATATAATGTAAGTTATGACAGTTAATATTCAGTACATATTAGTTGCAATATAGTTCAAACCATTGTAAGTTATTTATTTCATGTACATACATGTTCCTAGCCATGTGTATATGAAATAAACAAAAAACATTATATTTTCAAATGAGTACATAAGTGTATCTATAGTTTTATTTTTTTGTAAGTTGTAGGGTTAGCATGATGACCACAATGTCACTTGATGTTAAATAATGTTACTTGAGATGGTGGACAAGCTAAACCTAATGGAGGAATTTGCTTTCAAGTGCAACTGCAAGAACATACCTACAAGTACTTGGCAGCAGATTTTTCAATTTGATGGTGGGTGCTAATACTAGGAGTGTGAGCCTTGTCCCTGCTGTCTGAAAACATGGGAGATTGAAGTCTCACCATGATGCATTTTAGTAGTTAGTGTTGGGTGATTAACACCCAATGAGTGACCACATGCCCCTCTTGCCTTAGCTTGAGCCTGGGTAAGTCAGTAAGTAATGGAATTTTATGCACTATGTAAATAAAAAAGGGTGATTGCTAACCAGGCAGATATTTGATAAATAGTTGTAATCTAATCTAGTCAAATTCTTAGTATTCCAGAATGTTTGTAGAGAGTAAATATTTTTTATATATTATTTGAAAATAACTGCTGTCAATAAGCTAATTGATGAATTTAGCAAATATAAATGCTGTAACTACTTTCTGGGAAGTTGGTTGAAATAGTATGGAAATACAGTTGAAGGTTTCTCTCTACTTGGAGTAGCTGACTGAGTAAATAGTTCCACTTTACAGAAGTTTGCAGTCAATTAACCTTGCCCTGTGTTCGTGCTATAACTAGAGATTTACAGAACTTCTTGATTGATGGGTTATCATGGTTGGCAATGCACATGTAATACAACTACTTTGATATATAATGTATGTATATAATATTCTGATAAAAGTTCATAGTATTGAATGATGGTTTGTTGGTACAGTAGGGCTAGTATGCAACCGCAGTATAAAAAAATATTTTATAAAATTATGTACATTAACAAAAATAATAAAAGAGGTTCATAGACTGTTCCTAAATTTCTAATCAATTTGTTCCTAAGGTGAGGAAGTAATATATCATTTCAGGAATTAGTTCTTGTATAGTTCACCTACCGTACATTGTTGCTTACACCAAAACCTATGTGTATAGGGTGCTCTTGCATGCAAAGTAATTTTACTATACAATTTAGTATAAAATTAGGATGCAACAAAACTCATGACAAGTTGATAAATAGCAAATCACTAGCTAATTAAGCACTCGCAAACTTTACAACTGCATTAAGAGAAAGACAAGATATACCTTTTAACTTTATAACTGCTTCTTTACTCTAGTTACTACAACTACAAATCATAGTGTGTGGATTTACTTACTACAAACTCTCACAGTTCTTTTTTAAAAAAAATGTCTATTTCAGCTCATTACAAATCTTATTTTTGTATACTCCATTTATTATATACAACAAGAGTTTTTACTTTTATTTTAAAATATTTATTTGTGTCTAATAATCTGTTTTTGTATTAATTGATAAAAGTTTTTCATAACATGATGTTGTCTCTATTTTAATAAAGAAAGAAATTAAATTGTTTGTTTTAAATCAGTTATACTTTATAAAAAGTAGGCTATATTTGTCACAAAAAAAGCATAACTTTAAAATAATACTATGCATTCATATACCATTAATACCTAATGGTAATCCATTGATTGATATCATATAAATTAAAATATGTTGGTATTTAATATACGACTTGTAGGAAAGGGACTACTAATTGAATTAAAACAATGTTAATTATTTTGCCAGTAAGTCATAAAACTGGCATGACCAACACAAAACTTTATGCTTCGCTATATTGAATTCTTTTTCAATTATGTTCTCTATCTATACATTGAATGTTGCCAATATCTGCTGTGATTGATATGTACTTAAAAAATTCAATTACCATATATTTTCTATACTGTAAATCCATTTACCTATTTATTACTTTTTTTTTTGACATAGATAAATAATAGCACCGACCTTGATTATATTATTTATCACCCGACCCACTTATCAGATCTTAAAGTAGCTATGTATAGGAACAGGAACCGATATTAATAGACACATGTTAAATTCGTATATTATCAATTTGAGCGTGAATGAAATTACTAATGATTGCTAGATATAAATGAAGTTAGTAATTATCTTCCATCTTCTAATGCCATGTATCTTTTGTTGATTTCGTGAGAAAATCTCATTACGGACTTAGTATCGCCATGTATGAATGCATTACTTGGACTCAGGCCGGGGCGAGCATGGCATGTAGCGAGACTCAAAATGCCAAGGATCTTCAAATACCTACTATAAAAGAAACCACGGCGTCACTTACAACCTCGCATTGCCAGAGACCAGGGATAGTTTATACATTTGTTTTAGAAGCCTTATCATATTAAGATAAGATCGAATTAACATGTTTTCATCTCATTATAGTTTGTAGGTTTAGCGTTAGGGCCACAATCTCATCTGAAGTTAAGTGACTATGAAGCCAAAGGTAGTAGACAAGATAACTCTAGTGGTGGGACTGGCTCTCAAGTGCAACTGCCGGAACATACCTATAGGTGTTTGGCGTTAGATTATTAACTTGAGGGTAGTAGCTAGCCAAGCGGTTATCAGAAAAAACCATACCACCATGCATATTGCACTTTTCTGAATTAACAGAATTATACTATTTTCTTAACTAACTTAATTTTCTGAATTAACTATTTTCTTAATCGAAGTATTCACATGTCATTCTTCATTGGCCATCCAGATAGGCTTAGGTCTTTCTCAACTTCTATATCCACCTACATACTTACAATTCTTTATTATCATAACATTTAACAACTTAAAGATTTTTAAAAGGCTAATATTTATACCAGTTTCAATTAAATTCAATGGAAAGTTTACTTTCGAATTTGCATCATTTGATTCGACGCTCTGAATAAAGCAAGTTTTTATGAGGGACTTTTCGTCAGCGCTAAAATCCTAATGACCGATGAACTCTCAAAGTTATACGCGACTTCATTCCGACGGTTCTGTTTCCTTTGTGTTTCGATACTTTGAGAAGTTTGTTATTTTGTCAGTAACTTCGTGACTCGGTGAATTGTTATACCGGTTCCGTTACGGTCAAGTAATTTATATATAGAAACGAATAAGTTTTATTGTGTTTTTAATTCTTAAATAGAATATTTCTTATGATGAGAATAGGATAAACCAAAATTAGTGGTAACCGCTGAACAATCAATTAATTTGCAAGCGACGTTGACTTGAGTGGACTTAAATCGAATTTCCTAGCCTTCAGCTTTATGAAGAAAAACATTCTAATGAGAGCATGCCTGTTGGTAGGACGTCTAATGCCCATCAAACAAGCTACTATCCTTAAGTTAAAATCTGCCTCCAAATGCCTATAGATAAGTTCCGACAATTGCACTTGAGAGCTACAACTTTACTAGGCTTAACGTGTCTCCAATCTTGGGCCCCATCGCCTCTTAACTTAGGTGAGATTGTAACTATAACACTTAACCTATAAAGTATATAAAAAGTCTATGGCCGATGTTCGCTGTACATCTCGTTAACTGTATATTAGGTACACATATATATTCTTAAGTACGACAATCAAAAGACAGTTATTACTATGTGCATGACGGACGCGACCAAGTCTGGTACGGGTCTCAAACATCCTGCTTAATAAATAAATAAAAGTCTCTATTGGTTTCCCCTAATGCAGCCTCCTTTTTAACATCATTTTCAGTTCTTATGTTCTAATCACTTTAGATCTACGTTCTTCAAAGAATCGTCTCTTACACTGTCCACTTCTTACTTCTGCCCAGAAGTATGTATGTAAGTCTTGTATACTCTTATTTCTATGTCCAATCTATTCTCATATGGAACGCGCTACCATTAGATATCAGGATTTCGTCCAATCGCTGGAGCTTCAAAACCGAGCTACGTCAGTTTTATAAGACTTTTTTTTGGCAGAATTAATTCAATAAACTATAATTAAGTTTCACGAGTATTGACATAACTATTTATTTGTATTTATTATATTGGTATAATGTACAAAATGAAATAGTATATAATTTATTGTATTTCTTTATATACTGTATACGTTTATATGTGTATCATAGTTAGTCATAATATTCTAATAGATAATTTTGTATTTCATTTGTTATTTGCTTTAGATCTACCGTCTTCAAACTCTACAACACCTTAAGGTTGAATGTTAGATAATGCCTATGGCATTAAGTCTGCAACTGTACCATACATAAAGTGTAAAATAAATAAATAAAACACAAGCTGACCTGCTTCATTTAAAATTTGAATGATTATTGCTGATAGTATAAATTGTGATGATTAGCTTTAATTTGTTTTATCCAAATAGTTTATTATTATTCATATATTATTTTTTCATAATTATATTTATTTTATAAGGACACCCGAAAGTTTTATAATGACTTACTATTTCGGTGAACACGTTTTTTTGTTTTTGTAAATTTTGCAACATCCTATTAAAAAATCACGCGATTTTTCAACCACAGTAGGGGAATGAATTCGAGATGTCACCTTAGCTTACTTGAGAGCATACTTTCGGTCGATAGAATCTTCAAATAGATCACACGCTGCAGGTTTTCTTCATTGTCTACTTCTATTAGGGAGAAGTGAAGCCAAAGTCCGAATAACTAACATCGTATTTGCGATATTTCTGCTTTTTTGATTCGTCGCCACTTGTATATGCTTGACCACAGTCGCCTGTACTACCGACTTGTTTATTTAATGAAAATCTGTCCATTTTTTGTTCGACTTTTGACGTAAACACAAACAAAGTGACACAATCAAAACAAAGCGACCTTTAGCGAAACATGACGCTGTGCATGATGACACGAAGCGTGACTACTATGCTGCTACTTTTAGGTTGGTAAGAAATAAAAGAACTGACTCCGATTGTGTAGACTTGTAAATGCTTTGATAGCTAGTTAACGAATCTCTTTATTGATCAAATATATTTAAATGAGGTAAAATAAAACACGTGTAAGGATTACAGAGAAAAATACACAGACATTAAAAATACAATCAATATTAGAATTATAAAATGAAAGTAAATCTAAGAATTTTCAATAACATCTTGGTAATAAAATAATAAAGACAATAAGCTATGTACATATGAAAACGTATATACATAACTACATACTAAAATAAACGCATTGCATGGTGGTAGGGCTTTTCCTGGTACCCGCCTGGCTAGCTACCACCCTGAAGTTGAAATATACCAATAGGTGTGTTCTGGCAAACTCTGCAAATAAAGGCCGGCAACGCACCTGCGATACTCCTGGTGTTATGGGTGTTCATGGGCGGCGGTGGTCACTTACCATCAGATGACAAAAACAAAACAAAAAAATCGACCTCTCATCTCTATGTTTAAGTTTAGTTTCCGGAGCATGGTAAACAGGAGCGTCTCTGCTCTCTACGGGGCACCAGAGCGCCGCAGCGCGCACTTTGAGAACCCATGGGATATAGGTGTGTTCTGGTAGTTGCATTTGAGAGCCAGTCTCTCCACTAGGCTTAGCCTATCCACTAGCTTTGGCTATATCGTAACGTACCCTCAGGTGAAATTGTGGTCATAGCCAATAAAAAAGGTATGCAAAGGACAGCTCTATGTTCTGACTTCTAAAATTTGATATTGTAGGTATTTATTCGACGAAATAGACGCAAGCAGCGAATTTCAACTCAGATATGAAAATATTTATATCATTTTAATGATAAAAACTTAATTTCCTGATAGTATATCGTAAGCTTCATGTATTTGTATTGATATATATAATTTATTTATAATATGATCGTATCATTTCCATCCTTGAAATTCTCTGTTGGAAATCCCTTAGGAAATTTAACAGGAAATTTTATTTTCACCGTTAAGAAAAAATCTTTTTATTATATACGACAGGCAGTGATATATATATCGATGTGTATTAGAAATTTAACGGAGATAAATCTATAGAGTAAATTAGCTGACCTGGCATACCTTATTCTGCCTTTTCGAGTAGTAAATCACCTCGACTACAGCGGCATCTATCGCATTAGGATTACTTATCGAAGTAAAAATTATCCTATATTTTAAGTTGGACAAAGTTACATATCAGTGCGAAATTAATCCGCCAACTCCTCATAATAGATCTCGACCACTCCATCGTGGGGAGAGTCTAAATTCGCCATTTTTTTAGATTGTTAGATAGGGGGGATGCACCTACCTACCACCCCTAAAAGAATTAACCCTACAACTATAACCCGGCCGTAAAGAATGATCGAAGTCCGTAAGTATCAAAGCACCAGAAGTAAAAAATGAAGAAATCCAAAGAAAACCGTGTTTAAAATCAATGTAATAATTGCGCAAATTAGCCCGAAAAAAGGACTTTTTATATAAGATATAAAAAAGAATCGGGCTGTATATATTTTGTCATTAATATTGACTCCGAATTTTTTTAATTTAGGTGCATCACTGTGAAATTACTGAACAATTTTCGATATAATAAGGATATCCTCTGGGATAAGCGATAAAAGTAAAAAATTTGTAATAAATAAAGTTCTCGAACATTGAAAATAATTTTCACTGTTCGGCAGCGGTCAAATCAACTAAAAATTATACATTTTCACTATTTTTTTTTTTTAATTTATTATGAATACTCCGATTATTACAAATTTAGTAAAAGATACCATGCCCACGCATGGCGTAAATTGCAGGTATATACGTTGAAGTTAAATTTATTTACTCCTTAGAAATGCAAAGAGCAAAACCTAACTAAAAAAATTGATTTCCATTCCGTGCGTTTTTGTTAGGCATTCTCGCCAGGTACAGTGCACAATATATATACATTCCTTAATATGTCTGAAAGTATAGGTCGAAACATTAAAAAAATTGCTCATTATTTTTCCTTTCCTCGCCGACAAAAAAATTATGAATTTTCGCGAGCGCTTCGGATGGAAAACAAGAGATTGCTTTCGGGCCGGCCATTAGATGACAAAGCATATTTCTCCGAAAGATTATTCCAAATCATGACTACCGAACTTTAGTTATTAAATTCGTTGTTCCCTATGTGTTTAATTATTACAGTATATTTTGGTAAAGTTCGAAAAAAGTTTAATAATTAATTCATAATAATGATTAGTACAAGATGTAGATCGTAACCAACTTATTTTGCATGGTGGTGGGACCTTTATTAATACAAATTCCAAGAAAATTTCGCCAAATACTTATAGGTATGTTTTAGAAATTGCATTTGAGAGCCAATCATTTTACTACGTTTCGCGTAACCACCATCTAAGGCTACATCGTCACTTATATCAGGTGAGATTGCGGCCATAACTATAAACCTATAAAGAATACGAAATTAACTGTGAACAGATCGTGACAGCCCAAGATATAACCTTTGTTTTATTATATTAATTCATCATAACATATCTCTTACTAATTAAACTTAAAAAGGCTGATTAATTAAATACTACCAGCTACTAAATGACTTCTAAAAGATATTCACCTGTCTAGGACTGCAGTAAATCCTATACAAGAAAGTGCTTTTAAAGATGCGCTAGCAAGTTGCTGACAGTTCTGGCTGGGAAGGGAGAAAACCCCAGAGTACTGAAGGTGAGTGTTGAACCGCGTTGGAAATAATCTCACAATTATTATAATTATTGTCATCCTCAATTATTATTTTTATTATCAAGGAGAAAATCTACGACTATATCTCTCATCTCGGGGAGATGGAGACTTGCGCGGGACTTGCCGTGTGATACACCTTTTAATACCTTTTAACAGCACGGGCTAAAACCTCCATAGCCACTTCCTACGTGTACATGGGCAGGATAACGGGATCGCGTGAACAAACCACCGCTACCCTGTCCACGCGCTGGTACCTCGGAAGATGGTAGAAGCACGGGGACCCACTTTACGTAGGAAGACAAGCTCCACCTTCTCTCTCGATTATCGGAGCAGTGGCAACTACTCCCTCGCCTCAACTCCCCTGTCCTTAAGTGACCCTTTTGTTTTGTGTTAATGAATAATAAGTATTTTAAATGATAATCCTTATTTATTAATGATCGTCGTGAAAAATGTTAAGCAGTATTAAAGTAATGCATATATAAAGGAACAAGTGGATAAATCAAAATTTATAATAAAAAATAATTGCGGTCTCTACATCGATAAGAAAATTATTAGATGTATAATAAAATTAAATTGAGTGTACTTCCAAATTTAACACGGTTACAGTATTATTAAATATATAGCTAAGTACTTACAAATTATATTTCAGTTATGAATAAAAATGAGTTCTAAAGTTAATAAAGGAATATAAAATAAATTCTTTATTATTAAATCGAGCAGAACGCCTTCAAGGACAAAATTCCTATAATTTTTCATTATTACAAAAAGAGAGAACACTCCATCAACTCGGCTAAAGTGATTCGAGAAAAGGGAAACTTTGTCAAGTCGTTAAGTCGCGAGTCAACAACATTGTTGGAACAATTCACTGATTCAAATAAAATCAGATAAATCAGATTCATTGCAAACAAACCGTTTCTCAATTAGGAGGAAAAATTATACAGAGGGAATTATTTCGATATTACTACTAACAGGGGTGTAATTAGAAAGATTAGTCGAGGGGTTAAAATTAATTTCATTTTTTTTAAACGAAGTTCTTTATCGCACAGCATGGATGGAAGGTAAAGAAATCATAATGTAATTAATGTTTATTTTTATAGCATTTTTTAGGACCTTTTCTACAGTCTGCTCTATATTGTAATATATTTCTACATAATAAAAATGGTTACTTATAGCGCGTACACTATTGGCTGTGCCCAGTCATAGGTGCGCGCCTATTGGTTCAAGACACCCAGTAAGTCCTCAACGGATACGCAGATATTCGCGTCATCTGTTTCGTAGCACCTATAATTAGTTACGTGAATTGAATGCTATACAATACTTTTTTTATTTTCACAACTATAAAAAAAAAAATTACGAAGTTTCCTACCATTCTTTCAATTCATTAGTTATCTATACGTTTGATTGTATTGCTCTCTGAAGATACAATAAATTTCTTTGTAATCATATATTACGTTTATCAATAACAATCTACCAGGTAAGGAAATCATTCTAAGCCAGTGTTCCACGATACTCACGATTTTTTAAATATTTGCTATATTTATTTACTGTGTCACAGATACACTGTAATGGTAGATAATCTGTGCATTCGATTTTTTTATTTAATTTTAATTTAAGTCTACTCTGTTATTGATACAAAAAACTCCATAATTAGCCGATAAATGACATACACACTATAAATGCTGAAAAAAGGGACATCTGACGGATCTTTAACTAAATATATTTATAAAAAGATATTATATAAAAAAAATCCCGAATTTAGCCGATAGATGGGACTGAATTATTAAATACTGAAAAATATGAGACGTCCACGAATCTTAAAATATTTGAAAAATACATACGAGGCTCATGTAATGTATATATACATATATAATTATATAAATGAATCTGTACTTTCCGCGGTCATCGCACCACACTTGAACGGATGGAACGATTTCGCTAATTCTTTTTTTCGTGTGTCAAGAAAAGATTCATATGAAGGAAAAAAATGAAGCTGAGCGGAACATTAAAAAATCTGTAAATATAATTATGAATCGCCGAAATGTATGTACGGGCATAACTTCCGAACGACTGCACCAAATCGGATCATTCTTTTTTATTGTCTGTGTAATTGTCAAAACAAGGTTGTATTAAACAAAAATAACACACATTTTTTAAGCGAAAACATCTATAGGAAAGTTTTGTATAGGGAGTAAATTCATGTAAGTACTCATCGACATGGGTCATTCCTATTAGTATAACTTATTGCGCTGTAAACAGTTTTAGTTTACAAGTTTCAATTTAATATCAAACATTTAATTTAGATATCAAAAAATAACTACTGATTAAGTTTTACTTCTTTTGGCAGTCCTTATGACTGCTTTGCAAATATTTTTTCAAATCTCATAATATAAAGTGAGTGAACGAATGAGACAGACGACTGTGAGGAATCTATGTACATATAAAAATGAATCGCCCTTAGTCTCGCTAAAACTTACAAATGATCAAACCGATTTTATTTATATATGTATAATTTGTTGTTTAATTTTGAAATCAATAAACGCTGTGATTTTTTTTAGTTGCATAATGGTTTAGATACCCGTGCATAATGATTAACACTCCCCGTCATAAAACTTGTCAAATTAAACCAAAAGTCAGATCAAATCTTTAATATACCACTTTTTGAAGAAAAACCACTACTACCGTTTCGGAAACAACATAGCGTTCTGGAAGAGAAGAAACGGCGAAAGAAACTCTCCAGCAATCGCTCTTTTTATCATGTGAATACAATTGTTCTAACTTAAAAATATTAACAATTTTAATACTTATCTTAAAATTAACGTATGACCGCATCTTAAATCTTATGTATCTGTCCGTAACTTATGTCTAACGTATCTTAAATCTACCGAATCTTTCTGCATCTTAAATCTATCCTATCTTTCTGCATCTTAAATCTACCGTATCTCGCCGCATCTTATATCTACCGTATCTCTCCGCATTTTATCTGTACCATATCTCTCCTCATCTTAAATCTAACGTATCATCGCATCTTAAATCGATGTATCACCGCACTTTAACTATATTACCGCATTAACACATATTGTAATTTCGCCTGAACTAGAGAGGACACGAAGAGTCATCAGCTACACGAGATTGCCGTCGTGCAGTGTCCCCGGCTACGGGACACCGGTATGTATAGAATGATGCCGTCAGCGCACGCAATGGGAGCTGTAGATGCAGGTCCTCCACTTACACATACAACGCCGCATTATAATAATAAAACACACCGTACCACGCGACATGTAAGGCATGGAGGCATGGTGAAAACTACCACCACCACTACTTTTTCTAATTTTTGCTTTTTCTAATGCCCGCCTGACCAGCTATTACCCATAAGTTAAAAATCTGCCGTTGCCGAGATCAACTCGAAAAAAAATACCGCTAAATACCCAAATGTGTGTTCCGGCAGTTGCACTTGAGAGCCAATCATCTTGAGCCACAGCGTTACATAACATCAGGTAAGATTGGGACCATAACGCTAAGACCTTAACAATAAAAAAACCCACCAGTTGTACGGGATAAAGCCGATGAAGGCTTTCCACATATCCTAAAAGTCATTTAAAAAAATCATCTCACTTGTAATACATGGGGCGTCATGTACCTGGTAAAGTACCGCCAGCTGTATAAGGTAGTTGTGCAAAACATCGACTATATGAGTAGATGCCCTCGGCAGTTGCAATAACTCTCCGACCCCAGAGCTGTAAAGAAAGCAAAATGTGCATCGCACTATGTAATAAATTCACATAATATGCAATCCTTTGCAGGGCTAAAAAAAAACGAGTATGAATTGAAAACGTCCCCAGAATGAATACAATAAAACGAAAAAACAAATGAACATATTTACAACCCACTATATAAAACAATAATACATTGCACTTAACCGTACGTCATATACGGCGTAGTACGAAGTGCGCTCAGTAGTACGAGGTAGTTGCGCAAAGCGTTGCCGTTAGAGTAGTTGATCTTGGCGCTTGCAATGACTCCTAACCCCAGATCTGTAACAGTAAGCAAAGGTGCGGATTGCACTATGTAGTATATTCACAAATTTATACATTGCCTGTATACCACCGTATATCACGCAGGATGTAACGTGAGTTGTAGGGGGTAGTCCTACGTAGCGTTAGCGCACTTCGCGGTTGATGGCGAAGGCTCTGTCTGACTTATTGCTAACCTGAGAACTAAGAATAACAATAAAAAATCATTGGCAAAACAAAACATACTCCGCATGCACTAACAATACACTACGCTACAAACCAATACAAACACCGCTACTACGTATAACATGCAACAACTATGTATACCATGCACACCACTCATAATACATACAATTTAATAAAATGTTACTAATATCTAACCGTACTTATTTCTATTCTTATCGTACTTATAATTAACTTACATTTACAATTATACATTATTTACAGTATCCTCACTTAAAATACACAACAAGGATATATAAGAGATTGCGTTTAACTGTCCAGCAGTGAAATAAGATAATAAAATAAATTGAAATAACACATAATTTAATACTATGTTAGCTCCCGACAGTACATGAATAAATTTGTTTTTGCATTATATTAGTCAGCAATGTGATCTGTGGACTGCGGAGATCTTGTTTTTTATAAGTTCTCATCCGCATCATGAAGTTTTACATACCCGTTGTAAGTAGTACAGAAAAGGACGTAATGCACCAGACATCTAGAATATAAGTATTATACTTACTAAGCGAACGAAGTAACGGGCACAGCTAGTACAGTATAAACACAAGACTTCAATGTCTAGCTTCATTCTAAATAATATTGTGAACGCAATTTAAATAAGTATTTATGTGCTGTAAACATTTTATGTAGTTTACTTATACAAGAAATACGGAAATATTTAAGTACCTATATTTTTGCATATTAAATATAATATATAATGTTAGTAAAATTCTGAAGCTAGTAGTTTTAGAAGGATACGCGGTTTAGTAATAGTAACACGATGAGAGACACCGTGTGGCAGAGAGAGAATAACTAAAGGCAGTGTCCGAGACGTGCGACTATAGACATAGGTTTAGAGACTTCTTTTCGACAATTGTCAACACTCATCTTCACCGCTCGTGTTTCTCTCAGCCCAGTATAAATCATTCCCGATAATAATTTACAACTCAAACACCAATAATAGAGAAATATGAATCTTACGTCGCTTCGATAACGCTCCAGCTACTTACGATGAATACGCCTCGAATGCCTCGCTTGTATTATTATGACTGAATGGTACTCACTGCGTTTATGAATTGCGCAGCAGTTAAGTAACTGTGTTTGTGATAAATATAAAAAATCTCAGTATACAATACAATTATTTCGCAGTGAGTTTCTACTTCGACCGAAACTAAGATCCGAGGCGAAGGTTCGTTTTCCATCTTCTTATTTCCATCATTAAATCCTTAACTAGAACGTTAATCTGCAGACATGGTACAGTAAAAAATAATTTGAAAACAATAACAAATCTTCTTAAAATATTAGATCTCCGATCAGACACCAAATTCTATCAAATGCTTACCTTTTATGTAAAATTCAATTCTCGATTTGCGGAGTATCACCAAATTAATTCTCTATGTAAATTTGTAGCAGTTCATTGAATATTTTCGAGGCGCTATTTAATTCAAATGACAGTTCCCCAAAGTGAATGTTAATGGAGATTATAATTTTGTTGGGATTTCTTTAATTAACAAATATTTCGAGACTTTACTTTTTATCGAATAAGAAATACCAATGTGTGAGTTTTAGGTATTTCCTTAAGGCTCTCATTGACTGCGAAGTATTGATTGGAAAGTAGACGTTTTAGTTGTACAGGGAACGAGCAAAATAGCTTGTTTGTACGGAAGAATAGAAGAGTAGGTGAGTGACTAAATCATAGATAATTATAGGGGCATAGCTCCCGAGCAGAAACCCTACAGTCGTAGTTCCTTCTCCCCGACCAAAAAGGTGCTTGAGGAACTGTGTGGAGTTTTTGTGGGTTATTCACGCTGATTCCTGTCCATTGAATTTCCCTGCGCCTTGTGGCGGCGGAAGCGGATGCATAACTGCATTTTCTTGCGTGAAAAAAAGAATATAGGGCCATTTTTTCTTATCGTAGCGCCGTGGTATTACTTCACTTTCTTCTTAAAGCCGCTCACTGGCTGAGTATATCTGGATGGTCCCAAAACGTGATAAATCAAAAGAGATCCAACGTAATGGTGATAAGTCACATGGTCAATGGACGTGACTTTAAATCCTTGCAATGACCCTGATCATTGAACCAAAACATTGTGATGAAACCATAGCATGGTGGTAGGGCTTTTTCTTATGTCCACCTGACTAGTAACCCCTATCAACATGAAATTGCCGCCAAATACCTATAGATGTTTTCCGGCAGTTGCACTTGAGTGTCAGTCAAACCCCTTAGCTTAGCGTGTCCACCTTGACCACATCGTCGTGACTTATTATCATTTGAAATGCTGACCATAACTTATAAAGCATAAAACCGATTTATTCACAATACTTATTTCACAACTCATCTTTCGTATTAACATAAAAACTCCATGAAAACAATAACTCCTAACGTCTTTTTATCAACTGAATTTGATAAGTGAAGAAATTGAAATACAATTTCATTCTACTTTAAACAAAACAAACGTCTAGAAACTTCCATCGGATTGGGGGAATATATTAGGAGCTTTTACAAGTTACAAAATTTCGCCGCCCGGTCATGCCAATTAAATCACTTACAGACTTCGCAGTAGGTATAAAAATCAATTATGTTTATTTTTTATTAGATATTCATATAATTTGGTAGACGAAATATTTCCGAACTTATAATAGCTCAGTGCTGTTGTTTATGCATAATGGTCCGAACGACGTGAGTTTGAATTCTTACAATGAGACTGGTGATATTTTGATAGTGCCTTTTTTAAAATGGCGAAAAATATATTTACATAGATTTCTCTGAAAATGACGTTCAAAGGTCATTACAGCAGAATTAAAGAATAAGTCTGTACAGGTAAAGAATAAGAAAAATATTTCTTTACTATTTAATAAAAACTGTATAAAGAATACCAGTAAAAAAGTATTTTTAATAAAAAGTACGATATTCAAAACATTTTATAGAATATTACGTGTTATTGGAACGAAATTCCTAATTGCACAGTACGGATGTAAGCTAGACAAATCAAAATGTAAGCTTTTCCCGTCACGACGCTATATTTAGTCTGTTCTATTATACACTATATTTCTTTAGTGTAGACGGTTATTTATAGCACATACGCTATTGGCTGTGCCCAGTTGTAGGCCTACAACCAGAAAAATACATTATTTACTAAATTTGATACCATTCCTTGAATTCATTAGTTTTCCCTGCGTTTATATTTTTTATACTTTAAGGTTTAGCTTTATGACCACAATCTCACCTGATCTTAAGTGACAATACGGACCAAGTTAGTAGACGCGCTAAACCTGTGTAGGAACTGGCTCTCAAGTGCAATTACCGCAACACACCTATTGGTATTTGGCGACAGATTTTCAACTTGAGGGTATTTAATGATTTCTTAGGTTTACGCGAATATTATTCATTGAAATAAAACTAATTTAAACGGATTTTATCGCGGTTATTTATTAAATTTTTTAAATTTTGATCCCGACGTTTCGAAAGCTTTTCAGCCTTCGTGGTCACGGGGCGGACCTTGAGGGTATTTGCTAACCAGGCATTAGAAAAAGCCCTACCACCGTGCTGCGGATTCATATCGATGTTTTCCGTCACCGAAAGCTCAAGCGCATTGCGGGGGTTTGAACACACGTCCTTTGATGCAGCGCTGATACACGCTACTACTGAAAAAGCTCAAAAAACCTGTATATATTTTTTTTATATTTTTAAGAACGACAGATTTTTCATTGTTGTGTTAAATTTGTAAATCTATCATTTTACTTTCTACTTGTATTTTTACTAATATACTGACAAAAATACAGACCTAAAATTACACAAATAATGTTAAAATAAAAATCTGTAAATAGAGTCGAAAACAAAAAAACTAGAAACTCCTAAAAACAAAGAATTGTTTTAAAAACGTGTACATACTCGTTTGAAATTGTACTCAAGTTACGCGCGTCGCGTCGCATCGTGGCATGTCAATTATACCAGTAACAAACTTTTACAGAGAAATTTTAAATAACTTTCGTACTGCACTTGAAATGTACAATTTTGTTCACAGTATAATTATATACAACACTATTTGTTTATCTATACTAATATTAAAAAGAGGCAAGGTTTGTATTTTTGTTTGTAACGAATAAACTGAAGAACTAGAAGACCGATTTCAAAAATTCTTTCACCATTAGAATGCTACATTAGCCCTGAGTAAAATAGGTTATGTATTTTTTTTTAATTATAGTTCCACGCGAACGGAGTCGCGGACTTAGCTAGTTAAGCCTAAGTTATTGATTGTTATTTAACTGTATTTTTATCACTACCTGTGACGGCGACTTCAATCGCATGGAACTAAAAATATATTTACTATTTTTTTCCGTTTGTGTGACTGTTTTCAATACATCTTCGCTCCGATTGATGGTTGCGTGATGTTACAAAGTCTAACCCCTTCCTTAGTGATTGCCCTATCAAGTACAAAAAGATTTTTTGAAATAGAACTAGTAGTTTCTGAGGATAGCGTGTTTAAACAATCAAACAAAATTTTCCGTTTTCTAATATTAATATAGATTAGTTTATAACGATGTTACCAACATATTTATATGTGTAACGAACGATTAGATCGAGATCTTTTTTTATATAGTAGGGGGCAAATGTGCAATCGTTTCACCTGATGGTAAGTGATCTCCGCCACTCATCGACACCCACAACACCAGAGGAATCGCAGGTACGTTGCCGGCCTTTATAAAAGGGGCTGGCTCTCACGAGCCACTGCCGGAACACACCTATTGGTATTTGGCGGCAGATTTGCAACTTGAGGGTGATGGCTTACCAGGCTAGCATTAGAAAGAGCCCTACTACCATACTATGGTTTCCTCACGATGTTTTCCTTCACTGAAAGCTCAAGCTCATTGTAGGTGGTCGGATTCGAACTTACGTCTCATGACGCGGCGTTCCTACACGCTCCCACTGAGTTATCATCGCTCTACTCACATACACACACTCTTTCTTTATAATATCTCGATGCCGATACTCAATGTTTTTTCATGACATACACAATTCTATGTTTGATGGTATTTTTGATTGATTCCTTTAGTGTTGGATAGCCTAGCTATAACAATGTATTCTAATCGGTGGTAATTTGATTTGCAAAGAAATTGCTTGCAAACCCGTGTGGTCATACTCATCTATCCCCAGAAACATTATAAAAGGGCCATAAATAAATAAGTCATTATTAAAACCCTTTATTTTACGACACTAAATGCTTCGAGTATGATAAACTCTATATACATACGTTGTATATAGTAATATAATCACTATGCACACTTTGAAATGTTTGTTGAAGAAGTTGCCAGCTAATAATATTATTGAAATCTGAAACTCATATAAGTTGTTACGTTCAGAAACATCACACAAAATGCTATTAGTAAATTTTCGTGTCAGTCAACGAGAGTATGCGGAAAAGTTTAAATCACACTCGTATTAATTTGTTTGATATTCGTTTAGCTTAAATTTCCGTTTTCCAATTATTTTCGCGGTCTCCTTCGAAGCGCCTACGAAACGTCAATAACAAAATTGCTATTTATTTTTCGGCAGGCGTAATGGTTTCAATTATTCTTATTTATTTGATTGATGCCATTCTGCTCGCAAGTAAAAGTACAACAACAAGCAAAAGTAAGTAATAATAAACTAGGAATGTATGAGTATTTTTCTTTTTTAAAAGCCAGATTGGTTCCGTATTAAAATCGATAAAAAAACATATATGTATACGAGCTGGTAATTTTGATCGCTTTATTGTCGTCAGTCATTCACGATGCTAATATCCCTTCTTAGTGGTAAAGTGGTAAAAGTATCAATGATAAATTATATCCCACATTTTACACACATAGACGACGAAAGTTCGTTGATTTTTATTAAGATGTATATATGCTTAATTTCAAATATATAAGTGAAAATATTTTTTCTCCGTATAAACTCTGAGCCCGCCGTTCATTTCCTTAAGGGTTAAATTTCGAGTAATCGCTTCATAGTGAGCTTCTACAATACAAATAATAAATTAAATAATAGGTGCAAGGTAGATAGATATAATGATACAAGAATAGTAAAGATAATCGATTCACGACGCCCCTCTTCTCTCTCTACGGCGCACCAGAGGGCCGCGGCGAACACTTTGGGAACCGCTGGGTTAAACTATAAAGTGTAAACTGATCGATAAATATTGTTTTATAATAGGCTCTATATTTGGCTGTGCTCGAGGGAACTACAAAGAACTGTTTATTAAAACGTTACTAAAAATCGTAGGAAGAGTAAAATATGTTATTAAGAAAATGATAAATGAAGAAGTTACATGAATATTATAGAGATACATATGTATTTTTAGAAGTACTTTTTCAGAGAAAACTTATTCTTAATAATCCCTAATTATACAAATCATGCATTGAAACCTGATCGGAGATACAAAAAAATGAATAAAAAGTTCAGTTTCTCTCAGCTGGTAGTGTAAATGGACACCGCGACAATGGACGTGGGTTCGAATCCACCTACAATGAGCTGGAACCTTCGGTGAAGGAAAACATAGTGATGACACCATAGCATGGAGGGAGCGCTTTTTCTAATGCCCGGCTGGCTAGTTAGGAAAATCTGCAGCCAAATACCTATAGGTATGTCCCGGCAGCTGCACTTGAGAGCCAGTTCCTCCACAGGTCTAGCGTGTCCACCGTCTTGGGCCACATCGTCACTTAACAACAGGTGAGTTTGTGGCCATGACGCTTATCCTTGATTATAAAAGGCAGAAATCATAAAAATAGGTTCAACAGGAATATAAAAGTGTACAAAGTCCACTAATAATATGCTATACGCATGTATGTATACGTAAAAAGCCTTTCGTTTATCAAAGCAATATTATTCCAGTACCGGGTACAAACTTATTGATTATCAGTTCCGCTTTGCAATTCATTTATTTACGGTATTTGATTGCGCTAACATATTTGTGAACTATCCAACCGCATAATAGGTAAACCGTTCGATTTTATGATATGCAAATATGATAACTGCAATATTAAATACGATTATAACGATTTAGCCTGGGGTAAAGGCTACAAATATAGTGAGTTAGTAAACCACGTTGTTGTATGTTACTGTATCATGACCAATATACGTCACATGAATCACAAGAATCAATCACATTCTGATAAAACATCCACATATTACGACAGAACTGGTTATTAAAATAAAAAAAATAAAACTATGGATCTAATTAACCATTTTACTCCGGGCTGGGAGAGGATGCATAAACGTATGTACCCCCTTAAAAAAAAGATACAATTTTCTATAAAAAAAAAATGTGTTTTACCGAAAAATACAGCTGTAAATACAAACGTAAACAGGTGTAATGAATAATATAAATGAATTTAACAATCAAAAATCTATTTAGATACACAATTTCATCCAAATCGTTAGAGCCATTTTGGAGATACGCAAAATTTATATACACGTATACATGAGTTGCTCTCTTAATAGTATTATATAGATAATGTCAACGTTTCTATTAACATAAAAAAGTAACATGATAAACGCAAATCAAATTTAATAAAGATTAATAACAACAATTATGAATTTGAGATTACACGTATAAAGTTAAGAAAAGCGTTGGATGTATTTTTAAACGTAAAACGAATTTCAACTTATAACAAGGTTAGGTTAATAAATTTCTCTGTCAGCTCTCGACGGCACGCAGAAAAGTTTAAATTATACTCGTTGTACTAATATACTGGGGATTTCTGCGATGGTGTAATTGGCTGTCGGGGTTTTCAGTGACCTTGGAAAGAAACGCCTTAAAAAATTGTGAATAATAAATGTTAGTATTTGCATGTTTATAATGTGCCTGTTCATATATGTTGCATACCTTTCACCGCGAAGTGGGTGAGGAGTGTTCAACAACAAGATACAGCAATTGTTTGCTCTTAATCTACCTCTGCCACAACCAATCAGCATTTATACGATGATATAAGTAGTATAAAAAAATCTTAAAATGCTTTATCTAGTATTATGAAAAAATAAACATTTGTTTTACTACCTTTAAAAAAAAACTATAAAATAATTATTCTCTGCGGGCTTAGTTTTGCTCACAATCTCACCTGATATTGAGTGACGATGTGGTACTAGTTGCTGGACTTAGTAGCAGGATTGGTTCTCAACACACCTACAGGTGTTTGGTAGCAGATTTTCGACTTAAGGGTGATAGGAAACCAGGCAGGTATTAGAAAATCCATACCAACATGCTATGGTTTTATCACGATATTTTCCTTCATGCAAAAGAACCAAATGTAGATAATACACAATTTAACTTTATTCAATGAGACATTTTCTTAAACTTATGCTTGGCTTCAGTAGGAGGCATTATTACGGAAATAATTAGGATTAAAGTATACTCTCCAGCTTGTTTTTGTCAAATAAGTATTGGTTTAATTTAAAGAAAATGTTATATTTATTTAAAAATATAACTAGGTAATTAATATAAAAGGAATTCTTCAAATTAACTACAAATATTCCAGTAATGTGAACATTGACCATGCATTTTCTTGGAAGTAAATTACATAAAACAATCTACTCGTCTCTTACAAGGTAAGACAGTTTGGAAAATCCAAAAGTGCCCGCCTCATAACGTGTATTACAATTGAATCACGTAGATTTAAGCATTCATATCAAATATGAAAATAAAACTTGAGCTATTGTTAGATATACATATATAGCTATACAAAAAAGATTATTCACTGTTAATTAATTTATTCATTTTTTAATTATATTACATTGAGTTAGACGGTAATTTGCAACAGGCTGTTACTCAGAATGATACTGAAGCGAATGAGAAAAAATAATTGACTTTTCTCAACTCATTTAAAACTCAAAGTGAAAAACAGTTCGGATAAAAGGAATTTAAGCCGAGTTAATTGCTTGACCTTGAGAGAGTGAGAGTAAAGCACTACTCAAACGCGTCGTGTTATGAGAAGTGCAAGGGAAAATAACATTCCGTTGCGCTGCTTGCGCTAAACGTTTCGTGGACGAGGTTTGCCGACTCCTGTCCTATACTATGTCACCCCATACATTTAGGTAATAGTTTTGTCAAAGCACACATTTCGGTAGCTCATTATTCACTCATTCTCTTAAACTACCAATCATCGAAGACGGGTGTTTCACCCAAAATCTTTAGCACGTCGATGACATATTCTATTTGTAGGTTTTCACCAATTTTATCAATTCGTCGTTGGAAAGATTATTGTATCTTTTGTTAATATCTACTTAATTAGCCACATAAAAACCAGCAGCGAGCGAAATATTTCCCTAATACGAAAGGAATTCGCCATTATTCTATTTCCCTTTTTGCTAATACTTACGTTAACGAAAGAAAAACATTGCGCAACGAGTCATAATTCCATGAGACAAATAAATCATGTTCCCGATCTACCAGACTAATGCTTTCCTTTATTCACGTTAGCTTAGTATGGACGTAGGTGTTTTTTCATGCACATTAAAATGTAGCTAATGTATTAACGATTTTTGGACGTTAATATCTCAATAACTGTTTGAAATGTTTTGGTTAAATTTGGAGCTCATATGTATCAAGTCTCAATATATGAATTAATTTGATATGTTTCTGTGAAATATTTTTTGAGTTATGAGTGTCTCAAAAGTGGCTCCAAATTATAGCAACTCGTCAGTTCTGTTAACTAGAACTTGGCTTAACACGCTACCGCGTATTTAGATTATTTATAACTAATTTTTAGTAATAATATTACAAATGTCAAAGTGATTTTGATTCTTTGTTACGCTTTCACACCTAATCCCCGAATCGATTATGATGAATTTTGATATAGAGATAAATGGGAACCTGGGGACGGTAATTGGCATATTTTCTCTGGAAAAACTTAAGGGAGGTGTATTAAAGAGAGGGTACAAATTTGTAAGAAACTCTTTATTGCGTCATCCCTGTATTTACCAGCATCCTGCAATCAATAATTTAATAGCATGTAATAGTCTAATGATTTCTATCAATTAACAATCATAGTTGGTTGTCAAAATCAAAATTAACTCGAGTGGTGCCGCGGATAAAAGTTAGTAGTAATATAAATTTCTACAATAGTTCTCTATATAAAAGCACAGTCATGAATAAAAATCTGGAAAACATTCCAATATGTAATAAACTAGTATACAGTCGCTGTTGAACATAATTATAAGGTCCAGAGCATTTCCTTGTAAATATAAAATATGTTACACAAAACCTCGTGATCGTGGACATCAACTACTGCTAATGTGTTGGTTATATCGAACTGACCGTTTAATACGACCGTGAGACATTAAAGCAATATTTGTTACAACTGATAATTTTAGGCTCTAAGCAATACAACGTATATCTACTTAACATATACAAAAAACTGTAACTGAGCTAAATGAGTACATGAAAATTATAATTAAAGTGCGCTTCGTTAAGAGTATAGAGACCAAAAGGTGTTAGAGCGCCAAGATGACCATTTTAAAGCGAAATAAGCCCATAACGTATGATCAATTTTGCAAGTGTTCATATGCCTCTATACGTATACGTACAATCAGGACGGCCAGCTCTACTGCGCTGTATGTTATCGGGTTTTCAAGGGCAAGTTTGGATTTGTGAGTCACATTAGGGCCCACGCTCGAAAGAAATGACACGTTTTGGAGTCACCGTCGTCGGAATCGATCAGAAAGGCTATATATAGAGATCAAAACTATTTTATATTGAATTTTTGTGTATTTATTCCCATGTATAAATAACTCTGAATCTGCTGTGCTCCTGGTGTAGGGCTCCTAGTACTAAAATGAATTTGACTTGTGGTATCTTATAGACTTTTTATTATTCCTTTACATTTTCTATGCGTTAGCAAGCATTGAAACAGAACTTTGCTAGAAGCACTGGATAAATTTTCTATGAAATTTTGCACAGTCTAAATAAAATTCTGAAATAAATATTGGATACGTTTTGTCACATAAAACAAAAGAGATCTTAGGATAGGGATCAGAGGAAAAAAAATATACGAATTATATTTTATAATCTGTTTTACCGATCGATTTACTTGGATTGGCCCTTTTACAACAGAAGATATAGAAACGTAAAAAGGAATCGTTTTTTGAGAGTTTCAGTGTGTCATTCAATTTACATTTGACTCATGTATTTTCTACGTGTAAAGCAATAAAGTTTTGCCTACAAATTAATCAAATTCTTGCCGAATTTTGTAGCAATTTTTTCTGTTTCCTAGATGAGAACTTGCCTGAATATTTGTTTCAAATAGCTGTTTTATTGGTCTATGATATTGGAGTACTAGTAAAATATAATATCGGAGTAAAGATTTCAGAACAGCATCGGAAAGTAATGACCCATAGCAAGGATCATTTAAATTCCAACTCAGTTTCTCCTTTAGATTTTCCTCAGTTTGTTTTTATTTTAAATACTTACCTGTTCTATGAAATTGTAGGAAAAAATCTAGTACTCATTAGTTAAGAATTTATAAAACATAATTCTATATCACCCGAAACTGTTGCATGCAAGCACAGTATATGCATTATAAAAAATATACACGTATAACGTTTAGCATATCCACATTATGCTGAATCTAATAAGGACACTTTTGTGTAACACATTTCGTTTCTAAATATATTATGACGTCGAGTTCACATATAAATCTGACGGTATTCGTGAAATAAAAAGTGACGGTGCTTTTTTTTAATTCTGCGCCCGCAAAGATTTGTGTTTACCATTTTTATTGTATTACATTATTCAAACGAAATGCCCCATTTGAATTTTTATTCGGGTATAATGTAATCAGTGCTTGGTTAAATCAGGTAAAGGATGTTCCAAGGTGAAGGGACGTGACAAGGACGAGTACTAATTCTAGACATATATAGAAAATAGTCATAATATGTTAGATATTTAGTCTTACAAAAGTTTTGTGATTTTAGGTTCTGTAATAACACTCTTAAACGTATTACTGATATGCAGTGTATTACTGATATACAAATGTTCAAAGACTATGTCAAGTCGGTTGTACAATCCATAATTTTGTTATAGATTGTGTAAATGATAAAAATAACTGATTTTGAGTCAAATTATCTTTTTTTTTTTTTTTTGATGACATAACATACTCCTATACGTAAACCATAATTAATGAAACAAAAATATTCAAAGAGATACACACACCACTGAAAACATGCCTTCGATTCCAGAAATAGAATACACACGCAATTTTTTTATAGTGATTTGTTCCTAACTAGGACCTCTTAACTGTTAAATGTAATTAATTTAATTTTATTAAATGTGCTGTGAAGAAATATTCAGTAAATAAATACACAGAACCTTTGTGTCGGTACGATTTAAATCTATATCTATATTTATATTATAAAGCGGAAACGTTTTTTCGCGATTCATAGGAACAAAAGCTATTTGTATTTGATGGAACACTCGTTGACGAAGGTGTTAGCATAGGAAATAACACTACCACTAATAGCAGCAAAACTGTATTCAAAAAAGTTACAAAAACGGACCAAATTCCTTACTTATAAACGTGAAAGTGAGCTTGTTCGTTTGTTACGTTTTCACGACTAAACCACTCAATCGATTATGATTAATTTTGGGTATAGAGATAAATAGGAACTTGAAGACGGTGATAGGTTACTTTTTCTACCGAAACCTTGTTGCAAGTATGGTTAAGGGACAAATAAAGTTTGTATGAAACTTCTTATTGTATCATTTGATTTGTTTGACAAAAATCATTATTATCGCGAGCTAAACCGCACGTACAAGCTTGTTATTAAATATGTTTTCGTTTCACGCGAACGTAGTCAAGGAAACGACTAGTTATACATACAACTATTACATAGATGTACTGGTGGTTGCGGTTACCTATTATGTGTATTGTTATTGCAAAATAGGTACTGTAAAAGAATAATAAACTGTCGAATATTTAAGGGTGCTGAAGACTACCCCTTCGGTAGGATTTTACCATTTCTGCCCTACTATGTGTACCTATATAGCAGTTTATTTGCTAAATCTTTTAATTCTTATCTTCTAACCTAGTGGAACAGATTAAAAGCGATGATAGCTCAGTAGAAGTATGTACGACCTTGCTTCAAGGAACGTGAGTTCGAATCCAACCACCTACAATGAGCTTGAGGTTTCGGTGAAGGAAAACATAGTTAGGAACCCATAGCATGGTGGTAGGGCTTTTTCTAATGCCCGTCTGGCTAGCAACCTCCACCTTCAACTTGAAAATCTGCCGCCAAATACCAATAGGTGCGTTCCGGCAGCTGCACTTGAGAACCAGTTCCTCCACAGGTTTAGCGTATCTACCAACTTGGGCCGTATCGTCACTAAAGATCAGCTGAGATTATGGCCACAACGCTAAAAGCATTATTATTTAAAAAAAACTATTTTTATGAATTATGAAAATAGATATTTTTATGAAAAATTATCATATATGTTAACCTATAGTATTCGTCATTACCGTTTCAAATTTTATTCTAATTCGAGTAGCAGTTTCAGTATGATATCCCTACAAGAGAATACATAGTTAAAAACAAAAAAAAAGTATATGTTTATCCTCAGTACTGACAATAAAATAGACTTTAATTATAGTATTCAGATAATATTTAAGTAAGATCATACTTGACGAAACAATTAATAGTTTTCCTGAATTATAGTATTCAGATAATATTTAAGTAAGATCATACTTGACGAAACAATTAATAGTTTTCCTGAACCCAATAATCTATATTAATTATATATATATATATTTTTATACGTAGGGTTTAGCGTTGTGGCCATAATCTCACCTGATCTTAGGTGTCGATACGGCCTAAGTTGGTAGACACGCTAAACCAGTGGAGGGACTGACTCTTAAGCTCAACTGCCGGAACACACTTATTAGTATTTGGCGGCAGTTTTTCAACTTGAGGGTGCTAACTAGCCAGGCGGGATTTAGAAAAAGCCCTACCACCATGCGATGGTTTCCTCACGATGTTTTCCTTCACCGAAAGCTCAAGCTCATTGTAGGTGGTGGTTCTTTCACTATCACAATGTTTCAGTATCCCTGAGTAACAGATTATATTTATGAATAGAAAAAAATAGGGATCCCCACACGGAAAAGTTTGTTTCTTCGTTTGAACTTACTACCAATCGGATATCAGAAAATATTTTTTGTATTTGATAGAGAAATAATTCACGAAGGCTTTAAGGTATTTAGCATCACGCTAAATGCAAAACGAGCAACGCTGTCTTGAAAGAGGTAACAGGAACGGGTAAAAATTTGAAATAATTTTTAGTTCCATACGAACCAAGTCGCAGGCGCAGCTAGTACTCTCTATAAGAAAGTAACAATTTAGTAAATGTACTATATAAATAATTTAACGTCATTCGTTATGTCGTAACGCATTTCATGTTATTAAATATTTACCGTTACTCAGTTTTATATACGAGCTCGAAGTCACCGAGTCTCATTCGAGATTGTCTTGGGTGGAAATTGAATGGTTTTATTTCAGAAAAGAAAGGATTTTATCGCCACCCCCTCTCTCCCCCGCCCCCGCCCCGCTTCTTCTGGAATGTTTTTATTTGCTTATTCCGATGAAATAATCGGCTAATATACTAAATTGATGATCGTGCTGATATTTTACGGCATCGTAACCTTTGAGCGTTCAATCTCTCTCGTATGGATTGTTAGTTTCAGTAAATATTATGTCAGTGATCATGTTATATGAGAATTCGGGGTGAAGTTTCGTAGTCTTTTTTATAGTTAAGGCTTAGCGTTATGGTTATAATCTCACCTGATCTTAAGTGACGATGCGGCCCAAGTTGGTCGACACGCTAAGCCGTTGGAGGAACTGGCTATCGAGTGCAATTGCCGGAACACACCTATGGGTATTTGGCGGCAGATTTTCAAATTGAGCGTGGTAGCTCGCTGTAATGTATCTCATAACTGTTATTTTTACTAAGTAGGTAGATATAAGTAATTACGTTAGTTTTAAATAAACTACTTTACGGAACGACATTGTTTATTTTTGATAATCCTGAAATACGTTAATTACTAAGAATTAGTGTAAGATATATAATTAGCTAGGCGGGCATTAGAAAAAGCCCTACCACCATGCTATGGTTTCCTTACGATGTTTCCTTCACCGAAAGCTCAAGCTCAAGCTCAAGCTTATTGTAGCTCGTTGTATTCGAACTCACGTCCCTTGACGTAAAGTAGTACACGCTACCACTAAGCTATCATCTCTTCAACATAATGTCATATATAATATAAAATAAATATTATCTGCACATTATGGCATACTAAACGCCGCTTGCGACTTCTTTTGAGTTAATCTATATTATTGTATATACATAACGTACAATAACATAGAAATAAAGAAAAAACATGTTATCTTAGGTTAGTTTGGGTTCTTAGGTTTAGTGACAGTTTTATTATATTCATAAATAGTAGAAACTTCGTAAAAAAACTGGCATCCATTACGCGATTGCATAGGCCCACTCTTCGTAAACCGTTAGCGAACCACTACGATAAAGCAATACAGTTCATTGTGTAAATGCTATTGAACTTCTATAGGTAAATAAAACGTCTATGATACTTACAGTTATAATTAGCAAATATATAATAATAATACAATGTCCACAGAGTAGATAAATAGGGCCTAAACTTATAGCAAACATGACTCAAGAGCTAATATTAATTAGTATTACAAAAGGGAAAAGCGTGTTCGTTTGTTTAAATGCACTAGTCTTAGGAGCTACCATTGGATTAAAAAAATTGCAAAAAATATATCGCTTCTTATTGTATTATATACTCAAAAAGATACACTTAATGGACTACCTAGCGTTTTTCGAATGACACTGGCTTCTTTTAAAGAGGTGCATGGTGCAGTTGCACTTGAGAGCTACTTCCTCCACAGGTTTAGGGCGTCTATCAACTAGAGCCGTATCGTCGCTTAAGATCAGGTGAGATTATAGCCATTACGCTATGCCTCAACTATAAAAAGAGGCTTTTTTTATGGTAGCTCGGCAAAGTACCTGATGTTAAGTACAGCACAGTCCAAAAACAGCAGCCACCATCGAGAGAACGACAATCCATCGCTACTGTCATGCCGGTACGGTGAAGAGGTGCTGAAGTAAGCCAGCATGACAGCGGATGACTGGCACTCATCGCCTGTTTATTTATTTTATTTATTATTATATACACATTTTACGGACTCTGGGTCCGCACCTTTTTTTAGGTAAGTGATGTAACTGACGTTAAAAATTGATTTACAATAGTAGATAGGCCAACACTACTAACTAAAAAATTACTGTTTTTTTTTAGTGTACTTATGGAACTAATGGAACACTTTTTCACGTATTTCTTTAATTGCCTTGTGGCTGAGGATTGGGTAATTATAGATTGTGTGACCCTTTGGTCACCGGGTTTTATGGTCATAGTCGTCGCTGATTTGGTATCTTGTATTATTATTAGTATAGGATTATACATAACATGAGGTGTAGTGCTGAAAATTTCCTGATGCGTAAACGCACTACCTGGGTTAAAGACGAGAGGGCCATGTGGCGACTCATAAGGCAACTAGCAACTTCAAATACCCACTAAAAGAATACCACGCCATATCAAACGAATACCATACCCAATTTTGAAGCGATGATAGCTCAGTGGTAGTGTGTATGACCTCGCGTCAAGGAGCGTGAGTTCGAATCCAACCATCTAGAATGAGCTTAAGTTTTCGGTGAAGGAAAATATCGTGAGGAAACCGTAGCATGGTGGTTAGGCTTTTTCTAAAGCCCGCCTCGCTAGCAACCACCCACTAGTTGAAAATCTACCGCTAAATACCAATAGGTGTGCTCCGGCAGGTGCACTTGAGAGCCAATCCCTCCACAGGTTTAGCGTGTCTATTAACTTGGGCCGTATCGTCACTTAAGATCAGGTGAGATTATGACCATAACGCTAAACTTTAACTATAAAAAAGCACGCTTATACTTAAACCTCTGTATAGTCAGAAACTTCTTTTCATCTTCGGCAGAACCATATAGTATTTTTCTACAACTTTTAGCGTTAACAAAAAACAAAATTGTATGGCATAACATTCTAATACTAAATCTATGATATATCTCAAGAATACAACCCGTGGTCAGAAGTACTTTACTATCATTTGCGAAAGAAATACCAATAAGAAGCGATTATTGTTCAGTTGGTAGTGTTGATGGACGCCTCGCCAATGGAATTGAGTTCAAATCCACCTCAGCTCATTCAAATCCAGCTTGAGCTTTCGGTGAAGGAACACATTGCGAGGAAACCATAGCATTGTGATAGGGCTTTTGTTAATGTCCAACTCCCTAGTTACCACCTTCGAGTTGAATATCTAAGTGTCGTCAGCTGAGTGAGTGAGTTGGCTCGTGACCACGGCCTGTTTAACCAGGTCGAAACGTCGAGCAATTATTAAAAAGTAAGTCGCGTTTTAGACCCTCATTTCATTTCTATATTATAATGTATACAATACATGAAAGTTTAAAAAGTGTTATTAAAACTATCATTTGCTGAAATCTGTATTAAAATCCGTTGAATAGTTTAAAATATCTAAGTGAACAGCGGAAGCGACTCCATTTCATACTATGTAAAGATATCTCTTGATAGAGTGAACCGATTGCGATGAAACAAATACTAAGTAATACTCCAAGTTGCGTACAATTTTTACGTATAAAAGTCTACGTCATTACGTCTACATGGGTTTTGTACATTTTAGGTAATGCGTGCACAGACAAACAGCCACAAATTTCAAAAATGCTGAAAATGGGGTGTCCATTGGGTGTCCTTTATCACCCTGGTTATCATTATTGAAAATATTTTCGACGTATATAAACGATTTTTCTACAGATTTATTATATGTATAGATGTTTATGTAAAATGTATTATAGTGTGTCGATTCAAATACAGAAAAGGTACGTTGTCTATTTTTAAACTGATTGACGGGATACGGACGGCCTGATTTTGTACATATTTATGGTTTGGAAAATAAACTATTATAAAAACGTGTAATGAGAAATTTACTTTTACTAAATTAATTAATTATAATAAAACCAGAGTATAACATTAACCCCTAAACCTATAACGTGAAAAAAATGAGTTTCAAATGTATAATTGAATTTTAAACTGTAACCTTACTATGTACAAAAAAATTGTATCAATGTATTTGGCACTGACTACCCTAAATAAATAAGCTATGACCCTGTTACGAATGTCGTATAGCCAATTGAATTCTGCTGTAGGAAAACAGGAACCCGGGTAATAGTTATCATAGACGGCTCTTGGCCGGTATCCAAATATCACAATATAAAGACGCAGTACCGTCCGATGGTATGCGGTGATTCTACTGGATTGTTATCACCGTCCCTCCCTACTACGAGCCCTTTACTGTTATGATTATGACATATCGTTGCCGATTTTATGGCGGCCGAGAATGATTCAATGGAATCCATGATTATTTAATAATTCACTGAGAGTTATAAGAGGCTATTCAAGTATTGTTTAAGCAGTTGGCGACCTTTGTAATTGTCATTGGCCGTAATATCGGCCGGCGTGCCAGCGGTTTAGGAAGACAGTTTTTTTTATATACTTAAGGTTTAGCATTATGGCCATAATCTCACTTGATCTTAAGAGACGATATGTCCTAAGTTGGTAGACACGCTAAACCTGTGGAAGAGCCGGCTCTCAAGGGCAGCTGCCGGAACACAACTATTGGTATTTGGCGGTAGGTTTACAACTTGAGGGTGGTAGCTAGCCAGGCGGGCATTAGAACAAGCCCTACCACCATGCTATGGTTTCCTCACGATGTTTTCCTTCACCGAAAGCTCAAGCTCATTGTAGATGCTTGGATTCGAACTCACGTCGCTTGACGCGAAGTCGTACATACTAACACTGAGCTATCATCGCTTCAGAGAGATACGTGTGAAGAGAAAGAAGAGAGAAACAATGTGTGTTTTGCTACATTGATGACCCCGATTTTAAATACAAAAATAGTGCAATTAATATTATTGTAACGAATATTAAAATTCTATGGAGTTGTATATTACACTTTCAACATTACATTAAAAATTACGTTAGAAATAAGTGACGTACCGGCCGAATTACATCCCTTGCCGACATTAGCACTATTTCTAACAACGGGCTTAAGGCCGAATTGTCTACGCTACACTGCATTGAAACACCACACATAATTCAATACGTCCACATATATATACATGAGAGACAGTGTGTATCTGTACCCAGCCGCTGGATACATTTCAAAGTCATCACTATCGAGAACCACTGAACAAGGTTAGCTCCATGTTTTGTTTTATTATTCTATAATAGCATTACTATTTATATAAACCTTAGTTACTTAGTTAATTTTAACATTTATTTTACTAACATTCATTCATCAATTTTTTATGCATATTTTATTGAAATACTGTCGGTAGAACAATCACAGATAGCCATATCACCTCCCATGACTTCAACTGTTTCAAAAGTAGCGATCAAACTTCCACCTTTTTGATCAGAAAAACCGGCTTTGGGTTCGACCAAATTAAGGCACAGTTTGACTTATGTAGCATAACTGCCGACGTTTAAAATTTAATTATTTTTGACATGGCGGCGGAGCTTGAGGATGTTATAATAATTCCACGAGCTGGTAACTGTTACGAAAATATTAAGTTTGAGCTTATTCGTAGAGTCTTCACTTCCCAAGAAGAGCGAATCCGCCAACTATTCTCGTAAGAGGAACTCGGCAATCGAAAACCATGTTTAGTATCTTACGGCCGGTGACAATTACAAAGGTCGCAACAAAACCCTCCCGCAGGCTACCTTTTCATTTAAAGATTTGAAGACGACCACTCATGCTTTCCCTCGCGACGATACTTTCATCAGCCATACACTGGTCCCTATGAAGTTCTTGACGGTCAAGAAAAAACAATAAGCTTGAACATAAGGAGCAAACCAACTGTAGTCGGTATCGATAGGGTAAAACTAGTACGCATAGGTAATAACGATAAGCTTTCCAATGTTCCTCGTAGCCAGCCTCGTCAACTATCTCCCGACACAACCGGAACAGCGTCAGATCATAGAGCTTTAGGTGGTTATTTTAATCGTTTTGGTCGACGAGTTCGCTTCGCTAAATCTATCGACGTGTAACCGTCTTTGTTTCTTCGTTGGGTGGGGGGGGGGGGGGGGGGGGTTCGGTTGGTTGGATGCTACCTTTGTAATTGTCACTGGCCGTAATATCGGTCTGCGTACCAGCTGTTTAGGAAGGGAGATGTCAGAGAGATACGACACATGGTTTTGCTACTAGCAGATTTTTTAATGCATTTTGACCTTACTCTGGAACTTATTAGCAATAGTAAGCACATGTTTACCCTCCTCTTTGTTTTATTTACGTATACATTGTTTAATTTGAGAGCGGTGAAGTGCTAATTATTTTAGGAGAACCCTGAACAGGAAGTAGGGTTTTCATATCATAAACTACTAAATTTTAAAGAATCCTCTGGAAATAAATATATACCAACTTATATGTTTTTATACAGTTTATAGAATTTCTGTCATGGCCAGTCTTACCTGATAATAAGTGGCCCAAGATAGTGGACACGCTTTTCCTAGTAGAGGGACTGGCTTTCAAGTGCAAGTGCCAGAAACACCTACTGGTATTTGGCAGCAGATTTTCAATTTGATTTTTTTTATTGTTTAGGCTTAGCGTCATGGCCATAATCTCACCTGATCTTAAGTGACGATACAGCCCAAGTTGGTAGACACGCTGACCCTTTGCAACTGGCTCTCAAGTGTAGCTGCCGGAATATACCCATCGGTATTTGGCGTCAGATTTTCTAGTTGAGGGTGGTAGCTAGCCAAGCGGGTATCAGAAAAAGCCCTTTCACCATACAATAGTCTCATCACGATATTTTCCTTCGCCGAAAGCCCAAGCTCATTGCAGGAGGATTAGAACTCAGATCCATTGAGGCTTCGTCCATACACACTATTAACTTAGCCATCGTCGCATCAAAACACTTGTTGTAGTCATCGTTAGGCCTATAGATTTACCTGGCTGGTAGGTATTAAGTGGTTTCAGGTACACTGGCTAGTATCAAAATATAACGCATCTAACTGAGTCACTTTGACCATTTTTATCCATATTTAAATGTAGTGGCATTTAAGAGTGCTGATGAAGTATATAGATAAAGTGATGGTGGAATTACTGGCTGACGTTACGCCAAGACGTCACATCAAAGAACAAGGGTCCGAATTATTTAATAAACCCAAGTTTATTACAAAAAACATTGCTGATAAATGTTACCTTAATTTATAACCATTTCTCCTACATGTAAACCTTTCAAAATAGATTGATTAAAGAAACGTATATTGGCAATAACAAATTAGAACAATTTATAATAATTATTCTTTAATTTAGTAATCTCTGGGCGACGCGTTAATAAAACACACGGGCGCACATACAATTATTATAATTAGATTTCTTTGTATTACAGTAGCAAAACAAAATTAAATACACTTTAGAGGAATAATAGAGGTTACATGATCTTTTTTTCTTTTTAAAAAGTAAAGTATGAATGATTTATTTTATAGCTTACATAATCATCATCATTTCGATGATTTTTTTTATATAATTACATCATTTTAAATCAATTAAAATCGTTAATCCACATTTTACTGTCAGGATCAAAATTTGCTTGACTTGGCAGTAATGTTATGAATAAAACTATATAAATAATTGTTATCAAAATAATACAAAAGCTGTTTATTATATAAGCGAATTTACTCCATTCTTTGATATCCTCATTGACATCGCAATTCCAATGTGGTAGAAGAAAGTATCTTAAGCGACCTCGCAGCACTGCATCATTTAGAATAGACACCGTCAAATTGGACTCATCCCTTTTGCTTAACACACTTAATAAATATGATTGGAGTATAAGTGTTAGGGTAATAACTAATGATCCACGATAATACATTATAATTATTGGGGTATCAACGCTGTTCTTGGGTATATTGTAATTTAATTCGGATAAAAATATGAAATGACTAACTAAACTAAAACATAACATTCCTAAACGCATATTACTATTTATATCTAAAACCATTGATGCTATATTAAGTACAAGAAGTATTACAGAAGGGTATATGAGTATGGCAGCCAGTGATTTCGCTTCACGTTTCAAGGTAAATGTAAGTTGCAGTTGGGTTTCTGAATTGAGATCTGACTTTTGTTCGTAATGAACCACTTGCCATTGCTCGCTTTGCGTGAGTAAAGGTATAGTGACCTCGTCACTTAATTTAAAAACCACTTTCGTTCCCTTTCTACCCCAATCTCCGAATAATAGAGAACATTTTTGTATGTCATACGGCCAATAAGTTAGTATTGTACTACATCGTGCTTCATACTTCGTTTTTAGTAAACAGAAAATCTTCCCTTTTCTCCACAGCTTGCAAGGACTAAAGAAGTGCATGTCGTAATCGTTTCCATAAGCGATATTGATCAATCTTAAGCCTGGTAGCCATAAATTTAAGCTCATCACCATAGTGCTTTTGATGCCGGCGTAATCTGAAGAATTCCACTTAAGTCTCTTGTCAATCCATTTCATATAAATCCAGCTGTTCACACTTAAGTACTCTTCGTCGCTGTTAAAGGTAAAGGACTTTAGCGAAAAACTTAAATCGACATTCACAGTACCGTTAGGGTTTGGAGATTCAGAAGAAAGGTATCCGCATTGCAGTAGATCTTTTTGTAAGTTCTGTTCCCAAATATTTTCTTCCGACCTGTTATCTATAATACAATCACTGTGACTTTTATTAATATAAATTAACAAAATATACACTATAAATAACATTTTTGGTTGACGAACGTACGAGAGTGATCATCCGTTATGGCAGTGTAACATAAGAAGACTACGCCCCTTCGACTATGTCATCAATAGATTACATTATGTATACATATAATAAAACTGTAATGGTAGAAAAACTGTATATTCAATATTTTTCTTAATTTGTTATTACAGCCTACTTTGTTACCGCTGTTAGTTATATTACGGATTAATATTAAATATACTTTTTATCCCATAAAACAGTAGGATTCTTAGTTGATATGAGATTAAAATTATTTACTAAAGTAATCTTTGGCCGGATATTGATTCAACTTTTTTTGTTCGACAGCTAAAAATGTAAGCTCAAATTGAACTTTACCCTGAATGTCTAAGTGTGTATGTTTGCATTTTTTCTACCATAACAGTTTAATTTTATGTATAAATAATTGAATTTAACAAACTCAAAAATTGAAATAAAACTAATTTAAACGGATTTTATCGCGGTTATTTATTAAATTTTGATCCCGACGTTTCGAAAGCTTTTCAGCCTTCGTGGTCACGGGGCGGACTGAGGTGTAGGTTGTCCAGAAAAGTTTATGTTACTGTGTCTACCTTGTTGTTTTTGTTCGATTTCGAATTGTTCGATAGCTGCCACTGTACACTAATGATGAAATGCTTATAAATACGGGACGACTACCGAATCTTTAAATATTTGAAAAAATGCATACCAGTTTCACGTATTTTTAGGATAAGTATGATTATAAACGTATAATCAAAGTGTAACTGCTTTTTTTTTAATTATAAACCAAGTATAATTTGATATCAGAATAGATGCCTACAATATTTTATTTTGTATTTTTGTGTCGCTCTTTATCCTACTGGACACGTACGATTTTGAAACTAATGGTCTAAGTCAAGGTACATCTTAGTTAAACTAACTTCGGAATTAACTAGTAATTTGGATGAATTAAAGAACAATTTAATACTACAAAACACAATTAATATGAATCTTTGTGGTAAATTAACGTATTTCTTGAATGATTTTGGTGTAATCTGTTTTTATCGGTAGCTAACAAATTGATTATAAAAGATAATTAAAACTGTAAACTGCTTCATCTTTCTGTAAAATGGAGTACTGTAAATACCGCACCGAACATAATGGCGTAATATAATAATCGAAAACAGATTTTTTTACAAAGCACATGTTGGACTGATTATTATACCGCATAGCACACATCAAGGATCAAATACTATTTGAGTCTTTATCCTTCTTGCTTTTCAATATGCGTTATTTTATTTATCCTGCAAAACACTGATTAGTATTAGAAAGAAAGAAAGAAAATACATTTATTACGAAACTCACACTGACTAAATGATTAACATAGATAATAATTAAAATTAGGGCGAAAAACAAAACAATAACCTAATAAATATAAGGCAAAGCGTGCCCACTAAACAGTTGTGTGAGGCCGTAAATGGACCCATCTAAGCAAGAATGCTACAACGTATGGTGCGTTGCAGCGCTGGTTTTCTGATGGCCCATCGTGATGTCACGGTCAGCACTACTGTTTAATATAATAAGAAAAAAGAAAACAAAGAATAACATAAAATGAATAAATAAATAAATAAATAAATAAATACGTAAATTGCGTTATTAATTTAGCTAAATTATACTTAACATTGGCGGAACTAGAAAAATCGGAGAAGCCATAGTCAATCAGTATAGAATGGACTAACACGATCCCAAGCCCACATCTACCGCGGACCGGAATGCATTATTAAAATATTTAAATATAGTAGACCTGACAAGCAAAGTTATGCTTCATCTCTCCATATATTAGCGAATTTTGGATACAGTTTAAATGGATTTAAGGCTATATTTTTCGTTATATTGAGGGCTATTGAATATAAAGAATGAACCAAAGTTTATCATTAAGTTTTAAAATTTTCAAATTTTATTTGCTATTACAGTGGAACTCTTGAAGAAATGAAGGAAGGTGTGAAGGAACCCTTTAACTTTATAGGATTATTAGTTGTGCTTGAGACTTGGTTCGCGTGAAACTAAATTTTTATGTAATCATTTTTGTCCGTAAACTTTGTCTTATACAGATTTGCTTCTATTGATGGTAGTGTGCTGTTAAATAGTCTATAATTGCTTTACCAATTTAAAAAATAATTTTCTAATTCAAACTCCATAGTTCTTAAGATGAGCGCGTTAAATAAATACACTATTAATATTCGTATACATAAACGTTTTATACATACTTCCATATTCCATATACCTATTCCACACTATGAATTATCACCTTGTTAAATTTCTTCAAAATGTATGTAATACACTGCAAACTCAAGCGTTTTATTTAATGTTTTAAAGCAAAACACTGAGGTGTTTTTTTAAACTAAATGTTTTGTTTTAAAACGTTTTAAGTGATTAATAAAATTATGTTAAACATTTTAGCATTTTGTTTTAAAACTCTTTATCTGTTTTACCAATAAATATACTTTAAACTGTTTTATAATAAAACATTTTTAATTTGTGAAACATTTAGTATACGTTCTAACGTTTTAAAACTAATCAGGTATTAGCAAATAAAACGTTTCTAGAAAAAAAAACGGTTTATGTGTACATCTCTACACATACACATTGACGCTACGCTGCTTCTCAGTCTGGCGCTTGTTACACACACACGCATGTACGTCGTTCTTATTTTGTTTTCCCGCTTTTAAGCTGCATTCCATAATAAGTTTAACCCTTATCGTGTTAATAACAAATGAAAATTTATTGTTACTAATAATTAATTTAAAAAATAGAATACGTTAGATTATATATTCGTAAAGTAATTTCTTTTTTAATAAAAATTACAAAAATGGACAAAAAGTCTTTTGTTCTTTGCAAGGGCGTTCAAAATGTGTGAAGTTTCAATGTGATCCAAGTGTCTCTGACGTTGCCATGATACGAGAAACAATTCGTGACATTTGTAAACGCGATACGTGTTTAAAACAGTTTATTGAAAATAAAGTTATTGTTGTACAAAAAAAAGATAATGATGAAGATGTGTGGATCGACGTGGAAGATGATGACATTATTGAAGATAGAGACAAGTTGAATATACTTTTACTTCCAACACCTGAATGTGCACCTGATGTTTTAGAAGGAAATGATGGAAGTTTTCCCCTATAAAATTCCATATACAAAACCGCTGAATGATTTAGGATCAGAAAAATTAATTGAAAATCCAAATTATGATGCATCAGATGAAGAAGTTTCTAAGGTTAGTAAATTGAGTTAATTATTAAGTTAATCAAACTTAATGATTGTCATCATCAATTAAAATTAATATGTAATTTATTGATTGCTTCTAACTGTTATTTATTTATTTAACTTTATTTTTTTTTAGTCTCAAATCCCGCTAGATAGTGAAGTTAATGTTGACGAAAAAAAAATTGATCAGTCAAAAAAAATATATAAGTATAGTTAAAACTGGACCAGGTTCTATCAAGATGCCAGCAATTTTACCTTCTTTAACTTATGATTTGAAACAAAAAATTGAAGATTTGGGAGTTCTAGCATCACAAAAAGATTTGATTTATCATTGTGGATCGTTCTTATGGGAAATAACTGATGGACAGCCGATGAAAATTGACTACCAGAATCTTGCTAGCACCATTGTATCAGCTTATCCATTGCTAAAAGGTGGTCTGAAAGGTTATGTAAGAATTTTTTTTTATTAGTCAATAATTCAATTACAATAATCTAATAAAAATAATAGTACATTTACTAGACTTACAGTTAAAATAAAAACTTTTTTTATTAAAGGATATATTTTATAGTGCAAGGAGTCAATTAAGTACCTGGATAAGAAATCACAGAACCACATTAAAAAAACAAGGACAAAAAAGAAATGCAGATACAAATATCAATCAAGTCCTGAAAATGTCTAAAGTGGAAATATCAAATGAAACGTATGTTTTAAATAATTCTACAGATAATAAATATTTATTAGATTAAGAAAGAACATGCTTTTTTATAGATATTATATTTTTTTCCCTTGAGAAATTTTCCTATTGAAATATTTTATTTTGAAATGTATTTTGATTTTGAAAACAGCTGACGTATTTCTGTTGATAAGAATTTATTAAGCATAAATCTCTTTAGCCAAATATATTTTCTTTATAAAAATATTTTTTTCTCTCAGTACTTATGATTATTTATTAAAATTATTTGTAATAAATGAATTAAATTTTCTAGATCTGAGGTTTTGAAATTGACCTTTTAATCAAACTAAATGATGCTGTGACCAGAAAATTAAAGAAAGAAGTCAAGCCTTTGTTTACTTTGAAACAAGTAAGGTTTATTATATTTTCTATTATTATAAAGTGCATTTATTAATTAATACTCAAGTTGTATAGAAACTAAAACTTTAAAAAGCTAGATCATTTTTTATTGTGCCTTTAATATGTATTTAAACAAATAAATATTATGAATGTAAATATTAAAGGACCCAGTTATTGACACTGGCCTAGTTGTTTGACACTTACAATTTTATTTTAATTAAAAAATTTAAATGTTCTCAAAAAATCAAATATTTAAAATTTATGATTTAAAAAATATATTTATTAATTTATTAGAGTTGATTTTTTTTTTTTATTAAAATAAAATTTTAAGTATCAATAACTAGGCTAATATCATTAACTGGGTCTTTTACCTTATTAAAAACTTATTTTATTACAGACACGTTCATCTACTGATTGTCTTGTGACTGAAGAGAACGAGTCTCCTCGAGCTATTATATACTCTGATAATAAATAAATCAGCGCTGCTTTTATTGTGGCTGATACCAATGTCAGAGTTCAAATTTCGAGTCCTACAGTACCAAAGGTGGTAGCTACTTCATTAGCAGCTTATTATGTTTCACACGGTATTTCCTAAACAATACTTAAATATGTTAGAGTACATCGACAGCCAAGTATTGGGAACACTGATTCAAAAAAATCAAGTTTTGTTGAAGTTCATTCGAAAACGAGAAGAAAAAGAAAAATAAAATAAATAAGTAATGTATTGGACTTAATTTTTACTTTGATAGTTACCAAGCATTTTATTTAATTTTAATTTATTGCAAAAAAAAAATTTTTTTTTTTTTGTTATTAATGTAAGACTCAGATCGTTAATAGATACACGAATACTATAAAATAGTTACTATAAGAAAAACAAATAAGTTTTAATATTAAAAAAAAGATTTGGATTTGGAATGTGAGAATCTGAAATGTTTTTTGTTTAAATGTTTTCTCTTTCTGTTATCATTTAATTTAATTAAAGATTATTTTTTATTAAAAGTATAAAACAACAGCTACTTTAAAAAAAATCCTTCAATAGTTTATAAACAACAAAAATGTAATTTGCATGTACAAGAGAAATTTCCCTAAGAATATTCATTATAATTTTATGTAATTTCTATTCATTTATAAATTAAAACTTAAAATACATAAATAAATAATTCTAAAAAAATAATAGAATGATTTTTATTTTTTTATGTATTAACCAAAAATTTATAAAACGCTTAAAATGTTTTAGATCAGAACACACTTCAAGTGCTTTAATAAAAACACTTTTGTGCATTAAAATTAAACGCTTAAAACGTTTCCATTACATAAAACACCATAAAATGTTTAAAAAGTGACTACAAGATTTAAAAAATTTTATGTGTTTAAAAGTAAAACACTTGAGTTTGCAGTGTAGTTTCAGTGTGACAAGTAAATAGGTAAAAAATTCAAATGCCAAAAATATTTAATTTGGTTTAGTGATATTTTTATCATATTCATAAATAGAAGATACTTAATCGTGATAAATCATCTGTAGTTTTATATTATTCGTAAAAATCTGGCATTATATTAGGCGATTGCCTAGGCTCACTCATCGTAAACCGGTAGCCACCCCTGCGAGAGACCAATCTAGTGGATTATGTCAATTCTATTAAGCTTCAACAGTTGTATAAAACTTCTATGATACTAGTAATTATAATTAACATAATAATACACACACAGACACACACACACACACACACACACACATCCACAGAGTTGAAAATTAGGTCCTAAAATTATAGGTGACTCAAATTCACGCGAACGAAGTCGCCGATGCAGCTAGTTGATTTCTAAAGATTATTTTATTGCGTGATTTTGGACTATCTATAGGCGTATATGATATTATATTTCGAATAACCTTTGCCAGCATTTTTTACTAAAATGACATTTCTGACTGACACTTTCGAGGTATGGTACGACTGATTTCCTATACGAGGATTCATTAACGTCCTAAGTCTCCAGAACTGTTATTTAGATATTAGAAGCAGATAACAATGATTGCGACCTTAAAGTAATGTACCTTATAGTACATATTAGCTGTACCCGCAAACTGCGTACCGCATAACAGTTAACGAATGTTAAGTATTAGCTTACTCAATGTATCATTTCATTAAATGAATACTAAAAAAAAATACTACTTTTCTGAAGTGAGACGAATCCAACAAATCAGGGATTATGAAAATCGGTTCAACCATTCTTGGGTTACAAATCGCGTAAATAGCCCAATTATTTTAATGTATATATGTATGTAGATTTTACAGTGGCACTGCACGGTGGATTATATTTTTAGATTATGTTATGTAGGTGTATTTATTTTAGGGTTGTTAATTAATTTGTTATGTTCTGTTTTTTACGCTAGCCCTATGGACTTGAGCCCTATGATAAATGTATTATCTTTCTTATAGCTTATTTACGTCTTTTTTTAACATTTTTATTTCTATAAGAGAATAGTGTCCGTTATTTCCTTTTCAATATCCGGAACAGTTCTGTCTTTTGTTTCTGGCACAATAAAATACAATATAAATAAACATAAATCATATATGGAATATGTACTTTCAGTGTCGATGTTGTTAGTCATTATTGTACTACTATGTATGTACCTACTCATTGTAGCTGGTTGGATTCGAACTCACGTCCCTTGACGGAAAGTCGTACACACAACCACTGAGCTATCATCCCTTCAAATACATTTGTATAAGTTCCTTCGTATTATTTACTGCCAAATACATTTGTTCATGGAGACCATATAACTAAGTATCTAAGTTCCTTGCTATTAAATATCTAATTAATTCAAAAGACTGTTATATGTATATTTCAGAAATAAAGAAATATAAGACTTAATTTAAAAAAGTGTATTTTCAGATTAACTAGTACTGAAAAAAGAACTTAAAATTACCGGAAGCTACGTCTTGTATAGCTTTTATCTCAGTATTATTCGGGGATACAAGAGCCTGGTGTAATACAGCAGTGAAGCTTACGAACATACCTCCAGACACCCTGTATAGCAAAACTGCAGATATAACAAAGATCTGGAATTCAAATAGTGAGGTCTTTATTAACAATATATACTCAACAGAATTTTGGTTATGTTAGGGCAGTAGCAAACTAGCATGATTCTAAATTGTATGCGAAGTGTAGATAAATAAAAATACGGACTTGTCCCTATTGTGATATGAGGTACAAGTTTTGGACCATTTACTTACTTTACTGAGTATAACAAAGAATTTACCGGCCGCTAGAAGTAAATTCGTGACTCCTCGGCCATTTTTTGCGACCACTGGCAATTCTGCGAATATGTCAGAATAAGAATATATATTCCTATAAGTATGGTAGTACCAATTATTTAATTATATACTAGCTGACCCGGTGAACTTCTTATCACCTATATTGTCGCTAATACTCGTAAAACGGTTTGACTGATTTGTATTTTTTTTACATTTTGACTATTTACTTATTGTAACTTAATATTGCAATGCATTTTTTATTTCAAACTTGGACGCTAACTCGGAATCTTGCAATACGCCTGAGCTTTCGGTGATAAAAAACAACGTAATGGACCCATATTATGGTGGTTGGTCTTTTTCTAAACCCTCCTGGGTAGCTAACTCAAGTTGACAATTTACGTACAAATATATTATATAAATATATGCCTAGCATATTTCCAAAGGGTGAAAAAATTAAATTATCAAATTATATAAATGTATATTATACTCTTGTAAGTTTCTTTGCAAAATAAACTAAAACATTACCAAGTTCAATTTTGTTTATCATTTTCCTTCGGAGTCGCATATAAATTTAAAATAAACCACATTCTTCCACCGAGTTATCGCACAAATGCACCGTCCTGTTGCCCGAGAACCGGCATCCTCATAAAAGCCAAAATGAAACCCTTCAAAAATATACATGAAATATTATAATGTTATTATCATAATAAATGCTAATGAACAAAACCATGGTGATAATACACACATAAAATTTAAATTTTGTTTTGAAAAATAACGAAAAATCTCCGAGCGGTTTCGTATTTACGTTCGTGCGCAACAAAGTTCATTATTGAATGGAATCTAACCGTGCAAAATGTTTACTGTATGTACATATTTCTTATTCACTATTTTTTATACTGTCGTTTAAAACTCAAACACTCAAAATATTCATATACGGTAATAAAATACAATTAAAGGAACTTGCTTATTTATCTTCTTACATATATTCTTTTACATAATATTAACATGTGAAGCGATAATTTGGTTTATCCTTTTTAAGAAAATTTCGCCAACAGACGAGTTTTTAATTTGGCTTATTTACAGTTCATATGAAGAAATAGTACAGGAAGGAAGAAAGAAAATATTCAACAATTATTGTGGGACAATATTAGTGAATATATAAAATACTGTTAAACTCCAACAGCAGCCCCATACTCAGTTACTTGCTGGAGTATACCCTAGCGGTATATACCGCTTATATATCTATATAATACTATCTGATCCAACAAACGTTGTACTGTCTTATAAATGATTTCGATGAGGGAAGATCGTCATTAAACATACAGGTTCGATTATAGCCGTAACGCTAAATCTACTGAACTATTATAACTGTAAGTATGCATTTTAAGTCACGAAATTATAAATATATATGTAATAATAAAAAACAGTATTGAAGATAAGAAAATATTACGAAATTAGGTTTAATTAAAAGTCTGAACGGCCTTTACAGTATCGGTACTAATATTATAAATGCGAAAGTGGGTTTGTTTATTGGTTTGTTACGCTTTCACGCCTATAGCACTGAATCGATTTTGATGAATTTTTGTATAGAGATAAATGGGAACCTGGAAACGGTTTTAGGCTACTTTTCTCGTGAAAATCTTATTGGAAGTGGAGTAAAGAGAGGGATAAACTTCGTATATCACTTTTTATTACGTCATCCGATTTGTCTGCCAAAACCAATACAAACGTGAGGGAAGCCGCAGGTAAAAGCTAATACTTTATAAAGTTATGCAGAACTAACAAAATAGAAACATCTGCGTCCTTAATTTAGTAAACTATACCTGTACTTAGCCTAATGAGACATTATATAAAGTGTTGCGTAAAGATACAATTTTTTCGCAAAAAAAAAATTAACATCAAATCTCGTCTCATAAACCTTGAACGTCGGTGTTGGACGAAAAATGAAAATTTATGTGAAGCTAAACGGGCGACCGGTAGATATTTTACAATCTGACAAATAGCGCCGCAAGACCGCTTTTCATGCCGAGCAGTTAAAAACAACGACCAATCTACCCACTGTTCCAAAAATCGCTGCGTTTTAACGTGTAAACCAATGATTAATTTATTATGGGTCGAAATAAAACTAATTTAAACGGATTTTATCGCGGTTATTTATTAATTTTGATCCCGACGTTTCGAAAGCTTTTCAGCCTTCGCGGTCACGGGGCGGACTGAGGTGTACGTTGTCCAGAAAAGTTCATGTTACTGTGTCTACCTTCAATTTAATTAAACGTAATCGGTCATTTATTTATCGTAGAGAAATCCATTTATAGATACCCTCGCGCCTCTCTTGTCTGATATCGCATTACCGACGAGGAAGTTTTCTTTTGTTTTAGGGCACTTGATTTATCAATCGGTACACAACATACTTACTTAAACGTCGACGCGATACTGAGGCTTGAGTGTGCCAGTTGACACACAATTCACCTTCCCCTTTCGGCTACAATCTTGTCTGATATTAATTGACGATATGGCTCAAAATGGTGGACACACTAAATTTGTGGAGGGACTGGCTGTCAAGTGCAAATGTCGGAATATATAGGTTATCTGACGGCTGACGGATTAGGAAAAACCCTACCACCTTGTTATGTTTCCTCACTCGAAACTCAGTCTCATTGAAGGTGGGTTGAACTCACTTCCTTTGACGCGGCATCCGTACACACTACCAATTGACTCATGGAGAAATTAACGTTTCAATACTGTAGTATATAGTATACATAAAAAGGAAACCTATTCACAGATTTTTATGTTATATTATCCATTTCTTTAATAATATCCTAAGTTAATATCTAAAATCTGTTTTATCTCTCTAAGGAACTTATAGAAAATATCATTAAAAAAGGTTTGACAACTTCTCAATGATATTGTTGGATAGATTATATAGATCCCAGTTTTTGTTTTTCTTATGTCTAAATATTTAATATTTGTTTACAGTTTATTATACTTAGACTTAGTCTCTATTTAACCTGTCCACCATTTTGGGCCACATCATCACTTAACGTCAAGTGAGATGAGTCCTTACCGCTTAATCTATAAAGTACAAAGAAAGCAGAGTGAGTAAAAAGCATACATACGGTTAACCGTACGCTAATTTTAGAGCGCAGTGCGTATGTTTAACCTTAGAGGGAACTGCACAGAATAATGGTCCATCATTAATTACATGATGTTGGAGAGGGAAACATCCTTCTTCCGAACAGGTGAGAGACGCTTTCGGTGGTAGATAACAAAAGAATTATATAAACTTTATTACTGCGTGGTAAACACATTAGTTCCGACTAAATCCAGTAAAAAAAAAAGAGTTATATTAAATGCAATTGAGACACAAGAAATATATTACATGCATCCATTTTCAGCTGTGTGTTCTCAAAAGTTATAAAAATGAACCTTTTTTTTATATTGAACGTGCACACTACCACTGAACTGTCATAGCTTTCTTATTTACATGAGAATAAAGCCGCGGGTTAATGCTCGTTGTATTATAAATTTGAAAAATTAAAAGAATATATAAGGTTTTACCCGTGACTCCTCTAGCGTTAATATTAATTTTGTGATCCAATTCTGGTCTATCAAGCCCTATTAGATTATTTATTTCAGAATTTTGGTCAACACTGGTAGATATGAACTTACCCAAAATTCGAAATTATAAGCAATTGTTCTCTAAAGTTAGAAGCAAACCGCATGACGCAATAAAAAGTTTTATGTAAAAGTTATCCCTTTTTTACCCCACTTCTTATAAGTTTTTCGAAAGAAAAAGTACCCTATCACCGTCATCATGGTCCAATCTATCTACATATCAAAATTCATTATAATCGATTCAGCGGTTTAGACGTGAAAGTTTAACAAACAAACCCAATTTCGTACTTATAATGTTACTAAAGAACTATTCGTAAGGATAAAGTTTTGTTGTAAGAATCATTGAAAGTGTATCGTCACTTAAAACATCGTTTTCTTTTTAGTACAAATATTTTATTGAGTGCTGTTTATATGTATTTTTTATTATCTATATAATTAGGTGTATCGCTTTCCAATTGAAATGGTGTCATTGATTTTTCGTTAACTTATTTTACGTTCAAACGTACAGCAATATACACATGCAGACCAATTAAGTATTCTGTACCGGCGTGGGCCGCAAATTCGGTGAAATTCCAATATCCAAGGAATCCCAATCAAAACCGAAACCGGCCCGGGATGTTGGCGAACAATAAATGGAAGGGTTGGATGGTAAAAAATTCCGCGGATCGAACACAAAGGGTCGTTTTGACACCTGCCGCTGAATTGTTATCGTTTTCAAGCATCGGTTTTGCGGTTCAAACTTTTTTAATTGGTATTTCAGGCCTATCGGTAAAAATTTAAATAATATATTTTTTTAGCTCTAAGCAAAAATTTGTATATCTCAATAAAACAAACCAGTTTAGTACCCTTTTTTCTTTATTTGTTTATAGATTTCCTTTTTTCCTTTTGTACAGATTTCTATTATATAAACACTTCATTTGTTTCTACCTTTACAAGAACTTGCTTAAATTGTGCAATGCAGAAGTATAACTGGTTATCTAAATTTATTGAAATACTATTTTACAGTATACTAGTTGACTCGACAGACGTTATTGTGTGTTAACTCTGAATAGTGAATTCAAATACATAACATCACGCCTGTCTCCTATAATGGTAGGCAGTGACCACATCCTTCCACTTGCTACGATCCTGACATACATCTTTCGGTTCTAATTTTTATCTTTACATTAAATTCGAATGGGTATAATCATTAATTAAAAAAATATTATTCAAAGCAAAGTGTTTATTATTGTAATACTCTATGAGAACTGACAGTTATGTAAAATTAATATTGGTGTTAAGTTAATTTTTTCATTTTCTTAAATTCCTTTAATTTTTTTAAAGTTATGCTTAACTTCCTTAATTTTTTCTTTCATAAGAACCATTTCCCGATAATAATTAACACAACAAAAAAGAATTAGTAAAATTGTTTCATCCATTCACGCGTGATTCAATGACCAAGGGAAATAGAGATTCATTTTTATATAAATAGATATTACAAATCAGTGTTGATCTCGTTCAACACATATTGTTTCCGAATACCCACCCTCTTTCCTTCTGCAGCCTGTGTTATATTAGTATTCAATTATTGATTCTGTCTACCATTTAACAGGCAATAGTATATAATCTGGTGCGTGTTTTAGTTTTACTATCTATGGGCAGTTGTATCCTTTCTAACTATAATACTTGTTGGGGCTTTTTTTTTTATGGGACCTACACTGTTAGCCTGAGGGGCCTTTACAGCTTCACTTGAACTAGAGGGGCGACCGCAGAGGGCGCTCGAGCCCGCAGGGCAACTCGCGCAAGGGTGTCACTAGTGACCGAACCTCGGCTTGGGCTGTTGCCGAATCGCGTAGGAGAAAATCGAACGCGGTATCAGCTTATAATAAAAAATAGAAATATTATTAATTGTAAAAAGGTAAAAACGAAACTAACTGATCCCCTTCGGGATCTGAAAAAACTCATTTTGGTTTGTACTGTGCCATGACAGGCGAGTCAAGATTGTACAGTGCGTCCTCCCTACCTAAATAACTTGTTAGGGCGTAGCTTATCTTCTATATATCCATGACCGTTGATCCATGCAGTGTTAGAACAGTGGCCAAGGATACGGAGTTGTGACTTTGTGTCCTCTCCATCTATAACCCATGGCCTATAGCTTCGTTACCTTACTGTGCGAGGAGGTCTGGAATTAAGAAAGTTTCATACTTTCTCCTTGGTTGTCTTTGTCACCTTGGAACTTTTTTATCACTTTGAGGGGATATAGCATACCTTTTACTGTGCTTACTAATTATTACCCCTTAGATTTATTTTATTGGATGCTATAGTTGACCTTTGTGTATTCTACTAAAGTCATTAGCGTCATTATTGTTAATGAAATGGTTTTAGAAGTCTTTATGTCCTGATTTCTGGGTCTCACTATAAAATATATAGTGCTTGCTAAGGGGCGCGATTTGGGAAGGAAGGTGCCAACTTAGCTCATAAGAAAACCTCTTTGAACAACTTTCATGTACAACTAGTTATACTTCCTCGAGATATAATTGTAATTTGTTTATATTAATACCATGATCTTAGATGGATTTGATTTTCTTATAATGGATTTAATTTTTATGACTGATTTTAATGTTATTGTGATGTGTTCAATTAAGTTGTAGTTGTATCAGCTTTGATTGTATAATGTTTCCTGGGTACCAGATTAGAGGAACTTGTTTACTACAATTGTCTTTATTTCACTACATAGATGTAGGTCCTAATTATATAATATATTTTTTAATAATATACAGTAGAACCTCGTTAAGTCGAACCTCGATTAATTGAAATCCTCCAAATCTCAAAAAATGTTTTGTTCTCTTCCCTTCAAACACCAATACCTCCATTCCCTGTAAGTCGAAAACTATCTAGAATTTTTTGGCGTCTCCCTTGATGTTCGACTTATAGAGGTTCTACTGTAGTTCTTATGCCGAGAGACGGTTAGTTACAATACGCTAAACCTGTGGAGGGAATAGCTGCCAAGTGCAACTGCCGGAACACACCTATTGGCATTTGGCGGCAAATTTTCATCTTAAGGGTGGTCGCTAGCTAGCTAGCACAACCATGCAAGCCTTACCCTAGAATAATTTAACCTGATTGAAATATTTCGCTTTATTTATTTATATCTTTTTTTTCAAAGCGGCTTTCGTCCTATTGGCGGTGGAATGATGATAAATACCCCACAGTCTTCCTCAGTGATTACTCTATCGAATACAATTTTAAAGAACTCTTGAAATCCGTCTGGTAGTTCCTGACAATAGCTCATTCAGACTAATAGATTTTTCCGCCTTACCATATATGTGGGATATCGATGAAAGAGGGAACATTAAGACAACAGTACCCCTAGCCAAGATGTCTTTCAACAATTGTTAACGTAAAGAAACAAACACGTAGAAGTCACAAATATAATATTAAGAATTTATGTGAAAATTAAATTTGTATTACAATTTTTTGTTGATTTGTCAAAATTGGCTCTCAAATAAAAGGTAAGTGGATTCGAGGAGGCATGTACTTATGTCGTCATTGCCTCCTACATTTCTCAAGTACTAACAAGTCGCAGAAGTCTTATTCTGTTTACCTTTATTATTGTTTTTTTTTTAATTGTAGTACATCAATTTTACGTGGGTGTGGATTCGGTAGTTCTATCCGCTTATGCTTCTCCTAGCGATACATTTTAAAATAGAACCTGACATAGTTAACTTAAGAGTTAAGTAAAGTTACAACGTAAAGCAAATTGTTCCGTACACAGAATAAGTGAACGTGTTTCTAAGGACGTTGGTCGCCTTCCTCAGGAATGTGTGTTTACCGCAAGAGTGTGTGTCGTGCAACCTTGCGATTTATCTCTACTATTATTATAAATGTGAATGTAAGTTTGTTTGTTACGCTTTCACGCGAAAACTACTTAACCGATCATCATAAACCTTATACACGTATTCTTGGAGATATTAGAAGTGGCATAGGATACTTTTTATTGAAAATATATATATATGAAAGATAAAAAATTGTTTGTAAAAAAATCTCAAAATTTACCTACATTAACGCCATCTAGCATTCCAGAGTATAGGTGATACGAAGTTCACCGGTTCAGCTAGTTCTATATATTTTCATAATGCGATCGCATGTTGTGGATAAGTGAAAGTTTTTCTTTATAAGATTTTGGATACCTCAACCGTGCATTTTCCTTTTTATATAGATAAAAAAATGACAACGTGATGGCTAATTTTCTGTAACATCATACAGTAAACATTGAATTCCAATAAAACAACTAATTTCTTCCGAAATATTACATAAAGGGTAAGAATAATTAATTCATTTTAATGCATTTTTTACATATTCTATAGTAAAAAATTAGAAGATATGATTTAATTTTCATTTGTATATATGATTTTTTTAAATGAGAAATCGTTTAAATTTAACACCGTTTTACAGATTATTATAAAAATTGGTACATACGCATGTTTATCATTCAGAGGGTTTTATGTTATTTAGTTAAGAAAGTAAAGTAAAGATAAAGTCACTTAAGGAGTTCAATTTAAATAAATTAAACATGGGTATATTTCATATCATTTTGAGTAAAACCCTCGAATGAGATTGTTAAAATGTTATATGGAATGAGAGAAAGATGATTCTATGAACGAAGATGTGCGAAAGAGTCTGATTTTAGTATCATTAGGTTATGTAAGGCTGATACAACTGCTGTTAAAAGTACGTAAACAAAATAAATAGAAGAAAAAATCAGTTTTTATTATGGCCACAATCTCACCTGATGTTAAGTGACGAAATGGCTCAAGATAGTGGACACGCTAAACCTAGTGCAAGGACTGACACTTAAGTGCAAATGCCGGAACACACCTATAGGTATTTGTCGGCAAAATTTCACGTTGAGGGCGTTAGCCAGCCGGGCATTAGAAAAAGCTCTACAACCATGCAATGGTTTCAACTCATCTACCATCGCTTCAACGTTAATACGAAAGAAATTAATGTATACGCGTTTGTTTTATACCGTATGGAATTTGCAAAATAAGATGCGAAAGGTTATGAAAGTACCGAAATTCGGCATCCGTGTCGAGTGTCACGAAAACTGCCCTCATTACGTCTCGAAAGCGATTCCTGAGCTCGCATCCACTCGTGTCCTGAATAAGCTTAATTACGCTCTCGTTTGCTGCGATATCGCGTGTTTATTTCCCCCCCTCCCTCCCTCTATTCGCCTCTCAAAAAAAAAAACTTCTATCTCACATTTCGCACTTACTCATTTCGCGTCATAGTAAATTTAATTTTCGAATAATCAGGTCTTAAACAAGTACTACTGTGTTATAAATCTATCTAATTCACGTATATAGCGAAGCGAACTGAAGCTATGATAGATCATTATTATTAGTGCGTATGGACGGGTGTCAAAGTATGTGTGTTCGAACCTCGAAAGTGAGCATCCGCTTTAGGTGAAGGAAATCATCGCGTTGGGACCATAATATGGGGGTAGAGCTTTTTCTAATGCTCACCTGTCTAGCTACCACCCGGAAGTTGAAAATCTGGCGCCAAATACCTATAGAGATATTCTGGCAGTTGCACTTGAGAGCCAGTACTTCCACTGGGTTTAACGGGTCCACCATTTTGAGTCACATCATCACTTAACATCAGATGAGATTGTAACTACAAGCCTAAACCGCTAATATATTAAAAAAAACTATATATACTTCCTACTAATATTATAAATGTGAAAGTGACTTTGTTTGTTCCACTTTCACGCCTAAACCACTGAATCGATTACGATGAATTTTGGTTTACAGATAGGTGAGACTCTGGAGACGATGATAGACTACTTTTAATAACTTATCGGAAGTTGAGTAACGACTTATATTTTAGTGGATTTTTTTTATGAAATAAATCTCAAAAGGTGACATTGCTACCCCAAAAATAAACACAGACTAGAATTTAAAGATAACTATAGGTCATTATAGGTTTTCCACGTGAGAAATATGTAATAAAAACTAGATTTTACTTACGGCTTCGCTCGCGTTAAAATTGATTTTGACAAACAAATCAGACGACGTCATAAAAAGTTTCATACAAAGTTTATCCCTCTCTAAACCCCACTTCCAATAAGGTTTTGTGAGAAAAAGTACCTCATCACCATCTCCAGGTTTCTATTTATCTCCGTACCAATATTAATCATAATAGATTCAGCGGCTTAGACTTGAAAGCGTAATAAAGAAAGAGACCCCTTTTTCGCAATGATAATATTGGTAAGGATACGGATATGTGAAATATATAAAAATACTAATTAAAGATCTCCAGTCATCAACAACAGCGCCATTGAAACCACAGATAGCTAAGAACAATTCAGATGACCTCATAAGTATATAAAAAATATATTAAAATCATTTAAATATATAAAAAATTCGTATATATAAAGCTTTGTTTATATAAAAAAATAAGACAATTCTATCAGAGCACACTCAAATACATATAAATTAAAGTCATTACCAATTAAGAAACAAAATAATCGTGGAACACTCGGTTGAAACGAATTTCCTTATTATTGATAAACGTAATATATTATTGATTAACAAATACAAATAAATGAATTACTAACGTCTGAGAGCAATTAAACGCAACGCAGAGATAACTAATGAATTGAAGGACTGGTACGAAATTTCGTAATTGATATACTTTTATTGTTAAATAAACATTTTATTGTACATCATTCAATAAATCTAAATCATATAATGTCCTACAAAACAGATGACGCGTATGACATATATAAACTAATAAGCGCAAACCTTTGAATGGGCACAGCCAATAGCATACGCGCTATAGCTAACCATCTACACTATAAAAATATAGAACAGATTAAAGGAAGGGTCGTGATGGAAAAATCTTACATTTTAATTTGTCTAGCTTCGATCCGTACCGTGCGATAAGGAATTTCGTTCCAAAAGACTAGTAGCAAGTAAGTAATTTATGTTATGCATTTTTAATAAAAATTCGATATTAAAAACATAAAAAAATACAAAATTATGATACAATGAAGCGGACCACGAGTGTGCAGTCTAGGAACAAAGAAACTTCATGTGTTTTATTCCTCGATATATTAAATGATTTTCAATTAGCAAAACCGCGTGAAAGTTTCTTTAAACTCTGTACAATTTATTGTTGGAGAATCAAAAATTCTAAATAGATATTCCTAAACCAATTTTAATGAAATAGCAATTTAAAATAAAAATTTAGTATTGTACTACTGTTTTATTTCATTATTTATTATGTTTATTTAATTTATCTTGTATGATTAATGTTTGGGTATCTCATTTATATTAAATAAAAAATACTCTAACTTTCATTAGAGGGAATATTAGAAAAAAAAGTACCATGTTTACACCTTTCTAATTATATTTATTACTGATTCACAGAATCGATAATTAAATTTTATTTGAATTGTTGAAATCATTTCAATAAACATTTATAACGTTGGGTTAAATAAACATTTAAAATAAATCTATATTTTATAATATTATAAGGCGCTTTTTATAAAAAAAAGTTTGTCGCTTTGGTTGAACACGTTTATCTTACCTGATGGATTACAAAAATTATTTTTGTATATGATAGGTTAATAATTGAGAAAGGCCTTAGGCTATTTAATATTACGCTACACCAATAGGAGCAAAGCTGCATTGAAAAAAGTTACAAAAAAGGGTAAAAATGATTAAATAATGTTTAGAGCCACGCGAATGAAGTCGCGAGCACAACTAGTTATTATATAAAATATAAGGTTAACAATAAATTAACATGATAAATAAATACTTAATGTACTTAGAAATCTATGATATTTTGTAGTGTAAACAACTAATTACAGTTTAAATTGCTATTACACAATTTTACCTTTGATAATACCTAATTACTAATTAGGTAGTGGTAGGTCTTTCGCGATAGAATTAATATGCTAATTCGGGGAATTGCAAAATTCTTGACATGAAATCGTATTAAAATAACGCTTATAATAAAAAAAACGGCAATGTTAAAATATTTAATTTAGTCAAATTCAACAATTTCAAACCTCTAATTAAATATAATATATTCCTACAGCGTGGAATACAGTCATCTTACACTTAAGGTTATGGCCATAATCTTACCTGATCATAAGTAACGATACGGCCCAAGTTGGTAGACACGCTAAATGTTGGGGCACGGTACGTCTAGCGGTGGTGGACCACCGCCCCGTTGGTCAAAGTGCGACGTTGTGTATCCCCGTTTGGACGGGCGTAGAGTCCTCGTTCGTTATAAACGAGGATGCCGGATACCCGCCTCGGTGGCAGCAGGAAGATGTCAGTTTGCCGTAAGGGGCCGTAAGGATGCAATAATGCGTGCAGCGGTCGAGACGTGTGACGAAATAATACTCGGAATTCTTCTCAATAAAACGTGAACCCGAGCCAACGGTCGATATTCTTCTCAGGTAGTTGCTCTTCTTACTTGTAGCCAATGGGCGATCGGTGACTCAATCGTGGAACATGATTAGGTAACGCCCCTTCGGAGGTCACCCATGCCGATGCGTGACTTTACAGAGAGCCACTCGATCGCGACGCTTTCTAATTTCTATTTGTTTCTATTTTCACTACCGTTGGCTCGGTTTCTGCGCTATATTTATTTTATTTCATATAATATCCTTAATATCTATATACAGTCTTATACCCTAGGTTACACTCTATCTTATAAATATCACTTATCCTAGGATACACTCATAATACTCGAGATCGAGCAATACTTACGCTAAACTTTCTCTATTTCAATTTTTCTCTATCACGTTCTTACTCTATAAATTTACATATTCCCATATTTCGGGTTTCTATATCAAATACAAGCAACGCGATGTCTCTATTGTTGGATTTCACACTTGTCGTGTGAAATCCCTCAATTCTCTATACATATTTTCCGGTCTAATATTTAGGTAAGTATTGCTCGGTAAATTATCTATTTTAAAACTAACATGCACGATAATCTTAAACATATCTATAAACTAAACACGCAAACATCAATTTCAATATAAATATACATAAAATACGCGAAGGAGACGCAAAAAACCTACTCGGCACAATCATTACCCGAACTCCCACGAATCCTAGGCAAATGAATGTGTGCGCCCCCAACGGTAGACGTCGATCACAACGTACGCCTTATGATTTTAAAATAACATTATTCGTCATGTTCTCATTAATACATCTCAATATTAATAATTCTCCATCAATATTATTAATTCTCAATATATCCATAAACTCAATGTTAATAATTCTCAATACTTATATCTCAATATATCCACAAGCTTAATATTAATAATTCTCAATAATCTCAATAATCTCAATAATCTCAATAATCTCAATAATCTCAATAATCTCAATATTCTCAATACTCTCAATAATCTCAATAATCTCAATATTCTCAATACTCGATCTCCATACTCATATTATACATACTTATATTTTCAATATTTATATTTATATAACGCGTAGTCAGTCTCGATACTTATGCTAACACAAAAACACTGTTTATTCGTCCGGTACAAGTTAATACTCGAACGAGAACTCGTCTGGCGTCTCAGGGGCTCTCCCTACGGTAACGCGTGCGTCCTATTTACCATCAGCGCCACCTGTGCGGAACTATTATTCCGGACGCCATTTCTATTTTCGTATTAACTTGTTATGCGTCGCTAACAGCGCCACCCGTGCGGAACTATTATTCCGGACGCCATTTATATTTTTGTATATTACTCGTTATAGTCTTTATGCGTCGCTAACATCCTCCCCCTCGTGCACAGCACCAACTCCTTGTCCTAGCGACGCCGCTGTGTCTCCAGGCTCGGCAGACGATGTCCTAGGCTCTGCAGACGATGTCTCAGGCTCGTCGGTGACCCGTGGCTCGTTGGTGGCTCGTCGCTCGTCGCTCGTCGATGCTGGTACTAGTAGCACCGCTTTGGAGCTCGGTCGACGCAGCAATCCACCCGCTGTGCGTACTTCTAGGACTCGCGTGCGGCCGTCGGGTCCAGGATATGTTTTGACCACTTCGCCCCTCGGCCAGGTGTTTCGTGGCAGTGTGGAGTCCACTATGAGGACGGTGTCTCCACACTGTAAATCTCTTGTGACGACCTCTCCGCCGATCCGTCTGGGGAGCAGAGTGGGCAGATATTCCTTAAGCCACCTGCTCCAAAAATGATCGGCCATCCGTTGTGCCGTCCTCCATGTTCGCCGCCCGATGAGGTCCGCATCGCTGGAACCTCCAATGCCGGGTAGCCCACAAGACCTCCCGATTAAGAAATGGTTGGGAGTGAGAGCCACGTCGTCGCTGTCCGGTTCCGCCGCGACAAGTGGTCTGGAATTGACCACGTGCTCCGCTTCTAGGAGAAGTGTATGCAATGTCTCCTCGTGTGGATTCCTTTCTTTCAATGTAACGGCTAGAGCCGTCTTGATGGAACGGACCAAGCGCTCCCACGCTCCTCCCATGTTCGGTGCCCCAGGTGGAATGAACTTCCACTTGAGGTTCGATCTGGTAGCGACCGCCTCCATGTCCACCTGTCCCACGGCTTCTTTCAACTCTTTGTTCGCCTTGACGAAGTTGGTGCCGTTGTCGCTGAATATGACTTTCGGCATTCCCCGCCTGGCTGCCATACGTCGAAGTGCGAGTATCATTGAGTCCGTGGATAGTGATGCCGCTAACTCTATGTGCACCGCCCGTGTAGTGAGGCAGGTGAATAAGGCACCCCATCTTTTCTCTCGTCGTCGGCCTACGGTGACTGTCATCGGCCCGAAGTAATCCACGGCGGTGCAAGTGAACGGAGGTTCGCCGAAACGCAGTCGCTCTTCCGGCAAATCCCCCGTAGGCAGTTTCTGTGGCGTGCTTCGGTACACTTTACACCACTGGCATCTGTGCGCTACTGCCCGAACCGCCGATCGCAGCCCCAAGACCCAATATCGCTGCCTGACCTCGTTCATCACCGTAGCGTGATTCCCATGGTTGAACGTCTCGTGGTAGTGCTTGAGTAGTAACCTGGTGATCGCATTTTTCCCATCTAGGACGACAGGTCGTCTGAAGTCCGTGTTAATGTAGCTGGCTGCGTCGATCCTACCTCTTAGGCGCAGTAAGCCGTCTTCCAGTACTACGTCAAGCCTCTTCAGCCTGTCGTGACGTTCCATGGGCCTGCACGATTCCTTAGCAGCTACCCTTGCGCCGAAACTTTCCTCCTGACTCCGTTTCAGCAACCACGTTTCGGCGCTCTTCAGGTAGCTCTCGTCGATCGTCGCGTAATCTATCGGTCGTTTCTCGACGACGGTACGCTTTGGTTCCTTGCCGGGTCTTTTAATCGTCTTTCTCCAGGTCGGGTCTCGTTTCTCGGCCTTTCTGGATACGCCGACAGTCTCTTTTCTCCCTTTGCGGCACATTCCAATGAATTGCAACATCCTCGCTGTTGCCCTCCATAACCTCGTCCAGCTCGAGAACCTTTCCGGATCTGGCGTGGGTTGTGCCGCGGCCGCTCTCACGGTAGCTACCGTGTGCCTTTCTCTCTCCTCGCCCGTTGGTTCCGCCTTGAAGGAGCGCGGCTGAGGCCAGTGCGCTTCCTCTCGACTCAAGAAGGCAGGTCCGTTAAACCAACGGTGCTCTTCATCGAAGTCCTTCGGCACGCCTCGGGTTGCGTCATCCGCTGGGTTTTGCGCCGTGGGTACCCAACGCCATTCCTGAGGTTTGGATAGATCTTCGATCTCTGCCAGGCGGTGCGCAACGAAGGCTTTGAATGTCCTGGGGTCCGACTTAATCCACGACAGAACCGTACTGGAATCTGTCCAGTAGGTCGTGGACTCGACCTCCAGGTCCAGCTCCTCCCGCACCGTTCGCGACATCCTAGCGCCCAACAACGCAGCCTGCAGCTCGAGCCGTGGAACGGACACTGGTTTCAACGGCGTGACTCTAGCTTTCCCAGCTAGTAATGCGACATGGTAGCTCCGGTCGTCAATCTGCTGCCTCCAGTAAACCGCACAAGCGTATGCGGTCTCACTGGCATCCGTGAATACGTGCAGCTCCCCCTCGTCGTTCGAGCGCGTGAAGCATCTTGGTATTCGTAGATCCTCCAGCACTCGAACGTTCCTATTGTAGTCACGCCATGCCTCTATGTCCCTTTCAGCGATAGCCTCGTCCCAGCCGACGCCACTCCTCCATATGCTCTGGATGAGCACCTTGCCCTGTACTAGAACAGGCGACGCCACCCCCATAGGGTCGAAGGTGGACATCACCATGCTCGTCACTTCTCTCTTCGTAGGAGCTCGATAGTTCTCCGATTTCTCCATCGCTGCGTGGCTGAGACGCGCGCGGAACCCTAATTCGTCGTTCCCCGGAAACCAGCGTAGTCCTAATGTTTTTTCCTCCTTCGAGCCGAGTTCCACTTCGAGCTGTTCACTTTTACTTGTGAACTGTCTCAACACGCCTTCACTGTTGGACGCCCATCCTCTCAATTGGAACTGTGCTTTTCCATGGATGGCGTCCACCTCTTTTGCTGTCTTCACAGCTTCGTCTTCCGTGGCGAAGCTCTGCAGATAGTCGTCCATGTAGTGGTTCGACTCTATCGCTCGCGCTGCTTCCGGGAACTGTTTCGCGTAGTCTGCCGCGTTCCTGTTTTTGACGAAGATCGCCGTACTGGGAGAGCAAGCGGCCCCGAATGTGACGGATGTCATCCTGTATTCCTTGGGGACCCTGTCGCGTTGCTCTCCTCTCCATAAAAATCGTAGGCTGTCGCGATCTTCGTCTCTAATCCTGATCTGCAGGAACATCTCCTTAATGTCTGCGACTACGGCTACGGGCTTCTGTCGGAAACGCAGTAATACTCCGAAAAGAGATTGTAATAGATCTGGTCCCGTCAGAAGCAAGTCGTTGAGACATCTTTCCCCGAATTTCGCGGAAGCGTCGAAAACCAACCTCTTTTTCTTCTTAGTAGGGTGCGTGACGGCAAAGTGGGGCAAGTACCACTTCCGCTTCGAAGACGACGCACGTGGGACCTCTTCTGCGTATCCATTTTCAATTAGATTATCTATCTGCTCATTATACTCTATTTGCAGATCGAGGTCCCTATTCAACTTTCTCTCGATGCCCCTTAATCTCATCTCGGCCGACTTGTAGTTGTCGGGCAGCACGTCGTCTTCATTCTTCCATAAGAGGCCGACTTCGAATCTGCCGTCCTCTCGTCTCTTGGTCGTCCTCTCCAGAACGCTAAGGGCTCTCGCTTCCATGTCCGTGCTCGGCCGCTTCGGCGCAACTCCCAATGACTCTATCGCAAAGTGTTCTTTCATGAGCGCATCCAGCGCGTCTTCACGCGCGGTTACATGCGCGCATAGAAAGTTGACTTCCTTGGAGTTACCTCCGTCGACGCCGTGTAGCACCCATCCTAAGTGAGTGAAGGATGCTACTGGTTGGTTTTTCTTTCCCTTGCGCGTCTTCCTGGTGATGATCAGTCCCCAATTGTCTTGACCGATCAACAACCTAGGAGACTCTTCTTCGTAGCACAGGTGATCTACCAGCTTCTTTAGGTGCACGCAGCGCTCGATCACTTCCCTTTCTAATCGCTGCGGCGTCAGGTGCAGACCATCCATCGTGCGAACCCCATTGACGGACAACTTGCTTCTTCGGTGGAGCCCCCTAACCTTGATGTCGAGCTTCATCGAGTCGGTCTTGGTGACCGTTCTACCACCCACGGTTTCCAGCTGCAGGGTCTCCTTGGGTCCTTTAAGGCCTACTTGTTCCGCTACCGCCGAGTCCAATAAGGAAACGGTGGAGCCCTCATCTAACAAGGCCAGGACTCGGGTTGAACCTGCTGGTCCGTACACTTCCACTGGAACCATCTTTAGGTAGGCTCTCGACATCCGCGTGAAGTTTACGGGTAGCCGTACGTTGTTGGCTACCTCCTTAACTTTGACCTCTTCTACAACCGCAGCTTCCGTTTTGTCGCTATGCAGCAAGTGATGATGCCGCCGCTTGCAGGTCCGACACGGTGGTCGCTGGCAGGTTTCCTTACGGTGCCACCCGTGCAGGCAATTATAGCACAAGCGAGATTGCTTGGCTATGTCCCACCTCTTTGGCACCGGAGCCTGCCGGAACTTCGGACACTCGTACAACTGGTGCCCCTCGCGGCAGTGTGGGCATGCTGGCTTCTGTCTTGCTGAACTATTCGCTGCCTGCTTTTCTGGTTGTATATCGACAGTAGTATGCGAGGCCTGTCTCCGTTGCTGCGGTTTTCTCGAAGCCGCTTCTCCAGGTACGGCGTGAGGTCCACATCTGTCCGCGATCTTGTTGAGGAATTTCGCCATTGTGTTCAAGTCTGGGTCTCCTTTATCCACCGTGTCCGCGGTGTAGTCATACCACCGGAACTTCAGTATGGTTGGCATCTTGTCGGTGATGCTCTTCAGTATTTCCGGTGACTGCAGATACTGCGGTTTCTGTAGCCCCCTTATTGCGGCGACGGTGTTATTAATGCAGCTTGCTAGCATGCATATATCGTATGCGGAGTCGCTTATCACTGGCAGCTTCCTTATTTTCTGCAGCTCTGCCAGGACCAGCGCGTCCGCTCTTCCGTACGACCGCCTCAGCGCTTCCATTATTTCCTGGGGTGTACTCTCTGAGTACAGCAAGCTACGAACCCCTTCTCTCGCTTCGCCCTTCAATGCTCTTCTCAAACGTGCCATATTTTGCACGTCAGAGAAGAGCGGAGCGGTGTCTTCATAGACGGCTTTGAAGGCCACCCATTCTCTGCAGTCACCCTCGAACGGTGGTAGATGGTGCATGTAGTCGGGTTGTGGTATCAACCCGTGATGCGAAATCCTCATCGCTTCGGCTATGGCGTTGGCTAGGCTACGGTGCTCTTGACTCTTCTCCATATGTTGGCCGTCGTGCTTAGAGTCGGGGGCGGGAGCACTCTCTATCCGCTCCATAACTTCCTTATGCCCCGCCGCCTTATGGACCCAGTCTCTGACCTGATCCTCTCTATCCGCAGGCTCCTCGATAACAGAGTCTTCGTCTTCGTCATCTGCTTGGATGACCTCTAAGCGTAGCCTGGCTGCCACTGTAGCCGCTTGTGCCTCCCGAAGCTCCTTTTCGGCTAGTTCCGCACGGGCTTCCAGCTCCTTACGTCTTCTTTGTGACTTTGTGGAGGCTGGCCTGTGCCTCTTCATCGTGGAGGCTTCGGTGGCTTTTGATGTTCCAGTGATGCCCGTGACTGAAGTTTCGTATGTTTCATACGACGTTGTTTCCGTCGCGCTGCTCTGTTGTGCAGCGTCTGTCTCGGTCGGTTGCTCCTTCGGCGATTCCTTATGGCTTCTCGTGACTGGCATCTTGACTGCTGCGAAGATCCGGCTCGAAGGACCAACTGTTGGGGCACGGTACGTCTAGCGGTGGTGGACCACCGCCCCGTTGGTCAAAGTGCGACGTTGTGTATCCCCGTTTGGACGGGCGTAGAGTCCTCGTTCGTTATAAACGAGGATGCCGGATACCCGCCTCGGTGGCAGCAGGAAGATGTCAGTTTGCCGTAAGGGGCCGTAAGGATGCAATAATGCGTGCAGCGGTCGAGACGTGTGACGAAATAATACTCGGAATTCTTCTCAATAAAACGTGAACCCGAGCCAACGGTCGATATTCTTCTCAGGTAGTTGCTCTTCTTACTTGTAGCCAATGGGCGATCGGTGACTCAATCGTGGAACATGATTAGGTAACGCCCCTTCGGAGGTCACCCATGCCGATGCGTGACTTTACAGAGAGCCACTCGATCGCGACGCTTTCTAATTTCTATTTGTTTCTATTTTCACTACCGTTGGCTCGGTTTCTGCGCTATATTTATTTTATTTCATATAATATCCTTAATATCTATATACAGTCTTATACCCTAGGTTACACTCTATCTTATAAATATCACTTATCCTAGGATACACTCATAATACTCGAGATCGAGCAATACTTACGCTAAACTTTCTCTATTTCAATTTTTCTCTATCACGTTCTTACTCTATAAATTTACATATTCCCATATTTCGGGTTTCTATATCAAATACAAGCAACGCGATGTCTCTATTGTTGGATTTCACACTTGTCGTGTGAAATCCCTCAATTCTCTATACATATTTTCCGGTCTAATATTTAGGTAAGTATTGCTCGGTAAATTATCTATTTTAAAACTAACATGCACGATAATCTTAAACATATCTATAAACTAAACACGCAAACATCAATTTCAATATAAATATACATAAAATACGCGAAGGAGACGCAAAAAACCTACTCGGCACAATCATTACCCGAACTCCCACGAATCCTAGGCAAATGAATGTGTGCGCCCCCAACGGTAGACGTCGATCACAACGTACGCCTTATGATTTTAAAATAACATTATTCGTCATGTTCTCATTAATACATCTCAATATTAATAATTCTCCATCAATATTATTAATTCTCAATATATCCATAAACTCAATGTTAATAATTCTCAATACTTATATCTCAATATATCCACAAGCTTAATATTAATAATTCTCAATAATCTCAATAATCTCAATAATCTCAATAATCTCAATAATCTCAATAATCTCAATATTCTCAATACTCTCAATAATCTCAATAATCTCAATATTCTCAATACTCGATCTCCATACTCATATTATACATACTTATATTTTCAATATTTATATTTATATAACGCGTAGTCAGTCTCGATACTTATGCTAACACAAAAACACTGTTTATTCGTCCGGTACAAGTTAATACTCGAACGAGAACTCGTCTGGCGTCTCAGGGGCTCTCCCTACGGTAACGCGTGCGTCCTATTTACCATCAGCGCCACCTGTGCGGAACTATTATTCCGGACGCCATTTCTATTTTCGTATTAACTTGTTATGCGTCGCTAACAGCGCCACCCGTGCGGAACTATTATTCCGGACGCCATTTATATTTTTGTATATTACTCGTTATAGTCTTTATGCGTCGCTAACACTAAATCTGTGGAGAAACTGGCTCTCAAGTGCAGCTGCCGGAACACACCTATTGGAATATGGTGGCAGATTTTCAACTTGCAGGTGGTTGCTAGTCAGGCGGGCATTAGAAAAAGCCATACCACCATGCTACGTTTTCCTCACGATGTTTTCCTTCACCGAAAGCTCAAGCTCATTGTAGGTGGTTGGATTCGAACACACGTCCCTTGACGCTAAGTCGTACACGCTACCACTGAGCTGTCATCGCTTCAATTGAGGGCTTACATTGCTTGGATAGCAAAAATTATTTATAAAGTTGGATTAAATATTCGGATATTAAATATGCCAGAGGTATGCCAGAAATAACCAGAGGTTTCATAATAAAAACATTGTACTGTACTTACCATCAGGTTCAGTGCAGCCACTACGCTGCGTAACATAATGAAGTTAAGTGACGATATGGCTCGAAATGGTGGACTTGCTAAGCTTCGTTGAGAGTGGTTCTCAAGTGCAACCGCCAGATCAGTTGGCCATTAGAAAAAGCCCAACCACCATGCTATGTTTACCTCACGAGCTGTCCTTCACCGAAGAAAGCTCAGGATCATTGCAGGTAGCTTCGAACTCTCGTCTATAGACACAGAAGGCTTTCAGATAAAAGCGCTGAAGATCATTGAAACTTTTGAAACAAATTAAAACAAATCCACCTTCCCATATGTGTATAATAGAAAGTCATTTCATCAAGCTCGTACAAACCCATACAACTGCCGTCTAAACATATACCTAACATGGTTCATATATTTACTAATTCGTCACTAACGTACAAACATTAAAGGAATTTGTCGTCGAAGGGTTAAGCCGGTTCATGTAAAGGTAAAGGGATTTAAAAGGACCGCCTTTGAGTAGAATCTAATGGGTTCCGTATAATGTCACTTGAGTAAGTGAACGCCTTAGACACACTTCCATGGATAAAAGCGGATAATTGGAAAAGAGGTTCATATTTGTCTATTAAGTTCCGGTAACTTTTTTTTCTTTCTAAACTGGTCAACGGATTTTCATGCATTATTATGGTGTACTTATGGCGATACGTCGATGGTTCTTAGTTATTGGAGTATCTCCTAAAGAAACGATTTCCGTGTTTAATCCGCGGTATGAACATTTTATGAGGAATAAAATCGAGTGTTAACTGAAATAGAGGCGTTATATTTATATGTGCAATGTACTGTTACCTTTCACTTTGTGATTATGTATGTTTGTATGTACAAATTATAGGTACTTAGTTTATGTTGTATATTTAATAGGAATCATGTAAATAATGTGAATAAAAATTTATATATATATTGATTATTTTTTAAGATACTTTCAGTTAATCTCTTTGTACATAATCTATACAATAACAGTTCTTAAGGAGTTAACTCCAGCTGTGCGTCAGAGCTGACAGACACACTTTTTTTTATAATTGGCTTTGTTGTTTGGTGCAATATTAGCGAGCCTTCACACAGTGTATTCCAGGTACCACCGACCTATATACTCTGCTCATCAGCGGCTCTTCTAATATCTCACTGCCTGTTGGAGAGAACAGGAGACGGAGCAAGAACGAATCCACTAGGGACTGCTGTGTTAGGAAAAGGCGGGGAAGACTACCTAGTTAAAAACTGGTAGAATGCTACGAATTATTAAAAAATATAATTAGTCGATTAAAAAAAAAATAATGAAAAATATTAGCCGTCACGGGACACCTGGCAGATGTGAACCATCGAAATTGTTTTGTACAAGTTATATGCGTAAAAGAACAGATTACGATAAGAATCGGATATGGCATAATGAAAAGATAAAACATTACAAATTTGTTCCATAAAATAATGACTGTTTATTACATAAATATTCGTTTTTATTAAAAACAATTATATATTTAAACATTTATTTCGTCGTCACGTCTCAGACAATATTACGTATAGTACAAATATCATATAGCGATGTGTCGCCACGGCCTATATCAGCACGCTAACAATCAGGTTTACCCTCGCCTATGGATGTTTCACTTCAAAAACTAAACAGATTTATAAGTTTAGCTGTACCCGCGACTGCATTCACTTATTGCGACTGTATATCAGTTATAATATCAGTTCTTCCCGTTTTTGTAACATTTTGCAATACAGATTTACTCATACTGTTGGTAGCGTTATGTTAAATAGTCGCGAGCCTGCTTCAATTCTTGCTCTATTAAATACACACAGGAATTTTTGAAATTTGTCCGATAGATCCTAAGATTAACGTGTTCAAACAAACATTTCTGCTTTATATTTATATAGATTACAGTAAACCTCTAACAAAAATTACAGATAGATTGATAGTTACTTAATGTGTCCTAGGAAAATTCTCTTTCTATGCATCAGTCTCGTAGACGGGAAACAAAGTTCCGTTGTACTAGACTTTCTACATCAGAAGACGATATTGTCTGACATCGCCGCCAGGGTTTCAAGGTGCACGTTAATGCCATTCTGCGAGACCCTAATAACGTACCGGATGGCGCAAAGTTGAGTTTCGGTGAGTAGGAATCTCGCATAAGCTCCTTGTCACTCCAGGTAGAAGGATCCTTGATGGATCTCTTCACATTTTTTTTTAGTCAATTGTAAGATAATACCTTCTCAAGGTGTTTTGTGCGATAAAAAACTATACTGTGTATATATAAGTGACGACACCGACATGCTTCGGAAACGTGATTTAAATAAATAAAATAATGTGGAAAATTAAATTAATCGTAATTCGTATAAATACATACACTATTTACATATAACATTAATTATTCTGCCGATTTAGTATAATTTCAAGGTTTATTGTGTGTGCGTATCCTATCTTGTATTTTAATGAATAAATAAATCATGTAGGTAGGTGACAATTTAAATGTTTCTTACTCGGGGTATAGATATATCGCACCTCCGTTAAGAATAGTGGTGTCACAAATCAGAAACAACATTCCGAAGAAAAGACGTTTAAAATCTATGATACTCTATGTTTGACTTTTCCGGTTTACACTTAAATTAATATTAAAACGGTTTTCGGTAAATTAAAAGCTTGCTTGAAGCTACAAAAAGACGTTTTAATGTGCTGAGCAATTAATCCTTACTAAAATTATAAATGCAAAAGTGAGTTTGTTTGTTTGTTACGTTTTCACGCTTAAACTGCTCCATCAATTATGATGAATTTTGGTATAGAGATAGATGCGGTCTGGGAGACGGTGGTAGGCTATTTTTTCTTACGAAAAACCTATTGGAAGTGGGGTAAAGAGAGGGATAAGCTTTGTATGAAACTTTTTATTGCGTCATCCGATTTGTGTGACAAAATTAATACTTACGCGAGCGAAACCGCGAGGTAGAGCTAGTATAATTACAAGCGCTCCAAAACGGCTACGGTTATTAAGACCAAACCTAGATTTGCAGTAATGTGCGGGTCAGGAATCTAAAAAAAAACTGTTATTTGTATAATTTTGCAAGAAGCGTGTAGAAAAGGCAATATCAAATGTCACTCTCCGTAATGACACAAAATCATATAGAAAAAACTACATGGCGGTACTTCCGCCTCATCAACTAGCATTTTAATTAATGTTTCTTTTGTTGATTCTCAGAATAAACCTCTTTGAACAAACATCACAAAATAAATTGACACTAACTCGTTTGAAGGCATTAAAAAAACTATTGTTTGATGAAATTATGGATATGAGTTTGAATAGTGATTCTGAAAAATAATTTTATTTGCCTTTTACGGAGACCATTAGCAATTATTTATATTAATATTATTTTACTAAGCAATTAATGTATTCATTTTTTATATATATGTATATATAATTTAAATAAAATATTTAATTAGTACGGTACATAAAAATAACATTTTATAGGTCAATAACAAGAGAATGTTTCATACATCATACGTAAGAAATCGAAAGTAGTACGTATTTTCTACTTCGTCTCGACTCTTATACTTCCGCTTGGCATTAGTTTAATATCTGAATGCCTTTTAGTTATTAGAACACAACTTTACATAAAATAAGGTAGCGTTTTTACCTCAAAACTAGATATTTATATTAATTCGAACAGTGCCAGTTTTGCAAGACAATATCAAAAACATTAACAGTGGTTAAAAAATCATTAACAGTATTTTATCCTTTTTCTACTCGTCTCTTATACTTTTGTGTAGGGTAAATAAAATATCAAATTAAATTACACACTTTACTATCACCTAGCTATTTCTATCAATTCGGACAGTTTCATTCGTCAACATCGTTTGCGTTTCCGTTATATCTCTCTTAACACCCTTAATCTCATCTTCAATGTCTTGAAGAGTTCTATCTTTAGTTTCTGGAACTATAAAATATAATATAACTAAACATATAAATAAAATCATACCGTTTATAGCATATGCACCTTCCACATTAATAGCTGTAATGAATACTGCAATAAATTTAATATTTAACGCGTACAGTAAAGAGAATATTACACCCGCCAAGCACGATCCCAGAGATCTATCTTCTAAAGTAAAAATTTCTCCCATTATCGTTATACATACAGGGACTAAACTGAAATTAATTATAAACATTTGGGTTAATATTAGACACGGTGACAACCATTGTGTATTGAGATATGTAAAGTTCGATTTCAAATATGTTGCCAAGGATATAGCGAATATTAACAAAACTGATAAAGATCCCAGTCCTAATAATACTGTACGTCGCTTCAAACATCTAATCACCGGACCCGCTAAAAGCAAAGCGATTATAGTTAATAAATCCCCTGCAATAGAATAATAAACTGCCATAGATGTATCGTCGACTAATTCAGTTATAATTTGAATTACATACGAATACAAGAAATACCTTCCGCACGTATCGATACATATAGTCAATAAAGTTGAAATTAATAGAGACTTCTGGAAGTCCTTCTTTAAGAAAACCTTCAGTATACTTCTCCACGATTTTTTCCTAGTAAGACGCTGTTTTAGTTCCTCCCTTTGCGCCGAAATCAATTCATTAAGTTCCTTATTACTCTTGCCGGACGAACCGTGCAACCATTTGAACGATTTCTCACATTCACTAAACCGACCTCTTAGAGCGAGATAAGCTGGACTCTCAGGCCAAATGAACGTTACTAAAATCGCTAAAACAGATAACACCGCAGTGATTAAAGCGACCTGTCGCCATGACAGGAATAACACGGACGTATGGCAAAACAGCACACCGACAGCTATGCACATAGTTTTCACAGCCACATAATAACCTCGTAACAGAGGATCGCAATATTCACTTACTAGAACACCGTTTATGTACAGAACAGAGATACCCACACCTTGAAAGAAACGACCGATAAATAACGCTGTAACACTACCAGCGAAGTAAAAAATAGTCCAGCCTATAAGTTGGAAGATGTTGGTGCTCAGGTGCAGTATTTTCCGACCATAGGCCCCCATAATACATGGTAGAACTAGGTATCCAATAATACCAATGAATCCAAGACTTGCAGCTGAAAACAATGGAAAGATATTTTGTTAGTATTTGATCGATTTTTTAAATATGCATTATTCGCAATTAGATATGTAACTACAAACTGTTACTTACATAACCATGAAGTTTGGTCTTGGGTGGCTGTAATATCGGTTGTATTTGGAGATAACAATGCTGGGTTAAGTACTGAAGGATAGGCCAGTGCTACACCAACGGAGAAACACTGTAGGAGCACTGCAGAAAGCACGAGAAACTGAAAAGAGAATTCGTAACAAATTAGCTCTGTTCGAAAGGCATACTGGCTAGGACTGCAGTAAGTTCTATATTGGAACGTGTCTTTAAAGCTTCTACCAAATTTGGCTGGGCTGGCTACAATCTTACTTGATGTTAAATGGATAGCCTACGCCTAGTGGAGGGACTGGCTAACAAGTGCAGTTCCTGAAACACACCTATAGGTTTTTGGCGGCAGCTTTTCAACTTAAGGGTGGTAGATAGCCAGGCGGGCATTAGAAAAAGTCCTACCGGCATGTTATGGTTTCATCACGATGTTTTACTTCACCGAAAGCTCAAGCTCATTGCAGGTAGATTGAACTCACATCCCCTGACGCGGTGACTATACACACTATAGACTGGGCTATCGTCGCTTCTATAGATTGTTTCATATTGCTATAGATTAAAGTTTAGCATAGCAATTTCACATAGTTGCAATGTTTTTTATAGTCAGTTACTAATACATTACATATATTATTAAAAAAATAAAAGAGCAAAATCTATTTATCACGACAAAGGTGTTTGAAAAAAAAAACTTAAAGGTAGGCATCTTTAATACCAAAATCAGAATTGCTAATTAGGTTAGTGATATTTGATTTAAATAAATTATAAAACAAAACATGATTATTAATAGCGGAATCGTATTACAGTTCTCATTAATATGCCAAAAATAAGCCGTATTTAATTCTGGTAATTTGAATTTTAGGAGTGACCTTGGATAAATTATAAGGAATTAGCCATATCAAAATGTCACAGGATACCTTTTTCTGTAGAACGTATTGTATTAATGAGAACATATTTTTACAGATCAAATAAACCATTCTGAAGTTACAAAGGTAGAAATAAAAAAATCATAGTAATTGATTTTTTTTAATGATTGGCTTTTTAAAACAGTTTGTTATATCTCACTAATATATTTATTATATTATTTCATGAATAATACCCGATGATTTTCTATTAGTTTACTGTCTCAATTGTCAATTTTATAAATTATTATCTTACCTAGCAGACTTTGTCATGCCTTTTCTAGTAGTCAATCACATCGACTACTCATTATGGTTACTTATCGAGATAAAAAGTATCCTGTCTCTCAAGTTATTTTGTACCCACGAATATTTAAGTTAAGGATTTCGATAATGGCAAAGAGAATCGGTTAACGGCGCTCTTCATCACTCTTTATGGCACACCAGAGTGCCGCAGCGCACACTTTGGGAGTCCCTGCTCGAAAGATTAACTTTAAAGTGCAACTACCGGAACACACCTATAGGTATTTGGTGGCGAACCAGGTGGGCATTAGAAAAAGCCCTACCACCATGCTATAGTTTCATCACTATGTCGTCCTTCATCGAAAGCTCAAGATCATTGTAGGTGGATACGAACTCACGTCATTTGACGTCCATATACACAACCAAGTGTTGGCGGATAATACGAACAAAGTCGCGGGGCTCCAGCTAGCGCCAGTAAACACCAAAAATCTTAAGTCTCCTAAAAGATATCTTTGTAAATCCGAAGCTGTATGGTAGTAGCCACTGTTTTAGTATATCAATGGTTAATTATGAACAACAAGTAATATAATATTTATTTAAATATATCTATTAATAATATTAATATTATGAAGCGATGGTAGCTCAGCGGTAGTGTGTTGAAACGTCACGTCATAGGACGTAAGTTCGAATCCAACCACATACAATAAGTTTGAGCTTTCGGTGAAGGAAAACATCGTGATGAAACCATAGTATGGTGGTAGGGCTCTTTCTGATGCTCGCCTGGCCAGCTAACCACCCTCAAGTGGAAAATCTGCCGTCAAATACCAATAGGTGTGTTCCGGCAGTTACACTTCAGTTCTTCCAAAGGCATGTCTACCAACTTGGGCCGTATCGTCACTTAAGACCAGGCGCGATTATGGCCATAACTATATAAAAAAAAATAAAGAGGAAAGATCTGTATTTTTGTTTGTAACGCATAATCTCTAAAAGTAATGTACCTATACTAAAATAAGCTGTAAATTAGTTAAATACCTTTCAGTTTCATGCGAACGAAGTCTCAGGCACAGCCAGTCATAAATACTTTTTAAGGAACAATAAAAACAGTCTCCAGTGAAAAGTGCAATTTTCACTAAGGATATTTTTCGTGAAAAGCCACGATATGAATAATAAAATGTACCAACCTGTCTCCAGTAGTATAAATTCTGTTCGTAGCACATTCTAAAAATATTGAACAACGGTAGATATTTGATAATAGGAAATGATTTTAGATTACATAAAAGCCAACTGTATTGTCGTCCGTTGTTATTAACATTTCACTATCGACTGAAGAAGACATGCGAGCTTACTGTGTTAGCAGTTATTCTATTTTCAAGATGTGATAATATTTCTTGTATCGTCTAAAAATGGTCCATACACACATACAGCTCAGTGGTAATGTGTACGACTTTGCGTCAAGGGACGTGAGTCCGAATCCAACCACCTAAAATGAGCTTGAGCTTTCGTTGAAGGAAAACATCGTGAGAAAACCATAGCATTATCTATATGTTATATACCTTTATCTATATACCTAAGTTCTAATCCTCCTGCAATGAGCCTGAGCTTTCGGTGAAGGAAAACATCGTGAGGAAACCTTAGCATGGTGGTAGGGCTTTTTCAGATGCCCGCCTGGCTAGCGACCATCCTCAAGTTGAAAATCTACCGTGAAATACCAATACGTGTGTTCCGGCAGTAGCACTTGAGAGCCAGTTCCTCCACAGGTTTAGCGTGTCTACCAATTTGGGCCGTATCGTTACTAAAGTTCAGGTGAGATTGTGGTTATAACGCTAAGCCTTAAGTAAATAAATAAATTAAGAATAGTGTTAATTACTTCAATAAATATGAAATAATAACAGTGTAAATAAAAAAAATATATTTTATTTTTAAAAAAGCCTGGGGTGCTTTTAAGATTATCAGATGATAATCACTCTACTCATATCTGTCGATAAAACATTTATAAGTATTGACACCATACACATCACGCTTTTTTTTTACACTATTATTAATTTATATTTATTATATTTTTAACACTATCCTCAATTTATGTTTATTGATATTTTTAACATTGTTCTTAATTTAAATTTATTAAATCTTATTTTCTATTTTTTAGTTTAGTTTTCTATAAAAAGCGTGTTTTTTAGTTTTTTTTTTAACTATTATTTACTTTTTATTTTGCTTTATAATATCTTGTTTTTTTTTTTAATTTTAAACTATTATTTGTTCTAATCCACTATTAATTCCGTGATAAAACTATAAGTAACTGTAATTATTTTCAGTCGTCAATGTATACAGTGAGACATAGCGGTATGGTCATTGCCGAACAAGTGATATCGACAAGTCTTACTACGTGTTACTTCGTATTCGAATCATTTCATAATTAAATTTCAATTTCTGTCATATCGACTATAGAGAAAAAATTATAAAAAATTAAAATTAAGTTTCTTGCCTTACGACTATAGATGAAAATTATATAAATTAACAAAAATCTTATTTTGCACATTGAAAAATGGAATAATTTTATCAAATTAGTGTACTGACATGGGTCCTCGATAAATCTACAAAGTTTGAACGAAATCTGGCCGTATAAAGTGGGTCAAAATCGCGCCCAAAGGAGTCGGTTAAAACATACAAACAAACATACAGGTAAAGTTAATAAAAAGCGTGTAACAATAAAAATATAGTGCAAAACGAAATTGTACTTTTCATATTTCATAAATTATATTAAATACATTTTGGATAAATCCATATATTCTGGGCCTCCTCTGTTGTTCAAAACATATCGGCACGATACTTTACTCGTACTTAAGCCGAGCGGAGTCATAGCCATAAGTAAAGTTAGATGTTTCTTACTTTCCACCACCAAAACTCTATATAAAGCTATCCCCTTTTTTTTTTTGTTTTTAATGTTTAAGGTTTAGCATCATGGCCATAATCTCACCTGATCTTAAGTGACGATACGGCCCAAGTTGGTAGACACGCTAAACCTGTGGAGGAACTGGCTCTCAAGTGCAGCTGCCGGAACACACCTATTGGTATTTGGCGGCAGGTTTTACAACTTGAGGGTGGTAGCTAGCCAGGCGGTTATTAGAAAAAGCCCTACCACCATGGTATGGTTTCCTCACGATGTTTTCCTTCACCGAAAGCTCAAGCTCATTGTAGATGCTTGGATTCGAACTCACGTCCCTTGACGCGAAGTCGTACACACTACCACTGAGCTATCATCGCTTAATCGCCTTGTGTTTTATGTTAGAATACAGTTATAGGAACGTAGTTAGTAACGCCTATTAGTATGAAGCGCGATGCAAGAGTGGCTTTGGGGCAGTCTGAGCTTGGCGCTTATAGCGTATTCATCGTACGTAGCTGGAACATTACCGAAGGGACGTAAGATTTAATATTTCTTTATTATTGACACTGTTTTGGTATTTATGCTGTAAATCATTATCGGGAATGGTTTATATTTGGTGGAGTGAGGCACGAGCGGTGAATGTGAGACCCGTTGACGATCGTCGATAAAGGGGCTCCTTAAACCTACATCTGAGTCGCAAGTCTCAGACACTCTCGTGTATTATCCTCTCTCTGCCACAATGATTAGGTTTCACGATGTACCCGTCATCCTTACGGTGAATCCATTGGTTTCATAGTTAGTTCGTAGTGAGAGTAGATTTATCCGATTACCCTTTTAAACGATCGGCATATCTTGTTATTAAAACTACTCGGGACATTATATCTTAAGAGTATTAATAAAGTGTATTTATTGATTACTAGATTTAACGTGTCGCTTCGCTCGCAGTAACATTGATTTTGTTAAACAAATCAGATGACGCAATAAAATGTTTCATATAAAGTTTGTCTCTCTCTTTACCCCACTTCCTATAAGTTTTTAGCAAGAAAAAGTACCCTATCTCCGTCTCCAGTGTCCCATCTATCTGGATACCAAAATTCATCACAATCGATTCAACGGTGTATGCGTGAAAGCGTAACAAACAAACAAACACATTTTCGCATTTATAATATTAGTATGGATATATGTAATTATAAAGTAATTATTTACCTGCGGCTTCATTAATACTACATTAATTTTGTTAAACAAATCGGATGCGCAATAAAAAGTTTCATACGAAGTTCATCTCTTTCTTTAAAGTTTTTCGCAACAAAAAGTAGCCTGTCCTACCGTTTCCAGTTTCCCATCAATGTCTATACCAAAATTCATCATAATCAATTCAGCGGCTTAGGTATGTAAACGTAACAAACAAATATTTTGTTTCACATTCATAATACAAGCAAGGAATATGTTTGTATTTATTTAAATAAACAATTTTCATCAAACACTCGAACCTCGACTAAAATAGATGTTGGAAATGTAAGATCTTGTATAAATGGCAATATCTTTCTAAACTTTATTAAGGCTCGTCAATACAAACTAAACAAAAAAAAGAAAAGATATTTACTTGATAAAAAGAAAGGAAAAATGTTATTTGTTTAAAACGCGCTAATCTTAGGATCTAACAGGCGCATAAAAAAAAAGTTTTTCACAGAGCGATTTTAGAGTAACGCTTAAGGTTAATGTAACATTATGCTATAACTAATAGAAGCAAAGCTATATTGAAGGAAACTACAAAAAACGGGCAAACATGATTAATTTGATAATTAAATCATATTTAATTCCGCGCAAACGAAGCCGCTGGCATAGATAGCATATAGACAAAAAAGGTTAAATGGAACATTGAAAGTTCACACGTACTGCAAATCCATTTAATCAAACTTGTTAACACATACAACTGCCGCCTAAACATATGCCTAACATACTTTGGGTCTTTATTAAATCGATACTAATGTACGAGAATTATAGGAATTTTCTTATTCATTTAAAACAAAGACCATTGAAACATCAAATCCTCCTTCACATATGTGTATAATAGAAAGCCATTTAATCAAGCTCGTACAAACCCTTACAACTACCGTCTAAACATATACCTGACATGGTTCATATATTTACTCATTCGTCACTAATATATAAAATTAAAGGAATTTATCTTAGGAGTGTTAAGACGGTTCGTGCAAGGATTTAAAAGCTCTACCCTTAAGTAAAATCTAATAAGGTTAATGTAATGTCACTTAAGTAAGTGAATTCTTAGACACATAACAACACTTAAATGCCAGTTTGCATGTTTGCAGTACCTTTGCTTTTAAACGTACATATTTTTGGTGTACTTATGAAATAGTTGGGTTAATAGATCCCTTTTTCAACACGGGGAAATGCATTTATGCATACCCTCTCTGTGCCCTCGGACGGTGAGGGGTTTTTGGGGCTCATCCGGTGTTGGACGCTGGGAATACCCACTATAACCCCATTACAACCTGTTGCCTTCCTAGGACGACACGGGTTTAGCTTACAATCACCGCGTCACCCAAGTGGCCACCCAGCCTGATGGTAAGTCGGGCTCCATCCGAACATACTGGCAAGTTGCCCTTACAGTCGGCTGGACTGGTACAATGGGAGGCGGGTAAAGGTCAGCCAGCGCCAGCGTCACTCCTTTTTTATATTTATGATTTAGCTTTATGGCCATAATCTCACTCAATCTTAAGTGACTATACGGCTCAAGTTGGTAGCTGGCTCTCAAGTGCAACTGCCGGAACACACGTTTTGGTATTTGGCGGCAGATTTTCAATTTGAGCGTGGTTGCTAGCCCGGCGGGCATCAGAAAAAGCCCTAACACCATGCTATGGTTTCCTCATGATGTTTTCCTTCAACGTAAGTTCATGCTCATTGTAGGTGGTTGGATTCGAACTTACGTCCTACGACGTGGCGTTTCTACACACTACCACTGAGTTACCATCGTTTGTGTTAACGTAGAGAAATCCGTTTATGGAGATCTTCTCACTCCAAGGAGGATGAGCGGGTTATAGGAGACTCACCCGATGCGAGCCGGGGATATTCATTAAAACTCTCTATTATCTATCGTTCAAAATGTATGTTCCTGTTTTCCAAATAAAATATTATTTTCGAATAAAAATATAGCAATCAATATTAATATTATTTTCTTTAAATAACCACAAACTGAAAACTTCATTACTGTTTATTCAGAGAAAAACGAGTAAATAACAGAAGTAATTATTTAAGTAATTATCAGAGTATATGAAGTATTTTATCTATATTTGGTTACTAATACATTTGTTGCTGTTTTTATCTATACTAATATTATAAAACGGGAAAGTTTTTTTTTTTTTTGTGAAATAGGGCCCAAACGAGAAAACGAGTCACTTGATAATGGTAAGTGATCAGCCTCACCAATGGACATCCACACCATCAGAGGAACCATACGTACGTTTCCGGCCTTTGTAGGAGGGACTGGCGCTTAAGTGCCACTGCCGGAATACACCTAACGGTATTTGACGGTAGATTTTCATCTTTGTTCCGGGTCATGATCACCATACGTACCAAATGTCCATACGGTCGTATATTAATTAACCCGTTATTGTAACCCACTTTTGGTTTAGCACATTCTGAGATCGGCTGGTGAAAGACTTTCAGACTGGTACTTTGGTATCTGAGTTAGACGTTTTAGTGTTTTAGATCCCATTGCGCTTACCACCAAGCACAATGTAATTATCAATGGTTGTAATATCGTGTCTGGCTAGCTATCAGTTATCACCATCAAGCTGAAAAGTGATCGCCAAATATGGTAGATACTTTGGGAGCCTGTCCTTGCACTAGGTTTAGCGTGTCCACTGTCTTGAGTAAGCCACATCGTCAGTTAAGATCAGTTGAGATTGTCGCAAAACATTTAATTGATAAAGGCGTTAGTTTGAGGAATTCCATCAATGAATATTCCGTGTGGAAAACTTTCGCCAGGAAGTGCAAAGTAACGTCCAGAATTGTTTTAATGCTGACCCCCCTAATTAGGGCAGTAAACAGACAGCCGGCACATCTGATGGTAAATTGTTAGCTTCGCCTATAGACATCCGCAACACCGAGGCATTACAATAATATTGCTGACCTTGCGGAAATAGGCTGGTTTCCGTTCACTATGGAGCACAAACGGTCATTGTAAACCTTTATTTAGCGGCAGTCTAAACTCGAGGGTGGTCACTAACCAATCGGGTAGTATAAGATTTGTTGTGGTTAATCGTATAGAGTATAAAAAATTACAAATTAATCATGAACCTATTTTCCTCTGTTAACGCTGCAGGAAAACCTACATCATTCATGTTTCCTGGCTGTCAGGTGAGAAGGCAGACAACGTAAAATTATGTTTCCCACACATTCTCTCGGGTGGCACACTTTGTTACGTCGGATGTTGCGGAGAGAAAAAATAAAACATTTTTACTCCACCGAGGTCATTTATCACGGCGAATAGTTAGTTACCTCTGATAAGGGTTAGTCGAGTGCTGTTGAACCTTTGATCGAACAGAAATTAATGTATGTAGTCATATATCACACTACTAACAATAAATAAACATTTCTAAATATATATGTTGAAGCGATGATAGCTCAGTTGGTAGACTAAAGACACCGCGTCAAGGACGTCAATTCCAATCCACTTAGATTGAGCTTATGAAATCATAGTATGGTAATAGGGCTTTTTCTAATACCCGGCGGGCTAGCTACCATCCTCAAGTTGGTAACCTACCGCCAAATACCTATAGGTGTGTTCCGACAGATGCACTTGAAAACAATTTCCCCCATCAGGCTTAACGTGTCCACCATCTTGGGCCACATCGTCACATAGCATACGGTGAGATTGTAGCCATAACGCTAGAAACGGAACAATCGTGGAGTTCGATTTCAACCGCGGTTGTGAACGGACGTGTCCGTGAGCTCTCGTTGATTGTTCTCGAAACCGATCGCGCTGCGTCTTACCGCGCCGCCTATTGTTTCTTTGTGCTGTTCTTACGTCTTATCGGCAATAATCCGTCTATTGTTGCAGACATTCCAGTTTGTGTTACCGATAATTAGTCCTTTGTTAATCTCAACCTATTGTTTGGTTAACGTGTCAAGTTATATTGTGAGAGATATCTTACTTTATTATTGCGAAATCCAAGTATTGCTTTTCGTCATTGTGAATTTAGTGCAGTGATTAAAGTGCCAACACTGTAAGTACGCCGGTCACCGGCTACCAACAAAGGTAAAACTTACTTTCCCTTAAGCCTTTTATTACAGGCCAGGCCATAGATATTATTATTGTTTTTTTTTTCTTTTTCCTTTCTCTTTCTGATTTTGCACGTGCAGTAGATTGTATTTAAATGTTATTTCTCCGAACTTGGGATAGTTCGTTAGTTTTTTGCTAACCGCGCCCCCCTGCCCTTCCGGCAGGGAGGTTTCACCCAGGCTTACGAGCAGATTTTCTCGCCCCAAGCCCTACATCCGGACCATGGCTAATCGTCCGGAAGATTTATATTTAAGGCTACGTGCCTTCATAGGTAGAGAGCAACCAGACTTGCTCAAGGCGTTCCTCGCCTCCCAACCGGTCCAACGCGTTCGCACCCCACCGACCGCGGCGAATGCACCAACTCGTGCTCGACCGGCGTCCCCCCCATCCACATTAATACCCCTCCGCACCCAATCTACCGCAGCGACAGCACCGGTGCATCGCCCAGCATCTCCACACTCGCGCTCCCGTTCCCGCTCGCCTGTGATAATTCACTCGCAGGCACCTACTGTGAACATAACACGTACACAGTCGCCTTCAGCGACCCCCACCCCCACGTTTGCGCCTCGTCCTTTCGAGGAGCAAATATCGTACGCACCACGGCCAATACCTACGGCGAACTCTTTCTCTCTAATATCCCCCGACCCGATTCCCGAAAACGAGGCTGAAATGAGGAACCTCGATTTGGGTGCTCGAACCAATCCTGAAGCCGACTTTATAATAGTCACCAAGGCCAAGAACAAGAGGGTGCTATCACCCTCAACAGTTGAAACTGTTGTCACAAAAACAAGGCGCGTCCCTACTGCATCCGAGAACGCTAATACCCCAATGACACAACCTCCCACATCTGCTAGCTCGACTGAGAAAGCGGTACGCCCACCGCCACTCGTTACGATCTGCGATAAGGCTTCCTGGGTAAGCATCTCGGCCCAGCTCAAATCAAGGAAAATTGCATACACTAGGGCCACCAGCACCCCTTCAGGGATACAGGTTAAAGACCCGTCTATTACAGATTATAAGAATTTAACGTCCTTTCTCCGGGAAGGAAAACACCAGTTCTATACCTACACAACTGAAGAAGAGCGCCTTCTGCGCGTCGTTCTTAGGCGCGTTCCTAAAGAGCTCCCCGAGGAGCTAATCCTAGCCTCCCTTAAGGAGCAAAACTTACCGGTCCACGAGGTACATCGAATGTACCATAATATAACAAAAAAAATTTACGACCTAGTTCTAGTCACCTTGGACCGATCCAAGGAAGGGAAAGAAATTTTCTCCCTCCAATCCGTCTGCGGCCTCTCCGGCATAGTTGTAGAGACCCCCCATAAGAGGCATATCCCCACTCAATGCCATAACTGTCAAGCATACGGCCACTCCGCTCGCAACTGCTTTATCAACCCGCGTTGCGTCAAATGTTTAGAAAACCACTCCACTAAGGAGTGCTCTCGCACCCGTGACTCTCCAACTCCACCGAGCTGCGTCTTATGCGGTAAAGCCGGGCACCCCGCGAACTATCGCGGGTGTGAACGCGCTCCACGCACAAGACACACGCGTTTCTTTAATCAGGCGCCCTCAGCGCAAACAACGGCTGCACGTACTGCACCGCCGCCACTCATGTCTAAACAGGATTTCCCGAGCCTGGGTAAGCCAGCGCGGGTCACTTCTGCGAACCCATCTCCTCCCCAAAGACCCACTCTAGCTCCGACCAACGTGTGGACCACCAATGAGCAGCCTCCGAAGGCTAAACCCGTGAAAGTCACCGCGGCCGGCCCTTCTACTGGTTTCAAAGGCATCGACTGGCTCGCCGAACTACTAGAAGAACACTCCGTAGATGATATCATTGCGTTCGATGACATGATTAGCGCTAGTCAGGATTTTGGCCGTCTAAAAGCCATTAAGTGCTTCCCAGGCATTGCAAGGACCATGCAACGCCTTATCCGCGCTTCTCCTAAATAAACTCGCAATGGAGGATAAGATTAGACCCCGAGGCCTATCTTTGTCCTTTTTTAACGCGCGCAACCTGAACCCCAACGCGACTTGGTAGCTAGCTTCCTTAAGGAGCGACAGATAGACGTGTTTCTTGTACAAGAAACACTACTAAAACCGAGCGTTCGTAATCCCGTGATTGCGAACTACAAGATAGTAAGAAATGATCGTACAGGTGTAAGAGGCGGCGGCACGCTCATATACTACAGAAAGTCACTATATTGCATGCCAATAGATCCTCCCGAACTTACAAATTTAGAAGTCTCGGTATGTAGAGTGGGTATGACCGGTCATCCCACTATCTTTATCGTTTCCGCGTACCTTTCGCCTAATAAAACTCTCCTCCAGTCGGATCTGGAGACGCTTTTCGCACTCGGTGACTCTGTTATAGTGGCTGGCGATCTAAACAGCGGGCACATTCAATACAACAACCCGCGTAGTACCACTAATGGTAGGACTCTATACTGGCTAGAAAATACGCTTACGTTCGACGTAATAGCTCCTTCTGAGCCAACTCATTATCAAGCTAACTGCCGCCCTTCAGTTTTAGACATAGCTATTTTAAAAGGGATAGCGCTTCAGGTACGACAAATCGATGTCGTACATGAACTAGATTCCGATCACCGCCCAGTAGTTTTGCAACTAGGTCACCCGGGTGACCACACACCGGCTTCAGTCAAAGTGGCTGACTATCCAAAGCTCAAACACTATCTTTCAAATAATCTCTCCTCCCCTTTCTTAGATAGGATCCCCGACGAGATAAAGTCTGTGACCGATTCCGATGTGGCAATTGACTCCCTGGTCGGTCACCTCCAGAATGCCATCAGCGAAACCTCGAAAGAGGTAAAGGCGGCAAACGATCGCCGCTTCATACTCCCTGATGACATTCGAAGACTGATCACGGAAAAAAACGCCGCGACTCGCGCCCATGATTCTTATCCGACGGAGGAAAATCGCGTACGGCTACGTAACTTACAACGATTAGTTAAAACTCGTATCTCCGAACTCCGCGGTCAAAGATGGGACAGCCTTTTAGAGGAAATCAAACCATCTCATCTTGCTTTCTGGGATCTTGTCCGTAAACAAAAGAGCAGCTACTCGTCCTCAATGCCACCGCTGGATAGAGGCCCCGGTAATCTGCCCGCCTTCGAAAGTATAGACAAGGCAGAGTATCTCGCTACCACTCTCGAACAACAGTGTTCTCCCAATTCCTATGAATATCATACTATAGATCCCGGACACATCGAGAGGGTCAATCGAACAATTCAATCAATAAGAGAGACCCCACCAGTTGAAAACTTAGACCCGGTCACAAATGACGAAGTTGTCGCGATCATAAAACGCCTTAAGCCAAGGAAAGCCCCTGGTCCCGATGGAATCAGGAACGAAGCCCTAAAACTTCTCCCTGATAAACTTATAGCTCTTCTGGTCTGTATCTTCAATGCGGCCATAATTCACTGCCATTTTCCAGCCGCTTGGAAAAAGGCAACGGTAATAGGTATCCGCAAATCCGGGAAAAAAGCATCTCTCCCAGAAAGCTACCGCCCAATTAGCCTCCTCAATACGTTAGGTAAAATATACGAGCGGCTCCTTCTGAACCGACTTCAATCCATTGTCTCAGAGAAATGTCTTTTACCACACGAGCAATTCGGCTTTCGACCGAAGCACTCGTGTACCCACCAAGTGCTCCGCCTCACGGAGCATATTCTCTCCAATTTCACGGAGCCACGCCGTCCTAGGCGCACGCTTGCCGTATTTTTCGACATAGCCAAAGCTTTCGATAAGGTCTGGCACGAAGGCCTCATATTTAAACTCAATCTCTTTCAAGTCCCGGACAGACTAGTCCGCATAATCTTCGCTTACCTATCAGACCGTACCTTCTGCTATAAAGCGGACAGAACTCTATCCTCACCACATTCAATAAGATCAGGAGTCCCGCAAGGTTCTATCCTAGCCCCTTGCCTCTTCAACCTGTTTGTTAGTGATATCCCCGAATTTCCCGACATCGCAGTAGGCTCTTACGCAGACGACACAGTCATCTTCAGCTCAGGCAGAAATAGGATTCACTTATACTACCGCCTCCAAAGGGCTGTGTCTACGTTCGGGTCCTGGTGCCTCAAATGGCGCATAGGAATAAACCCAGACAAAAGCGCGGCTATTATGTTCGATCCTCACGCGAGGAAGAATATAAAAAGAACATTACACCTTTCTGGTGTCAATATCCTTTGGGCTAACCAAACTAAATACCTTGGTGTAGTTTTAGATAAACATCTCACCTTTAACAAACATATAGATTATGTACAGAAAAAAGCCACCACAGCTATGGCACTACTACGCAGTCTAACCTCCTCTAAGAGCAAAATGTCACTCAGACATAAGTTCACAATATACAAAGTATGCATCCGTCCCATACTTACCTACAGTTGCCCCGTATTCGCTCACGCTTCGCATACCACCCTTCGCAAACTACAAGTTCTGCAAAATAAATTCATGCGTATAGCCGTCCAAGCCCCTCCGTACGTCCGTAATGTAGATCTCCATAAAGATATGGATATTCCGTCTATATATGCATATATCAAAGACTTTACAAAGCAATTCTTCGAAAAAGCCGAAGTTCATCCCAACCCCAAAATAGTACACGCAGTTAGCTACAATGCTAACCCGCACGCCAAAGGTTTCGCGCGCCGGCCACGTAATTGTTTCACTATAACTATAAATAACTATATAATATAACTAGATTGAACGCACTTCTTCCTACCGTCTCCACCAATCGTACGTGTCCGCGTACACGCCCGTGTAACCGCCGCCCTCGCCGCCGAGGCTGAGCGGTTAATTTCGCTCCCGCACACCCGCCGCGGCCTCCCTCTGCAGATGCTTGAGCCTAGGATCGATCCTCCGGATAGGAGCCCTCAAGCGACTCTGCTCGCGCGATACAGTGACACTCTACATCACTGAAAGTACATCATCACACCGCATACTATCCATGCACACCTACACGTTAAGTACACGGTTCTGTAAGGGACTACCCCCACGATCCTTGTTTGTTTCCGCAGCATCCCAAGCCGAGGTTCGGCCATTCTGGCACCCTTGCGCTCGCTGCCTCCGAGTTGAGTGCCCTCAGCACTCGCCCCAAAAAGTTCGGTGAAGCTGTCAAAGCCCTTACGGCTAACAGCGTATGTCAATTCAAAAAAAAAAAAAAAAAGAAACAATCGTGATTCTTGGATGAATCGAGTTAAAGTAATGCAAGTTCAGCGTCGTAACAGAAGTGTAAGTGTGAATTTAATATCTTCCTTGTACATTTTACACTAATAATTATATTACTAAGAGTATCTGCGTGATCGAGTTTAGGTGAGTTTTTTAAAAATGTTTTTTATTTCTAAAAATATGTTTAAATACGCATCGCATATTGGTTACACATTCACATTTTATTATGTTACATACGTACGAACTGAATATTTATTTACACACAAAGATAATTAATATTATTGGAAAAAAAAACAATAAAAAAACTGCACCCTTCTTAAAAATGCAATCTCAAACTCCTATGTACCTATGCTGTACTTGCGGACTTCGAATAGTCTTCCAGTAAATGCCTTCCCTCGTTCCTACGTCATTGAGTTCTTCCAAATAGACGTGTAGAGACATTGGAATAGTCGACGATTGCTAATAATAACTATGTAACTTATAGTCAAAGCTGTTCGTGGACTGTACCATTGTACCATCAAGCGCTGCACAGTCCTTTTGCCGAGCTGGAATTAAAAATTCAATCTCGTATTAAATATTTGATATATCGATCTGCATATCTGTATATCTGTATACGATGGTTTGGTCCAGCGATTCCCAACTTGTGCAACGCATACCCCTAGGAGTACGCGGGGTCTCATTACTCAAACTTAGAAGTTAAAATAGTCAACTTATATAAATATTATTTACACGTATTGCATCTATAATATGTAGTTTAAAATGAACGTTATGAAATTTAATATTTTCGAATTTCAGCGAAATTATGCTAATCATTTTTTTTTAATAGTAGAGACATAGCGTTACGGCTATGATCTCACCTAATCTTAAGTGACGATACGGCCCAAGTTGGTAGACACGCTAAGCCTTTGGAGGAACTGACTCTCGAGTGCAACTGCCGGAACACAACTATTGGTGTTTGGCGGCAGATTTTCAACTTGAGGGTGGTTGCCAGCTACGCGAGCATCAGGAAAAGCCCTACCACTATGCTATGGTTTCCTCACGATGTATCCCTTCACCGAAAGCTCAAACTCATTGTAGGTGATTGGATTCGAACTCACGTCCCTTGGCGCAAAGTCGTATACATTACCACTGAGCTATCATCGCTTCATTGAATATGTTTCAAGTAATATTAAGCTTAATGCTCTGGAATGTATATAAATACGCTTGATTTATAGTGTATCAGATCAGAAATCAAATCAAATCATTATCATACCCCTGTACCACCAACTGTTATAAGAATATCATTAATTATTTTTTTTACCGTATGTATATGTAGGAACTCCTACATATATATACATATAAGTAACTATAAATAACCTACAGTAACTGTAAATAAGTAATAGTTATATTTCAAAGTTAAGTTTGTCAACAGAACAACAAAAAGCGATGTTTTAGTAGGGCTCGTGAAGTTTTCTACCCAGTAATCATTTCGACGGCGGATTTTTTTTGACTCGCGATAATCAAATCAAATCAAAAACCTTTATTCAATTTAGGCCCTAAGAAGGTGCGTATGAACGTCAAAACTACGACCGGCTTGGCAAGTAACGCAGTCATCGGGAAGAACCGGCAAGAAACTTGGTCTGCATCGGTAGTGTGTCAAGCCAAGTTCTACCGAACAGAACTGGTGAGCAGCACCTTGTGTGTAATATTACAAGAATCATTTAGAGCCACTTTTGACACCTTCATAACTTAAAAACTATTAAACATAAACATATCAACAAATTTTGCTCATATATTGAGCCTTGCCAGTTATATATGTGCTCGGAGTTCGATTTCAACCGCGGTCGTGAACGGACGTGTCGTGAGCTCTCGTTGATTGTTCTCGAAACCGATCTGGCTGCGTCTTACCGCGCCGCCTATTGTTTCTTTGTGCTGTTCTTACGTCTTATCGGCAATAATCCGTCTATTGTTGCCGACATTTCAGTTCGCGTTACCGATAATTAGTCCTTTGTTAATCTCAACCTATTGTTTGGTTATCGTGTCAAGTTTATATTGTGAGAGATATCTTACTTTATTATTGCGAATGCCAAGTATTGCTTTTCGTCATTGTGAATTTAGTGCAGTGATTAAAGTGCCGACACTGTAAGTACGCCGGTCACCGGCTACCAACAAAGGTAAAACTTACTTTCCCTTAAGCCTTTTATTACAGGCCAGGCCATAGATATTTTATTGTTTGTTTTTTTTCTTTCTTTTTTCCTTTTCTTTCTGATTTTGCACGTGCAGTAGATTGTATAAAATGTTATTTCTCCGAACTTGGGATAGTTCGTTAGTTTTTTGCTAACCGCGCCCCCCTGCCGTTTCGGCAGGGAGGTTTCACCTAGGCTTACGAGCAAATTTTCTCACCCCAAGTCCTACATCCGGACCATGGCCAATCGTCCGGAAGATTTATATTTAAGGCTACGTGCCTTCATAGGTAGAGAGCAACCAGACTTGCTCAAGGCGTTCCTCGCCTCCCAACCAGTCCAACGCGTTCGCACCCCACCGACCGCAGCGAATGCACCAACTCGTGCTCGACCGGCGTCCCCCCCCTCTTTGTTACTACCCCTCCGCACCCCATCTACCGCAGCGACAGCACCGGGTCGTCGCCCAGCATCTCCACACTCACGCTCCCGATCCCGCTCGCCTGTGTTAATTCACTCGCAGGCACCTGCTATCAACATAACAAGTACACAGTCGCCTTCAGCGACCCCCACACCTACGCTTGCGCCTCGTCCTTTCGAGGAGCAAATATCGTACGCACCACGGCCAATACCAACGGCGAACTCTTTCTCGTTATTATCCTCCGACCCGACACCCGAAAACGAGGCTGAAATGAGGGACCTCGATTTGGAACCTGAAAGCAATCCTGAAGCCGACTTTATAATAGTCACCAAGGCCAAGAACAAGAGGGTGCTATCACCCTCAACAGTTGAAACTGCTGTCGCAAAAACAAGGCGCGTCCCTACTGCATCCGAGAACGCTAATACCCCATTGACCCAACCTCCCACATCCGCTAGCTCGACTGAGAAAGCGGTACGCCCACCGCCACCCGTTACGATCTGCGATAAGGCTTCCTGGGTAAGCATCTCGGCCCAGCTCAACTCAAGGAAAATTGCATACACTAGGGTCACCAGCACCCCTTCAGGGATACAGGTTAAAGTCCCGTCTATTAAAGATTATAAGAATTTAACGTCCTTTCTCCGGGAAGGAAAACACCAGTTCTTTACCTACACAACTGAAGAACAGCGCTTTCTGCGCGTCGTTCTTAGGCGCGTTCCTAAAGAGCTCCCCGAAAAGCTAATCCTAGCCTCCCTTAAGGAGCAAAACTTCCCGGTCCACGAGGTACATCGAATGTACCATAATATAACAAAAAAACTATACGACCTAGTTCTAGTCACTTTAGACCGATCCAAGGAAGGAAAAGAAATTTTCTCCCTCCAATCCGTCTGCGGCCTCTCCGGCATAGTTGTAGAGATCCCCCATAAGAGGCATACCCCCACTCAATGCCATAACTGTCAAGCATACGGCCACTCCGCTCGCAACTGCTTTATCAACCCGCGTTGCGTCAAATGTTTAGAAAATCACTCCATTAAGGAGTGCTCTCGTACCCATGACTCTCCAACTTCACCGAGCTGCGTCTTATGCGGTAAAGCCGGGCACCCCGCGAACTATCGCGGGTGTGAACGCGCTCCATGCACAAGACACGTGCGTTCCTTTAATCAGGCGCCCTCAGCGCAAACAACGGCCGCACATCCTGCCCCACCGCCACTCAAGTCAATTCAGGCCTTCCCGAGCCTGCCTAAACCCGTGCGAGTCACCTCCGTGAATACATCTCCGTCTCAGAATCCCACTTTAGCTCCAACCACCTCATGGTCGCCCCAACCGCAGCCTCCAAAGGCTAAACCCTCACATACCACTACGTCCAGCCCGTCTATTGGTCTAATAGGGATCGACTGGCTCGCTGAACTTCTTGACCAACATTCAGTAGAGGACATCATCGCATTCGACGAAATGCTCAGTGCTAGTCAGGATCTAGGCCGTCTTAAAGCTATTAGGTGCTTCCCAGGCATTGCAAAGACCGTGCAACGCCTCATCCGCACTTTCCCTAAATAAATTCGCAATGGAGGATAAGATCAGACCTCGTGGCCTTTCTATATCCTTTTTTAACGCACGTAACCTGAAACCCCAACGAGACTTAGTAGCTAGCTTCATTAAGGAGCGACAGATAGACGTGTTTCTTGTACAAGAAACACTACTAAAACCGAGCGTTCGTAATCCCGCGATTGCGAACTACAAGATAGTAAGAAATGACCGTACCGGTGTAAGAGGCGGCGGCACGCTATATCATATACTACAAAAAGTCACTATATTTTGCTTGCCAATAGATCCTCCCGAACTTACAAATTTAGAAGTCTTGGTATGTAGAGTGGGTATGACCGGTCATCCCACTATCTTTATCGTTTCCGCGTACCTTTCGCCTAATAAAACTCTCCTCCAGTCGGATCTGGAGACGCTCTTCGCGCTCGGTGACTCTGTTATAGTGGCTGGCGATCTAAACAGCGGGCACATTCAATACAATAACCCGCGTAGTACCACTAATGGTAGGACTCTATACTGGCTAGAAAATACGCTTACGTTCGACGTAATAGCTCCTTCTGAGCCAACTCATTATCACGCTAACTGCCGCCCTTCAGTTTTAGACATAGCTATTTTAAAAGGGATAGCGCTTCAGGTACGACAAATCGATGTCGTACATGAACTAGATTCCGATCACCGCCCAGTAGTTTTGCAACTAGGTCACCTGGGTGACCACACACCTGCTTCAGTCAAAGTGGCTGACTATCCAAAGCTCAAACACTATCTTTCAAATAATCTCTCCTACCCTTTCTTAGATAGGATCCCCGACGAGATAAAGTCTGTGACCGATGCCGATGTGGCAATTGACTCACTGGTCGGTCACCTCCAGAATGCCATCAGCGAAACCTCGAAAGAGGTAAAGGTGGTAAACGATCGCCGTTTCATACTCCCTGATGACATTCGAAGACTGATCACGGAAAAAAAAACGCCGCGACTCGCGCCCATGTTTCTTATCCGACGGAGGAAAATCGCGTACGGCTACGTAACTTACAACGATTAGTTAAAACTCGTATCTTCGAACTCCGCGGTCAAAGATGGGACAGTCTTTTAGAGGAAATCAAACCATCTCATCTTGCCTTCTGGGATCTTGTCCGTAAACAAAAGAGCAGCTACTCGTCCTCAATGTCACCGCTGGATAGAGGCCCCGGCAATCTGCCCGCCTTCGAAAGTATAGACAAGGCAGAGTATCTCGCTACCACTCTCGAACAACAGTGTTCTCCCAATTCCTATGAATATCATACCATAGATCCCGGACACATCGGGAGGGTCAATCGAACAATTCAATCAACAAGAGAGACCCCACCAGTTGAAAATTTAGACCCGGTCACAAATGACGAAGTTGTCGCGATCATAAAACGCCTTAAGCCAAGGAAAGCCCCTGGTCCTGATGGAATCAGGAACAAAGCCCTAAAACTTCTCCCTGATAAACTTATAGCTCTTCTGGTCTGTATCTTCAATGCGGCCATAATTCACTGCCATTTTCCAGCCGCTTGGAAAAAGGCAACGATAATAGGTATCCGCAAATCCGGGAAAAAGGCATCTCTCCCAGAAAGCTATCGCCCAATTAGCCTCCTCAATACGTTAGGTAAAATATACGAGCGGCTCCTTCTGAACCGACTTCAATCCATTGTCTCAGAGAAATGTCTCTTACCACACGAGCAATTCGGCTTTCGACCGAAGCACTCGTGTACCCACCAAGTGCTCCGCCTCACGGAGCATATTCTCTCCAATTTCACGGAGCCACGCCGTCCTAGGCGCACGCTTGCCGTATTTTTCGACATAGCCAAAGCTTTCGATAAGGTCTAGCACGAAGGCCTCATATTTAAACTCAATCTCTTTCAAGTCCCGGACAGACTAGTCCGCATAATCCTCGCTTACCTATCAGACCGTACCTTCTGCTATAAAGCGGACGGAACTCTATCCGCAACACATTCAATAAGGTCAGGAGTCCCGCAAGGTTCTATCCTAGCCCCTTGCCTCTTCAACTTGTTTGTTAGTGACATCCCCGAATTCCCCGACATCGCAGTAGGCTCTTATGCAGATGATACAGTCATCTTCAGCTCAGGCAGAAATAGGATTCACTTATACTACCGCGTCCAAAGGGCTGTGTCTACGTTCGGGTCCTGGTGCTTCAAATGGCGCATAGGGATAAACCCAGACAAAAGCGCGGCTATTATGTTCGATCCTCACGCGAGGAAGAATATAAAAAGAACATTACATCTTTTTGGTGTCAATATCCCTTGGGCTAACCAAACTAAATACCTTGGTGTAGTTTTAGATAAACATCTCACCTTTAACAAACATATAGATTATGTACAGAAAAAAGCCACCACAGCTATGGCTCTACTACGCAATCTAACCTCCTCTAAGAGAAAAATGTCACTCAGACATAAGCTCACAATATACATAGTATGCATCCGTCCCTTACTTACCTACAGTTGCCCCGTATTCGCTCACACTTCGCACACCACCCTTCGCAAACTACAAGTTCTGCAAAATAAATTTATGCGTATAGCCGTCCAAGCCCCTCCGTACGTCCGTAATGTAGATCTCCATAAAGATATGGATAATCCGTCCATATATGCATATATCAAACACCTTACAAAGCAATTTTTCGAAAAAGCCGAAGTTCATCCCAACCCCAAAATAGTACACGCAGTTAGCTACAATGCTAATCCGCACGCCAAAGGTTTCGCGCGCCGGCCACGTAATTGTTCCTGATCCCGTCGATAAAATAACAAGATTGAACGCACTTCTTCCTACCGTCTCCACCAATCGTACGTGCCCGCGTACACGCCCGCGTAACCGCCGCCCTCGCCGACGAGGCCGAGCAGTTAATTTCGCTCCCGCACACCCGCCGCGGCCTCCCTCTGCAGACGCTTGAGCTAGGATCGATCCTCCGGATAGGAGCCCTCAAGTGACTCTGCTCGCGCGATACAGTGACACTCTACATCACTGAAAGTACACCATCACACCGCATACTATCCATGCACACCTACACGTTAAGTACACGGTTCTGTAAGGGACTACCCCCACGACCCTTGTTGTTATCCGCAGCATCCCAAGCCGAGGTTCGGCCATTCTGGCACCCTTGCGCTCGCTGCCTCGGAGCTGAGTGCCCTCAGCACTCGCCCCAAAAAGTTCGGTGGAGCTGTCAAAGCCCTTACGGCTAACAGCGCATGTCAATGCAAAAAAAAAAAAAAAAATATATGTGCTCCAAATTTCATCAATACAGCTCAAACAGTTATTTAGATATTAACGTCCAAAAATCGTCACTTTTATCACTGACCTATAGATCAAAACTCTAACTCAGTTCCAGGTGACCTAGAAAGTTAAAATTTGTAGATAGTTAGTTGAATACAAAGGAATACATCAGAAACTAGTAAATCTTTATAATTTTTCAATTGACTGATTCTATTAGGACAATTTATTACAGTTGTGCCTGTAATGTAATGTAAGAATTAGCAATAAAAATTGATGACAGATGGTCTTTATGTGGCTTTTAAGGTCTTTACGTGAATATAACGAGCGGAATACCACGCTTATTTTTTTAAATTCAAACATATCACTTTTAGTACTTACAATTACTAAGTGTATAGTCGACTTCCGCATTAATTACATTATAAACTGGGATGTAGAATTACTTATTTGAAATTTCAAAAATGTACCGCACATCAATAGTGTAAGATCATTACTTATTATTAATTCAATAGTAAGGCACACGAGAACTCTATTGTAGAGTACAACGGTATGCGCACGTTATATCGCCCCGATTTGACCATATTAAGTATAAACTTCAACTTAGGATAATAGTAGGTCTGACTTGACTTATTACGAATTATATTATAACCTTCGCAAGTTGTTCTTCTGCCGAAAATTTGGCTTGCTTGTAAAAATTACCCATCGAAAATAGGGCTCTTCTATTACTGTTTTAACAAGTACTTAAAAATAATTCGTATGTTCAGAACTGACCATTGAATTTGCCACCCATTTAGATCACACTTCTTTTGTTGCTGAAGTCAATAGTAAAAGTCAATACATATATGACGTCTTAATACTACTCAATCTTCCATAGGGAATCGTTTTAATTCTTTGGTTGTTTAACAGATGGCGTTGGTAATGCAATAAAATACGCATTCATAATAATGGTTATATCTTCAACTATTATTTTATATATTGGATTAAATTACATTTTTATGATTTACTTTTGTTAACTATACATGAATAGAAAATATTATTTCAAAGCCCAAGCCGGAAAATGTGATAGTTACTCAGTAAAGTGTACCCACAAAATACATGAATTGTGGAATAGTGTCCTTAAGATAAACATGTTTTGGAGTAGGTACAGAGTTATCAGAGGTCGGGTCCTCGTAAATGAAAATTTTTGTTAAGGGGTACGGGAACGAAAAAGGTCGGGAAGCACTAGTTTAAACAATGAGTAAATAATTAACGTCGACGAAGTTATGATCGATATAATTTTACAAATAATTGATAATAGCAAACATTATGTAAAATACAAAGCAATATATGTAAAAAAAGTAATCAGTAATAACAAAACGGCTATCGGTGTGGGCGTTTATCGTATTACATTTCTTGATTATGACAACCAGAATCAGTCAGTATCGACTCGACAATCGAACATGATGTTACTATTCCTATACATAATTGGACTAGGTGTTAAAAATTCTATACAAGATTGCATAATCGATAACAGGATACCTGAAAATGCGTGGGAACAAAATCTACAACGTGATCTGCGAGATAAAAGTTCCGAATCACCAAGTACGTTGAATTCGACCGATTTCGAAGTGCGTTTGCGTTTCATGATGAAATATTTCCAATTCGATACCAACGAACAAATGTTTAGACTATTTAGCTGGGTGCATCTAGCGTGGCGGCACGACAAGTTGGCCTGGAATACTACTGATTACGGTGGCATCACGGAAACTGTAATAATGAGCAGGGACATGTGGTCACCTTCTATAAGGCTAATCAATGGTCTCAATTTCGAGGGGTTACAACATATCTATAACGTCCCCTGTGAGGTGAAGAGCAATGGTTTAGTGACCTGCGTTCCGAGATTCGACGATATAGTTATATGCAGCAGTGTCCTGACGAATTGGCCCTATGATAGTCAGTCGTGTAGTCTCGAGTTCGGTGGGAAATGCTACGACAATAATATCAGAATAAGACTCAGCTTTGATGGAAAAGCAATAACAATGATCGGTGCGGAATACGGGGCTGAATGGGACATTATGGATTACAAGCAGGAGGAAAACCAGGACGCTGATGTGCAGTTGAAAATGACCTTCGTTTTAGAACGACATGCTGATGGTCTAGCTGCTATACTTGTGTACCCCTCGACAATTCTTACGGTCCTGTCTATGACAGCTCTAGTTATGGACGCTCGAAGTAACATACGTTTTTGGTTTATCTGCTTTAATTTAGTCAACCATTTTACGTTTCTGTCGGAGATGCAAGAAGACATACCGAAAAACAGTTTTGATGTGCCAATTTTATTATTATATTATAGAGGTTCGGTTATTGTGACTACATTGATTATTCTTCTGACGATAGGGTTAAATGCAATGTGTAGGTTTAAATCAGCTCCGCCTGCCTGGATAGGATCAGTGAATGATTTTATATTAAAAAGCCAATTGAAGTGGGCTGTCTGGCCTCGCTGGAATTGTGAGAGTGATGTTGTTAATTATACCGAACTTTGGACGAACTTTGCTAATTTAATTAATAGTTTGTGTTTGTACATAACTTTTATTGTTTACATTTGTTTGTATTTAGTTTTTATGCCTCAACCTATAAAGTATTAAATCATTGTTAAGCAATATTGTTTTATTTGTAACCAATTTATTTTAATCATTTTTACATCTCAGTTCAATTCCCAAAAAACATTCTTATGTAAAATTTACTAGAACAAAATATACACTGAAAGTAGGAGATTAAAGACTTTTTCTTCTTCATATATTTAACCTATAATATCATGCTAGCTAACGATGTAAGACTTTTTGACATATTTATCTTATAGTAATACTTATATACTAGTTGTGTTATCGAGTTCGTTCTGTTATAGCTATCCTTTGCACCCTCTATTGCCATACTCACTCCTTTTCTGCCCACTCATCAATTATCCACTACTCCCCACTATAGTACGTAACTTCAAATTCTTCTGTAGTCATTCTCCCTCTATCCTCTAACTGAGCTAAACGGCTGAAAAATCTTTTTTTTTTTAAACCAATTCCTAAACTCATAGCAGTTCGCATGTAATTAGAAATTAATTATTCATTTTTGTTCGTTTTTGTAACTTTATCAATAGAGCGTTGCTTTATTAGTGGTAGAATGACGTTAAATAGCCTAAAACCTTCCTCAATTATCACTCTATCAAGTACAAAATAACTTTTGAAATGAAAACTACTTTAAGCGCGTTGAGCACTTTTTTTGGTTGAACAAAAATCACCGAACGCTTTCAATGAGCTATATGTATACTGTATATATGTACATATATAAACCTCCGTGTGTTATTAAAATACATTATATATTTACAAAGAGTATATCTCTCTTGTTTATAATTTGACAGTTTTCACTTCTGTGGACAGTCCTAATGTCTGCTTATTTTTGTTCGGTTGGTAGTGCTTAAAAATTTCAAACAAAGAAACTTTTCCGTTTCTTAATATTAATATAGATTTAAGTAATATACTTGAACAAGCTACGAAAGAAGTATGTGGGACACAACTGAAACTCCCAAACCCGTAATACCCACTACATCTCTACAGCGATCATGCAAGGAGACCAGTTCCAAGAACAGTTCTTATTCTAACAACTAGGAGAAGATAATAATTAATCAGTCGGCTATTAATAAATGTCCTAATAACATAATCCATCATATTGTTTTCTGACAACTAATATGAATTCAGGATCGTTGTAAATTTCTAATCTATAGTCGATTATTGAGCCATCATAGGTTCAGAATTATCCGTTATTTTTTACGGTTAATTGTCTAAGGAAATTCCCAGCGCATATCTAATTGTATTTAGGTAAGTACTTCTAAGTACCTGTAGCAGTGGGCTGGGCACATCGCTCGCAGAACGGATGTCCGATGGGGCCAACGGGTTCTTGAATGGCTACCACGTACCGGAAGACGTAGCGTGGGTAGGCCCCCCACAAGGTGGATTGACGACCTGGTGAAGATCACGGGAATCCGCTGGATGCGGGTGGCGCAAGAACGGTCGTCGTGGAGATCTTTGAGGGAGACCTATGTCCAGCAGTGAACGTCTTTCGGTTGTATGGATGGATGGATGAAGTACTTTTAGTAAAATCAATGTATACAACCATTCACTGCCGCTTTATTTCCTAAATATATAAATACTTTGATCTACGGTAAACATTGATGATCATATTTTTATTAATTTTATGAAATTGTTAAGATATACTCAGAATATTTCGTAATTCACATTTTCATTTAAATACACGTTCTTATTACGTCTAACAGAAGATAATTTACTATAATACGGACAAATTGCGTTCACCGAATTTTACCAAAACTACTAGACAGGTAAGAGAGGTCGTATATAGAACAAAATGCTGCAGAAGGTACAACTTGCTTGAAATTTAGGTAAACATTTATTTACGTTAAATTCTTTTTTTAACACTTATCTTACCTAAAAGGTCAAAAAATATTTTATTCCTTCCACTTAACTTTATTACTTATATCTTACTATGTCTATCTTGTTCTATAGTTGGCCATAATCTCATTTGATGTTAAGTGACGATGTGGTGGACCTAGTGCCCAAGTAACAATTACTGGCAGATAGAACAAAACAAAAAGTTTGGAAAATCCAAAAGTGCGGGCCTCAAAATGTCATTTTTTTTTTGTTTATTTAATAACAATTAAACCACATCGAATCAGACCATGAAAAGTAATAGGATACTATTCCTAATTATACTAAAGCGTATAAAAACAGAGACTCGATTAGTAAAGTATTTTGGTCGTTATCGTGTTAACATACAGGATCCGCACATACAGACACACGAAAGTCTAAGACAGAAAATTTTTAAACAGTTTTTTAACTAGTTTATGTAACAAAAATGACATAAAAAACAATGAGTGTTAAAATAAACTTTATTCTTGATATGTGCGTGAATATATTATTTATCGAGTGCAATGTATGATTAATTTTAAGTTTGAAAAATCTGTTGTTTTGCGTTTACCGACAGTAGTATCCACCTCAGCGCTTTGCCTATAAGGCGTGTAAAAATTACTAAAAAGAAATTTATCGTTATTGAAGCAAGTTTCAGCTTTGAAGTTCTCAGCTTTGTAGAGCAAATGAAAAACTTGTGCCGTTACAATTTTATTATATGTGTAAATTAGGCAATAATTGAGTTAATCTTTGTGAAATAATGCAAACTTATAATTGTCATTGTTTATTAAAGTTAAAATTTACGAAATGGTAAACACTAGCATAATGGTTTCTTAGGTTTACGCGAATATTATTCATTGAAATAAAACTAATTTAAACGGATTTTATCGCGGTTATTTATTAAATTTGGATCCCGACGTTTCGAAAGCTTTTCAGCCTTCGTGGTCACGGGGCGGACTGAGTTGTAGGTTGTTCAGAAAAGTTTTGTGTCTACCTTTAATTTAATTTTTATTATTGATAGTGTTCCGATCTACGCAGAAAGAGCTCACAGTGTCTTGAGGTCTGGTAATTGGTCTTTTGTCTTTAAATTGGTCTTTAATTCCGATTTAATTAAATGTATAATTGGATCCCAGGCTTGTGCTAGCTTCCAACCATCTTCTCTATTGAAATTTGGATGTTTTTTAATTTCAATAGCCTCACGAATCATCCTAGGTAGGAATCGGTGTTCTTTGGCAAGGATTTGTGGCTTGTCGAATCGAAGATAATGTTTGGATCCTTCTTCTGAATGTTCAGCAACTGCAGACTTAAATGGCTTAACTTACACTTAAATTAAATTGAAGGTAGACACAGTAACATAAACTTTTCTGGACAACCTACACCTCAGTCCGCCCCGTGACCACGAAGGCTGAAAAGCTTTCGAAACGTCGGGATCAAAATTTAATAAATAACCACGATAAAATCCGTTTAAATTAGTTTTATTTCAATAAACTCTAGCATGTTCAGATTCGTTTACTCAGTTTGATATTTAAAGTCGTAATCAAAATAAGCTTCAGTAATATTGAATTTTTATATATTATTCCGCGCTTAGGCTTCACTAGGAAAGTATAAGATTCTCACGAACCCGCGTCGCCTATTTCGCTACAGATAATCATGGGGTTTTTTGAGTAATTCCGGTGGGTGCAATTGCATTTCTCCACGTTAAAAAAAGGAAGTATGATTGACAAAAATAATGATTATTAATTAAATCCTATAATTTTGGAATGAAGGTTCAGTCATAATTCTTTAACAAGAACTTAATAGTGGTACAAGGTGGTAATTTTCTTTCATTTATGGGTAATATTATTTTCTGAATCATCCATTCCTAATTTTCGCGAGATCTTTCAACGGAATTTGATTAATATTTCTTACAATTGCCCATTTTCTTATATTTCCACGAACTGAAGAACATTCATATGAATAAAGACGATTATGTTAATAAATATTGACAAAATATTGAAATGTTGACAGGTCCTACTTAGTTTTGGTGACCTACGGAACCTTCTTCAATAACGTTACAATTCGCTTCGCACGAATCCGTTTTCTTGTGCATTGATCGGATACCAAGACATAACTCTTGCATGTTCCTCGTATATTTTTTGCCTGATTCCTTCAACACTTTCGGATTTCTTCAACACTTTGTAGATCAAAATCTTGCATTTATTTTTATCTAAATACATTAAATGACAGGTACAACGAAATCACAACTTAATTTTGTTTATTAGCATATTATTTATTATACACGCAATACTAGGCACACGGTTAAATTAATAATACATAATATCCATACGCCACCATTAAAATTGCTGTTGTTTTGTTGTTCATATAACAATAGGTGCTTTTCCCAAATATGGCCAGCAAATGGTTTTACGAATACAATAAAATTAATGTACATATATACAAGTTTAAGCGGTACAAGCACTCACGTGTATTTGATTAAAAAGCTGTAAGCTGTATAACAGATCTCAGTTGCTCTTAAAAATGCAAGCATTACATTAATTCGAGTTTATGCTATTCAGCAGTATTAGGCTTTCACTTACCACTTAAAAGTGCTATTACTGAACAAAAGGCACTAAACGCCGTATGATTGCATTATAACGGTGCAAGTGTATATTATTAAGCAGCATAAGGCATTATTTTACTATTTAAAAATGCTAATGTAGAACCTACGGCACTACAACCAGATGAAAGCTGTATAGCTGATTTACGTGGCATTATAATGGTTCATGTTTATGCTATTAAACAGCATTAAGCTTTTATTCACTACTTAAAAATGCTACTGTATATCCAAATGCGTTAAAAACAGCTGAAGACTGAAAGGCCGTATGTACCACGGCGAGTGTTCTGAAAAGTTCTACGATATAATTCCCTTCTCTCCGTCCCACTACAGAGCCACGCAGGCGTGACTTCGGTGTCACAGCTTCACGATGACTCCTATTGAATTGCGAACTAAAAAGTTTGCTGATTCATAGTTTCATCGCAGCGTGAAGCTGTGGAACCGTCTACCCGTCAGCGTGTGCCACCCTCTTATGCCATGGAGTCTTTCAAAAGAGACGTGAAAACGAATCCAAGCAGTCCAGCATGACAGCAGTAACTGATAGTGAATTTCAGCAGCAGTTTCAGTGCAGCGCAGCATAAAAAAATGCTGCGTTGTGGTTTGTTGCACACAAAAAAAGGGTTTAGAAAATTATTTTGATATGCCATTATCCAACCGTTATACAGTGTAAAGTATTATAATGGTTTTGAAATGCCAATATAAAGCATCAAAATGCTCGGTGAACTTATATAGGAGAATATATGGACCTTAAGTTCTAGATAAGTTTATTATTCGTTTGTTAAAATGCTTCCTGTATTACTTGGGTGGGGAGACTGGCTCTCAAGTACAACTGCCGGAAGTCACCTATAGGTAATTGACGGCAGGTTTTTAACTTCAGGTAGCTAGTTAGGCGCGTATTAGAATAGCGCTACAACTATGATATGGTTTCATCACGATAGTTTTCCTTTACCGAAAGCTCAAGCTCATTGTAGCTGGATTCGAACTCACGTCCCTTGACGGGGTGTTCGTAAATCTATACAAGAAAAATTGTATAGCTCTTATAGATCACAGAACAAACATTCATTTTACGTTCTACTGTTCAATGCTCATACAATTATATAATGGTCTACTTTAAAGTTATTGAACATGGCAATCCGCGTAGGCTTCACAGTTATAGTGCAACAACCCTATAAAGGCCGGTAATGCATCTGCGATACCTCTGGTATTGTGGGTGTCCATAAGTGGCGGTGATCACTTACTATCAGATGAAACGCTTCCTCGTTTGTTCCCTATTCCATAAAAAAAACATATACATCTTAAATTTAAAGAGACATTGTTTATAAATCTGTACTGTGATTTGTGATTTAGTTTAGTCGAGACGTGCTGAGATACGTTTTTATGTAACATCATAAATGTGGATCTGTAATTAATAAGTGATGTGCAGTTAAACATATTTTTAGAAATAAACGTAATTTAAAAAATCGGAGTTAAACTCGGTCACCGAGGTACTAACGATAATAAATGCACTTATCAAAAAAATCAAGGCTTAAGCAACTTTTAGTCGAACGCACACTTAAAAGAATCACAATTATGCTGCTGACACAAGACATTCAACCGTTTGCTTGCACTTACTATATAAGAACTTTGCCTATATAAAAATATACTAATGCTAATAGAAAATGAGATATCTGTATTCCCGTTGCAAGGCGAGGGCGCCTCGCGAAGGTGACAGGGTGGCAGGGGGATAACTAATGTTATTTTTTCTCCATTCAAGAGGTCATTTATCAGTCTGTTGGTAGGACAGTGACGTTGCCCAGGTATCAGTGAAAAACAAAAATAATTTCTTCCATATCACCCCTATTATTAAGGATATATTAATCAAGCTAGGAATTGTCCTCATTTTGAAGTGTCCATGAAGGAAAACAGTCAAGACTGGTAATAGTAGATGTAAAATTACATCTATAAGATATGGTTTTGAACAAAATTTTCTAATTTAAATTTGATTTCCCCGTATGAAGTTGGACAATAGATCTAACATTATTTACATAAAATAGATATTACTAAGGTAAGAAATACAAAATGTGTGAATCGAAAAAACATAAAATTTGAGAGAGCTAAAATATTAACAAACTTCCGAAAGACCTGAGAGAAACTGAATCATTTAATACAATTAAAATTAAGTAAAAAAAATTATTGGATTTTATTAGATTAGCGAAATGAAACAAATGTTATTCTCATTAAGTGTACTATGTTTTTTGAGTGATAAAGTTCTTTTAACCGAAGTTTTTTAGTCCAACTACGGAAAGACCAATTCTACGCATGACTGTGTCGCAAACCGATGATAGCTCAGTCGTAATCCAACCACCTACAGTGAGCTCGAGCTTTCGGTGAAGGAAAACATCGTGAAGAAACCATAGCATAGGGCCTTTTCTAATTCCCGCCTGGCTAGCAACCACTCTCAAGTTGAAAACCTGCCGCAAAATACCAATAGGTGTGTTCCGGCAGCTGCACCTGAGAGCAAGTTCCTCGATAGGTTTAGTGTGTCTACCAACTTAGGCCGTATCGTCACTTAAGATCAGGTGAGATTATGGCCATAATAAAAAAAACATTAATATTAACCTTTTTTATTTTATTTTTAAACATAGAGTTAATAATCCGTTTACTGACTTCCTCATAGCGATACTTTAGACATTACCCAAGCTCAGACCAAGGCGAGAGCCTGCGATAAAACTCATTAGGTACAAGCATCTTTAAACCGCCCACTAAAACTAATACTGCGCTACTGCAAATATCCATGATGCCAGCGACTAAATTCACTTCTAATCTCTGAAGGGATCAGTAGTAGAGTATTATACTTAACTTTACAGAACATTATTTGTTTTATTACTTAATAGGTTTAACCATAAGGCGCAGTCTTGGGTTAAGCCTAGTAGAGCGACTGGCTCTTAAATGAAACTGCCGGAACACACCTATATATATTAGGGGCAGATTTTCACACTAAGGTCGGGCGCATTAAAAAAGCCGTACCGCCATGCTTTAGTTTCCTCATAATATTTTCCTTCACGGAAAGCTCGGCCTCATTGCAGGTGGATTCAAACTCACATCTATTGACACGGCGTCCATACACGCTACCAACTGAGTTATCATCGCTTCAAAAGTGTTTTGTCGGTGAAGGAAATACGTTAGAACTGTCAAAAGGAGACGTAAAATCTATAAGTCCGACTGTGGAAATATCAAAGCAACATGTAATTGTGTCACAAATCATTACTAGCCTGATGTATTCAATTGTATAGGTTTTGGTCGTTAAATTTTAATTCACTTATTATACAGGTAACTTGTCCTTAATAATAACGGTGTTATAAGGTAATTTTGCAGTTTCACTAAAAAACCTCCCTTTGACAATATTATTTATTGCTTAGCTGCACTTAAGACTGCGTTCGTATGTTTTAGGTTGTTTACTTTACACAAAGAATACTTGGTGCATCTAACATGTATATTGATTAAAAGCTATTTGTATAGAATACCAGTTTACTTGCAAAAGGCGATGTGCCTTTTCAAACGGTCTCAGGCAGGCGTCACCGGAAATGCACAGGAAATTGGCGCGAGTACCGCTGTAGGAAAATTTCAGACCGAACGAGGTGGTCCGGAATCAAATTATTAGATGATTTTACAATATATTAAAACCTTATTATATATATTCAGCTGAATTTTGTATAGCGTCGTCCTGTCAATGTAAATTATTCATTATTATCATTATCATGATTGAAAGAACGTATTATGTATGTCATTTCTCTTGGTAGTTTAACTTTTTTAAATCGAAATACCTTGCTCTGTGAAGTATTCCTTTTGTTTATTTATCCTTCCCATATATTATAAGAGGCCTTAGTTAATAGCTATTTTTACTTTAGAATGACAGCTGGTAGCATATTGAATATGATAACACTGACTCGAGGCCCCCGAACAATATGATGCATTATATTTCATTTAGAATACGTTTCTATGAGTTTTGTCGCAATTGGATAGAAACGACGCGAAGATGTTTTTTTATACGGAGCCCTCGCAGGGTAGCTAGGCATCTAATAGCTATTTATAATATATAATACATAGGTATTATAATTGAAATATTAATAATCATAATAAAAGTAGTTATTTAATAATAATAATATAGTCAAGCGAAAATTAAAAAGGAAATGATATGTTGGAAGGTTGAAAATATAAGTTTTTTTTTTTTTTGAGAAATACGAGTAATAACCCGAACCTATATATGATCTAAAACTATATTGTACTGTAACAAAAAAAGAATTTCTTGGGAATTATAATTCGAAATATACTTCGTTATCGATATATGGTGCAATAATATATTCTAAAACAATTGGATAGATAATGAAAATTATAGACCAAAATGTAGCAGAGTTTTCACTGGTTTTAAACATAAAAAAGTTTTCCAACATAAAATGGTTTTAATTCTGATCGGGTTTGAGGAGTCATCTTTAAAAATGTCATTGGCAATATGGTTTTCTAATATACCTACGCAAAGACATAAGCTGTCTTTTATCGTAGAAAATAAAACTTAAAGAGATAGTATAGGGCATGATTTTTATACGGAGAACAACATCATTTATGCCTTAGTATAAAATAAAAAGTACTACACGTTTTTGTAAATCATGCCTCCAAATCAAGTATTAGTTAGTGTTCTACGGTATGTTAGCAGAATCGACTCCTGGTTAGGTCAATATACTATAGAATTTTATTACTAACTTGGTTTGTACTCGTACGCCTTTTTTACTAACTTGTTGTTCAAAATGTGGACTGTTTACTTGTTCATCGCAACGCGACAACGCATTACCGGGGCTCAGAGCGAAAGGCTCGTGTATAGGGTTGCCAGATGACAAGTATTTTTCTGACATGTCCGGAATTTCAGCAGTCTATCAGGCAAATAGGGAAAATTTAAAATTTTCAGGAATTAATAAAAGGAGAACATAAGAAATAAAATGACAAGTAAGAAAAAATCGAATAATTAACAATCAACTAATTGGGTATTTATTAATTATTCATTTAAACCTCGTACCACCAATACACACGCATATTCAAGCTTACCCGCGAGTTTAAAATAAGATACTTCTTGCTGTCGAAATGCTGTTGAAGCAATGATAGCTCAGTGATAGTGTGTACGACTTCGAAAAAAAAATGTTAAGGCAGAGAATTTTCCCGAAAAACTCATTTTCGTTTCTGGTAACCCTAGCCGTGTGGTAAGCACCCGACACTACCCACTGAAACTAACCACGGCGACACTTCAAACTCCCATGTTACCAGAGTCCAGGAACAGCGTCCACACTTTTTTTAAGCCAATCCGTCCTGAATTATGTTTCATATATAGAATATTTTCATTAGTGTGTAGTACATAGCCCAATTACAGTTTTACAATATTGATAGTATTATGGATAGAAGATATGTCAATTAATATGTATCTCTTAACTAACATACACCAGCTATATAGCCTTCTTGGCATTAGCCTAGTAATTTAGTCGAGTACCGAGTATACTTGTATTATGTAAATCCGTACAGTTTGATTTGTACTTGTAGTAAGTAGAGTAAAGAAGTAGTTATAAAGTTAAAATATATATTTCGTCAAAGAGTTATACAGTAGTAAGTAAAAAGAATCGATTTTGAAGCGATGATAGCTAGGAAGTGAGTTCGAATCCAACCACCTACAATGAGCTTGAGCTTTCGGTGAAGGAAAACATCGTGAGGAAACCATAGCGTGGTGGTAGGGCTTTTTCTCACGCCCGTCTGGATAGCTACCACCCTTAAGTTGAAAATCTATCGACAAACACCAATAGGTGTGTTCCGGATGTTACACTTGAGAGCCAGTCCTTCCACAGGGTTAGCGTGTCTACCAACTTGGGCCGTATCGGGACTTAGGATCAGGTGAGATTATTACCACTACGCTAAATCTTAGGTATAAAATAAAAACGTATTCTTCCTCTTAATGCACTCGTAAAGTTCGCGAGTGCTTAGTTAACTAGTGAGCTATTGTTTTATACTAAATGGTATAGTAAAAACTGGTTAGCATGTAAGAGCACGCTATGCACGTAGGTTTTGATGTAAGCAGCAATGAATGGTAGTTGGGCTGTACACCAAGTAACTTAGTAGCTAAAACACTCGCTAATGCCTGAAAGTCGTTCGCACTGTGATCGAGTATAGAGAGTAGTGTTTTGCAAAGTAAACGTTCAAAGCAATAAAGTAAATAAGCTAATAAAACTACTAGTAATTGTTATTTTGGAAGAGTTGAATGAAGAAATTTGTTGCTTCGTTCTAGCGAAACGACATCTCGCGGCACCTAATGACCTCGACTAACACGACAGACTTCCGACTTGTTTAGTAAATGAACAAGTAAGCAGTGATGTAATAATATATTCAGTGATGTAAGTGATGGGACTCGCCGAAGAAAATATAGCATACTTAATCTATACTAAATGATATGCTAATCTAATAGACTAAATTATTAGCCTAATGGCAAAAAAACTTTAAATCTTCCTCGAACAAAGTGTTAAGTATATTCGAATGCTGCTGACCATCGAGTTGGAATTAAGAGGAAAAGTCAAATTAATTTTTTAACCAAACGAACAAATTTCTAAATTACAGGATTCCCGAAATATTCCATTAAAGCAATATTTGGTAATAAATGAGTCTGGATTGCGACTGGTAACGTCGGTTGTCTAAGTGCATTTCTCTGTTCGGTCTATGATGGTGTCAAAACTTATGCAGATATAACTCGATTATTTCGGTGGTAATGTGCAGACAGACAGATGGCGAGACACTCGATTTTGCCTAACAATGATAAGTTATATTTAGATAACCGTTGTAGTGGTACTGGTGTAGAAAATTTTATGAAATATCCATCACGTCGCGACGTCTGAGTTATATCCGGATATACAGTTAGGAAAAATAATTATTTAAGTTGGTTTGAAGCGATGGTAGTTCAGTCTGTATTGTGTACGGACGTCGCGTTAAGTGGCGTGAGTTCGAATTCACCCGTAATGAGCTTGAACTTTCGGTGAACGAAAACATTGTGATGAAACCATAGTGTGGTGGTTGAGCTTTTTCAATACCCGCCTAATAACCTACCACCCTCAAGTTGAAAATCTGCCGCCGTATACCTTTAGGCGTGTTCCGGCAGTTGCACTTGAGAGCCAGTCCGTCCATAGGTTTAGCGTGTGCACCAGCTTGGACCACATCGCCACTTAACATCAGGTGAGGTTGTGGTCATAACGCTAAGCCGTAACTATAAAAAAATAATCAGTGAGGTATTTAAAAATCGCATGTATAACTCGATATTTAAATGAATTCTATACAAGTTTCCCAGTCGGTCGCCGTGGTGGTAAAACTTCCCAAGTCATAAAACTTACGAGTTCGGCAACAACTTATTTTAATGGACTATTTCTTACTTTTATGGGCGGAACAGTTTAATTTGAACGCCACACTGCTTCCGAAGCGGACACTCGAATAATGTAAAGAACTTTATAAATGGTATATAAAAATTTATTTATCGCACGTACAGTTTCGATAGTCAAGATGATTCAAAATTTCGTAAAATGTTGTACTTAAGCTCGTGTTAAAGTTATAATTTTATTTATTTTTATATTTACACCGCAGCTCCAACATTTTTTATATTATATATGGTCATGCGGATGCGGGAAGTAACATGAAAAAAGAGATTAAAAATCCTTACTAACATTATAAATGCAAAAGTGAGTTTGTTTGTTTGTTACGCTTTCACGTCTTAACTACTGAATCGACTATAATGAATTTAAATATAAAGATAGATGGAAACCTGGAGAAGGTGATAGTCTATTATTTTTCGCGAAAAGCTTATAGGAAATGGGCTATACAGAGGGTTAAAATTTGTGTGAATATTTTCAATGCGTCATCCGATTCGCTCTTTACAATAATCTTTATATAATGCGATCGGAGCCGCGGATAAAAGCTAGTAAAATATAAAGGGAGAGCACGGGGTAACCTGCCTAGTTTATAACAAATTCGAAGTACTAACCGGAAATGCGTACTTCGACCGAATGGAACACTTGAATGACGGGCTCTCAATTTCACACGTTGCGAGTTTAATGCGATATGGTTTCCAAATTTTTATTATTTATTTCCTCACAGAAACGGTAAATATATACAGGCGTTATGAAAAAAGTCAAATATATATATGTCATTATGATAAAAAAGAATTGCGTCGCCGACCATGCAGTTCATAAACCAATCCGAGAGCCGAAATAAGTCGACTTGCTCATATGAATCTGCAATATGGTACCCCAGATTTAATGTAAAAACCCAGAGCGGCGTAATCAATCCACATCTTTATAAACTTTAATTGTAATAAGCCAACCAATTATATACACTATAGTTATACTTACAAGAAAAAAAAATGTCAGCCATGGCGGGACTTCTCGAAGATATGAAACGTCGAAATTTTCTTGGATAAATTATGAACTGAAATGGATAGCGAAAGGTAATACAATCAATGATTTTAAAAATACTGGGACGTTTTTAAAGGTCAGATGAATATTAATTTAATATACGTTCATATTAATGTAATACACAATTTAAATGAAGATAATTTGATTTTTCTCATTAGTAACTTTTTCCAAATACTATGACATAGCGTGGCGACTCATGCCTGATGGTCTGACCTGTCGCCTTATATGTTTCACGTCAATAATTGTTACCAAGCAGCATATTAGTAAAATTAACAGATGAATTTTTATGTAGTGTTTCAGTAACATACATTTTACAGATACAATATAAAAAAAGTCTACAGGATTAACACCCTAGGTTCGATCCTCCGGATAGGAGCCCTCGAGTGACTCTGCTCGCGCGATACAGTGACACTCACATCACTGAAAGTACGCCATCAAACCACCATACCATTCGGGCACACTCAAACGTTAAGTACACGGTTCTGTAAGGGACTACCCTCGCGGCCCTGAGCTGCTTACCTGATAAGGTCGTTGTTAGAATCACTAAATTAGTAAGATAAGACCTGTTGATTAGTCAGGATGATGAATCTTTTTTCATTTACCGGCAGCAGCCCAAGCCAAGGTTCGGCCGTCCTGGCACCCTTGTGCTCGCTGCCTCGGGGCTGTATACAATAAAGTGGGACAGGAGCCCTAGCGTGGTGATTCACTTCTGTTCACTAAAGGACGCAAAATGCGCATAAGGATATTTTAAATTCAAAACAAATATATGTGTGTATAGAAACCTAGTAAAACTATAATTCTTACCATTAAAGTAACAAAGAATTACAGTTTACTGTAATTACAGCAATTACAGTAAATTTCCACCTCAGATGGCACACTATTTTGGCTGGATTTCATCGAGCACTTGCTAAGTGAACGATCTGATTTACCTTATATGTGGCAACAAATATTCCATAGTGCAGCTCGATGCCACATGGAGAATATTTCCCAAAAAAAGTTATCCGGACGTATGCCTTTGAAAAACCCGAGCAATATGTTGTACATATAGCGGATGTTGGCAATACTAAAAATAAAAACATAACTTTGTTCACCCCTCTCGAGCGTCGCTCGCTGAAAACCGTCAGTTTTCATCCAACAAGTCCGTACGATATAGACACAAAAATCGCAAAAAAATGAACGAATAAATATGCTAGGTTTTTTCTACAATATGCAACAGTATTCTAGAAGAGAGAAATGCGGTTCGTTTGACAGTCAAAATTAATGTTTATTCTATTCTCATTTGTTAATGTCAGTTTAGTTTCAACGCTGTATGTTTCGACCAAACACACATCGTTCTTATAAAAGAGTGAAGTGATTTTGTAGTTCTGAACATTTAATGTTTTCATATGATGTATAACTCGGACCAGCAAGTCGGTCAAGTCGAGAAATATTTTTCGTTTAATGTCAGCAATTGTTTATTTATAGCAATCACAATCGAAGTCTTCTAAATAGTTTGGAAAATCCAAAAGTGCACGCCTCATAGCGTAATTATAATTAATAGATATATTAAATAGGAAGTAATCCGATGTCATTCTTATGCTATTAAAAAGGAAATGGTCCGAGTACATTAAATTTTTTGTGCGTAATCGTCACACATACATCTTGACAAGGTTTTTTTTTAGTATATAATGAATTAATTGAATTTCATCTAGGGTAATATTAGAATATTTCTCTGGATAATAAAACACAGCACAAACAAAGAGATCATATCTCAGTGGTAGTGTGTACTAATTTGCGTCAAGGAACGTGAGTTCAAATACAACCACCTACAATGAGCTTGAGCTTTCGGTGAAGGAAAACATCGTTTCATAACCACAGCATGGTGGTAGAGCTTTTTCTAATGCCCGCCTGGCTAGCAACCATCCTTAAGTTTAAAGTCTACCTCCAAATACCAATAAGTGTGTTCCGGCAGCTGCACTTGAGAGCCAGTCCCTCCACAGATTTAGCGTGTCTAACAACTTGGGCCGTATCGTCACTTAAGATCAGGTGAAATAATGGCCATAACGCTAATCCTTAATATTAAAACATTTGAATTGCGGTAAAAACACAAAAGATTTAAAATAATGATAAATGAAGTAACGAAAATTTCTCGACTTTACAATGAGACTCGAATTGAGAGTAATGCACAATTTCAAACGCTTCACTTTATGAGTCAAGTGCAAATACCGAAACACACCTATAGGTATTTGGCGGCAGATTGAGGGTGGTAGCCAACGAGGCGGGCAATAGAAATTACCCTACCACCATAAATTGGTTTAATCAAAATGTTTTCTTTTATCGAAAATCAGGCTCACTGCAGGGATTCGAACTCATTCACGCGTTTAATTATCATTGGCTACTATTTTAGATTTTTTTCCCAGGAAATTCTTAGGTTCTACAGATAGATCGATCTTATATGGAAATTTCACTGGTTCGAACAATCCGTCCATTACAATTGAACAAGTGTTATATAATATACTTTTATTTATTTTATTTATTTAACAGATGAAGGACTGTCAACAGGTCCATAATATCTAATTTCTTAATATACATTTTCGAGATGCATAATATTGTGCGGCCATTAAAACAGCCACAGCGTGCACAAGTAACAAAATATTAAGTTAACAGTATAAAATAAAATAACATATAAGATACAGAAAATTATATATTATGATACATTAAAACTAAAAAAAAAGGTAAAATAAATTAATGACAAACCGAATGGAATTATCATATTTACTGTGACTATAACAAATGCAGACAGACAGAACTTTGATCGCGAATTAATTCGCAAGGTCATTATGTTGCGTATAATGTTTGGTCCAAAGCAACTATACGCCACGATCCAACGAGCAACATCTTCCCAACTCTCATACCGTTCTGTATTCATTATATTTAATTATGAATACACTCTCAAAGCTTTCAAAAGGTTGCGGTTTTTATACAATTTTACTTGAACAGTAGGACGGTACGTAACGGAATAATTCCATTTTCCGTTAAGTTTCCTGTTCCAAAGGCTTTTCTTGTTCTTTGTAGTCGCTATACGTAACATTATTAACTATTAAATTTGAAAGATAAACATTGTAATAAATTTAAAGATGAAATCTTAAACTTGGTCCTTCACTGCGTAGTCTACGTTTTTCTAGGTTTAAAATAACGGTGAGTTTAAAAGAAGGTTAGGGTGTAAGATATATCGAATACAATCTGATTTACCCAAGTTAACCTGCACGCGGTGGCACCCTGCCGAGTAACCGACAAGAATCTGACGAAAGTTTGTCCAATATATGATATTAGTCATAATGGTTAACCATATAATCCTAGATCACCACAGTTTGGTGGTAGGGTTATAACTCGACCGGTTAATGTCCACTCTTGGGTTAAGACTGCTGCAAAATAAAGGTTCTGTTTGAGCCTTTGTATTCTGGCAGAATGAACGAGAACTAGCCAATTTAGTCAAGATCAGCAACATGGCTGTAATACCCTAATTTTGCGGCTGCCTTTAGGCGATGGTAACTTTTTACCATCAGATGGGTCATCTGCCTGTATGGTGCTCATTAGCTTAAAAAAGAACTACGTACTGCAATCTCATGAGCTTGTAAAGACCATACAAGATACGACGACTTAATCCGATTAGATCGGGACATCATATATCAGTGTCCATGGGCAAGTTATATTTACAAGATATGTAAGTTAAAGAATAAACAAAATATGTAGGTGTCTTTGGGAGGACATACATTAATGTGACTTCGACATTCCAAATAGGAATTTCTCTTTATTTTGGTATTTGTTTGCCCTAATGTAGTCGGAGTCGGAAGCGATGATAGCTCAATGGTAGTGTCTATAGAAGTCAAAGGACGTGAGTTTGAATCCATCTACAATAAGCTTGAGCTTTCGGTGAAGGAAAACATTGTGACGAAACCATAGCATGGTGGTAGGGCTTTTCTAATATTCGCCTGGCTAGCTACCAACCTCAAGTTGAAAATTTGCCGCCAAATACCGTGTTTCGGTAGTTACGTGAGAGCCAATCCCTCTACAGCTTTAGCGTGACCACCAACTTGGGCCCTATCATCACTTAAGATCAGGTGAGATTATGGCCTTAACGCATAACCTTAGCTAAAATTATGGCTACAACCTCACGTGATGTTAAGTGACGAAGTGACCCAAGACGATAGACCCACTAAACCTAGTGGACGGACTAGCTCTCAAGTGCAACAGCCAGAACGCACCTATGGGTATTTGGTCTTAGTAGTTTTGAAATTATAAGCGCCTTCTTAGGGATTAAATTGAAAAGAGATTTTAATTTGATTTGCCCATATAGTTTTCACTTGAATGTCGTAAATACCTAAGTGGACATTAGAAGTAGCCATACCACCATGACAATAGACATTTTCAATTTTCAATTTCAATAACAAAAACGTAGAAGGGACAGGTAAGTCTTAATCAATTTTATTCTACAGTCGAATAACTGAATACTCTATTAGGCATAACGTAATACTAGAAAGTGATATAATAAAAGATTGACAGACAGCTAAACATTGGACGCTGTGTGCACACAAAGTGGCTCATGAGCGGATAAATTGCATTTGTGTCTGCCTGACCGCATTTTCAACTGTACTCTCAATTAGATTAGGTACACGGTGCAATATATAAGAGTAGCTTGTTTTTTATTGTTATTACTTATATTTAATAGCATTACGAGGAAATGACACACGATAATGTTGTGTTTTATTTTATTTTTATTTGTCGTATTTCAAGATCAGCCAGATTATATATAATTGTCGACATGTGTATGATCCAGCAAAGCAGTAATGAGATCTAATGTATTGCTGATCTTGCGGTGGTCGCTGTCGTGCTTGCATTTGATATTGATAATTTGGCATTAGAACCCCCTTTTTATACTTTATAAGTATGTAGTACGTTATGCCCACAATCTCATATAATCTGCTAAACTACCTGTCAAGCTACAACCTTCAAGGTGAAAATCTGCCGCCAAATACTTGTAGATGTGATCCGGCAACTGCACTTGATATCAAACCTTCCACTAGGCTTAACGTGTCTATCGTCATCAGTTACATTGTCACTTAACGTCAGGTGAGTCTGCCACGACGCTAAACCTACGATAAAGTTTTAACTTTTGACTAAAATGTCACCTGATATCAAGGGAAGATAAGAAATTATACACAAGTGAATGAACTGGCTCTCAATGTCCACTATCGCTTATTGGTTTAATGAAATATAGAACTTATTTGTAAATGCATTACTGGAAGAAATACTCAAAAATATTATACAATCAAGCGATAAACCAGCAGTAAATCGACTAAATGAGAATAAGAGACTTCAAATATTTGAAATTGTACCAAACGGAAAGTTCAAATGAACGTGGGGAAAATAGTTTACCCATTCGGTTGGAAGCGAGGACGAATGGAGAAAACTTGTATAAACGAATTAAGATTTTAACTCGTAGAGCTGGAACTAATTTCATGAATTAGCCTTTGGATATTTTATTGAATAAATATTTTATGCGGTGCACAAATTTTAACTGTATATAACTATTTCGATTGGATCTATGGTAGTCTGTTGATGCAACCCCCTCTTTAGGGTCGGAACATATTGGCATATGGACTAAAATCTAAATCGATTAACTATTTAAATTAATTATAATTATAATAAGTGCTGTTCTTATAATAAGCATACATATGTTGACAAGATTAATATCACCTTTATTTTTAATATCACCTTAATTTTTAACTTTTAGACACATTAATCTTTCTCGTGTATCACTCTGTCGGTTGGTGAAAACCGTATGAAAATTGTTTCAGTTGTTTTTGAGTTCGTCACGAACAGACAGACAGATGTGGCAACAACATTTGCTTAATAATATGTAGTGATAATTTTCGGTTGTATTCGAAAGTCAACATATTAATTGTTCATTGCTAGAATGAGTATGAAAGAACCTTATTTGAAATAAAATTATACAAAACTTTCTGTAATCTATAAAAATAGAAAAGATTTTTACCTATATGACTTGGAAGTCGGTATTATAATTTAATCAACTCGGACATTACAACTAAATGGTTAGGTGGTTATGAAAAAAAATAAAATAAAAAAGTATGTGTCATTTAGTTTATTTATTTTACAAGCTTACATATAATTTTATTGTATCGCTGCAGCATTATAGATGTCGAGCTGTGGATAAGAAAATAATTACAATTGTGACATTTATCATAGCAGTAAAGGAGAAATTGTATTCACTTAGTAGATATTGAACACTTGTTTAATTGAGCTTTATTTAGGTAACCATATTAGAACTGTAAGGGACAATTTTTCAAAGGCAATCAGTTAAAAACTGTTTCGTATGAACAAATTTCTTTTCTAAGATTCTCGATGCGTTAAAATATTCTCGATAAGTCAATGTATATGGCATTTTTATCTTTTTTTTTTTTTTAGGTATTTGGAGGTTAAGTCGGCGTAATTGTTTCTACAAATGTTATTTTGTATTCTGATTATCATTTAAGGTATTAAAAGGGCACTAATTCAGCAAAAAAAAAAAGCTGGCGCCATGATCCAGTAATGGACCAACATTTTTTTATTATCATATCATGGCTAAATAACTACAGTTTGCCTGTTGGTAAGCTGGCTAAGTGCCGTCTAAAACCAATGACAATTGCTATTAACAAACCTAACGAAAACTATAAGTAAACCATTTTCATTCCTTATCACAGTATATGGTGCTCGCAAATTACATGTGTGCATGTGTTACTGCTCTAATATATGTATATAGTTCTTACTCGAAGCTCCTAAAGCGAATAAATTAACCTAGCCGAGCGAAATTATGTTAAAAACTCAGCGTAAAACTTTTGTAACTTAAAATCTCTAAAACTTAAACTATTTAATGTGAACTTTAACTTATGGAGATTCTACCGCATCCGTTTTCTACTTATTTAAGTAGAAATCGTTTTTTAACGAAACGAAAACGCTTTTTTGTCCAATAAGAATGTACTATTATTTATTTTAATATGAGAAAATATTTCGTAGAGGAAATTAAATGTTTTAGAGTTTATTCCTATTAATTTCAAAGCGATGATAGTTCAGTTGGTAATGTGTACGGACGATTCGTCAATGGATGTGAGCTCGAATCCACCTGCAATGAGCTTGAGCTTTCAGTGAAGGAAACCATCATGATGATGGTGATAGGGCTTTTTCTCATGCCCACCTGGCTACCGTCAAGTTGAAAATCTGCCAACTATAGGTGTTCCGGTAGTTGCACTTGAGAGCCAGTCTTTCTATCAGACTTAGCGTACCGACCGTCTTGGGCTACATTGTCACTTAACATCGAGGAAGATTCTGGCCATAACGCTAAACCTATAAACTATAAAAAACATTGTTAGCAGTTTTTAGATAAAGAATTGTATACAGTATCTAAAATGTAGTGTAAAATACTACTTACGTAAAACAATCCGCAGGACAACGTTAGCACAGTAATGGACTCGGAATTCCTTCAAGAACTCCCGGATTAAAGTATTCCGATTGACAGAACGCGGCACCTTTAAGCCCTTCTTCGAAATCCGGTCCAATTCGTATCGGCAAGCCAAAGGTATGAAGTAATGGTGGTTGAAGCTATTAGGAATGATCGGTGTGAAATACGGCGAGACCAGAGCTCGGTCTGGCGCTGACGGGTATGTAGTGTCCACGAACTGGCCTATTTGGGGAGCGGCTTCCAAAGCTCCTACTCCCAGCAGTAGGCATAACAGAAGAGAATACATCTAAAAGATAAACAAATACAATTCTAACCGACTAAATAGGAAATATCTTTTTAATACGCTTTTATTAGCTTCATACGTATATTACTATGTAACGAAATCTTTGAACGTGATTTTGACCCCCTTCAAAAAGTCGGATTGACTCGAAATTTGGCATACTTATTAAGGACCGATGACAATTCAATATTTTGAACAGCTTGATCCGTTATCCTTACTAGGATAATCAGGATTAGCGATTTTAGCATATGACAATTGCAGAGACCGTCAAGATGAAACACCGCTTTTTTATGCAATAGCTAATAGAGATGTAAATTATCAGTAAAAAATGGAAAATAAATAATAGTTAAAAAAAAACGAAAAAAATACACTTTTATACAAAGTTCAACTAAAAATTGAAAAATAAATAATGGTTTAAAACAAAACGCTTATTTACAATAAAATAATTTTTTTTACACTATTTTTTTTTAATTTATAAAAAAAAATCTATTTTTAGTTGGATTTTCTGTAAAAGCGTATTTTTTTCTTTTTTTTTAACTATTATTTTTATATATAAACCATTAACAAGTGTTACACTATGACATCATTAAAATTATAAATTGGTACATATAAAATTTCAAATACAAATGTAACCGTCATGATATGATCGGATATATTGCATGGTGGTAGGGCTTTCTCTAGTGCCAATAGGTATGTTCCGGCAGTTGCACGTGAGAGCCAGTTCCTTCACAGGTTTTGCGTGTCTACGAACTTAGGCCGTATCGTCACTTAAGATCAGTTAAGTTAACTTAAGTTTGAATTACATACCAGAAATAATAAATAATTCCTCTTAAAGAAATATGGGTATTGTCTAGTAAGAAACACGTAGTGTCTTTTACTTCTTGCTTTGAATAACTAAATTCATATGGATAGAAACAATAAAACTACACATTACAAGCAAATATTTATTTATTAAACAACAATGTATCAAAAAACAATACGGCAAATTACAAATGTTGCTAGGTTCAGCGATATTTTGGAAATTTCTTAAAATATTTTTTTGTATATAAAAATTTAACGTGATATTTTTCCACTAATATAAATATTAATTCTAGATTTTAAGTGTCAACAATTTTTATCTTCTTTGAGCATACACATGTAAGATTATTGTATATTGAATAGCGAAATTACTAGAACCTTATGATGTTTATCTAACCAGCTATCCCCTTAACAGAAGAAAACTCAGCAATAATGGGAGAAAAACAGAAAGTATTGAAAATGTAGCCTTTCAAACAATATATATATTATACTGGTTAAGAGATAAACGGTGAACTAAAGTCAGATTATCGCATTATGGTCCGAATTAACCGTGGTACAGCAAAACTGAAAACACTATATTCATTCATACAAAAATTACATGAAATACAAATAAAAATGAAATTGATTAATTATATCATCGAAATAAAACTAATTTAAACGGATTTTATCGCGGTTATTTATTAATTTTGATCCCAACGTTTCGAAAGCTTTTCAGCCTTCGTGGTCACGGGGGCTTTCGAAAATAATATTCGCGTAAACATAAGAAATCATTATGATTAATTATTTATTCCAAAAATTAATGGGAAGCTATTTGTGATCAATTAAAACCAGTATCATAAAACTATTATTCGTGGAAATTCTATACATATTTGGGCGAATTATTAATACACCAAACTATCTCAGAAGTGCAGCATTTAACTTAAAATATAATATTATATGGTTCTATTTTTTTATGTTATTTAATGTATGTTTAAAGTAATGTGTATGCATGTAGCAATATTATGTGTTTAAATTTGACAATCAATTTCACCTACGTCAACAAATTAACGCCTTTGTTGAAGACGTCTCTGTTACAATATTTACAGTTCCACGTAGGTCGCCATGTTTGCGACCCCACATCTATTGAATCCTCTTCTTATTCTGGAATTAAAATAATGTCTGTTAGCAAAATAAAGCTTATAACTATATTATACGTCGGAAATTGAATGACAAGATGAAAATTAATCAGCTAATTGATCCTAAATATTCCTTATGTTAATCTCAATTCATTGTTATTTTTTGCCTATTAAAAATATTTTTAAGCCATATTACCGGTTAATGATTTCTGAAGTAATGAGTTGGAATGTGACTTTTGACTTTGACTGGATTTTAGAATATCTATTAAACATGGAAACACAGAGTCGACATAGACTTCCGGGACGTCTGGACAAAGCCTTTTTTTTCTAACTGACATACACTGTTAGCCCCAAGAGCTTTGACAGCTTCACCGAACTTTCTGGACAAAGCCTTGGTGATACGTCTTGCTCGGAATAGTGAGTCAATTATTCTTTACATCTGGTCATCTTAGGACTTGTCTGTGACTGCGTGGATACCTACCTACGTACCTACGATTATGTATTAAGTACACTTGCAGTAGATAGATTATTCAAGGACTATTGTGAAGTGTTCAAGTTGAAATAAATCGTGAACATTTTGTGTTCTGTGGGAACTCGATAGCGCTCATAATAATGAATGGTGGATATAGCCACGAAATTATGTCCCACACTGCCACGCCTAACGCAACATATATTTAAAACTTGTAAACGCTGCATTTAATATAGCTATCTATAGAGTTTTAAACGCTTTTTAGCTTACAGACATCATCAAAGTGATAATGGGTCAGATAGCAGTGTGTAAGAAGAAAGAAAGAAAAGCATGTTCCGGCAGCTGCACTTTAGAGACAGCCCCGTCACTACTGGGCTTAGCATGGTGGCATTTGGCTACATGGTCACTTAACATCAGATGATATCGTGGCCATAACACTAAGGTCTAAAAAACAAGAAAACTAATCTAACTGATCAATAATTTATTTTCTATTAGATTTTAGATAGTAATGAAAATACGTTTATAACTAAATTAAGATATGTAAATAAATAAATTAAAATATGCCAACAACTTTTGGTGGTCAACCTTTTTAATAGCAAAGTTTTTTGTATGTTCATAGCGGATACAGAAAAAGAAATATAATGAAGCTCCTTACAGTGACGTGTTTATTTGACTCCTGAATAATATTTTAATATAAAGTTCTTTAGAGGGCTCTAAAACCCTCAAACTAAATTTTGACGCGATGATAGCTCAGTGGTAGTGTGTACGACTTCGCGTCAAGGTACGTGAGTTCGAATGCACCTACAAATGAGCTCGAGATTTTGGTAAAGGAAAACATCACGAGGAAACCATAGCATGGTGGTAGGGCTTTTTTGAATGCCCGCCTGACTAGCTACCGCCCTCAAGTAAAAAATCTGCCGTCAAATACCAATAGGTGTGTTCCGGCAGTAGCACTTGAGAGCCAGTCCCATCACAGTTTTAGCGTGTCTACTAACCTGGGCCGTATCGTCACTTATGATCGGGTGAGATTATGGCCATAACGGTAAACCTTAACGTTACAAAAAAATACAAATAACTATATTAAAAGTATGAAAAATTAAATTAAAATGTGCCAACAATCACCTCATGTATCCATCTTCACCCCAATTCCTGCCCCACCAGTTGAGCAGTATCCAGTATTGGGGTGTATAACCAACTAACAGCATTGCGTGGTTCAATTGCCACGGAGTGCAAAGAGGGTCATCATAAATCCCGTGCCTATGGAATAATGAATATGTTGGAAATTAATAAATGTAAGGCCCAAGGATTGAGAGTTTAGAAGTATATTTCTGAGAAAACATAGTATATCATTGTTTTCGGGACTTCTGATATCTTTCAAATCAAAAGCGATGATAGCTCAGTAGAATTGTGTACGATTTTGCGTCTAGAGACGTAAGTTAGAATACAACCACCTACAAATGAGCTTCAGCTTCCATCCAAGGGAAGTATCGTGCCGAAACCATAGCATGGCGTTGGGCTTTTCTTGAGGCCCGCCTGGCTATCTACCACCCTCAAGTTGGAAATCTGCCGCCATATACTAATAGTTGTGTTCCGACAGTTGCACTTGAGAGCCAGTTCCTCCAAAGGTTTAGCATGTCTACCAACTGGGGCCGTATCGTCACTTAAGATCAGGTAAAATTGTGGCCATAGCGTAAAAGTTATAAAGTCAAAAAGAAATCAGAGTTAGCCTTTGTTTTTGTGTATTTTTTTGTACTTTATAGATTTAGTCATATGGCTACAGTTTCACCTGTCGTTAAGTGACGATGTGGCCCAAGACGTTAAACACGCTAAACTAGTGGAGGGACTGGCTCTCAAGTGCAACTGCCGGAATACAGTTTTAGGTGCTTGGCGACAAATTTTCAATTTGAGAGTGGTGGCTGGCCAGCTGGACCTAGAAAAACTTAGCCTTGACTGTATTTTTTTTTATGAAAAAATCTAGTTAAGCCCTGGAAAGGCGCTTATGAACGTCAAAACTATCACCGGTTCGAAAAATAACCCAGTCATCGAGAAGAACCCACTAATTATCAGGTTACATTTTTTCTAGTTAGGTACATACTAAAAAAAAGTAAATAAATTTATACACATTTACAATAGGTTGTAGCGGATACACAGTCGGGGCTGTCAGTTTCAAACATCACGATCTTTACATATTGATCCACTCTGTAATAGCCTTTTGACATCAAAATCCGCTTGGCATGATGCTTGAACGTACTAACACTATTGCTCCAAAAACTTTTACTCGTCTTACTGAGTCTAATATAGGGGGTGACCAGTTTCTCACGGTTTCTAGTATTTAAGTCATCACGGTCTTTTACACAATGCAGCTTATGCAAGGTTTTGTTTTAAATAAGAAAATTTTGGCCTCAAAATAATACCTGTACAATTGAAAAGTGTAGGGCGATGCGTTTACTGCGACCGCCATTGGGCCCACTGTGGACAAGATTCTCTCCATGCCGGCTTCGTCTCCTGCTGGTGAAGTCGCCCACCGACGGGGTCGTGCGGTGACGTAATATCTTTTATATTTGCAACGACCTTTCTGTATGAAATTTAAAATAATATGTAATGAGAATCAGAAAGCAAAGCAAATTCATGTAAGTCGTCATCGACATGGTCACGTGACGTTAACGTACACACAATCTTCAAAAATATATATTCCTAGTAGTATATACTTTCTGCCCTACAAACAGTTTTCATTTACAAGTTTAATTTCACATCAAACAATTAATTTGGATATCAAATAATAGCAACTGTTTGTTTATAGTTTTAAGTTTTCACTTCTTCCGGCAGTCCTCATGGTTGCTTTGAATTTTTTTTCTTTAGTACCACACTGGTTTATCGATGTTACGGATAAAAGAAATATTTCAGATACTCAATAGATTCCTATAACTTCAGGTAGCGATATCTTGGTTGTTCAACTTGTTCGTTAGCGACTTCCCCGAACTCTCCAACGTCACAGTAGGCTTCTACGCAGGCGATACGGTCATCTTCGGCTCGGGCAGGAATAGAAATCATTAATACTACTGCGTCCAAAAGGTCCTGGTGCCTCAAATGGAGCAAAGGAGTAAACCCAGACAAAAGTGTGATTATCAAATTCGATCCTGACGCGAGAAGGAACATAAGAATAACATTACACCTTCTTGGTATTAATATCCGCTGGGCTAAACAAACTAAATACCTTGGTGTAGTTTTAGATAGGCACATCACCTTTGACAAACATATAAATTACTTACAGTAAAAAATCTCCACGGCTATGGTTTCTACAACGCAATCTAACCTTCTCCAAGAGCAAAATGTCACTTAGATATAAGGTCACAATATACAAAGTATGCATCCGTTCCATACTTACTTAGTAGTCCCGTATTCGCTTACGTTTCGCGCACCACCTTTCGCATACTATAAGTGTTGCAAAATAGATTTACGCTTATAGCCGTCCAAGAACCGCCCTATGTCCGTAATCTAGATCTCCATAAAGATATGGAGCTTTCGTCCATATAAGAATATATTAAAGACCTTACAAAGAAGTTCTTTGAAATGGCTGAAGTTTATTTCAACCCCAAAATAGTAAACACTTCCAATCCGCACGCCAAAGGCTTTACGCGCCGACGACGTAACTACTTTCCGCCCCATTCGATAAAATAACAAGATGGAACGTGCTCCTCCCTGTCGTCTCCACCAATTGCACATGTCCGCGTACAAGTCCGCGTAACCGCCGTCCGCGCCGCCGAGACCGAGCGGTTAATTTCGCTCCCGCGCAACTGCGTGTCCTCTCTCCGCAGACGTTTGAGCCTAGGTTCGATCCTCCGGATATGTGTCCTCGAGAGACCAGGCTCGCTTAATATAGTGACACTCTACATCGCGGAGAGTACATCATCACACCGAAAACCATTCGTGCACACACACACGTTAAGTACACGGTTCTGTAGTCCTCACGGCCTTTGAGCGGCTTCTCTAATAAGGTCGTTGTTATGATTACTAAATTAATAAGTTAGGACCTGTTCGTTAGTTAGACTTGCGAATCTTTGTTCATTATTCAGCAGCAGCCCAAGCCGTGGTTCGGCCATTCTGACACCCTTGCGCCCACTGCCTTTGGGCTGAGTGCCCCCAGCACTCGCCCCAATAATTTTAGTGAAGCTGTCAAAGCCCATAAGGCTACAGGCCCATACGGTGTATGTCAATTAGAAAAAAAAAGTAGCGATATCACGTATTTCGAAGAAAATAATTATTGATTTTGAACAACTTATGTTATCTATTTCTTACGAGACTAAATAGAGTTACCTTGCCGATATAAGGGTAGTGTTTCTCCATGATAAGCCCGTCCCTGGAAACGTAACGTAAAGCAGCCCTCAGCGACCCGCCATCGCAACCCATGTTACCGTCCTTGAAGCTACAGTCCACTATCTGTTGAGGACTTAAATAAAGGAGATAAGGTCATCATGGAGAATAGGCAAAACAGAGGCGAAAACACTTGTTTTTTTTTTAAGTATCTGATCTCTTGTATTACTTTACTACTAATTTTTTTAAGTTAATAGGTTTAGCGTTTAGGCCATAGTCTCACTTGATGTTGAGTAATGATATGGCATAAGATGGTAGACACAATGAGCCTTCAAGTGCAACTGCCGGAACTCACCTGTGTGTATATTTGGTGGCAAATTTTCAACTTGAGAGTGGTAGCTAGCTCGGCGGGCATTACGAAATAACTTACCACCATGCTATTAGGTTTCGTTACGATGTTTCCCTCCATAAGCTATTATCGCTTCGGTATCGCTAGATGTATTTTGTTGAGGTCAGACAGGGTCACTAATTTTATAGATCTTACATACCTGAGTTCTTTCCAATCACCGTGACGCTTGAAGAGTTGTGCTTGCAGTGCGTGGGTTACTGCAAACGCATAACAGGCACCGCAATGAAACTGCTCCTCTCTCCTCGGTTTGAAACCCTTAAGACGCCAGTCCATCTGCAATTCCATAATAAATCCACTCCAGAACAAAATTGGTATTTTTCAGTAAGTAGATTAGATTTGCATGGTGGTGGGGCTTTTTCGCGGGATTCCGCTGGATGCGGATGGCGTAAGACCGGTCGTTGTAGAGATCTTTGGAGACCTATGTCCAGCAGTGGACGACCTTCGGTTGAATGTATGGATGGATGGATGAGGGCTTTCTCTAAAGCCTGGTTAGCTACAACCCTCAGGTTGAAAAACTGCTGTAAATACTTATAAGTGTGTTCCGGGAGTTCCGCTTGAGAACCAGTGCCTCCACTAAGCGTAAGGTGTCGACCATCTTGCGGCACATCGGCACTTTACATCAGGTGATATTGTGGCCACAACGCTAACTCTGAACTATAAAATACTTTTACACCTCCTTAATAGAGTCGCTGCCTTGGTATACGCTGTCCTCTCTTTTAGTGGTTAATAATCTATAATAGTGAAGGCGATTGTCTTCAAGCCTAGTGTAAAGAAACCGTGTGTGCTTAAGACTACACGACAGAAGTGAAGATGAGATTAAATAATGCTAAATTAAACTATGGCGTTTTAAATAAAACCTGTTGGCACGGCACATAACGTGTTTACCGTTTTTGCGTTTTTTAAATCTCACCCAAAATTTAAAACTAATTTGTTCATTGATACTTTTACTGAGATATCTGAAAATTTTGGCTTATTAACTTGAAATTTGTAATGGATAACATGGATTTCATGATTATCAAAAATAAAAAAATAATTAAATAATATAGAAACAGACAGAGTCACGTGTTTGTGTTGCTTAAAGAATTATTAAGAATAAGGCACGTTTAAGTGGGTAGATAGAAATATTAATTACCGCACAATATGGTTGATGCAGTACGATTTAGTTATTATAACGTGGCTCGCCGTTATATTGATGTTTATTGTGATTTTGGACAATTCTAAACTTTGTAAGCGAAAGTGGTTATTTGTGGTTCTATATACGTTCTGTGGATTTGTACGTGTAACTTTTTAACGGTGAAAAGTAACCTAGACAAGTTGTCTCACCGCGGTTGGTGCGTAGGTTGGTAGCGGCAGCTTTAACCTCCCGGTTGAACCATTACACATGCTTATTAAGTCCACAATGGACGGAGCTATAATATATATTAATGCTAGTTGACCTGACAGACCTTGTTCTGCCTTTCGAGTAGTCAATTATATTGACTACAATGTTATTTACCGCGATATTTGATATTAATCGATTCAGTGCGTATTTGTCCTAAATTCTTTATAAAGGTGTTTTAAATTTAGATATCGTATAATGGATCTAACTAGTAATGTTCACAGCGCACACATATGCCAGAAGAATAATTACACCCTATTGTTCGTATGTATTGTTCTAAAATATACGTTAATATGTCTTACTATATCAAAAATATCGTGCTATATCTGTCGACATATTTTGATGACGTTACAAAAATATACGTCACAGTTGCGTCTGTAACCACTCGCCGATTACTATAGCAAATATATCGTAATATACCTTGCTATAATTTATATTCATATATATTATTGTTTCGTCTGTTGTGCGCTTAACACATAATTTTCTTTATATACACTTCTCGACAAGTAATCACAGTTTTTGAGGCGCCGAGCTATCTTTAAAGAAAATTGTGTTAACTTACCCGTTTGGGGACTTTGTAGCGTCGACTTTTTCGGTAAGTTGTTTTTCTATGGTCCTCAGCTGGATCGAAGAGCGGAATCGTAGTGATTAGCTTAAGCACTTTCCAGAAGTATTCAGTGACGTGCTTGAAAATAGAAACTAGTTATAACCCATCTTTACACGGAAAGTAAAAGTAGACAGTAAATTTTATTGGCCAGTAATGCTCTTTAACGTATTGGTACAAATATTATTAAAAAAAAACGTTTATTATGTGATTGAAAACTTGGTCGCTAAGTAAAGTTGGAATCGAGACTGACTGCTCAGGGTACGTTGAACGTACTTGGGTATCGACACTTGTGATGGCTCTTTTCGTGCATACCCTGGACACTGTCATTATTAACAGTAGGTTTTTATAGTTAAGGTTAAGCCTTATGGCCCCAATTTTATCTGATGTTAAGTGACGATGTGTCCCGAGACGGAGGACAAGCTTAGCCTAGTGGAGAGACTGGCTCTCCAGTGCAACTACCGGAACACACCTATAGGTATATATCGACAGATTTTTAACTTGAGGATGGTAGCTAGCTGGGCGGGCAATAGAAAAAGCTACGACTATGCTATGTCCATCATGATGTCTTATTTTACCGAAAGCTCATGTTTATTTTAGGTCCATACACACTACCAACTGTGGTATCATCGTTTTGCTATCGTGTATTGTTCAAAACATCTTATATTGCGATGAACCTACAATGACTTTGAGCTTTCGGTGAAGGAGGACATCGTGAGGAAACCATACCATTGTGATAAGACGTTTGACGGTGGTAGGACACGAGAGATTGCTCATTATATTGTTTAAATGTTACTACCTAATATTCACTTCAAAGAAATCGTATATTATTGCGTTGTCCTATTATTTTTAATATTAATTTTCTGTGCAATATACTCGTATACCCAGTAATCGATATTAATATGTGAATATAACTTTCTACTAATAATATTGGTAAACAGATCCGGCTGTTAAGGTATCCATCAACTAAGAGACACATAACTCCGTTAACTAATTATCATTGCTTGAGACCACTAATATATTAACTCCGTAGATTGTCGGATAACAAATTAATCTGTTGATAACGAACCCTGCGGGCTTGTTTCGAGGTCAAAGTTCATCGATTTATTATGCAGGTCCAATAAATTTGTACGTGCATAAAGTTGTTAATAATATCGAGAATCCGTGTCTGATTGATTTGAAATACAATATATATGTACTAATTTTGAATAACATGCCATTACATTAGTTACAATTATAATAATTTTGAAATAAAAAACTGAAACTCTTAAATTTCGTTTTGCGCCATCTAGTTAATGTTCAGAGAAACTTCGTAATCATTTATTCTTTTACACTGCCATCTATTGTTAGGTAGCAGTAAACATGAGGAGTACAAATTTAAATAGAAACTCGTTCTACTTTTATCATAATTACCATATCCCCAAAGTAGTTTAAATGTAGCGCGTATGAATGTTTCCCAGCTAGGTAATTTTTGTTATGCTCTACGACGCGTTTTAAATTATCCCGCCATTTCGATAGAGCTGCCATCTCATGGTGCGTACTAGCGTAGACTTTTTTGTGTACTGTCTGAAAAATAAATAATATAATATAAGTAAATCCTTATTAATATTAAAAATGCGAAAGTGGGTTTGCTTGTTACGCATTCACGCCTCAACCGTTTAATTGATTATGAATTTTGTTATAGACATAGATTGGAAACTTGGAGACGGTGATATGTTACTTCTTCTCGCGACTGTTTAGAAGTTGGGTTAAAAGAAAGATAATCTTTGTATGGAACTTTTAATTGCGTCATCCGATTTGTCTGACAAAATCAATATTACTGCGAGCGAAGCCACAGTTAAAAGATAGTTAAATATAAGTATGTACTTTCTTGCATATTGATTCATCTCATATTGTATATTTTTCAAAGACAGTCGATTATATGACAAGGTACTGTTAACTTTGTTGGTCAGTTACCTACATTTTGCGCCTTGTAACCATACCTTTAAATATACTAACAGAGTAGACAGACTACCAGTCATCCTATCATATATAGTTAGGAGGATATCATCATCATCACCTTTGGAATTAATTTACGGGCTAGCATGATGACTATAATCATTCACAACTTTTCTGTGATGATTATAAATTATAATATATCAATGCAATTATTTGGACAAATCCCCATAGTGGTTTTTGCAAATGCCCACCTCGCTAGCTACCACCCTCAAAATCGGCCACCAAATAGCTATAGGTATGTTGCGGCAGTTGCACTTGAGAGTCAGCCCTTACACAGGTTTATCATTTGCACCAATTTGGGCCACATTGTCACTCAACATCAAGTGAGATTGTATCCCCAACGCTAAATCTATTAACTATAAAAAAATATAACAAAGTCACGATTTTGCCATGGTTTCATAGCCAAGTAAACTTAAAGGAATGATTTTAGTGCGATATCCGGTAAAATTATGTTTCAACAAAGTTTCTCCTTACCTTATATTCATGCCAGTGTGTGTCGGGCACGTCGTCACGTACTAACAGACCGTTCAAAATATGTTTTCTTACATATTCCACATTATTATTATCCACAGCGCATTCACTGACGTTGTTAAACTTCAAAAACTCCCCAAGCCCTTGAGTACGGTCTAACAAGTTCAATGTACTACCTACGAATTTGACCATTTTACTAGAAGCACATCTCTGTAACCTGTTATTTTTGTATTTGATTAGTATTGATTTGATTGTGTTCGTTGTAACACTAACGTTCAATGAATAGATTAGCGTTATTCGAAGGAAAATATAGTACAAAAGCATTGCTGATATAAATAGATAATTTGTTATGTATTACGTTTAATTATGTAGTTATATTTAACATTTGACAATATCAAAGCGACGCGTAGTAAGTCCTGCAATGTATAATGCATTTGTGCTGATGTAAGCAAATCGGAGTTGGATTTTGCTAAACTTCGAATCAGCGAGATTGTTAAGCGTCATTTTCGTGTTATGCAAAACGTAAATTCGTCGACTGCTACATATTTTAATATGAGTAATAAATTTATAATTATGGCTAACTAACATTCTTAATAGGCATTGCTTTACCGTTTTGGGTAGTTAGGAATAGCATAAAAAACTGCGATTTTGAAGCGATGATATCTCAGTCGATAGTGTGTATGGAGGCCGCGTCAAGGGACGTGAGTTCGAATCCACTTGCCCTGAGCTTCAGCTTTCAGTGAACGAAAATATATTGATGAAATTATAGCATGGTGGCAGGGTTTTTTCTTATACCCGCCTAGCTAGCTACCACCCTCAAGTTGAAACTCTGCCGCGAAATACCGTTTTCCGGTAGTTGCACTTGACAGCTAGTCCCTTCAGGAGGCTTAGTGTGTCCACCATTTTGGGCCACATGTTCATTTAACATCCGGTGAGAATGATGCCATTAACTAAACAAAGGCGGGGTTCTAGTTTCCATTCGTACCGTGCGATAAGGAACTGCGTTCCAATAAAAAGTATTAGTATTCAATAAAAGACAAAATAAATAATATAACATATTTATTACTCAATATTTTTTTTTGCTACATTATGGCATGGCGCATCGTATTTAGCGCTGAAATTATATATTGAAAGCGATGCGCCTTACAACAATTTCATATAGCTACAATATCTAACTACAAAAACATAAAGTATTCAATGTCACTATCGTCAAGAATATCACGAGATCTCTACACATATATTTATTCGTTTACAAAACCGTGTATGAATATTAAAAATCATTTTTTCATAATTCATATAAATATAACGAAATCAAAAAGTCAATCGTTAAAAAAGTGAATAATACACTTTTTTCATTTATACATCTTTCATGTTAACATAATAGAACCTCGTTAAGTCGAACCTCGATAAGTTGAAAACATGAACCTCGAAAAAATGTTTTCTTCTCTTCGCTTCAAATATTAAAACCTCCATTCTCTATAAGTCGAAATCTCTATATGTCGAATTTTTTTTCCGTCTCCCTTGATGTCGACTTATTGAAGTTCTACTGTATAGCTTATGCTGAGTCGTTCACCTTTTAAAGTGGCACTTAGGCGCATGGTGGATTATTTATCATTTTTCGGTTTTTTATATCTAATAAGTGCTTGACCACAATCTCACCTGATGGTAAGTAAATGTTGACAACAACACATCGCACACGAGCGAACACTTATCTATGTTTTTAATATTCTTAATTTTAATTTGATTTTATTTGTTGTTTAGCACTACATTTACAATATAACAATACTTTTTGTTAGGTGTGCATTTTATTTTTGTAAATTATTTTATGTGATTGTAATCTTTTTTGGCTTAACTAATATATTAATGATAATTTATAAAATGCATTTAACAGCTGTTGATTTCTTGAAATAAATAAATAAATTAACTAATTAAATTTTATTTTATGATAAGCGCTGCATGTTAATGTGTTAATTGTAATGTTATTTTTTTACTTCATCCATGTGGTCTCGTGATTTGTAATGAATTTCTTTCTTTCTTTATTATATAGTACCTAACATTTAAGGAGGTTACTAAATGAAAGAGATATGCTTTCATTAATACGCATATAGAACACTTCGAAACAGCTGACGCGTATGCCGCGTGTAAACTATGGATGTGTTCCGTTATATACTGATACCACTGTAAGTGCGAAATCAATCAGCATCAATCAGTATACTGAACAAACATTTTTACATAGTTAGCTATTCCGGTTACTGTATCAAACGGAACGCAGTTTAGTATCATGTATGTTTATTTTAACTAATTTTTTATAGCTTATCGTTTTACTCTGCAATAAAGACTATATTTTAAAATATTCCATGTTATTTTATCGCCCGGTACCTTTGAATAAAAACATTCAAACAATCAACAGTACAAGCTGTCAAATTTCTGAACGCTGTTGATCACGTGATCGAAACACCGACAGTACCTCACCTCTAAAGATCCAGTACTTACAGTACAAAAATGGCGACGATCTATGACGTCATATATTTCTCTATGTTACTGCGGCAGTATACTGTCAGCCATAACGAAATGGATTTATGCCCAGTAAGAGTACTGAACAGAGGTCTCAGTTTAATTCGGAACACACTCTATATCTGCGCAGCCGTTGAGAACTAACTGGCTGTCTTGAACCAATAAGCGCGCATCTATGTCCGGGCACAACCAATAGCGTACGCAATATGGATAACCGTCTACAGTATAGAAAGGGTCGTGACGGAAAAATCTTACACTTTTTTAAACTAGCCTCCATCCGCCAAGTTCGTACCGTGCGTATAGGTACTTCATTCTAAAAAGCGATATTACAGTGTCTCAGTACTATCTTTTACCCACGGTTTCGCTCGCATTAAAATTGGTCTTGTCTAACAAATGACGTATGATGACGTAATAAAAGGTTTCATACAAAGCTTATCCCTCCCTTTAACCCATTCCATAAAAGTTTTTCGCTATAAAAGTAGCCTATCACCATCTCCAGGTTTCTATCTATCTGTATACCAAAATTCATCTTAATCGATTCAGTGGTTTAGGCGTGAAAGCGTAGCAAATAAACAAACTCACTTTAGCATTTATAATATTAGTAAGAATTATTCTTAACTGATTTCTTTATATTAACATCAGTGTACGATTTTGGACTTATTTTTAGTATACAATACATAACTATTTAACACTACATTATTAATATATTTTTTTATAACATCTACAATCGAAAATCTTGGTTTAACTTGATACCTCCATAATCGAAAAAGAAATTGCGGTCCCTTCCACTTTGGTTTATTCAGGTGTGACTGTAAATTTAATCGCATATCCGACAGTTTCATCTATACTAGCGATATTTATACGAAACTACCAACTTTGTTCGCTGTTTCGTTCGCCAGGAACTAAAAAATGATAATATTTTCTCGTTTTTGTTACATTTTTAGTACAACCTGGTTCCTATTGGTGATAGCGTAATTTTATACAGCCTAAAGTCTTTCTCAATAATTGGTCTATCAAATAAAATAACTTTTTTTGAAATCCGACCGGTAGTTTCAAAGATTAAAGCGTTAAAACAAATAACGAAGCGATGATAGCTCAGTGGTAGTATGTATGAATTTGCGTCAAGGGACGTGTGTTCGAATCCAACCACCTACAATGAGCTTGAGGCTTTCGGTGAAGGAAAACGGCGTGAGGAAACCATACTATGATGGTAGGGCTTTTTCTAATGCCCGTCTGGGAAGCTACCACCCTCTAGTTGAAAATCTGCCGTCAAATACCAATAGGTGGGTTACGGCAGTTACACTTGAGAGCCAGTTCCTCCACAGGTTTAGCGTGTCTACCATCTTGGGCAGTACCATCACTTAAGATCAAGTGAGATTATGGCCATAACGCTAAATCTAATGTATAAAAAATTATAAAAAAAAAACAAACAATTACAATTTTCCACTTTATAATATTAATATAGATATGACTTATAAACCAAATAAATTATATTTACTAGAAAAAAAATTATGAAGCTTATACATATGAGTTAGTGACCAGCACTTAATTTGTCAAATCGTGTTAAATAATTATTTAATTATCTTTTAAATTAATAGTTATATAATATGATTTTAAAGGCGTGAAATTTCATAACGATTTTTGATCAGTATTTGTTAAGTTCTCGAATCTTGTTTTTTATTTACAACCATCATATTGATTAAAAGTAATTAAATAAATCAACTCACTTATTTTATTAATTTAAAATATTAATTAATAAAATTTGTAGAATATTAAGATTGTTATAAAAATATATATAAATTACATATTTGTATGAATATTATATACATTTTTAAATGAAACTAAGTCCATCTTATTAATTATTTATTCATCGAAGATCATATCGAGAAAATTCTTTTCCCGATCCATTCGATGACGTCCCATCGATGTCTAATAATTATGTCATTAATATATACATATATTTTCGCAAACGCATAATATTCTTTAAAAACAACAAATAAAGGCACTGAAATCACATTTCAGAATACGAAATAAATGCATTACATAATCATAGATAAATATAAAATAACACAAACAAAAAATTGTCTACTTAAAAACTAAATGTAATAAATAAATGTCTAAAATCACTAGTAATACTCATTAATAATACCTATGATTACATAAATAATAATAAAAATATATTTAAAAAAAAATCATTACCTTTCAATAGGCGTACATAATATCAGGGATACATTTTTTTATTATACAGGATATCGATCCTATATATTTTTTTTTAATTCTTTACTGGTTTAGAATTTGCCACAATTTCTCCCTATTTTAAGGTCCGAGATGGGAACACGTTAAACCCATAAAATATTTAAAAATACCGTTGACCGCCAACGATAGATCTTATCGACAATCTCCACCATCATGCGAACTTGCAATAAGTCCCTAAAAGAGAGCAGAGTGTAAAGGGCTTTAGAGAGACGACAAAAAACCTGGTAACACTACTAAAAAGATCTATACCAAAAAAGCTAGATATATAAATTTAAAGTGTGCCCATTTTTGGATACAGAATCGGTTTTGTAAACCAACTACAGAAGATAAATATTCCAACAGATAGGAACCTTTTGACTTCGTCAGTAGGAGAACTATTTCTCTTTTATACAGTATATCTGCTTTATGACCACAATTTCATCTGATGTTAAATGACCAAGATGATGGTGGACACGCTAAGCCTAATGGAGGGACTGGCTATCAAGTGCTATTGCTGGAACACACATATAGGTATGTGTCTGCAGATTATTAACAAGATAGTGGTAACTAACCAGGTGAGCAATGTTATCACGATGATTTCCTTCACCGAAAGCTCAGATCTATTCCAGGGATTCGAACTCACGTCCATTTATGCGGAGGCCATGTACATTACTAACTCAGCCATCATCGCTTCAAAACAATTACATAGATTATATGGTCCAATTGCGCAAGATTTGATAGTAATAAAAAATTGTACTAAAATCGAAATGTATAGGAAATGTGATTTCATTGCGTTATTCAGTGACATCGAAGAAAAGTATACAATATATTGCTTCACGGACATAATTTGCTTAATTGAGCTATTTAGTTTCATCTCTTGAATTCCAATAGCGCGTAAGTGTAAATAATTTTACCCTAATTTGAATTTTCTATTCCGAGTAAAGCAAAAAATTCCACCACTAAAACCTTCCACAACCAATTTCCAGTAAATAATGAGGGTATATTGTTTACCTGAAAATTCGGGTAAAATTTTCCTTGACCACATCGACATTATAACATAAGCGGTAAATTCACGCAAATTTCGGGTAATTAGAAATATAAGATCTAAAAACTTCCCCGAATCAAATCGATCTGATCAATAGACGTATTAAACGAATGATAACGTTCAAAATATTCACTTCGCGTTATTGGAATCTCAAACGACACAAAATTCGTATTATTAAATAACACAAACGTTATATTGAAGGAACTGAAGCTCTACAAATCTAATAGAAATCTACGACAGCTGAAAAGATATCGCGTACCGCTGTACTCGGTTATGTATAAGCAGCTAAATTAGAAGAGTATACATTTTATCACGAATTGGTTACAGAAGATGAATTCCTATTTTCGTCGTATATTTTTATAGCCGCTTGTATGAGCGAGATAGCGATATACACGTATCTCTTTCCAGCACGTCACATATATGACTATATCACATTATAAACTAAAAAAAGTAATCTAATTCTCAAAGCTATATACACTCACAGCACGTATAGAACTGGTATATTACAGACGCCATTTCTTTCTAGTTTTAAAACAACTTAATTTTTTAATTACACGTAAAAATATATATGCCGACATATACTCTATATTACATTTACTTGGATCTATTTACAATGATTCATAGTAAGGTCATAAATGTCTTTAAATAGATCTGGGACAGATTATTCTGTGTCATGATAAGTTGATTTAAGAAATATCTAATAACTTTTTTATATTAATAATAACAAAAGGTATTATTTTCAATTTGATGTAATAAATTTACTACCGATATCAATTGCCTATTTTTGCTTTCCATTTTTTTTTTTATATCTACGAGTCGAAATCTAAATTCATCATAGTGATTATGTACTTGTAGTACCACAATACTATTATATGTTGTCTTAAATATAATAATTTACAATTATATTTGATAATTAATACGAATTAATATATGTTAAAATATTTTTTGGCCTTCAACTCTAAGAGTTAGATCGACCATATATATCTTACAAGACAGATTAAATAATAATATACACTTGGAGTTTCAAAACTGGTGTAGAGTTGGGACTAACACAATTCAAATATGGCATAAGAATTATAAATAGTTTAGGAATATTATAACTACATGATTATAACAAAAAAATGGTAAAATAATTGAATGATACTGTTGTTCATTACAAGCTTACTCAAGATTTAAATTCAGGCGTCTTAAAATATTGCAAAATCTTGTAAATAATTGCAGTAATAATGTTCTAGGTCATTTTAGTTATTTGATAATTGCAAATAGGCATTTGAGGCCATTCAAGTATTATGTATGCATCAATTTATTTACTTTATATTTAGATTAGCATATGGTAACACTACTTGCGTATGCTCGATAGGGAAAATAATGTTTAGGGATTTCTTAAAAACATTTCTTAATGCGTTCGTGTTCTAATGAGGTTCTGTTATATATTTTTACCTTCATCTATACATAAAACAAAGTCGGGTTTTTACACTATTGATAACTCAAGAACGGCTGGACAGAGTCTAATGATTTCTGATCTGTGTGATTCATCTCCACCCAGAATACCGCAATGACTATTAAAATACAGATGAAATACCTAAAGAAATAATAATGTAGACAATTAATATGAATATAGATAAAATCAAAACTAACGTATTATAGGACAGGGGGGAATTTGAACTTTGCTTACTTTTGCTGACAAGGGGGGGAGAAGGGGTCAGAAATTATTAAAATTCTGCTCACGTAAAACTTGAATGGCGCCTTATGAAATCATATTAAGAGTATATTTATGGTATTTTACTAGGTTTGAAACAATTGAATAAAGTCTTTTTTAACCAATTTCGTCTACCGTATTAAATACTTAGGAAAGTGACACGAATTCACCGTTCACGTTGATTCGATGAGCCGTTGAGGCTTCTTAGTTCGGTGTAGGGTTTCCTCTGTGAGAGTAGCTTGATGTCCTCGCCCGTAGTGAAGGCTATATACTCTTTCCGCTTCTTGTACATCATCAGCCTGGAAAGAAAATGTGCTGTTAGAACAAACACATAGTGTGATGATGACGAAGGCTGGAAATTAGCGCTGAGTGTTTTGGATACTTCAGTACATGCTAAGTTGGTTTATTATAACCACAAGAGTGGTAGTCCGCTTACATATGTTAATTTGAATGTTTGTCTTTCTGTATGTGCTTAGTTCATTTTTTTTCTATCATTGACTTGAATATACAACGTTTCGATGCGTTTTGTTTATTAAGATTTATTTCTGTAGGCAAGTGAGAACAAAACAGAACTATGCAACGAAGAAATTAACAAATTATGGAAAAGATACTTATTAGACATACAAGTATAACATAGGGTATCTATTCTCACGAAAAACTTGCTGGAGGTAATTAGACTATGTAACTTTCTCTACAAACTTTTCTTTTCTCAATTGATATTTGTACATTTATCAAGAAATTAAATTGTGTTCCGCGTTTTCAAAAAATCATACTTCAAAGCGGTACAATTAGGGATTCTTTTGAGTATACCACTTCATGCGATGGAAATGTCTTATTCAGGAATTTTAAAGTGATGGCATAATTCAAACTCCGTGACTTCTTTTACTGAAATTGACATAGATACACTTTGTATATTCAGATTTATGATTGCCACAAATATTTATCATATGACGTGTGCTATCAAGGTGTTTACTTAGCAGATGTTCTGCAAATGGTGTGTCGTTTACTTCCATGACGATCAAATGTAAACAAGACTTTGTATACACCTTATACAGGGACATATGTATGTGTATTCTAATAGACCATTCAACACATAACTAAAAAAAGTAACTACATATTCATTAACTCATGCTATTGTGTACCGGTTGAATAAAATATTCTCACGTCTTTTATACTGATACTATTGTTATAAATGCATTTGTTTGCTTTTTATAATTTTCTATACGTTCATAAAAAAAACTCAATCATGCTGTATATACAAAACGGCATAGATAATAGTCGATTCAAATATATGCGCACGCGCAGCACGCAGTAGTAACCTGTAGCGCGCATGGCTACCTCGATGCGGAGTCACCTGACGACCGCCGAGTTGAAAGGTAGTGTATATACATACATATATATATATATATATATTTTAATTATCATAAATAATTGATTATTATAACCGTAATCAATATCGGAGGTAAGGCATTTTTTCTTTTCAATCTAGCTATACTATCTATCATATTAATATCATAAATGCGAAAGTGAGTTTGTTTGTTTGATACACTTTCATGCCTAAAATCGATTATGATGAATTTCGGTACAGAGATAGATGAGACCCAGGAGACGAGGATGGTTAATTTTACTCGCGAAATCTTTATTGGAGATGGGATAAATAGTGAGGTAAACATTCTATGAAATTCTTTACTGTGTCATCCGATTTGTTCAACTAATCAGTATTAACGCGAGCGAAGACGCACGTAAAATCTAGTTAGATCATAAATAAAATTTCAATAATTGTGTGTGATTTTTAAATTAATAACTACGTTATCCCAGCTCTAAGTCTTTTTGATAAAAGTAATACTTATGTACAGCTGTGTTGTTTTTTATTAAAAACTTACCTTTTTTATGTTTCATAGGTTTAGCGGAATGATTATAATTTTAACATATGTTAAGTGACGATGTGGCTCCCGATCATGAAGACGCTAATTCTAGTGGAGAGACTGGCTCCATCTAATTCTACTTGTATATTAGATATTTAAGAGACTGCGCATTTTGTGGCCAAACCTAGATTTGTCGTTAAGTGGAGAGAAGATATAATTGTAACTTCGACATTTTTAATAGCTAATCATTAAATCGAATGCCGTTAATTTGAAAAATCCATGCTGAAATTCATACAAAAAAAAAATAGAACCGTAATCGAATTTGTACATTAAAGAAGTCTTACAAAGGGCAGAGAGATATCTTTAATGCAGAAAAAAAACTTCACGGGGGGACAAAAGGACATTTTTTAACTTAACAGACATTACCGTGAGCGAAGCCGCGGTAAAAAATTGTAATATAATGTCTGCTAACGTCAATTCATTTATTGAAATTTTTGCATGAGTATTGTCAGTGTTACAGAATATTACATGGGGTGTCTGTTACCTAGACAAAAGTACTGATACCGAGTATTGAAAAAAAATGTAGTTCCGCGCGAACGGAAGTCGCGGCCGTAGCTAGTAGTATCATTATTAATGCGAATGTGAGTTTCCTCGCTTGTTTGTTACGCTTTCATGCTTTGTACTGCTCAATCGATCATTAGGAAGTGTTTACAAATACAGAAACAGATATAGTAAATTGTTTTTTTATAGCAAAATCTATTCCTCCCCCAAAAATAACTTTATTTTTTAAAATACTTTGCAGGCTATGCTCTCAGCAGATGTTAAGAGATGATGTGACCCAATATGGTGGACAGGGTAAGCGTAGTCGAGGCACTGGCTCTCAACTGCAACCGCGAGAACACACCTACAGGTATTTGGCCTCAGATTCTCAACTTGACGGTGCCAGCTAGCAAAGTGGGCACTAAAAAGTCCTTTCACCATGCTACGGTTTCATACGATGTTTTCCTTTACCGAAAGCTCTATAGCGGTGTCCGTACACACTCCGAACTGAGCTATCATCGCTTCAAATCCTATATCAACGCAAGCGAAACAGCAGGCAAAAGTTAGTCTCTAATATAATCTAGGAGAGCTAATAAATCGTTTTATTGGACATGCACCGCTTGTGAAAATAAGCATGAAGGTTAGATTGCAGCACGTTCAACTATTATTGAATGTAGTTCTATCCATTGTTAAGTGAAATAGAAACGAGTCACATAGTAAAATTATATCTGATATTAAACGAACACCGCATTATTCTATTATCATACTGTGTAGTCTATCAGACTAATAGTTATAAACGCGTACGTAAGTTTGTTTGTTTGCTACGCTTTCACGCCTAAACCGCTGATTCAATTACGATGAATTTTGGTACAGAGACAGATGGGACCCTGGAGAAAGAGGTAGGCTACATTTTCCCATCACAAAACTTTTTGGAACTGGGGTAAAGAGAGGAATAAACTCTGTATAAAACTTTTATTCAACTTCCGATTTGTTTGATAAAATCTAGTTTAAAATAATTACGAGACCGAAACTTTTGAATCGATGATGATAGTTTAGATACGAACGCGGTATCAATGGACGTGAGTTCGAATCCACCTACAACGAAATTGGAGATTTCAGTGAAGGAAAACATCGTAGCATCATAGTGCGGTGGTAGGGTTTTTCTAATGACCGCCTAGTTAGCTACCACCCTCAAGATGAAAATGTGCCGCCAAATTACCTATAAATTTGTTCCGGCAGTTGCACTTGAGTGCCAGTCCTTCTACTAGGCTTAGTATGTCTCACCATCTTGGGCCACATCGTCACTTAACATTAAGTATAAAAAAAATATTAAAAAAATGCTGGTTATACATATAGAGATTAAATATATTTGATTTAAATTTTCCTATATACCTATATTAAAATCGTAAGTGAGTCAGACTTCGACGTTAAATAAATACTTTTTGAAAATTATAATCTGATTAATTTTAGTTATTGATATTGAGATCTAAAATATTAAATGATTTCTTATGTTTACGTGAATATTACTCATCGAAATAAAACGTATATAAACGGATTCTATCGTTGTTTTTTATTAATTTTGATTCCGACGTTTCGAAAGCTTTTCAGCCTTCGAGGTCACGGGGTGGACTGAGGTGTAGGTTGTCCAGAAAAGTTAATGTTACAGTGTCTACCTTCAGTTTCATTTTTAATTTTGTTTGTGTTCCGATCTACGCAGAAAGAGCTCACAATATGTTGAAATCTGGCAATGGGTCTTTTGGGTTCCGATTTAATTAAATATATAATCGGATCCCAGACTTGTGCTAGCTTCCAACTATCTTATCTATTGAAATTTAGATGTTTTTTTTTAATTTTAATAGCCTCGCGAACCATCCTAGGTAGGAATCGGTGTTTGTTGGCAAGGATTTGTGGTTTCGAATTGAATCTAAGATAATGTTTGAAGCCATTTTCTGAATGTTTTGCAACTGCAGACTTCATAGAGCTTCAGTGATTAACGTCACCGTAATACAGTTTTATTTCGTTGACTTAAAATATTTGTTTTTTTTTTTCTATTTTTTATTGTGCACGTATTATTCTGAACTGAACTTGTTTGAACTCTGAACAGATTTTGGTAAAATTTGACTTGGTATAATTAACAATACTGATTAATATTTTACAATTACATTACAATCACATTTGATTAACAATTACATAATTTGAGATGAAACGAAATATTTCCTCGGGTATGTGGATTGAATTTAAATATTTATGGTAACTTAATAATGTATTAGTATTATGGTTTATGCTTTATAGGTTGAGTGACGCTGGGTGCAACGTCACGCACCCTTACACACATATTAAGCCAGGATGGGACTAGACTCCTGGACCAGGCGAAACCACTTATAGGTATTTTACAATAGATTTTCAAGCGTTTTCTTTTTTATCATTTAACACAAATTAAAAAAATATTTATATTAGAACTTATATGTTATCTATAAATTATTAATTTTCTTAAATAAAAGTTTCGATTTGTTTGCGTTTTATTTTCATCGTCCATATTATTTTATTTTCAAATAAGGAAATTTGTTAAAAGGAGAATTACTTTTCACATTTATTTTCATATATATGAAAAATGTTTCAACCGAATCAAATCAAAATACTTTACTAAATTTAGACTCTGAGAAGGCGCTTATAAACGTTAAAAGTACCACCGGTTTGGAATATAACCTAGTTATTTTTCATATGGAACTCGATCTAGTGTCTTTTTAGGTACATATATTTTAAAAAGTTTGGGAAATCCTAAAGTGCTTGCCCTATAATCATCCCCAAGCTCAACTTCAACCTCAACGCTTCGCTTATGAGGAGTGCAAAAGAAAAATTCCATTTATTCAAATAACTTTTTTTTTGTATCACATATATGGTAAGCAAATGTGAATGGCAATTATAAAAAATGTCCCATATCACGACAAAAGCGAACAGAACTCATTGTTTGGGATGTCGTCACTGGTAGATAATTATTATAGTATACATAGTGAACGTGCTTGCTTTATCACAATTGTAAATTTATAATTAACAATACAAGGTCACGAATACAATATATATATATATATATATATATATATATATATATATATATATATATATATATATGAAAACGATGTTTGTTTGAGGCGCAATTACGTCAAAACTACTGATCGTATTGACATGGGACTGTGACCATTCGATGCGGAATTATGTCTAGATGATTTAGGACTTTTAATTTTTGGAATCCCAATGATCTTTCATCATTTTATTGTTACTTTCCTTTTAAATAATTTTTCTTGTCAGCAAAAACAAAACAGGCTTTTTCTCTTAATATGATACTAAGCGGCCGGGAACGGTTAGTATCGTAAGCCTACACGGGAAGGACAGTTACCCATGAAGTGAAATGTTTAAAGAACAAGCTGTTTCCGCGACTTCGTTAGCGTGATACTAAAAATGATTTAATAATTTTTGTCCGTTTTAAAAACTATTTTCAATACAGCTTTGCTTCTATTGATAGTGGCGTGATGTTAAAGCCTTTCTCGATAACTGCTCTACAAAATACAGAAATAACTATTGAAATCCGACTGGCAGTTGTCAAGATTAGCGCGATCAAACAAAAAAAAAAACACCGCTTTCTTATATTAAATTAAGATAACATCCGAATGTGTCTATCCGTAAGTGGGCTTATGAATGGAGATATAATGAATCGATTTAAATTACATTTTTTTTTATTATTTAATTGTGAGACTGCAATCTGTTTGGTACAGCAGTAAGTTCTATATTAGAACGTGTCTCTAAAGATGTCCCAGCAGGATCCTACCAAATTTAGCTCGAAAGGGAGGAAAACAAGAGTAGTAAAGGTGAGTGTTGAAGCGCGTCGAAAAGGAGTTCCTTAAATCTAGATCCGTGTCACAAGTGTCAGAAACTGTTCTGAGTTTCTCTCTCAGACTCACGATGGACCAGACATCTGGTGAATACATGTTTTGCCAAGAAGTGCGTCTGTCTGTATTCACGTTACAGATTATATGTTTTGTTAAATCTATACCAATATAATTTAAGTTAAAGTTACGTTTGAGCGATGAAATCTCTGAAACTGAGAGATGGATTCGAACAATTACTTTTGTGTATTATAAAACAACTATGTATTAAACGCACGCTAAGCCGCGGGCAAAGGTACTGTGATATAAATCGGTCAAACATTTCAAGCGCTAAGTCAAACAACTACGATAAAGTACGCAGTTCAAAAATTTTCCACATTTTTACCACATAAAGCGTATTCAGACAAACAAGTGTATTTGGTTAGTTGTTACAGTTGTCCGAGCAAATGTTTAATTTGCATGACAAGCAATATATATACTTGCCTCAACGAAGTGGGTAAATATTTTGAAAAAGAAACATAATAATCAGTATTTATAATTATAAGTAGGGTTCGAAAACAACTATATCTGAGTATATACGTTGATGTCATGTCTATGAAGTGAAACTTTTTATGGGAGAGCTTTGAAATTTAGATCCGCAACTGTTTTAGTGACGCTGAGAGTTTTATGTGAGATGTTTCACTTTCGTCGTTTTAAGCATACATCGTTTTTTTATATCTGTTCAAGATTTTGAAGCGATGATAGCTCAGTTGGTAATGTGTACCGACACTGCGTCAATGGACGTGGGTTCGAATACACCTACAATTAGCTTGAGCTTTCGGTGAAGGAAATTATCGTGATGATACCATAGCATGGTGGTTTTTTCTAATACCCGCCTGGCTAGCTACCACCCTCAAGTTGAAAGTCAGTTCCTACACTAGGCTTACCGTTCCCACCATCTTGGGCCAAATCGTCACGTAACATAAGGCGAGTTTGTGACCATAACGCTAAACCTTAACTATATAAAACAATGACACGCAAGGTAGAAAGCAAAAGAAGAGAGAAGGTATCATTCTCCCACCAGAGATTACAACTGTGAAAGTTGTATCTGGTCTCTGGTAACACGGAAGTTGGAAGTGACGTCATAGTATCTTATTAGTGGCTATTTATGATAGTGTTTACCACCCGATGAATCTCTTCAAACACCCCCCTTCCCTTGGTCTGAACGCCCGGATAGTGCGTTCGTAATTACATTTTTTTTTACCACGTCAATAAATTAAAAAGGAGGCGGGTATCTTCTAAATCATAGGTTCCCAAAGTGGTCTTGGAGGTCGATTAAGAAGTTACAGGGGTTCAGATTACCGAAAACGAAATCTGCGGTTCCGTGAGCTGCAAATGGGGGTCTACAACACTAAATTCTATTTTACAATTTTACTCTTCTATAAAGCATTTTTACTAAGATAATATTTTTACAATAATTAATAAATGTAAATAATTTTTTAATGTTTATTTAATTTTGATCCAGGCTTGAAGCTCGATTTAGAGAACGTTAAAAACACATACGAATTTGATGTATGTGTAAAAATTTAATACTCAAAAGATAGGGGGGTCTACAACATGCAGTGAAATTTGGTAACGGGCCTACGAAACAACAAAAGTTTGGGGAGTATTGGTCTAAACTATACATGTTTACTGTTTTGTCGTGACGCTCTAACCTATCTAGCTAATTGAAATAGACTGGTACAATGATACGATAATGGTAAAGGGAATCGCTTCACGGCGCCCTTCTTCACTCTTTACGGTATACCAGGGAGCCATACACTTTGGGAACCCGTGGTCTAAAGTGTATGCCTTGCTTTGCGAGGTGATAGAACTCGATCGCAACGACCATACACATGCCGATAAAAACAAAAATGATGCATTTTAGCTGAGATTTCTAAATACCGAGGCATGCTTTCACGTCTTTCACGATCATTAATTGGTTTGTTCATATCAGGGTAGTGGGAGTATAATACCTACTTGAATTATATTCAGATATCAAGTACAGAGTGGTCACATTATGAATCGATAAAATAATGCATGGAGCTAAAACTTTATTTTATCACTTTTTCCCGTTTAGTAACTTTAATCAGGACAGCTTTGCTCCTATTGGTGATAGCGTAATGTTAAATAGCCTAAAGCAATCCTCAATGATTGCTCTGTCAAATACAAAATAGCTTTTTGAAATCCGAATGGCATTTTCTAAGGTTAGAGCGTTGAAATAAAAAAAAAAACTATCCCGCTTTAGAATATTAATATAAATATTGCATGTCTCATATAAATGAATGTTGTCCTTTGTAGTGGTGACCTTACTGGTCTCCGTGGGTTGAGTGACGGTCGTATAACGTGATAGGTTAATGCCAGGGCCGTTGGATATCAACAAAGGACATAAATCATCAACCGCGACGGGACGTACGTTATTAGACGAGCGTAAATTGCTCCAACTATTAGACAAATTTAGCAAGAGATCTCGCTGATTTGATGTTTTATCTCTGTTATAAATAGTCAAGAGAAACAGCAGAGTGAGGAATGACTAGAACTTATAGGAATTCCATCACGTAAATACCCTTTTTTTCTAATTGAATAAAATTTTTGGCTTGGAGGTCGAAATACATGAATCGCTTTCAGATCAAGCTAATATGATTTCATGATTTTTACAACAAGAAGTAATGAACACATTATCTTAGGTCTCCTATATTAAATGACTATATTAAAACATAGGTTCATAGGTTCCTAGGTTTAGCACTATATCCACAAATACACTTGATGTTAACTAACGATGAAGCCGCAGATAGTGGACGCGCTAAGCCCCGTGGAGGGACTGACTCTCAAGTGTGACTGCCGGAATACACCGGCGGCAGATTTTCAACTTGATGGTGGTAGCAAGCCAGTTAGATCTATAGTTTCATCATGATGTTTTACTTTACAGAGAGCTTAAGATCATTGCAGGGAGATTCGAACTCACGTCCATTTCCGCGGCGTCCGTACACGCTACCAATTAAACTATCATCGCTCTGATCGTCACATCTTAATATTATCGACTAAAATTTTAGACGTATTCTGTCAGCATTTAGCAATGGTATATCTCAAAGATAGGTAAACTTCCACTATTAAACTAACATTATAAATGCGAAAGTGAGTTTGTTTGTTTGTTACGCTTTCACATCTAAACCCCTGAATCAATTATGATGAATTTCGGTATAGACGTGAATCAGAACATGGAGACGGAGATAGGTTAATTTTTCTGGAGAAAAACTAACTAGGATCAGGACAAATTCTGAATGAAACTTTTCATTGCGATATCAGATTTGCCTGACAAAATAGATACTAACGCGAGTGAAGCCGCATGTAAAACCTAGTTACGTATATTACAACTAGTTGACCTGGCAGATCTTGTTCTGCCTTTTCGAGTAGTCAATCACATCGACTACAGCGTCATCTATCGCGTTATGATCACTTATCGAGATAAAAAGTATCCTATCTCTCAGGTTGGATCAAATTCACACAGTGTGCAAAATTTGAATAAAATCGGTTCCATACTTTAGGAGCTAATCTCGGCCAAACAGCGTGACACGAAGTTTTTATACATTACAATGTTTTGAATTCTTTATAAGTTTAGTATTTAAATACACCTGATGCTAAGACCAGGTAAGAGCGCCAATGATAGAGGCTTTTAAAGTTACCAGAATAAAAAGATACCTATTCAATTTGAAAATAATATCTATCCGGGTCGTGGAATTAGATCCTGAACTTTGCTATGGTTTTGGAAAAATATACCCCTTCATGCAAATATAACAGCCATTGTAAGATAGTTTAGAGTTATGATTATTTAAAATGCGATAAACGACAAGGAAACAATATAATTTGCATATGCCACTAACAATTCTAAATACAGTACATTCAAAGAAGTGGTTTAACTTGTAATTGAGTCATCAAAACCAGATGCAACCGGTGCTGAGCAAGTGAAGAAGGAAGCTGTAATAGGCTTGCAAAGTACTGCATTCGAATAACTGACATACATTGGACCTATTCTTGGGTTTTCGTTATTTTGTAAAAATCATCTTGATTACGTTTTTTTTTTTTGTTAAACTAAGGTAAATAATCGAGCAACGAAAGAATGGTTTTAGGTCTCGACGTTCGCAGACATGTCGACAATTTTTTAAATTACCAGATATGCACTGGAATAACTCCAAAACCAATCACAAGATATAGGCAGATAAATCGATTAGGAAGCGATGATAGCTGAGTGATAGTGTGTACAGCTTAGCATCAAGAGACGTGAGTTCGAATCCACCTACAATGAGCTTGAGTTTTCGGTGAAGGAAAACATCGTGAGGAAACCATAGCATGGAGGTAGTACATTTTCTAATGCCGGTTGATTGAAAAATGAACGGTTTTGGAGTTTAGCTACTTCATATATTTACATTATTTTTTATATAAATGAAGTACTTTTTATAACATTTGTAAAAAAGGACCTAAAAATAGTCATAAACAAATGAACAATGAACAAATCACCCAGATACAGAACAAATATTTTCACAAAAATAACAACCCACAACAGGCAGCAGTGAGGCGACCGCCTAACCGTCCAGTTGGATATAAATTCAATGTAAAACATTTTAAACTGTCATCAATTTCATTGTCATCAATTTTAGAAATGTATAAAATAGTTTTATATTGAGCATGAATAAACAATAAGACTTATTGTAGTAAGACAGAATTAAGAATATTACTTGTTTTTCATATATATGAATAAAGATACATGTTAAGAAATGTATTGTATTGACCAATAATTACACTAAAAGTCGCCTCATCATCCACGTGGAATTTTTTTATAAATAATTGATATCATTTTACAATTGTTTAAGGCCAATTTATCCACTGTGACATTAGTATTATGAATGTAACCAACGAAACTTAAATTTATATATTTGTAATACGTATTAAATAAATATTTTACATTTTCATACTTGTTCTGTGTATGTTTTGTTCCTTTTGCATTTGTAAATAAATTTCATACTTATCTCTGTTTTCACTTCACGTATTAATATACAGATTTCTATGTGTCTTCAAATGTTTTATCTTTAAATCGAGTAAGTAACGTCGTTTGGGATAAGATACAGCACAACATATATCCATATAAAAATAATTAAAATGTATATATTTGTCACACAAATTGTATAATTAAACTCAACGAGTCAAATGTTAGTGAAATGTTAAACGCAAAACGTCATTTGATTTTGACAGTTATCTATATCCGCCGCCATGTTTTATTTTTAGTCTTTATTTAATAAAGCGTACTTTGAAACTTGCTCATATGTTTTATTTATATCAATAAATCTTCTACTATAATATAAAACACGATTTAGATTAAATATAAACAGTCTACAAACTACTGATAGGCACAAATGTGTACTTTTACAGTGAACAAACGTGTACTTAAATTCTAAACTGCATTCTAACACTAATATTATATATAGGAATAGTCTTACTTTACAGGCTCACTGGTAGTGATAATAATCCATGAAAAATGATATCTGTAAAGAAAGAGATATAAATACATTAATTTTGAAGCGATAATAACTCAGTGGTAATGTGTGCCGACTCCGCGTCAAAGGACGTGATTTCGAATCCAGTCCACCTAAAATGACCTTAAGCCTTCGGTGAAGGAAAACATCATAATGAAACTATGATATAAGGCACTCTCAATTTCCGCCAAATACCTATAGGTTTGTTCCGGCAGTTGCACTTGAGAGCCAGTCCTTCCTCGTTTAGCGTGTTCACCACCTTAGGCCACCTCGTCACTTAATATCAGGTGAGATTGTAGCCGTAACGCTAAATCTTAACTACAAAAAACATTTTGCAGTAGGGATCACTCATGTATTTCTTTAGTACTGAAATTGCGTGGCGGGTCTTTGTTTAGCTTATTTTTGATGACAAAAGAATAGAAATAATAAAAAACTATTTAAGTTCTGCTCACATAAGATTAAGTGGCCCTTTTTTTTTAGTGGCCGTGGTTTTAAAAAAGTCACGTATAAAAACGTGTATTTGCTTTTTATTATTAAATTTTAGCGAAGATAACTCAGTTGGTAGTGCGTATGGTCGCCGCGTAAATGGACAGAGTTTGAATTCACCTGCAGTGAGCTTGAGCTTTCTTTGAAGGAACCCATCGTGATGAAACCATAGCATGGTGGTAGAACTTTTTCTAATGGTCGCCTGATTAACTACTACCCTTAAGTTAAAATACCTATAGGTGTGTTTCGGCAGTTGCACTTGAGAGTCAAACCCTGCACTAGGCTACCGTGGCTACTACCATCTTGGACAACATCGTCACTTAACATTTTTTTATTTCGCATATGTGAAGGAGGCAATAAATTTACTTACTTTTGCTGACAAAGGGATGGAAATGATAAAAAAATACTTAAGTTCTGATTACATATACATTTTTCTTAAGATTAGAGAGTTTTTCCTGTTTTTAACTAATTATAAGTTTACAAGCTGAGTAAAGTGGAATCTCTATAACTCGAACCTCGTTACATTATAATCCTCAGTAAGTAGAAAAAAATGCCATTTTCCTCCGTTGAACCCCTAAAAAAACTGTCTCTCTCGTTATATCATATATAACTCGCTATATCTCGATTTTCAAAAAATAGACTTTGAAGTCGTAGTTAGTATTACATACAGTTAGTAAAAACATATTTCTTGGAATTCTCCGTATTTTTAGCAATGAATTCTAAAAGGAATGTTAGGTGCTACTTTGTTTCAATTTGAAAAAAAATATATATTGATAGGAAATCATCAAATTCCTTAAATAAAAAAAATAAACAGTTTTTCTTAGACGTTTGTACAGTTTGCTCACTAATATTTAATTTTTTATTTCAATAAATATGTAGCATAAAACTTAAGTCGAATATTTATTTAACTTAAAAAAAAAAAACGCATCTTTCCAAGTCGAAATTCAGCAATGAAATCTTTTGTATCTCGAACTATCTGTTAAGTCGAAAACTGATTAAATCGTTTTTTATTAGCATTTTCCTTGACATTCGAGTTATCGAGATTCCGTTGTAAAAACTTTCGTCATAAAACAACTCTTGTAACTAAAATAATTAAACTAACGGCAAATATAATATAATCTTACAGAACTAAATAAACATACTATGGTAAAGAAATGTAAGGTTTTACTACTCTACTCACCTCACCCTAAAGTTCCGGCGGCCAGCGATGCTAAAACTACAAGTATCGCGGTCGCGACGCCCCCGGCGCCGACCTGCGCCCCGTACACCGCCCCCGACTCGGCGGACGTTCCAAACGCGTCCGCTGCAGATAACGTGTCTGTCAAATAGCCAAACGGTAAGCGCGGGGCGCATACCGCGGGCCGGTCTAGACTTTGAGGGCTTTGTATCCTAATATTATTACTGTTTAGGCCTTATGGATACATAAGTGCCGGATCTATCGTGTCGGTGTTGTCCTCTCTCTGTCACAAAATAGACCCAGCACCCGCACAGTGTATCCATGATTCGCTAAGAATTTCGTATCTCATCCTGTCATTATTATTGACCCTATTATTGTTTCAAACGACTACTACTACGCTTATGATTTCTAACATCAGAAGTGGGATGATTATTCTTTTAAACTGCTTCGCATATAAGATCTAATTTTTTTTTGCAACATTAAAAATTTTAATAATCATACGACACATCTAATAAATTTACTTCTATACTTTTCATCTCAAAACTACTTTTCTATTATTAGTTTTATGAGCACCAAAATTGTAAAAGAAAAATATGCATTAATACAATAATACTGTTTTTTTTTATGTTATTTTGGTATCAGTTACTCACTAGTCACTTAAAACAGTAAAACAAAATATCTAATAAATTTACTTAAAACCACAGTTTTTAAATATTATTATCCGCTCCAAAAATAAAAAAAAAAATGCATTAAATAATATGCAATAATACGTTTTTAAACCTTATATAAGTGTGATTATTAGTTTAGCATAAATACGAAATAATAATATTAAGCTACAATAACCCGCTAAGTCTACGATAGCCCAAAAGTTGCATGCAGTGCTAGAACATAAAAAATAATATATCATAACTCAAAATAGCTTACAAATATATATGTTTAGTGAAAATAAAAAAAATATATAGCAAATATTAATATTGAATTACCAACCCTCTTCGTTAGACGCAAATAATATAGACAATATAAAGTGAGACAATTATTCTATTGGGTTCCATCCAAAGATTTGAATCATGTAACAAATCAAAGCTATCCACATTAGCTGTGGTGTGATTCCAAGTTTCAAACCAGAACAAATCGTTTCATTGGGGTTTCTAGGTCGAAAAACTACAACTGCTTTAAAAACAACATGGAATTCTAGTAGATTAAAAAGGGCGAAAGTTTCTGTTCGGCAATCGCTTTACTAAACATAAAATTACTACAGTTGCCAAACTTAAAAATTTTGAGAATGATTTAATCTCATGCATTTTTTATTGCTTAATAACTTTCGAAAAGCTAAATAGTTTTAAACACATTATGTTCACTGTAGTATACATAATGTAAGCCCCAACACTGTAACGGATTAAGAGTATCGTGTATGGTTAGCCTTCATTCAAAAATTGGGTTTATTTAAAATATTTTCAACATACAAATATGAATTATACAAATTAAATAGCTTTGAAAATCACTTATTTTTAGATCCACAGGAGTTACAAGCTACATACACACACAAATAATTCATAAAGTATAATAAAAGTTCTAAGTAATATAATGTGGATATATGATATTATGTTATCCCATTCAATATATAAAAATAAAATATATTTGACATTGATAACGACAGTGAAAGCATTGGATCAGCGTTCGTAAACCTTTTTAACATGTCCCTCTGAAGGTATGTACGTTTTTCATGATATTCAAAATTACGTGAATTATTTTTAATAATTTATATAATTTAAACGCTTTAGTTCTATTTTTTATGACTTATATTTTATAAATGACTACTCAAGTAAAATTAAAGATATTGCGGTTTTTTGTAATGAATTTTTCATCGGCTTACATCATTTTTTCACAAAAGGAGCTCTCTTTTTATAAACCTGTCATAAACAGAGTTCCATGCAAAAGGTTTACAAACGCTGTCTTTAGGAATATCTATATGATTGTGAACGTACCGAGGCCACCGACTGCCGTGGATGAAATGTAGTATGAAAAGAAAGCCGCAACAGAAAAATTGTTATTATAAAATATATAACATTTTTCTTTATATAGATAAAACTAAAACTGTAAGTATGGACAACAGCATTTATTCCTGGTACTCGGAGAGTTTAATATAATAATTGTAAATTTAAATAACAGAATTTGATGGAGTAATATCACGAATTTCGTTATTTCGTATTCAATTACACAGAAAAATGTACTTGTCCATAAGCGATTCTTGCAAAAAATTTGATTGATGAAGAAAAATATATTATTAAATTTTAGAGTAGATATTACTTTGCATCAGCGCCGTACATTGATTGATAGCTTGCCACGAGAACCAAAAAAAAATAAAAAAGTTTGGAAAATCCAAGAGTGCACCCCTCATAATATATATATATATATATATATATATATATATATATATATATATATATATATAAATTATTTGGTTTCTTTAATAACAATCAAAGTTCATCGAATCTTACCGTTAACAGTAATAGGGTCCTATTCCTAATAACACTGTAGCGTAATATTAAAAAAAAGACTCGATTAGTAAAGTAAAGTACAGACATACGGACGTCCAAAATGGAACATTTTTAAACAATTTTTTAACCGATTTAAATAATAAATAAGGTATCAAAAATATCATGAATGTTAAAAATAGTGTTTTTCTTGATATGTGTATGTACATATTAATTTACAAGTGCAATATATGATAAATAGAGACATATTATGTTTGAAAAATCAGTTGTTTTGCGTGAAGTGACAGTAGTACCCACCTCAACGCTTCGCTTATGAAGCGTGCAAAAAAAAAAATTTATTCTTTAATAAGTAATTGTTTTTAATTTATTTTATTGTTGTTTATTATATTTTTGCTTATCAATTCCGGGCGAAGGTGCACAGTAATATCTACTCAATCATTTAATCAACCATTTATTTTCTACATCCAAATTGCTGAATTATATCATAATATTTATTATTCATTACGACCCGACTCGGATTCGAAATTATAGAGTAACAATACTTTACTTTTAATTGAAGGTTTTAGCATAACGGTTTAAAAAATCTGCCTACAAATAACTATAGGTATGTTCTGACAGTCAAGAACTTGAGAACTTGAGAACGAGGGTCTCCACTAGGCTTAGCCCGTTCACTATTTTGGGTCACATCGTCACTTAACATCAAGCGACACAGCGGTCATAACGCTAAAATCTGTAAATGATAAGAAGATACGTACATCCTTACTAAATTAAAAAATGTGAAAGTGAGTTTGTTTGTTTCCTACGCTTCCACACCTAAATCGCTGAATGGATTATGATGAATTCTGGTATACAGATAGATAGTACCCTGGAGACGGTGACAGGCTACTTTCTCTCGCGAAAAACTTATTAAAACTTGGGTAAAAACAGGGATAAACTTTGGATGAAACTTCTTATTGCGTCATCCAATCTGTTTGACAAAGTCAAAAATATATATCTTACAATCCGTTTTACCGGATACATAATGAAAGGTGTTAATTCCGGATATCCCAAGATTAGATACCGAACCCAGTTTGCTGTAAAGTGGAAACTAACCTCCGTATCTGTTGAGGAGCGCCATCACGACGCCGTTGGACCAGCCGAAGCCGGTCTGCAGGACGTACTCCCCCCCACCACCGAACCCACCAAAGATGGTCGCATCGTACTGAAATAATAACATTTACGATGACGTAGCGATAGGTCTCGGATATGGGAAAAGGGAAATTGGGGTGTGTACGACGTCATGTCAAGGGACCTAAGTTCGAATCCGCTCCACCAACAATGAGCTTGAGCGCTCGGTAAAGGAAAATATTGTGAGAAAACCATAGCATGGTGGTAAGGCTTTTTCTGATACCCGCCTGACTCAAGTTGAGATTGAGATAGCTCAGTGGTAGTGTGTACGACTTCGCGTCAAAGTTCGAATCCGCTCCACCCACAATGAGCAGGAGCTTCCGGTTGAAGGAAAACATTGTGAGGAAACCATAGCATAATGGTAGCGGTTTTTCTGAAGCCCGTCTGACTAACTACCACCCTTAAGCTGAAAATCCGCCGTCAAACACCAATAGGTATGTTCCGGCAATTGCACTTGAGAGCCAGTTCCTCCACAGGTTTAGCGTGTCTACCAACTTGGGCCGTATCGTCACTTAAGATAAGTTGAGATTATGGCCATAACGCTAAACTTAAAAAAACCCTACCAAGTAACCAACGAGGCACTTCCGATTGTTGATTCCACATTTGGTTTTGGTCATAACGGTTAACCAAATAATCCCTAACCAGTCACATCTTGATGGTTGTGTTATTGCTTGACTGGTTAGCGACCACCCTCGGGCTTATACTGCCGCAAAACAAAGGTTCAGTACAAGCCTTTGTATTCCGGGATAGTGACCAATGTCTATAACATGGCTGTAACACCCGTGGTGTTCCAGCTGTTCATAGGCGACGATAACTATTTACCATCAGATGGGCTGTCCACCTATTTGCCGCTTATTATCATAAGAAAATTCCAGAATACTTCATAAATTTAAGGGTAGAATATATTGTATGGAACGGAGTGCTGGGCTAGTAAGAGTGTTGATTGCATGCAGTAGAAATGCGAATGTTGAGAGAGATGTGTTGTGTAACAAAAAAGGACAAAGCCAGGAATGAGTATGTTAGAGGGAGTTTGAAAGTGGCGCCAGTGGTAGAGCAGTTGAAAGAGAATCGTTTGTCTTGGTTTGGGCATGTCACGAGAAGAGAGGAAGCAAAAGAGGATATGAATGTTGAAGGGTGGAATAGAAGAGGAAGACCCAAGAAAGGTTGCATAGAGTGTGTGCAGAATGAGATGAAAGAAAAGGGAGCGAAGGAAGAGATGACAGCTGATTTATGGAAGAGGAGAACGTATGGCTTTGAACCCAAATGACTTGAGAACAGGACAAGAGGATGATGATGATAGCTAGGAATACCTAAAAGAAGTGTGAAATATATCTCTGAGGTCTATAGTAATACGGCATTTTAGCTTTAGTGTTACGGCAACAATCTCACATGATGTTAAGTGCAACTGCTGGAACATACCTATAGGTATTTGGCGGTATAGTTTCAACTTGAGTTTCAACCAGACGGATATTAAAACCCTTATCACCATGTTATGGTCTCATTATGGTATTTCCAGGGTTCAGGCTCATTGCAGGGATCCGAACTCACGTCCATTGTCGCGGCGTCCGTACTTGCTACCAACTGAGCTATCATCACTTTATCCAACTACTGAAGTGTACTATGACGTGCTATGATAAAAACAACCTCATAAACTATGTTATTCCCATTCGCATGACGCGTCAGTCGCATTCGCTATCGGTACTGAATGCGACTGACGCGTCATGTCCTCTTATATAACGCTCACCGGGCGAGTACAGCAATGACGCGTTAACAACATCGCACGCCCTATCGTTACATAGCCGAGCGTGACGGACCAATCGCATTCAATACCCAGAAACGATTTTGAAGCGATGATAGCTCAGTGGTAGTGTGCACGACTTCGCGTCAAGGGACGTGGGTTCGAACCCAAGCACCTACAATGAGCTTGAGCTTTCGGTGAAGGAAAACATCGTGAGGAAACCATAGCATGGTGGTAGGGCTTTTTCTGATGCCCGACTGGCTAGCTACCACCCTCTAGTTGTGAACCTGCCGCCAAATACCAATAGGTGTGTTCCGGCAGCAGCACTTGAGAGCCAGTTCCTCCACAGGTTTAACGTGTCTACCAACTTGGGCCGTATCGTCACTTAAGATCAGGTGAGATTATGGCCATAACGCTAAACCTTAAGTATATAAAAAAAAAAAAAAAAAAAAAAAAAAAAACGAAAGTATCTACGCGTACTCACCTTCTCCAACATGGCGGTCTTCTGCTTCCAAACTTCGAAGTTCGATCGGACCCACTTGGTGGCCATCTCGTTGGCGTAACGCATCGCTTCTGGCAGGCCGGTATCTGCCAAGCCCATCACCACCATGTACTGGAGCGGAGGCCAAGCGTTGGGGTAGTCCCACTGCTCGCCGGAGTGTTCAAACGTGGTCGGTATACCACCATCGTAGTTGTCCACCTGCGAATCGGAACGTTTATTAGCCAAGTTGTCTTTCAACGATGGCAAATGAAAAAAAAAAAAAAAAAAACAAATATGTATGGGATAACACATATCAGTACAGAAATATATGGAATGACACAAAACATAATCTTCAATACCACGGTTCGTCAAATTACTAAACTACTCACTAATCGATACTTTTCTTCCTTGTAATATTAATTTAAAACTGTGTGCTGCCTATGCATTATTGAATATGTATTAATCTTAATGATTTCTTAGGTTTACGCGAATATTATTCATTGAAATAAAACTAATTTAAACGGATTTAATCTTTATTAATATTTGTGAAAACTTGTAAATAGCCTTTTGTATTTTTTTTTCTTTTATTTAAGTTCTTAATGTTAGCTGTTAGTTTTCCTTGTATTAAATAAATAAAATAAATAAAATAAATAAAATATATAAAATAAATAAAATAAATAAAATAAATAAAATAAATAAAATAAATAAAATAAATAAAATAAATAAAATAAATAAAATAAATAAAATAAATAAAATAAATAAAATAAATAAAATAAATAAAATAAATAAAATAAATAAAATAAATAAAATAAATAAAATAAATAAAATAAATAAAATAAATAAAATAAATAAAATAAATAAAATAAATAAAATAAATAAAATAAATAAAATAAATAAAATAAATAAAATAAATTAATGTATCGAATGTCACAAAACACAAATGTTTGGCAACTCACAAAGCACACAGGTATGGAATAACACGTGACAAATCAAATGTATAAGATGACAATGTCAAAGCACTACTGTATACGATGAACAACGTTTTGAAACGTAGTTAGTTTAGTTGGTAGTGTGTGTGAATGCCGGGTCAAGGGACGTGAGTTCGAATCCACCTGGGCTTTTGGTAAAGGAAATCATCGTGATGAAACCATAGCATGGTGGTAGGTTTATTTCTATTGCCGGCCTGCCTAGGCTATCGCTTTCAAGTTGAAAATATGCCGCCTAATACGTATAGATATGTTCCGGCAGATTTAAGAGCCAAGTCCTCCACAGGTTTAGTGTGTTCACCAGCTTGGGTTATATCGGCACATAACATCAGATGAGATTGCGGCCATAACACTAAAGCATGACAATAAAAAATAACACATTTCCAGTTATTTTGTTTCAATCATGATTTAGATTCGCCTGCTTCGAATAATCCATCATTCATACACACTAACATATATAAACACCAACACACACACACGGCCACATATACACACGTATAGTGGCGAAGAGTCCATATAGCCTGATTCCCATCGGCTTCCCTTTAAGATTCGGTATATAACGTAACTACTTAGTGACATATGTAGGCCAAAGGTAATTAGGTATTTTCGATTGTCATGCATGTTAAGTAGTGTTAAAAATCAAATGTAATTCGAAGTTATAAGTCATAAAATTACGGCTTGTCTTGTAGCGTTATCATTTTCCTAGGAAGTGAAAAAAGTCTTGCTCTAATCTTAGGAGAGACCAATGTAATCTGGCCCAGTAGTGATTACGAATATGCATGATAATGGCAACTCTGCGAGATCAGATAAATTTGATGTAATAACTCACTGGCCATCGGCTTATTAGAGTGTTAGATATATAATAGAATCTGTATAAGTAGAACAACAAGGGAGACGCCAAAAAAATCGAATTATAGAGTTATCGACTTCTAGAGAATGGAGGTTTTGCTGTCTGAAGGGAAGGGAACAAAACATTTTTTCGAGATATGGAGGTTTTCAACCTATCAAGATTCGACTTAACGAGGTTCTACTGTATATGTATTTTAGAAGAGGAAGCAAGCAAAGCTGAAAATTAAAAATTGTATTTATAGTACTTTCTGTTTTAACAGTATATTCTAGTATATAACGTTTGAGACTTAAACAGATATTTTTAAGGTTGGTTACACGCATACTGGACTGTAAAGTATTCTGATTGTTTTATTATGATATAATAAATAAGGGTTAATGATTAATAATTAATAAGTGTAAGTGAACGGTAATTTTCTTTCAGTTTGATAACTCAGTATAAGAAATGGCATCAATTCACATGGATTTCTTGCTACGTAACGATAATATTTTTTCTAAGGTAAGCTTTGAAAACAAAACGCATGTAATCCAATTAGATAAAATGTTGTTTTTTTTAGAGTCTTTAATCGTCATGGAAACATCGGTGACGGTGGTGAAGAGCTGATATTATGTTAGGTAAAAACTTTTTTTACGCTCCGGCTTACCATTTTCAGACTTACACCCTTCTTTACTGACACACACCAATCTACATACACACCAACACCAACCCACACATACACACAGTTTTTTTTTACCATCACCAAAATATTCATTCTAAACTCTAAAGTTAATTATCAGCCCCAATTAGGTCCTAAATATTCATATTAACCCGTGCCTAAATATAAATAGCATTTCCCATTTAAATTACATGGAATTTTTGCTTTTTTGCATACATTTTTTTTACTGAGGTAAATACGGTTAAATCAAGACATATTTTTATAGGATTACGAACGCTCTACAAAAAAGGTAAAAAAATAATTCAAAAATGAATTATAAGAGAATTACTATAGCGGCACTTAGAAAAAAAAACATGAATTTGATACTTTTTTTTTTTTTTTTTTTTGTCTTTATTTATTTTAGGGACTTCGGTCCAAAATGGACATGCCAGTCCCATCGTACTCTGACCTTACAGTGTGTACAAAATATATTAAAAGTAAAATATGTCCTAGAACTACTTAGATCTAATAACAAAATTCCATAAAATCTTGGCTTCATCACTTGCTGGTGCAGTCAAGATTCCATGGAACATGCCCTGGTCCATTAAATTCACTCCTAAACATTTAATGATCGCTGTCCGTTGAGTTTGGTTCCGTTCACATTCCCTCAACAAGTGTTGCAAGAATTTGATACTGAACACTGCTTTATACTCGATAGGGCTTGATAATTCGACAACCAATAGTATAATTGTTGAAATAGAAAATGTACCTTGACTTTATCCAAATAGTTGATGACTCGACTGACATAGTACTCTTTCCTGCCCTTGTCGAAGCAACCGGCCCAGAGCGGCGACAAGTTCGAAGGGTAAAAGTAGTCTCTCCTCCGGTTCGATTCCAGGCTGTAGTCCAACCAGACGCCGACGTCCTCGTGCCAGAACACCTGAGTTTAAAAAAATCAGAATAAATTAAAATGTCAAAGCAGCCATGAGGACTGCCGACGGAAGTGAAAACTATAAACAAACAGTCGTTTGATCTTAAATTAACCCTTCTTTGCATGATTTTTTCTTTAAAATGATATGTTTATTGCAATTATAACAAAAGCGGAATGACAACTTTAAGCTCGTTTTATTGATAGTGACACTTGCTTATTTTTCATAGTTATGTTTTTTTTTATGCAATGAACATTAAAAAGGTATCAGACACGATCAACTTAACGTGAATTTGTTATTTTATATAATTTTTGGGCATTCAATATTATGCTGGAAATTTCCACCATTATGCAAAGAAGGGTTAAAAACTTGTAAATCAAAACTATTCACAGCGCAATACGTTATTCTAACAGAAACAGGTATACCGCGTACGTTATCACGTCACGTGACCATGTCGATGACGACTTACATGGATTCACTCCCTATCCAAACCACCTTCCTATAGAAGATTTCGCTTCAAAAAACTTTATTCTAATTAGGCCCCGGGAAAGTGCATATGAACGTCAAAACTACCACCGGTTCGGAAAATAACTGAGAATAACCGGCAAGAAACTTAATTTGGTTATTTCTTAGATAGATAAATAATTAAAAAAAGATATATATATTTAAATACATTTATGTCCAAATTGCTAAACTATTAAAATAATTTTGATTTATTGCTGTAATGTTATTATTGTTCTATCCATAATTATTTTACCTATACATACATATTACTGACTTCTAATAGTTGCTGTAACAAATAAAAAAGCTCTCGGATCATGTGAGAGGTGCTTCAGGGGTTTTTTAATTAAAAAAATAATACATTTACAATAAGCTTAAGCGCAATGAAAGGGGTGTCAATTCCATATATCCCCATCGTTCACATATTGAACCATTCCTATAGCCTTTTAACATCAAAACCCGATAGATGGTGCTTGAACATACTGTTACGAAAATAATTAACTAATATACTACAATATATATCAAGCTCAGTAGGTAGTGTTTACGGTCGCCACGTCATTGGAGGTGAGATCGAATCCACAAGCAATGAGCTTAAATATTCGGTGAGGGAAGACATCGTGATGATAATAGAGCTCTTTCTACCACTCTCGTGGTAAAAATCTGCCTGTAAGTGTGTTCCGGCAGTTGCACTTGACAGACAGCCTCTCCAATAGGCTTATCGTGTCGACCATTTTGGGCCACATCGACACTTAACATCAGGCGAGATTGTGAACATAGCGCAGAAACTATAGATTATACAACAAAAAAACACTTAACATATTCTGGATTCTTTATTCTTAACTAATATGATAAAGGCGAAGTGTTGTTACGCTTTCAAGTCAAAACCACTCAGTTGATTATATTTATTTTGAAATAGAGACAGAAATATTGAAGCGATGATAGCTCAGTGGTACCGAGTAGGAACGCCGCGTCACGGGACGTGAGTTTAAATCCGACCACTTACAATATAATACTACCTACAATAAAAATATTTTGTTTGTTTTTTTCATAAATATTAAAGTCACGCAAAAAAAAAAAAAAAAATTAAGTTCACAATATTGTAGTGTAACTCGTTACACTATTATTAAAAGTAAGGTAGGATAAGGTAAAAATAAATCGCAGTATACCTTATGTCATATTTATAAATCTTGTAGTTATATTAAAATATATCTAGGACATACTATTATACGGGAAAAAAACAGCGTCTGAGATACAGGCTCGGCCTAGTTCAGGCGCTAGTATTCAAAAAATGTATAGCGATACTATGTCTTAGAATTTTTTTATGTATTGTAGTGTAAAAATTCTTGTAAATAAAGTTATTATTATTATTATTATTATTATTATTATTACAATGAGCTTGAGCTTTCGATGAAGGAAAACATCGTGAGGGATCCATAGAATGGTGGTAGGGCTTTTACTAATGCCCGCCTGGGTAGCTACCACCGTCAAGCTGTAAACCTGCCGCCAAATACCAGTAGGTGTGTTCCGGCAGCTGCACTTGAGAGCCAGTTCCTCAACAGGTTTAGCGTGTCTACCAACTTGGGCCATATCGTCACTTAAGATCAGGTGAGATTATGGCCATAACGCTAAACCTTAAGTATAAAAAAAAGCGGTCGTGGTAAGAAAAGGCTCATCTTTGTATGAAACCTTATTTTGCATTATCCGATTTGCATCAATCTTTGCAGAATTATTCTTTACTAGCTTTTACCTCCTGCTTCGCTTGCGTTAATATTGATTTTGTCAGACAAATCGGATGTCCACATAAAAAGTTTTATACAAAGTTTAATCCTATTTTCACCTTACTTCCTTACCAAAATTCATCATAATCGAGTCAGAATTCTACATACAAGTGCCACGGGTACAGAAAGAGGGTCAATAAAATAGCTTTTCCAATTAAGTGTAATATAATTAATAAATACAAAAAGTCTTTACCTGGTCTATGGCGTCCAATATTCTCGCATGAACGTCTCTGTAATACGCAGACTTTTCGACATTATCCAATTTTGCGTAGAACTCGCTCATTAGCTGTGCGTTCCAACACATGATGGCGTTCAAGTCGACCGGCACGATAGATCTGGTCTTCAAGTTAGTCAAGTTACCTGGTGAAAGGATAACTTGAAATATCACTTAATTTTCTATATAACTCATAGAAAACTTCCACAAAAATGCTAGACTTATACGGTATCGGTTTAAAAATTCCAAGCTGTTTGAGTATTACTTTCAAAATCATCCCTTAAGTTAAACATTTTAATGATGAGAGATAAGGGTAAGAGTAAGACAGGGCTTTAAAATATATTTAAAATGATCTAACGATTGGATACACTGACGCAGCGGTTGAAATAGGTGAAGTTCGGAAAGATACACAAATAGGTGCTTGACGATAGATATTCAACTTGAAGGTTGTAGATAGTCAGGCATGTATTACAAAATTACCTAAAACCATATTAAAATTACGTAACGATACTTTTATTCATAGAAAAACTAAAAACATGGCAATACCACAAAACCAAGGCATCGACGAAAGCCATTTTTCACTATTCTTGCCAAGGTTTGATGATGAAAACATTGTATTGTTCTAGAGTAATTTCAAATGCTCGACCAGTTTACCGCCACCCTCAAATTCAAAATCTGTCGCCAAGAGCAACTATCTTAACATATCCATATAGATTCCCACAGAATTACTTAAAGATCAAGTCCTCTTATAGGCTTGTCTTATTACCGTATCTTCATTAAACATCAGATGAGACTATGGTCAAAAGCAAATTCCATTAAAAATAAAAGCTATAACACATGATAATTGTTCGAAGCGATGATAGCTCAGTGGTAGTGTGTACGACTTCGCTTCAAGGAACGTGAGTTCGAATCCAAGCACCTACATTGAGCTTGAGCTTTCGGTGAAGGCAAACATCGTGAGGAAACCATAGCATGGTGGTAGGGCTTTTTCAAATGGCCACCTGGTTAGCTACCACCCTCAAGTTGTAAACCTGCCGCCAAATAACCATAGGTGTGTTCCGGCAGCTGCATTTGAGAGCCAGTTCCTCCACAGGTTTAGCGTGTCTACCAACTTGGGCCGTATCGTCACTTAAGATCAGGTGAGATTATGGCCATAAAGCTAAACTTTATGTATACAAAAAATATAAAACAGGTCTTGTTTATAGCAACACCTTACATTTACAATACAAATAATGCAGTGAACGTCAAACTTTGCCTCACCTTTATTGGTGCCGTTCAAAATGAACCATCGTGATGAGAAATCCCATCCTGATTCGGCGGCCGCTTTTAATTCAGCGTAGAATTCCTCCTTCTTGTCGGCTGTATCGAAATGTCTGAAATAATAATTGGACCTAATACATTTTCAGTAGCTACAAAGGTCACAAATGCCAAGAAACCTTACTTGTACTATCAAGCCCATTTATGAGAAATTATAACAACGTCAAAAACTATTTAGAGAAATAATTATTTAGATACATATATAATACTATCTGTGCCTGCGAATTCAGTCGCTCCCAACTGAAAATTATTTAATTAAATTTAATTTATAGCCTATGTTACTCAGGGATAATGTAGCATTCGAATGGAGAAGGAATATTTGAAATTAGACCAGTAGTTTTTAAGTTTATTTGTTACAAACAAAAATACAAATCTTTCTCCTTTAAATTTTAGTAGCAATATAGATGCTGAGGTCAAAAATATTTTTTTGTCTGTATGTCTGATTTATACGCGCTCATCACTCTAAAACAAGCAGACTGATTTTGTTGAAATTTTACACAGCGATAACAAATCTGCAATTAGCCAAGTTTTCCTTAGACAATAGCTAACGAAAAAATAAAAACAAAGAATCTATGGGATGTATGACAAAGAGATAAACTTTGGCTACGATGCTTGTTATACCATAAAACAAAAATATTCTTTCGGAAATAGGACTAATATATAGGTTTTTTTTTTGCATTTATTTAATTTTGGGACATTGGTCCAAAAGGACGTGCTAGTCCTATCGTACCCTGACCTTACAGTATGTACAAGAATTACTTACAAGTATGTAAAAAAACTACTAAGAAGTAATGACAAAATTCCATAAAACCCTGGCTTCATCACTTGCAGATGCAGCCAAGATTTTATGGAACATGCTCTGGTCCATTAAAGTCCATTAAATTAAGTCCTAATTGTTCTATCATAGCTGACCGTTGAGCTCGGTTCAGTTCACATTCCTGCAAAGAGTGTTGTAAGTCTTCTATAGATCCACACTTTATGCAGTTGGGTGAGTCACTTTTCCTTATAAGAAATGCAAACTTGTTTATATGCATGTGTCCAGACCGTACTCTATTCGCAGTATCAATTACACATCTGTTTAGAGTACTGCTAGCAAACCATGATATACGAGATGACTAGCTTTGTAATGTTTTATACCAAATACCTTTATCTCTAGACCATTCATCATAACATTCTTTCCAGTTTAGTAGGCATTTGCATTTAAATTTTGTAAACAGTTCTGTGTAATCTAGTCTAATGTTACATTAGTACCTTTTATTATATACTGTTTTTCTAAGTGGTCTAAAACGATACGATAATATAGTTAAGATTCAATAAATATAAATAAATTCTATGATGGTAATAATTACACTAAGTATAATAATACCGTGTCACTTGGACTATTACTATAAAGTTAGATAAACAATGAAACAATTATATTAGGATCAGACTTACTTGGCACAATCAATATCTTCCTTGTAGCTCTCTGGTCTGGGACCTTGAGATTGGTCGTAGTATCTGAATAGTTTGTACCTGCAAAAGATCCATGTGTAATGAAGGAAAATTGTGTTTGCTAGAAAATAAGCTAAACCTATTGAAGAATCGTAACCTCCAACAATTTTGATGTCATTTTCAACTCCTATGAAATCAACATTTAAAGAAACGCTATCTATTTAAACAAGTATCAATTAGATATTTTATTAAGAGAAATTTGAAAATTAGCTACCTATTAGTTGGTGGCTTAATAAAATAAGTGAGGTTATCTTCCTAATTTGACGCTAACGAATATTTATAAACAAATGTAACAAAGTCACGTCGATGGTGTATTCTAAGAAAAATCTGCTAACTGTGAATACTGTTAGTGGCTTCATAAAAAACAGATTAATCGAGATTTTTTGAAGTGAAAACTTGTATAGCGCGGTATGAATAGGGAGTAAATTCATGTACGTCGTCATCGACATGGTCACGTGACGTGTTCACGTATACACTATATCTGTATAATGAGAACTGCCTCTTTGCTCACTCAACGCAAACTGATATTTATACAGAATATAATAAATTCACGGAGATGAAATATTGTACTGATCATATGGAAGTTCAAACTATGGTCGAACAAGTTGGTCGCTTTCTTGTTACAATTAAGTACGTTGTAATTATAGCAACTAAAAATATAAAATTCTACGTTACATTTACATACACAACGATCAAAATATGCCTTATTTGCCAATGAAGTTACTACTTTCACTCCCACCAAACTCAGAACGACCTAACTACAACGGTTAATGTAATGCACGCTACATAACGCGAAGCGTTTGAAGTTGTGCATTGCTCTCAACCTTCCAAAGTCGAGCAATTTTCAAGACTTCAGTGATTATTATTTAAAATCTTTTGCATTTTTACGGCAATGCTAATGTTTTATTATACAGAGATATACGTTCACTATCGCACTAAATAAGTTTTTAATTTAAATTCATTTAGTTACGGTTATTACGGTCAAAAAACTTGATGTGTTGGGACCATTTCTTTTGCAATAGCTCTAGACTGACATCGGACTAATTCCTATTTAGTATGAATGCTAAAATGAACATATGTCATTCAATTACTATTACGTTATGCACTTCTGGATTTTCCAAACTATATTAAGTTTCATTTGAACCAAAAAAATAATTACATTAGTATTCAACATTTTAAACAGTTTATCGCTAAATTGATTGACAATAAATAACATTTACGTTTTATATCGCCGCCAATAGATCCTTAGTCCTAATCTAACGGTAGTAAACTTACATCCTTCCGTCATGTTCAATTTCCACGGTATGGTTGGTCATCCAATAATCGAATTCACGATCCAGTGTCTGGATATGTTGCCGCAGGAAACCCACATCCTCGAAATCCTCCATGATCAGTTTCACCATGGGAATGAGAAGTGGCGGCTGCGATCTGGTGAGAAAAAAATTTGGTCCAAAACCGTACTTTTTTTGTGTTTAAAGAAATACAGTAGTGTACCAGAAACATGACAAACTAAAAGACAGTCACTGTGATGATCAAGCAGCCTTCCTATCCATATGATAGTGTGTACAGACGCTGCGTCAATGGACGTGGATTTGAAATCCTACAATAAACCTGATTTTTTATTTTATTTTTTTATACTTAAGGTTTAGCGTTATGGCCATAATCTCACCTGATCTTAAGTGACGATACGGCCCAAGTTGGTAGCCACGCTAAACCTGTGGAGAAACTGGCTCTCAAGTGCTGCTGCCGGAACACACCTATTGGTATTTGGCGGCAGGTTCACAACTTGAGGGTGGTAGCTACCCAGGCGGGCATTAGAAAAAGCCCTACCACCATGATTGAAAGAATAATTGAAAGAATACATCGTAATGAAACCATAGCAAGGTAGTGGAGCTTATTTCTTTCCCACCTGGTTAGTTTAAGTTGAAAATAGTTTTAAATATTTCGCTGCAATCTAGTTAAGATGACGTGACGAAGTGGACTAAGAGAAGAAGAAAAAAACACTTAAGTGCAGTTGCTGAAACTTGGTTATACATTATTATAAATTATGATATACGGTCTACTATAATCTTTGAAACGAACACAACCTCGCAAATAATCCTTTTAATTTGGTCTTTCTTAACTTAATTCCAATTACCTCATAACATAATAAATCCTGCCGCCGTTTGGAATGAAGCCGATCCTCTCGACAATATCGAGGAAATTGGAGACCATGCCTCTCGCAGTTGCTCTCATTTCTGACAGCAGCAAGCCTTTAATGATCCAATAGGAGTCCCAGTAATAGAATTCACGGAAACGACCACCTAAAATACAATAATGATCTATTAATATGTTTTGTGATTTTGGATCCTGTAATCGTGACGTGTCGCGGATGCTATGGACACGGATGGATTTTCGATCATTTCGTGGTCACCATTGTTATTGGATTGTACTGTGCCTTATGAAAAATGCTTTTGAAATACAGATTTATACATGAAATCAAAATAATAATTTTATACTAAACTTCAGCCCAATAATGATAAGCATAGATGGACGGTTTACCAGAGCTGTGTTGTGATTGGTTCGTTGGAAAATTTCATATAATATGAGATATGTTAGTGTAATTCCAGATCATCCATTTATAAGTGAATACATTTTTAGGATTTGATATTCAAAAAAGGAATTCTTTTGTGAAATTTTCCTTGTCCTATCTTACTTGAAGCTATTATCTTTGACTCGTAATACATATGTAACCGATTAAAGTGTTATAATATGTGTTATTATGACTAATACCATCAATAATAATAAGATTGCTAAATAGCAAAAATTTTGAATAGTGACAACTAACAACAAATATTTATAGCATTTGACAATTTATGATATTTTTTAAGTCCCAAGTAGGGAAAGGTTCTCCTCTAATCAGTGCAAAATAGTATTAATTCCGTGTAATCCCTTACCAGGTACTATAACAGGATTGTCGACATGTATTATGGAGTATTGTTCAGGGTTTTGCTTGACATCGTCCTTCATTTTTCTACCTAGCTGCAGCCAAAGCCTGTTTAGATCCGACGCCCATTGATGAAATAACGGATCCTTTATTCTTTGCAAAAATGCTGAAATTATTTAAGACACTATCACTATTATTACGACCATTGACAATATGTTTAAAAAAACTAATCCTTATTAAGAAGAAACGTAGTAAAAAGTAATAAAAACTACACCAGTACAGTACAGTACACGCAACGTTTTTAGTCGCGTTAAATGGTGCCCAGAGCAAGTTTAGCTTTGACAGCTCGGTAAATGTGTTGGGCGCTATTAAATTGTTAGTATAAGGCGGTTATTTGATATAAATTAAAATGTTATTTAATATCAAAACACAACTAAGACAGAACAAGTGATCTTAAAAGTGCAAACGATGGAGGAGGCTGATAAATGTTTCCGTAAATTTTGTGAATAACAAAACTTGGCAGTAGCGATTTCGTCTTCAGACAAAAATGGCCTATTATAAATGAAATAGATGTTATATTTGTTTCTTTTTTTTTTCAGAAATCAAAGGACACAAAATACTTCCATCAACAGCATTTAATGTAATCCTACTCATATCAATTTGTAATTTTTTAGGTAGTTGAGTAATATCGTGTTTTTATTAATTATTATACTTTATAGGTTAAGCTTTAATGACCACAATTTCATCTGACGTTAATGGCGATGTGGCCCGAGATGGTGGGCTAACTAAGCTAAGCCTAATGGAGCGACTGGCTCTCAAATGCAACTGCGGCAACACACCTATGTGTATTTGTTGGCTTCAACTTGAGGGTGGTAGACAATCTGCGGGGCATTAGAAAAGCCCTACCACCTTGCACATATCAGATTTTTATTATCGTAGGAAATGTTGAAATTTCAGGACTAGAAGAAGTGAGAAAGCTTTCCCTGATGTATCTGGCCTGTCCCTGTCTCTGGCAGTATGGAGGATGTAGTCGCCGTGGGGCCATTTTAGTAGGTATTTGACGGTGGTTACCACCTGATGGGTCTTTGCACATTGGCTTCTCAGGGCATGCTGGTGCATTGTAAAAAGGAACACGTAATGCAATTTTATAGCACGAAAACAAAAAAACATACATACGCAGAAGAAAGGAATAACATTAAACCATAATAATATGCGTTATCATTTGTAATCATATCAGGTAAACAACTGATGTTTGTTTTATGAAGTTAGTAACAGATATAAATATATATATATATTCTAGCGAACACTCACCAGGATTATCTTTCCAATCGGTGGGCCTCCATTCTTCAAATTCAGAGCCTTCAGGGTCGAAATTCTGATTTACGAACTCTTGAATGTCAGCTTTTGTTGGATTTGAAGCGGTCCTGAAAAAAAAGATTTATAACCAAAAATAGAATTGATTTGTAGATGCGCGAGAATTATGTATTTTCCTTTTAAATTTGGCTGCAGTTTATTACAGATTTTATTATTTTTTCCGGATAAAGTGACTAACGATTGCTCCTCCATTTCTCTTGAGATTTCTTTTGTTAGTCTGCCGCCAAATAGTAAAGGTGTGTTCCGGTAGTTACACTTGAGAGCCTGTCTCTCGGTATCCTCCAGCATCAGATATAATTAGTCGCAAAACAAATTGGACATAGGCGTTCTTCTTGAGACAATACGGTATCTTAGAGAATATTTTATGGTAGCTCGGTAAAGTGACTGTAAGGTCGGAAAGTTAAGAATATTACAATCCATAAACATTTGCGACCATCGAAAGACAGTCTACCGCCTTTTGCCACTGTCATGCTGGCCTGTGCAAATGCTTATTTACCTTTCGCTTGAAGGACATGATATTGTAGGAGGAAGAGAAGACACGGGCTGGGAAACTATTTCACACTTTCACGGTACGCCAAGACACTGGGTGATTTTTCCAAATGATACTCAGCCAAGTCAGATTCAATGATACAATACATATACAATATATAAATTTAATAGCCCGCATTATCAGAACAGTGTGTGACTTCCTTATAGGTGCATATATATAGGATTGTGGTAAGATAATAATAAACTATAAACATAAATGTCAAGGGAATCCTTTAAATATGTTAATGCTTCGGGTTAGAAAGATTACCTGTTCATCATTTCTAGGAAATGTTCCATAGTTATGTTCGGCGAGATTTTGATTTTCATATCGACGAAAGTCTTGGAGTCATTGTAGAGACCAGCCATCTGGATCTTATGTAGTAAAGGTCCGTGGCAATAGATCAAGCTGGAAATAAAAGGGTAAAATAATTTTTAAAAGCTAAACTTTCAGGTCGGTAAGTTGTAAATAGTACGTCAATCAGTTTTGAATCTTAACTAGATTGAACAAAGGGGTTTACCTCATAATTATCGATGTTTTGAGTAATCTTAAAAATGTACTATCAACTATTTACAGAAACAAATTTTAATTGTTTTTTATTACCATGTTTTATGAACTCGCTTTCTTGTATGCCTGTCCGGGTGGAATTTTGTAAATCTAACCGACATATGAACAGTATATATAAACATTTCATTCACATAATCTTAAAAAGCATTTTCATTTTATTATTCAATTGTTTTTAATAGCAAAAAAGATCGAAAAGGCCTCTTACGTGCATGAAATCCAACACTACCAATAGATAACTTGGTTTATAAAATAACTTTCGGTTTTTACAACAGTAAAGAGGTTTATAATCTACATCAGTGACTAATATTGTATTATATTTAGCTACGCCTGGGACATTCTATCATTTTTGCCTGATCTTGTGCCATTTTCCAAAACAGCTTTGCTCCTATTGGTAGTAGCCTTAATGCTTATGCTATGAAATTCAATTTTTTTATTGGCAGTTTTAAAGATTAGTGCGTACAAACAAACAAACTTTTCGACTTTATAATATTAGTATAAATTACTTCCATCCAAGTTCCTGTCTAGTAAAACACCGTGGAGATGTAGACCTTGGTCTATAAATAACTGCACTTCCGACTTTAATGCCAGATCGATTATTATTGCAATTATTTAGAACAGTATATAATATATGCATTACATAGAGGAAACAATTATTATTTATTGAACGTATAGATTTAGTTAATTACAGCAGTCTTCAAATCATGCTTGGCAGACGAGTTTGCCCAATATTTCGACATGTCATGGCGTGGTCTTTATTTTTATTCTTAACCTAACCTTGTATGGTTCTATTATATTACCATTTTGAAGCGATGATGGATAAGTTCCATGCAATGAGCCTCTAAGCTTTCGGTGAATGAAAACATAGTTATGAAACCATAGCAAGTTATCAGCTCATTTTCTAATGCCCATCTGGGTGCTACCACTCTGAAGTTGAAAATCTGCCACGAAATGACTATAGGTTTGCTCTGGAAATTGTACTTGAGAGCCTAAACCTCCGCTAAGTTAGGAATCTCCACCATATTAGGTCATATCGCCACTTAACATAAGCTGAGATTGTTGCCATAACGCTAAGCCTACAACAGATTTAAGAAAGTCTACACATACATAGGTTTATAGCAAGGTATAGACAATTGCCAAAACCACATTTGACGACTATAGAAGTAGTACAAGGTCAGGCTTAAAGGGCCTATATTCACAGAACCAAGTAATGAAAATATAAGCTTTTCAAAAATCATTTTGAAAATCATGTTGTAAAATATAATTTAAAACGCGGCTATGTAAATCAGTTTAAAATATTTACCTGTCACATGGAGGAGGTAGTGCTGACCGGTCAGCCGACACGGCCACGATAAGCAAAACGCCGATGAAACACCACATTTTATTAATTGTCTACTTATTTAATCGACTAAACTATCGATATATTAAT